>CM042032.1:17820000-20320000 GCA_023525975.1 Smallanthus sonchifolius | reverse complement strand
CTTGTAAGTAAACAGATTAAAAACATAATAATTTAAACAATTAAGTAAACATGACGCAATCATTTCCCATATGAGCAGTCTATGATGGTTAGATCATTTCAGATGTACTATCATTTCCTCGTTTCTCAAGTGAACTTTTTGAAATTTTCTCCATTTTTTTTTTTTTTTTTGATTTTTGTAAAGTATTTTAAACTAACAGAACTATACAGAAAAATTTAAAAGAAATAAAATTTAACTTCCATGAATTGAATTGATTTAAGAAAATTAATTTTTCACTCGGGATTGAACATTCCTATCAAGTTGACAAGATGCTCAAAACGGGACCGATCAAATGCCTTTGTGAAAAGGTCAGCAAGATTGTCATCCGTGTGAACCTTTACAAGTTCAATTAAATGCTTTTCAGCACAATCACGGATGAAATGATGGCGAATTTCAATATGCTTAGTTTTGGAATGTTTCACCGGGTTATTTGTGATGGACATGGTGGCATTGTTGTCAATGAATAAAGGAGTTCCAGTGAAGTTCAAGCCGTAGTCTCGCAATTGCTGTTGAATCCACAATATCTGAGAACAACCGCTAGCTGCAGCAATGTATTCTGCTTCACAAGTTGAGACAGAAACCGTTGACTGCTTCTTGCACTGCCAGGAGACAAGTCTGTCTCCCAAGAATTGACATCCACCAGAAGTTGACTTTCTATCAAGGTTACAACCGCCATAATCTGAATCAGTGTAGGCTTTGAAGTCGAATGACTGCTGCTTGGAGTACCAAAGACCCAATCGGGGTTTCCCTTTCAAGTATCTGAAAATCCTCTTCACAGCTATCATATGTGACTCCTTCGGTTGAGACTGAAACCTTGAGCACAAGCATACAGCAAACATAATATCGGGTCTTGAAGCTGTGAGATACATAAGTGATCCGATCATCCCACGGTACAACCTGCTGTCTACATCCTTCCCATCTTTGTCAGGATGCAAACCATGATTGACTGGGATTGGTGTGCCATAAGTAGTGCTATCACTCATCTTGTATTTTGCTAAGATGTCCTGCACGTACTTAGTTTGATGTAGATAAATGCCATCCTCTCTTTGACTGACTTGCAGACCCAGGAAGAACGACAGTTCACCCATATTGCTCATTTCAAACTTGGACTTCATCACCTTTTTGAAATCCCTACACATCCCTTCATTGGTCGACCCAAAAATGATGTCGTCGACATATACTTGCACAAGAAGAATGTCACCTCCTGCTTTCCTTATGAAGAGAGTCGAGTCAATCTGCCCACGGTCGAAACCATTAGACAGTAAATGCTTTGATAGTGTCTCATACCATGCCCTCGGTGCTTGATGAAGACCATAAAGTGGTTTGTCGAGCTTGTACACTTTATTGATATTATGCGGATCCAAAACCGGGAGGTTGAGTGACATAGACTTCTTCATGAACTTTACCATAAAGGAAAGCACTCTTCACATCAAGTTGGTAGACCTTGAAGCCGACATATGTGGCATAAGCCAAGAACAGTCGAATGGCCTCAATTCTAGCAACTGGGGCATATACTTCTGTGTAATCCAAGCCCTCTTGTTGATAAAAACCCTGAACAACCAATCTTGCCTTGTTCTTCACAACTACATGACGATCATCCGTCTTGCATTTGAACCCCCATCTGGTTCCAATTGGCTGAAAGCCTTTTGGCAAGTCAACCAAATCCCATACATGCAACTTTTGGAATTGGGACAATTCATCTTGCATCGCCTCAATCCAGCAGTTGTCAGTGAGAGCCTCCTTCACATTCTTTGGCTCTATCTGGGACACGAATGCAGCATGCAGACATGTTTCCATGACACCAGTGTCAAATATCTCTGTGTAAAGACTGGTGTTCTCAGTGATGGTTCTATGACGAGTCTGAACACCGGCATAAGGATCACCAATAATGTTGTCGATTGGATGATTCCTATGCACTCTCGTCTCCGGTACAATTGGTTCTTGAATTTCTGGATCTAGATTTGTGCTCAACTCCCCCATTTCCTGTGTTTCAGCAGAAGAAGATTCAATGTTAATTGGATCAGCTGGAGCTTCATTTCCTACAGTTGTGTTAGGATTGGCTTGAGCGTCATCTCCAACAACATGAACACTTTCACTGTTATCACTGTCATGAGTTCCAGATGCAGATGCAGCATTGGAATCAGGAGTTATAATTGGTACAGTAGCACGAGTAGAAAAACTGCCGCCATTCAATAGATTATAAACATTTTCGGCGTCTTCTGCAGATAGCTCAGAAAGATTGAAAGACTTGAATAGCGCATCATAATCAAAACCCCAAGCTGGACCTTTTGGTTCTGGTGGAATGCTGTGTTTACTACAATCCACTTCGAACCATTCCTCGACAGTACGAGTTCCTATGTTGTACACTCTCTTGCAGGGCGAATTGGCAACATATCCTAAGAAGATGCCTTCCACCGCTTTCGCATGAAATTTAGATTGACGGTCTTTATACTGTAGCAACAAGGAACAAGGACTACCAAAAGGAACTAGGTAATCAAGATTGGGCAGTCGATTGTTGATCAACTCAAAACAAGTCTTGTTGTGTCTTTTCACCACCAAAACTCTGTTTAAGACGTGACAAGCTGTATTTACTGCTTCTGCCCAGAAAGTGACAGGAAGCTTTGCATCTGACAGCATAGTCCTTGTAGTCTCAATCAGTGTTCTGTTCTTCCGTTCAGCAACTCCATTCTGCTGAGGCGTGTACGGCGCGCTGAATTCGTGACGGATCCCTTTCTTGAGACAGAAAAGTTCCATCAAATTATTCTTGAACTCAGTTCCGTTGTCACTCCTTATTCTTCTAACTTTCATCTTGCAAAGAGATTCCAAGCTCAGGATCAAGTATTGAAGAATATCAGCAGTCTCATCTTTTGTACCTAAAAAATGCACCCAAGAAAAACGTGAGAAATCATCAGTTACAACTAGACAGAACGACTTACCTCCAATACTCCTGATACTTATGGGACCAAATAGATCCATGTGTAATAGCTCCAAAGGGGTATCAATAGAGTTTTGGAGCTTGGGCTTGTGAGACTTCCGTTGCTGTTTGCCCTTTTTACAAGGCATACAGTCATCTGCAACGGTAAATCTCAGCTTAGGAACCCCGGTTACCAAACCGTTTCGGACAAGATGATTCATTTTACGATAAGAAATATGCCCGAGTTTCCTATGCCACAAGATGGAGTCAAGCTCTGTCGCTTTTGTAAGCAAACAAGTAGCAACTGATGAGGTGGTTTTTGCCACGCTCATATCAATCTGATAAGTGTCATTTGTTCTTGGTGCTCTCATCAGAATCCAGTCATCAGGAACTTTAAAACCGGGTTTGAGAATCAGACATTCTGACTTGTAAAACATCACTGAGTACTCCTTGTCACACATTTGTGAGACACTCAACAGGTTATGCTTCAGCTTCTCGCAGAAGTTGACATTGTCAAAGCTAACACAACCGTTCGAAACCATGCCTTGACACGTGATACTGTCGCCTTTTTCTCTGGAAAAGGCCACATAGCCGCCTCTAAATGGTTTAACGTCTTGAAGCAAGGCCATGTTTCCTGTCATGTGCCGGGAGCATCCACTATCTACATACCAGCGGTTAGAGATAGTACCCTTCGGACGTCCCTGCATGAGTAACAAAAGAATTAGTTAGATTTGGAGACCCAAGCCATTGTGGTCTTGGGTCGTCCATCCTTCTCAAAATAAACTACTTCTTTCAACTCACAGTCATGATGACTGTCCAAAATTGGTGAATCTTTGGAGGAATTGGGAACAGGAGATTGAGAATCTTTAACTTTCTTGTTCCAGGATCTCTTTTGAATCTTAACCAGAACAGGAGACTTTGGTTCAATCACAGCCGGTGAACTTGTGGAAGCTTCACCTAATTGAGCTTTAGTCAGCTGTTCTAGCTTTCTCAACCTCTTATTCCTTCTTCTCTGTGGCTTAGAGAGTCTAGCCACAGGTTTCTCACCAGTGCGTGTACTACCAGATGTAGACACACGAGGTACAGCAGGTTGCTTTACCTTTCTTACAACAGATGGCTTGGCCTCAGATTTGATCTTTGGCTTAGCTATCGGTTGCACTGGTGGTTTCACCACATTTTGCTTTGGTCTGATAGGAGCTTTCACTACTGGCGACTTAGGGATAACAGCTGGTCGTGAAACAACATGCTGTTTCCCTGGGTTCTTAGAAGGACAGTTCACAACAATGTGACCAACCAAGCCACAGTGAAAGCAATTCCTCTTGTTAACATAAGTTCTCATGTAAGGCTCTTTAGTTCTGGCCTTAGAAAACTCACCATTGTGAGAAGGAAGAGTTGGTTTATGAACAGAAGTTTGAACTTTTACAGTTTGATGTTTGGGGGTATAATACTTTTGCAAATTCTCTTTGTAACCCAGCCCATAATGAGATGAAAAAGCCTCTTTCTTAGCTTGGTTAATATTTTTAAAACCCCCGTAAAGCATTCCCTTAAGTTTATCATTTGTTTCAATGATATCAGGTTCAGTTAAAATGCAATTATCACCATTAGTGATAATGTTTTTCTGGACTTTTTGTTCAGTCAACAACTCCTCAGAAACTACTCCTTCAGGGCAAGTGTTAACCGACCCATCCTCAGAAGCAGTAACATACTCCTCACTAGATGTGGAGTTAGCCTTACTTGAGGATTCATCCTTTTTAGGGGAATCATCCTTATCAGAGGGCTCATCTAGACAAGTGAGATCAATGTCTATCAGGCTATTGACAAACTGCCCACTTATTGATGGAGGAATGGCATTGGTACCAAGTCCTAGGCCATTCATTTTTCTCACCACGGATTCGTAGTGTTCCACCACGAAGCAAGAGTTTTTCAATTTCTCGTTAGTGCATTTGAGCTGCAGGATCTCATTTTGCAGTTTGTTAATTTCATTGTTCTTCTTTTCCAAAGCCCTATACGCAATGTCCAAATGAACCTGTTGGTCGCTTATTTTTAAAGAATAGTCTTGTTTTTCTTTCTGTAGCATTTCAACTGATTCTTTAAAACGTGATTCATTCGTTTTGTAATTTTTAGCTGCCAACTTTAGGGGTTCGATTATGTCTTGGAGATCAGAAATTTCATTTTTTAGCCCTAGACATTTAGAACAAGAAATAACAGAGAAAGGGTTAGAATCTACCTCAGATGATGAACTTTGTCCTTCTCCAATTGCCATGAGATCGACAGCAGTGGTAGACTCCTTTTCATCAGCTACAGAAGCTTCCTCTTCTTCAGATTCAGAAGATTCCTCTTCTTCAGCTTCCTTCCTCTCGGCCTCCATCAGCTCCATGATTTCTGCCATGAGACCAACCTGTGCTTGAGCAATGATGGCGTCTTCTAGATGCACACCCCATTCAAAATTTTCGTCATTCTGTGCGACCAGTGCATTGGACTGATTACTTTGGGTATGATTGTGGTGGCTTTGGTTGTTTTGGCCATGGATGTTTCCCTGGCTAGGTCTTGTAAAACCAGAGGCCGGTGCTCTGTCCTTTTGACATTCACGAGCAAAGTGTCCATAGTTTTGACACTTGTAGCACTTGGCCTTGGATTTGTCAAATCCAACCTTGGCATTAGAATGCCCGCCAATATACTTTCTTCCTGTTCTGTTCAGGAAACGCTTGGCCCTCCTCAGTAACATGGTCATATTCCACTGAATATCCATGTCTTCAATATCATCAGGATCCACTTGATTGAAGTCCTCTTCAATAGTCTCAGGATCCGTTAGCTTTCCACCAATGAAATTCTCATATGCTAGCATGCAAGATGAGAATAGTGCTACATGATCTTCAGCTATCTTGGCAATAGCTGACTGGTTGGCTGAGCACGTATTCTGAGGAGTCTTCGAGTTTTGTTGATTTTGTTGATGAGATCCAAACCCTGATCCTGATGCATAACATGCATGACCACCACAACCATTAGAGTGGTCTTCTTCAATGGATTTCCCAGTAAATAGTGCAATCCCAGAGCCGGAAGACATTGAAGTGGAAGTCGTCCCGTGATACATGGAAGGGTCCTGTATCTGAGGTCTTCCAGAATTCTCCCTTTTTATAAGATTCATGTTATGAGCCTGAATCTTACCGACTGCCTCATCTACTGTCATCTCGTAGAACTTTGAACTTTCCCTCATCAGGGTTGTATACATCTCATATCTCGGTGGCAGAGCATCCAAAAACTTTTCCACCATTTCCTCTTCTGGATATTTAAGCTCAAACGATTTCAACTCCGTTTGTAGGTGATAGAATCTAGAGATAAGATCATCTAAAGATTCATTTTCTATAAATCTGAAGCACTCGTATTGCTTCCGGAGCAGATCCCTCTTGCTTTTCTTGATGTCACTATTTCCTTCGAATCTTTTCTGTAAAGCTTTCTAAAGATCCTTAGAAGCTTCATATCCTCGGAAACTGTGGAACAAATCCCGAGTTAATGACATAGTGATTGAACCCAATGCCTTCTTCTCTCGATCATAATTTTTCTTTTCTTTTGCATCCAGCTTAGAGATAGGCTTAGGTACGTTTTCATCAAGATACAAGTGGGTGGGATGCTTATATCCCTCAAGAATAGGTATCCATAACGATGAATCGGTGTATGAAATATAGTGCTCAAAACGGGCTTTCCAATTGGAATAATCGTTTACATTGAGCAACTTGGGAGGTTTCTGTGGAGTACCGATTTCATTATCATAATTTAACATACTACTAAGGTTCTGAAGGTTTGACATGGTGAACACTTGGTCAAAAATCATAAAAGTCAGTAGATATTGCGCACTTAGGATTGGCCTCGCTCACTTATGAATGGTCTTGCGTATTTAATATTTGCCCTTGCGTACTTGTAAGTACGCAGGAGTAAATTGTTAAGTACGCAGGATAAGTCTTAAGTTCGCAGTTCAGTCTTGCGCACTTGTAAGTACGCAGGAGATAACTCTTGCGTATTTAGCAAGTTCGCAGAAAACTGTACTTTTTGCCAAAAACGGTAAGTACGCAGGACACCTTTTCAGCAACTCTCACCAAACTTTTCGGTGACCTGAAACTCGCCAGAGTTGGTAAAAAATGGTCTGATGATCAATGCAATTGAGCCAAAGGGTCAGAAACAAGTTTCTAACCAACCTATGATGCTCAAAACACACAAATACACAACAAAAATCGGTTTTTGAGAGATTTTTGCTTCTAAAAAAGTGCTCAAGAGCTACCCCTTTTTTATCACAAAAATAAACAAAATAACCTCTCTTTGCTTGTAAAACTCAGTAAAAACGTCTCCAAACTCACTTACAACACTCGAATTCAAGAGCAACGCTCTGATACCACTTGTAGGTCCCTCGGGTGTGGTGGATCGTCACATGCAAGTGGTCTACTAGTCGGACCGGGTGCGGAATACCCGTGACTAGGTGGAGAGTCTAACTGAACAAAGTAAACCGAACACAAGAGTCACAATAATCGTTCTTTGTATTATAAACACTCGACGGTTACAGAGAGAATACAAGCTGCGTACTTAGCAAAACTGAGTTCGTCTGAACAAATGATTCTGCGTACTTATCTTCTGTCAACCTATCCTATTTATACTGACCTGATGCCTGCGCACTTAGTAAGTGCGCAGGACCAATTACTCCTGCGTACTTAACAAGTACGCATAGGTCATCCTGCGTACTTGCTAAGTACGCAGGAGCTTTCTCCTGCGCACATACAAGTGCGCACAACACTTGGAAGAAATCAACAACACATTATGTAAAAGTAAATACAACTCGATAAACTATTACATAATGACTCTTACATACAAAGACAAAATACAGACATTAGACATACAAACCTAGACTCTATCCAGAGTGTTGTCACAGGAAAGTGCATCAACAAAAAGAGATTGAAAAGAAAGAAATTGGGAATCGTGAAAGTAAAATGGAACTCCAGACGTGGCCATGAGTACACGTGGGAACTGGAGTCTAAAATGAAAAAGAAATATCCTCACTTGTTCGAATAATCTCGAGGACTAGATTAAAACAAGTTGGGGAGGATGTAACACCTGCTACAAAAGTGTCCAAGATTTGGGAAAGGTACAAACCACAAAGACTATAAGTGTAAATAACCTTTAGATCAATGATCAAAAAGTGAAAATCCTAAAAATTCAACGGTAACGGACCGTCACGGACGGTAGCGGTCCGTTACGGGATGGGCACGCGAACCCTGATAGCTTGCCACGTGTCCAGTGACTCATCTTCAAAATCTGACGCGTGGAAACCCTATAACGAACCGTAACGTCTGGTAACGGTCCGTCACGGCCCCGATTCACCCTGGTGAGCCACGTATCACTCCTTAACGGACCGTCACGCCTGGTAACGGTCCGTCATGACCCAAATTGACCAGAGGGCGACTCGTGTCTGATGACTCGCGAATCCTAGTTTGGTGACGGTAACGGTCAGTCACGGTCTCAGAACTTGCCCTATAAATAGATGGTCGAGTTCATTCCCATTCTTCACACCAACATCAACTCTCTCTTCCATCCCTTATTCCAGAGACCATCTAGTTCACTCCCGACGATCCCGGTTTGATTCGCGCTCTTCGTAGTGCCCGGTTAAGCAAGAAACATTCATAGAAGTGCTGGTACGCAAGAGAAACCATGTTAAAAAGATAGTCTATAAGCTTTCGACTTAGATGCTCATTCCTATAATCAAGGTGAATACATTATCTCTCTGAAAACTTGTGTCAAACATTTTATTTACGAAAATGGCCAAATAAAGGTTAAGGAAATAATGCTCAACGTTCTTCTACGAACAAAGCATTCAGGCCATAGGTATGTGTAAAACTTGCAAGGGATACACGGGTCTCGGGTGAAATTCCTGGATTGCGGCTGGTGCTTGTCTTATAACAACTTCGGAGGCAAACCTGTCCACTGTTATAAGACATGACGCCAGTGTATACTGTGGTGCGATTGAACAGGACGGGCCTACTGAATGTGTGAATTGAACATAAAGTTGTGATTATGAAATGAATACTTGTTTGTGCAAATGATTTTAAATGTTAAGATAATTGTATTCTGTGTTATTGATCTTGGAGTAAGCTGGGATGACCACTTACCTCTAATGGAATTCTCCTACAATAATAGCTATCATACGAGTATACAGGCCGCTCCTTTTGAAGCCTTATACAGTCGTAAATGTCGAACTCCAATCTGTTAGTCCGATATAGGAGAAAATCAGTTATCCGGACCTGAAATATTCCTAGAAACAACTGGGAAAGTTACTCAAATAAAAGATAGATTGAAAGCGGCTCGTGATCGTCATAAGAGTTATGCTAATATGAAAAGAAAACCGTTAGAATTCAACATCGGTGATAACGTTCTGTTGACAGTTTCACCATGGAACGGCGTTGTAAGATTTGGAAAGAAAGGAAAATTAAGTCCTAGATTCGTAGGACCATTCAAAATCCTGAAAAGAGTTGGGCATGTGGCCTATCAACTCGAATTACCAGAGGAAATGAATGGAGTACACGATATATTCCATGTGTCAAATATACGCAAGTGTTTGACAGATGAATCTCTGATAATGCCCCTACAACATGTAGAGGTAGATGAAAAATTAAGATTCCACGAGAAACCTCTGCAAATCGAGGACAGGCAGGAAAAGAGATTGAAAAGAAAGAAATTGGGAATCGTGAAAGTAAAATGGAACTCTAGACGTAGACATGAGTACACGTGGGAACTGGAGTCTGAAATGAAAAAGAAATATCCTCACTTGTTCGAATAATCTCGAGGACTAGATTAAAACAAGTTGGGGAGGATGTAACACCTGCTACAAAAGTGTCCAAGATTTGGCAAAGGTATAAACCACAAAGACTATAAGTGTAAATAACCTATAGATCAAGGATCAAAAAGTAAAAATCATGAAAATTCAACGGTAACGGACCGTCACGGACGGTAACGGTCCGTTACGGGCTGGGCACGCAAACCCTGATAGCTTGCCACGTGTCCAGTGACTCATCTTCAAAATCTGACGTGTGGAAACCCTATAACGGACCGTAACGTCCGGTAACGGTCCGTCATGGCCCAGATTCACCCTGGTGCGCCACGTATCACTCCGTAACGGACCGTCACGCCTGGTAACGGTCCGTCACGACCCAAATTGGCCAGAGGGCGACTCGTGTCTGATGACTCGCGAACCCTAGTTTGGTGACGGACCGTCACCACCTAACGGTCCGCCACGGTCTCAGAACTTGCCCTATAAATAGATGGTCGAGTTCATTCCCATTCTTCACACCAACATCCACTCTCTCTTCCATCCCTTCTTCCAGAGACCATCTAGCTCACTCCTAACAATCGCGGTTCGATTCGCGCTCTTCGTTGTGCCAGGTTAATAAAGAAACGCTCATAGAAGTGCTGGTACGCTAGAGAAACCAAGTTAAAAAGATAGTCTATATTTTTTGACTTAGAGGCTCATTCCTATAATCAAGGTGAATACTTTATCTCTCTGAAAACTTGTGTCAAACATTTTATTTACGAAAATGGCCAAATAAAGGTTAAGGAAATAATGGTCAACGTTCTTCTACGAACAAAGCATTCGGGCCATAGGTATGTGTAAAACTTGCAAGGGATACACGGGTCACGGGTGAAATTCCTGGATTGCGGCTGGTGCTTGTCTTATAACAACTTCGGAGGCAAACCTATCCATTGTTATAAGACATGACGCTAGTGTATACTGTGGTGCGATTGAACAGGATGGGTCTACTGAATGTGTGAATTGAACATAAAGTTGTGATTATGAAATTAATACTTGTTTGTGCCAAATGATTTTAAATGTCAAGATAATTGAATTCACCGGCGTTCGCGATGACGTTTTATTTTCAAAATGATTTCAGGAAAAGAATAAACTGAAATAAGAAAGGGGTATGGGCAGACATTAGATCTGACCCGAATGTGAGAGGCAGACATCAGTTCTGACCTATGAAAGGATAGTCTTACACGTTGTATTCTCAGGCCTCGTGTATAGAAAATCCTAAAGAAAAGAAAATGGGGACAGAACCAGGGGATGGATCAACCCTTGGTAGTACTATTTCCAGTGGCTATAAAAGTGTTGATTTCAAACGATGTTTTGTAATCAAAATGAAAAGGGTATTTAAATCCCTATGTTTATAAAGTAAATATAAAAATTTTGTCATACAACTAAGTTTTGATATTTACAAATACAACCTTGAGGTTGAAAGAATGTTGAAACGATCCTTTTGAAAAAGACTTCCGCTATAATTATAAAGACTCTGAAATCAAAGTTCAAATGTGATGCCAATCGTGGTCGCACGCGTCCAGGGGGTGCCTGGGGCGGGGTGTGACAACGAGGCTCTGATACCAGTTAGAAGTCCCTGTGGCGTCCTCAAACGAGTAGAATGCACACGATCAAACATATTACTCGATGATTCCTCGTATGCGACGGAAGCACAAAGCGAGTCAAAAAAACACACGGACATAGAAGATAGATGAAACACGACAACGATGTACATATTCAATAACGAACTCGTCATACGAATACAATATCGAAGAAGTGTATATCTCTACATTTAAGCTCCAATTCCAAGCCCTAGGTGAGCTATACCTAGGGATGGTGACTCATTTCTCACAGAGACACACTCCCTCTCTATGGATGCTAACTCTAGCTTGCTTACCTACAAATGAACACTAAGTTCCTATTTATAGGCAAACTGAGTCCTCAGGCGAACTTGTGAAGTTCGCCCATAACTCCATAGGCGAACTTCGCAGGTTCGCTAGTTAAGTTCGCCCAAACATTCCCTTAGGCAAACTTAACATGTTCGCTACACATACACTTAGAATTTTTGCTACAGTTACAAAAACATGCTCTAACATTGTTTTCTTCTTTACTAGCCCATCCCACGTGATCCATCAAATGCCAAATTAACGCTTTGTTGTAACCCATTTAATTTTCTTTTCCATTTATACAGAAGCCAAAAATCCTAAACAATAAGTTCTCATTTCTTTTATTACACGTTACCATCATTAACTTAACTCATAATAATAATATACATGGATCATTAGCATTATGTTTCATTTTAGCTTGAATTCTTTTTGTCTTTTGACTATCAACATATCACTCCTTGCTTAATTGAATCGTCTTAGCTCGTTCTCATCTTTTAACCTACAAAATATAAAACCAATCAAAGTAAATTGTTTCATACTTAATTAGGATTAAAAACACAAAATTATGTATAATTAAGTCGTGTAAATCAATCACTCATCACATCCCCACACTTATCATTTGCTTGCCCCCAAGCAAAGCTCTCTCGCAACACTACAACAATAGCCTAACAAATACGTTCAAGCACCCCCTTACCAAGTGTTAGCTAAGGTCCAAAGTCATACCCGTTTCACAAGACTTACCACGTTTAATAGGTTTACGTCCTAGCAAGCAAAAGTGAAATGTCATTTAAAAGCTCAGATTACCTAACCACACCTACCATGCTTCAAGTTTCAAATATACATGCATTTACACATTCTCACAATTACTCGGGTTAATATCTCGACTAGCAAAGATGTACTAGTTATATATGTGACACTCTCAAAACCAATAATGAAACAACATTTCATATGCTTGCAAACCAATCACATCTCCACCAACCAACACAAAATCTCACACAAATCATAAGGACTTTAAAGGGTTGTAACATTTGGCTAGGGTTAAAGGTATAGAAGGGGATTTTTAAAAGTGGCTAAGGTGGGTGGAATTCAACTAAGTAGGTTTACAATTCAAACAAAACTACTAACTATCAAACTTCTCTAATTTGGGTTAAATTGGCTCATTTACAATGAAACTTTTATTTTCTGACTAACAAACTGAAACTTGTATTATTTCAACCCAACATATTTTTGTATTTTTTTTATTTTCTCTTTTTTTTCTTCTTTTTTTTCATATCTATTTTTTTTTCATTTCTTTTTTTTTTCTTAGATAATATATTTAAAACAACCCATATTACTAACACTCACAGAATTAAATTCCAACTCACGGGTTTAAAGAGAAAAGATTTAAAAAGGCTAATGGGTTAAATTTAAAGGTTTAACAAACGAAAGGTATAGGCTCAAAGTGGGTATCTAAGGGATAATATCAAGGTAGGGATAAACAAAAGAAAAAGATTTAAACAAAGGGCTAATCCTAATACCTTAATCATATCTGTGCAAAATTCCGGTTCATGGTCTCGACATATATTAACAATACAAGTTCTAAAATAATGTAACATCATGGTAATTAAACACACAAGAAACGAAAATAAGCAATTCTTCCTACGTATGTTCTACATCTCAAGAGTAGGCTCAAATTCTCACAAAAACGGCGGATAAGGTTAAAGATGTAATGCATGCATGTTTTGTTCACTATCTAGCATGTCACCCCTAATTAGGCAATCATATCTGATTATGTTTCTGAAAAACGCTTGCTAAGACTACTTTATTCTACAACTTAAAGAACCAACCATGACTAAGGACCTATGCGTGTGCACCGGTTTAGAAATACTATCACGGTTTACATTTAAAAACTCTGTTTTCGCACACAATTGAACCGCTTTAGGGACATTTTTCAAAGTTGCCACATTTTCTCACACTCTCAACTAATTTTCAACTTTGTTCCCCCATCCCCACACTTAAACTTTATATTGTCCCCAATGTATATTTATCGTTAAAAATCATGTGTGGTTCGAGGGTACTAACCATCTCATTCCTCAAGTCAATGCAAGACTACTCAACCACCCCCTTGTGACAAGACTCAAATATAGATAAACTCACTTAAAACAAATAAACACACAAAAAAATAAAACAAAAATAAAAATAACTAGAACAAGGAAAGAGTACATGGACCTGATTATGTCTTCATGGCGTGGTCCTCTTATCCATAGAGAAAACTCCTAACTCACTTTCGTAGGAATCACGGTTGCATTTAGCGTATGCAACAAGCCTTTTAAACCCTTCGGTAGCCTGAGTGGACGAGTGAAGTCTCGTGAGGGTTTCTATTGAACACACCCACAAACTTCCCTCATTGCCACCATTAGCCTTCCCCACAATTGGGTCTTGCTATAGCGACAAGAAACTGAAACAAAAAAAACAGAACAAAACAAACAAAAATACATAATATACAAAAGGCTAGGTTGCCTCCCGGTTAGCGCTAAGTTTTAAGGTCTTCAGCCAGACCGTACCTGATATGTCTCTCACTGTAGTCGCAATGAACACTTACCTACCACGTTCCCAACAAAAGCTCTATACCTGAAGTGTCCGGTCCAAACTAGTTCTCTCATGATCAGCCTATCTGTTAGTGTAATGCCTGATAGTATAACTCCACATTTGCCCGCCGAGTTCCCAATGTATGCCCAGTGGTTGACATGCCATATCCATACTTGATATCTCATAATCTGCACATCTGGAGAATCAATGCGGGCCTTCTTCTCAGTAAACTTCCCAAGTTCTTCGAAAGGTGTTGTGTCTTCGACTAGGTCTAAACATTTCGCTTCGTGCTCCGGTAAACATACAACCTCTTCTTCTGCTTCATCATCAACCATGACCGGTGCCAGAACCACTTCTTCAACAACTAGGGGATTTGGTGTGGTGTTATTCTCCACCACCTCATCCCTACTTCAATGCAAACCGTGTCTTGAGCGGACTCCGCAATAGATGGCACCTCATTTGGCGTTTCAATCTCTACTTCCACTTCATCATCTACCCCAACTTGTGAAGATATCCATGCTTGCTTTGCCCGAGACAATTCGTTAACCGAGAAGCCTCGTGGATGAATTTTTTTCTTCCTTCACTAAAAGATCATACTGGAAATCTATCAAGTTTATAAGCTCTTGCTTTGACTGATTGGGTTTTGCCAACTCTCGCTTAATATAGGCCAAATGCGATTTTCTTCGCATCTTCTCAACATCTTCAACTTGATAAACATTTTGACGCACCCTTGGTTGCTGATTTGAGTGTTGATGGTAGGTTCCTTGATTATGATTACCCTGGCTGTAGTTTTGAACTTGCTGCTGATATTGTTCTTGATGGCCTTTTTGATAACCGCCCTGACTGTATGAACTCCTCGGGTATAGACTCCGATTGTAACTTGGCTGATTGTTTTGGTAGTATTGACTACCTCCTTCTTGATTGTACCTTTGGAGGTTCTCGTTCATCTGCCTGTAAGAATCATAATGTGGATAATTGGAGCGCGTCTGTTCATCTTCAGAGTATGTATCTTCATCTTCACAATATGCCCTCACATATCCTATTTGTCGCCTATATTCAGAAAAACCCCTCTCAATTGTTCCGTATTTGCTTTCGAATATCGGACAATCTTGAACCCGGTGATCAAGGGCCCCGCGATCGAGGCCCGCAACACATACATGATTAATCATACCCATCATCATAATCCATGTTGATCACAAACTCCAATAGAACTTTGCTAAACCTGTAAAGAAGTTAACCTACACACACCAACTAAAATACCCAGAGTAAACATGAACAAATAAAGCAAACTGAAGAAAGAAAGAAAGAAAAAACCATAGAAAAATATTTTTGGTTTTTTTATTTTTTTATTTTAAGCTAACACTAAGAAAAATCAAACAAAACAAACCACACTAAGCGCATTACCTCCCCGGCTACGGCGCCATTTTTATAAGCGTCGTTTGAGTCATGCAAAAACCTAATTAAACTAAATAGCTAGAGTAAACAATGTATCATATCCACGAAGAGCATGTGGTCAGTGTTATAAGTTTTGTCTAATTAATCTGTTCTAAACCTAATTAAATTATCTAAATTAATCTAAGAATGAAAAAGACAGATTCTGGGTGTGGTTGATTCCAAAGATTATAAACTCAAATAACTAACACAATTTATGTGAAAATGGATCGCTCCTGGATTTCATAATGTGAAGCTTAGTGGTTAACATAGTCTGTATCTATTGGAAATCACACAGACATGATTCGTTATAACCTACGTTTGATAAATAGATAAAAGCCGGAATATTTGACTGTGCTGATTTACGATGTAAAACCGAATAATTGACACATGTTGAATAACTAGCTAATTAACTACCAATTTCAGAGCATAAGACTTAACTATATACAATGGTATACGATTAGAAAACCGAATAACTGATGAATATACCAAATACCAGGAACAAAATTGTTTAATCAAACGAAAGTAAACAAAAGAAATTAACTAACCCAAAAGATTGAGTCAAAATCTAATCCAAAACAATGTATGAACTACTATAAATCCACCTCACAAATACAACCCTACACCTGAGAACAACCACAGAATTTAGGCAGACATAATAATAATAAACTCAGATATTGTGACTATCAAATTCATCATTAAAATCTATGAACTAAATATACTTTCACTGTTCTACAATTTAATCAAACAAAAAAATAATAAAAACCTTCCAAATTATAGTCTTCGTGATGTATGCAAACATAGTCAAAAGAAAGTTGTTCTTCTTCCGTGCGTCACCAACAAACAGTAGCCGCCAAAAGAACCTTTAGGAGCGAGGCTTTCACCTCGTATTACGTCCCTAAAGCGGTTCAATTGTGTGCGAAAACAGAGTTTTTAAATGTAAACCGTGATAGTATTTCACACCCAAAATATAAAACCAATCAAAGTAAATTGTTTCACACTTAATTAGGATTAAAAACACAAAATTATATATAATTAAGTCGTGTAAATCAATCACTCCTCAATAGGTTTTTTTTTAATTGTAAAATATTTTTATTGTAATATGTAAACCGACGAGTCTGTTGTATCGAAGACCGAATGCGAAGACAAATGGACACGAAAATGGAGATCTTGGACTAAGTGGGAGACGACAAGAGTGGTTGATTTTTGTTTGTCCCTTAGACTGGTCCGGTTATCGTTTGATGGCTACAACGAAACCGAACAAATGTGATTATTACAGAACCACAAGTTACAACACCAGCAACAACATCAACACAGCAGCAACAACAACAACCGATTCAAGCAAAAGAAACGAGAACATTGAAAAGGATCAGCATGTTAGGACTCCTCCTCCTACATCTGGTATATCTATTCGAAGTCTGAGTCAAGACGAGCCAGAGAGAAAACGTCAAAAGACTTTAGCTAGATAGAAATTCACCAAGAAATCTGAGTCTATAAAGGGAAGAGGAAAAAAGAAAGTTTAGCCTGAGAAAGTCGAAAAAGCTAAGAAGTTTAATGCTACAAATCTCAGAGACGAAGATCTTGCCAACTTTGCTATGAGAGAAACAACCAACACTGTGAGTCAGCTGAAGAATCAAATTACAAATCTACATACTCGAGAAGCTTCAAGTGCATCTGAGATAAGAGGTTTGAAGATTACTGTCAGCAAGCAACAACAACATATCGACATGCTTCAAAAGTTAGTGGAAGAACTATGCAAACATGTGGGATATCATAGGATTCCATCAACCCAGTCCATCCAGTTCAGACAAATCAAGTCTTCGAGTGCTAAGTCTTAAGGTTCTCAAGCTAGGATGGATATGGAAATGGGTTATACTTTCAACATGCCTAGATCTTAAGATGAATTTAATGGGGATGATATGTTTAACGTTGGAGGTCGTATGGAGAGATATCATAAAGAACAAGAGGATAAGGGTGAAGAGGATAAGTGTAAGAACGTCAACGTCTACTACTCAACTCGGATCGATAACAATCACTCTTGATTCATAGTGTAGAGACGAAAGCTAGTGTCGAGTCAATCATAACACAAACATGAAACAAAAACATAAACATAGAAGATGAAACATAAACGATATTGATATTCATTACAAATCAATCATTCCGTCATACGAGTACAATACCGAATGAGTTCACATCTATCTCGTTTAAGATCATGTCCAACCCTAGGTGAGCTCTACCTAGGGTCGGTGACTCACATCAAAACTAAGCTCTCAACTAGCTCTAATTCTGAACTTTGTGCTCTCTTTTTCTACAAATGAAATGACAAACGTCTATTTATAGTTACACGTGAGTCTGTCATAGCGAAACTACCTATGTAGATTTGCTAGACATGCTATAGCGAAACTAACTAGTTTCGCCCTAACTAGTCCTAGCGAATCTATCTCTAGTTTCACTAGAGAATTGTAGCACTATTCACAGGAATTACACCAACAAACTCCACCTTGAATTATGCTCTCAATTCTGACAATCTTTGATAAATCATCAATCACAAATCTGTACCAACAGACTCCCCCTTGACTAATGATAACAATTCAATACTGAATCTTCCCTGGTAAGACTTGATCTTTTAGATTCTTACTGTGATCTTTAACCTGCAATGCTTCAGTCTCGTGAAATCCAATAATAAGACTCCCCCTCAACTGATGCACGATCAATCTGTTGTAGATCAATTTTGTATGGCCTCTTCATGAAAACTGACGAATCCAACACATTTCTTTGTAGTCCATCTTCTCAACAGTAACCACATCCTAATTGATTCAAGAATCTCACTCAGACATCTCTAAATCAATTGGCTAAAGACATAGAGTTTGAATTTCCAACAATCGGCAACAAACTAATCAATTTCCACAAAGACAAGAACTTCAATTCCGAGTAGAAACTGAACTTCATATATTGAGTGTAACAACCATAATCTTTTCTTGATCATCGTCTTCAAACCATATGTGTCAGACTTTGTCTCGTACCTTCATAACTCAACTGAAATCCCAAAGTCTTTCATTTCAAATCTCCCCCTCAATTAAAGCTCCTCCAAATTAAATCAGAAACAGAAGGATGTTTCTTATTTAATCGACATATAATAAAGTTTCAATCTGTCACTAATTGACAACGAAACACCAACTTCATCACGAATACTCAACAAAAGTCACGAACACAAGCTCTAAAATGATCCATATATATCCAACAATCTTCAATTCGATCTTCATTCCTGATTAACCCACCTCCTACTAGACGTACTCTCAGTAGGTTGTTTATCCGTCAAGCTCGGATTCAAATAAAAAATCAAATCACAACTGAATCAAGTCAGATCTTTAACATTATCTAGATCACTTGAGCAATTTTCACTTTTTGCAAAGAAACAATTCTTTTGAAATTTTTATCTCCCCCTTTTCTTCGCAAAAATGAACACCTCTCAACCATGTCTCGACAAGCCCCATAGGGAAAGTACGGTTAGCGGTCAAGACATAATACCACGTAATGAACTTCTTAAAGATGGCCCGAAACATAGTGAAACTCATCCTCCAAAGAGTTTTATCCAAGAAAAAATTTCCCGCCAAAATATATATTTTTTAGAGTTAATGGCACAAATAGTATCGCCTGATGGACATAAGCGAAACTGTGAACAGTGCTAGATTCGTCTAAAGCGAAAGTATCAGTATCGTCCAAACTAGTTTCGCCAGCAGATTCGCCCGGTAACAGAATAACAGAAACTAGTTTCGCTCGCACTGAAATTTCCACAGCAGTTTCGCGTGCAACTGAAAATGAACGATTTCGAGGGAAAATCTTCAGCTTCAGTGCTCCAAACTCGAACCAAAACATCTAAAAATCATCATAACACTTTGAGATGGTCGAATTTGATGAAAGATAACGTCTCTATGTGAATATGCGAAAAAGATCACCAAAATCAAGAGTAAAAGTGAATCAAATGGCGGCTAGTCCATGTGATTCAATAACCGTGACAATGACACCACCTGTAAGAACGTCAACGTCTACTACTCAACTCGGATCGATAACAGTCACTCTTGATTCTTAGTGTAGAGACAGAAGATAGTGTCAAGTCAATCATAACCCAAACATGAAACAAAAGCATAAACATGGAAGATGAAACAGAAACGATATTGATATTCATTACAAATCAGTCATCCCGTCATACGAGTACAATACCGAAGGAGTTCACATCTATCTCGTTTAAGCTCATGTCCAACCCTAGGTGAGCTCTACCTAGGGTCGGTGACTCACACCAAAACTAAGCTCTCAACTTGCTCTAATTCTGAACTCTGTACTCTCTTTTTCTACAAATGAAATGACAAACATCTATTTATAGTTGCACGTGAGTCTGTCCTATCGAAACTACCCATATAGATTCGCTAGACATGCTATAGCGAAACTAACTGGTTTCGCCCTAACTAGTCCTAGCGAATCTACCTCTAGTTTCGCTAGAGAATTGTAGAATCATTCACAGAAATTGCACCAACAATAAGGAGGATGAGGAAGAGAAAGACGAAGAAGATGAGGATGTGATTATAACGGGAGAGAAGAAAGATGATAAACCACCATCTGACGGTGGTTGTGGTGGTTCTGGAAGTGGTAGCTCGAGCTCATTTGATTCTGATTCTGATGATGACGCTCCGAGTAAGAAATACTACCAAAATATTGAATACGAGACTAAGCAAGATTATGTGTAGGCTGAAGGATCAGTTATTAGGAAGTTGGATGAGTTGGTTGATGACGACAACGACTTCGATCTTTGTTCCGATACTGATTCTGAAGCCAAAGCGACAGAATCTATTGCTGAGAAGGAGAAGTCTTATAGATTGAAAGAGATGGAGACTTGGTGGAAGAAGAAGGAACCGATCTTGGTAGTTTAAAGAGTTATTCAAAGAATGAAGAAGTCAGAGAAAGGATTAACAGGGAAGATATTAGGTTGGATGTATGATGCTGACAAAGATATGTATGTGGTCAAGAGGAAAAAGGGAGAGACCAGTATTTCGAGAACAAACACAAGCTGCAATCTCTGCCTCGATGGGATGTTCGAGAGTTAAGCAAGCTTGACTTGATAAACCCGTCTCAAGATCCTACAACAAACAATTTTGAGAAGTTCTTACGAGATCAATGAAACCGTCCAACCTTCAGAAGCTTTAATCCATAGGTTTCGGACCGAAGAAAGTTGAAGTCAATGGATGAAAGGACCGATAAAAGGAATGTAGTATATTTGGTGAAACCACCCGATGTTGTTGAGACAGTGAAGATCTCGGAACGTAAATCGGCTTTCATTACAAGTTTCAAAAAGTGGTTTCATGAAAGAAAAGCCGGAGAACCAGTAATTCACATGTATTGTAAGGTCCTAGATTCTCCAACAGATCAATACGAAAGCTTGACAACCAAATACGTAGTGCGAAATACTACGTAACAATTGTGAACACAAGATGAACAAAGAGTAAATACAAAACACGTCTATATTCACTGAGTAAAAGTTCTTGAGTTACAAACTTGACAACCGATCAAAAGCTACAAAACCATAACTAAACTCAACTATATATAGACCCCAACATCAGATATAGCGCAATTGTCATCTGCGCTATAAAAATCTCTAGCGCAGTTAACAAGTGCGCAAGACCAAACTCTAGCGTACTTAACAACTACGCTAGAACAACCTCTAGCGCAGTTGTCAAGTGCTCTAGGCACAATACAAAAACTAATAACATGATTACAAGTTTAATCCTACCAACCTATTACAAGATCAATACTAGACCTAGACTGATTGTCACAAAACATGTTCCAACAGACTCCCCTTTAACATCAGCTCTCGGTCTTCTTGATCTGCAATCATTTCAATTTTCTTGGCAAAAGACTTCCCGCATGAATCCCATGCTTTACACAAACTTTGACAATCTTCTCAAATTGTCTAGCCAACCGCCTTCCCCAAGCATCCCCGTACATCAATGTCTTGTCATGTAGGATTAACAAATCATGTTCAGAAAAATTAATCAGAGTCATCGGATCATAAACTCTAATAAGCTTTTTGTCATCAGCTCTAATCTCTCCTTCTTCATCAATCACCTGCTCATTCACATCCTTTTCAATCATAACAGCCTCCCCTATGCACCAATCAATGTACCAATGCTTCAGATTCCTAAGGATGTCTTGCGGACTCTTCTTCATCAGAATCTTCTTTATACATTTAACAAGCTTGTATACAAACTTTTTCTGATACTTTTTGGTAACCGGATCATACTTGCTCTTGTCCAACACTCTTCGACCCACTTAAGGCTTAAAATACTCAAACTTCTTCTGATACACTTTCAGCTTCAATGTCGACCATAAACCTTCAGCTACCCCATGAGATTCTCTAATAATAAGATATCTCTGAGCCAAACTGCACAATTCAACGTCCGGCAATGATTTAAAAGAATCAGCATTAGGCTTCAAGTATTGTACAACATCAAGTCGTTTCTAAGCAAACAATTTCAATTCTAGGTCAAACAATACAGTTACAATCATCCCCACAGCCTCTTTCTTTTCCACGTATTTCTTTTTGAGAACTAGAGATAGTGGTGGAACTGGCAGCTTCTTAAACCAAGTTTCCTTCCACTCCAACCACTCTTCCTTAGTTTTACCATCTATAAAAATAACACGCTCAGCAAAATCAGGCTTAGGAACATCCTCATCTATATGTTCTTCCTCTTGTTAAACCGAACCTTCAACGTTTTCATCTTCAGAGAGTTCTAGGATATCTTCCATCTCAATCTTAGAAACGAAATCATCAATAGTACGAGCAGTGAACTCAGTACCATTCTCTAAAAAATACACAACCTCCTCATTATCCTTTTCTACTTCATTCTCCACATGCAAATCATTCACATTCCATTCCAACTCCAACACCATTTGTACACCTTTCTCACCACCTATAGAACCTTTAACATGATGAGTCGACTCCCCTTGAACCATAGAAATCAGAGTAACATTAAGCGGTTCCTTATGCTCACCACCTCTTCCGGAATCAGGATCATCTTCTCTACGATCACCTAACAGGTCAGTTTGATGACAAGTGTCGGTCATTCTACCTCTGCTACTCTCCCCCTGAGCATCAATCCGCATAACCAGGGATTCGACCAATGATGGCATATCATTCACCTCAGCTTGCTGTAAAAGCATCCTGTCTTCAGTAGAACGATTGGACTTGATCACACATTCTATAATAGACAAATGTAGCTAGCGATGTTCATGAAGAGTCTTAATTTGTTCTAGTTGATTCACAGACTGACTACGCAGACTAGTCATTTCATTCACAAATGTGCTTACTTGAGATTCCAAGTAAGCAATCCTAGCATCCCTCGGATCAGCCTGAGAGGATGAGGATGCCTCAACACGCGGAATATTAAGCATAGTATGAAGATCAGCACCCATTTGAGATAGAGGAGGTGTAGCTTGAGCCGGAGACGACACGGCTGGAAGAGTAGAAACAGGAATATTAGGACAAGAAAGCTTCACACGCTTAGATGCTTGGGCTGCAGAAGAAAGCAAAGCAGGAGCTTTCTGGGCTTGAACAAGATCATCAGCTTTCTTCTTTGAACGTCTTTCATGAACCTCTGACTCAGATGAATCAGACGATTCGGGATTAAACTCAGAATCTGTTTCATCAGCTTTTCGTTTATGAGAAGACGACTCAAGAGGAGGACCCTTTGTCTTCTTCTGTGCGATACTCTTGACTCTACTAGGATGTGACTGGTCCTCAGGTGCATCATTGGACTTAGTACTCTCGGAGTTAGAAGAAACACTTGAACTCGATGTCTCTTCAATTTCAACATCATCACCACCAACATTACCCTCTAGAATATCAGCAACAAACGGAGCATCCTGAACTTGTTCGTGTTCCTGCTCTTGCTCTTGGTGTGGTGGAATCTCATCATCAGAATCATCAACCTGTTCATTATCAGACTCTGGATTGAACCAATTATCATTCACTGGTGCCACATAATTCGCATCTAAAAGATGACTAAACAACGGTGTATGCACTGGCTCTCTTCCCTCTGCTGGATTAGACTTTAAAAATTAAGCGAACACTCGCATATGAATGGTCTTAACTTGTAGTCTCGGAGCCACAGCTGGTAGATTCGGTATCAGGAAGTTTAGGATCACTTGAATAAATCTTGGAAATAATAGAAATCTGAAGGTGGGAATTGCATCTATCTGGTTGTGTAATTCTCTGAATACATACTTGGAGAAATTATAACTCTTATTCAAAGATAGATCGACCATAGCATACGCTAGGTCCGAAGCTAAACCATCCTTACCAGCCTTCCTTGACGATACACAAGAAATCATGACATGTGTGAAGTATCTCCATTGATCTAATAACCATCTCTTATGGTACTGACCATCCCCTTCAACACTGGCATAACCCATTCTTTGCCTCCAGCAACCCTCAATTAAAACCCCATTATAAGCCATCGGATCATTAGTAGCATCTCCAAATTGCAACGCCAGATGAACTGTGTCTTCAGAAATTTCCAAGTCTTGATTATTCACATGAACTCGAATCACACTTGGATTATCAGTGCAGTCAATTCTAGCAGACTCCCAAAACTGATCTATATAAGGCCTTGATATAACTGCATCAACAATCAAAGCATAAGCAATCCTCGATCTATTCAGAAACCCGATAATCTCCTGGTATTCCATCACCGCTCCTTTCCATTCAGGATTCAACAAAGCAATCTGATTATGATCATTAAAAAATTCACGAGCCATCACTGTAACATGTTCAAAACATCAGTACTACAATTAATGACTTAGAAAATTTCAAAATCAAATCAGATTAAAATACGCTGGCGCACTTAACAACTGCGCTATAAGGACTGATAGCGCACTTATAACTACGCTAGGGTTTACTCAGGCGAACTTGCGCATCTGCGCTAGACCAAAATCAGTAACAATTTTGAAATTTTGATTCAACACATGAGTGTGAAAACCAACTTGAAATCAATCACAAAAGGATCAAAAACATGTAACAACTCCAAAACAAGCAACAATTTTCATTTTTAACATCATTTTTGTTCCACAGTTCGATCGAACAGGACTTTTGCATTTGAACCTTCAAAACCCTGAGTAAAACCCTAATCAAATAATCAATCCCAGAACAAAGATGATGATGATGATGATGATGATGATGATGATAACCTGATATTTGATTAAGTACTATCAACACAATATTGATGGAAATTTGAACAAACACCAGGGTAAAAAAGCACAGGAATAAAATTCGCTCAAATACGCTAAGTTCGGGACAAGTTGTGAGTGATACAACTGCACAGTCGAACAACCCTTTATATACCTTTTTAGATTCCACTGGCGCACTTACTAAGTACGCTAGACCTTTAGTCAGGCGCACTTACAACTGCGCTAGGCCTACCTTTGGCGTACTTGACAAGTACGCTAGACCTAAGTCAAGCGCATTTGTTAACTACGCTAGCAATCAACAAGTAACATCCCTGATTTTCTGACCCTATTTTAACTTATTTTAACTAATAAAATAACAACACGACATTGAATCATATACTTGTTCAAACCTACACCTCATTAAATTGATTAGCCGATCATATTTTAATTCAAAGTTTTAGAACTCAAATCACATGGTAACACCTCCTAGAGTTAACTCAGTTAGTAATCCCGTTAGGTGTTCTGTTAAATCCTAACCAAGCTAATTCTGTCAAAGCTGAAGTTGCAAGGGCTGATTTTGTAAATAACCAGAAACCCTAGTAGGCATGGTCGTGCCTCATGTTGGCACGGTCGCGCCTCGTCTGGCACGGTCGCGTCTATTGTTGGCACAGTCGCGCCTCAGCTTGGCACGGTCGCGTCTCTTTTAGGCACGGTCGCGCCTCACATCAGTTGAAACGTAAAAACAGCCTTTAATCGCATGACCATTCGATTTCATAACCGTTTTCTCGTATTTACAAACCCAATTAAGTTCTTAATCATCATAATCACGGAAAATAACTCCACTTAAGCCGATTTTCTCAAAACCACCAACCTCTTTCATTAGTCCAACAATCCATCCAATTTGACTGGCAATCCTCCCAAGCAAACGCATCATCGACCCCCTCTGAAACTCCCAAAACCTTCGAAATAGCCGGAATAGCAGCAGGAGACGCCGGAAGTCAGGACTGCCTTCGCCGGAACTCGCCCCTACCCTAAGCTACCAATTCATCGTCTTACAGGGTAATTGAAACCTTCTAAACTTTCTATTTATTCTGTAGATCAAAAGCCCCAATCTAATTTGGGCATTCAATATCGAAATTAACAAGAACCCGATCCTAAGTTTCATTTAAAAATGGTTTAATCGAATCCGACTTTAAACATGTTTTAAACACAATTAACCATACCAAAAGACTCATAATAACCTTGTGAATGAAAGCCCTAAACATTCCATCACCTTAAATACAAGGATCAATCAATTCGTTTCTGTTTTGAAAGAGACACGGTCGCGCTAATCATCTAGCGCGGTCGTGCCTCCTGCTCAGACCCAGTCATGCTCGTTGGCTAGACTTGGTCGTGCCCCTGAAGCATAGACACGGTCGTGCCTGTACAAGGCACGGTCGTGCCTAGTGATTTGTCTAACTATGTCCTCTGTTGATCAACACAGTCGCGCCCTGACTAACGCGGTCGCGCCCGTGGCCCGAGCACGATCATGCCCTGTCTAGGCATGGTCGTGTGTGTTCACAGAATCCTTAAAATTTCTATATTTTTAAACAATTAGTATTTCAAGTTAATTTTCAAAATAAAAATAGTTGAATTTATAAAAATGCGTAATATCTTTATTTAAAAAGATCAAGTATTTAATCTTAAAATAAATGGAAATTATTTAATTAAAGTTTCAACCTTTAAATTATAAACCCTACACTTAAATAATATTTTAATGTCTAAGTTACATTTTATAAATAGATGAATAAGGTAATAATTACTTATTTGATTTATAACTTAAACAAAAACATTTATTTAGTTATACTTAATTACATCTAATACTTACATTATTCTCATAAACAATAATAAATTAATTTACTTATTTAATTATTCCAAACTCAAACCTTATTCAAAATGTTGTAAAAATATTCATTTCAAATCTTCCGTTTTATACAATACTTTCAAGTACCAATCACTAACTTTATCCAATTCAACCTTAGACTTAGACTTAGACTATTGTGCATTATTAATGCAATATACATTACACTCTAGGTTAACATTGTGCAATACAAGGATCACATTACTATCTAGTATCTCGTGTTAGCTACGCCTTCGATACAAGTGAGTATTTCATAGCCCCTTTTACTCTTTTACACTTTAGGGGTGAAACATGAACATTATTCAAATTACACGTTACATTTACACAAACAACACAAGTACAAATCCTATTTACATTCATGTGTGCAATTTGAGCTTTATGCCCGAGTGCTAGGTGTGCTAACCTTTGTATGCGATTATGTGCAATCATTAACTATACAAGCCGACGATTTTCAATGATAGATCTATTGAGTCTGACAAACCCACCCAGGTGCGCGGTGATTGAAACCGACAACACAATTTTTGCATGCTAGTTACAAAGGTTTGATTGTACTTGGTTACACAATAGCTGCTCCCCATAAACGCCTTATTTATCATGTTATGTAAAGGATTTGGTTTACAAATTATATGCTACCTATATACAAACCTGTGTTATACTCAGCAACTTTTTAGTTGGCCTTATTTTATTCATGTTTCAGGTGCTTTCATATGAGTTTGATCAAGACATGCTACACATAGGCTTTGGACCTAGTTAATCTTAATTCAAAAACAAATTGTATTTCATTATGTACTTTGAATTTGATTCATGTTAGTTTGAATGGAAATGGATTTAACATATTACAATTTAGTCAACCTTGAGCTCATGAACAGTCTACATGTCCTGCCCCGATGATTCCGCCGTCGGTTGGGGTGTGACAGATTGGTATCAGAGCTTGGTTATAGGGAACTAGGTTATTAGACACTCTTGACCTAGACTATAACTTTAGGACACCCATACAATGCCATGCTACTACATGTTACATTATCAATTCATGTGTGATTATTTTTACATGCTATCCTAAGTACTTACACTACCTGATACAATACATAATGACTTATGTGTCACACTACTTGATAACTCTTGTACTTACACTCATTACTACCTACATGCTATGTGATTATTCACCTATGTGCATATTTTTACATATTATACTATATGATTACATCACATGATACAATACCCAATAGTTTATGTGTCACGTTACCTGCCCACTTCTTCTTCTATTCATAGCTACCTACATAATTTATTTAAAACACTATCCTAAGTTTAACACACACACATACGCACCAAAATTATTCATACACCTTTGGACCCAAATACATGATACCATCACCCTTTATGAGCAAAGACTTAAACTATTGGGCCTAATACCCACCAATAATAAACCAAGAAGCCCATCTATCCTCCAAGAAGCAAAAGCCCACTGAAATGCATAAACCTTACTTTCGGGCCACAAGGCCCAGTTCACAACAATTCTCATCATGACCATGAGCCCAACAATAGTGTTATTAATACATGATGGCTGGAAGAGTGTGTAGGCCCCTGAGGGATTCTGGCTAAGGAAAGATAGGGTACTTAAGTGTGTCCTAGTGGCCCACCCCTCTTTCATGGGAATTCTCTTCAGGGATGCATTGCTTATAGGTCAAGTGTATTTCTAAAATACCATTGTGAAGGTTCGGCGTTATGACTAGTCAAACTCTAAACCTATGAGAACTCCTACATTTGACACTCAGTATTTTATTATCGCTTACAACTTTTCCATTGTTTTTCCTGCTAAGTATGGACTCCTACTCTCCTACATCCCCGGTATGCCGTCCCGAAGAAGAGTCTGATTGGGAAGAAGACACCGGATCACCCGTACATCGATCACCAATACCCGCAGCTGCTAGATCAAGGTTTGATGTAAGGGTAGATTGGATTAGGAACACCGGCCCAAGACTTCGAACACCTGGATCAGCCGCGCCCAGAAACCTGTATCAGACACCCCATCCCCACAATCAACTACCACTCCCACTAAGAGACCCATATCTAATGCCCGACCCATATTACTCAAATCCTTGAGTAGGGCATATCATGGCACTCACTAGTACTATCGAATTTCCAATCAATGACACGCACCAATATGTAAGGACCTCGGAATTTGAGAGGCAAAGAATGGAGCAAGGATTAAGGCACGACTTGCAAGGACAAGGAATAGCCTAACAAACCAATTAGGATACCAAAAGGAATTAATCTCCATCCTCGAAGTGGTGCTCGCCTTGGGAATTATTCTCCTTCTAGTGGAAAACTACAGGAGGCGTTAACATGATTATTTTTCTTATTTATTTCAGTTTGAGAACCATTTCCCTGTGTTTTGAATACATTTCAGCATTTCTAAATTCTATATTTTCCAAAGTTATTATTCATATATTCAATACGTTAAGTGTGAATTACACCCATCATATTTTCATCAAAATTCTCCAAATATTATATTTCCCATTCACCACAATTTAGTACACTACGAACAATCTCCTTCGTAAACAAATCATTCAATTATTTGATTTAAACAAACCTCGTTATTTCGTTCAAACAAAATGTTTATCAAACTTTTAGATAATATCAAAAACATAAATTTTCCATAAAACTTTCCACCTGATAAGGAAAGTTAATACAACCGATTTTATAAAAAAAATATATATTTATATATATACATTATTTCGAATTGATAAATAATTATGGTTTTCCTCGTTTAAGTAAATATTTCTAAACCCTGGCTAAATTAATATACGACTAATTGTTTAGCCAATAATTTCGCTTAAAAATATTCTCTATTTAAATAGCTGAAAATTTAAATTAACATATTTTTCCCATAAATTGTCTATTTATTTGAATTATGTGACTCAATGGATTCACTACGTTATATATCTACAATCAAGGACGACTTACCACTTTCAAATTTCAAACAAAGATCCGTATTTGTAAACACATTTCCCCGAACGTTTTCAGAACTTCCTCATTACTTTTCACTTGTCGCTTCAAGAGACGATCCATACCGCATAGACGTTAACCTTTCCCACCAACCTCAACGAGATTTGAGGATTCAAACCCAACTATCACATTATGCAAGAACGCCAAACAACACGTTTGTCCGCAACACTCGAACACATGCGAAACCCGTTAATATACATCGCACGCGAAGCTCAATACTTACGTATACACGTTCATAATATATCCAACGCAACCACATGGTACATGAAACTCAAATATTCTCAATATATCCAATGCTACACAAATTACATGATACATGAAACTAGTTGCCTACAAATCACAACTTACTCGATTGAATACGTAATGCACGAAACACGTTTATTTGCAATACACATGCTACTGGATTGAACACATGATACACGAAACTTAGTTGTTTGCAATATACATGATACTTAAGAATTGCTTCATTGATACATAATTGACCACACTATACATGATACTTATTTGGTTACGAAGTACATTACACTAAGATGTGCACATTGTACAATATACATGATGCTAAGTTGCCAATACTCTACATGAAATTCATTTCCTACTATACACAAAATACTATGTTGTTTACATTACACATCAGAGTTCATTGACTTACAAAATACAAGACGCTTAATTATTTACGCTATATATGAGACTTATTTGATTAAGAGCTACGTGACACTAGATCATACATGAGACTTGTGTGCTTACTATATACTCGAAACAAAAATTTGCTTACAATTATTGCAATGGATTGATTACATTCTACACAAGACATGGTCATGCACTTTATACACCAAAGTTGAAGACCATAATACATTGAAACGACTCGGGGTTTGACGTATTCTTGTTCAAACACGAGCAAACAAAGAAACTTTAAGTGTTACTACTTTACTACTCTTTAGTTGCGAACTGACCTTATTAGGGACATAGTTACTTGTTAACGACTTTATATGTGTAAACAATAGACGTGATCATAGCGAAATTATGCCCCCTTACCCGTACACAACGAAACAAATCTATACGGACCATACGATGATTTAAATAATTACGGGTGCACACGGAATTATAAAAATCAGCGCATGGAAACTATAGTGAAATTTTGTCGTGTGTTATGACCTAAAACTTATCATGATATGTAACAACGAAACTGATGTAATATGACAAGGGCATGGTGGATGCGCCGATGGTACTTCCTATATATAAGTGTCCTATCATATTATCATAAGTAGCGTTGTTCGTGTCACGTGAGGTTTTGACCCAAACCAATGGTTATGAAATCTCTTACCCACTAATAATTAAGAACATATTAGACTATATCTTACACAAACTCTAAATATCAAATCCCATCAAATCAATTCCAAGTAACACATCTCACATTTAGAATTCAAATTTTTATTCGACAATCTTCATTTCAAAACAAAATTTATTATCACTCTTCATATTCAAAGTATCAGGCTTAAATCATGTCAACGGTTACACACCCCAGAATCCAACACTCAAAACTACCAGAGAACCCAAACCTCCCTCCTCTTTCTTGATTTTTGCAGCCTCCATTAGTTAAATTTCAGGACAAAATTCCCTTAACATGGGGAGACTGTAACATCCTTGATTTTCTGACCCTATTTTAACTTATTTTAACTAATAAAATAACAACACGACATTGAATCATATACTTGTTCAAACCTACACCTCATTAAATTGATTAGCCGATCATATTTTAATTCAAAGTTTTAGAACTCAAATCACATGGTAACACCTCCTAGAGTTAACTCAGTTAGTAATCCCGTTAGGTGTTCTGTTAAATCCTAACCAAGCTAATTCTGTCAAAGCTGAAGTTGCAAGGGCTGATTTTGTAAATAACCAGAAACACTAGTAGGCATGGTCGCGCCTCAGCTTGGCACGGTCGCGTCTCTTTTAGGCACGGTCGCGCCTCACATCAGTTGAAACGTAAAAACAGCCTTTAATCGCATGACCATTCGATTTCATAACCGTTTTCTCGTATTTACAAACCCAATTAAGTTCTTAATCATCATAATCACGGAAAATAACTCCACTTAAGCCGATTTTCTAGAAACCACCAACCTCTTTCATTAGTCCAACAATCCATCCAATTTGACTGGCAATCCTCCCAAGCAAACGCATCATCGACCCCCTCTGAAACTCCCGAAACCTTTGAAATAGCCGGAATAGCAGCAGGAGACGCCGGAAGTCAGGACTGCTTTCGCCGGAACTCGCCCCTACCCTAAGCTACCAATTCATCGTCTTACAGGGTAATTGAAACCTTCTAAACTTTCTATTTATTCTGTAGATCAAAAGCCCCAATCTAATTTGGGCATTCAATATCGAAATTAACAAGAACCCGATCCTAAGTTTCATTTAAAAATGGTTTAATCGAATCCGACTTTAAACATGTTTTAAACACAATTAACCATACCAAAAGACTCGTAATAACCTTGTGAATGAAAGCCCTAAACATTCCATCACCTTAAATACAAGGATCAATCAATTCGTTTATGTTTTGAAAGAGACACGGTCGCGCTAATCATCTAGCGCGGTCGTGCCTCGGGAGACGCGATCGTGCCGACTTCCAGCGTGGTCGTGCCTCCTGCTCAGACCCAGTCATGCTCGTTGGCTAGACTTGGTCGTGCCCCTGAAGCATAGACACGGTCGTGCCTGTACAAGGCACGGTCGTGCCTAGTGATTTGTCTAACTATGTCCTCTGTTGATCAACACAGTCGCGCCCTGACTAACGCGGTCGCGCCCGTAGCCCGAGCACGATCATGCCCTGTCTAGGCACGGTTGTGTTCACAGAATCCTTAAAATTTCTATATTTTTAAACAATTAGTATTTCAAGTTAATTTTCAAAATAAAAATAGTTGAATTTATAAAAATGCGTGTTATCTTTATTTAAAAAGATTAAGTATTTAATCTTAAAATAAATGGAAATTATTTAATTAAAGTTTCAACCTTTAAATTATAAACCCTACACTTAAATAATATTTTAATGTCTAAGTTACATTTTATAAATAGATGAATAAGGTAATAATTACTTATTTGATTTATAACTTAAACAAAAACATTTATTTAGTTATACTTAATTACATCTAATACTTACATTATTCTCATAAACAATAATTAATTAATTTACTTATTTAATTATTCCAAACTCAAACCTTATTCAAAATGTTGTAAAAATATTCATTTAAAATCTTCCGTTTTATACAATACTTTCAAGTACCAATCACTAACTTTATCCAATTCAACCTTAGACTTAGACTTAGACTATTGTGCATTATTAATGCAATATACATTACACTCTAGGTTAACATTGTGCAATATAAGGATCACATTACTATCTAGTATCTCGTGTTAACTACGCCTTCGATACAAGTGAGTATTTCATAGCCCCTTTTACTCTTTTACACTTTTGGGGTGAAACATGAACATTATTCAAATTACACATTACATTTACACAAACAACACAAGTACAAATCCTATTTACATTCATGTGTGCAATATGAGGTTTATGCCTGAGTGCTAGGTGTGCTAACCTTTGTATGCGATTATGTGCAATCATTAACTATACAAGCCGACGGTTTTCAATGATAGATCTATTGAGTCTGACAAACCCACCCAGGTGCGCGATGATTGAAACCGACAACACAATTTTTGCATGCTAGTTACAAAGTTTTGATTGTACTTGGTTACACAATAGCTGCTCCCCATAAACGCCTTATTTATCATGTTATGTAAAGGATTTGGTTTACAAATTATATGCTACCTATGTACAAACCTGTGTTATACTCACCAACTTTTTAGTTGACCTTATTTTATTCATGTTTCATGTGCTTTCATATGAGTTTGATCAAGACATGCTACACATAGGCTTTGGACCTAGTTAATCTTAATTCAAAAACAAATTGTATTTCATTATGTACTTTGAATTTGATTTATGTTGGTTTGAATGGAAATGGATTTAACATATTTCAATTTAGTCAACCTTGAGCTCATGAACAGTCTACATGTCCCGCCCCGATGATTTCGCCGTCGGTTGGGTTCTGACACAACACTTTTCCAAATTTATCAATTTCAACCCTGTTCAAACACAAACTTCAACATCAATCCCGACAAACATGAAATTCCAGAATCCTGTGACATAAAAGAATAAAATTTTCATGGAAGCCGAGAAATAAAATCTTTTTGGATTTTTGAAAGTTTATATTAAAACACACCTAAAATATTTTTGAATTTTTCAATTAACAAATGCAGAAAAGTTAAAATGTAAAGAACAATATTTTTGTATTTTTCAAAAATAACAACCATAAACTCTTTTTGGCATTTTTCTGTACAAACGGAATCACATATTTTTGGTCGAACAGTGCGAGTAAGAAAATCATATCAGTATCTTTGACGAAGCACACACACATTCTGGATCTAATATCCCTAGCAGGTCTAAGGGTGACCTATGGCATTCTGTGTACATAAATTTTCAACATTTCATCAAACAAGCAACTTGTGCTGCACTATGATATCTCAACAGAATTTCTCAGAACTAACAATTTAAACCATCAAAAACTATCAATTCTTTTGAAATTTCTAATCAGATAAGATCTCAATGATATCACAACTTTCTTTTCACATTCTTTTTCATAATTTTCTGAAATTCATGAAATGATACGCTTTAAACTTCAAAGTAAACAGGATCAGATCATGACTTGATAACTTATTCGTACCGAATTTGCAATACACTACATGTCAATTAAAGTTGTCAGCATTATAAGATTTGAAACCAAAAGCGTTTTTATCACATGTTCTTGTGAGTTAGTACCATTTATATGAAAAAAACGCGTACCCCACAAGTATGCCAACTGAAATTAAATTGCACTATCTTCAAGACATATGAGACTTTGTGCAAAAGAATATGTATATCAATCTCCAGGATGAAATTACATCAATTAGCACAGGAAAAGAAGCAGATCCCGAAGGATATAAAGAATCATAAAGATTCAGAATCAAGTGATTCATATAGATTGGCTTAGCTTTGATGATTCTCAATGATATCATGTAACAGATGAAAGATTGAATAAAGAATCGATTGATTCAATAATTTAGGGTAATGTGGTCCAACTGTTATCTGGATCTCTTCTATTAATCAGGATAATCAAGTGATTTTGATTCAAGGGCTAGTATATGCTTGACAGATGTTATCAAGAGATATCTTAGTTCAACAACACATGGAATGTTTTTCGGGGCATGGGCAGTGAAGTGAACTGAAAAATTATGCTAATGACATAACCCGATACTAGTGTCATGAAATTCTTAAAGTCTCATATTCTTTATCTGATAATGATCTTTTAACACACGCACCCAACATACCATGGGTTCAAATCACAGTTGTGACATAGAACATTATGTTTTCACACTACTAATGGTCTAAAAACGCTTCTAGCCTACTGACAATTCAAATTACATGCAGATATCCAAATTAATAAATTATAGAGTCAATGTCAAGAAGTCATGAAACTATCATTTCTTGTTTGTGCAAACTAAGAAATTTAGATCAAATCATATAAGCACAACTACAAACATAAATACAGAAACCAAGTAGTGATTTTATGGTCATGTGTGTACAATCACCTACTGATGTACTATCATTTCTTCTCTAACTTCAAGCAATGCAGATTTTATCCTTTTCAATTTGTTTAGGTTTTCAGAAAGCAAGTAAACTAAAGAAAGTATAAAAAATAAAAAATATATAAAGCTTTCATGAAAAACCTTTTAAGCACCACTATCATACAGGATTATATATGCCAATCATTTGAGTAAGAAATTCAAACCGTGAGCGATCAAACGCTTTGGTAACAAATCAGCAAAGTTGTCATTAGTGTGAACTTTCATCAGTTCAATCAATTTCTTTTCAGCACAATCTCGGATGAAATGATGCCTTATTTCAATATGCTTTGTTTTTTAGTGGTTCACTAGATTGTTTGTGATGGACATCGTGGCAGTGTTGTCAATGAATATCAGTGTCTCTGTGAAGTTCAGACCATAATCCCTTAATTGTTGTTGGATCTAAAGGATTTGGGAACAACTGGCTGCAGCAATATATTCGGCCTCACATGGTGAAATTGCAATCGAGGTTTGCTTTTTGCATTGCCAGGACACGAGTCTGTTTCCTAAGAATTGACAACCACCAGACGTCGACTTTCTATCCAAACTGCAACCTCCATAATTTGAATCTGTAAAAGCTTTGAAATCAAATTCAGAATTAATAGGATACCACAATCCCAACCTTGGTTTACCCTTTAAGTATCGAAAGATTCGCTTTACAGCAATCAGATGAGATTCCTTCGGTTTAGACTGAAATCTCGAACACAAGCATACTGCGAACGTAATGTCAGGCCGGGACGCCGTCAAATACATTAAAGACCCGATCATTCCTCTGTATAACCTACAATCCACTTATTTCCCTTTCGAGTCAGATTCAAGCTTGTGATTTACAGGGATTGGAGTACTAAACGCTGAGGTATCTGATATTTCAAATTTCTTCAAAATATCTGACACATACTTCGTTTGATGAATATAAAAGCCATCTTCTTTCTGATCATCTTGAAGACCTAAAAAGAAGGATAACTCTCCCATGCTATTCATCTCAAACTTCAGCTTCATTACTCTCTCAAAGTCTTTACCATATCAACATTCGTCAAGCCAAAAATTATGTCGTCCACAAAGACTTGAACTAGAAGAATATCTCCCCCTGCTTTTTGTATGAAAAGAGTAGAATCGATCTGGCCACGTTCAAATCCATTCTCGAGTAAGTGCACAGACAAAGTTTCATACCATGCACAAGGAGCCTGATGAAGACCATATAACGCCTTATCAAGTTTAAACACTTTGTCTGGGAACTTACATTCTTCAAAACCTGCCGGTTGTTTCACGTATACCTCTTCCTTTACCTTTCCATACAGAAAAGCACTTTTCACATCTTGTTGGAATACCTTGAACCCCTTGAAAGACGTGCAAGCAAGAAATAAATGGATCACCTCAACCCTCGCTACCGGAGCATAAACTTCCGTGTAGTCTTAAATCCTTGAACAACAAGCCTCGCCTTATTGCGTACCACCACGCCTCGATCATCACGTTTGCACTTAAACACCCATTTCATGCCAATTGATCTTGAAACTTTGGGTAAGTCAACTAAATCCCAAACATGTAGTTTGTCAAATTGAGCTAGCTCCTCTTGCATAGCCTCGATCCAACAATCATCATCAAGTGCTTCAGCCACATTCTTTGGCTCTGTTTGAGAAATAAAGCAAGCATGTAAACATGTCTCCATAATACACATATCCATAATCTATGCATATAAACATGAATTTTCAGCAAGTGTACGATGCCTAGTTTGAACACCTGCATTCAAATCACCAATAATGTTATCAGTCGGATGATGTTTATGCACACGAGTTTGAGGAATATCATAAGTTTGAATCACAGCATCAAGATTAGAAGGCAACTCCTCCTCAAGCTGTGATTATGCTGATGAATCATCAACTATGTTCTGGATATCACTAGAAGTCTCCTGAAACACAGTTTCATCATCATCACTGTCACTGTCTTATGTTGTACCCGAGGTCGAAGCTACATTCGAGTTAACGGGAGGAGTAACTATAATTGGAACAACCGATCGTAGCTCGACAATTGAATCATCGTTATAGCAGTACTGATACAAAATTTATGCTTCAACAGGAGACACTGCAGGAGGAACATTGAACGATCTGAATAAAGCATCATAATCAAAAGCCCAAGAAGGTCCTTTCGCATCCTGATGAACCAAGCAATTATCACAATCAATGTGAAACCACTCCGCAATCTGTCTGCTCTCTTTATTGAACACCCTCTTGTTGTGAGAATTGGCAACATATCCCAAGAAAATTCCTTCTATTGCCTTCGCACTGAACTTCGTTGGAACGTCTCGAGTCTTCAATAAAGTGCATGGGTTTCCAAAGGGCAAAAGATAATCCAAATTAGGTTTCCGGTTATTCAGCAATTCATAGCATGTCTTGTTGTGTTTCTTCACGGTCAAAACTCGATTAAGAACATGACAAGCCGTATTCACCGCCTCCGCCCAAAACGTTAATAGCAATTTCGAGTCGGGTAACATCATACGAGCTGTCTCAATCAGAGTTCGATTCTTCCGTCCAGTCACACCATTCTGTTGAGGAACATAAGGAGCGCTGAATTCATGATGGATGCTTTTTGTAGATAAAATAAACCCATATTTCTATTCTTGAATTCTGTCCCATTGTCACTACGAATCCTCCTGACCTTCTTTTGAATAAACTCTCAAGTCCCACAATTAAGAACTTAAGAATCTCAGTAGTCTCATCCTTCGAAACAAGAAACTTCACCCAAGAGAATCTTGAATAATCATCAGTCACTACCAAACAGTATGATTTGCCGCCTTCACTCTTGACACTTATAGGTCCGAATAAATCCATATGAAACAACTCGAGAGGAGTTACAATTGAATTAATCAACTTAGATTTGTGAGATTTCCTGTGCTGCTTCCCCTTTATGCATGAAATACAGTCTTCGTTCACTTGAAATCTCATGGCAGGGACACCAGAAACTAGCCCATTCTTCACTGAATAGTTCATTTTCCTGATATTTATGTGAGCCATCTTCCGGTGCCACAAAGTTGACTCGGACTCAGAAGCTTTAGAAAGAAGACACGTCGAGACAGAAGAAGTTGTCGTCGCCGTGCTCATATCGAGCACGTATGTATCATTCTTCCTAGGAGCTCGCATTAGGATCCAATCTTTTGGTATCTCAAATCCAGGCTTCAACACTAAACATTCTTACTTATTAAGGTGAAATGAGAAATATTTATCACAAACTTGTGAAACAGATAGCAGATTATGTTCCAGCTGCTCCACGTAGTTAACTTTCTCAAAGCTTAATCTTCCATTTGACACAGTTCTTTGACCAGAAATATTGCCTCCCTTCTTTCCTACAAAGGCTACATATCCGCCTTGAATCTCTTTCACATTTTCCAATAAATTAAGATTTCCTGTCATGTGGCGAGAACATCCACTGTTGACATACCAATGGTTGCCTACAGTCCTCCTTGGAGTTCCCAACACATAGACATTAAGATTCAGTTAGTAATGGAGACCCAAGCCATTTTGGTCTTGGGTCGGCGTGTCTCATCAAAATAAACAATCTCTTTTAAAACACAATCAAATCTCTCCTCAATCTTAGGAGATTGTTTCTCAGAGCCAGAAACTGGTTTCTTAGATTTCCATTTTGATTGAATCTATACAGTTTCATTTTGTTTTGACGATTCAGAAGATTCACAATTTTATGTTAAAACGGGTTGCTCTAAAAGCTTCTTCAATCTCTTGTTTCTTCTTCTTATTTGAGGTCATGACAATTTGACCTTCTCATGTTCAATCACAACTGGTGAACCACTTGGTTTAACTCTAGATGAATTAACCTTCTCCACCTTAGGTTGGACAACTTTTGGTTTCACATAAACATAATCAATTTTAACTTCAGGTTTAGAAACAAAAGGTTTCTTCACATAACTAGCCTCAACAGACTTTGCTTCCATAAATTTCTTCACTAGCTTTGCTGGTGGTTCAATAAAAGGTCTTCCTAGCCTGGGATCTTCTAGACACTTTCCCTGATTCTTCTCTGGACAATTTCTCAAGATATGACCAACAATTCCGCAATGAAAACATGCACGTCTTTCCTTCTACACCTTGACATACTTTTCTTTCTAAATACCCTTCGAACTTAATGATTCACACTGAGAATCAGTGGTAGATGATTGAACAACCTTGGGTTTTTCAGAATTAACTTTTTCTTGTATAAAGTTCACAGTTGATGTTTTCTCAATTTTGTTAATTTCTTGAAAATCAAACCCAGCACTCACAAAAGGTTTTAATGGTTTAGGTTTTGGTTGCTCAATGTCTTCATCAGGTTCTGTCAAGATACACCTATCATGAGTGACTTTCTTAACAACAACGGATTCATCAATCTTACATTCTTTCACTATTTCTTCAGATTTATATGGATCAAACACTTCATCATCACTTGAGTCATCATAAACCATATCCTCTCCTGTAACAGGATTTACCTTGAGGATGGTTTTTGGCTCCAGATCTTCTTCTAACTTTTTCAACACTTCAAGTTGGGGTGTAATTTCCATTGAATGGAGGACAGAAACCGACTCCCCCCAACAACTTTATCATCCTGTTGTGAACAATAACCAACTCCACCAACTACTTTCTCACCATTAGCTTTCTCATTATAATATTCCAATAGAAAACTAGAATTCTTACAACCTTCAAGCTTTCTCATCAATTTGGTGACTTCACTCTGTGACTTGGTAAGTTCATTTATTTTCTTTTCATATTGAGAATAAGCCACATCAATGTAAAACACTTGTTCATTTACTTTTGATTGTAAAACTTTGATATCATCTTTCAAAGATTCAATTCTTGTATTTAAAAACTCCTCATTATCTTTCAAAGTTCGATTAGTTAAGTAGCTTGCCTTCAAGTCACATATGAGGTTAGTATTGTCATCACATAATTTCAGAAATTTTAAATCAGAATCAATGCATTTAGAACATGAAACAGAAACAACCTCATTTACCTGTTTAGTATCAGCCATAAATCCACTGGCTTCAGCAAACATCTCAGCTACTTTCTATGTCACCTTCCCTGCAGCGACATTGTCATTCATCAATTCTTCAGTAGAAATTTTAGCTTCAGTAGGCTAACTAATAGAGTCTTCATTTTCAGTAACATTCCCAGAATTAGTCAGGTCACCATCAGAAGAACTACTATCAGTACCATCTTCAGAATGAACTTCAGCAAGAAACGCTTGGCTGACATGAGCAACAATATCGTCTAAATGAATACCTCATTCATAATTCTCCTCTTATTGAGACATCAATGTTGTGGAAGACTTCATATGGAAGACTTCTGATTCATCTGATTATTCTGGTTGCTTGAAAATTTTTGATTCTGAACTTTAGGCTTCGTGCATTCCCTAGCAAAATGCCCAAACTCCTAACAGTTGTAACACTTCACCTTTGATTTATCTAATCCCATTCTTGTCTTGCTAGACGCCCCAATAAACTTCTTTCTAGTTTTCTTCAGATGTTCCTTTCCTTGTCGCATCCACAATGCCATGTTCCATCGGAAATTCATCTCTTCAAGAACATCTTTATCCAACTGCTTGAAATCTTCCTCTATCATGTCCGGGTCAGTTATCTTACCACCAATAAAATTTTCATAAGAGGTAAAAAATGAAGCAATCATAGCCATCATGTCATCTGCAGCTGTAGGAGACACCTTCTGAGAACATGAATGAGTTTCACACTTGGAATTCTTAGAGCATCCCGAACTTGAAGAAACAAAACATGAACCTTCATTAGAAGAATTTTCCTTAGAACCTTCAGATATTTCCCCAGAAAACAAAACAACTCTAGACTTTTGAGTAGATGTTCCCTTTCCAAAATAAATGCTTGGATCTTGATAAACTGTATCCTTCTTCTGTTTGTTCAAATCATATGATTGAATCTTCCCCCATCAAGTCTTCTAGACTCATCTCATCAAACACAGGTTGTTCTTTGATAACAATAGTATATATCTCAAAATTTGCAGGTAAAGCATCCATAAACTTCTCAAGCAACTTCCTGTTCTTGTATTCTATTTCATTGTTCACCATTTCACTTAATAGATGATAATATCTGGACATCAGTTCATCATTTGTTTCGCCATCAAAATGCTTAAACAAACTAAACTGCTTCTTCAGCAACTCTTTCCTACTTTTCTTTTGTACTTCCTTCACATCTCTTGGCTAACCCTTCCCAAAGATCACATGAAGTTTTATATTTTTTGAAAGTGTGGTAAATATCAAAAGGCAAATACATGGATAAAGCAGCAAGAGCCTTCTTTTCTCGATCATACACAGTTTCTCTTCAACTATGAGAGCTGAAACTTTTTTAGGTGAATTTGCTACTCACAAATACGTATGAGTAGGATGTTTGTATCCTTCACTAATTGGAATCCATAGACTTGTATCACTGATGTTCACATAGTTTTTAAACCGACTTTTCCAGTTAGAATAATCTTTTAAATTCATCAGCCTTGGTGGCTTAGTTGGAGTACCGATCTCGTTATCATAATTCAACAGATGAGTCATGTTGTTCACACTAGCATGATTAGAAGAAGACATCTTTGAATAGTTCAGAAAATTCTCAATAGCGAACTTAGCTTCCTTGTAGTGTACTTACCAACTACGCCAATCTCAACACTAGCAAACTTATCAAGTGCGCTTGAACAATTGATAGCGTACTTGTAACTGCGCTTGAAACTAGAACTAGCGTACTTGCTAACTACGCTAGAACAAATCTTAGCGGACTTATAACTGCGCTAAGACCAGATATAGCGTAGTTGATTAGGAGGGAAATCAACTTCAAATTTCAGTCAAGAACACCAACCACTTCCAAATTCAAATTCTTCAAAACCATGTTGTAATTGACTTAAAAATTGCACAATCAATCTCAAAAAACACTTAGAACAAATCCTCAAAGATCGATTTCACAATTCAATCAACAACAAACTCTAATTTGATCAAAAACAGAACCGAAAATACGCCATTGTCGCCATTGTCAATAGTTGAACTTAGAACTAGAAATCTCAACTTAATTCTATCCAATTCTTGTTCAAAGCAATCGTAAACCTACTCCAAATCATGAGTAAAAGCTCTGATACCAAACTATTACAAAATTAACACATAATTACTCGATGACTCGTCTATGAGACGGAAGCAGAAGCGATTCAAACAATCACAGAAGATACATGTAACAGAATTCGATCCTTTATTCATAACAAACTCGTCATACGAATACAATACCAAATGAGTATACATCTCGTTTAAGCTCCATTTCCAACCCCTAGGTGAGCTCTACCTAGGTTTGGTGAATCACTTCTCATAGAGACTCACTCCCTCTCTGTGTATGCTAATTCTACCATGCTTACTGATGTGCTTGAAATTACACATCTTTATTGCACCAAACTTCGCCCGTTTTATGATCAATTCCCGGTTATTCCCCAAGTTTAGACACTTATTTGCTTCATTTTCAGTTTTATAGGTTTTTATGGAGCTAAGTGGATAAAGGAGGACACTCCAGGTGTTTTCAAGGAAAATTAGGTTTTCTGAGTTGAAGGAACGGTCGCGCCCCAACCTGGCACAACCGTGCCCACCTAGGCACGGTCGCACCCCGCATTGGCATGACCGCGCCAGCCAAGGCATGGTCGCGCCCATAATTGGCACGGCCGCGCCAGCATCAAAATCCGAGCACAACCGTGCTCTTGCTTCCCCACGGTCGCGTGTAAACCCGTGCGTCTGAAATCCGTACTTCCTCGAAGAAAGAGAGCCAATGAAAGAAGCAGATCCGTCAACACATCTGTCACACGACCGCGCCAAAAGGTGGCATGGTCGTGCCCCATGCTCAGGCACGGTCGTGCCCAATGCCCTGGCACGGTCGGGCCTCCTTGCTTTTATATATATCAGAAGTTTTCCCATAGAAAGAAGGCTGGAGACCTGGAGAGTTGGAGCCTTAAGCACTCTTTTGTGCTCCGATCTTCCTTGTTTCTAGCCACATTTCAAGCTTCTAGTAAGGACTACAACATCAAGAGGATCACCATACATCATCATCATCATCTAGCTTGGAAGAGTTGGTTTATTTCTTGGCATTTCTTCATGTGTCTTGTAACCTTTCCTTGCTTTGTTCTTGTTCTTATGCTCACCATGAGCTAACTCTTGATATCACTTTGGTTTAGATGAAGTTTAGTAACGTTTGACAACATTTATGGATTTTTGGCATAGTTTATGTTAATGTTATAACAATGGCATTATTATTCTTCTATGATATTGTGTATTTGGGAGTTGATATTGTTTGCAAGACTTGTATATGTGTAGGCTTTGTAAGTTGGAAAACTCATGGTTTATGTGTTGATTCGTGTAATCTTTCCAACTAGTTGTTGAATTAGCCAACCTTGACAGGAAGCTAGTTCAATCTTTATTAAACATTGACGTATTCATAACACGTGAGCTTCATTGTATGATTTTAGGTGGTTGGTTTGTGTAATTCATTCTAACTTTTCGAAGAATCATTTGATTAAATGTCTTTGACGAGAATTTAGTCAACTTATATATCGTGTACGTGTCATGTATTTGTAGTTGTTGTTGGATGTCTACTGAATGGATTCAAGATCGAAGTGATATTCGTTCCTTGATTGTTTGACTTGTGTTCTTAGTTTAGTTTTATATTCTTGCATATTAGTTTAATCAAAAATCAACTTAAACATATTTTACCCTTACTTGATTGGATTTTAGTTCCGGTTTATCATCGCATTCCACCGTGTCCACGGATTGATATCTGGTTCTTACCTTTACTATATTGCTATCCGACGGTTACACTTGCCCGGTGTGTGTGTGATTAGTCTTTGGTGAAAACCCTTTTTAAAACTAATTGTGTAAAAAAAGCTTTACAAAAATATATATATCTTCAACACATCAAGTTTTTGGCGCCGTTGCCGGGGATACGGTTTGTGCGAGAACGATTGGAATTATTATTTAGTCTTTTAGTATATATTTGTGTATATCTTGGTAAATAACTTTTCTTTATTAAACTTTATTTTAGTTTCAATTTTTATTTTATCATTATCATCTTATGTTTTTGTATAGTTTTTTGAATTGTATTTTTATTTGTATTTTCTATTTCATTTTTATCTGGTACCCGTGGTCGTTTTGTTTGAGTGTTCTTTGCAGTGATTTTCATGGATCGTGACTATGGGAGTTACAGTGACGAGTACCCGTTAGATCTGTGGGGTTACCACGACGAAGATGTGCAAACGGATAGGTTTACCAACGAACCAATGACTATGGTGACACCCGATCCTCCGTTGTGCACCGAGGAAAGCCTGCCCGCGATTTATCATGATCACGATTCGTCATACGAGTCAACCGAGTAGCGGGAGGGGACGAGAGAGTTCACGGACCAACCGACTTGGAAGGTGCGACATCGGTCCACAAAGCACGGCAAGTCAACACTATCTTTCCGGGATGATCGCCTCCTTCACTACATCATGTACCTTAGGTTCGGTCCGGGCAAATACAAATGTCGGTGGCATGACCCGTCACTTCATCTTTGCATTTACTATTGGTTTTCACTAGCCGGTGGTAAATGCACTAAACCAAACGGGTCGGATGGGTATTCAAGAATCATAGGCCACCCGTTTGTTGGTTTGCCCCATCATTTGTCCTAATTGACGCGCATTAGGACTTGAGTCTAGCTAACGCCTCGTTAATAAAATTAGAATGTTCGGTTTTCATCCGTTAGTTGTGTTTGTTCGTTTTTATCTTTCAAAATATTTTCCTATTTTCCTTCTTATTTTTCTAGGATTTTACAGTTTATTTTTTAGTTAGGTTATCGGATCATAACTTTGATTGAGCGGTTTGGGGATATGGATTGGAACATCACAGGTACGTCCTTTGAATTAAAAAAAATATATTGGCTTACAAGAATCGCAAGACGGTTTTGGAACAGTCTGCATAAAAAATAGGGTTTTGTGTCTGATGAGGTAAGAGGCATGGTCGTGCCCCCCCACTAAGCGCGGTCGTGCCCCGTGGAGTGGCGTGATCGTGTTTATGTAGCCAGTGCGGTCGTGCCACGGGTGGTCAGTATAAAAAGAATTTTTAAACCACAGACCCCCTTTTACTTATTTTACCTCATCCACTACCACAAATTCTCCCTCTTGAGATTCACTCCCATATCCAGTTTCTTGATCTTCACTCCCACGATCTAAGGTATGATTCGACTCCCTTCTATTTGTTCATGTTTAGATTTAGGGCCGGTAGTCCATTTGCGTTTAAAGATAATGGGTTTTAGTAAATTTTTAGTTTTTCTTCAAATTTTTCGTTTGATTGTTTTTTGTAGCTTGTAAATATGTAGGATCGTTGTTTTAGACCTCATGGAATGTTGTTGTACTAAAATCCCCTTCATAATCATGCTAAAATGTGAAATTTTGAATCTAAAAACCCCAATTTGGGAGGAGCACGACCGCTCTCCTGACTAGGCGCGATCGTGTCTGGCTTGAATAGTTTCCAGGAAGTAGTTTTTGGTTGAGCGCGGTCGTGTCTCCCACTAGCGCGGTCGTGCCAACTTGGGTTTATTCTAGGTCCGGCCGTGTGTCTCCCTAGCGCGGTCGTGGTCTTCATTTTTGACCTAGGCGTGGTCGTGCCCTGACTTGGCGTGACTATGTTTCCGGGTTGGGACTTCCCATGGTCGGCCACAGTGCGACCGTGGTCTTGGATTTTGACCTTGGCGCGGCCGTGCCCCTTTACAAGGCGCGACCGTGCCCCCTTCATAATTGGGTCAGAAACTTCATAATTCCATGTAGCGTCTTCACAATCATTCTGATTTCAACTATTTGCTTATGCAGATGCCCGACAACCAAGATCACTCATACTTGGAGTTTGATCTCAACGAGAATGAGTACGAGGCTCGTCTTGATGTTTTGTGGCCCCGTCGAGGCCGGCTTTTGACTGTACGTCGCCTTGAGCAAGCTGTTATTGACGCCGTCGGTCAGCGGGACCGATGGAACGATCTTGTCACCGCCCCTAGCGCCGTTTGTTCAGATTCCACGCTATCCAGTACGTAGAGCTTGTGATGGAGTTTTTCTCCACATATGAGTTTGATTATCCTTGCACAGACCTAGAGCAGCCCGAGACGATTAGGTTTAGGCTAGGAGGGGAGTGGTGAGTGATGTAGGTTTCCAGGTTCGGGAGATTGTTGGGATTATACATGACACATGAGATCCCCACTGAGTTGGTCACCAATGGTATCACCGAGTTCCCGGCAAAGGAGGACAAGGATCAGTTCTGGCATGAGTTTGGATTTGGGGTATATAATCCGAGTTTGAACAAGGCTTCGAGCCTTCGGGATCCTTTGCACCGTGTTCCTCATCGATGCATCATTTATTCTATATCTGGGAGAGGTCAGGGGGAGACGGTAGTGAATCTGAGAGAGTTGTTCTACCTTTATTCCCTTGTGCGCCCGCACAATTGTAAACTTGCGCACTGTATTGCGGGGTACTTGGTTAACAGCTTGGGGCGCGAGGTCAACAGCGCCATCTATGGAGGTCACTTTGTGACCAAGCTTACGAGGCACTTTCAGCTGTTGACTAACGAGCTTGTTGGAGACTTGACCCCGGTGGCCGAGACCGTCATGATGACCTGCAGACTCTTAGGAACATGCACGTGGCTCATCGCGCGTCGGGATGTGTGAGATTAGTTGATAGATGGGGTAGAGTGTAGGACCCAGACCGTCTGGGTCCCGATCCAGATCTTGTACAGGTCGAGGCCGAGGCCGTCGCCACCGCACCAGCATCGGCCACCACCATCACCCCAACATCAGCCACCACCATCACCGCAGCATTAGCCACCACCATCACCCCAGCATCAGCTACCACCATCACCGCAGCATCAGCCACCACCATCACCACCAGAAGGAGGAGCCGAGGGAGGCGGTGCAGCTGGCGTCGACCTGGAGGGTATGCAGTGGGAGTAGTACCTCCCGTTGCCTTTTGGTATCATTTTTGTGAGTTGTACATGGTTGTATTCTGTACAAACTCATTGATCACGCTTCGGCGTTGTTGTGTTTGTTTCGTTGTACTTTCATTTCATCTTTTGTATTGTATGTGGATATTATCTTTGCATTTACTGTTATATTTTGGTTTGATGTTACTGATCCTGTTTGATATGGTTAGTCTTGCTTAGATCTTGGAATTGTCGAACGGCTTGGAACATCATTTTTGTGGGTAGGCTTTTTGCGTTTGACCGAGATCGACACGAGGGAAGTTTCAGTTCTCCCTTCACACTCCATTGCATTGCATTCCATTTTGCTTTGCATGTTTTTGTATACATTGAGGGCAATGTATGTTTCTAAGTGTGGGGTTGGGTGTTTATTCTTCGCTTTACATTATTTTTTGTGTACATTGAGGGCAATGTACGATTCTAAGTGTAGGGTGGGAATTTATTCACGCGATGTTTGTCCTTTTAGCATTTTATCACTTCATTTTTTTTGCAAAATTTTCCTTCATAATTTTTATTGGCATTAAATCCATTTTATAAAAATTTAAAAACACAAAAAATATAATAAAAGTTAACTGTTTAGCATTCACAATTTTTAGTAAATAATAGAGGTTTGATTTTTCGAAAGCAATTGAGATAGAAAACCCGACGGTAGTGAATCTGAGAGAGTTGTTCTACATTTATTGCCTTGTGCGCCCGCGTAATTGTAATCTTGCGCACTGTATTGCGGGGTACTTGGTTAACAGTTTGGGGCGCGAGGTCAACAGCGCCTTATGTGGAGGTCACTTTGTGACCAAGCTTACGAGGCACTTTCAGCTGTTGACTAACGAGCTTGTTAGAGACTTGACCCCGGTGGCCGAGACCGTCATGATGACCGTGCAGACAATTAGGAACATGCACGTGGCTCGTCGCGCGTCGGGAGGAGTGAGATTAGTTGATAGATGGGGTAGAGTGTGGTCTGGGTCCCGATCCAGATCTTGTACAGGTCGAGGCCGAGGCCGTCGCCACCGCACCAGCATCGGCCACCACCATCACCCCAACATCAGCCACCACGATCACCGCAGCATCAGCCACCACCATCACCCCAGCATCAGCCACCACCATCACCGCAGCATCAGCCACCACCATCCCCACCAGCAGGAGGAGCCGAGGGAGGCGGTGCAGCCGGCGTCGACCTGGAGGGTATGTAGTGGGAGTAGTACCTCCCGTTGCCTTTTGGTATCATTTTTATGAGTTGAACTTGGTTGTATTCTGTACAAACTCGTTGATCACGCTTCGGCGTTGTTTTGTTTGTTTCGTTGTACTTTCATTTCATCTTTTGTATTGTATGTAGATATTATCTTTACATTTCCTGTTATATTTTGGTTTGATGTTACTTATCCTGTTTGAAATGGTTAGTCTTGATCAGATCTTGGAATTGTTGAACTGCTTGGAACATCATTTTTGTGGGTAGGCTTTTTGCGTTTGACCGAGATCGACACGAGGGAAGTTTCAGTTCTCCCTTCACACTCCATTGCATTGCATTCCATTTTGCTTTGCATGTTTTTGTATACATTGAGGGCAATGTATGTTTCTAAGTCTGGGGTTGGGTGTTTATTCTTCGCTTTACATTATTTTTTATGTACATTGAGGGCAATGTAAGATTCTAAGTGTAGGGTGGGAATTTATTCACGCGATGTTTGTCCTTTTAGCATTTTATCACTTCATTTTTTTTGCAAAATCTTCCTTCATAATTTTTATTGGCATTAAAACAATTTTATAAAAATTTAAAAGCACAAAAAATATAATAAAAGTTAACCGTTTAGCATTCACAATTTTTAGTAAATAATAGAGGTTTGATTTTTCGAAAGCAATTGAGATAGAAAACCCGACGGTAGTGAATCTGAGAGAGTTGTTCTACCTTTATTGCCTTGTGCGCCCGCGCAGTTGTAATCTTGCGCAGTGTATTGCGGGGTACATGGTTTACAGTTTGGGGCGCGAGGTCAACAGCGCCTTCTGTGGAGGTCACTTTGTGACCAAGTTTACGAAGCACTTTCAGCTGTTGACTAACGAGCATGTTGGAGAATTAACCCCGGTGGCCGAGACCGTCATGATGACCGTGCAGACTCTTAGGAACATGCACGTGGCTCGTCGCGCGTCGGGAGTAGTGAGATTAGTTGATAGATGGGGTAGAGTGTCAGACCCAGACCGTCTGGGTCCCGATCCAGATCTTGTACAGGTCGAGGCCGAGGCCGTCGCCACCGCACCAGCATCGGCCACCACCATCACCCCAACATCAGCCACCACCATCACCGCAGCATCAGCCACCAACATCACCCCAGCATCAGCCACCACCATCACCGCAGCATCAGCCACCACCATCACCACCATCACCACCAGCAGGAGGAGCCGAGGGAGGCGGTGCAGCCGGCGTCGACCTGGAGGGTATGCAGTGGGAGTAGTACCTCCCGTTGCCTTTTGGTATCATTTTTGTGAGTTGTACTTGGTTGTATTCTGTACAAAATCGTTGATCAAGCTTCGGCGTTGTTGTGTTTGTTTCGTAGTACTTTCATTTCATCTTTTGTATTGTATGTGGATATTATCTTTACATTTCCTGTTATATTTTGGTTTGATGTTACTAATCCTGTTTGATATGGTTAGTCTTGATCAGATCTTGGAATTGTGGAACGGCTTGGAACATCATTTTTGTGGGTAGGATTTTTGTGTTTGACCGAGATCGACACGAGGGAAGTTTCAGTTCTCCCTTCACACTCCATTGCATTGCATTCCATTTTGCTTTGCATGTTTTTGTATACATTGAGGGCAATGTATGTTTCTAAGTGTGGGGTTGGGTGTTTCTTCTTCGCTTTACATTATTTTTTGTGTACATTGTGGGCAATGTACGATTCTAAGTGTAGGGTGGGAATTTATTCACGCGATGTTTGTCCTTTTAGCATTTTATCACTTCATTTTTTTTGCAAAATCTTCCTTCATAATTTTTATTGGCATTAAAACAATTTTATAAAAATTTAAAAACACAAAAAATATAATAAAAGTTAACCGTTTAGCATTCACAATTTTTAGTAAATAATAGAGGTTTGATTTTTCGAAAGCAATTGAGATAGAAAACCCGACGGTAGTGAATCTGAGAGAGTTGTTCTACCTTTATTGCCTTGTGCGCCCGCGCAGTTGTAATCTTGCGCACTGTATTACGGGGTACTTGGTTAACAGTTTGGGGCGCGAGGTCTACATCGCCTTCTGTGGAGGTCACTTTGTGACCAACCTTACGAGGCACTTTCAGCTGTTGACTAACGAGCTTGTTGGAGACTTAACCCCGGTGGCCGAGACCGTCATGATGACCGTGCAGACTCTTAGGAACATGCACGTTGCTCGTCGCGCGTCGGGAGGAGTGAGATTAGTTGATAGATGGGGTAGAGTGTGGGACCCAGACCGTCTGGGTCCCGATCCAGATCTTGTACAGATCGAGGCCGAGGCCGTCGCCACCGCACCAGCATCGGCCACCACCATCACCCCAACATCAGCCACCACCATCACCCCAGCATCAGCCACCACCATCACCGCAGCATCAGCCACCACCATCACCACCAGCAGGAGGAGCCGAGGGAGGCGGTGCAGCCGGCGTCGACCTGGAGGGTATGCAGTGGGAGTAGTACCTCCCGTTGCCTTTTGGTATCATTTTTGTGAGTTGTACTTGGTTGTATTCTGTACAAACTCGTTGATCACGCTTCGGCGTTGTTTTGTTTGTTTCGTTGTACTTTCATTTCATCTTTTGTATTGTATGTGGATATTATCTTTACATTTCCTGTTATATTTTGGTTTGATGTTACTGATCCTGTTTGATATGGTTAGTCTTGATCAGATCTTGGAATTGTGGAACTGCTTGGAACATCATTTTTGTGGGTAGGCTTTTTGCGTTTGACCGAGATCCAGTTCTCCCTTCACACTCCATTGCATTGCATTCCATTTTGCTTTGCATGTTTTTGAATACATTGAGGGTAATGTATGTTTCTAAGTCTGGGGTTGGGTGTTTATTCTTCGCTTTACATTATTTTTTGTGTACATTGAGGGCAATGTAAGATTCTAAGTGTAGGGTGGGAATTTATTCACGCAATGTTTGTCCTTTTAGCATTTTATCACTTCATTTTTTTTGCAAAATCTTCCTTCATAATTTTTATTGGCATTAAAACAATTTTATAAAAATTTAAAAGCACAAAAAATATAATAAAAGTTAACCGTTTAGCATTCACAATTTTTAGTAAATAATAGAGGTTTGATTTTTCGAAAGCAATTGAGATAGAAAACCCGACGGTAGTGAATCTGAGAGAGTTGTTCTACCTTTATTGCCTTGTGCGCCCGCGCAGTTGTAATCTTACGCAGTGTATTGCGGGGTACAAGGCTAACAGTTTGGGGCGCAAGGTCAACAGCGCCTTCTGTGGAGGTCACTTTGTGACCAAGTTTACGAAGCACTTTCAGCTGTTGACTAACGAGCATGTTGGAGAATTAACCCCGATGGCCGAGACCGTCATGATGACCGTGCAGTCTCTTAGGAACATGCACGTGGCTCGTCGCGCGTCGGGAGGAGTGAGATTAGTTGATAGATGGGGTAGAGTGTGGGACCCAGACCGTCTGGGTCCCGATCCAGATCTTGTACAGGTCGAGGCCGAGGCCGTCGCCACCGCACCAGCATCGGCCACCACCATCACCCCAACATCAGCCACCACCATCACCGCAGCATCTGCCACCACCATCACCCCAGCATCAGCCACCACCATCACCACCAGCAGGAGGAGCCGAGGGAAGCGGTGCAGCCGGCGTCGACCTGGAGGGTATGCAGTGGGAGTAGTACCTCCTGTTGCATTTTGGTATCATTTTTATGAGTTGTACTTGGTTGTATTCTGTACAAAATCGTTGATCACGCTTCGGCGTTGTTGTGTTTGTTTCGTTGTACTTTCATTTCATCTTTTGTATTGTATGTGGATATTATCTTTACATTTCCTGTTATATTTTGGTTTGATGTTACTAATCCTGTTTGATATGGTTAGTCTTGATCAGATCTTGGAATTGTGGAACGGCTTGGAACATCATTTTTATGGGTAGGATTTTTGAGTTTGACCGAGATCGACACGAGGGAAGTTTCAGTTCTCCCTTCACACTCCATTGCATTGCATTCCATTTTGCTTTGCATGTTTTTGTATACATTGAGGGCAATGTATGTTTCTAAGTGTGGGGTTGGGTGTTTCTTCTTCGCTTTACATTATTTTTTGTGTACATTGTGGGCAATGTACGATTCTAAGTGTAGGGTGGGAATTTATTCACGCGATGTTTGTCCTTTTAGCATTTTATCACTTCATTTTTTTTGCAAAATCTTCCTTCATAATTTTTATTGGCATTAAAACAATTTTATAAAAATTTAAAAACACAAAAAATATAATAAAAGTTAACCGTTTAGCATTCACAATTTTTAGTAAATAATAGAGGTTTGATTTTTCGAAAGCAATTGAGATAGAAAACCCGACGGTAGTGAATCTGAGAGAGTTGTTCTACCTTTATTGCCTTGTGCGCCCGCGCAGTTGTAATCTTGCGCACTGTATTACGGGGTACTTGGTTAACAGTTTGGGGCGCGAGGTCTACATCGCCTTCTGTGGAGGTCACTTTGTGACCAACCTTACGAGGCACTTTCAGCTGTTGACTAACGAGCTTGTTGGAGACTTAACCCCGGTGGCCGAGACCGTCATGATGACCGTGCAGACTCTTAGGAACATGCACGTTGCTCGTCGCGCGTCGGGAGGAGTGAGATTAGTTGATAGATGGGGTAGAGTGTGGGACCCAGACCGTCTGGGTCCCGATCCAGATCTTGTACAGGTCGAGGCCGAGGCCGTCGCCACCGCACCAGCATCGGCCACCACCATCACCCCAACATCAGCCACCACCATCACCCCAGCATCAGCCACCACCATCACCGCAGCATCAGCCACCACCATCACCACCAGCAGGAGGAGCCGAGGGAGGCGGTGCAGCCGGCGTCGACCTGGAGGGTATGCAGTGGGAGTAGTACCTCCCGTTGCCTTTTGGTATCATTTTTGTGAGTTGTACTTGGTTGTATTCTGTACAAACTCGTTGATCACGCTTCGGCATTGTTTTGTTTGTTTCGTTGTACTTTCATTTCATCTTTTGTATTGTATGTGGATATTATCTTTACATTTCCTGTTATATTTTGGTTTGATGTTACTGATCCTGTTTGATATGGTTAGTCTTGATCAGATCTTGGAATTGTGGAACTGCTTGGAACATCATTTTTGTGGGTAGGCTTTTTGCGTTTGACCGAGATCCAGTTCTCCCTTCACACTCCATTGCATTGCATTCCATTTTGCTTTGCATGTTTTTGAATACATTGAGGGTAATGTATGTTTCTAAGTCTGGGGTTGGGTGTTTATTCTTCGCTTTACATTATTTTTTGTGTACATTGAGGGCAATGTAAGATTCTAAGTGTAGGGTGGGAATTTATTCACGCAATGTTTGTCCTTTTAGCATTTTATCACTTCATTTTTTTTGCAAAATCTTCCTTCATAATTTTTATTGGCATTAAAACAATTTTATAAAAATTTAAAAGCACAAAAAATATAATAAAAGTTAACCGTTTAGCATTCACAATTTTTAGTAAATAATAGAGGTTTGATTTTTCGAAAGCAATTGAGATAGAAAACCCGACGGTAGTGAATCTGAGAGAGTTGTTCTACCTTTATTGCCTTGTGCGCCCGCGCAGTTGTAATCTTACGCAGTGTATTGCGGGGTACAAGGCTAACAGTTTGGGGCGCAAGGTCAACAGCGCCTTCTGTGGAGGTCACTTTGTGACCAAGTTTACGAAGCACTTTCAGCTGTTGACTAACGAGCATGTTGGAGAATTAACCCCGATGGCCGAGACCGTCATGATGACCGTGCAGTCTCTTAGGAACATGCACGTGGCTCGTCGCGCGTCGGGAGGAGAGAGATTAGTTGATAGATGGGGTAGAGTGTGGGACCCAGACCGTCTGGGTCCCGATCCAGATCTTGTACAGGTCGAGGCCGAGGCCGTCGCCACCGCACCAGCATCGGCCACCACCATCACCCCAACATCAGCCACCACCATCACCGCAGCATCTGCCACCACCATCACCCCAGCATCAGCCACCACCATCACCACCAGCAGGAGGAGCCGAGGGAAGCGGTGCAGCCGGCGTCGACCTGGAGGGTATGCAGTGGGAGTAGTACCTCCTGTTGCCTTTTGGTATCATTTTTATGAGTTGTACTTGGTTGTATTCTGTACAAAATCGTTGATCACGCTTCGGCGTTGTTGTGTTTGTTTCGTTGTACTTTCATTTCATCTTTTGTATTGTATGTGGATATTATCTTTACATTTCCTGTTATATTTTGGTTTGATGTTACTAATCCTGTTTGATATGGTTAGTCTTGATCAGATCTTGGAATTGTGGAACGGCTTGGAACATCATTTTTGTGGGTAGGATTTTTGAGTTTGACCGAGATCGACACGAGGGAAGTTTCAGTTCTCCCTTCACACTCCATTGCATTGCATTCCATTTTGCTTTGCATGTTTTTGTATACATTGAGGGCAATGTATGTTTCTAAGTGTGGGGTTGGGTGTTTATTCTTCGCTTTACATTATTTTTTGTGTACATTGTGGGCAATGTACGATTCTAAGTGTAGGGTGGGAATTTATTCACGCGATGTTTGTCCTTTTAGCATTTTATCACTTCATTTTTTTTGCAAAATCTTCCTTCATAATTTTTATTGGCATTAAAAAAATTTTATAAAAATTTAAAAGCACAAAAAATATAATAAAAGTTAACCGTTTAGCATTCACAATTTTTAGTAAATAATAGAGGTTTGATTTTTCGAAAGCAATTGAGATAGAAAACCCGACGGTAGTGAATCTGAGAGAGTTGTTCTACCTTTATTGCCTTGTGCGCCCGCGCAGTTGTAATCTTGCGCAGTGTATTACGGGGTACTTGGTTAACAGTTTGGGGCGCGAGGTCTACATCGCCTTCTGTCGAGGTCACTTTGTGACCAAGCTTACGAGGCACTTTCAGCAGTTGACTAACGAGCTTGTTGGAGACTTAACCCCGGTGGCCGAGACCGTCACGATGACCGTGCAGACTCTTAGGAACATGCACGTGGCTCGTCGCGCGTCGGGAGGAGTGAGATTAGTTGATAGATGGGGTAGAGTGTGGGACCCAGACCATCTGGGTCCCAATCCATATCTTGTACAGGTCGAGGCCGAGGCCGTCGCCATCGCACCAGCATCGGCCACCACCATCACCCCAACATCAGCCACCACCATCACCGCAGCATCAGCCACCACCATCACCCCAGCATCAGCCACCACCATCACCACCAGCAGGAGGAGCCGAGGGAGGCGGTGCAGCCGGTGTCGACCTGGAGGGTATGCAGTGGGAGTAGTACCTCCCGTTGCCTTTTGGTATCATTTTTGTGAGTTGTACTTGGTTGTATTCTGTACAAGCTCGTTGATCACGTTTCGGCGTTGTTGTGTTTGTTTCGTTGTACTTTCATTTCATCTTTTGTATTGTATGTGGATATTAACTTTACATTTCCTGTTATATTTTGGTTTGATATTACTGATCCTGTTTGATGTGGTTAGTCTTGATTAGATCTTGGAATTTGTGGAACTGCTTGGAACATCATTTTTGTGGGTAGGCTTTTTGCGTTTGACCGAGATCGACACGAGGGAAGTTTCAGTTCACCCTTCACACTCCATTGCATTGCATTCCATTTTGCTTTGCATGTTTTTGTATACATTGAGGGAAATGTATGTTTCTAAGTGTGGGGTTGGGTGTTTATTCTTCGCTTTACATTATTTTTTGTGTACATTGAGGGCAATGTACGATTCTAAGTGTAGGGTGGGAATTTATTCACGCGATGTTTGTCCTTTTAGCATTTTATCATTTCATTTTTTTTGCAAAATCTTCCTTCATAATTTTTATTGGCATTAAATCAATTTTATAAAAATTTAAAAACACAAAAAATATAATAAAAGTTAACCGTTTAGCATTCACAATTTTTAGTAAATAATAGAGGTTTGATTTTTCGAAAGCAATTGAGATAGAAAACCCGACGGTAGTGAATCTGAGAGAGTTGTTCTACCTTTATTGCCTTGTGCGCCTACGCAATTGTAATCTTGCGCAGTGTATTGCGGGGTACTTGGTTAAAAGTTTGGGGCGCGAGGTCAACAGCGCCTTCTGTGGAGGTCACTTTGTGACCAAGCTTACGAGGCACTTTCAGCTTTTGACTAACGAGCTTGTTGGAGACTTAACCCCGGTGGCCGAGACCGTCATGATGACCGTGCAGACTCTTAGGAACATGCACGTGGCTCGTCGCGCGTCGGGAGGGGTGAGATTAGTTGATAGATAGGGTAGAGTGTGGGACCCAGACCGTCTGGGTCCCGATCCAAATCTTGTACATGTCGAGGCCGAGGCCGTCGCCACCGCACCAGCATCGGCCACTACCATCACCCCAACATCAGCCACCATCATCACCGCAGCATCAGCCACCACCATCACCACCAACAGGAGGAGCCGAGGGAGGCGGTGCAGCCGGCGTCGACCTGGAGGGTATGCAGTGGGAGTAGTACCTCCCGTTGCCTTTTGGTATCGTTTTTGTGAGTTGTACTTGGTTGTATTCTGTACAAACTCGTTGATCACGCTTCGGCGTTGTTGTGTTTGCTTCGTTGTACTTTCATTTCATCTTTTGTATTTTATGTGGATGTTATCTTTACATTTCCTGTTATATTTTGGTTTGATGTTACTAATCCTGTTTGATATGGCTAGTCTTGATTAGATCTTGGAATTGTGGAACTGCTTGGAACATCATTTTTGTGGGTAGGCTTTTTGCGTTTGACCGAGATCGACATGAGGGAAGTTTCAGTTCACCCTTCATACTCCATTGCATTGCATTCCATTTTGCTTTGCATGTTTTTGTATACATTGAGGGAAATGTATGTTTCTAAGTGTGGGGTTGGGTGTTTATTATTCGCTTTACATTATTTTTTGTGTACATTGAGGGCAATGTACGATTCTAAGTGTAGGGTGGGAATTTATTCACGCGATGTTTGTCCTTTTAGCATTTTATCACTTCATTTTTTTTGCAAAATCTTCCTTCATAATTTTTATTGGCATTAAAAAAATTTTATAAAAATTTAAAAACACAAAAAATATAATAAAAGTTAACCGTTTAGCATTCACAATTTTTAGTAAATAATAGAGGTTTGATTTTTCGAAAGCAATTGAGATAGAAAACCCGACGGTAGTGAATCTGAGAGAGTTGTTCTACCTTTATTGCCTTGTGCGCCCGCGCAGTTGTAATCTTGCGCAGTGTATTACGGGGTACTTGGTTAACAGTTTGGGGCGCGAGGTCTACATCGCCTTCTGTGGAGGTCACTTTGTGACCAAGCTTACGAGGCACTTTCGGCTGTTGACTAACGAGCTTGTTGGAGACTTAACCCCGGTGGCCGAGACCGTCATGATGACCGTGCAGACTCTTAGGAACATGCACGTGGCTCGTCGCGCGTCGGGAGGAGTGAGATTAGTTGATAGATGGGGTAGAGTGTGGGACCCAGACCGTCTGGGTCCCGATCCATATCTTGTACAGGTCGAGGCCGAGGCCGTCGCCATCGCACCAGCATCGGCCACCACCATCACCCCAACATCAGCCACCACCGTCACCGCAGCATCAGCCACCACCATCACCCCAGCATCAGCCACCACCATCACCACCATCACCGCCAGCAGGAGGAGCCGAGGGAGGCGGTGCAGCCGGCGTCGACCTGGAGGGTATGCAGTGGGAGTAGTACCTCCCGTTGCCTTTTGGTATCATTTTTGTGAGTTGTACTTGGTTGTATTCTGTACAAACTCGTTGATCACGTTTCGGCGTTGTTGTGTTTGTTTCGTTGTACTTTCATTTCATCTTTTGTATTGTATGTGGATATTAACTTTACATTTCCTGTTATATTTTGGTTTGATATTACTGATCATGTTTGATGTGGTTAGTCTTGATTAGATCTTGGAATTGTGGAACTGCTTGGAACATCATTTTTGTGGGTAGGCTTTTTGCGTTTGACCGAGATCGACACGAGGGAAGTTTCAGTTCACCCTTCACACTCCATTGCATTGCATTCCATTTTGCTTTGCATGTTTTTGTATACATTGAGGGAAATGTATGTTTCTAAGTGTGGGGTTGGGTGTTTATTCTTCGCTTTACATTATTTTTTGTGTACATTGAGGGCAATGTACGATTCTAAGTGTAGGGTGTGAATTTATTCACGCGATGTTTGTCCTTTTAGCATTTTATCATTTCATTTTTTTTGCAAAATCTTCCTTCATAATTTTTATTGGCATTATATCAATTTTATAAAAATTTAAAAACACAAAAAATATAATAAAAGTTAACCGTTTAGCATTCACAATTTTTAGTAAATAATAGAGGTTTGATTTTTCGAAAGCAATTGAGATAGAAAACCCGACGGTAGTGAATCTGAGAGAGTTGTTCTACCTTTTTTGCCTTGTGCGCCTACGCAATTGTAATCTTGCGCAGTGTATTGCGGGGTACTTGGTTAACAGTTTGGGGCGCGAGGTCAACAGCGCCTTCTGTGGAGGTCAATTTGTGACCAAGCTTACGAGGCACTTTCAGCTTTTGACTAACGAGCTTGTTGGAGACTTAACCCCGGTGGCCGAGACCGTCATGATGACTGTGCAGACTCTTAGGAACATGCACGTGGCTCGTCGCGCGTCGGGAGGGGTGAGATTAGTTGATAGATGGGGTAGAGTGTGGGACCCAGACCGTCTGGGTCCCGATCCAGATCTTGTACAGGTCGAGGCCGAGGCCGTCGCCACCGCACCAGCATCGGCCACCACCATCACCCCAACATCAGCCACCACCATCACCGCAGCATCAGCCACCACCATCACCACCAGCAGGAGGAGCCGAGGGAGGCGGTGCAGCCGGCGTCGACCTGGAGGGTATGCAGTGGGAGTAGTACCTCCCGTTGCCTTTTGGTATCGTTTTTGTGAGTTGTACTTGGTTGTATTCTGTACAAACTCGTTGATCACGCTTCGGCGTTGTTGTGTTTGCTTCGTTGTACTTTCATTTCATCTTTTGTATTTTATGTGGATGTTATCTTTACATTTCCTGTTATATTTTGGTTTGATGTTACTAATCCTGTTTGATATGGCTAGTCTTGATTAGATCTTGGAATTGTGGAACTGCTTGGAACATCATTTTTGTGGGTAGGCTTTTTGCGTTTGACCGAGATCGACACGAGGGAAGTTTCAGTTCTCCCTTCACACTCCATTGCATTGTATTCCATTTTGCTTTGCATGTTTTTGTATACATTGAGGGCAATGTATGTTTCTAAGTGTGGGGTTGGGTGTTTATTCTTCGCTTTACATTATTTTTTGTGTACATTGTGGGCAATGTACGATTCTAAGTGTAGGGTGGGAATTTATTCACGCGAAGTTTGTCCTTTTAGCATTTTATCACTTCATTTTTTTTGCAAAATCTTCCTTCATAATTTTTAGTGGCATTAAATCAATTTTATAAAAACTTAAAAACACAAAAAATATAATAAAAGTTAACCGTTTAGCATTCACAATTTTTAGTAAATAATAGAGGTTTGATTTTTCGAAAGCAATTGAGATAGAAAACCCTACGGTAGTGAATCTGAGAGAGTTGTTCTACCTTTATTGCCTTGTGCGCCCGCGCAGTTGTAATCTTGTGCAGTGTATTGCGGGGTACTTGGTTAACAGTTTGAGGCGCGAGGTCAACAACGCCTTCTGTGGAGGTCACTTTGTGACCAACCTTACGAGGCACTTTCAGCTGTTGACTAACGAGCTTGTTGGAGACTTAACCCCGGTGGCCGAGACCATCATGATGACCGTGCGGACTCTTAGGAACATGCACGTGGTTCGTCGCTCGTCGGGAGGAGTGCGATTAGTTGATAGATGGGGTAGAGTGTCGGACCAAGACCGTCTGGGTCCCGATCCAGATCTTGTACAGGTCGAGGCCGAGGCCGTCGCCACCGCACCAGCATCGGCCACCACCATCACCCCAACATCAGCCACTACCATCACCGTAGCATCAGCCATCACCATCACCCCAGCATCAGCCACCACCATCACCGCAGCATCAGCCACCACCATCACCACCAGCAGGAGGAGCCGAGGGAGGCGGTGCAGCCGGCGTCGACCTGGAGGGTATGCAGTGAGAGTAGTACCTCCCGTTGCCTTTTGGTATCATTTTTGTGAGTTGTACTTGGTTGTATTCTGTACAAACTCGTTGATCACGCTTCGGCGTTGTTGTGTTTGTTTCGTTGTACTACCATTTCATCTTTTGTATTGTATGTGGATATTATCTTTACATTTCCTGTTATATTTTGGTTTGATGTTACTAATCTTGTTTGATATGGTTAGTCTTGATTAGATCTTGGAATTGTGGAACTGCTTGGAACATCATTTTTGTGGGTAGGCTTTTTGCGTTTGACCGAGATCGACACGAGGGAAGTTTCAGTTCTCCCTTCACACTCCATTGCATTGCATTTCATTTTGCTTTGCATGTTTTTGTATACATTGAGGGCAATGTATGTTTCTAAGTGTGGGGTTGGGTGTTTATTCTTCGCTTTACATTATTCTTTGTGCACATTGTGGGCAATGTACGATTCTAAGTGTAGGGTGGGAATTTATTCACGCGATGTTTGTCCTTTTAGCATTTTATCACTTCATTTTTTTTTCAAAATCTTCCTTCATAATTTTTATTGGCATTAAATCAATTTTATAAAAATTTAAAAACACAAAAAATATAATAAAAGTTAACCATTTAGCATTCACAATTTTTAGTAAATAATAGAGTTTTGATTTTTCGAAAGCAATTGAGATAGAAAACCCGACGGTAGTGAATCTGAGAGAGTTGTTCTACCTTTATTGCCTTGTGCGCCCGCGCAGTTGTAATCTTGCGCAGTGTATTGCGGGGTACTTGGTTAACAGTTTGGGGCGCGAGGTCAACAGCGCCTTCTATGGAGGTCACTTTGTGACCAAGCTTACGAGGCACTTTCAGCTGTTGAGTAACGAGCTTGTTGGAGACTTAACCCCGGTGGCCGAGACCGTCATGATGACCGTGCAGACTCTTAGGAACATGCACGTGGCCCGTCGCGCGTCAGGAGGAGTGAGATTAGTTGATAGATGGGGTAGAGTGTGGGACCCAGACCGTCTGGGTCCCGATCCAGATCTTGTACAGGTCGAGGCCGAGGCCGTCGCCACCGCACCAGCATCGGCCACCACCATCACCCCAACATCAGCCACCACCATCACCGCAGCATCAGCCACCACCATCACCCCAGCATCAGCCACCACCATCACCGCAGCATCAGCCACCACCATCACCACCATCACCACCAGTAGGAGGAGCCGAGGGAGGCGGTGCAGCCGATGTCGACCTGGAGGGTATGCAGTGGGAGTAGTACCTCCCGTTGCCTTTTGGTATCATTTTTGTGAGTTGTACTTGGTTGTATTCTGTACAAACTCGTTGATCACGCTTCGGAGTTGTTGTGTTTGTTTCGTTGTACTTTCATTTCATCTTTTGTATTGTATGTGGATATTATCTTTACATTTCCTGTTATATTTTGGTTTGATATTACTGATCCTGTTTGATGTGGTTAGTCTTGATTAGATCTTGGAATTGTGGAACTGCTTGGAACATCATTTTTGTGGGTAGGCTTTTTGCGTTTGATCGAGATCGACACGAGGGAAGTTTCAGTTCACCCTTCACACCCCATTGCATTGCATTCCATTTTGCTTTGCATGTTTTTGTATACATTGAGGGAAATGTATGTTTCTAAGTGTGGGGTTGGGTGTTTATTCTTCGCTTTACATTATTTTTTGTGTACATTGAGGGCAATGTACGATTCTAAGTGTAGGGTGGGAATTTATTCACGCGATGTTTGTCCTTTTAGCATTTTATCACTTCATTTTTTTTTGCAAAATCTTCCTTCATAATTTTTATTGGCATTAAATCAATTTTATAAAAATTTAAAAACAAAAAAAATATAATAAAAGTTAACCGTTTAGCATTCACAATTTTTAGTAAATAATAGAGGTTTGATTTTTCGAAAGCAATTGAGATAGAAAACCCGACGGTAGTGAATCTGAGAGAGTTGTTCTACCTTTATTGCCTTGTGCGCCCGCGCAATTGTAATCTTGCGCAGTGTATTGCGGGGTACTTGGTTAACAGTTTGGGGCGCGAGGTCAACAGCGCCTTCTGTGCAGGTCACTTTGTGACCAAGCTTACGAGGCACTTTCAGCTGTTGACTAACGAGCTTGTTGGAGACTTAACCCCGGTGGCCGAGACCGTCATGATGATCGTGCAGACTCTTAGGAACATGCACGTGGCTCGTCGCGCGTCTGGTGGAGTGAGATTAGTTGATAGATGGGGTAGAGTGTCGGACCCAGACCGTCTGGGTCCCGATCCAGATCTTGTAAAGGTCGAGGCCGAGGCCGTCGCCACCGCACCAGCATCGGCCACCACCATCACCCCAACATCAGCCACCACCATCACCGCAGCATCAGCCACCACCATCACCCCAGCATCAGCCACCACCATCACCGCAGCATCAGCCACCACCATCACCCCCATCACCACCAGCAGGAGGAGCCGAGGGAGGCGGTGCAGCCGGCGTCGACCTGGAGGGTATGCAGTGGGAGTAGTACCTCTCGTTGCCTTTTGGTATCATTTTTGTGAGTTGTACTTGGTTGTATTCTGTACAAACTCGTTGATCACGTTTCGGCGTTGTTGTGTTTGTTTCGTTGTACTTTCATTTCATCTTTTGTATTGTATGTGGATATTATCTTTACATTTCCTGCTATATTTTGGTTTGATATTACTGATCCTGTTTGATGTGGTTAGTCTTGATTAGATCTTGGAATTGTGGAACTGCTTGGAACATCATTTTTGTGGGTAGGCTTTTTGCGTTTGACCGAGATCGACACGAGGGAAGTTTCAGTTCACCCTTCACACTCCATTGCATTGCATTCCATTTTGCTTTGCATGTTTTTGTATACATTGAGGGAAATGTATGTTTCTAAGTGTGGGGTTGGGTGTTTATTCTTCGCTTTACATTATTTTTTGTGTACATTGAGGGCAATGTACGAATCTAAGTGTAGGGTGGGAATTTATTCACGCGATGTTTGTCCTTTTAGCATTTTATCACTTCATTTTTTTTGCAAAATCTTCCTTCATAATTTTTATTGGCATTAAATCAATTTTATAAAAATTTAAAAACACAAAAAATATAATAAAAGTTAACCGTTTAGCATTCACAATTTTTAGTAAATAATAGAGGTTTGATTTTTCGAAAGTAATTGAGATAGAAAACCCGACGGTAGTGAATCTGAGAGAGTTGTTCTACCTTTATTGCCTTGTGTGCCCGCGCAATTGTAATCCTGCGCAGTGTATTGCGGGGTACTTGGTTAACAGTTTGGGGCGCGAGGTCAACAACGCCATCTGTGGAGGTCACTTTGTGACCAAGCTTACTAGGCACTTTCAGCTGTTGACTAACGAGCTTGTTGGAGACTTAACCCCGGTGGCCGAGACCGTCATGATGACCGTGCAGACTCTTAGAAACATGCACGTGGCTCGTCGCGCGTCGGGAGGAGTGAGATTAGTTGATAGATGGGGTAGAGTGTGGGACCCAGACCGTCTGGGTCCCGATCCAGATCTTGTACAGGTCGAGGCCGAGGCCGTCGCCACCGCACCAGCATCGGCCACCACCATCACCCCAACATCAGCCACCACCATCACCCCAACATCAGCCACCACCATCACCGCAGCATCTGCCACCACCATCACCACCAACAGGAGGAGCCGAGGGAGTCGGTGCAGCCGGCGTCGACCTGGAGGGTATGTAGTGGGAGTAGTACCTCCCGTTGCCTTTTGGTATCATTTTTGTGAGTTGTACTTGGTTGTATTCTGTACAAACTCGTTGATCACGCTTCGGCGTTGTTTTGTTTGTTTCGTTGTACTTTCATTTCATCTTTTGTATTGTATGTGGATATTATCTTTACATTTCCTGTTATATTTTGGTTTGATATTACTGATCCTGTTTGATGTGGTTAGTCTTGATTAGATCTTGGAATTGTGGAACTGCTTGGAACATCATTTTTGGGGGTAGGCTTTTTGCGTTTGACCGAGATCGACACGAGTGAAGTTTCAGTTCACCCTTCACACTCCATTGCATTGCATTCCATTTTGCTTTGCATGTTTTTGTATACATTGAGGGAAATGTATGTTTCTAAGTGTGGGGTTGGGTGTTTATTCTTCGCTTTACATTATTTTTTGTGTACATTGAGGGCAATGTACGATTCTAAGTGTAGGGTGAGAATTTATTCACGCGATGTTTGTCCTTTTAGCATTTTATCACTTCATTTTTTTTGCAAAATCTTCCTTCATAATTTTTATTGGCATTAAATCAATTTTATAAAAATTTAAAAACACAAAAAATATAATAAAAGTTAACCGTTTAGCATTCACAATTTTTAGTAAATAATAGAGTTTTGATTTTTCGAAAGCAATTGAGATAGAAAACCCGACGGTAGTGAATCTGTGAGAGTTGTTCTACCTTTATTGCCTTGTGCGCCCGCGCAATTGTAATCTTGCGCAGCGTATTGCGGGGTACTTGGTTAACAGTTTGGGGCGCGAGGTCAACAGCGCCATCTGTGGAGGTCACTTTGTGACCAAGCTTACGAGGCACTTTCAGCTGTTGACTAACGAGCTTGTTGGAGACTTAACCCCGGTGGCCGAGACCGTCATGATGACCGTGCAGACTCTTAGGAACATGCACGTGGCTCGTCGCGCGTCGGGTGGAGTGAGATTAGTTGATAGATGGGTTAGAGTGTGGGACCCAGACCGTCTGGGTCCCGATCCAGATCTTGTACAGGTCGAGGCCGAGGCCGTCGCCACCGCACCAGCATCGGCCACCACCATCACCCCAACATCAGCCACCACCATCACCGCAGCATCAGCCACCACCATCACCCCAGCATCAGCCACCACCATCACCGCAGCATCAGCCACCACCATCACCACCAGCAGGAGGAGCCGAGGGAGGCGGTGCAGCCGGCGTCGACCTGGAGGGTATGTAGTGGGAGTAGTACCTCTCGTTGCCTTTTGGTTTCATTTTTGTGAGTTGTACTTGGTTGTATTCTGTACAAACTCGTTGATCACGTTTCGGCGTTGTTGTGTTTGTTTCGTTGTACTTTCATTTCATCTTTTGTATTGTATGTGGATATTATCTTTACATTTCCTGTTATATTTTGGTTTGATATTACTGATCCTGTTTGATGTGGTTAGTCTTGATTAGATCTTGGAATTGTGGAACTGCTTGGAACATCATTTTTGTGGGTAGGCTTTTTGCGTTTGACCGAGATCGCCACGAGGGAAGTTTCAGTTCACCCTTCACACTCCATTGCATTGCATTCCATTTTGCTTTGCATGTTTTTGTATACATTGAGGGAAATGTATGTTTCTAAGTGTGGGGTTGGGTGTTTATTCTTCGCATTACATTAATTTTTGTGTACATTGAGGGCAATGTACGATTCTAAGTGTAGGGTGGGAATTTATTCACGCGATGTTTGTCCTTTTAGCATTTTATCACTTCATTTTTTTTTGCAAAATCTTCCTTCATAATTTTTATTGGCATTAAATCAATTTTATAAAAATTTAAAAACACAAAAAATATAACAAAAGTTAACCGTTTAGCATTCACAATTTTTAGTAAATAATAGAGGTTTGATTTTTCGAACACAATTGAGATAGAAAACCCGACGGTAGTGAATCTGAGAGAGTTGTTCTATCTTTATTGCCTTGTGCGCCTGCGCAATTGTAATCTTACGCAGTGTATTGCAGGGTACTTGGTTAACAGTTTGGGGCGCGAGGTCAACAGCGCCTTCTGTGGAGGTCACTTTGTGACCAAGCTTACGAGGCACTTTCAGCTGTTGACTAACGAGCTTGTTGGAGACTTAAACCCGGTGGCCGAGACCGTCATGATGACCGTGCAGACTCTTAGGAACATGCATGTGGCTCGTCGCGCGTCGGGAGGAGTGATATTAGTTGATAGATGGGGTAGAGTGTCGGACCCAGACCGTCTGGGTCCCGATCCAGATCTTGAACAGGTCGAGGCCGAGGCCGTCGCCACCGCACCAGCATCGGCCACCACCATCACCCCAACCTCAGCCACCACCATCACCGCAGCATCAGCCACCAACATCACCCCAGCATCAGCCACCACCATCACCGCAGCATCAGCCACCACCATCACCACCAGCAGGAGGAGCCGAGGGAGGCGGTGCAGCCGGCGTCGACCTGGAGGGTATGCAGTGGGAGTAGTACCTCTCGTTGCCTTTTGGTATCATTTTTGTGAGTTGTACTTGGTTGTATTCTGTACAAACTCGTTGATCACATTTCGGCGTTGTTGTGTTTGTTTCGTTGTACTTTCATTTCATCTTTTGTATTGTATGTGGATATTATCTTTACATTTCCTGCTATATTTTGGTTTGATATTACTGATCCTGTTTGATGTGGTTAGTCTTGATTAGATCTTGGAATTGTGGAACTGCTTGGAACATCATTTTTGTGGGTAGGCTTTTTGCGTTTGACCGAGATCGACACGAGGGAAGTTTCAGTTCACCCTTCACACTCCATTGCATTGCATTCCATTTTGCTTTGCATGTTTTTGTATACATTGAGGGAAATGTATGTTTCTAAGTGTGGGGTTGGGTGTTTATTCTTCGCTTTACATTATTTTTTGTGTACATTGAGGGCAATGTACGATTCTAAGTGTAGGGTGGGAATTTATTCACGCAATGTTTATCCTTTTAGCATTTTATCACTTCATTTTTTTTGCAAAATCTTCCTTCATAATTTTTATTGGCATTAAATCAATTTTATAAAAATTTAAAAACACAAAAAATATAATAAATGTTAACCATTTAGCATTCACAATTTTTAGTAAATAATAGAGGTTTGATTTTTCGAAAGCAATTGAGATAGAAATTCCATCGAGTCAAACCCATTTTTTTGTGATAACCATGAGTTTTAGTGGGCTAAACGAATGAATTGCATGTAACGTTTTGCTTACACCAATTCCTTTCCGTTTCCGTGAGTTTATTTTTTAGGCTTGATAGCTTTAGACATTGTTTGCTCTCGTTTTTGCGGATTTGAGTGTGCCGGATGTTTCATACTTGTCAGAACTTGCTTTTAGTATACATTTCGAAATCATGAACATAAATATTGCATAAAAATGATTGAGGCATTAGGATAAACCACTTTTTTAGCCATTTATTTTTATTTTCCCCCTCATCCGAACACATCCACTAGTTAGCCACGTTGAGCCTATCCCATGTTTTTCTTTTATTACCCACATTACACCGCCATTAAACCTTCATTAGCCTTTTTATTTATTTATTCTACTTTTCACCCGTGTTAGAAATCCGGTTGGCTAATGTTAATTTTATTGCTTTTATTTTGTTGTAATATTCAAACTCTTGAGAAGGTTTTAGCTAAGAAAAGATGCATATTGACTTAGTTCCCTTCAACAGAAAAGAAAAGAAATAGTGTAAAAAAAAATCACCAAAGTTAGGTGAATTATAGCCGATTAGAGCAATTTTGTGAGCAAAGATGGAAAGAATTCGGTTGTTAGCTCTTATCTATACGAAAGTATTAGTTACTTTGTTTTTCATATTAGAAGTTGTTTTAGTTTTTGAGTTAGCATAGCCGCCGGGTTTTTAGCCATTTAGCCATTTTTAAATTCCACTTCCTTACCCTTAGCCATTGCCAAGTTACAACCCGTTTAAAACCCTCTTGATTTGTGCTTTGTTTCATGTTATTTGGTAGAGAGTTGATCTTTTAGCAAGCTTATGATTTTTGCATGATTCATTTTCTTGGCATTTGAGTGTTCTATACATACTCTATTACTTGTATGATCATATATATTCCCGAGTGTGTGTAAACATTGTGAGAAGCATAAAGTTACATGCTAATGATTTTCTAGGCATATTCATTTGATCATTCGGTTGTTACTTCATTGGGCTCCTTGGGTTTCATTTAGTTAATTTTGCATTTCTTGAAAATCTAGTCAAACCTTTATAAGTTTATTAATGCTTACGGTTTTCCGAATTGATCCATAGTGCCATTGGAAGTTTGGTTTTATTTTATTTCTTGCTTGAGGACAAGCAATGTTCAAGTGTGGGGTTGTTTGATGTGATTGAAATTACACATCTTTATTGCACCAAACTTCGCCCGTTTTATGATCAATTCCCGGTTATTCCCCAAATTTAGACACTTATTTGCTTCATTTTCAGTTTTATAGGTTTTTATGGAGCTAAGTGGATAAAGGAGGACACTCCAGGTGTTTTCAAGGAAAATTAGGTTTTCTGAGTTGGAGGCACGGCCACGCCCCAACCTGGCACAACCGCGCCCACCTAGGCACGGTCGCGCCCCGCATTGGCACGACCGCGCAAGCCAAGGCACGGTCACGCCCAGAATTGGCAAGGTCGCGCCAACATAAGAATCCGAGCACAACCGTGCTCTTGCTTCCCCACGGTCGCGTGTAAACCCGTGAGTCTGAAAGTCGTACTTCCTCGAAGCAAGAGATCCAATGAAAGAAGCAGATCGGTCAACACATCTGTCACACGACTGCGCCAAAAGGTGGCAGGGTCGTGCCCCATGCTTAGGCACGGTCGTGCCCAGTGCCCTAGCACGGTCATGCCTCCTTGCTTTTATATATATCAGAAGTTTTCCCACAGAAAGAAGGCTGGAGACCTGGAGAGTTGGAGCCTTAAGCACTCTTTTGTGCTATGAATTTCCTTGTTTCTGGAAACATTTCAAGCTTCTAGGAAGGACTACAACATCAAGAGGATCACCATACATCATCATCATCATCATCTAGCTTGGAAGAGTTGGTTTGATTCTTGGCATTTCTTCATGAGTCTTGTAACCTTTCCTTGCTTTGTTCTTGTTCTTATGCTCACCATGAGCTAACTCTTGATATCACTTTGGTTTAGATGAAGTTTAGTAACGTTTGACAACATTTATGGATTTTTGGCATAGTTTATGTTAATGTTATAACAATGGCATGATTATTCTTCTATGATATTGTGTATTTGAGAGTTGATATTGTTTGTAAGACTTGTATATGTGTAGGCGTTGTATGTTGGAAACCCATGGTTTATGCATGTATTCATTGATTAGCATGTGTATGTATGCTAGTTTATGGCTTTTGACTAGGAATGGTGGATGAAGTCTTGTATATGGTTGAAAACTCTTGAATGTGCATCCTTGTGCTTGTGTTTGGAAAGACAAAGTGCTTGTTATGGTGTGTCATGTTTAGTATTATGTTCATCTAGGACTTGTTGACATAATCTTCTAGTTTATGTAATCTTGATATGAACATTGTATATTGAAGAAGTGCATGTTGTTGTTTACTTTAATCAACTTGAGGTGGGTTATGTGTTGATTCGTGTAATCTTTCCAACTAGTTGTTGAATTAGCCAACCTTGACAGGAAGCTAGTTCAATCTTTATTAAACATTGATGTATTCATAGCACGTGAGCTTCATTGTATGAATTTAGGTGGTTGGTTTGTGTAATTCATTCTAACTTTCCGAAGAATCATTTGATTAGATGTCTTTGACGAGAATTTAGTCAACTTATATATCGTGTACGTGTCATGTATTTGTAGTAGTTGTTGGATGTCTACTGAATGGATTCGAGACCGAAGTGATATTCCTTCCTTGATTGTTTGACTTGTGTTCTTAGTTTAGTTTTATAATCTTGCATATTTGTTTAATCAAAAATCAACTTAAACATATTTTACCCTTACTTGATTGGATTTTAGTTCCGGTTTATTATCGCATTCCACCGTGTCCACGGATTGATATCTGGTTCTTACCTTTACTATATTGCTATCCGACGGGTACACTTGCCAGATGTGTGTGTGATTAGTCTTTTGTGAAAACCCTTTTTAAAACTAATTGTGTAAAAAACCTTTATAAATATATATATATCTTCAACATATCACTTACCTACAAATGAACACAAGTCGTTCTATTTAGAGCGAAGTGATCTGTTGCTAGCGCACTTGTTAACTGCACCTAGAATTGCTACACATATCACTAGCGCACTTACTAACTACGCTAAGCATAACTCTAGCGCACTTAGTAAGTTCGCTATATCTAGAATTTTAGTGACATATACAAAAACATGTCCTAACAGACTCCCTCTTAGCTGTTGCTAACAATTCTAGACAAATACTGATAAATCATCAGTTACAAAGACTCCCCCTTGACTGATGATCAATTATAAATCATCAGTTACAAAGACTCCCCCTTGACTGATGATCATGGGTCTTCACTTCACTTGGTAAGACTTGATCTTTGGAATTGCACTATGATCTTCAACCGGCAATGCTTCAATCTTGAGGCAAAATACTCCCTCTAGACTGATGCATCCATTGTAGAACAATTTTATTTGGCCTCTTCATGAAAACCGACGAATCCAACACCTTTTATTGTAGTTCGTCCTCTCAACAGTAACCACCTACGCATTGACTCAAGAATCTATCCCATACTGCTTAGACATCTTTAAATCAACTGGCATAAGATATAGATTCTGAATTTCCAACAATCAGCATCAAACTAATCAACTTCCTTTAAGACAAGAATCCCAGCTTGAAAACAAACTGAAACTCCAAGATAGTGTGCAAAAACCACTCTTTTCTTTGTTCTTCATCTTCACAAGAAGTGTTTTATTTGTCTCGTACTTAATCCACTCAACCGATAACCCGAAGTCTTTCATATTTGATATTCCCTTCATGACACAAGCATCTCCGCATTAAACCAGAAACAGAAGGATGTTTCTTATTTAATCGGCATATAATAAAGGTCCCACCTCCAACTAGTTAACAACAAATAACCAACTTCATTTCAAACGTACTTGACCAAGTCTCACACACACATTCGGTAGTAATCATCGTGAATCCAACAATCTTCAATCTGATTTTCATTCCTGGTTAACACCTCCTACTAGTCATAATAGGTTGTCTATCCGGATTCCGCCCAGATCCCAAATGAGAACTCAAACCATAGCCGAATCATGTCGAATCATTTTGACGATCTTGATCACTTGAACCGTTTGCAAAGAAACATGATATTTCTTGAAAGTTTTATCTCCCTCTTTTCTTTGCAAAGACCCAAATAGTATATCATCACAATCAAATCCGAAACTTTTCGTTGATAACAACCCTTTTGTTCAAACTGTTTCAGTATTCATCCCTTAATAAAGAAGTATCCCAGATACTCGTAGCCCACATTTTCAGGTTTGAAAACCTAGACAATAAGATTCTTCATTCAAAAATCTCACCTTGTTTCGCCAAGCCACATAAAAATTTTAAATATGAATTTTGGTCCGGAAAATAACCAAAATTACTATCTTCTCAAAAATGGCCCGAAACAAGCATATAAACGATCCCTCAAAATTTTGAACAAGAAAAGTTTTTTTTAAACACAACAAGTACGCTCAAACAGCGCTAGCGAACTTAACAACTACGCTTGAACAGCAATAACGCACTTAACAACTTTGCCAAAAATCACTCTTGCGCAGATACAAGTGCGCTAAGACACTCCTCTAGCGTACTTAACAACTACGCTAAGCAAACTTCTAGCGAACTTAACAAGTACGCTATGTAACTGTTAAACAGACTACAAGTACGCTAAACGCGTTGTTCGAGCAGAAACTTTGAATTTTAAAGAATTGGCCGTCAATACTTCATCTTCTTCAATAATTGGACCGAACAAACTCAAACATTAACGTCCCAAAGGTGAATATGCAGAATTAAGCACCAAATCATGAGTAATTTGAACCGAACAAGCGGTTATTCCCATCGATTCTGAGCACGAGGCTCTGATACCACTGTTAGGCCCTGTGGCGTCCTTGACTACCACAATCAACACACAATTACTCGATGATTTGTCTATGAGACTGAAGCAGAAGCGATTCAAACAATCACAGAAGATACATGTAACAGAATTCGATCCTTTATTCATAACGAAATCATCATATGAATACAATACCGAATGATTATACATCTCGTTTAAGCTCCATTTCCAACCCCTAGGTGAGCTCTACCTAGGGTTGGTGAATCACTTCTCACAGAGACTCACTCCCTCTCCGTGTATGCTAATTCTATCATGCTTACCTACAAATGAACATAATTAGTTCTATTTATAGGGAAGTGATCTGTTGCTAGCGCACTTGTTAACTGCGCCTAGAATCCTTCTGGCGCACTTAACAAGTTCGCTAGACATATCAGTAGCGCACTTACTAACTACTCAAAGCATAACTCTAGCGCACTTAGTAAGTTCGCTATATCTAGAATTTTAGTGACAGATACAAAAACATGTCCTAACATGTATGACAAGTCGGAAGTAAGGATTCTGGATCCGATGGATATCTTTAGCTTTGATGATGCAGATCTAAAGATCGTGTATTACAATACGATCTGATGTGGAGAAGGAGCAGCGATTAGAGATGAGGCACGGTTGTTCATGCAATTTGTAACAAGATGTCTTCATATCAAACAAGAGGCTGGTTTTCTTAGAAAGTGAATCGAACAACATGATGCGAAGCAGGCGGAGAAAGCTAACACTACAACAAGCTGAATGTTTTGGTATGCAATGGACTAGGGGGGGTTGTTGGAACCTATAGTCCATCGCATTCAAAACCGTCAACGATTGAAGATTTGTCTAAGTGTTAGGTTTTCGGCCGAAATCTATTTCAGGCGAAAACGTTGTCGGCCGAAAACGTTTTCCGGCGCTTTTACATGCTATATATAGGTCTTTGTTTGAAAGCTTTTGTACGAGTTGTTCCGTAGACGTTTGGATATCTGTAATTGTTTACTTTCACTCGTATTGTAATCAGTAGCAATTAAGAAGTGAATACAAGTTTGTTTGGTGATTCGTCTACGCGTTTATGATGGCTTTTATGCGCGTATTTGGGTTTTGATCTTATAGTGCTTATTTGGAGGATCTAGTGACTTGGATATACTATTTTCGCAACTTTATTTGTTTCGGATTGATACAGGCTTTAAATATAAACGATCTGCGGGTTTAACATAGTGGAAGTTCTCAACACGCTAGAGGGGGTCAAATTAACAAGAGATGAAGACCCGACTCTTGGCAGCATCAGAGGGTCAAGTTTTGTTAGGCGAGACCCGCCACAAGCAAAATTAGGAACGTTTTCAGCGACACGTGGCGGAGTTCAGAAATCAAAAGGCTTCTCTCCAAGCTATTGAGAATCAAGTGGGGCAAATCAGAAAGCTGCTTTTCGAGCGACAGCCAGGTGGTTTCCCGAGCAACACCGAGACAAATCCAAAGGTGCAAGTAAATTCCATCACTTTGAGGAGCGGACGAGTAGCTACTAAGGCGGTTCCTATACCACCATCGACACCGACTGTAAAAATTAGATAGGAATTGCATCATCCATTGTCGTCGTCATATTCAACATCCTCAACACAGAAGTCGGGATCCAATCCAAGGGCCTTGCATTGATCCGAGAAAAAAATCCCATGCAACCGGAACCCATTGTTCAATATCTTTTGCCCGGACAGCCTTTGAAACACACAGATTAGTTAGGATAACAGCTTTCTGGTCATCCGTGATTTCATAATCTTCCATTTCCATCTCCACATCAACCGTGGGAGCATCAAAAACACCACCGGCTATAGTGGTATGGGATAGCATCAGATTAGCCATGAGAGTAGTATCAGTATCCATACTCGATAGAGAACAACTTCCATGCTTAACGAAATGCTCTCAGTTAGACAGACCTTCCACAGTTTCCCCCCTATTTGAATGATTTTTAATGGTCTAAATGCCATCATTATTCGGCTCATGAAGGTAAAGATCCATGTGATCCCCAACCAAAGTATTGTTCTTGATACTAGCATGGATATCCAAAACCGAAAAACGATTGTTGGTCCCTACATCCCTACCATCTTTTACCATATTAATATTCAAATTACACGATCTTACAATAGCCAATGAGCCAACTTGTTTGTGTAACTGATAGGGTGGGATAGAATTAGACTCTGGGAGAGGTTTACTCTAAGCATAATGGGAGTGAAACCCGTTTTAACAACTTTAGAACCATGACTGTTACTTTTTTCGGGAGAGGTTTATTATTTAGCTTTGAATTGCTAACCATATCACTAACCTTTTCGTTGCGTAAAACATCAAAATCAACGGGTTTGGAACATCTGTTATTAGACGTTGAAGTATTAGAGGCATAAGTTTTGGTTTTAATTGTTTTTGTTCTTCATCTCTAATTCTTAACTACCAAACTTAGGGTGTGTTTGGTTCGTGCAATGTTTTTGAATGAATTAGAATTTTAAGGATTTGGGATTTGTCAAAAGAATTTTGAATTTAAAGGAATTGGAATATATTAAAGGAATTTGAATTCCTAAACCATTTGAGTGTAAAACAATCATAAAAGAATACGAATCTTTCACCGTGACCATCACCTACCGAACGTCGTTGCCACAGCCAACCCCCGACCAACTACCGCCACCTACCACCCTCACCATCATCACCTCCACTACCGACCAACCCCGGCCACCACTTAACACCCTGTTGTCGCCGCCCGCTCCTCGCCACTGCCATTGGAACTGATCACCGCCCCCTCCATCGACCATCCCCAACACCGACCCCGCCGCCACCCCGATCACCCCGCCACCACCAACCACTCCTTATCGCTATTATCTCCGCCACCTGCTCCTCGACACCACTGGACCACCACCAACCCCCCCCCCCCCAATACGCCGCCGCCATCGTCGTTCGCCACCAACAACCACTCCATCTTCTTCATCAACAATTCCAAATCCAAAAAAGAATCAAAAGGAAATATCATTACCGTCAGTTATATAAACATTAATATATATATATACACATCAAATATCATTAAAGTTCACAATCAATCAATCTCATTATACTAATTCCTAACATATTTGACATCAAAATCGAGAAAGGTTATTTCCTGATTATATAGTAAAAGTATGTTGCATAGGTGGTAAATCAGAAAGTTGCTTTCCGAGCGACAGCTAGGTGGTTTCCCGAGCAACACCGAGACCAACCCAAAGGCGCAAGTAAATGCCATCACTTTGAGGAGCGGACGAGTAGCTACTGAGGCGGTTCCTATTTCACTTTGTAAAAGTATGTTTGATGTGCAATGGGTATATTTCACTTTGTGTGAATGTTCATGATGGGGTCCTATGGAGAGTGATGGATATACATCTTGTGTATGTCTAAATGTTCAGGACGAGGTCCTGTGGGAAATTTTGGCTATATACTTATGTGGGTACGAATGTTTAGGATGATGTCTAATGTATGACACCTATATTGTAACCCGAGTGATGATGTCTTGTGTTTAGTCTGAGTAATGTGTCGTCCTGAACCGTTGGTACGACCCGTGTAGGGGCACTACCGTGTGAACTTTGTATGAGTACGTGATGACGTGTGGTAAGGGCCACCATTGTGATGAATAGAAGATAGAGTTAAGGTGTTTGCGTGTCTATAAATGACGAGGTCATATCGTATACACGTAGATTTGATCAGGTCTAACTAGTTGTGTGTGCGCTTTGTGCGAGTTAGAAAGTTGGGTTACTAGTAAGTATGTAGAACATTGGGTGTTCTATTGTTATGTTGTGTCGATATGTGTCCTTGTAGTACATGCATATGCGTTCATAGGACGGGTGGAGGGTGTGCTCAGGCATAGTATTTCTATTTTGAACTTTTTCTCGACGTTGATACAACGAGGTGATGCGAGGAATTTTGACGTTTTTCTAGACGATTAGTGAGGTGCTCTTATGAGATGCCTATGCTTATATCTCGGGAATTCGGAGCACGAAGCCAATGGGTGGAGTTGTGAGGGTTGATGCTGAAAGCGTTTAAGTGGACGCTTGATTAAGAGGTAGTTATGATGTGATCGAGATAACGACGCTGAAGTTCCAGCACAGAGTGAACGAGGTGACGAAGGGTCTCTATAGAATACGTTCTATGTGAAGAATTTAGTCGATGTTAGGTACAAGAGAAATGAGAATGTTCTCTCCAAATGAAAAGACGGGTAGGTGAGGCTTATAATAGGGCGGACTTCATGTTCGCTCCTGATGAATGAGACGCGGTCGGTGGTCGCATGGTGATGATTGAGCAACAACGAGGAAAGTGAAATGAAGAAAGGATAAGTGCAGGATTGCACATAAGTCTTGGGAAGGAATTTCCTACGCTGATAAACATATGACTACACTAAAGGCGAGCTTCTAGGGAGCTTCGGTTGAGGCTGATATGATGAGCATGTGTTTGAAATACGAGAAACTTTTGAGAAACATCGAGAACTGATGAAGATAACACTAGTGTGGAGTGTAAGTGCTTATTTAAGGGGCGCATGGGACCATGATAACGAGGGAAAGAAGTGTCTTGGGAGAGGCACATGGAGCTTTGCATAAGCTCCTGGAGATCATCTGAGAAGGATGGGTATAGTACCCTTATGAGTAAGGCAGTGATGCTTGAATTTTAGGAATCATCGCAGGATGGCGATTAGGGTATGAGGCGAGAAGTATGACGACTTCACTTTGGAAGGGTGACAAATGAATCCATTCATGAAAGGTAAGAAGCCTACTTGGAGAGGTTATCGTCGGAATGGCGAGATCATTAGGATTATACAAGAAACAAAGGCAATTGTGCCCGTGAGCTGATATGACATGTGACAGGTGAGCGGACAACTGGCAGTGTTGTGCTACGTAGTATTAAAGATGACACGTACGATGTTTTTAAGACCGATAAGAGAGACAAGGTATTGTCAAGGACAATGACAATGAAACCTCCGTGAAAGGGTTAGTAATCAAGGCAATCACGGAAGGCAACTTCTAGCAAGTACCGGGATAGCAAGAGTGGGGAATGCAGCCGTTTGACTAAGGGCTGGAAAGACGATAGATGAGGGAATGTGCAGGTGGGACCTACAAGTCCCAAAGTTGAATGCAGAGAAAGGAGAAGACTTCTTGAACACCATGGGTGGTGGCTTGGTGGTAAAGTAAAGTAATAGAGTCGATAAGTACGAAGGTGAATACGTGACACCAAGTGGTTTTGGGAACACCAGTTGAAACAAAAGGATGTGTTGCATTGGTTTTGTCCCGATGCAGGACTCTTAAGGGGGTAGACTTGGAACATACCGAAAATCTATCTTTAATGATACAGACTATTGGGTGACCCGAGTCTCTAGTAAATGAGACGGTTGATGAGGTTTTCACATAAAACCTGACTTAAGGAATTAAAAAGACTAGGTTAGCCAAAAGAGAACGGTTTGGAGTCGAAACGCGCAAAAAGGGAACCCGGGGACTAGAGTGTAAAACCTTAAAGGTTTAAAAACAACTTAAAGGAGAAAACCCTAGGCCATTCGGCCTAGGGAGCTTGCGCACGACAGCGAAGGAGAGGGAGGAAAAAGGGGACACCAGGAGGCCGGAGAAGGAGGTTTTCACGACGGTGTCGGGCGGGGGACTCCATACATAGCCAAACTAATCTCCGTTCGTACTTTTTACGCGTTTCGGTTGAATTTTTGGTTTGGAAACCCGATTAGGGTTTGTGTTTTGATCTTGGCCGACGACATGAGGCGATGACGGTATTGGTGGCTGACTGTGGTGGTGATACGGGTGTAGCAAGGGTCGGGGAGAGGTGTATTGAAGGTGACGGGTGACGGGGTCGTCCGATCAGGTAGGTAGCGGGGACGTGAGGTGTTAGCCGGCGGCTAAGACGGGTGAAAGAGATAGAGGGGCTGGGCAAAGAAGGAGCAGGGTGGAATGGTGGTGCTCGGCGTCTATCGCGACGGTGGTGAGATGGTGATGTACAGTTGCAGTGGCGTGAGACGGAGGAGGCAAGGACGACTATGGTAATACATGTTGAAGACGGGTAATGGTGCACGACGGTGGCAGGCTAGCAGCACACGGCAGAGGAAACCAAGACGAGTTGCATGGCGGGTTGGAGATGGACGCCGGTGGTGGTAGCATGGCCGACTAGGGTTCCGACGTGGGTCTTGCATGGCTAGTATACGCGCGTGCATGGGAACCCGATGCAAGTTCATACGTCACGCGCAGTTAGAATGCACTTTGCATGGCGTGCATGTGTGCACGAAAACCGGTCTGTGTACGCTCGAGGATCAGGGTTTACATGGTCTAGTATGTGCATACGTGAGACCCAGCTCGGGTATTCGGATCTCTATACGAGTCAAGGACGATCCAGTTCTTGTGAGCACGTGGTGCTAGGGTTTTGTAGGGATGGCGAGCGGATGGGTCTGAGCTACGGGACTTATTTCATGTCCGTGCATGACCAACGTATGTTTTGAGCATGTTCTGATCGTGTGATCATACGATTGATAGGTTCATGATTTGAGCAAGTGATCGGGGAGCAGAGCAAGGATTTGGACTCAGCGTACCGGTGAGTTTCTAATCCCCTCTTTACTACTTTTACTGTTTTGGGGCTATCGTACATACTTGCAATAGTCGTTTTATAAATTTAAACGTACTACGAGTTATGATTAAATATGAAGGGTTTTACGGGATAATTGGGTAATACATAAACTAAGGGTCTATGTGGTGTCCTTAGGTTATGTGAACTAGGGGTAAAAGGTAATTGATGTGTGTCGTGCTATGAGTTACTCGGGGTGAGTCAGGAAATGAGTTAGACGTTTATGAGTATATGTTGGATGTGTATCCTGAGATTATAAGCGGGGTTTCATGCCTAGTTAACGAGTCATGTAAATGATAGTATGATGTTATGTGTTATGTGCTTGTTGTTGTGTGTTTGCATTCGTTATCTTTTGACACGGCAAATGGGATTGTGGCGGACGAGGTCCTTCAGGAAGTCACCAAGAGTGACAATGTCCAGGGGGACAGTGATGAGCTTGGAGTGTGATGAAAGCCCTGACGAGGGTAACCCTGACGAGGGCGATTGTAACGAGGTAATTGCTGTGTGCATTTGTGTTGATTTATATTGCATACAACTGTTTTTTTATAGTTAATGCGTTATGATATTATTGCTTTGTTGTTAAGCAATAGATTGATTGTGATGTGAGAGTAAGGTCGTGTTTACGACTATGGTGTGATAGCCCTTACAAGGGTCATAGTTAGGGTTAGTCAGGTCTATGTTTAGGTGTTGGTTGATATAACCAGACTTCAGGTTGATACGGGTGGTTGATTACGAGTTAGTAATATCGTAAGCTCGATACCTGTCAGTAATGCTTACTGGGTAATAATTATGGGTTGGGTCTTGGATTGATTGAATACTCATAGGAGTTGTGGATAATAGGGGTTATCATTATGATAATAAATGGTAAATTACTTTCATTAAGGACAACAATGTCCTGAGTGGAAATAAATATTAAGGGTGACGTGGATGTTTCTATTTAAAAATAAACTGTTAGAACTCACTCAGCGTAGCTGACTTTATATGTATGTTAGGTTGTTTTGTAGGTGGGTTTCATGGACGACGTATTTTAGCTTGGAAGCAGTGCTACTCGGGTTGGTGTGCATGCATTCGTAAGGTATGATTAAGAACCAACCCATAATTCGTAAGGTATGATTAAGTTCCAAAGATAAAACTATTTTTGATTAAGATTTCCGCATATTGTTTGAAATGAAATGAGTGTTTTAATAAGAGAATACCCGGTGATGAGACCCAACTATAGGGTACCGGGTTTAGGGATTTACATGTAGATACGACAACAGTAAGTGGTCAGAGATTCAAAAAAAATTAGTTGAATTTTCCTTCACAATTTGAAAGAAATTGGAAATTTTTTACTTAAAAGAATTTGATGGAATTAATTCCGATTCCAATTCAAATTACTTTCTCAACCAAACACGTTAAGAATGAAATTTGAATTCCAATTCCAACGAATTCTTTGAATAAACAGTGAGTTGTAAAAGTAAACAGTGAGAAGCAAAATTAAAGATTAAGCTATCAAACTTTAAATGTTAATACATTTAGAATAACCCTTTTAAAATCTAAATAGAAACTTTACAAAAACTTTTAAACATAAACAAGTTAATGGATTAACCCGTTTATCAAAAGAGTCATGTTCACGTTAACCCGTTTACTAAACGGGTCATATGCGGGTTAATGAACATGTTATAATAGTAAAAAACTTGATTGTTTTCGTGTCTAGGTCGGTTCACATTAAGAATTTCCACCCTGAAGATAACCTGAGGATACAAACCAGTTTACTGTGGTTTTGAAAAACAACAAAGTTACGTTAGTTTTAAAATCATTTTAAAAATTACAATAGTTTAAAGAAAAACTCTAAAAGGATGATATTGAAAGGATCAATAAACAAACGAACAATTCAAACTGAAACACTACTTGAATTATTCAACATCTGAAAAAAAAATACATTTTATTGCGCCAAATATCATGGACTTTATATATGTTATTGTTGGATTAATTATCTATACTACTATATAATATAGATTAGAAGGATAGGGTTGTAATTAACCAAAAAAATAGGACACTTAATACAAATTTTGTTACGTATGATACATATTATCAACATATGAAATATGTTTAATTACCTTCTAACCTATCTCTATAATTATACATACGAAGATACAACAATTTTAAGCACTAGCTTAATGCAATTAAATATGTGTGGCCCCCACCCCACCCCACCCCACCCCACCCCTCTTCTCTTAAAGGCCCAATCAATTTTCCTTACGTTGAGAAGCCCAAGAGCCATTCCTCCTTAACATGCTATTCCTCCTTAACATGCGATTCCTCCTCTTCATCTTCAACCTGGGTTCACCGATGCCTTCGAGCGGATCTTGAAAGAACTCTAGGATCTTCGAAAAGATCCTCCTACCTCTTGAAGTGCAGGTATTATGTCTGTTAGAGCCTGATTTATTCTTTTTTCAAGTCTTTGTTATTGATCTCTTATCTTCTACGGATATAAATTGTTTATGTTTCTATGTTGAAAATTCGAGATTTGTGGCTTGATATCTACATAAATATGTAGCTCGATTATGAAGGATTTGGATGCGTAAGCTTGTTGATCATAATTGCGACTTAGGTTTTGTTGATCCTACTTAGGGTTTATACTTTATGTCTAATGAATTTGTGGAATTTTTCATGGTTAGGAAAAATTGATCCTTCTCAGAAGAAGTTTGGATTCTTTCTTATGTGGGATGTCGTTAACTAAGCCGTCTCTTTAATCGAGCCAGAAATTGAAGCTTGGCTAGATTTGGTCAATATTTACACCAAACTTGAATCATTATCTGATGCTGAAATCTGTGTTAGTGAAGCCAGGTCAAAGGAATTCTACTTCCCTAGAGCTTGGCATTCCACTTGAATGTGCATAATTTCATCAACTTTTTTACATAATTTTTTTTTAAATAAATTTGTTATTGTTTGTGTGTTGTCATCTTGAGGGCATGTTGCAGGTTTGTTATTATCTTTACACAATGAAGCACTTATTGCCTTCTCAGTTTCATTGTCTATAGAACCAGATTATGTACCAAGTATTATTTCAACAGCAAAAACATTAATGAAAATGGGTGGCACCGAAACACTTCCAATTGCAAGAAGCTTCTTGATGAACTCATTGCGGTTACAGCCTACTAACCATAAGGAAATTATAATTACTTTAGAAAAGCACGAGTAGTGCAATTTGACCTGGCTGAAGCATTAAAGGACCATATCACACTGTATATGTAAAGAACTTGATCTATTGTGAAATACCGAGTATTTGGTAATCACTCTAATGGAAAGCATGCAATCCCATTTTACAAATTGTTGTCAGGTACACATAATTATCTGATTAAACAATAAATACCAATAAGGCAATAACTAATAGCTAAATTTGAAATATGTTGAAGCATTTTATATCTCTTTTTATAGCTCATGGTGGGAATAGAACTTGTTTTTTTTATAGCTACTGGTTCCTGGGTGTTTTTTGTTTCTGTGGTGGGATTTTTTTTATGCAGCTGTTCATGCATCTGGTTCTGCTTTTTCACTGATTTAGTTCATGAATTTAAGGTGCCTGGGAGGTTTTATTGCTGCTGGTTGTTCTAACTAAGTGTCTATCATAACTCCATTTAACTCAATTTAATAATTATTTGCAGTTTATATGGAGCGAAGATGGCCTTCCAGCAGTTGCATTAACACAATGCAGATCGGGGAGATTATGACAGTGAGTAGCTTGGCTCGCAGCAGTTATGTAACACACAGTGCAGATTGGGCAGATGATAACAGTAATTAGCTTCACTCCCAACAGTTGCATAAGCATAGTGCAAAGTGAGGAGATGGGCTGAATCTTCCATCTCATGATTGCAGATTTTGCCCTCCAAATATGTGCAAGGTACCTACATTGCTATATCTACTTAATTTTGTTCAATGAGTATGTGTTTTTTAATATGTTCTTTTTGTGGATATTAATGGATCAAACGAGATCACAAAACTTTATATCATTGGAAATCATGTATTCAGCGAAAGCTTACACAAGTAGTCGGTATGTGATATTGATTATGATGCACAAACCTTTATTATACCCATAGTAGTGTATTTACCTTTTTAATCAATTTACATGGGGCGTTTGGCTGAGAGCATGGTTTGTAGGAGTTTTTACCACGTTACATAAAAATTGCCCTTTTATGTTTAATCCAAATTCACAGACCATTTTACAAACTTCGGGTGACTTTTAACCCGTTTAATAAGTTTCTATTTTAGGCAAGTTTTATGTTTTCACCCATCTTACCCCCCCCCCCCCCCCCAAACTAGCGGCTGAAGTGGCATGTTCTCAGGTAATGCATTGGTGCAAGCTTCCCCATGTTATCGAATCAACAATTTTGGTGGTTCTTGATTTTCATGCAAGATGCATTTCTAATTATAAACACAAACAAGGACATGAATAGGTATGTGAATCCGCCAACTTTAGGAAATTTATTTTTTAGTATTTGTTTTTGTTTCCAATTATATGTTCCCATACGACAGGTCGATCCATTTGTTTAGATACTGCACAGATAATCTAAAGTCAATTTACATAAGTCTGTAACTTCAACCTGCAGGGCTGGTCTAAGGTACTCATTTTATATATATATATATATATATATATATATATATATATATATATATATATATTATTTTTTTAATTTCTTAGTGGAAATTTGGGGATTTTATATAAAAATTTGTGGGTTTTGTTGGATTTAACACCTCTAGCAGGCGTGACGGGTTAGGTAACAGGTGAAAATTCAAAACTGGTATTTTTATACGGTTCAAAATAAGTTAGGTCGGGTTGAGTTCCCAAAACACATTATCTCCAACAAAAACTTCTTTTTGATTAAAAAAATTGTGTTAGGTATGATAGAAAATATTGTAGTATATAATCTCAATATACTTTTTTGGCATACAACAATAACTTTGACCCGTTTGACATATTTGACAAGTGTTCTTTCCAACTAAAATAAATTAATTAACCGTGTTGTGTCAGTCATTGCAAACAACAGATAAAAAACACTAAAATGCAACAAAAAACTCCAACAAAAAAAAAGATAAAAAAACAGCACTGAATGCAACAAAAATACTGTAAAAAATGGAACTAAAAACTGCAAGAAAAGCACTAAAATGCAGCTAAAAACTACTAAAAAAAACACAGATAAAAAAGCACTAAATGCAGCAACTAAAATGCAAAAACAGTACTATAAACTGCCCTAAAGCCCTAAACGGCAGCTAAAAACTCCCAAAAAAATAGCAAGAACAAAACTGCAAAAAAACAACACTAAAATGCAGCTTATGGTGTTGCTATTTGTAGTTGGGGCATCATCTCCCTTCCTTTGGAGCAGATACATAATGGTAATGGATCATCACTCCTTTATGTAGATTTTTGACTTTATGAGTTCAAAACTTATATGTCTTCAAAGTTTGAAATTGATATGGCTTGTTACAAATTTAACCACACTGTTTGTTCTAGGTGTTGTTTTGTCATAGTTCAGTTCAAATTTTCCACATAATCTGTGACAGTTTTGAAGTTCAAGGTGGTAAAGAGTCATTTGTTTGACTTAAAAGTCAACAGCGGTGACTCTATCTGATAACAATTTGTTTTTCTATATTGATTTAGGTATTGGGTTATATGATTTTTGGTCTAATACTTTGGGGTCACGCCAAATCAACTGATCTGGAGAGCAAAATAACTATAACTTCCTTTTACATGTTCATATGGTAGGTAACATTTTAACAAATTTTTATTATCCAACAAAAGCTTGTCTAATCTTGGTAATGAAGAACGTTTCAGTATACTTAGTTTTTGTTAATTTCTAGATACACAGCTAAAAACTGATGCATTGACCAATTCGAAGGTTTCTTGCATTAAAACTTGTTCAGAAACAATAGAGAACATGTTATTTCTGCTAACAATAGAGAACCGGTTATTTCTACTAAATAATCAGTAAAAATGTAAAACAAAATGCCAAAAAATACTATAAAAATGTAGTAAAAAATATAAAAAAAATGCAGAAAAATACTAAAAAAATGAAGTACCTATGGCTCATTATTGATCTACGTGTCAGACTAATTCTAATAGTTCATTGATGTGCATACATATGGTTGTAATGAATGAATTGCAGCCATGGACATTTTGAACTTGCACAATGTAGTATGTTCATAATGACCATAATGACATTCTGAACATACTTCAGCTCTGACTATATTTTGCACATACTGTAGTGAACGGCCACTTTTATTACATTAAACCATTGAAACATACATAGATTGACTTTCTATTGTTTGAATTCTAGTTGCATAATCACCATGTTTCCCTTGACATTAAGTACAAGTATGACCAAATAAAAGTTGCCATGGGCATTTTAACTTTTGACTTTCGTAATTACAGCCACTGTTTGACTTTTAATTGCAATCAATGCCCAAGTTCCTTTGACTTTTATAAGACTGCATCTGCAAAATGACCATGCATGCATGAAAGACTTGTAATTCAGAAATGATATTTTATCCAAAGATATATAAACAAAAAAAAGTACAATTGTATATCCACAAGGGCACTAACTGTTGTATTATCAAAAGCTCCATGAGATTGGGAACCTCCATTCAACATATAGGCTCCTGTTTAAAAAAAAATAAAGAAATAAACAATCAAAACAATAATTCAAACATGTTATTTGATCTAGATGAATTCAAATATCATTAAAAGTTTATATTTAACCAAATATACCACCAAACAATATCACACAAATGGGATTTTTCTGTATAATCAAATTTAAAGCATTTAATGTCTTTTTTAGCAAAACCCAAATAGAAAGCTTATTAAGCAAAACCCTCAAACAGGACATAAGAACAAAACTTGGTATCTTTGTCCTCTTTTAAGAAAAAAAACACAGTTATATTTCCCATATAATACCAACAATAATATTGTTTTAACTACTCTGCTACAAAGGTTAGTTAACACATGATGCTTGATAGGTTTCCCTGAAGATTGTGTTGTGTGCACGGGAACTGCGGATAGTATAGCTGCGTTCCTTGCAGCCCGAGCTACTCAGTCGGGGAAGACGGTAATATGTTTTTAAACTTTACTCTTAGTTAAGTTTGTGCGTCCGGTCTCCATTGATAATGGAACGGGACCCATTGTTACCTGGGACCCATTGTTACCTGTATTTTCTTAATTTTCTTTACACCGGTCTCCATTTATACTACAAGGGTTAGCTAAACCACTTGTTGTTAGAAACCACACTTATATGTAAGACGGTTTGTTTTACCGGTTTGTTGAGTATGATGTTTTCTCTTTTAGAGATGTTAATGAAATGTTTTGTTTTTCTTCAGGCAAAAGGGTATGCATTGTTGAAGGATTTAGGAGCCACAGAAGCTGAAGAAGTGTTTACAGCGGATGGTGGATCAAAAAAAGATATCTGGACAAAGATTCGAGAGAGGGTGGTGATTTTTTTAGTGAGAAATACTCAAATTCAGAATTCTTGGCTAGTCTGGTGATTGCTATAGTTATGAATGAGTCATGTATATATATCATTGATGTTCAGAGGCTTTTTATTTAATTTCTTGAGTTATGTTCAAAATAGTGACCATTATTTAAATATATACGAACTTGAAAACACAAATGAAAGAAAATAAGTAAATGTTTGACTAAATAACCCAAGAGTAATGTGGTTGGAACAGGGAACCGTCGCAAAGCGCGGGCTTACCCAGTAGTAATATTATATAGACAACAATTTGATATGTGGTTACACTATTCATCACAAGCTAGTTAATCAGTCCACGTAGCTCAGTACACCTTTCAATATGATTGACAAATTTCCACATCTAAAAGAAGTTTTTAAAAATTGCATAATATAATTTGACAATTTCTTACAGAAACCATGTTGATGTTTTTACTGTATTAAACTCTAAACTTAAATGATTAATTTATACCTTCTAAAATGTATAGAGAAAGTTCTTTTCCTTCGTAAAACTTTGAAAAGTGTTGATAATAAAAAAGGTTTAAAAGTTTATGTATTATAAAATTCGGGATTTGTCGTTTTCACGTGGCTTTTATAAGGTTACAACCTTAAAATATAATGTTTTATAGAATTCGAGATTTTCTATTTCAGTGTGTTTTTTTAATAATCGTTTCGATGTGATTTTCTTTTGCTGGGTCAATAAGAGTGTATAGGTAGATCCTCAAAACCGAGTGTTACAATTTTTAACACTTAACGATACCACCCAATCATCGGTAGAGGTGTACAAACCGGTTCGGGTTCAAACCCGGATTGGGTTTCGCACAGCCCGGCTAGACCTGGTTGGTAGCCAAACCGGTTCGGGTCACGAACCAGGTTAACTGGAGATCGATCCCAACCCGATGGAACCGGTTCAGACCGGGTTGGCTGTCCAAACCAGTTCGGGTTTAAACCGGGCAACCCGGTTCTTTACTAGTTTAATATAATGGTTAATTGATTTCATTAATCATTAAATAAACACATTACTATGATTTATTAATAAACATAAATAATAATGGTTAAATAATGACATTAACATGCAATGCTATTTTGCATGCAAAAAGAGATTTTTATAAATTATTTTTTATAAAACATTCATATAGTTGACTTTGTTAAAGTAACATACATATATATTTATATGAATATATAGTTGAGACCACTAGAATTAGGTTTGGGAAAATAAAATAATATAATTATTATTTTATGACTCTTGTACAATTATTTTATAATGAATGACTTAAACCGAAAACGAAATATTGATAAATACGAGACTGAACCATAATATTTGTTAAAAGCATTTGATAAATATAACTACTTGGACGACAAGTTATATCACCAATGGCGATGGGGTCGGACCCTTGTAGATTATTACAAGGCAAGGGTCGAGACTTCAGGGTATTGGTCAGGTGACCAATCCACACTTAAACAACTGCATAGGACCTAAGGTGTCTTAAATAATTTAGGGCACAGATAGGTCGGATACTCGTTGGACTTACTGCATACATCATCACTCACCACCTCGTTAGCTACGGTGAGTCTTCACGGCCCCATTTTACTATGATTTAAATGATTTTTAAATATACGGGGGAGAATACATAGCTCATATTTGGATACGAGTACATAAACTGATTGTTACATGGGTACGAACTTTCATACTAAGTCCCCGAGAATACTATAACCGTTAGCTGGTTCAGACGTGGAACACATGAATAGATCTATTTGGGTTGACACCCCCACCCGTGGTTAGTCGTGCTAACCTTGACTGGAGGTCAAAGCGGGTGCATACTGTCCATACACACACTCACAATGTTTCATGACAGAACATTCGGCGGGGCTCATACATAAACGTCAAGTGTCGGTTATGGTGGCTTATGGTAACAATGCACATACATAGGTACTGTTTGATTAACAATGCTAAACATACTGGCAAATCTCGTAGTCCGAAGGAAACATATTTTTATGCTTACTTAAACCTGTGAACTCACCAATTTTATGTTGACATTTTTGCATGTATTTCTCATGTAACTAGAATCATGGTGCATGGGCATGGACGCACGTAGAATATCTTTTGGAGACCCAGAATAACCTAGGTGCATCTAGGTCATAGCCGACAAACCTTTTGTATGAAAAACCGTATACTTTGGAATTTAAGTACGGTACCTTTGGCATGTAACAACTATATGGTAACAATTTATGTTTTCTTGTAACAACTTGAAACCTTTGATTATGAATGCATTAAGAAGTCGTTTGTTGTAATCAAAGGCTATGAACACCATGGATCGTTACGCCCCGTGTTTCCGCCCTAGGCGGGGTGTGTCAGATTGGTATCAGAGCCATTGGTTATAGCAAACTAGGTTCCCTGTAGTGAGGCCTAGACTATAACCTTAAGCTTGAACCAGGCACCCTACAGTTGGTTCTCATCACTAGGTAAACTCATTAAAAACACTTAACTTTCATTTAAGTAAACAGCGGAAGTCTTTCTCAAAATAATTTTATCTTTAAACTCGTTGACTTTCATAACGTTACCTGATGAATGCATGCGCACCAATCCCGAGTAGCCCCGCTTCCCAGCCAAGATAACTCATCTAGCAGACTCACCTGCAAAACAATCTAACGTACATACAAAGTCAGCTACGCTGAGTGAGTTCTAATAGTTTAAATTAACAAAAGCGAGCTCGTCTCATTTATTGTTTATCTCCACTCAAGACCCTCTGGTCAATAGAAAATAGTTGTATAGATTTTCATCATATAAATAACCCCCGTTATTTTATAACATCCCAAAGGATTCACCACCTCAGACTCTACCCACTATTTTAACTCAGTGAGTCTCTCTGACCTAGAACAAACTTACTGTACTGAAATCTCACAATTTACCGTATGTATTAACCATACACTTGTTAACTCATCCAACCTCTAGAAACCGACTTACCAGTCCTAACCAGGACTCTCATAAACCAACTGACTCAACAGTTGTACACAATGTACTCAGCCCGACACAACGGTCAATCCAACTCAACACACCACATTGATTTCATCTATTTATCACATCAATATCATCTCATACACAATTAATATAACTCATCACTTGCATGCAATTTAACACATATATAAGCACACAAATACATACCTCATCACAGCACCCTCGTCAGGGTTATCCCGTCGGGATACTCGTCATAAGCTCAGCTCCACCCTTGTTACAGGGCCCCGCCACTAAACATAGCGACACACTCGTCATCTATGATGACAACACAGCCACCACACGGTGACTTAATCATCTACCATACGGTGACTATATCATCTATCATACGATGACTGCCAGATCACACGTACAATGATGACCCCGAAGGACTCCGTCCTCCACATCACTATTTGCCGTATACACGGACAACAATGCAAACACACAAAGCAACACATATATACACATGACACTACATGGATATGTACTACGACTCACCACCCTTTTACGGATCACTTACGAGTGTAATCCAACGCTTACTTAGACGTATCCCCATAACGTCTAGACACATTACCCAACTCTTTCCGAATAGGAAATTATATGACACAAAAACACCATACTGACTTCTAGCCCATACATACTATGGACACCACATAAACTCATGCAAACACGATACCCGTCATGTCACTAGGACAACGACACAATACACACAACATCAAGCACACGACGCATGACAGCATACTAGCACCTACTTGACTCGTTAATGAACCACGCACGGGTTCCCATGCTAACTCTCCGTATATAACCATCATAGGTTTAGCTAAATTCCCGACTCACCCCGACTAACTCATAAGATGACACACCCAGATCATCACACTCTTGTTCACCCAGCCTAAGGACCCCATAACGACCCTTAGCTTCATTATTACATAACGATCACATAAAACACTTCAAGTTTAAATCATAACTCGTAATACGTTCGTTTAATAAAGCATGCGAGTATGTACGATAGCCCCAAAACAGTAAAATGTTTAAAAGAGAGGATTAGAAACTCACTTTTGCTTAACGCACTTCGATCTCTAGAGCTTGCTAACTTCATGTGCTCGCCTTTCGATCTCGTACCTAAAACACACATAACATACGAGTCAATACATGACCCGACATTCGCCCGCTCAACTTACTCGACACCATGCATGGTCCACACTCCCCATGCATGTTGTCATGCACAAACCCTAGCTTCTCATGAGTACCCATGCATGCCCATGCACCTCACGTTAGGCTAAAACCGTCACCGAACATGTATCGGATAATTCCGGCTTCAACTACAGCTTCCCGGTGGTACCCCCTCGTCGCTAACCACAAACACCGGCCCCCACGGCCTTCGGCCAGCCTTGCGGGACCACCTTCCAACCTCCCCACCACTGCCGTCACCTTCCCATGCCGCCATCGTGCAGTCACAGCCACTACCGAGCCATCACAGCCCCCGTTGGCTCCGTTTGGTCCTCCTCCGTCTCACGGTTCATCAACCCAACCCTATCCGGCCTTTATCCCCGATCCCGTAACCCTACCGGCCACCTCTACGGGTTCGGCCGAACACGCCTCAGCTCACGTCCGGCTCTCACATCAATCCGATACGAAAACAAGTCTAGGTTACGAGTTATACCTTTAAACCGGATGATTCGTGCTAGTCGAACCCCCACTTGGACTTGTCTTCCTCGGAACTCACCTTTTGCGCAAACCCTAATACCACCACAACACAAAACACAATGATTCGAGGATCGACACACTAAGGATGATTAGAGATCACGAAAATACCTCGAATTGGATGCAAATCGCGATGAACGACTCTCTCTTCCCTTCTCCTTGTTCTCGGCAGCCGCAAACTCTCAATGGGGAGCCTCCCCCATGCGTAACACCCTAATGGGTGTTTTTCTCGGACCAGGCTTGGCCCTTGTGCTCCACCTACTAATCCCTGGGCTTGGCCCATCTCATAGTTTTTAATAAAAAACCCCTCTACGTCTCGTTGATTACTCGCTAAACCCTCAATTTAATTACAAAAGAATCTTCGCTTCTATGCCTTCGGTTAAGTCTCGTTAGGTTCCCGCAACTTTTTCGTCCAGTATATACAAACATAAACACATACATATTAATCCCATTCATTAGGTAAAAACCCGGGATGTTACATTAAACCCTTGGAACTTTAGGAAACACATTATAGGAAAAGCTAGAATGAGTATGTAAGTAAATTTACACTTACGGGTGCGCAACGTAAGGGTAAATTTAAATACACATGATTTCTGGATGATCCTGTTGTGTGAGCTACATCTAAGATACGGCAGTCAGCACAATATTAAGTTCAAATCAGTTAATCATAGGAAGTTTAGCGCATTGCATATCATACCATGCATTTAGACTTGACATACATGAACTATGGATATATATACTATACCTATATAATTATATACTTAACGTATTTACCTATGCTATGTCATCATCAACTTCGCAATTGAACCTCCTCTCAAGACACAACGAGGAAGGACTATCAGAACTCTTCGGTAACAGTTCGTTACCCGATAGTAGTAGGAATCAAACTCTGACTTCTAACCCTCCATACCTGAAGGGAGAATACAATTGGAAGTCATACTAGTAAAATAGACAAGGATTATATAGTAAACCAACATACCACCCAAACGCATCTTTGATAAGAAAACACTACCACCATAGTTTCATACTTGGAGCGTAAATGGTGACACATCTAGAAATACATACAAGTTAGAACACGCATACATAGTACTCATCTCTACTATCATCAGGAAATGATGGAACGCACGACAGAAAAGGACATGATCGACCATGACATATTGGCAACTCGAGAGATGGTCGTTGGATAGGAAAATGAGACACATAATGGGTTAAGGACTTGGTCTCGTATAACCTAGTGGCCTGGAGGGATGCTATATACTGTCGGGATTAGCATGGACACTCGACGAACGAAGTCCATATTATTTCTACCTTAGCCTACCTATAAGCCAGAAACACATAGGCTTGTGCCTATCCTATTGCACCCTATTGAGTCTAAATATTAGGGTTGCACTCCCATTTTCCACTCAACTATGTTGATGGTCTTATGCCATGGTTACCCAAGAAACTTCATACTAGACTAGGCATGTTGGCAGCATTGAAGCAAAGGATCTTCAAAAGTACTAGCGGGAGTATGATAGACTTAAATCTATTACTACATCATCCCATTTCCAGGTACATTGGCACTAGTACGTTGACATACATAGAGAATATGTCACCCCAAGGAGTGAATAAACATGACCCCGTGGGCAAGTTGTCATCCATCGATTCACTCGTCATACACGGAATGGTAGATGAACTTACTACCCTTAGTCCACAAATCGTTGAGACCATCCGAAGTATCAGAACAATTGCAAATGGTAACTAGTATACCCCGTACTCATACATATGAAAAAGGATGTTCCTATGGAACCTTTCTATCCTGTAAACCAAAGGAATTTCATGGAATTAAAGGAATCACTAAAACCCTCAAATGGGTAAAAAGGATAGTTACGATTATCAACATCAGTGGATGTTCTAACAACCAACAAGTGAGGTGCGCTACCCATTCATTTCAAGGTGAAGCATTAGCATGGAAGGATGCTCAAGTACAAATTCTAGGCATCAATATTAAAATTTTGATGTCTTGGGATAAGTTCAGTACTCTACCCCTTAAAGGATACTACCCTAAGAGTGAATACAACCAGAGTTATGGAATCTAACCGTGATTGATGACGAACGTCAAGCATACTCAAACCGATTCCACGAACTATTAAGTTTACTACCACCCATACTGACTTCGGAAACCAGGAAGGTCAACCGGTATATTATGGAACTAAATCCTCAGATTCGCAGTATAGTAATGACTGCTGAATCTACCACTCTGGAAGATGCCATTCTAAAGGCATGAACCCTAACAAATGAGTTGATGAAAACTAGAGCTTTAGTTAAGGATGAAGAAATCAAAAAGGACTTGTCAAGACTCGGAATGACAAGAAGCAAAAGAACGACACAGAATTTCGGGACTATTGTACACAAGATGAAACAATACGCGAAGCCATGCAATTATCGCCATTATAATAATTGCACTATCAATTCCAGAAGACAGAGTACACGAAGGGACAGTGCAAAAGAGCATGCTTCGAGTGTGACAGTACCGATCATCTCAAGCACGGATGCCCGAGGTTAAACTAAGAACTAGTAGATTACCAACTAAGATATGAACAATAACCGCTGGCAAACATTAAGACTTTTGAATGTGAACAGTATCCTATGTTAGAGATTATTTATTAGGATTATAAACCTTAAGTACTTGAATCAATAATGGAATGAATGAGATGTTTAGTACTCTCAGTCAATGTTGTAAAACAAGGTCTCCGAGGCCGAGTACTCCCCGAGTAATCGCTACAAGGTAGGTTGCCGAGGCCCGAGTACTCTAGGCCTAGGCCGAGTACTCTCCGCCTAGGCCAAGTACTTCCCGAGTACTCCCAACTTCGACTAGGGAGCTCCTAGAGACTTTTGCGACATTGCTCTCAGTATACGCCTAAATTGTTTGACACTAGAGTCGATAAGTATACTCAACCAAGTTGAATTTATGATCAACCAAAAATCTTGGATACCTACGATTGTCAAACTAAGGATTAACAAACCCGGGAGACGAATCAAAGTCACGCGTCATGAAAAGATTGTTCGGACCCTTCTATCGAACGATGAGACACTCGTGACTTAACGAAAGGATTCAGAGCAAGAATCATTTTGTAAAGACTCCAGAATGCTTAAGGAAGCATAGTCAAGTTTTACAAACCTTTATGACTAGGAAGTGACTCAAAGAGAAGCACGTATGCAAGATTAACTAGAGGTATTCTTAAAGAATACCCAAAACCTTCCCCTAGCACTTAACAACTACTGAAATGCAAAGATTATCCAACACTAGGGATACGTATTTCAAGGAAGATTATTTGTTTAGACTTTAGAGAAAGTATTAGTCACTAAGGACGACACAAGTTGACAAGAAAGGAACCAGTACCATCTCCCAAGAGGAGACAATCGGTGGATCAACTTTAAGGATAGACTTAGACCGACCTTAAGCGAAGATGCCATCAATTGAGAATTCAGTAGAGCGTCATAGCGAAAACAATCCTTAGGACTCGATATCGAAACTACACATTTCTAGTGACGTTTGAATTAATCAACGCACTTGCAGTGTTTACATACTTTAAAAAATCAATTTGTAAACCCTATTTAGATAAGTCGATGACGTTATGACATCTTAAACTATTCAAGTCACGAAGATCTTGAACACCTTCGTAAATTAGTTTTAGAAGTCTTCGTAAAAGATAAATTTTGTGCCAAATTCCCTAAATGCGAACCTCGACTTCAGGAAATGCATTTTCTTGATATGTGAACAAGAGACATTCACGTAAAATCCATGAAAATGGTGGAGAACATTTAAGACACCCACTGAGAATGAAAAATTCCTTGATTTTGTTAGCTTTTACCGATAATGCTTGGGAAATTTTCAGAGTTTAGGCATCACTCATAGTGGCGAACTAGTAAGATAAGCAAGAGATAACGTTACGGATTACTAAAATAGGAGAGATCTCATACACAAGATTCACCTCTTCCTAATGGAAAACAACTGACTGCATCGCATAACAAGAAGCATCACGTTAAGATATCAATTATGTGCCAAGACCAAAGGACATTAACACTGTGATTATGCTTCGTAAGTCATAGTAGAAAAGGAGAACAACACTACCTTTAGTTTGAAGAATATAAAGCCATAGTGTTATACACTTGAGATTTAGAGACATTTTGGAATGTCTCATTATTGCCAACCACGAGGGTCCCCAATAAAACTTCAAGTAGGAAATACTAATTACGTGTCATAATAGAAAAGGAAAAATCATTCTGAGAATATGAATGGGAAATTCATTATCATCTGAAATGAAACCGATATAGTACCTAACACATTAAGCGGTTAGGGAAATAGTCAAACACCATCTAAGAGCATGCGTTAGAAATATTAGTCCCAAAGGATGAATGCACAGAAGAAACAACCAAGAATGCTGACTTAAAGAATGGATTCTTGATGGTGAAGAATCAAAATGGGAACCTAAGTGCTGAAGTTCTGTAATTCAAGATCAGGATGTGGATTCATGACACAAGCATTATAGAAAAATCAAATTTGGTTATAGAAAGGAATTGCTTTATACGACGAGATTTGCACAACTGGTTCTGAAGGCACATCAAAATATCAGGAACCATGTGGGTTATCATGAATCGATACACCAAAAGTCAGTATACTATCATCTTACATGAAAGATTTCAAACTAGAAGAGTCGACTAGACTGTATGTCAAAGTATTAGCTAGACCTAAAGTACATGATCATTATCCCTGATAATAATAGACATATTACTTCCAAGAGATGGAAGAAAGCCATAAGAACACGCTTGTGAGTGAGCATCTCCAGATATTCTCTGACAAACGGTCAAAGAGAAAGAACGATTCGAACCGTTGAGGTTACGCATAGGACTTATTAAAGCGAATCTAATAGGAGCAAGAATACCCGGCTACCACAAAATTGAATATCATGCAATAGCGAATTGCACACTACACAAAGTTATATTGACGAAAACGTCAATCCTCGCATAATGGACTAAGATATGAATAGCCAACTTAGAACTTCGGAAACCATTTAAGGGTTGATCAGTGAAACTCCTGGAGTAGGAGAAACGATTGAGCAATCAAAGGTAGTCAAGGATATCACGCTACTACTATAAGGAAACCTCTGTAACTTCAAGATGATGACAAGGTTATGTTATAAGATACCATAAAAAAGAGTATAGTTCTTTTTAGAAAGAACGAGAAACTCGCTCTAGGATACGTTGGAACAATTAAGATCCTGGATAAAATCGGTTCCATGGCGTATAAACTCAAGTTTCCTCAGGAAACTCGGCAGCTTGCATGACATAAGTTATACATAGTGCAAGGAACGATTGTCTAAAGACTCATTACTTATATAACCGAAGGAAATTCACTTCGATGACTAGCTTCACATTGACAAAGAAGTCAATAATAGTTATTGAGACAAGACATTAAGGGAATTAATGGGAACTTCGGAAGTAAGAACGCAAACCCTTGGAATTCCAAGAGACGACATACTATTAAAAGTCTCGCCTTGATTCGGGAAATGAGGTAAACTCAATCCCCAATACATAGGACCTTTTGAAATCTTAGCAAGAATAGGTCCAGTGTCTTATAAAGTTAAACTGCCCCAACAACTCAGTCGTGTACACGATACGTTCCACATGTCGAATCTAAAGAAGCGTCTATCAGACGAAACCCTTAAGGAGGTTCAAATCGACGATAAACTCCACCTTGTGGAACAACCAGTTGAGATCATGGATCGGGAAATAAATAAACTAAAACGAGGTCGCATCCCTATAGTGAAAGTCTGATGGAACTCTAAACGAGGACCATAATTCACTTGGGAATGCGAGGATCAAATGAGACTCAAGTATCCCCAGTTGTTCAACAAGACATCAACTATAGATAACACCAATTTAATTTCGGGACGAAATTCTTCTAACTAGGGGAGGATGTGATAACTGGTAATTTTACCACATAATTATTTAGACATAATTACACGAGACGACGCATATTAGACTAATTTTAATTAATTAGGCTTAACGCGGTCCAGTAGAGTCCTACCACTACACAACTACAAAGGAAATGTTAAAGATTTCCGAGACACATCGAACCCATATCGCGTTGGTGATAAATTAAAAATAAAAATTTAAACATCTCGAAACGTTCTTCGTATTTTTAATAATAAAGAATACCCACTCAGATAAGATAAAATTCCAAACATATGACAACGGTCACGTATTTTATCCGAACTACCAAACATATATTATTTTTTTATCCGACTCATCCCCGACACATTAAAACAAATGAAAAAGATGACACACGGATATTATATCGGGCTAGAAACAAGCGAGTAACACACCACACCACTACACCTCAACCTACCACCCTACACCTACCTGTTGGATATTAGATGTCCGATCATCGTTAATATCAACATTGCTATCAATGTACGATCCGAAGAGTTACACTTTGGGCAAAGAACAAAGCATATCGTTTAATTGTTAAACATTATTTCACGAAATACATATTCGGTGGATTAAATATCTAGAGAGATATTTATTAATTACGTTGTATTTAACTATTCTGAATAATTAAAACTGACGATAGATTGGATGAGAATATATATATATATATATATATATATATATATATATATATATATATATATATATATATATATATATATATATATATATAGTCAGGATTTTATATTTAACTGTTAAATATAAATTGACCCGTTTTTACGCAAGTTTCATTTGTGATTAGTGTAATTATAAATTGGAAGGACTAGAACTGATTAAGTGTTAATCAGTTAGTAATTAAAGGTTAATTACTCAGGGTTTGAATGGTAATATGTTTTACTACAAATATATCATTAGGTGAAACTCTAATACTGGTTCTAGACTCCACAAGGTTTGCGCAAAAGAGAAAGAGCACCCCCCCTTTTGCGTCGTCCGCCACCACCGAACCCTCACCACCGCGTTCAGCCACCACCAAGCCCGCAAACCGGGTTTACGATTAGGATCGAGTGAAACCGGTTTTGAGACTAGGTGTGTTCGTGAGAAGAGTTCGTGTGGCGAGTTCGTTAGTAGTCATCTAGCGTGACGTTCTTTGTACGTAAGTGTTACCACCCGGTTATTCGTCAAAGGTATAAATCCTAAACACCCTATGGCTGTGTTTATTTTATTTATTTATTATTGTCTAAATCCTGTGTAACCGGATCACTGTCGAATAAAGATTGGATCTTTTATCGTGTGTTTCTGTAAACGCTTCCGCTATTGTAAATATGATTTTCTAAGTTTTGTTTTAAATGTTAAAACCGGTGCACGATATCCCAATAGTGGTATCAGATCCACCTCTATGCGCGTTTAGACATAATTGTTTATTTTTCGATCACCATTTTATTTTGTAGGTCCTTCCAGGTGGATGTGTCGGATCGAAAACGTGTGAGTATGTAGCCTCGTAATCAGGTGCGAAATGCTTGTTACTAGGTGGAACAATCTATGAATGAAAAAAAAGTAATCAACACGAGCTTGTACTTATAAATACACGGTATATTAATAACAAGGTGTTTCAAACAAGTACATACACAAATAGAATGACTTCTAGACTGTAAAGCTGCTGACTTGTGCGTACTTGTGTGTGGGATTATGTCTCTTTTACAAATGAAACAAACCCTGCTATTTATAGACCTGGTCCATGCGTACTTAGCAAGTACGCATGAACAACCTTCATGCATACTTGACTAAGTATGCATGACCATTTGTACTTGACAAATACGCAGGAATACTTCCATGCGTATTTGTTTTGTACAATTCAAAAACATACAAGTTCAGATACAACCATGACATATTACAACTCGATAATCAAAATCAGTAAGCACTAATACATACAAGACTGAATAAATAATAAACAATAGCTTGAGCTCGATACCGAGTGCCTGTCATAAAAACATGCATCAACAGACCCCCCCTTGACAGCGTCTTTGGATATCTTCAGTCCTTTACGAGCTTCCCGTCTGACTTCCACCGCTGATCTTAGATTTGTAATCAAAGCAGAATTTGACCAGCTTGTTGTATTTGGTGGCAAGAAGTTTGGTCTCCTCGTCTGTGTGTAGACAGTATTTTTCTACCAAAACATCCAAATCTTTTACTGAAAAATTGGTGAAATTGATTTCATCAAACACTCTGATGATTTCACGCAAGCTTGTCTTCTCCATCATTACAGCCTCCCCGGTAAGTGGATCCACATACCAATACCACATGTTACCTAGTATATTTTGAGGGATTCTCCTCAATGGTATACGGGTCTCACATCAAATAGGTTCGTAGATCAGTCATTTCAAGAATTTTCGTGTCACAGGATGTATTACTGACTTATCCTTGACACGCCTCGGGATCCGAGGCTGAAAGATCTCGAATTTTCCCGATCGTCCTTCTCTTTGCAGTGCATTCCACAGACCATTTGCAACTGCATGTGAAGATTCACCACATAGTTCACGGTTGGCAAGGTTGACTAAATCATACTTATGTAAGGAATTGAATGCTTCAGTTGATGGTTTTAGGTACTGTACTCCACCTGATCTTTTGATGGCAAACAGTTTTTTGTCGTCTTCAAACCGTACTGACAAAATCATACCTGCTGCACCATATTTATCTTTATACTGTGGTTTATACTACGGTGCCTCAACCATTTTCTTAATCCACTTCTGAGATATGTTTATCCAGGAGGTGCCACTTGTGCCTGCTTCTTGTGTTGGGTTGGGATCAGGAATGTCGGCTGTAGTTTCATTAACATCAGCAATAGGAATTTCAGCCTCAGCCTGTTCTCTGATTGCTGGGGCTTCGAAGATCTCCCCATCTTCCAACTCATAAATTCCCTCACCATCTCCTTTTGGGAATTCAACGATCACATCATTCCCACACTCATCCCAATCATCTCCACTATCAATCTCTCCTTCTTTTAGCTCCGCCAAGGCCCCAATCACAACTTCATCATTCAAATTTGGGCTTTCACATTATTCTTCTAGGACCTCGGCCGATGTTTTACCTTTGTCAGCACCACCACCACTACCTTGCTGTGTAGACTCCCCCTGAGCCGCATGCGTAGCTTATGTTGGCAAGACAACTTGTGTCTCACCTACACCAGCACCTGAGGGGCAGACATTGGGATCCTCATCTTGATCCTTTTCTTTGGTAAGATCAATATAGTGGCAGGCTTCTTCTTCAGCCTTTCTGCTTGTCTCCCCATGAGACACAAGCTGGCTAGTCAACTTAGATACCGTATCCACCATTATTTGATGCTCACCGCGTTGAATTAATAATTGAGTTTCCAAAGCTTTGCGGGTGGCGAAAAAGATGTCATTGAGATTATACTGCATTTTCTGAAGTTCAAAGAATGATCTCATCTGTTCTTCCATTGTTTGCCACTCATGGGTGAGCCTGGTGTTAGAATCAACAAGTAAATTAATCTAGGTCTGTTGAGTGGACACCTGTGATTCTAGGGCTGCTATTCTTTCATCCCTTGGATCTACTACTCTTTCTGTAGAGGGTTCACCAGTTGTATATACAACATCAACAAAAAGCTCAGAGAAGTCGAAGTGGTGTCCCAAATCTCTAAACTCTATTGAGTGTGTCATCGGTGGTAAGGTACCAGCTGTAACAGTGACTGGTTGGGTGGTTATTGGAATATCTGTAGTGATTGTGGTGGTAGAAACAAGTGTGGATTCGGTCATTATGGGGTGTTTAGTGTTGTAGCTGTGAGCTGGACTGTGGTAGCAGGAAGAGAGACAATGGATTGAGTAGTAGCTTCACATGTTGGAACAACCACTGGTGTGATTGTCCTTTATCTCCTTCAGCTATAGAGCTGTGCCGGGACATCAGCAGCTCTTTGTGCTTGTACACTGGCATTGATTTCATCCATTACTTCTTGCCATGGGTGATCGATATGGGTTTTCTTTCTCCTTTCAGTCATATAAGGTTCCTCATCTGAGCCATCTGGTTGAAAATCAGAATCTGAACTTTGTCGTCGTCTTAACGAAGATTCAGGAAGGGATTCCTGAATATCTTTCCTGGGGTGACGTTGATCTAGTGTGTGTTCTGAATCAGAGGAGTCGATTGCTGTTCGTTCTGATTTACTATCGTCTGGACCTTGGCTGTAACCAGCACCTACATCACCCTCACCACCATCACTATCATCATCATCATCATCATCACTATCATCATCATCATCATCATCACCATTACCATTATCATCATCATTATTATCATTATCATCATCATGACCTACTTCCTTTTCATCCGAGTGCTCAATTAACTCGGGTTCACTATCGACACTATACCATCTATCTCCTTCAGGTGCAACATAGTCTTCATTGATCAGATGACCAAATAAAGGTGTGTGCATAGGAATTGGTTCCTCAGTTCCAGCATTCATGAATTGCACAAACACCGTTTTATCAATACGCTTGACCTGTAGCTGCTGCCCTATTTGTGGTAAATTTGGAAGGAAGTGATTGATTAGCAGCTGAATGAAGTGAGGATACAATAAGAATCTAAACCTTGGTGCGGCATTAATTTGATCAAGGATCGCTTTGTATATATATATCTTGAAAAATTGTATCCTTTGTTTAGAGATAAGCCGACCATAGCTGAGGCTAGATCATGCCTCATAGCATCTTTGCCCTCCTTTCTGGCTAATATACACATGATCATCACATGGGCAAGATAATGCCATTGATCTAGGAGCCACATTTTCTTATAGGATGGATAGTTTACCCTTCCAACGTACCCCATTTGTTGCCTCCAACACCCGTCGATCATATATTCAGGATAATGAGTTGGGTTAGTGGCAAGTCATTGAACTGCAACACCTGGTGTATTGTGTCTTCAGAGATGGCTATATGTTGGTTGGATACAGTAGCCCTGATCACATTTGGTGTTGATTTACAATCCAACTCCGCGGTATCCCAGAATTGCTCCAGATAAAGCCGTGAAACTACCGGATTGGTAGAGGTAGCATAAGCAATCTTGGACCGGTTCAAAAACGTGACTATCTCTTGGTAGTTTAGAGCAGCACCTATCCATTCTGGATTTGTTAGTGCTAACATGTTGAATTCCTCAATAAAGGTGCGTCTAGCCATATCTGCAAAACAAAACAAAAACAAGATTAATGATTACAAGTTAAGATTTAGGAGACATGTTATTAAAATCTTTGGACTTAGAAAAATCTCAGACTACTACCTCATGCTTACTTAGCTAAATACTCAAAGATAAGCGTAGTCATGCGTACTTATCAAGTATGCATGAATAAAATCCTTCATGCGTACTGGTAAGTACGCATGGGTCGCGTGAAGTTCAGTTTTTATACAAGTCCGAATTTATCAATTCAAGGTCTAATCTCCGTAATACTTGTCCGAATGGTGTCGAAAAAGGTATAGCAACTCAAGGACACTCTACTTGAGCATTGGGATTACCAAAATTCGACCCTCATTGATGGTACATGGCCGACACTACACAATGGTCAATCTTAAGATCAAAAACTAAATTTTACAAGTTAGAAAGATGAATTTGGTGTTAAACGAGTAAGATTGATGACTAGAAACTCGTTTTGATGCCCAATTTAACATGTAAACATAGTATTGTTCCAGAATTTTGAGCATCATAAACCCTAGTCTCAAGAACATTATTTCACTCAATTTTGAAAGATTTAACGGTTGAAATTGCATAAGATTCTCACCAAATGTTCTATGGATGATGTTGGAACAAAGTTTGTGATAAGAAAAACGGTTTGGAAACACAAGATTTTGAGAGGTAAAATGATCAAGTTGAGGTCTGTTAGTGAAGTGTTTGAATGAGGAGTAAATGCATATAGACGTTATATATACCCCGCCATTCAGTTCGTGCGTACTTGCCTAAGTGCGCATGGATTACCTCATGCGTACTTAACAAGTGCGCACGAGTTAAGCTATGCGTTCTTGGTCAAGTGTGCATGACTTATAACCTGCATCGATTTTAACTCAACCACTTTGCTTATGAAGTAATTGGAGACGAACATGATAGATACGTTCAAAATTGTTTGTTTGTTACAAACATGTTTTCTGGAAGTTATGAAAATCTTTTTGTCTTTTGGAAAGATTATATTAAAACACATTGAAAATCTTTTTGTTGTTTTTGAAAATGAATAAACAAAGTACAGAATAATTGAATACTCACAGTGAACGTCTTTTTGGTCAAGTCATGAGCAGAGGATCATATCAGATTAAAACATGTAGCAAAAATGATACAAAATAAATTTCAAAGAAATTGGGATCATATCACGACTTTAATTCAAATTGTTAGTATTATATGGTTTGAAACTATAAGCATTCTTGGATCAAATTCATGTGAGTTACTGTACCATTTAGAGTACTACAATGTGTACCACACGGTTATGTGAACAGAAGGTAAATACATTATCTTCAAAACATCTAATATTTTCTCAAGGATTATCTAGATCTCCAGCTTGAAGTTACATCGTTTAGCACAGAAAATCAAGCAGAATCCACAAGGATTATCAAGAATCATAAGATTCAGAATCGAGTGATTCATTTGTCTTGGTTTGTGAGGTTTTACTTTAGTGCATATTTTGTAATGATTCAGGCTAATAGATATGGAATCCGAAGATTCAGGTAATGGATCCAACTATTATCTAGATGTCTTCAATGGAACAGATGTGATCCAAGGGGTAGTATATGCTTAACGGTTGTATGTCAAAACATATCTTGGCACAACTTCATATTGCATACTTGTGAGTATGGGCAGTGAAGTGTACCGAAAAATTGTGCTAAAGAAATAACCCGAAACTGGTCTCAAAATATAATACTAGCCAAAATCTTACATTCTTTATCTGATAATGATCTTTTGTTGATCTTATATGTACACACACACACACACATCATAACATGGGTTCAAATCACATTTGTAGGAAAGATATTTAGGTTTTCACATTACTAATGATTTAATGAATCCTTCTAGCCTACTGACAATCTCAATTAAATGACAGTTCAAAATATTTTAAGTAGTCATAGTGCAATCATTTTCCAATTATGCAATCTAAGAAATTTAGATCATTTCCTGATGTGCAATCATTTCCTCTTTTCTTCAAATGACATTGAAATTTTGAAAGTTTTATATTTTGTTAGGTTTTTCTGTAGAAATTTCAACTAAATTAAATTAAATTTGAAAAAGAGAATAAATGCAACTTCTAAGAAACAGGTTTGTTTTGAAAAAGTTTTCACTCAGGATTGAACATTCCTATCATGTTGACAAGATGTTCGAAACAGGTACGATCAAAAGCTTTGTTGAATAAATTGGCAAGATTATCGTCCGTGTGAACTTTTACAAGTTCAATTAAATGCTTTTCAGCACAGTCACGGATGAAATGGTGACGAATTTCAATATGCTTAGTTTTGGAATGTTTCAACGGGTTGTTTGTGATGTACATGGTAGCAGTGTTGTTAATGAACATAGGAGTTCCAGTGTAATTCAAGACGTAGTCTCTTAATTGTTGTTGAATCCATAAGATATGAGAACAGCAGCTTGCAGCAGTAACGTATTCTACTTTATATGTTGATATAGAAACAGTTGATTAATTTTTACACTACCAGGAGACCAATCTTTCTCTTAAGAATTGACAGCCACCAGAAGTTGATTTTCTATCTAGGTTGCATCCACCATAATCAGAATCTGTATAAGATTTGAGAACAAATGATTGTTTCTTAGAGTACCATAGACCTAATCGGGGTTTCCCTTTTATGTATCTAAAAATCCTCTTTACAACAATCAGATGTGTAGGTCCATCGGGTGTGGCGGATCGTCACATGCAAGTGGGTCTACTAGTCGGACCGGGTGCGGAATACCCGTGACTAGGTGGAGAGTCTTACAAAACAAAGTAAACCGACAAGATAATCACTATAAACGTTCGTCTATTATAAACACTTGAAGGTTACAGAGAGAAGTTCTGAGATTACAAAGTTCTGCGTATTTGCTACTCTGAATGCCTATGATTGCATACTTATCTCCTGTCAACCATTCCTATTTATACATGACCTGATGCCTGCGCACTTAGCAAGTGCGCAGGGCAATTTGCTCATGCGTACTTAGCAAGTACGCAAAGGTATTCTTGCGTACTTGCTAAGTACGCAGGAACTACTTCCTGCGCACATACAAGTGCGCAAAACACTTAGAGAAAATTGCAACAATCAATATGTAAAAGTAAATACAACTCGATTACTAATACATACAGACACTTACAAACAAAGACAAATACATACATGAAAGTACTAAACTAAGACTCTATCTATCCATAATCTATCTAGAGTGTTTGTCACAGGAAAGTGTTGCAACAAACTCCCCCTTGACAACAGCTCTGGATCATCTTCGATCTTAAGTCTTGAGTCTTCGGTCTTCAGTCTTCACAGCTATGCATCTTTAGCTTCCATCTTCTTCTTATAGTCAAGGCAGAACTTGATCACCTTGTCTTATTTAGAAGCAAGGAATTTCGTCCACTCGTCAGTATGCATGCAATACCTGTCTGCTAGTGCCTCCAGATCTTTCACAGAGAAGTTAATGAAGCAGACTTCATCAAATACTCTGATTAGTTCCCTCGGCACTAAGCATCCACTTTCTGACCTCACCTTTCCAATCACCACAGCCTCGCCCGTCTTTGGATCTACGTACCAGTACCACATGTCACAAAGAATATCATGAGATAAATTGCTCAGGGGAATCTTAGTTTCACATAGCACTGACTTGTATACCAATTTCTTTAAGAATTTCTTAGTCATAGGATGTCTTGCTGTCTTATCATTGACTTTCTTGGGCACTTGAGGCTTGAACACTTCGAACTTCCCAGATCTTGCTTCCCGCTGTAGAACCACCGACAAACCCATCGCCACTGCATGATTAGAATGACCCAGCAGCTCTCGGTTTGCTAGGTTCACAAGGTCGTATTTGGGTAAGGAGTTGAATGCTTCTCTGGTTGGTTTCAAGTATTGAACCCCTCCAGATCTTTTGATTGTGAACAACTGCTTATCCTCCTCGAACCTTACAGCCAAGATCATCCCTGTTGCCCCTTGTTTGTCTATGATAGACGTCTTCTGCCAAACAGGAGCTGGACCCTTAGATGAAGTAGAAGGCATATCTTTTTCTTTTGGTGCCTCCGGATCCACAGGTGTAGGGTCAGCTGGGGAGGCTTTAGTCGAGGCTTTCACATTACTAGCATGCTCGACTGAACCTGTGTCGAGCTGAGCTTCAAAGGATAGAAATTCAAAGATCTCTCCATCTTCTAACTCGTACTCTCCTTCCCCGTCACCCTTGGGAACTTCTATCACTACATCCTCATCATCTTCATCCCAATCATCACCAGAGTCGATCTCTCCTTCTTCTAGATTAAAGAGAGCATCGATTTGTGCTTCCTTGGAATAGTCAGGCTCTAGGTATAAGATCTCATCATCAGATAGATCCTTAAGAAAATCAGCCACTGACTTTCTTTTGTCACCACCACCAGAGGTATCACCACCCTCTTGATGAGTAGACTCCCCCTTAGCCATTGGAATAGCAGAGATGGGCACAATTGCTAAAGCTTGGTGCTCACCTCCACTAGGACCGGCTTTGGGATCCTTGTCTTTGTCGTCATCCTTAGTCAAGTCAACAGGATGACAAACCTCATCACCAGTAGTTTTCTCCTTCTCCTTCTCTTTCTCCCCATAAGCATCAAGCTTCTTGGTCAGATCGGCAATTAGTTTGACCATCAGCTCATGCTCTTTCTGTTGAGTATCAAACCTTAGCTCTAGAGATGACCTGTGACCCAGAATCATTTCATTTGTCCTAATTAGAAGCTCGTTCTGGGCCATGACGTTCTTCAGTTTCTCTTCAGTCCCCGTTCTCTGGCTTCTTAGAATCCTAACTTCATCCACCAATGAATTAATCTGTGCTTGTTGAGCGTCAGATTCCTCCTTTGACTTCCGAATAGTTTCCAATAATCCAGCAACTTGGGTTTCCAGAACATCTATCCTTGCATCATTAGGATCAGGATGTCTGGATGATGACGCTTCGGCATTGTGAATTGGGGAGGAGAAGATGGTGTCAAAGTCAAACCCTTGAGTAAATTCCCCATAGTTGAAGGGTTGACTTAAAGCTTCAATGGTGGTTGTTGGTATTGTGGATGTGATGACGGTTGTAGGTGTTATGGAAGGGGTGATGGTGACTGACTCCGTGAGAATTGGAGTAGTCACCGCCACCTGGGCAGATGTGATAGGGAGGGTCACTATCACAGGAACCTCCTCTGTGATTGAAGTGACTGCCACGTCAGGTTGTACCTGTGTCCTCCTCCGTCTTTGGTATAACTGCTGTGAAGGTGGGGTGGAAGCTGAGTCAGAACTCGCAGCTGAAACTTGTACTTGCTGCTGAGGACTCACCACCACCTCACTAGGAATAGGTTGTTGCTGCAGATCCCCCTGTTCTTATGTATACTTTCATGTCTTTGCCTTTGAATAACAGCGTCAGAGTCAGAATCTGGCTCATATTCGCTGCTTGAAGCTTGTCGCTTTCTCTTTGAGGACGACTCAGGTAGGGTTACCTTTGTCATTCTCCTTGGGTGTGCCTGAGCACCATCGTGTCCTCCTTCTTCGCACAACTCCTTTGTCATTCCTCGGAATCAGAAGAATCAGACTCAGTCTCTTCCGAGTCGGATCCCTTAGCACCATCATGTCCTCCTTCTTCGTCTCCATTATCAGACGATCCATCTTCACTTTCATCTTCCTCTTGTTGTTGTTGTTGTTGTTCATCTGAATGCTCACTCAATTCTTGCTCTGAATCGTGACTATACCATCTCCAGTCACCTGGTGCCACGTATGCTTCATTTATAAGGTGGCCAAAGAGTGCTGTGTGCTCAGGAGTAGGATCTACACTGCCTGGCTTAAGGAATTGTGCGAACACCCTCTTGTCCACCCTTTTCACTTGCATTCTCTCCCCTGTAGCAGGTAGGTTTGGCAACGCATCGTTTATCAGAAGTTGCACAAACCTAAGGTATAATAAGAACCTGAACCTCTCAGCTGTGTTGATCTGGTCATTGATGGCTTTAAAGATGTAGTGTGAGAAGTTGTAACCCTTATTGAGAGCTAAGCCAACCATGGCTGCAGCAAGGTCATGAACCATGGCATCCTTTCCAGCTTTTCTTAAGGAGATGCACATGATCATGACATGGGCAAAATATCTCCATTGGTCAAGCACCCACATTATCTTATACGAAGCATAGTCTCTCGGCCCAACATATCCCATTCTTGGCCTCCAACAGCCATCCACAAAGTAGTCTGGATAGGCTGTCGGGTCGGTCGAGAGATCTCGGAATTGTAGGACCCTTCTAATTGTATCTTCAGAGAAGGCGATGTCATGACCAGCCACGGTAGCCCTTATAACATTGGGGGTTACCGTGCAATCATGCTCCGCCGTCTCCCAAAATTGCTCCAGATAAGGTCTTGAAATGATCGGGTCTGCAGAAATAGCATAGCTGATTCTTGAACGGTTCAAGAAATCAACTATCTCGCGGTACTGAAGCGCTGCACCCTTCCATTCCGGTTGAGTATTAGCTAACAGATTGAATTTGTTAGTAAACGCTTGAGCCATAATCTGCAAAGACACACAGAAAACATAATCAGAACAACAAGTTTCATTGGAAATGAATAAACATGACTTATTATAGCAGTTCCTCTTTGAACTGAATTTCTAGATTTAGAAATTTTTCCAAGTGTTGGTCCTGTGTACTTAGCAAGTACGCAGGAATTTCCTCTTGCGTACTTAACAAGTACGCAAGAATTACTTCTTGCGTACTTGCTAAGTGCGCAAGAGCCATACTTGTTAAAAATTCTGGAAGTTTAAAGATTCAACTGAAGTTCAAATAACGGGTAGATTAGGTCACCATAAGGTCGGAATCTATTATTCTAGCCTATGGGACCAACATCTACACCAAACACTTGCTACATTCGGTCAATTTTGACCTAAAAGACCACCCAGATGAGTCGATGGTCAATCGAGGGTCTAATGGCAAAATCACGGACGAAATGGACTGATTAAGGGTCGATTACAGTTTCTAATCAAGTTTTAACTATAAGGTTTTACCCAAACAACCCAAAATTTGACTAAAAAGCTTGAATTAAACCCTAAGTTTTTTAAAAATTCAAATCGGTCTAAAATCATGAATACACAGATGGATTCTCTCTAGATTCTCACCAAATGATTGTTACACGATGATGATACTAGAGGTGGGACGAGAAATCGGTTAGGAACACTCGAATTTTTGAGTAAAATTGCAGAGGGAAAATGAACAGGCGACTGAGAATTTGAATGTTGTAAAATCTAAAAAATTTTCTAAGTCTTGTATTTATACCCAACACAAAAAAGTTGTGCGTACTTGCTAAGTGCGCAAGACTTAACTCCTGCGTACTTACAAGTGCGCAAGGCTTAACTCTTGCGTACTTGTTAAGTATGCAGGGCTTACTTCATGAGCACTTGTCAAGTACGCAGTAACCCTTAAGTGCGCAAACTTTCAACTCAAATTATGAAGATTTTCAAGTCAAATAATGAACAAGATAAAAATATTCAATCAGGAGGATTCAAATACAATTCAGGAAGGTTAATCACAAATATTTTTGACTTTTCTGAATAAGATTTAACTATACACAAACTTAAAATATTTTTGATCTTTTCTAGATAGAAATATACAAGCATTTACACAAACTATTTTTTTTTGATCAAAGACACGAGCAGAGGATCATATCAGACTAACTTATAGTAAAAACGATACAATATAAACATCAAAGAATATGGGATCATGTCATGAATTACTATTTATTCATACGTAATAAGCACATAAACAAGTAATTCAAGTTGACAATATTATAAGATTTGAAACTACAAGCATCTTTGCATCACGTTCTTGTGTATTAAGGTATTAATTATAAAATATACAACGTGTACCCCACTGATATACTATAGCAGTGTAAATTGCACTATCTCAAGGTATGTAAGATTTTCCCAATGATTTTCTAAATTTTCAGAATGAAGCTACATCAATTAGCACAGGAAAAATCAAGCAGAATCCATAAGGATTATCAAGAATCATAAGATTCAGAATCGAGTGATTCATTTGTCTTGGTTTCATTTGATTTTCTTCATTGAATATCGGTATGATGATACAGGATAATGAGTATGGTGTTTGAATAAGGTAAGGGAATCCAACTTTTATCTGGATTTGATTTCAATGAATCAGGAGTGATTCAAGGATGAATACATGCTCAACGGTTAATGTAGAGACATGTCTTGATTCAATCTCTCATTGAATACTTGTGAGTATGGGGAGTGAGATGAACCGCATTAATTGTGCTAACGACATAACCCGAAACTGATATCAAAAGAAAATTATTGCCAAAATTTAACATCCTTTATCTGATAATGATCTTTTCTATTCTTTTACGCACACACACTAGCAAACATGGGTTCAAATCACAGTTGTAATTTAGACTTTAGTTTCCACACTACTAGTGATTCAAAGACGGATATAGCCTACTGACAATTCAAATTACTTGTAAATAAGCAGATTAAAAACATAATAATTTAAACACTTAAGTAAGCATGACGCAATCATTTCCCATATGAGCAGTCTGTGACGCTTAGATCATTTCTGATGTACTATCATTTCCTCTTTTCTCAAGTTAACTTTGAAATTTTCTCCATTTTCTATTTTGTTTTTGATTTTGTAAAATATTTTGAAAATTAAAAGAACTATACAGAAAAGTTAAAAGAAATAAAATTTAACTTTCATGAATTGAATTGATTTAAGAAAACAAGTTTTCACTCAGGATTGAACATTCCTATCAAGTTGACAAGATGCTCAAAACGGGATCGATCAAAAGCCTTTGTGAAAAGGTCAGCAAGATTGTCATCCGTGTGAACTTCTACAAGTTCAATTAAATGCTTTTCAGCACAATCACGGATGAAATGATGGCGAATTTCTATATGTTTAGTTTTGGAATGTTTCACCGGGTTATTTGTGATGGACATGGTGGCATTGTTGTCAATGAATAAAGGAGTTCCAGTGAAGTTTAAGCCATAGTTTCTCAATTGCTGCTGAATCCACAATATCTGAGAACAACCGCTCACCACAGCAATGTATTCTGCTTCACAAGTTGAGACAGAAACCGCTGACTGCTTCTTACAAGATGAGACAGAAACCGTTTTCCTCTTCATCGAGTTTAGAGATAGGCTTAGGTAGTTTATCATCAAGATAAATGTGTGTGGGATGCTTATAGCCTTCTAAAATTGGAATCCATAACGAAGAATCAATGTATGAAATGTAATGCTCAAAGCGTGCCTTCCAGTTAGAATAATCATTTACATTTAGCAGCTTTGGCGGTTTCTGAGGAGTACCGATCTCATTGTCATAGTTTAAAAAGATTCCAAGGTTCTGAAAATTCTACATGGTGAACACTTAGTCAAATTTCAGAAAAATCAGAAACACTTGCGCACTTGATATTGTCCTTGCGCACTTAGAGGAATGGTCTTGCGTATTTAAGATTTGCTCTTGCGTACTTGATAAGTACGCAGGGGTAAATGATAAGTACGCAGGATATAACTTAAGTACGCAGGATATTTGTTAAGTACGCACAAGATTAGTCTTGCGTATTTGTTAAGTACGCAAGAGATTAGTCTTGCGCATTTAGTAAGTACGCAGCAAGACTGTACTTTTTGCCAGATATGGTAAGTACGCAGAACACCTTTTCACCAACTCTCACCAAACTATTCTGGTCACTAGAAACACACCGGAGATGGCAAAAATCGGACGGATGTGTAGGTCCTCATGGCACTTCTACAGATCGTTCTCGTGATAAGACGTTACGTTAACTCGGAGTGTGGAATCCAATGAATCAACGTTTATACGCACAAAAGAAAATGTAGACAATCAAGTACATAACCTTCACAATTGTATTCCAAATCATAGTAGAGTTTACAGACTCAATCAGACTAATTCGATAATTCTCTGTTCTGTTATGTTTCTAGTCTGTTCACTCATATTTATAGACGACTGACCTGATATAGGCGAACTTATTGTTAGGACATAGATTGTAATGACAAAAGCTTGTAATAGTTAGATTTTATGTCTTTATGTTTTTGTTATGTAAATGTCAAAAGTCTTAAGTGTTTTACAAGTATAGCCTAGAGGCGAACTTGTTAAGTTCGCATGGTCTATCAGAGGCGAACTTAATAAGTTCGCTTAGGTATAACTGAGGCGAACTTATATATATGTGTGTTTACAGAGTCAGTAAGTGATCGAACGAGAACAAACCAGAGAGATCAGATTGAGTCTGTAAACATCATTGTGATTGGAATACGAATTGAGAAGTTTATTTACTTGATTGTTTGCTTTGTCTTTTATGCGTATAAACGTTGACTCGCTGGATTCCGCACTCCGAGTAAACGTCATGTCTTATCACGAGATCGATCCGTAGACGCTCCATGAGGACCTACAAGTGGTATCAGAGCTATTGCTCGTGATTCTTGTTGATTCTAGACGATTTCATATGCAAATTGACATCAAATTCATCATTTTATGGTTTTCATTTCAATGGAGTTTGCAAGACTGATTTTGATCTGATTTGGTGTTTTTGAAGAGGATTATGATGAAATTGATCCGATAGAAAGCTTCTAATTGACAAATTACACAATCCTACGGTCCAATTTTGTTTAATTCCTTCAATTCAGTGTTTAACGATGATTTTTGAATGTTTTTGGTTCGCGGCTGTGGTCTGAAGAAGTTCTTGATCAAGATTCTGTTACGGCAAGCGAACTTGCTGAATTCTGTGCAGGCGAACTTAGCAGCATGCGAACTTAGCAGCATGCGAACTTGTCAAGTTCGCTTCTCACAGGGTTAAGCGAACTTATTAAGTTTGCTTGGGTGTAGTAAAGGCGAACTTATCATCTTCGCCTGAGTGTAAGGGTGTTCAGCACTTAGAATTTTTTTTTCTTTTAGAAAAATGGCAAATATGGTTCAAGTCACGAATATGTTCAATTATGACAATGAGATCGGTACATCTCAAAAACCTCCGAAGTTGTTGAATCTAGCTGATTATTCTAATTGGAAAGATCGGTTTGACCAGTTCGTATCTTTTACCGATACTAGTTTGTGGATTCCGATTTTGGATGATCTTGCTACAAGATTCTATCATCTTCTTAGTGAATTGGCTAGTGCATCTGTGGTATATGAGACTGAGGAAATCAATGATAAATTCTTGGAGGCTTTACCATCAAAATTTGATGTGTATACGGTTTTAATCAAAGAGAATATTAAGTACAAAACCATGTCTCTTGAAGAAGTTCTAGGTAAGATTCAGTCGCACGACATGAATATGAAAAAGAAAGAGACTAATATGGAGCATATCCAGGATCCCTCAATGTATTTTGCCAAATCTATTGGTAAATCTGGTACTGGAGTGGCATTCTTTTCTGGTGATGCTCAAGAGTCTTCAAATGATCAGTGTTCTGGAGTTCTAATTTATTCTGGTCATTCAAGCCATTCTGGATTTTCTGCAACTACAGCTTCAACATCATCTGGATCTCATTTGAATCAGAAAGTTGCTGATGATTATCTTGCTATGTTTTCTTCATTCATGGCATCATATGAAAATTTCATTGGAGGTAAAATACATGATCCTGAGGTTATAGAAGAAGATTTCAGACAGATTGACCCTGTTGATCTGGAAGAAATGAATATCCAATGGAATATGGCCATGTTGATGCGCCAAGCTAAAGATTTCTTAAAGAAAATAGGCAGAAAATATATTGGTTCAAATAGTCGATCTCGTATGGGTTTTGATAAGAGCAAAGTTCGTTGTTACAATTGCCAAGAGTATGGTCACTTTGCTAAGGATTGTGTGAAGCCGAAGGTAGAATTTGATTCTCAAAAGAAGCAGTCTAACTTTCAGCATAATAGGAATCAATCACATGGTTCATCTGGTAATCAAAATCATGGTCCTTCTGGTAATACAAATCATGCATCTGCATCATCAGCTTTGGTTGCTCAAAACGACAAAAACTATGACTGGGGTATTCATCTGGAAGATTTGGTGGGTGCTGTGAGTCAGGCTTTTGTTGCAAAAATTCATTCTGAAAAACCAGAGGAGTCTACTGATGATGAAAGTTCTAGTGATGATTGTTGTGATGGTGATAGTGTTCCAAGCGTTGATGATGAGGTAGAACAAGGTCAGAATATTGATTCTAATGCTGAATTAGGGGTTGCTGAGGAGGAAATTGTTCTTACATAAAATGCTTCAGTTGGTGATGATTCAGAGAATATTCCCATTGCCAAAGTATTCATGGCAGACATGTCTGATCCGTCTAAGGTAAAAGACTCTGTTTGTCATATTTACTGTTCTAATTGCATTTCTTTTAAAGATAAACTGCAAAAGGTCATGGATGATAACACAAACTTGATTTGTGACATGAAATCAATGCATTCAGTTAATCAGAAACTGAAAGATAATGATAAACTGTGCATTGATAGAATTAAGTCTTTGAAAAGAGACTTAAATTCTCTTGGGCTAATACAAAGAGCAGGGTTATCATCTAGATATGGCTTATGCTGAAATAGAAAAACGTAATGAAATTGTTGCCCAAAAGAATAAAGAAATATCTGACAAGGAGTCTGAGGTGATCAAACTTCATCGAAAGTTGGAACAATTTGAAAGTTCTTCAGTTGTTTTGGATTATTTTAACTCAAATGTTGATCCTACTAAGCGTGTTGCTGGTATTGGATTTATTCCTCCACCGTTTAATACAAATTATGTGGTGGAACCTGAAATCATAAATGAAGAGGAGATAGATCCAAAAACTGTGTTAAAGGTGAATCCGGTAACTGGGGAGGATATGGTGTATGAGTCTGATTCTGAAGATGAGATGTTCGATGAAAAGAAAGTCGAGGGCATTCCAAAAGAAGTGAAAATTTATGACCCAACAGTTTTTAAAATTGTTACCTGGGATAGATGCATTATGACTGAACCTGAAAAGGTGAAGGTGGTTCCAACTAAACTTTCTCCAATCTTACAGTCAAGTGGGTTTGTTGCGGCTGGTTATCAAAAAGTGAATTCTTCAAAGGTGCCAACACAGACTTATGTTCCAAAGAAGCCGATAAATTGTTCTGGGCATTCCTCTTAAGCTTATTCTTCTGATAGATCCTCAAGTTTAAAGAAAACCTCTTATTTCAGAAATTATCAAGAAAGAAGGGTGTGTTTTCATTGCAATGAGGCTGGTCATATTTTGATCAATTGTCCATACAAGAACCAGGGTAAAATGAAGACTGTTCCTTCACAACCGAAAGTGGTGAAGATTCTGAAAAGAAAAGATGAGGGAAAGTCGTCTTCTAGTTTGGAGAAAAATATGCCTGGTCGATCTTTTGTAAAATCTCCTGGATTTAATCAACAGAATACATTGAATGCTAAATCCTTTGTATGCAAAGAGAAACTTGAGATTCCAAAAGTTGGGATTTCAAAAGATTCTTTTCAGGAGGTTAAATTGTCTAGACCTCAAAGAAGAAGAAGAAATAGAAAATTAAAGAAAATTTTGGAAACATCTGAATCTGACAATAATATATCAAATAATGTTTTTCAAAATAATAAAAATGGTTCTTCTTTGAAAAAGTCTGATTGTCAATATTCTGTTCCAAAAATGAATGATAAGATTGATTGTAAATTACAAGAAGTTGTTTATTTTGATCAATCTGGACGACCCAAGACCACGATGGCTTGGGTTCCTATTTCTAACTGATTCTCGTTGTTTATGTATGGACAACCAAGGAGGACTATCAACAATACATGGTATGTGGATAGTGGTTGCTCTCGACATATGACAGGGAATGTTAGATTGCTCAAACAAATTGATGGTGGTTATGTCGCTTTTGCGGGTAATAAAGGCGGGTACATAACTGGACAGGGAACGTTAAAGAATGACAAAGTCAAATTTGAAAAGGTGGATTATGTTGAGCAGCTGGAACACAATCTTTTAAGCGTATCACAAGTACGTGACAAGAAGTTTTCGTTCCATTTCAACGATGCTGAATGCTATATTTTGAAACCGGGCTTCGTGATTCCTGATGAATGGATTCTCATGAAGGCTCCGAGGAGAAATGACACGTATGTCCTTGACATGAGTTTCGCCACTACAACGGATTCAATTCCAACATGTTTACTCTCCAAGGCGTCAGAATCTGATTCAATATTGTGGCACAGGAAGCTAGCTCACATTAACTTTAGGAAGATGAACTACATTGTTAGGAATGATCTTGTTCTTGGTATTCCGAAAATGAAATTCTCAGTTCCTGATGATTGTATCCCGTGCAAGTAGGGGAAGCAAAGAAGGAAATCTCACAAATCTAAATCGACGAATTCTATCGTAACTCCTTTGGAGTTGCTGCATATGGATTTGTTCGGTCCTATCAGTATGAGGAGCATCGATGGGAAATCGTATTGCTTGGTAGTAACTGATGATTACTCCAGATTTTCATGGGTTAAGTTTCTTTCTTCTAAAGCTGAAACCACTGAGTTGGTGCAATACTTAATCCTGGGTTTGGAAAATTTATTCCATCTGAAAGTCAGAAGAATCAGGAGTGACAATGGCAGCGAATTTAAGAATAGCAAAATGGGCTTATTCTATCTACAAAAAGGAATTCATCATGAATTCAGTGCGCCATATGTTCCTCAACAAAACGGTGTCGCTGAACGAAAGAACAGGACGTTGGTCGAAACAGCTCGCACGATGCTTGCAGATTCTAAGCTTCCAGTCACCTTTTGGGCTGAATCTGTGAATACTGCGTGTCATGTTTTGAACAGGGTCTTGACCGTCAAGCGACATAACAAGACTTGCTATGAATTGCTGAATAATCGAAAGCCGAATCTGGATTATTTACTACCTTTTGGTAATCCGTGCACCCTACTGAAAGTTCGAGATGTCCCAACAAAATTCAGTGCGAAGGCTATTGAAGGGATTTTTCTAGGATATGTGGCAAATTCAACAACCAAGAGGGTTTATAACAAAGAGACGCGCCAAGTTGAAGAATGGTTCCATATTGACTGTTCAAATCGGTCTTTACCACAAATGGCGATTGGTCCGGATTGGGCATTCGATTATGAAAACTTATTCAAGTCTTTTCATTTACCTTCTGATATTTCTGATGAAGATGCTATTGTTCTTTATGATTCTTGTCATGATGCACAGCACAATGGATTTCTACCAAATGCAGTTCCAAATTCATCGATTCCATCTACTTCTGCTCCCGATCCTAATGTTGCTTCTTGTTCCGGTCCACAAGATTCAGAGAGTGAGGAGGATAATACTATTTTTCAAGATTCTTATGCTGATCCATTGTTGGGTGATGATCCATTACCTTCGACACAGGCTCAGGGAGAGATTCCTACAAATTTAGACTCAGAAATTCCAATTAATCAAGCTTATTCTTATCAATCTGCCTCTACTCAAGTTGACGTGTTACTGGTTCTTGAGGTCGCATCCATTAAGGAACTTAAAGATCATCCGGTGACAAATATAATTGGAAATTTATAGGATGGAGTGAAAACACGTTCTCTTGTTGACAATACTTGTTTGTATACTTGCATTAAAGATTCTGGTGTTCTTGATGATTGCTCACATTCTTGCTTTATTTCGCAGATTGAACCCAAGAATGTTGAGATGGCTTTAAATGACAACAACTGGATAGAAGCTATGCAGGAAGAACTTGCTCAATTTGACAAACTTAAGGTTTGGAATCTTGTTGATCTTCCGAAGGGTGCGTATCCGATCGGAACAAAATGGGTGTTTAAATGTAAGAAAGACGATCGAGGTGTCGTGGTACGCAACAAGGCAAGATTAGTTGTCCAGGGCTTCAATCAACAGGAAGGAATTTATTACACCAAGGTTTATGCGCCGGTTGCGAGGCTCGAAGCTATAAGGCTGTTTCTAGCTTTTGCTTCTTTTAAAGGTTTTAAGGTGTTTCAATTAGACGTCAAAAGTGCGTTTTTATATGGAAAGGTCAAGGAGGAAGTCTATGTGTGTCAGCCGCCGGGGTTTGAAGATCCACTGAATCCGAACATGGTTTTCAAGCTTGATAAGGCCTTCTATGGTCTTCATCAGTCTCCTCGTGCGTGGTATGAGACTTTATCCACACATCTTTTGGCAAATGACTTTGTTCGTGGAAAGATATTCTCGACCTTATTCATAAAGAAATCAGGGGGAGATTACCTACTGGTACAGATTTATGTGGATGATATTATTTTTGGCTCGACAAACGAAGGGTTATGCAAAGACTTTGAGGGTGTTATGAAGTCGAAATTTGAAATTTCTGCTATGGGAGAGTTATCGTTTTTCTTAGGTTTATATGTAAATCAAAAGGAAGATGGTTTCTTTATTCATCAGTCCAGGTATGTCAAAGACATCTTGAGCCGGTTCAAGATGGAGGACTGTACCCCATACGATACTCCAATTCCGATCAATCATAAGTTGAATTCTGACCCGGAAGGAAAAGATGTGGATTGTCGACTTTACAGAGCTATGATTGGATCCCTCATGTACTTAACCGCTTCAAGGCCGGATATAATGTTCGCCATGTGTATCTGTTCCAGATTTCAGGCAAAGCCAAAGGTGTAACATTTCTGATTTTTAGTATCCATATTTCAATTCAATGTAATGCATTTTAAACTCAATACTAGTGCACTGTCTTGTGTTTATTCGCGCCATAAATTAAAAACATTGATTCAATGCAAAATCCACAAATTTTACTCGGTTATATCCTATTAAAACACTACATAAGTATCTATTTATACAAATATGTCAAAAACTAAAGTTACAAGGGCTAATGTTGAAAAATAACAAGAAACCCTAATAGACACGGTCGCGCCAAGTGCTTTGGCACGGTCGCGCGACTTGCTTTGGAACGATGGCGCTCGGTGCCTTGGCACGGTCGCGCCTCGTTTGGGCACGGTCGCGTCTCATACCAGTTGAAACGTAAAACCAGTTTTAAATGCGAGATCGTTGAGTTTCGTAACCGATATACGTTTCACTGTCATTAACAAAGAAAATAATATTATCAATTTCAACCATTAACATCAGAAAACTCGATTCGTCCCAAGAAATCAAAATCCTCTCCCTTGGACATCGATTATTCTATCCTGGAGTGAAGTTCCCCCAACCAAACGCTCCATCGACCTTCTCAGAAACTCCGGAAAGCTTTGAGACAGCCGGAATCGCAGCAAGGAGCACCGGAAACCATCCTCGTCGACGCCGGAACTCTTTCCTACCGTCCTCTATCAATTCGCTACTCTTCCGAGTAATTGAAACTCTGTCCTCAGTCTATTTAGTCTCTAGATCAAAAGCCCATGTTAATTTGGGCTTCCATTATAGAAATCTTCCCGAACCCGAATCTATATTTTATTCAAAATAGTTTAATCGAATTCAATTCTAAACATGATTTAAATACAATTAATCTATATAACAAGACTCGTAATAACACTATAAATAAAAGCCCTATGATTTCAAACACTAACAATGTAAGAATTAGTCGATTCGTGTCTGTTTTGGAAGAGACACGATCGCGCTAATCATCTAGCGCGGTCGTGTCCTCCTGTCCAGACCCAATCATGCCCTTTGGCTAATCTCAGTCGGGTCTTAGAATCATAGACACGATCGTGCCTGGCCAAGGCACGGTCGTGCCTTATGATTTAGTTAGTTAAGCCCTCTGTTTGATCAACACGGTCGCGCCCTGACTAGCATGGTCGCGCCCGTGGTTCGAGCACGATCGTGCCCTTCCCAGGCACGGTCGTGTGTGAGTTAATTTTTTGACAGAATTATAATTTTATATATTTTTCAAACAATAAATATTTCTGATTTAAATACAAAATAAAAATAGTTGATTTTTATAAAAATGCATTTAATTCTATTTAGAAAGATCAAATATTTAATCTTGGAGTAAATAGAAAATTATTTATTTAAAGTTTATAAAAAAATTAAATTTATAATTATTGCTAAACCTTTCATTTAAAAAGTATTTAAATGTTTAAGTTACATTTTATAAATAAATAGATAAAATAATGATTATTTATTCACTTTATTTTTAAACCAAGTGAGTATACATAGCCCCTTTTACTCTTTTATATTTTTGGGGTGAAACATGAACACTATTCAAATTACATGTTTACATTTACACAAACAACACAAGTACAAATCCTATTTACATTCATGTGTGCAATTTGAGCTTTATGCCCGAGTGCTATGTGTGCTAACTTTTGTGAACACTTATGTTCGATCATTAACTATTTAAGCCGACGGTTTTCAATGATAGATCTATTGAGTCTGACAAACCCACCCAGATTGGGGTGATTGATACCGACAATACAATTTTGCATGCTAGTTGCAAATGTTTGATTGTACTTGGTTACACAATAGCTGCTCCCCATAAATGCCTTATTTATCATGTTATGTATGGATTTGTTTTACAAACTATATGCTATCTATATACAAACCTGTGTTATACTCACCAACTTTTTAGTTGACTTTATTTTATTTATGTTTCAGGTCCTAATATGTGAGTTTGATCAAGATGTGCTACACTTAGGCTTTGGACTTAGCTAATTTAAATAAAGAAGTCTATGTTTTGAAATATTGTTTATGTCTTGGATTTGGTTTTGTTTGAATGAGTGTAATGGAATTCGAAGTTTAATATATTTCAATTTAGTCAACCTTGTGCTTATGAACAGTCTACATGTCCCACCCCGATGATTCCGCCATCGGTCGGGGTGTGACAGATTGGTATCAGAGCCTTGGTTATAGGGAATTAGGTTATTATACACCTTGACCTAGACTATAACTTTAGGACACCCACTTATACCATGCTTCATGTTTATATGATTATGTGCTACATGTTATGTGTTACATGTTCTTTATGATTATTTGTTATTTTTATTTTTGATGCATTACTTGTTAAAAAAAATTCATTACCTATTAGGATATACTTAAATAATAAATTAAATAAACAATATCCTTTCCTATATCCTAAAACCTCATAATATTCTTATCTCCTTCTCTATCTTTATCTTTCTAAGCGTGTGAAAACTTCATGAAGCTAAACCCATAAAATTTCTTTATTTCCTCGTTAAGGTTTTTAAACTTTGTTAATTATTTGAGGACACGTGCAATCTGGAAGAGTGACACCTGTATTTTGGGTTTTCTGTCTAGGAAAGCATTTCGCATAAATCCCAATCAACCGAGGGACCCGTATGCATTCCTGGGAATTCCCGAGATGAGTGTTTACTTATAGGCTAAAGCATTTCTCCTTGAAAATTATATGAGTTTAATTAACCTTAATGTGTCATAGTATTCAAGTGATTATATCACTATTTGAGTACAATCCAAACTATGATTAACTATTTTATTTCATTATCTTGTCCTTTTTAATCCAAGCAATTCTCATGAGTTCTTACATATTTTCTTGTGTTGTGCAAATCTGTAGAATGCCTCCTCGTCGTGCTCCCGTGGCCAACACCAACACCGACATTGCTACCATCCTTACACAACTCATAACTCAACTCACTCAAGCTAATGGTGCCGCCAATGGTAACCATGGTGGTAATGGTGGAAATGGTGGTGCCAACCCATCTCAATGCACCTTCAAGCATTTCAACTCGTGTAATTCCCTCAAGTTCTATGGTACCGAAGGAGCTACCGGACTCCTTCAGTGGTTCGAAAGCATTGAGAATACCTTTCTCAATAGTGACTGCCCCGACAACCTTCGTGTTCGTCATGCCACAAGTGTCCTACAAAAACGGGAACTCTTGTGGTGGAATGGGGAGAAGAGAAATAGAGGTGTGGATGTGGCAATGGCCTTACCTTGGGATGAAGTTAAAAGGCTAATGACCGAGGAATTCTGTCCTCGAAATGAAGTGAAGAAACTTGAAGCCGAACTTTGGGATCTTGCCCAAGATAGTGGCGAAAGCTTGGCATATACAACTTGGTTTCACGAGTTAAGTCTTCTCGTGCCCCACATGGTCACTCCTTTGTCCCGCTGCATTGAAAAGTATATTGGGGGACTACCTAGGTAAATTCAAGATACTATCCTAGGAAGGAATCCCGCAACACTTGAGGATGCAATCCGTTTATAAGCTACCTTAACTGATAACCATGTGAAGGCGGGGACTCTTACTAAAAAGGGCACAAAGAAAGTACCCGACACTGCAACTCCATCCACCCACAACAAAGAAGCCATAACTGAGCCCTCCCGGTACAATAAGAAGAGAAAGGCTAGAAATTTTGCTGTGGTTACTCCTACTATTCCTGTTAACCAAGCTACACCTATGGTTCAAGCACCGGCCAAAAAGCCATATGGTGGAATCTACACACTTTGTGCCACCTGCAACTACCATCATCCCCAAAACATTCCCTGTCGCCTTTGTACTCATTGTGGGAGATATGGCCATACGGTCAATGTTTGTAGGGCCAAAGCTCTTGCGGGCCAAGTCAACCCACCAAACCAAACCAACTCCCAACTGACTAATCAAGGTGCTCCCGCTATTGAAAATGGGCGTGCATGTTATGAATGTGGCAACCCGAACCACTTCCGTGATCAATGCCTAAGGTTGGTCAATGCTAGACAAGGTGGAGCTCGTGGGCGTGCTTTCAACATAAACGCCAATGAAGCTCAAGCCAACAATGACGTGGTCAATGGTACGTTCCTTGTAAATAGTCAATATACCTCCATTTTATTTGATACCGGTGCCGATAAAAGTTTTGTGTCACTAAATTTTGAACCCTTACTTGCAAAGACACGATCCCAATTAGAGAAAACCTTCACTGTTGAAGTAGCAAATGGTGATTCACTTACAATTGAGTCTGTTATCTATGACTGCTCTCTAGAACTTAATGAACATACATTCCCAATCAATCTTGTACCAATGCCATTAGGAAGTTTTGATATCATCATAGGCATGGATTGGCTATCAAATCATCATGCCGAAGTCATCTGTTTCGAGAAGTGCATCCGAATACCTCTACCATTGGGAGAAACGTTAAGAGTCTTTGGTGAAAAGCCTTGCAAAGGACTTAAGTTAATGTCGTGCACTACTTCTCAAAAGTACTTACGACAGAAGTACATCGCTTTCTTAGCTCATATTGTTCAAAAGGATGTCAAAGAGAAGACTATACAAGACATTCCTATCATTCGAGATTTTCCCGAAGTATTTCCGAAGATCTATCCGGTCTTCCACCTGTTCGACAAGTAGAATTTCACATTGATCTTGTGCCCGGAGCTAACCCCGTGGCTAGAGCTCCTTACCGTCTTGCACCTTCTGAAATGCAAGAACTTGCAAGTCAACTTCAAGAGCTCTCCGACAAGGGATTCATTCGTCCAAGTCATTCACCGTGGGGTGCACCCGTCTTGTTCGTCAAGAAGAAGGATGGATCATTCCGCATGTGTATTGACTACCGCGAACTTAACAAGCTTACTATCAAAAACCGTTATCCCTTACCTAGAATTGATGACCTCTTTGATCAGCTCCAAGGTTCTACTTGCTTCTCGAAGATTGATCTTCGATCTGGTTATCATCAACTCCGTGTACAAGAGGAGGATATTCCAAAGACTGCTTTCCGAACATGGTATGGTCATTACGAGTTCATGGTTATGCCTTTTGGGCTAACCAATGCACCCGCAGTTTTCATGGACCTCATGAATCGTGTGTGCAAATCGTACCTTGATAAATTTGTGATTATCTTCATCGATGACATCTTAATCTACTCCAAGACTAAAGCCAACCATGAGCAACATCTTAGGCTAGTTTTGGATCTCTTGAAGAAGGAGCAACTATATGCCAAATTCTCCAAATGTGAATTTTGGCTAAAGGAAGTTCAATTTCTTGGTCACATCGTCAACGACAAGGGTATTCACGTCGACCCTGCTAAGATCGAAACGGTTAAGAATTGGAATGCCCCGAAGACTCCCACTGAAGTTCGTTCCTTTCTTGGTCTTGCGGGATATTACCGTCGTTTCATCTCAAACTTCTCTAAGATTGTTGTCCCCCTTACCGCTTTGACCCACAAGGGTAAAACTTATGAATAGGGACCAAAACAAGAAGAAGCGTTCCAAACTCTCAAGCAAAAGCTGTGCAATGCTCCTATCTTGACTCTCCCTGATGGGAATGATGATCTAGTTGTCTACTGTGATGCTTCCAACCAAGGTCTCGGTTGTGTCCTCATGCAACGAGGCAAAGTAATCGCTTATGCATCAAGGCAACTTAAGATTCATGAGAAGAATTATACGACGCACGATCTCGAGTTGGGTGTGGTCGTATTCGCATTGAAGATTTGGAGACATTATCTCTAGGGCACAAAATGTGTGGTGTTCACCGACCACAAAAGCCTTCAACACATCTTCAATCAAAAGGAACTCAATATGAGGCAACGACGTTGGGTTGAACTCCTTAACGACTACGACTGCGAGATTCGTTACCACCCCGGCAAAGCGAATGTTGTAGCCGACGCTTTGAGTCGAAAGGACCATGTTATGCTTCATTGTGCTCGAATTCAAACCGATATTCAAAATCCGCATCTTAGAAGCTCAACACGTCTCAGTCACCGAGGGTAACATGTACGAAGAAATGTCGTGTGGTGTTGATCTTCTGCTTGAATCAAAACCCAATGGCTTACTCTATTACTTGAACCGTATTTGGGTTCCCAATCGCGATGATCTCCGTGCATTTCTCTTAAACGAGGCTCTTAAGACTCATTATTCCATTCATCCTGGTGCGGATAAAATGTACCAAGATCTTCGCCAGCAATATTGGTGGCCCGGTATGAAGAAAGACATTGCCCTTTATGTTGCCAAATGTTTAACCTGCTCCAAAGTCAAAGCCGAACATCAACGTCCTTCTGGGTTGCTTGAACAACCGGAAATTCCCGTGTAGAAATGGGAGAACTTAGCTATGGATTTCATTACCAAACTCCCTCGCACCTCGAATGGCTATGATAGCATTTGGGTGATCATTGATCATCTCACCAAATCTACCCATTTCTTGCCTATCCGCGAAGACTATAAGGTTGAGAAACTAGCCTGAATTTACATTGATGAAATTGTGAGACGTCACGGTGTTCCCTTGAATATAATATCCGATAGAGACGCTCGGTTCACTTCTCGTTTTTGGCAATCTCTCCAAACTACACTTGGTACACGATTGGATTTGAGCACGACTTATCATCCCCAAACTGATGGTCAAACCGAGCGGACAATCCAAACTCTTGAAGACATGCTTAGAGCTTGTGTAATTGATTTTGGTGGCAATTGGGATTCACATTTACCCCTAATTGAGTTCTCTTACAACAATAGCTATCACACGAGTATCAACATGGCTCCATTTGAAGCTCTTTATGGTCGCAAATGTCGTTCTCCTATCTGTTGGAATGAGATTGGTGAAGCACAAATCACCGGTCCCGAGCTAATTCAAGAAACATCCGACAATATCATTCAAATCCGTGACAACATCTGAACAGCGAGAAGTCGGCAAAAGAGTTATGCCGACAAACGTCGAAAACCCTTGGAATTCCAAGTCGGTGACCTTGTTCTTCTTAAGGTGTCTCCGTGGAAGGGTGTGATCCGTTTTGGAAAGAAAGGCAAGTTAGCACCTCGCTATGTTGGTCCATTCAAAATCCTTGAAAGGATTGGGAAAGTGGCTTACAAACTCGAGTTACCTCTATCTCTTGGCAATGTGGATCCTACATTTCATGTATCTAATCTGAAGAAATGTCTCGCTGATGAGAATCTCCATATACCACTTGATGACGTGCGCATTGATGAAACGATGCACTTAGTTGAGAAACCGATAGAAGTTATGGATCGTGAAATCAAGCAACTCAAGCGAAGTCGTATTCCTATTGTCAAAGTTCGTTGGCAGTCTAAGCGTGGTCCTGAATTCACTTGGGAACGAGAGGACCAAATGAAACTCAAGTACCCCCATCTTTTTACTGATGCCGTAGCTTCCTCTAGCTAAATTTTGGGACGAAATTCCCTCAACATGGGGAGACTGTAACATTTCTGATTTTTAGTATCTATATTTCAATTCAATGTAATGCATTTTAAACTCAATACTAGTGCACTGTCTTGTGTTTATTCGCGCCATAAATTAAAAACATTGATTCAATGCAAAATCCGCAAATTTTACTTGGTTATATCCTATTAAAACACTACATAAGTATCTATTTATACAAATATGTCAAAAACTAAAGTTACAAGGGCTAATGCTGAAAAATAACAAGAAACCCTAATAGACACGGTCGCGCCTCGTTTTGGTACGGTCGCGCCAAGTGCTTTTGCACAGTCGCGTGGCTTGCTTTGGAACGATCGCGCTCGGTGCCTTGGCACGGTCGCGCCTCGTTTGGGCACGGTCGCGCCTCGTTTGGGCAGTTGAAACGTAAAACCAGTTTTAAACGCGAGATCGGTGAGTTTCGTAACCGATATACGTTTCACTGTCATTAACAAAGAAAATAATATTATCAATTTCAACCATTAATATCAGAAAACTCGATTCGTCCCAAGAAATCAAAATCCTCTCCCTTGGACATCGATTATTCTATCCTGGAGTGAAATTCCCCCAACCAAACGCTCCATCGACCTTCTCGGAAACTCCCGAATGCTTTGAGACAGCCGGAATCGCAGCAAGGAGCACCGGATGTTTTGGAAGAGACACGGTCGCGCTAATCATCTAGTGCGGTCGTGCCTCATGAGACGCGGTCGTGCCGACTATCAGCACGGTCGTGTCCTCCTGTCCAGACCCAATCATGCCCTTTGGCTAATCTCAGTCGGGTCTTAGAATCATAGACACGATCGTGCCTGGCCAAGGCACGGTCGTGCCTTATGATTTAGTTAGTTAAGCCCTCTGTTTGATCAACACGGTCGCGCCCTGACTAGCATGGTCGCGCCCGTGGTTCGAGCACGATCGTGCCCTTCCCAGGCACAGTCGTGTGTGAGTTAAATTTTTAGCTACGCCTTCAAACCAAGTGAGTATACATAGCCCCTTTTACTCTTTTACATTTTTGGGGTGAAACATGAACACTATTCAAATTACATGTTTACATTTACACAAACAACACAAGTACAAATCCTATTTACATTCATGTGTGCAGTTTGAGCTTTTTGCCCGAGTGCTATGTGTGCTAAATTTTGTGAACACTTATGTGCAATCATTAACTATTCAAGCCGACGGTTTTCAATGATAGATCTATTGAGTCTGACAAACCCACCCAGATTGGGGTGATTCATACCGACAACACAATTTTACATGCTAGTTACAAAGGTTTGATTGTACTTGGTTACACAATAGTTGCTCCCCATAAATGCCTTATTTATCATGTTATGTATGGATTTTTTTTACAAACTATATGCTATCTATATACAAACCTGTGTTATACTCACCAACTTTTTAGTTGACTTTATTTTATTCATGTTTCAGGTCCTAATATGTGAGTTTGATCAAGATGTGCTACACTTAGGCTTTGGACTTAGCCAATTTAAATAAAGAAGTCTATGTTTTGAAATATTGTTTCTGTCTTGGATTTGGTTTTGTTTGAATGATTGTAATGGAATTCGAAGTTTAATATATTTCAATTTAGTCAACCTTGTGCTTATGAACAGTCTACATGTCCCACCCCGATGATTCCGCCATCGGTCGGGGTGTGACAAAAGGAATCTCACTTAATCGCTGTGAAAAGAATCTTTAGATATTTAAAAGGAAAACAACGTTTAGGGCTATGGTATCCTCATGGTTCTAACTTTGATTTCAATGCTTATACTGATTCTGATTTTGGTGGTTGTTGTCTGGACAGGAAATCTACAACAGGTGGTTGCCAGTTCTTATGTAATCGACTTGTATACTGGCAATGCAAAAAGCAAACCACAGTCTCGATTTCTACATGCGAAGTAGAATATATCGCTGCTGCGAGTTGTTGTTCATAGATCCTGTGGATACAACAGCAATTGAGAGATTACAGTTCGAATTTCACAGGAACCCCTATGCTTATTGATAATAATGCTACTTTGTCCATAACGAATAATCCTGTTAAACATAGTAAAACTAAGCACATCAAAATTCGATATCATTTTATACGCGATTGTGTAGAGAAAAGGTTGATTGAGCTGGTCAAGGTACACACTGAAGATAATTTTGCTGATTTGTTTGCCAAGGCATTTGACCATACCAGGTTTGAATTCCTAATTAAAATGATTAGAATGATCAATCCTGAATAAAAGTTTTTCAAAATCAGAATTTCATGGAAAAATTTGTTTTTAAGTTTTTTTATTACTTTATTTCATTTCTGCATTTACATTTTCAGTCAAAAAGTTTAATTTATAAAAAGTCAAAACAAATTGAAAAATATAAAATTTGACATCATTTGAGGTTAGAGAAGAAATGACAGTACATCAGTGATTAGTTCATTTCACACGACCTTAGTAGACCTTGATATATGATTGATTAAAATAAGTTGATTTGATCTAAATTTCAAAGTCTGCATAAATAAGAAATGATAGTGTTGTGAATGCTCTATTCTTGATAATTTGTTTTAAAATTTGTGTATAAAATTTGAAACTTGAATTGTCAATAGCCTAAAAGCGTTTTGAAACTAATAGTAGTGTGAAAATTAAATATAATATGATTACATCTGTGATTTAAATCCATTATATGCCTGGGTGTGTGTGTAAAAGATCATTATCAGATAAAGAATATATGGTTATAAAGAATTTCATGAGACCAATATCGAATTATAACTTTAGCACAAATTTATTTCAGTTCACTTCACTGCCCATGCCCCGAAAAACATGCAAGGTGTTGTTGAACTAAGATATGCTTTCAAAATCTGTTGAAACATATATTCACCCTTGGATCAGTTAGATACATCATCTAGTCTGATTCCATTGAATTTTATCCAGATAATAGTTGGATCCTCATACCTGAATCTGTTGATTCTCATTAAACAGCCAATCCATTAGAATCTTCTGATTCTGAATCATCATGATTCTTATATCCTTTGGGATCTGCTTTTATACTTGTGCTAAAAGGGATAATTTCATCTTGGATATTGATCTAATCTTAACATTAACTGTATATGTCTTGAAGATAGTGCAATTTATATTTCTGTTTCGCATATATGTGGGGTACACGATGTTTTTCATCTAAATGGTACTAAATCACATGAATTTGGAGAATAAGCGCTTATAGTTTCAAATAATATAATATTGACAAATTTAAGAATTCATGCTTTATATTTCAAATTCGGTATAAATAAAAGAGCATTTTATAACCTGATCTTATTTACTTTGAAATTTACCGTGTATCATTTCAAATATTATTCAAATTAAATGAGTTTCAAAATGAAAAAGATGCAAAGTGCACAAAACTGAGTTGAATGGTTTCATACTATAGGTTACCCTTTGTTATTGATAAAATGTGTGATGAATTAATTGAATACTGATATGATCTTCTTGCTCATGATGTTAAATCCAAAAATATGTGTTTCTATTTGTACAGATAAAATCCAAAAATATGTGTTTCTGTTTGTACAGATAAAATCCAAAAATATGTGATTTCAGTTTATTCAGATAAAATTCAAAAATATGTGATTCCGTTTGTATAGATAAAACTCAAAAAGATTTTGGTTTTTATTTTCCATGAAAATTCTAAACTTTTATTAAAATTGTTCGGGATTGGATCGAATATGTGTTGCTTAGAGATGAAGCGAACTTATCTTGTTTGCCGAAGGCTTGTTAAGCGAACTTAACAAGTTCGCCTAATTAAGCGAACTTAATGGGTTTAAGGATCTAGAACAAGCGAACTTATCAGTTCATCGTCTTCTTCATTTTTAGGAGAACTTAACTGCAAATTTTTCGAAATTCTTAAACTGTGTTGTGAGAGTTGTTTACCGGTACTGTCTTAATCCAAATTGAATTGCGAATTCAACCAAGGTAATTTCGTTGAATTTCATCCGATAAATTGTGAGTATTTGATGCTTTTAATCTCGTTTTTTCGTCGAACATTTCAAAGGACGGATTTTGACCTAATTGTGACCAGATTTATAAAATTGATCATCCGATTTGGTTATAAATAGATATTCGACTGATATTCATTGCTTATTCTATAATTTCAACTCGATTTATATATTTTTTCTCAACTGTGTTTGAATTTGAAACGTCACAGTTCAGGCGAACTTGTTCCAAGCGAACTTGTTTGAAGCGAACTTGTCAGGCGAACTTAATAAGTTCGCCTCTTACACTACTAAGCGAACTTATTAAGTTCGCCTCTTACACTACTAAGCGAACTTATTAAGTTCGCATAGGGGTCAATGAGGATTTGGACTTGTAATTTTTTTTTTGTGTTCAAAATGTTTTTAAATTTTTTTTTTGTTTTGTTTTGTTATTCGTTCGTGTTTGTTATTTTTGCTAATATGTCTGTTGTCCAACTTTTTCAGATGGCTCGACGTGTCGAATATAAACATAATCAAGTGGCATTGTTAGATCCCAATATGTCCGAGGCTGTGAATTTTCAAGGCATTATAGGATTTTTGAATAGATCACGTCTTCATGTTGCTTTATCTGCTGATCCTTACATAAGTCTCGTGTACATACAACAATTTTGGGACACTGTGCATCAAGATACGGACGTTGAACCTCATGTTCTTCGTGCCACAGTTAATAATACCGAGATTACAATTTCTGAAGAAACGATTCGTGCTGCTCTTGATTTGGGTGGAAATGCTGAAGATCCATTGTCTTATCCTGGCACTCTTATTCTGGGTTGTTTTCAACGAATGGGATATCGTGGGAAACAGAATGATACCCAAGCACGGAAAGGTGGATTAGTCAGTGAATGGAGGTATTTCATGCATGTGATTATTCAATGCATCTCTCCTCGTAAAGCTGGTACCGATGGATTGAAGATGGCTCTTCAAACTGCTATGGTGGCTTTAACATTGAATAAGATATTCAATTTTCCACTTTACTTCTATCGTGAGATGGTCATGCAGATTAATCCAGCTGGAGGTCAAGGATTCTTGATGTATCCTCGTTTTATTCAAATGATTCTCAATCACCTTATTCCTGATCTTCCACAACATCCTATAAGATTAACTTTGACTCCAATGTCAAAGCGTATCTTTACCGACTGCACTAAGGTGAAACAACAGAATGCTGCATTGATTCCAGTCAATACTCCTTTGTTTGGGCACTTAATCAATCCTGATTATGTTGCACCACTGAATGACAACTGGTTTCATCCTGATGAACTTGCTCAAGCTCAAGGCTTCAATGTTCAACAACAACAACCACAACAACAACAGCAACAACCACAACAACCCGCACAAATACAAGTTCAACAACAACAGATACCAGTTCCACAAGTACAAGTTCCCGTACAACCTCAAATTCCTATTCCTGAACATGTTCCTATTCCACAAGCTGAAGTTGAAATACCTATTCAGGAACCAGTTCAAGAAGAGGTCGTTCAAGATCCTGATCAAGATCTAGTAATGAACATGGAATATTTCGTTGATGACGCTGTGAACTCGCCAATTCCAGAAGCTGAAGGGAATGTGGTGACTGATGATGATTCTAGTTCCAGCTCAAGTTATGCGATATTATCGGTTAATGAAAGCACTGATTCTGATGACTCTAGGGATTTTTCCTCAGGTCATTATGAACGGTTGGCTACAATTCCACTGGCTAATGCTGGCAAACGCATTAAATCTCAAGCCAGACGACCAAGAAGAAAGTCTGTTCGGGATCCTCCTTCCGGATCAGTACTTGGAAAAAGATCATTGGTCGATGAGAGTACTGACACTGATAGTGACTTTAATCCAGATCCTAAGCGTCAAAAGTTAATGTCTGCTTCGATTGCTGCTGCAAAATCTTCCCAGGGAGTCAAGGATGCTAATTTTGTTGTGTCATTGATAATTACTCCTCCCAGATCTAAGGATCCATCTCCGGTGATTTCTCCTGTTCCTCCAGTAATTCCTACTACTTCAAGTCCTTCTATTCCACAATCAACAGTTGGTCCGTCAAAGCCTTCTGATTCTGAAAGGATTACTTTCCTTGAATCTCAAGTGCTTTCTCTACAAACCCAGGTAAACACTCTTGTGTCTACTGATTCACAACGGCAGCTGGTGATTCAGACTCAAGCTCAACAGATTGCTGACATGCAAGCATTAGTGTCCAAACTCGTTCAGCGTCTTAACGCTCAGGGGGAGTTGAGGATACCTGATACTTGTCACACAGAGTCTATTCAAAGACGTGATGATGAAGACAATGATCCTGCTGGAAAATACTGAGGGTGATCGTCAATACACTGACGCTAATCCTATATCTAGGGTTCAGGGGGAGTCGACATCACAATCACTTGAAGGAAACAAAGACAAAGATACTTCTGGTACTAATGAAGAAGAAATTCTGTTATTGGAGTTCTTTCAAGATTCAGAAGAAGAGGAAGCTGAAAAGATTGCATGTCTTGATGACATTGATGATTTATTCAATGACATGGAAGATGATATGTCGGATAATGAGATAGAAGAAGGAGAAATAGTAGAGATTGAGATAGAGAAAGATAAAGATAGTGTCACCTATGAAGGCTGTGATGGTGTTAAAGTGCCGTATAACTTCATCCAGGATGATGTTATTCCTGAATTCACTTATGAAGGAATAACAGATTCTATGGACTCTGTTGAAGACATCATACTGCCTGAAGACACTGCTGATTCAAAGATAGATACTGATGATGAAACTATTCAATCCGATAAAGATGCTGAAACTGAAACTACTCACACTGAGTCTCCAAAGGTTAATGAAGAACCTGTGATGTACAGAGATACAGGGATGACACGAGAACAGTGGAGAGAAGTTGTAAACAGTTGGATGAAGGTGCTACCCAAGTCTCCAGCACAACCTGCTCAGAAAGAGAAATATGTGAATAAAGAGCAGTGTGTAGGAAGGATCATAATTTAGTTTTATGATGATGAATCAAAATTATTTGTAATTAAACGATCTGATGGTGTTCAATACTTAAAGCTAAGGATCAAATATTTCAATACGTTGTCGAGGTGTGAAATAAATTGTCTAGCTTCAAAGCCACTCATTAATAGATCGAAGAATGGTTTGGCTGATGTGATAGCAAACTTGATCAAGAAAGAAGGTAGTTCAGGAAAATATGATCGGCTGAAACCACAAAAGGGAAAGAGAGTGAAGAACACAGATCCAAAGACTGGGAAAGTGACCTGGAGATACAAGTATAAACCAGTGCGTGCTATTCACAAGATACCGTTAAAGAAGATTCCTCAAGACTTTCTTGGGAATATGAAATGGTGGTATGTTGATGTTAATACTGGTGAAGCAAGGATTGAAGATAAAGATAATAAGGTCATTGTGTGTTTCTATGACGCAATGAATCTTATTAATTTTTCAAAGAAAGATCAGAGGACGTTGCGAAAGAATGAGATCATGTACACTGATGTTTGGAGAGAACAAGGTCTACAGTAGAAAAGAGTTTTGGAGATATGCAGAAGATATGGAGTGCATGATGGAAGCAGACTACCAGATAACTGGAAGAGTTCAAGATAAAGACTGAAGACTGAAGATCAAGCTATTGTCAAGGGGGAGTCTGTTAGGACATAGATTGTAATGACAAAAGCTTGTAATAGTTAGATTTTATGTCTTTATGTTTTTGTTATGTAAATGTCAAAAGTCTTAAGTGTTTTACAAGTATAGCCTAGAGGCGAACTTGTTAAGTTCGCCTGGTCTATCAGAGGTGAACTTAATAAGTTCGCTTAGGTATAACTGAGGCGAACTTATATATATGTGTGTTTACAGAGTCAGTAAGTGATCGAACGAGAACAAACCAGAGAGATCAGATTGAGTCTGTAAACATCATTGTGATTGGAATACGAATTGAGAAGTTTATTTACTTGATTGTTTGCTTTGTATTTTATGCGTATAAACGTTGACTCGTTGGATTCCGCACTCCGAGTAAACGTCACGTCTTATCACGAGATCGATCCGTAGACGCGCCATGAGGACCTACACTTATTAAGTTCGCCTCTAACAGATTAAGCGAACTTAACAAGTTCGCCTCAGATAGACTTAAGCGAACTTATTAAGTTCGCCTCTGTTAGACCAGGCGAACTTAACAAGTTCGCCTCTAGGTAAACTTGCATAAACACTTAGTTACTTTTACATAAGAAAAAAATAAAGACATAAGATCTAAACTATTACAAGCTTTTGTCATTACAAACTATGTCCTAACAGACTCCCCCTTGACAATAGCTTGATCTTCAGTCTTCTGTCTTTATAATGAGCTCTTCCAATTATTCGGTAGTCTGCTTCCTGCATGCACTCCATATCTTCTGCATATCTCCAAAACTCTCTTGTACTGTAATCCTTGTTCTTTCCATTCATCAGTGAACATTATCTCATTCTTTTTCAACGTCCTCTGATCTTTCTTTGAAAAATTGATAAGATTCATTGCGTCAAAGAAACACACAATGACCTTATTGTCTTTATCTTCAATCCTCGCTTCACCAGTATTAACATCGACATACCACCATTTCATATTCCCAAGGAAATCTTGAGGAATCGTCTTCAATGGTATCTTGTGTACAGCATGTACTGGTTTATACTTGTAATTCCAGGTCACTTTCCCAGTCTTCTTATCTAAGTTCTTCACTCTCCTTCCTTTATGGGGTTTTAACCTTTCATACTTTCCCGAACCACCTTCTATCTTGATCATATTTGCTATCACATCAGCTAAACCATTCTTGGATCTATTAATAAGCGGTTTTGAAGCTAGACCATTCATTTCACACCTTGGCAAGGTATTGAAATACTTGATCCTCGGCTTTAAGTACTGAACACCATCAGATCTTTTAATAGAAAAAGTTTTAAGTCATTGTCATAAAACCAGCTTATAATTCTTCCTACAGACCTCTCTTTATTCACATAATTTTCTTTCTGATTGTGAGTAGTATCAGCTTCAGTATCTTTCTTGGATTGAATGTTTTCATCATCAGTATTAACCTTAGAATCAGCAGTATCTTCAGGTAGTGTGAGGTATTCAAAAGAGTCCATAGAATCAGTTATTCCTTCATAAGTGAACTCAGGAATAACATCATCTTGGATGAAGTTATAAGGAACATTAAAACCATCACAGCCTTCATAAGTCACTTTCTCATGACCTTTCTCTATCTCCACTATCTCTCCTTCTTCTATTTCATTATCTGACACATCATCTTCTTTGTCATTGAATAACTCATCAATGTCATCAAGACATGCTATCTTTTCAGCTTCTTCTTCTTCTTCAGAATCTGCAAAGAACTCTAACAATAAAATTACTTCTTCATTAGCTTCAGAAGTATCTTTGTTTCCTTCAATAGATTGTGACGTCGACTCCCCCTGAACTCTAGATATTGGATTCATGTCAGCGTATTGACGATCACCCTCAATATTACCAGAAGGATCATTGTCTTCATCATCACGTCTTTGAATAGACTCTGTGTGACAAGTATCGTGTATCCTCAACTCCCCCTGAGCGTCAAGACGCTGAACGAGTTTAGACACCAATGCTTGCATGTCAGCTATCTGTTGAGCTTGAGTCTGAATCACCAGCTGTCATTGGGAATCAGTAGAAACAAGAGTATTCACCTGTGTTTGTAGTGTAAGCATTTGAGATTCAAGGAAAGTAATCCTTTCAGAATCAGAAGGCTTTGGCGGACCAGCTGGCGATTGTGGAATTGAAGGACTTGCAGTAGGAGTAATAACCGGAGGAACAAGAGTTATAACCGGAGATGTATCTTTAGATCTTGGAGGAGTAATAATCAAGGAAGCAACAAAATTAGCATCCTCTACTCCCTACGGAGATTGAGCAGCAGCTATAGAAGCAGACATTAACTTTTGAGTCTTTGGATCTGGATTGAAGTCACTATCAGAATCAGTACTCTCATCAACCAAGGATCTTTTTCCAAGTACTGATCCAGAAGGAGGATCCCGAACAGACTTTCTTCTTGGTCGTCTGGCTTGAGATTTAATGCGTTTTCCAGCATTAGCCAGTGGAATAGCAGCTAACCGCTCATAATGATCTGAGGAAAAATCCCTAGATGCATCAGAGTCAGTGCTTTTAGTAACGGGTAAGATCGTATCACTTGAGCTTGAACTAGATTCATCATCAGTCACCACATTCCCTTCAGCTTCAGGAATGGGTGATTTCACAGCGTCATCAACGAAATCATCCATGTTCATTCCTAGATCTTGTTCATGTGCATGAACGACCTCTTCTTGAACTGGTTCATGAATAGGTATTTCAACCTCAACTTGTGGAATTTGAACTTGTTCAGGAATAGGAATTTGTGGTTGTACAGGAACTTGAGCTTGTTGTTGTACAGGAACGTGAACTTGTTGTTGTTGTGGTTGCTGTTGTTGAACATTTGGACCTTGCATCTGAGAAATTTCATCAGGATGAAACCAGTTGTCATTCGGTGGTGCAACATAATCAGGATTGATTAAGTGACCAAATAAAGGAGTATTAACCGGTATCAATGCGGCATTTTGCTGTTTCACCTTCGTGCAATCAGTAAAGATACGCTTTGACATAGGAGTCAAAGTTAATCTTATAGGATGTTGTGGAAGATCCGGAATAAGATGATTTAGAATCATTTGAATAAAGCGAGGATACATCAAAAATCCTTAACCTTCAGCAGGATTAATTTGCATGACCATCTCCCGTTAGAAGTAAAGTGCAAAATTGAATCGCTTATTCAACGTTAAAGCCACCATTGCAGTTTGAAGAGCCATCTTTAAACCATCAGTTCCAGCTTTACGAGGAGAGATGCATTGAATAATTACATGCATTAAGTATCTCCATTCACCGACTAAGCCACCTTTACGAGCTTGTGTATCATTCTGTCTCTCACGATAACCCATTCTTTGAAAACAACCCATAATAAGAGTGCCCAGATATGACAACGGATCTTCAGCATTACCACCCAAAGCAAGAGCAGCACGAATTGTTTCTTCAGATATGGCAATTTCAGTATTATTTACAGTGGCACGAAGAACATGAGGTTCTACGTCCGTATCCTGATGAACTGTATCCCAAAATTGTTGTATGTATACCAGACTGATGTAAGGATCAGCAGATAAAGCAGTATGGAGACGCGAACGGTTCAGAAATCCGATTATTCCTTGAAAATTGACGGCCTCTGACATGTTAGAATCTAACAATGCCACCAGGTTATGTTTATATTCTACACGTCGAGCCATCTGAAAACATTCGGACAACAATCACATTAAAAAAATAACAAACACGAACATTAAAAAAAATTTAAACAACAAAAAAAAATTTAACAAAAAATTTTTTCTAACACACAAAAAAAATTCACAAGTCCAAATACCCTCTAACCCTAGGCGAACTTAATAAGTTCGCTTAGTATTGCAAGAGGCGAACTTATTAAGTTCGCCTAAGTTCGCTTCAAACAAATTCGCTTGGAACAAGTTCGCCTGAACTTGTGAGGATTCAAATACCAAACACAGAATTTCAAAATTCGGCAAATCGAGTTAAAATCATGAAATAAGCAATGTACATCGGTCGATTATCACTTAACAACCAATTATAATGATCAATTTTATATTTCCATTAAAAAATTAGGTCAAAACAGTTGATTCAACATCGCGATGAAATCCGAGAATAAAACTTCAAAATACGCACGATTTAACGGACGAAAAACATCAAAATTACCTTGGAAAGAATCGCAATTCAATTTCGAATATAACAGAATCGGCAAACAATTCCAACAACACAGATTAAAAATTTCGAAAAAAATTTCAGATAAGTTCGCTTGTTCAATGAAGACGATGACTGATAAGTTCGCTTGGCCAAGAGCCTTATACACATTAAGTTCGCTTATTTAGGCGAACTTGTTAAGTTTGCTTAACAAGCCTTCGGCGAACATGCTAAGTTCGCTTCACCATTCTCAGACAAAGATATTACGTTCGCTTCACTGTTCTCAGGCGAACATATTAAGTTCGCTTCACTGTACACAGGCGAACATAATATCTATTCACTTTTGCCTTGAACAAAATTTTACCAACTTCAACCTTTCAATTTTAATAAAAGTTCAGAATTTTCTTGGAAAATAAAAAACAAATCTTTTTGAATTTTATCTATACAAACGGAAACACATATTTTTGAATTTTTATCTGTACAAGCGGAAACACATATTTTTGAATGAACATCATGAGTAAGAAGATCATATCAGTATCCGAGTAGTTCATCACACATTTTAGCAATAGCCAAGGGTAACCTATGATATGAAACAATCCAACTCATCTTGTACTTATGTATCTTTTCCAGTATATGAAACTCGTTCAATTTGAATAATATTTGAAATGATACGCGATAAATTTCAAAGTAAATAAGATCAGGTTATGAAATGCTCTTTTATTTATATCGAATTTGAATTATAAAGCATGAATTCTTAACTTTTTCAATATTATATGATTTGAAACTATAAGCGTTTATTCTCCAAATTCATGTGATTTAATATCATTTTAATGAAAAACATCGTGTACCCCACATATATGCTAAACAGAAATATAATTTGCACTATCTTCAAGACATATACAATTTATGTTAAGATTAGATCAATTTCCAAGATGAAATTATCTCATTTTGCACAAGCATAGAAGCAGATCCCAAAGGATATAAGAATCATGATGATTTAGAAACAGAAGATTCTAATGAATTGGCTGAATAGTGAGAATCAACAGATTCAGGTATGAGGATCCAACTATTATCTGGATAAAATTCATTGGAGTCAGACTAGATGATGTATCTAACTGATCCAAGGGCGAATATATGTTTCAACATATTTTGAAAGCATATCTTAGTTCAACAACACCTTGCATGTTTTTAGGGGCATGGGCAGTGAAGTGAACTGAAATAAATTTGTGCTAAAGATATAATTCGATATTGGTCACATGAAATTCTTTAAAACCATATATTCTTTATCTGATAATGATCTTTTACACACACACCCAGGCATATAATGGATTCAAATCACAGATGTAATCATATTATATTTAATTTTCACACTACTATTAGTTTCAAAACGCTTCTAGTTTATTGACAATACACAAATTTAAAAACAGATTATAAAGATTAGAGTATTCACAACACTATCATTTCTCATTTATGCAGACTTCAAAATTTAGATCAAATCAACTCAGTTTAATCAATCATATATCAAAGGTCTACTAAGGTCGTGTGAAATGAACTAATCACTGATGTACTATCATTTCTTCTCTAACCTCTAATGATGTCAAATTTTATATTTTTCAATTTGTTTTGACTTTTTATAAATTAAAAACTTTTTGACTGAAATGTAAATGCAGAAATGTAATAAAGCAATAAAAGAAATTAAAAATTTTTTCCATGAAAATCTGATTTTGAAAAACTTTTATTCGGGATTGATCATACCAATCATTTTAATTAGGAATTCAAACCTGGTACGATCAAATGCCTTGGTAAACAAATCAGCAAAATTATCATCAGTGTGAACCTTTACCAGCTCAATCAACCTTTTCTCTACACAATCACGAATGAAATGATATCTAATCTCAATGTGCTTTGTTTTACTATGCTTAACAGGATTATTAGTTATAGACATTGTAGCATTATTATCAATAAGCATAGGGGTTCCTGTGAAATTCAAACCGTAATCTCTTAATTGCTGTTGTATCCACAAGATCTGTGAACAACAACTTGCAGCAGCGATGTATTCTGCTTCGCATGTAGAAATGGAGACTGTGGTTTGCTTTTTGCATTGCCAGGACACAAGTCGATTACCTAAGAACTGGCAACCACCTGTTGTAGATTTCCTGTCCAAACAACAACCACCAAAATCAGAATCAGTATAAGCATTGAAATCAAAGTTAGAACCATGAGGATACCATAGCCCCAATCTTTGTTTTTCTTTCAAATAACGAAAGATTCTTTTCACAGCTATTAAGTGAGATTCCTTTGGTTTTGCCTGGAATCTGGAACAGATGGACACAACGAACATTATATCTGGCCTTGAAGCGGTTAAGTACATGAGAGATCCAATCATTGCTCTGTAAAGTCGACAATCCACATCTTTTCCATCCGAGTCTGAATTCAACTTATGATTGACCGGAATAGGAGTATCATATGGGGTACAGTCCTCCATCTTGAACCGGCTCAAGATGTCTTTGACATACTTGGACTGATGAATAAAGAAACCATCTTCCTTTTGATTTACTTGTAAACCTAAGAAAAACGATAACTCTCCCATAGCTGACATTTCAAATTTCAATTTCATAACACCCTCAAAATCTTTGCATAACCCTTCATTTGTTGAGCCAAAAATAATATCGTCCACATATATCTGCACCAGTAGGTAATCTCCCCCTGATTTCTTTATGAATAAGGTCGAGTCAATCTTGCCACGAACAAAATCATTTTCCAAAAGATGTGTTGACAATGTTTCATACCACGCTCGAGGAGCCTGATGAAGACCATAGAGATCCTTATCAAGCTTGAAAACCCTATTCGGATGAAGTGGATCTTCAAACCCCGGCGGCTGACAAACTTAGACTTCCTCCTTGACCTTACCATATAAAAAAGCACTTTTCACATCCAATTGAAACACCTTAAAACCTTTATAAGAAGCAAAAGCTAGAAACAGCCGTATAGCTTCGAGCCTCGCAACAGGCGCATAAACCTCGATGTAATCAATTCCCTCTTGTTGATTGAAGCCCTGGACAACTAATCTTGCCTTGTTGCGTACCACGACACCTCGATCGTCTTTCTTACATTTAAACACCCATTTTGTTCCTATCGGATACGCACCCTTTGGAAGATCAACAAGATTCCAAACCTTAAGTTTGTCAAACTGAGCAAGTTCTTCCTGCATAGCTTCTATCCAATTGTTGTCATTTAAAGCCATTTCAACATTCTTAGGTTCAACCTGAGATATAAAACATGAATGTGAGCAATCATCAAGAACACCAGAATCTTTAATACATGTATACAAACAAGTATTGTCAACAAGAGAACATGTCTTCACTCCATCCTGCAAATTTCCGATTATATTCGTCACTGGATGATCTTTGAGTTCGTTGATGGAAGCGACCTCAGGAACCTGTAACACTTCAACACGAGTTGTATCAGATTGATAAGATAAACCATGATTAATTGGAATTTCCAAATCTAAATTTGTAGGAATCTCCCCCGAATCCTGTGTCGAAGGTAATGAATCATCACCCAACAAAGGATCAGTAGAAGAATCTTGAAAAATAGCATTGTCTTCCTCACTATCTAAATCTTGTGGTCCTGAACAAGAAGCAACATTAGGATCGGGAGCAGAAGTAGATGGAACCGATGAATGTGGAACTGCATTTGGTATAAAGCCATTGTGCTGTGCATCCTGACATGACTCATAGAGAACATCAGCTTCATCAGGAGAAATATCAGAAGGTAAATGAAAAGACTTGACTAAGGATTCATATTCAAAGGCCTAATCTGGTCCAATCGCCATTTTTTGTAAAGACCGATTTGAACAGTCAATATGGAACCATTCTTCAACTTGGTGCGTCTCTTTGTTATAAACCCTCTTGGTAGTCGAATTGGCAACATACCCTAGAAAAATCCCTTCAATAGCCTTCGCACTGAATTTTGTTGGGACATCTCGAACTTTCAACAGAGTGCAAGGATTACCAAAAGGTAGTAAATAATCCAGATTCGGCTTTCGATTATTCAGCAACTCGTAGCAAGTCTTGTTGTGTCACTTGACAGTTAAGACTCTGTTCAAAACGTGACACGTAGTATTCACAGCTTCAGCCCAAAAACTATCTGGAAGCTTAGAATCTGCAAGCATCGTGCGTGCCGTTTCAACCGACGTCCTGTTCTTTCGCTCAGCAACACCGTTCTGTTGAGGAACATATGGCGCACTGAATTCATGGTGAATTCCCTTTTGTAGACAGAATAAGCCCATTTTGCTATTCTTAAATTCGCTGCTATTGTCACTCCTAATTCTTTTGACCTTCAGATTGAACAAATTCTCCAAACCCAGGATTAAGTATTGTACCAACTCAGTGATTTCAGCTTTAGTAGAAAGAAACTTAACCCAGGAAAATCTAGAGAAATCATCCGTTACTACCAAACAGTACGATTTTCCACCAATGCTCCTGATACTAATCGGACCGAACAAATCCATATGCAGCAGCTCCAAAGGAGTTACAATAGAATTCGTCGATTTAGATTTGTGTGATTTTTTCCGTTGTTTCCCCTTCTTACACGGAATACAATCATCAGGAACTGAGAATTTCATCTTCGGAATACCAAGAACCAGATCATTCTTAACAATGTAGTTCATCTTCCGATAGTTGATGTGTGCTAGCTTCCTGTGCCACAGAATAGAATCTGATTCCGACGCCTTGGAGAGTAAACATGTTGGAATTGAATCCGTTGTAGTAGCAACACTCATGTCAAGGACATACGTGTCATTTCTCCTCGGGGCCTTCATGAGAATCCATTCTTTCGGAATAACAAAACCAGGTTTCCGAATATAACACTCAGCATCATTAAAATGGAACGAAAACTTCTTGTCACAAACTTGTGATACACTCAAAAGATTGTGTTCAAGCTGCTCCACGTAATTCACCTTCTCAAATTTGACTTTATCATTCTTTAAAGTTCCCTGTCTAGTTATGTACCCGCCTTTATTCCCCGCAAAAGCGACATAACCTCCATCAATCTTTTTAACATCTTCAAGCAATTTGATATTTCCTGTCATATGTCGAGAGCAACCACTATCCACATACCATGTATTGTTGATAGTCCTCCTTGGTTGTCCCTGCATAAATAAAGAAAATCAGTTAGAAATAGGAACCCAAGCCATTGTGGTCTTGGGTCGTCCAGATTGATCAAAATAAATAACTTCTAGTAATTCACAATCAATATTATCATCAACTTTTGAAATAGAAGTTTTACCAACAGACTTTTTCAAAGGAGACAACTTTTGATTATTTTGAAAAAACATTATTTGATATATTATTATCAGATTCGAATGTTTCCAAAAATTTTTTCAATTTTCTATTTCTTCTTCTCCTTTGAGGTCTAGACAATTTAACTTTCTGCTGAGAATCTTTTGAAATTCCAACATTAGGAATCTCAAGTTTCTCTTTGCATACAAAAGATTTAGAATTCAATTTATCCTGTTGTTTAAATCTAGAGGATTTAACAAAAAATCGACCAGGCAAATTTTTCTCTAAGCTAGAAGACGACTTTCCCTTATCTTTTCTTTTCAGAATCTTCACCACTTTCGGTTGTGAAGGAACAATATTCATTTTACCCTGGTTCTTATAAGGACAATTGATCAGAATGTGACCAGCCTCATTGCAATGAAAACACACTCTTCTTTCTTTATACGTTCTGAAATAAGGAGTTTTCTTTGAATTTGAGGAGCCATCAGAGGAATAAGCTTCAGATGAATGTCCAGAACAGTTTACTGGCTTCTTTGGAGCATAACCTGTCTTGGCACCTTTAATGAATGCAATTTTTGATAACCAGCCGCGACAAAACCACTTGACTGTAAAATTGGAGAAAGCTTAGATGTACCAACTTTCACCTCTTCAGGTTCAGTCAGAATGCATCTATCCTGGGTAACAGTTTTAACAACTGTTGGTTCATCAATTTTAACTTCTTTTGGAATTCCTTCAACCTTCTTCTCATCAAACACCTCATCTTCAGAATCAGACTCATAAACCATATCCTCCCCAGTTACTGGATTCACTTTTAACACTGTTTTTGGATCTATTTCCTCTTCATGAATGATTTCGGGTTCAACCACATAATTTGCATTAAATGGTGGAGGAACAAATCCAATCCCAGCAACACACTTAGTAGGATCAGCGTTTGAGTTAAAATAATCCAAAACAACCGAAGAATTTTCAAATTTTTCCATCTTTCTATGAACTTTGATCACTTCAGACTCTTTGTCAGATATTTCTTTATTCTTTTGAGCAACAACTTCATTACGTTTTTCTATCTCAGCATAAGCCATATCTAGATGATAACCTTGCTCTTTATATTTCAACCCCAGAGAATTTAAGTCTCTTTTCAAAGACTCAATTCTATCGATGCACAGTTTATCATTATCTTTCAGTTTCTGATTAACAGTATGCATCGATTTCATGTCACAAATCAAGTTTGTGTTATCATCCATGACCTTTTGCAATTTATCTTTAACAGAAATGCAGTTAGAACATAAAATATGACAAACAGAGTCTTTTACCTTAGACGGACCAGACATGTCTGCCATGAAAACTTTGGCAATGGGAATATTCTCTGAATCAGCCCCATCAGAAGCATTTTGAATAAGAACAATATCCTCCTCAGCAACACCTGATGCAGTATCAAAATCAATATTCTGTAATTGTTCTATTTCTTCATCAACGCTCGGAACACTGTCACCATCACAAGAATCATCACTAGAACTTTCATCATCAGTCGACTCCTCTGGTTTTTCAGAATGAATTTCTGCTACAAAAGCCTGACTCACAACACCCACCAAGTCTTCCAGATGAATGCCCCAGTCATAGTTTTCGTCGTTCTGAGCAACCAATGCCGATGAAGCAGATGCATGATTTGTATTACCAGATGAACCATGTGACTGGTTCCTATTATGCTGAATATTAGGCTGCTTCTTTTGAGAATCAAACTTGACCTTTGGCTTCACATATTTCTTAGCAAAGTGACCATATTCTTGACAGTTGTAACACCGAACTTTGCTTTTATCAAAACCCATGCGAGATCGACTATTTGTGCCAATATATTTTCTGCCAGTTTTCTTCAAGAAATCTTTAGCTTGACGCATCAACATGGCCATATTCCATTGGATATTCATTTCTTCTAGATCAACAGGGTCAATCTGTCTGAAATCTTCTTCTATAACCTCAGGATCTTGTATTTTACCTCCAATAAAATTCTCATATGATGCCATGAATGAGGAAAACATAGCAAGATAATCATCATCCACCTTCTGATTCAAATGAGATCCAGATGAAGTAGAAGCTGTAGTCGCAAAAAATCCAGAATGGCTTGAATGACCAGAATGAATCGAAACTCCAGAACACTGATCATTTGAAGAATCTTGAGCATCACCAGAAAAGAATGCCACTCCAGTACCAGTTTTACCAGTTGATTTGGAAAAATACATTGAGGGATCCTGTATATGCTCCATGTTAGTCTCTTTCTTCTTCATATTCATGTCATGCGACTGAATCTTCCCAAGAACTTTTTCAAGAGACATGGTTTTGTACTTAATATTCTATTTGATTAAAACCGTGTACACATCAAATTTTGATGGTAAAGCCTCCAAGAATTTATCATTGATTTCCTCAGTCACATACACCACAGACGCACTTGCCAGTTCACTAAGAAGATGATAGAATCTTGTAGCAAGATCATCCAAGGATTCGTTTTGAAAATGTTTAAAGACCAAGAACTGCTTCTTTAGTAGATCCTTTCTACTCTTCTTCACATCCAAACTTCCTTCACACCTTTTCTGTAATGCATCCCACAGTTGTTGAGAAGACTTGAACTGCTTGAAACTGTGATATATTTCTTTCGGAAGAGACATCGAAATACTAGCCATCGCTTTCTTTTCCCTGTCAAATAACAACTTCTCTTCAGTCTTTATCGCTGACACCGGTTTTGGAACATCATCCTGTCCCATCCACGAATAAGTCGGATGCGTATATCCTTCTAAAATTGGAATCCATAGACTGGTATCAGTAAAAGATACGAACTGGTCGAACCAATCTTTCCAATTTGAGTAATCAGCAAGATTCAACAAATTCGAAGGTTTTTGAGATGTACCGATCTCATTGTCATAATTGAACATATTCGTTACTTGAACCATATTTGCCATTTTTTCTTGAAAAATTTCCAAGTATTGAACTCCCTTTACCCTTAGGCGAAGATAATAAGTTCGCCTCAGAGACACCCAAGCGAACTTAATGTGAAGCGAACTTATTAACCAGAAACTTGAAATCTGCTTAATTTCACCTAAAATAAGTTCGCTTAAACCTGTGAGGAGCGAACTTGACAAGTTCGCCTGCTAAGTTCGCCTGCACACTAATCAGCAAGTTCGCTTGCAGTAACAGAATCAAGATCAAGAACACTTCAGACCAAATTCGTGAACAAGAAACATACTGAAATCATCATTAATCACTGATTTGAAGGAATTAATCAAAATTGGACCATAGGATTGTGTAATTTGTCAATTAGAAGCTTTCTATCGGATCAATTTCATCAAAATCCTCTTCAAAAACACAAAATCAGATCTGAATCAATCTTGAAAAACTCCATGGAAATGAAAAACTCAAAAATGACGAATTTCATGTCAATTTGCATATAAAACCGTCTAGAATAAACAAGAATCACGAGCATAAGCTCTGATACCACTTGTAGGTCCTCATGGCACTTCTACAGATCGTTCTCGTGATAAGACGTGACGTTAACTCGGAGTGCGGAATCCAACGAATCAACGTTTATACGCACAAAAGACAATGTAGAAAATCAAGTAAATAACCTTCACAATTGTATTCCAAATCACAATAGATTTTACAGACTCAATCAGACTAATTCGATAATTCTCTGTTCTGTTCTGTTTCTAGTCTGTTCACTCATATTTATAGACGACTGACCTGATATAGGCGAACTTATTAAGTTCGCCTCTAACAGATTAAGCGAACTTAACAAGTTCGCCTCAGAAAGACTTAAGCGAACTTATTAAGTTCGCCTCTGTTAGACCAGGGGAACTTAACAAGTTCGCCTCTAGGTAAAATTGCATAAACACTTAGTGACTTTTACATAACAAAAACATAAAGACATAAGATCTAAACTATTACAAGCTTTTGTCATTACAAACTATGTCCTAACATGATGAACAATGAAAATGAGCCAAAGGGTCAGAAACTTGTTTCTAACTAACCTTTGATGCTCAAAACACTCAAAATACACAACAAAAGTCGGTTTTCGTGTGATTTTTGCTTCTAAAATAGTGCTCAAGAGCTACCCCTATTTTATCACAAAAATCAACAAAAACACCTCCTTTTGCTAGTAAAACTCTGTAGAAAACTCTCCAAACTCACTCACAACACTCGAAATCAAGAGCAAAGCTCTGATACCACTTGTAGGTCCCTCGGGTGTGGCGGATCGTCACATGCAAGTGGGTCTACTAGTCGGACCGGGTGCGGAATACCCGTGACTAGGTGGAGAGTCTTACAAAACAAAGTAAACCGACAAGATAATCACTATAAACATTCGTCTATTATAAACACTTGAAGGTTATAGAGAGAAGTTATGAGATTACAAAGTTCTGCGTATTTGCTAATCTGAATGCCTATGATTGCGTACTTATCTCCTCTCAACCATTCCTATTTATACATGACCTGATGCCTGCGCACTTAGCAAGTGTGCAGGGCAATTTGCTCATGCATACTTAGCAAGTACGCAAAGGTATTCTTGTGTACTTGCTAAGTACGCATGAACTACTTCCTGCACACATACAAGTGCGCAAAACACTTAGAGAAAATTGCAACAATCAATATGTAAAAGTAAATACAACTCGATTACTAATAGATACAGACACTTACAAACAAAGACAAATACATACATGAAAGTACTAAACTAAGACTCTATCTATCCATAATCTATCCATAGTGCTTGTCACAGGAAAGTGCTTCAACAAGATGAGATTCCTTTGGTTGAGATTGAAACCTTGAGCATAAGCTGACAGCAAACATTATGTTAGGTTTTGAAGCTGTAAGATACATCAGAGATCCGATCATCCCACGGTACAACTTGCAATCCAAATCCTTTCCATCTTTGTCTGGATGCAGACCATGATTGACCGGGATAGGTGTGCTATAAGTAGTACAATCATTCATTTTGTACTTTGACAAAATGTCCCGCACATACTTAGTTTGATGCAGGTTAATTCCATTTTCATGTTAACTGACTTGCAGTCCCAGAAAGAATGTTAATTCACCCATATTGCTCATTTCAAACTTGGACTTCATCACTTTCTCGAATTCTTTACACATATCTTCACTTGTAGACCCAAAGATTATGTCATCAACGTATACTTGGACTAAAAATAGATCACTTCCTGCTTTTCGTATGAAGAGAGTCGAGTCAATTTGTCCTCGGTCGAAACCATTGGACAGTAGTGCTTTGAGAGAGTTTCATACCACGCTCTTGGGGCTTGATGAAGACCATAAAGTGCTTTGTCAAGCTTATATACTTTATGAGGATTCTGTGAATCTTCAAAGCCTGGTGGTTGAGTGACATAGACTTCTACATGTACCTTTCCGTATAAGAAAGCACTTTTAACATCAAGTTGGTAGACTTTGAAGCCAACAAAAGAAGCATAAGCCAAAAATAAACGAATAGCTTCAAGTCTAGCTACTAGGGCGTACATCTCACTATAATCCAATCCTTCTTGTTGATAAAATCCTTGAACAACCAATCTTGCTTTATTTTTCACCATGACGTGTCGATCATCAGTTTTAAACTTGAACAGCCATCTGGTTCCTATTGGGTGTACACCTTTCGGAAGGTCAACCAGATCCCATACATGTAACTTTTGGAATTGAGACAACTCAACTTGCATCGCCTCTATCCAGTAGTTATCAGCTAGAGCTTCCTTCACATTTTTAGGCTCTATCTGGGATACGAAGCAGCTTGTAAACAAGTTTCAATAATGCCTGTGCTTAGAATTTCAGCATAAAGACATGTATTCTCAGCAACAGTCCTGTGACGTGCTTGAATCTGGCATTAGGATCACCAATAATGTTTTTAATTGGGTGATTTCGATGAATTCTTGTTTCTAGTACAATGGTTTCTTGAAGATCTGCGTCTAGGTTCTTGCTTAACTCCCCCATATTTTGTGTACCCGAAGAAAATTCTATGTTGACTAGATTAACCGGAGCTTCATTTCCTATACTAATGCTAGGATCAATTTGAGCTACATTTCTTTCACCATTAACATCTTTTTCAGTACCACTTGCATGTGTTCCAGATGCAGCACTGGAATTAGGAGACGGTATAGGTACTGTTGTTCTTGTTATGAAGTTGGAGTTTTTGGTGCTACTAAAGTATTGATACAGATTTGCAACGTCTTCAGCAGATAGACCGGGAAGATTAAAAGACTTAAAAAGTGTATCATCATCAAAACCCCAAGCTGGACCAGTTGGCTCTGGTGGAGTGCTGTGTATACTACAATCCACATCGAACCATTCTTCGACATTCCTACTTTCAATATTGTACACTCTTTTGCATGGTGAATTGGCAACATATCCTAAGAAGATGCCCTCCACCGCCTTTGCATGAAATTTAGATTTACGGTCTTTGTTCTATAACAATAATGAACATGGACTGCCGAAAGGAATGAGGTAGTCAAGGTTGGGAGGTCGATTATTGATCAATTCATATCATGTTTTGTTATGTCTTTTGACCACCAGAACTCTATTTAAGACATGACAAGCTGTATTGACTGCTTCCGCCCAGAAGGTTATTGGAAGCTTGGCATCTGACAGCATTGTCCTTGCAGTTTCAATCAATGTTCTGTTCATCCTCTCTGCAACTCCATTCTGCTGAGGTGTATACGGGATCACTGAATTCATGATGGATACACTTCTTAAGACAGAAAAGCTCCATCATGTTGTTTTTGAACTCTGTGCCGTTGTCACTTCTTATTCTTCTAACCTTCAGCTTGCATAGTGATTCCAGATTCAGAATCATGTATTGAAGAATCTCAGCAGTTTCATCTTTTGTACCTAAGAAATGCACCTAAGAAAAATGTTAATAATCATCAGTTACAACCAAACAATATGACTTACCACCAATACTCCTGATACCTATGGGCCCAAACAAGTCCATTTGTAAGAGCTCCAAAGGGGTATCAATGGAGTTTTGGATCTTTGGCTTGTGGGATTTCCATTGTTGTTTGCCCATTTTACAAGGCATACAATCATCTGTAACGGCAAATCTCAACTTAGGAATACCGGTTACCAAACTGTTTCGGACAAGATGATTCATTTTTCTATAAGAAATGTGTCCGAGTATCCTATGCCATAAGATTGAGTCAAGTTCAATTGCTTTAGTAAGTAAACAAGTTGCAACTGATGTGGTGGTGGTTGCAACACTCATATCAATTTGATAAATGCCATTTGTTCTTGTTGCACGCATAAGAATCCAATCCTCAGGAACCACGAAACCAGGCTTGAGAATCAAGCATTCAGATTTGTTAACATAACCTAGTACTCTTTATCACACATCTGAGAAACACTCAGCAGGTTATGCTTTAGCTGCTTACAGTAGTTGACATTGTCAAAGCTGATACATCCATTAGACACCATGCCTTGACTTGTTATACTTCCTCCCTTTTCTCCTATAAAGGCTACATAGCCGCCTCTGAATGGTTTAACATCTTGAAGAAGGGCCATGTTGCCTGTTATGTGTCGGGAGCATAAACTATCAACATACCAATGGTTTGTAATAGATCCCTTTGGATGTCCCTGTACGAGTCAACATAAATTAGTTAGATTTGGAGACCCAAGCCATTGTGGTCTTGGGTCATCCGTTTTTCTCAAAATATACGACTTCTATAAGCTCGCAATCATGATGGTAAAAAATGGGTGACTCTTTTGGAGAGTCAGAATTGGAGATTTGAGAACTGTCGAGTTTCTTTCTCCATATTTGTTTTCTTTGATCAACAAGCTTGCTAATGTCAACAGGTAAACCAGTAAAGGTTTTGCCTAGTTGATTATCAGATAGCTGTTGCCCAATTTTCCTCAATCTCTTATTCTGTCTCCTCCTTTGTGGTTTTGATGGTTTCACCATTTTTTTCATAGTAGATTGTGTATTACAAGGATAGATACACTAGGAACATCAGCTTTCTTTTTCCATTTGTCAGTAGATTGTTTAGCCACATGCCTTGACCTAACCATATATTGGACTGGTGATGTTAATGATTTTGAAAATTGATTTTTGAATTGTTTAACTGATGTTGTTTTCAGGGATACAGCCTGTTGATGGACAACTGGCTGTTTCTCCTGATTCTTATGTGGACAGTTCACATCAATGTGACCGAATGTACCACAGTCAAAACAATTTCTTCTTTCTTTAAAATTTCTTTTGTATGGCTCATTGTTTTTGGATGTTGATGATTTATTCTGATGAAAGTTCGGACTGGTTTGATGAACCGTTGGTTGTGCTTTACTTGTTGTTGATTGATTCTAGGGAGTATAGTGTTTATCAATGTTTTCTTGAAAGTTCTTTCCCAATTTGTTAGAAAATGATTCTTTCTTAGCTTGCTTTATGGTTTTGAAACCCCCATATAGCATCTTTTTCAATTTATTATTAGATTCAATCAAGTCTGGTTTAGTTAAAATACAGTTGTCACTATTAATGACAATGTTATTGTTAACTTTAGATTCATCAAATAACTCTTCTGAGACAACACCTTCGACCTTGTTGTCCTTAGAACATTCATCAGAATAAAATTCATCAACAGATGATGAATTATCCTTACTAGATGATTCATCTAGAAAGGACAGATCAATGTCGATTGGCCCATTGACAAATGTTTCGTTAATTGGTGGTGGAATGACATTAGTACCTAAACCTTTGCCATTCACTTGTCGTACTATAGATTCATAATGTTCCACCACAAAACGAGAATTTCTCAATTTTTCCACTTAATTTCAGAATTTCATTATGTTGTTTAGCTATTTTGACATTCTTTTTTCTCTAACTCTTTGTATGCAACATCTAAATGAAATTGTTGTTCACTGATTTTTATTGAAAAATCGTGTTTATCTTTTCTGAGATTTTCAATTGAATCTTCAAAATGTTTTTCATTTTCTTTATAGTTTAGAGCTTCACTACGTAGAGGTTCGAGTTGATCATGAATTTTATCATTTTCTTTTTTAGAATTAAATAATTAGCACAAGGAATAACAACAAAAGAATTAGAATCTACCTCAGTTGATGAGCTGGATGCTTCTCCGATTGCCATTAAAGTATATGCAGATTCCTGTTGGTCAGCAGCAGCAGCAACAACTTCCCTTTCTTTACTCTTTATCATCTCAATAATTTCTGCCATCAATCCCTTCTGTGTTTGTGAGATAATTGCATCTTCTAGGTGAATTCCTATCACAACCCGACCAGGGGCTAGGCGTGATGATCGAATACCAAAACAAAGCACAACGAAAATAACGTGACATATATATTATAAATGTCATAGGTACAAACTAAGTCAAAATTTACATTTACAAAGGTACTTGCCATCTATATACTAACTAAAAATAAGATAAACTAAAGTGATGTGTTTTATTTTCCCATCAAAGCTTTCTCGAGTGAAGTCTATGGCTCTGCATAAGTCTTCTAAAAGGAGTCATCTATCTTCAAGCAAGCTCATGTATAAGTTGTTAGTTTCCCAACTTGAGAAGGGTACCTGAATACATGCTTAAAAATATTATGTCAACTAAAAAGTTGGTGAGTTCATGAGTTTAGTTAATAGAGCAGTTATATTGAGAATCCACATATGTATGGTATGGTGCAAATTAAAAAAGTTCACAATCAACTTGCGCCCATGACCTGTGAACATCAAACAGAAACCCCTTACCCATACCCCTTATTGTTATGGGTCATACTTATGTCTGCACACATAAGTCAACAAAAATGCGCCAATATATGTCACAAGATATCCATTTATCATTCGGTGAGTGGTCTCCCCGGTCAATTAGGCCCACTGTGTACGGGGGTCTTCCCCAGATAGTACTACCCATATATCCCGTCGGCTTCTTATGGAGTTAATGATTGTGCTAAAAGTTGGGGTTTGTTGTGGCAGCAAAAATCGTCTTGATTAATAATTACACCATAAGTATAAAAGAGTGTAGAAGCATGTAATCACCCCAAAAGTTTAAGAAAAAGAGGGGAAAAAGCACATGAACTCACCTGGTAATCTTGTATATACCAAATCAATATGCTAAAGTTTCGAGTTTGCTATCGTGTGTGTAGTCAACAATACATATCCTAATTATAATTATGACATTAGTATGTTGTACTAGAGTAATGTCATTAACCGTGTGGTTGAGCTCGACCGATTCGTTAAAGTGTTGGGGTTTTTTGATAAAAATCTCGGACTGTAGACCTTCATTTATTATTCTAATAATTGTAGTATGAAAGTGTTGGTTCGACTTAGTATTCTTGTATAATAGTGGTTCGATTCAAATAAAGTAACATTAGTCATTACTTACTTACATGATGTATATATAATATATGTATAAATAACTAAATATATATACAAGTAGTTATATGTGTTTCGGAAATAGTAATCAAAGTTTATAGTTACGCATACATATATATATATAATTCAGCATAAAGGTTATCAAAATATACTTGTATATTATGGATCATAAGTATTAAAGAAAGTAGTTATGGTCGTCTTATATTAATATATAGTTATAGGGTTTTGGTCTGCAAGTATTGGTAACTCTTTAAACTTGTATTTACATGGAACCACATACAAATATATTTATATCGAAAATAAATATTTGGAATCTATAAAATGTTTGTATATATAAATGTACATAGTATATGTATAAAGTATTATGTCAAATATCGTTTTCGTAAACTAATGCTAACTAACTATAGTTAAGTATGTAGGTACGTATGTAAGCAAAATAAGGTTGTATATGTTAGTATGTTGAAAATATATAATTCATGAAACTTTAATCATTATATAACAAGTCCTAAAACCATGTAATGTATAATTGTGTAAGTGTTTAGTATTCTTAGATATTACGTTTATATTCAAACAAGTGTTTAAGACTCCTAATATAGGTATATATATTTCTATAAATGTGCGTTTGGTACTAATAAAAATGTAATACGGTAATAACATGATGTATCGAAACTAAAATATTGTATTTTGATGATATTATTAATAATGATAATAAAATTAGCATTATTATTGATAACTATAACAATTAATAAAAGTAACATTGTTACTTAAAATTTATGTTTCCTAGTTGTACAAATAATAACAGTAATAATAAAAAAATTATTTGTAACTTTAATCATATTAATGGAAATCATAATATAAGTTTTAATAGTTGAAAATGAATAATATAATATTAATATTGATGTTTATAAATAGTTATAGTATTTTGTTAAAAATAATGTTAGTGATAATCATAATAATATTTGTAATAATAACTAATAAAAATAATAATAATATAACTTCCGTAATCATAAAAGTAGTAATAATAATAATAAGTGTAACGTTTTTAGTAAAAATATCAATTTATATAATACTAATTTTGTTCTGTTTCAAGTTGTAATGAAAATATTTATAATGTTAGTAACAAAAGATTTATAAGTTTTATCCTAAATGCATTTTTAGTAATATTATTAATAATGATAAAAATATTACTTTCTTAGTAATAAAACGACTTTTATATTATATGTAATACTAGATTTTAAAAAGTTTTTATAATAAATAATCTAAATGAAACAATAATAATAATAGGATTATTATTATGTTATCAAAATACTAATATTTATAAATATGTTTACATAAATTTAGAGATCGTATGTTTTTAATATATATATACATATTAATACACATAAGAAAATAACCATATGGATATGTCTATAAATATATTCATATATATAAGTTTTGTATATAAATACTCGTAAGAGGAAATATGTTTATATGTTTATAAGTATATATTTGTATATTGGGTGATATAATAGATCCCGTACGTTTTTAAAAATACTCGACATTGATTTATGATTTTATTTCCATTTGTATAAATTACTTGTAAAGGTTTTTATAAACTTAGGTTTTTCTAGATAATATATTTATAATTATAGGTGTGCTTATATATGTTTTATATTTCTAAGTAAAACACGTTATTTTTGTAACTACATATACATACTTGTGTTTATATAATCGGTTTCTAACTAATCATATAAGTGTAAATATACGTAAATTTATATTTCTAAGTAATATGTTTTAGGTTTATAATTACATGTATATATATATATGTATATATATGTATATATATATATATATATATATTTTATATGTTTCTTTTTGTATGGACGAAGACCTGGTTGTTACAAATACATGAACGAGGTTCGGTTTTACATCTAAATTCCAAGCTGTCGGGATCGAGTCAGTTTAGCTTAAGTAACTATTACACACGTTTAACAATACAATACAAAATAAATACAATTTACAAAGTAAATACAAAAACTTGGCAGACGTTTGTACCTCACTACTAGTACGCGAACCCGCTCGTTTAAAGACCCGTTTAGAGAACAGTTGACCACCTTTGACTCACGTTATCTGCTGTTGACCGACTTTGACCAGGGTTGACTTTCATTGACCGAAACCCGGGACTGTCGGGAACGACCCAAAAATTCCCGTCTATTCGGGTGACGTCCTGTCTTCTCAATAACCTATCCAAAATCCATATGAACACACGGGAATGAAACACGACCATCTCAACCACTCGTTTAACTGGAAATAGTCATTGAAAGCTTTAAGCATCAATTTTTACTCCTGGAAATAACACAAACAGGAAAACTAACCGGAGAAAACTAACCTCACCCGAAAGACGAGTTTGCCGGAAAAACGGGTTTGGAATGTAAGGCCCCATTCTCGGGTAACCTCACTTGTTGGATTTACTCATTAACATAGTCATAAATACTGAACTTAAATTTAAAACATTCAGAAGTAGCGAAAGCAAACATCATTCAAATTACATGACATAACAGCGGAAATCTTAACCATTAAATACATAACATTGTCTTAACATATATAAACGTGGGATGTCAGTCTTGTGCCGGGTAACCTTCACGCCATCGCACGACCCTTTCTTCCTTTACCTGAAATGTATACTAAAAGTCAGCTAACGCTGGTGAGTTCTAGTTTAAAGATAAACATACATAACATTTATCTTATCATGAATATTTTATATATGTATACATAACATACGTAATATTCGTGCTTTTACATATTCTTTACTTTACTGTTCTCACATAACATTCATATTAAGTATATACATATGTACATACATACTTACTTTGGGGGGGGGGGGAACGGTTATTGACCATAATCTTAAGGGGGAGATCAACCCATCACACTTGTCGCGAATGTTTCAAAGACATCGCAGTGAGAACTACCGTCGTAGCCCATTTCATTAATCGTCCGGCTCTAGAAAACCGTCCGTTCTTTCATTAAATCCGTCCTGAAACCTTTGTCCGTCTGCTCTTAAACCGTCCTACGGTCGTAGTCCGTTCTTTTGTCCGTCTGCCCTAGGGCATCTGTTTCCCACGCGACCATTTTGTATGCAACCGTTCTACTTTAGTTAAGTCAATTGCTTCGACAGTCCATTAGTGCCTTAATATACGTCCTAGCTTGCGAACGAACGTTTTCGTCCCGGTTGCAAAATAGTCACGTGGTCGTCCGTCTACCGAAGTAGCCGTTGTCATATAAGGGTTCATAACGTTTACATACATTTATAACATGCAATATATATAATATAAAGCAAGATTTCATTCATTTACGTTATGTCCTTCTTTTTCATTCATTATTTGTAATCATACGTTTCATTCTTTGTTCATAATTCATTTTCATATATAAGTGTATATATATATATATATACATACATATTTGTATACCACGCATGATCACATTGACATTTATAGCATTTATTCATCTAGTGTATACATTTCAGCCCCAAAACATTTAAAATGAGCACATAACATAGAAGGGGGCACATAGAACTCACCTGATAAGCTAGTCTTGGTTGTCCTAAACAAAGGTCCAACAACGTCACGTACTATCTGAATTAGGTAGTTAAATACACATGAGACCCAATCCCGACTCTAACGGTTTAACCATTCTAAAACATACTGACTTTACTTACTGGTCTGCTGTCTGCGCACTTAGCAAGTGCGCAGGGCCTTGCTCATGCGCACTTGACAAGTACGCATGATCTTTCTCCTACGTACTTGGTAAGTACGCATGATCTTTCTCCTGCGTACCTACGTACTTGGTAAGTACGCATGACCTTTCTCTTGCATACCTGCGTACTTGGTAAGTACGCATGATCTTTCTCCTGCGTACTTGGTAAGTACGCATGGCGTCCTTCCTGCGTACTTGATAAGTACACAACACCTGTTTCCTAGACAAGTCCGAAATTCTTGCATGTTAATCCGATCATGCTAATTTTACAATTTTCTTTGATCAAAAGGTGCGGTTTTTACTCTAGATGCTAGTTCTAAGCTTATTTTCAAGTTTCATCCATAAAAATGTATCCTATTTAGCTAAAACCCGAGAAACCCCAAAACGAAGAAAAACTCAGTTTAAGGTCGATTCGTTACCTGGATTGTGATTCTGATTCGGTGGTTTTGCTCACGAGCTCAGTAGTAACATGCTCTTTCAATTTCGTGTCGATCCGTTAACTTTCTCTCTCTAGACCCGACTCTCCTTTCTCTCTCTAGCTTGCAAGTGTTGGTGAAAAATGAGAGCTTCAAGGCTGTCTTGGCCCTTATATACCTGGGCTTCCCTCGGCCCGTTGGAGCCGAGCCCAAGCCCATCCGTTTTTCTTTTTTTTTATGACGATTAAGTCTCTTTCGTGTTATTATTTACTAAATTACTATTTTTGGGATGTTACAAGTCTACCCTTCTTAAAGAGGTTTCGTCCTCGAAACCGCTTATACGTTAAAAAATTTAGGGTACAATCCCCTCATCTCGTCTTCTTTTTCCCATGTAGCTTCTGACCCTTTTCTGTGCTTCCATTGTACTTTGACTAAAGGAATCGACTTATCGCGTAGTCGTCTCTCAGCTCGGTCAAGGATGGCTATCGGTTCCTCTACATAATTTAGATTGTTATGCACTTCGATCTCGTCGTAAGGTGTGTGCGCTGTGTTGTCAGCTAGGCACTTGCGTAAGTGCGACACTTGGAACGTAGGGTGTATTCCACTAAGCTCAATGGGTAGGTCGAGTCTGTAAGCAACTTGACCCACTCTCGCTAAAATCTTGAATGGTCCGACAAACCTTTTAGTTTGCCACGTTTTCTGAATGGGATGATTCCTTTCCATGGTGATACCTTTAACAGTACCATGTCCCCTACTTGAAACTCTAAATCCCTTCTTCTCTTATCCGCGTATGATTTCTGTCTGTCCTTTGCGGCTTTCATTCGAGCCTTGATTTGATCAAACTTCTCAAAAGTAGCTTTGACCACTTCGAGACTTGCGAAATCATTTTGTCCAATTTCCCCCTAACAAACCGGGGTCCTACATTTCCTCCCATACAACATTTCAAATGGCGGCATGCCAATAGTCGAGTGATAGCTGTTGTTATATGAAAATTCTGCCAATGGTAGATGGCTGTCCCAGCTCCCACCAAAGTCAATGATACAGGCCCGGAGCATGTCCTCCAAGGTCTGAATGGTCCTTTCCGATTGACCATCGGTTTGGGGGTGGTAAGCGGTGCTGATGTTCAGTCTAGTGCCCATTGCTTCGTTGAATTTCTTCCAAAACCTTGACGTGAATCTAGTATCCCTGTCGGACACAATCGACAGCGGCATACCATGTCTGCTCACAACTTCCTTGATAAATATTTCTGCTAGTCTTTCTGACGAAGAAGTCTCACGTGTTGGCAATAAGTGAGCACTTTTCGTCAAGCGGTCGACGATTACCCAAATGGTATCATTGCCTTTAGTTGTTCGCGGTAGCTTGGTAATGAAGTCCATCGTGATCTCTTCCCACTTCCATTCCGGTATTGGTAAAGGTTGCATTTTACCGCATGGTTTCTGGTGCTCGGCCTTAACTAGTGAGCACGTTAGGCACTTGTTCACGTACTCGGTCACATCATTCTTCATGCCAGGCCACCAGTACTCTTTCTTCAAGTCTTGATACATTTTGTTTGTCCCGGGGTGGATAGAATAGCGAGACTTATGGGCCTCATCGAGTATTTTGGATCTAAGTTTGCCAATCTTAGGTATCCACATCCGGCCAAACCTAGTTCGTACACCATGTGCATTTGCATCTAAATTCCCTTGTTGTCCTACTATTCTTTCCTATTTAATATTTCTTTCTAATAGTGCTTCATCTTGTGCCTTTGATATTTCACCCATCAAATCTGGCGTTATAATTAGCTGGCATGCTTTGATTCGGATAGGTGCCGATTCTTCCTTTCTACTTAAAGCATCAGCCACTACGTTTGCCTTGCCTGGATGGTACAATATCTCACAATCATAGTCTTTCAGTAGCTCTAACCATCTCCTTTGTCTCATGTTTAATTCCTTTTGTTCGAAAAAGTACTTCAGGCTTTTGTGATCGGAGTAAATGGTGCATTTAACTCCATACAGATAGTGCCTCCATATTTTCAACGCGAAAACTACTGCCACTAACTCTAGATCGTGTGTTGGGTAGTTAACCTCGTGAATCTTTAGTTGTCGTGAGGCGTAAGCAATTACCTTTCCTTTTTGCATAAGTACGCAACCTAAACCCTGACCTGAAGCGTCAGAGTAGACTACTAAGTCTTCATTTCCCTCAGGAAGTGCCAAGACTGGAGCTTGGGTTAGTCGTGCCTTAACTTCCTCGAACGCGTTGTTTTGGGTTGGACCCCATTCATATTTCACTTCCTTTTGTGTCAACTTAGTTAGTGGCAAGGCTATTCTTGAAAAATCTTGAATGAACCTTCGATAGTAGCCTGCCAATCCCAGAAAACTTCTTATCTCTGTTGGTGTCTTTGGGATGTTCCATTCCTTTACTGTCTCGATCTTTGCACGATCTACCATGATCCCGTTTGGGTTTATTACATGACCTAGGAATTGGACTTCCCTAAGCCAGAATGCGCATTTGGAGAATTTTGCGTACAACTTTTCCTGCTTTAGCACCTCCAGAACCTCTCTTAGGTGACAGTGGTGATCACCCTCGCTTTTCGAATATACCAGTATGTCGTCTATAAAAACTATCACTAATCGATCCAACATGGGTCGACATACTCTATTCATCAAATCCATGAACGCTGCTGGTGCGTTGGTCAATCCGAAGGACATAACGCGTGCGAAACGCGGTCTTTGGTACGTCTTCTTCTCTTACTTTCAACTAATGGTAACCCGACCTAAGATCGATCTTTAAGAACCAACTCGCACCTTGCAGTTGATCAAAAAGGTCGTCTATTCTAGGCAGTGGGTATTTGTTTTTTACCGTCCTCTTGTTCAACTCGCGGTAGTCAATGCACATGCGCATGCTGCCGTCCTTCTTCTTTACAAATAGTACCGGAGTGCCCCACGGTGAGATGCTCGGTCTAATAAATCATTTTTCTGTTAGTTCCTCTAGTTGAGACATCAATTCTTTCATTTCTGACGGAGCCAATCGGTAGGGGGCTTTGGCAACGGGCTCAGCTCCTAGCAATACGTCAATCTGAAATTCTATTTCCCGATCGGGTGGTAACCCAGGTAGATCCTCAGGGAATACTTCCGAAAAGTTGCACACCATGGGTACATTCTTGAGTTCATTCATTTTCATTCTATCATCAATAACATATGCCAAATAAGCTTCGCAACCGCGCCTCATGTAACTTTTGGCCTTGATCATCGAGATGATGTTCGGCATCGTGCAATTCCAATCCCCATAAACCGTAATTGGGCTGCCGCTAGGAGCTTTGAGGTGTATCCTCTTACGTTTACATATGATTTGAGCTTCGTTGGCAGCTAGCCAATCCATACCAATACTATATCGAATCCTCCTAAGGTAAGAAGGAATAATCTAGAAGGGAACTTATGACCCTCTATTTCTATGATACAATCCTCTGTTACTTGAAATACTGCCAAATTTTTACCAACGACAGTTTGTACGCTAAAGGCCTTTACTATGGTGTCAATAGTGCATCTTAGTTTACGACTAAATGCATTGGATATAAAACTTTTACTAGCACCAGAGTCAAATAAAATAGCAGCATGTTCGTTATTAACTAGGAACGTACCTGACACAACATCAGGGTTTCCCGTTGCTTCCTCCTCAGCAGGGCGTAGGCTCGAGTCCTCGCCTTCGGCTGTTCCTTTTCTTTTCCCGAACCAAATTGTCTGGTTGTCCTGTAATTCTTGGTCAGATGTCCAAATAGTCCACAACCTTGGCATTTAGTGTCTCTTAAACATTCGCGAGAATAGTGCCCTGCCTTCCCACACCTATAACAGATGGTGGAACCAACTAGGCACTCGCCTTGGTGTTTCTTCAAACATTTCTTACAAGCTTCGTATTCTTTAGTTCTTGGCTTCTTAGCCTCAGCTGTATAGTTCCCCATTCCAGTTCCCTTAGACACGTTTTCCCATTTCCTTTTCTGTGTCTCGGGTAACAGACCAGGCAATATGCTCTTCAGTGTCAGTACAACCTCACGGGAAATAGCATCCCGGTGGGGTTCCAATCGTAGTGCCCCTTCATTGTCACCTCCTGGTGGGGTCACTTTGGTGCCATGCACTCTCTCGGTGTATTTCACGTGCATGCTTTCTTCTTCCTCTTGTCTTTGGTTCAATGGCAGTCTACCTACTCGGCATGTATGGTCGCCTTGGCGTGTAGTTCTTCCTCTACTTGCCATAGTTTTATAGAATTTTCTGATATGTAAAGGGAATACATCAATGTCATTTCTTCAGATTATAGTTTTAGAACAGTACGAGCAAGTTAGATTTTTAATTACAGTGTCCGGTTTGTGATTACTAATTTACATTGCTTTTCGGGTTCAAAACTCTTCAAATCGGCTGTGACATTGACAACTATTTGTTCTAAGTTAAGGTATCTATTCTTATCCAAGTGTATTAACTCTAGTACTTACTTACCGTCCTGGCGTTGGCATTGGTTACCCATACTGACATCCGTGCGTTGGTCCCATAATCAGCTTGATTCCAGACATTTAGGGATGTCTGAATCTCTCAAACTATTGCTCTGATACCAACTTGTAAGGCCCCATTCCCGGGTAACCTCACTTGTTGGATTTACTCATAAACATAGTCAAAAATACTGAACTTAAATTTAAAACATTCAGAAGTAGCGGAAGCAAACATCATTCAAATTACATGACATAACAACGGAAGTCTTAACCATTAAATACATAACATTGTCTTAACATATATAAACGTGGGATGTCAGTCTTGTGCCGGGCAACCTTCACGCCATCGCACGACCCTTTCTTCCTTTACCTGAAATGTATACTAAAAGTCAGCTAACGCTGGTGAGTTCTAGTTTAAAGACAAACATACATAACATTTATCTTATCGTGAATATTTTATATATGTATACATAACATACGTAATATTCGTGCTTTTACATATTCTTTACTTTACTATTCTCACATAACATTCATATTAAGTATATACATATGTACATACATACTTACTTTGGGGGGGGGGGGGGAACGGTTATTGACCATAATCTTAAGGGAGATCAACCCATCACACTTGTCGCGAATGTCACAAAGACATCGCAGTGAGAACTACCGTCGTAGCCCATTTCATTAATCGTCCGGCTCTAGAAAACCGTCCGTTCTTTCATTAAATCCGTCCGGAAACCTTTGTCCGTCCGCTCTTAAACCGTCCTACCGTCGTAGTCCGTTCTTTTGTCCGTCTACCCTAGGGCATCCATTTCCCATGCGACCATTTTGTTTGCAACCGTTCTACTTTAGTTAAGGCAATTGCTTCGACCGTCCATTAGTTCCTTAATATACGTCCTAGCTTGCGAAGGAACGTTTTCGTCCCGGTTGCAAAATTGTCACGTGGTCGTCCGTCTACCGAAGTAGCCGTTGTCATATAAGGGTTCATAACGTTTACATACATTTATAACATGCAATATATATAATATAAAGCAAGATTTCATTCATTTATGTTATGTCCTTCTTTTTCATTCATTATTTGTAATCATACGTTTCATTCTTTGTTCATAATTCATTTTCATATATAAGTGTATATATATATACATACATATTTGTATACCACGCATGATCACATTGACATTTATAGCATTTATTCATTTAGTGTATACATTTCAGCACCAAAACATTTAAAATGAGTTGCACATAACATAGAAGGGGGCACATAGAACTCACCTAATAAGCTAGTCTTGGTTGTCCTAAACAAAGGTCCAACAAAGTCACGTACTATCTGAATTAGGTAGTTCAATACACATCAGACCCAATCCCGACTCTAACGGTTTAACCATTCTAAAACATACTGACTTTATTTACTGGTCTGCTGCCTGCGCACTTAGCAAGTGCGCAGGATCTTGCTCATGCGCACTTGACAAGTACGCATGATCTTTCTCCTGCGTACTTGGTAAGTACGCATGATCTTTCTGTCACACCCCGACCGATGGCGGAATCATCGGGGCGGGACATGTAGACTGTTCATAGCACATGGTTGACTAGATTGAAATACATTAAAGTCAAATTTCCATTACAAATAATCCAAGTACAAACCAATTTCAAACAAAGAAACATAAAACAACTCATAGAATTATTGATTTAAATTGCTAAGTCCAAATCCTATATTGAGCACGTCTTTCATCATTCTCACATATTAGGGACTGAAACATGAATAAAATAAAGTCAACTAAAAAGTTGGTGAGTATAACACAGTTGTATATAGATAGCATATAGTTGAAAACAAATCCTTTACAAAACATGATAAAATAAGGCATTTATGGGGAGCAGCTATTGTGTAATCAAGTACAACCAAACCTTTGTAACTAGTATGCAAATTGTGTTGTCGGTATCAATCACCTCCACTTGGGTGGGTTTGTCAGACTCAGTAGATATATCATTGAAAACCGTCGGCTTGTATAGTTAATGATTGCACATAAGTTTTCACAAAGATTAGCACAACTAGCACTCGGGCACAAAGCTCAAATTTTGCACACATGTATGTAAATAGGATTTTGCACTTGTGTTGTTTGTGTAAATGTAAATGTGTAATGTGTATAAAGTTCATGTTCCACCCCAAAAGTGTAAAAGAGTAAAAATGGGTTGTGAATACTCAGTTGGTATGGAAGTGTAGCTAACAAAGAGTATAGATAAAATAAGAATCCTTGATACGCACGAGTTAACCTAGATAATAATGTATATTGAATCAAATATGTACACAAAGTTTAAGTCTAAAAATGAAGGTTGAATTTGTGTATAAAACTATTGGTTTGTATTTAAAAGTATTGAATAATATATATAAAGTCTTGAAGTAAATATTTTTAAAACAATTTGATTAAGGTTGGGAATTGAATAGTAAAATAGAATTTTTATAAAATCATTGATTATGAAAATAAAGTATGTGTTAAATGTAATTTAATAAATAAATAAATGTTTTTTTTTAAATGAAGAATAAATAATCTTATTTATTTATTTATAAAGTATGTAACTTACAAATAAAATGTTTTAAATGAAAAGTTTAATAACAAATTTAATTTTATAAACTTTTAATTAAATGATTTTCCATTTATTTCAAGATTAATTATTTAATCTTTTTAAATACCTTTTTATAAAACTAACTATTTTTATTTAAAAACTTAATCTGAAATCTTTACTGATTAAAATATAATAATAATAATTCTGCCCAAAAGCTTCTGTCCTAAACACGACCGTGCCTGGGAAGGACACGACCGCGCTCGAACCACGGGCGCGACCGCGCTAGTCGGGACGCGACCGTGTTTGATCAAACAGAGGCCAACTTGGATAATTCACGAGGCACGACCGTGCCTTAGCTCGGTACGGTCGTGTCTATGATTCTTAGACACAACAGAGATTAGCCCAGAGGGCATGATTTGGTCTGGATAGGAGGACACGACCGCGCTGCTAGTCGGCACGGCCGCGTTACACGAGGCACGGCCACGCTAGATGATTAGCGCGACCGTGTCTCTTCCAAATCAGACACGAATTGACAAATTCTTGTATTTTAAATGCTGAAATTGTTAGGGCTTTTGTTATTGAGTTGTTACGAGTCTTTTCATATAAGTTAATTGTATGTAAATCGTGTTTAAGAATGGATTCGATTAAATCATTTTTATTAAAATAAGAATTTCGGTTCAAGATGATTTCTTTAATGGAAGCCCAGATTAACATGGGGCTTTTGATATATCGAATGAAACGAATGAGAGGAATGTTTCAATTAACCAAAACCGTAGAGAATTGATAGAGATCGGTAGAAGGAAGTTCCGGCGTCGACAAGCTTGACTTCCGGCGACTTCTGCTGCGATTCCGACTGCTTCAATGGCTTCGGGTGTTCCAGATAGGATTGTATATCGTATAGAGATGGATTGTTCGGGAGTATTCGGATTATAGAGAGGATTTGTGGTCTTGGGAGATAATTCTTTGAGGCTGAACGATTTCAGGATTAATTGGTTGTAAAGGGAATGATTGATAGTATTATTTTCTTGGTTAATGAAAATAAAACGTATAATGGTTTTGAATTCGAACAATTGGGCGTTTTGAAACTGCCTTTACGTTTTGATTGTTACGCAGGCGCGACCGTGCCAAGATAGGCGCGACCGTGCTTGGGTACCGGGTGCGATCGTTCCAGGACCAGTCGCGCGATCGTGCCGAGGCACTTGGCGCGACCGTGCCAGGACGAAGCACGACCGTGCTAATTAGGGTTTCTTGGTATTTTGTTCAACTTTAACTCTTGACTTTTCAGGTTCTATAAGTTTGAAGTAAATGGTTACTTGTATAATGTTTAAGTGTATATAATCGAGCAAAACTTGTGAATTTGTATTGAATCATTGCATTTAATTTGAGGCGGAAAAATAGAACAAGACAGTGCACGAGTATTGAGTTCGAAATGCATTACATTGAATTGAAAATATGAAGACTAAAATCAGAAATGTTACAGTCTCCCCATGTTGAGAGAATTTCGTCCCGAAATTTAGTCTGAGGAAGCGACGACATTGGTAAAAAGATGAGGGTACTTGAGTTTCATTTGGTCTTCTCGTTCCCAAGTGAACTCAGGACCACGCTTAGATTCCCAACGAACTTTGACAATAGGAATGCGACTTCGCTTGAGTTGTTTGACTTCGCGATCCATGATTTCCACCGGCTTTTCAACGAAGTGCATTGTCTCATCAATGCGCACGTCGTCAAGCGGTATATGGAGATTTTCATCAGCGAGACACTTCTTCAGATTAGATACATGAAATGTAGGATGCACATTTCCAAGAGATGGAGGTAACTCGAGCTTGTAAGCCACTTTCCCAATCCTTTCAAGGATTTTGAATGGACCAAAATAACGAGGTGCTAACTTGCCTTTCTTTCCAAAACAGATCACGCCCTTCCATGGAGACACCTTTAGAAGAACAAGGTCGCCGACTTGGAATTCCAAGGGTTTTTGACGTTTGTCGGCACAACTCTTTTGCCGACTCCTCGCTACTCGAATATTGTTACGGATTTGAATAATCTTGTCGGATGTTTCTTGAATTAACTCGGGACCAGTGATTTGTGCTTCACCAATCTCGTTCCAACAGATAGGAGAACGACACTTGCGACCATAGAGAGCTTCGAATGGAGCCATGTTGATACTTGTGTGGTAACTATTGTTGTAAGAAAACTCAATGAGGGATAGATGTGAATCCCAATTGCCACCAAAATCGATTACACAAGCTCTAAGCATGTCTTCAAGAGTTTGGATTGTTCGCTCGGTTTGACCATCAGTTTGCGGATGGTAAGCCGTGCTCAAATCCAATCGAGTACCAAGAGCCTTTTGGAGAGATTGCCAAAATCGAGAGGTGAACCGAGCGTCTCTATCGGATATTATGTTCACGGGAACACCATGATGGCTCACAACTTCATCAATGTAAATTCGGGCTAGTTTCTCCACTTTGAAGTCTTCGCGGATAGGCAAGAAATGAGCGGATTTGGTGAGACGATCAATGATCACCCAAATACTATCATATCCACTCGAGGTGCGAGGGAGCTTGGTAATGAAATCCATAGTTATATTCTCCCATTTCCACACGGGAATTTCTAGTTGTTCGAGTAAACCAGATGGACGTTGATGTTCGGCTTTGACTTTGGAACAGGTTAATCATTTGGCCACATAAAGAGCTATGTCTTTCTTTATACCGGGCCACCAATAAAGTTGGCGAAGATCTTGGTACATTTTATCCGCACCAGGATGAATAGAATAACGAGTCTTATGAGCCTCGTTCATGAGAAATGTACGGAGATCGTCGCGATCGGGAACCCAAATACGGTTCAAGTAATAGAGTAAGCCATTGGGTTTTGATTCAAGAAGGAGTTCAACACCACATGACATTTCTTCGTACATGTTACCCTCGGTTACCGAGACGTGTTGAGCTTCTATGATACGGGTTTGAATATTGGTTTGAATACGGGCACAATGAAGCATAACATGGTCCTTTCGACTCAAAGCATCGGCTACAACATTCTCTTTGCCGGGATGGTAACGAATCTCGCAGTCGTAGTCGTTAAGGAGTTCGACCCAACGTCGTTGCCTCATATTGAGTTCTTTTTGGTTGAAAATATGTTGAAGACTTTTGTAGTCGGTGAACACCACAAATTTCGTGCCATATAGGTAATGTCTCCAAATCTTTAACGCGAATACGACCGCACCCAACTCGAGATCGTGCGTCGTATAATTCTTCTCATGAACTTTGAGTTGCCTTGATGCATAAGCGATTACTTTGCCTCGTTGCATAAGAACACAACCAAGGCCTTGGTTAGAAGCATCACAATAGACAACTAAATCATCATTTCCATCGGGGAGAGTCAATATGGGAGCATTGCACAACTTTTGCTTGAGGGTTTGGAAAGCTTCTTCTTGTTTCGGTCCCCATTCATAAGTCTTACCCTTGTGGGTCAAGACGGTTAGAGGGACAGCAATCTTTGAGAAGTTTGAGATGAAGCGACGATAATAACCCGCAAGACCAAGAAATGAACGAACTTCGGTAGGAGTCTTTGGGGCATTCCATTTCTTAACCGTTTCAATCTTAGCAGGATCAACATGAATACCCTTGTCGTTGACGATGTGACCAAGAAATTGAACTTCCTTTAGCCAGAATTCACATTTGGAGAATTTGGCATATAGTTGTTCTTTTCTCAAGAGGTCCAAAACCAATCTAAGGTGTTGTTCATGATCGGCTTTAGTCTTGGAATAGATTAAGATATCGTCAATGAAGACGATCACGAATTTATCAAGGTACGGTTTGCACACACGATTCATGAGATCCATGAAAACTGCGGGTGCATTGGTTAGCCCGAAAGGCATAACCATGAACTCGTAATGACCATACCTTGTTCGGAAGGCAGTCTTAGGAATTTCATCTTCTTGAACACGAAGCTGATGATAACCGGATCGAAGATCAATCTTTGAGAAACAAGTAGAACCTTGAAGTTGATCAAAGAGATCATCGATTCTAGGTAAAGGCTAATGGTTCTTGATATTAAGCTTGTTGAGTTCGCGGTAGTCAATACACATGCGAAATGATCCATCCTTCTTCTTAACAAATAAGACGGGTGCACCCCACGGTGAATGACTTGGGCGAATGAAACCTTTGTCGGAGAGCTCTTGAAGTTGACTTGCAAGCTCTTGCATTTCGGAAGGTGCAAGACGATAAGGAGCTCTAGCAACGGGGTTAGCTCCAGGTATAAGATCAATACGGAACTCTACTTGACGAACGGGAGGAAGACCGGATAAATCCTTAGGAAAAACTTCGGGGAAATCCCGAACGATCGGAATGTCTTGGATACTCTTCTCCTTGACATCCTTTTGAACAATATGAGCTAAGAAAGCAATGTACTTCTTTCGTAAGTACTTTTGAGCGGTAGTACACGACATCAACTTAAGTCCCTTGCAAGGCTTTTCACCAAAAAACCCTTAAGGTTTCTCCCGATGGTAGCGGAATTCGGATACACTTTTCAAAGCAAATGACTTCGGCATGATGATTTGATAGCCAATCCATACCTATGATAATATCAAAGCTTTCTACTGGCATTGGAACAAGGTTGATTGGGAATGAATGGTCATTTAGTTCTAAGGAGCAATCACAAATAATGGAGTCAATTGTAAGGGAGTCACCATTCGCTATTTCGACGGTGAAGTTTTTCTCTAATTGGGATCGTGTCTTTGCAAGTAAAGGCTCAAAATTAAGTGACACAAAACTTTTATCGGCACCGGTATCAAACAAAATGGAGGCATATTGACTATTAACAAGGAACGTACCGTTAACCACGTCGTTGTTGGCTTGAGCTTCGTTGGCGTTTATGTTGAACGCACGCCCACGAGCTCCACCTTGTCTAGCATTTGCAAGTATTGGACATTGATCACGAAAATGGTTCGGGTCACCACACTCATAGTAAGCACGCCCATTAGCAATGGCAGGAGCACCTTGATTAGCCACTTGAGGTACGGTTCGGTTTGGAGGGTGGACTTGGCCCGCAAGAGCTTTGGCCCTACAAACATTGATAGTATGACCATATCTCCCACAATGAGTACAAAGGCGACATGGGATAGTTTGAGGATGATGATAATTGCAGGTGGCACAAAGAGGGTAGATCCCAACATATGGCTTTTTAGCCGGCGCTTAGGTGCAGCTTGGTTGACGGGAACAGCAGGAGTAACCACAACAAAATTTCTAACCTTCCTCTTTCTATTATTGCGAGAGGGCTCAGTGGTGGCTTCTTTGTTGTGAGTAGGAGGGGTTACGGTTTCAGAAACTTTCTTAGAACCCTTTTTGGTAAGAGTTCCAGCTTTCACATGATTATCAGTTAAGGTAGCGGATAGACGAATAACATCCTCAAAGTAGCAGGATTTCTACCTAAGACAGTATCTTGGATTTGTCTCGGTAGCCCACCAATATACTTTTTGATACAACGGGACAAAGGAGTGACAATGTGGGGCACGAGAAGACTCAACTCATGGAACCGAGTTGTATATGTTAAGCTTTCCCCACTATCTTGGGCAAGATCCCAAAATTCAGCTTCTAACTTTTTCACTTCATTTCGAGGGCAGAACTCCTCGGTCATAAGCCTTTTGACCTCATCCCAAGGTAAGGCCATAGCTACATCAACACCCCTATTCCTTTTCTCTCCATTCCACCATGTAAGTGCCCGTTTTTGTAGGACACTTGTAGCATGACGAACACGGAGGTTGTCGGGACAGTCACTATTGAGAAAGTTATTCTCAATGCTTTCAAACCATTGAAGGGGTCCAGTAGCTCCTTCGGTACCGAAGAACTTGAGGGGATTGCACGAGTTGAAGTGCTTGAATGTGCATTGAGATGGATTGTTACCACCATTTCCACCATTTCCACCATTATTACCACTATTGCTTCCATTTCCACCATTGTTGCCATTGGTGGCACTATTGGCTTGGGTGAGTTGTGTCACCAATTGGGTAAGAATAGCAGCAATGTCGGTGTTGGCGTTGGTTGCGGGAGCACGACGAGGAGGCATTCTACAGATTTTCACAAGACAAGAAAGATTGTAAGAACTTATGAGATTTGATAGGGTTTAATAGAATGAGAAAATAAAAATAGATATTCTTAGTTTGTATTGTACTCGAAAGTGACAAAATCACTTGAATACCATGGCACATTAAGGTTAATTAAACTTATAAAATTTTCAAGGAGACATGCTTTAGCCTATAAGTAAACACTCATCTCGGGAATTCCCAGGAAAGCATACGGGTCCCTCGGTTGATTGGGATTTATGCGAAATGCTTTCCTAGACAGAAATCCAAAATACATGTGTCACCCTTCCAGATTGCACGTGTCCTCAAATAATTTAACAATTTTAAAAACCTTAACGAAGAAATAAAAATTTTAGAGATTTTTGCTTCAAGAATTTTTTTCCACATGCTAAGAAGGATAAAGATAGAAAAGAAAATAATATTATGAGGTTTTAGGATATATGAAAGGATATTATTTATTAAATTATTATTTAAGAAGATCCTACTAAGTCATGATAACAAGTAAGGTATCAAATATAATAATAATTAATCATGGTAAGCATGTAGCACATAGCATGTAACACATAGCACAAAAATCATGAAACATAGTATAAGTGGGTGTCCTAAAGTTATAGTCTAGGTCAAGATGTCTAATAACCTAATTCTCTATAACCAAGGCTCTGATACCAATCTGTCACACCCCGACCGATGGCGGAATCATCGGGGCGGGACATGTAGACTGTTCATAGCACATGGTTGACTAGATTGAAATATATTAAAGTCAAATTTCCATTACAAATAATCCAAGTACAAACCAAATTCAAACAAAGAAACATAAAACAACTCATAGAATTCTTGATTTAAATTGCTAAGTCCAAATCCTATATTGAGCATGTCTTGCATCATTCTCACATATTAGGGCCTGAAACATGAATAAAATAAAGTCAACTAAAAAGTTGGTGAGTATAACACAGTTGTATATAGATAGCATATAGTTGAAAACAAATCCTTTACAAAACATGATAAAATAAGGCATTTATGGGGAGCAGCTATTGTGTAATCAAGTACAACCAAACCTTTGTAACTAGTATGCAAATTGTGTTGTCGGTATCAATCACCTCCACTTGGGTGGGTTTGTCAGACTCAGTAGATCTATCATTGAAAACCGTCGGCTTGTATAGTTAATGATTGCCCATAAGTTTTCACAAAGATTAGCACAACTAGCACTCGGGCACAAAGCTCAAATTTTGCACACATGTATGTAAATAGGATTTTGCACTTGTGTTGTTTGTGTAAATGTAAGTGTGTAATGTGTATAAAGTTCATGTTCTACCCCAAAAGTGTAAAAGAGTAAAAATGGGTTGTGAATACTCACTTGGTATGGAAGTGTAGCTAACAAAGAGTATAGATAAAATAAGAATCCTTGATATGCACGAGTTAACCTAGATAATAATGTATATTGAATCAAATATGTGCACAAAGTTTAAGTCTAAAAATGAAGGTTGAATTTGTGTATAAAACTATTGGTTTGTATTTAAAAGTATTGAATAATATATATAAAGTCTTGAAGTAAATATTTTTGAAACATTTTGATTAAGGTTGGGAATTGAATAGTAAAATAGAATTTTTATAAAATCATTGATTATGAAAATAAAGTATGTGTTAAATGTAATTTAATAAATAAATAAATGTTTTTATTTAAAAATGAAGAATAAATAATCTTATTTATTTATTTATAAAGTATGTAACTTACAAATAAAATGTTTTAAATGAAAAGTTTAATAACAAATTTAATTTTATAAACTTTTAATTAAATGATTTTCCATTTATTTCAAGATTAATTATTTGATCTTTTCAAATACCTTTTTATAAAACTAACTATATTTATTTAAAAACTTAATCTGAAATCTTTACTGATTAAAATATAATAATAATAATTCTGCCCAAAAGCTTCTGTCCTAAACACGACCGTGCCTGGGAAGGACACGACCGCGCTCGAACCACGGGCGCGACCGCGCTAGTCGGGACGCGACCTGGTTTGATCAAACAGAGGCCAACTTGGATAATTCACGAGGCACGACCTTGCCTTAGCTCGGCACGGTCGTGTCTATGATTCTTAGACACAACAGAGATTAGCCCAGAGGGCATGATTTGGTCTGGACAGGAGGACACGACCGCGCTAGATGATTAGCGCGACCGTGTCTATTCTAAATCAGACACGAATTGACAAATTCTTGTATTTTAAATGCTGAAATTGTTAGGGCTTTTGATTATTGAGTTGCTACGAGTCTTATCATATAAGTTAATTGTATGTAAATCGTGTTTAAGAATGGATTCGATTAAATCATTTTTATTAAAATAAGAATTTCGGTTCAGGATGATTTCTTTAATGGAAGCCCAGATTAACATGGGGCTTTTGATATATCGACTGAAACGAATGAGAGGAATGTTTCAATTACCCAAAACCGTAGAGAATTGATAGAGATCGGTAGAAGGAAGTTCCGACGTCGACAAGCTTGACTTCCGGCGACTTCTGCTGCGATTCTGACTGCTTCAATGGCTTCGGGTGTTCTAGAGAGGATTGTATATCGTCTAGAGATGGATTGTTCGGGAGTATTCGGATTGTAGAGAGGATTTGTGGTCTTGGGAGATAATTCTTTGAGGCTGAACGATTTCAGGATTAATTGGTAGTAAAGGGAATGATTGATAGTATTATTTTCTTGGTTAATGAAAATAAAACGTATAATGGTTTTGAATTCGAACGATTGGGCGTTTTGAAACTGCCTTTACGTTTTGACTGTTACGCAGGCGCAACCGTGCCAAGATAGGCGCGACCATGCTTAGGCACCGGGCGCGATCGTTCCAGGACCAGTCGCGCGATCGTGCCGAAGCACTTGGCGCGACCGTGCCAGGACGAAGCACGACCGTGCTAATTAGGGTTTCTTGGTATTTTGTTCAACTTTAACTCTTGACTTTTCAGGTTCTATAAATTTGAACTAAGTGGTTACTTGTATAATGTTTAAGTGTATATAATCGAGCAAAACTTGTGAATTTTTATTGAATCATTGCATTTAATTTGAGGCGGAAAAATAGAACAAGATAGTGCACGAGTATTGAGTTCGAAATGCATTACATTGAATTGAAAATATGAATACTAAAATCAGAAATGTTACACTTTCTCCTGCGTACCTACGTACTTGGTAAGTACGCATGACCTTTCTCCTGGGTACGTGCGTACTTGGTAAGTACGCATGATCTTTCTCCTGCGTACTTGGTAAGTACGCAGGGCGTCCTTCCTGCGTACTTGATAAGTACGCAGCACCTGTTTCCTGGACAAGTCCGAAATTCTTGCATGTTAATCCGATCATGCTAATTTTACAATTTTCTTTGATCAAAAGGTGTAGTTTTTACTCTAGATGCTTGTTCTAAGCTTATTTTCAAGTTTCATCCATAAAAACTTCTCCTATTTAGCTAAAACCCGAGAAACCCCAAAACAAAGAAAAACTCAGTTTAAGGTCGATTCGTTACCTGGATTGTGATTCTGATTCGGAGGTTTTGCTCACGAGCTCAGTAGTAACGTGCTCCTTCAATTTCGTGTCGATCCGTCGACTTTCTCTCTTTAGACCCGACTCTCCTTTCTCTCTCTAGCTTGCAAGTGTTGGTGAAAAATGAGAGATTCAAGGCTGTCTTGGCCCTTATATACCTGGGCTTCCCTCGGCCCGTTGGAGCCGAGCCCAAGCCCATCCGTTTTTCTTTTGTTTTATGACGATTAAGTCTCTTTCGCGTTATTATTTACTAAATTACTATTTTTGGGATGTTACATGGAAACCCTACCCGCCGTCATCGTCACCGTCTTCACCAGAATCCACCACCATCACTGCCGCCTGACTCCTCCCGCCTTCGCCGCCGCTGATTAGCGGAACCTTAGCCGCCATGGGGCAGCTACTACTGTCTTCGTCTTCATCACACAGCCCGCCACCACCGTCGCAGGGAAGACCGACTGCCGGCCTCCTCCTCCTCTCTATCTCCAGTCATTTCTCTTTCTCTCTCTCTCTCTATGAACCTAGGGTTTTTGACATAAATGTGGATATGGGGATGAAGTGGAGAGGGAAAATAGGAGAGTTCTAGATGGTGGGGATACTGTTGAGCCGTCGCGACACCGGTTGGAGCGCCGACCGGAATGTGGCCGGCCTCCTCTACCCCTCTCCCTCGAGCTCTCAACTCTCTCACTCTGTTTGTGTTTGGGTTTTGATTTGAAACAACAATTGAAGAAGAAATGGGTGTTTGGATGAATGAACTAAGATGAAAATGAAAATTATTAAAGAAAATATTGTTAGATATCTTGTTGCAGGAAATTTCTTAGGAAGGTAATAGTATATTTGAGAGGATTTGTGTAAGATTTTTAGGGTTTTCAAAATCTTCAAAGATTTTATAAAGTCAAAACCTGGATCGTAAATTTTAGAGAGTTTTTAATTAAATAATTTATTTATATAAAGTTTATAAAAGAAGTAGACACAAATGCAGTATACTTTATCCTGATTTTAACATATCGTGTGTTCTTCTGAGTCTCCGCCTCGTTAATTAAATCCGGATTTTTATTTTATAAATTTTATAATATTAAGATGCGGTAATAAATATAGTTTAAACATTTATCTAGTAAGATTTCCGTTCTTACTGCTGTCCAAGCCGGTATGCGTCGACACCGCATGTCTCGTACGCGTCCGCTCCAAATAAATGTTTCGCACTCCGTTTAAATAATAATACCTAATAAATATAAATAATTATTTAATTTATTTTTCTTAATCGCGCAGCTCTAGAATAGCTAGATAACGCTCTCGTACCGCTTGTCTAACCACGGATGCTCAGATTAAACGTTTCATGTCTCGAGATTAATTATTATTTTATAATTTCTATAATTATATATCGTGACAATATATGTCATCTAAATATTTGATTTGTATAAATTCTGTTTCGGCTGTTGTCTAAGCCTTGCTCAGACTAACGATCCGTGCTCCGATAATTTCTATTATTTATTAATACTAATATTATTAATTATAATAATAAATAATTATATATTTTATTATTCTATTTCTACAATAGCAAGTATCGATCTTGTACCATGTGTTCACAAGCGTCTGTTCTGGGTAAAGCATGTCGCGTTCTACAAGTAGTCATTAATTCTTAATTAGTAATAGTACTAATATAAGTAATTTAATGCGATAAGTGTAGAATAAGTACTTGTTTATATTATTTAGTTATACCGGATCTAGCAAGACCCGTTGATGTCCACACCGGTGTTTGTCGCAGTCGTGCGTCCGACGTCACATATCTCGCGTAAACTCCTAATCAGTCACCCGAAGATAAATACTAGTATTTATTAATATCAATTATTTGAGGTTTGACGTCTAAATATTTTATCGCGACGGATAACCGGTAATAACCCGTACGAGCTCGAAAACCGCTCTAAGAGTTCTCCGCGTAAATGATTTAGTTCGTAATCATTATTAATTATATCAAATCGTGTAACGATCCGTCAAACAATGTTTATTAGTTTGGATTCGGTTCGTATGTTGGGCCTTTAGTTGGACTGTTAATTGGTCGAGTCTGTTTTTTATAGTTGGGCCGAGCTCAATGGACCTAGTTAAATTGCGTAGTCACAATGTGTTTATTGGGTTCTACATCGTAGTCCAAAGTGTTCGACTTTGCTATTCAGTAGTTCAAGTATCCAAGTAAGTAGCACTTAATTAAATAATAAAAAAAATCAGGCCCTAAATTTGGGGTTGTTACAATTCCCTAGTCATAGTCGTCGTCTTGTTGAGCTACCAGTGCATTGGACGGTGCTCCTTGATTTTGACTACGGTTGTTCTTGAAGCTCTGATTGTTGTGATTCTGGTTGATTCCTGGACTAGGTCGGGTCAAGCCTAAGGCTGGTGCCTTGTCTTTCTGACATTCTTGTGCAAAATGTCCATAATTCAGACATTTATAACATTTTGTTTTTGATTTGTCAAACCCAACTTTAGCATTTGAATGCCCACCGATAAACTTACTACCGGTTTTGTTTAGAAAACGCTTTGCCCTTCTCAGGATCATGGCCATATTCCAATGTATGTCCATATCCTCCATGTCATCTGGATCAATTTTATTGAAGTCTTCCTGAACTGTTTCTGGATCAGTTAGCTTTCCACCAATGAAGTTTCGTATGCTAACATGCATGATGAGAACAAAGCTATATGATCTTCTGTAATTTTGGCAATAGCAGTTGAAGATGTAGAAGTTGAATATGTAGATGTTGTTCTCCTTTGTTGGTATGATCATGAACCTACAACAGCAAAACAAGTATGACTATTGCAACCATTTTCTTCTTTCTATGTAGGATTTCCTGAGAATAAAGCAATTCCCGTTCCCGTGGTTTTTGGTGTGGAAGAATTTCCAAAGTACATTGATGGTTCTTATACTAGAGGTCTGCTAGTGGTTTCTTTCTTTCTTAGGTTCATGTCATGTGCTTGAACCTTTCCTATTGCTTCATCAATAGTCATTTCATAGAACTTAGGGCTTTCTTTTAACAGGGTTGTGTACATGTCAAACATTGGAGGTAATGCATCAAGGAATTTTTCAACAAGTTCGTCATCAAGATATTTTAGTTCATAAGACTTAAGTTCAGTCTTAAGATGATAGAACCTAGAGATAAGTTCATCAATGGATTCATTTTCCAGATATCTGAAACATTCATATTGTTTCCTTAATAACTCCCTCTTGTTTTTCTTAACATCACTGTTTCCCTCAAACCATTTTTCTAAGGCTTTCCACAAATCTAGTGAGGTATCATAGCCTCAGAAACTATGAAATAAGTCTCGGGTTAGTGCCATGTTTAATGAACCATGTGCCTTCTTTTCTAGATCATATGCCTTCTTTTCTTCAACATCAAGCCTAGAAATTGGTTTGGGTTGGTTTTCACCAAGAAATTTGTAGGATCGGTGAATACAAGATGGTTCTATTCTAGTTGAGATTGGCGGAAACAATCACAACTAAGCAATGTAAACAAGTAAAAAATAAGAATACTGATAAATGCTATTTGTATTAAGCTTCAAAGATTACAAGATTACAGAGAAAACTCTTGAGAAAAAGCGTTGTATACAATGACTCTAAGTACTACTTATATAGTAACTTAAAATCAAGACAGACCCTTGATTCTAAGGATCAGATCTAACACAAGACGTTGATCTTGTATTAAAGCTATTCTACATGTAACGACAATAAAAACTACAAAAGTTATCTTTACTCAAACGTCTTCTTAGGAATCATTGCTTGAGTCCTTGGAAGAAGTGCATCGTTATCTTTTATTGTCTTGCAACAGTAACATTCTTTCTGTGTGGAGGGTGTCAGTGTTGCAGCAAAAATTTGTTAGTGGTAATTGTTTCTTTATCGAATCCATTCAGCTGCAACGTTTGATCTTCAGTGGGAATGGCTATCAGCAGCAATGTTGTTGATCAGCAGCAAGACACAACTGTCCACAACTGCTGATGATTTGCCTATCAATAGCAACTTCAGTCTTCAGAAGATAAGGCTATCCACAACAGATTTGTTCTTCAGTAGAAGAACAAGTGTCCGCTGCAGATAAGCTTATCCGCAATAGTTTGTACTTAGAGAACTTTGTAGCCATCAGTCTTTATTTCTACAAACTCCCCCTAGACTGATGCTACCAAAACTCTCTTACTGCTTTTCCTGCTGAAGCTTTTCCATGTTGCAGACTATCCTTTCTACCTCATAGCCTCTTGGGTGGGATTGTTTAGAGAAAGCTCAGATAGAGTCTTTATGTCTTTGCTTGGAATTTTGAAGATGGCCTTGCTTGAACATATCATCTTCTGTCCTTTAACATCAATCAGGATAAACTCGTTGGTATCAGCCTTGAAGGACCAACTGGTGAATGGAGAATGGGTTTGAAGAGGTTTGGCATCAATGATTACATCTTTACTAGGGTTGAAGTGATGTTTGATCGCTAGCCTAAGATGTCTCCCACCTTCATTCTCTGGCTCATGGGCTTCACCCAACTCCATCATTCTTCTTAGTTATGAGTCTGGGAGTTGCAGTACCACATCAACAGATTTATAGATAGATCTTTTCAGTTCTTCCTTTCCCCTAAAAACTTCAAACCATTTATCTTGACTGTTATAGAACCAGACAATTATTTCTCTTGAGTCTTCTGGTGTGATGGTAGGTTTGGTTTTCTTCTTGGAAGGCTACTGATGAGGAGGAGCTGGGTGGAAAGATTTAGACTTTGTGGGTGGAGAGGAGGGAGGTCTAGGATTGAGAGTGGAAGGTTGTTGAATAGAGGAAGTGGTGGATGAGGGAGAAGGCTTGGGTTTCATTTGTTTCCTTTCATCGTCTTGATTAATCACCCTCTTCTTTGAGCCTTTCTTCCCAGTCTTTCTTCCTCTTCCTTCTTGACTTTAAAGTAAAGGGCTTGCAGGTTCATGAAACTCATGGGACCCAACCTTTTTCCACTCTATCCTCTAGCCTTTAGGAAGTCAATCATGCCCTTCCTTTCTTCATGGGTTCTTCTGTTAAAGGCAATGATCTTGTTGGATTTCTATTTGGCTTTTTATCCTTCTTTAGCCCTTTTCTTATTTGCCAATTGACCTTGCTGACCCATGAAGGCACTATAGATTTCTTTATTTGATAGTTTCTCAAGGTAGTCTGCATCCTCACCTTGAGAAATCAGAGCCTCTATCCACTCCTCTCTCATTTCTTTGGCTAGTTCAGAATCAGTTATTCTGAACTTAGCCTCTTCCTTTTTCTTCTTCTCTCTTTCTTCTTCTTCTTTATTGAATTGTTCCTGCAGTTGCAGAGCTAGAGATTCACCTTCTTGAATTTGTGAAGCTGCAGGAATCTTAACTTTCAGATCATCTAGCTGCTTAGCATAGAGCTGGATTTGTTGTTTTCTAAGGAGTATGACAGTTTTTCTTTCTTGTGCTTTTCTTAATTCAACCATCTCCTCTTCTTCTCTTCTTCTTCTTCTTCTTCTTCTTCTTCTTCTTTTTCTTTCCTCCCTTTCCTTCTTCTCTTTCAATAACCTTTCTTCATCTTCTTCTGGCATAGGTCTCTTCCCCTTGTCTTTGCTGGATGCCTCAGCTTCAGCTTCATGGACCACAACAGCAGATGTAAGAGATGCTATTTGGATCTCAGCTTCAGCTTCATTGGCATTTTGTGGAATGGACAAGGGAAGGACACTTTCTTCATCTTCTTCCCATTCAAGACCTGTCACTGCTTTCCATTCTTTCTTCATCTTTTCCTCTTCACTTCTTCTGGATTCTTCTGTTGTGTTTAATCTGACAGTTGGAGAGGAAAGAATGGACAGGTCTGAGTCGGAGTTTGAGTCATCCATTGCAAGTCGTCCTTCCTTTTCAAGCTTAGCTTTGATGGTTTTTATCATTGCTTGACTCTCTAAGGAATTTACATTTCATATGTGTGTTCTAAGCTCGAAGACCTTATGCAGGAAGTCTGAATTTAAGAGTAGGATCTCATTGATGTTGATTGAGAGAGATGATCCATTACTCAGGAAAAATGTGAAGTCAGAAGACCCAGTGTTTGACCATCCTAGCACTTCCAAGTCTCTGACCACTGTGTTGTATAGAAATCTTCTCCAGCAAACAACTTCTTCTTTTGTTAAAGTACTGCTCCTGATCAAGTCAAGTCTTCTTGGAGCCAGTTTTTGTTCTACTGCTGTTGAAGATTCTGCACGGTCTTTAGGATAGGCCACCATGTTTGCTTCTTCTAATAGTGTTTCAAACCAGGGCAGATTTTCCTCTATTAAGTCTTAGAACCTGCTGATTGCAAGTTATGCTGAGAGATCTGTAGAGGTGTTGGTGCAGCTGGATAGGTACAGTTCAAGCACTTGGAGTGGATTTAGTGCATTCCAGTTCATCTCTTCTACCCCACCGAACTCCTTTCTGATCCAGAATCTCTCAGTTGAACCATCATACCCCCAAGCTAGTATGGAGTCAAATTATAGCTTATTTGAAGACAGTTTGAATTGGGGGTGGTTTGACTTATTATGGTTGCGGCTTCAGGAAGCATGCTGAATGATGGAGGCGTGCCTTCATGGTGACTTTCATTATGTAACTCCTCATCAATAGCTCGGACAACTAACTTCCAATCCTCCGTGATTTCTTCCTCTTCATCTACTGAGTCTGGCAAGTCTTGAACTTGAACGAAAGCAGGTCTGATTAGAGAACTTTTGTAGGTCCCGGGAGCCTCGTCGCGCAGCGGAGATACACGGACCTGTTCTGTGATTTGTGTGGGAACCAAGAAACGAGACAGAGAAAACATGAATAAAGACAAAAGACAATGAAACGACACGTAATCCATAACATAGAAGTCATCCCATATTACAGACTACATACCGAAGGAGCACACATCTCTCATCTAAGCTCACGGTCCATGGGTCGGGAGAGCTCTTCCCAACCCGGACACCTCTTAACCTTGTTCCAGAAGTTCCACCTAAAAATGAAGACAAGTCTTCTATTTATAGGGGAAGGAACACTACCTGCGTACTTGACAAGTTCGCAAAGCAAAAGCCTTGCGTACTTATTAAGTACGCATGGTTTGGTCATGCGTACTTGACAAGTACGCCGGACCAAACTGGTGTGCAAGTTAAGTACTCAGGAACACCCTCCTGCGTACTAGCCACGTACACCGATACATAGAATTTAATCTATAGTTACAAAACATGCTTCTACAACTTTGAAAGGCTGTCTGCTCTTGTATCCATTCGTCGAGGCTGTCAGCATCGTCTTCCATAGCAACTATCTCCCCCTTTTTGGTTGCATCAGTGCACAGAGTCTGGTCAGTTTGAGTGCCCACTGAGACAAGGGAAGGAGTAGTCACTGGAGGGCATTGATGGGCTTCATGCATAGAGACTTGGCGCCTTAGTTTTGACACTTCGGCCTCTAGCATTTCCACCCTGGCCGTCAATTCCAAGTTATGAAGTTTCAGTCTATCCTCATCCACAGTTGTGGAATCCTTGGATCCAGATGGGGCCTTAGGCCTAGCCTCTGCATCCCCATCACCCTGGTTTTCTTGGCATTTGGGATTCCTCTCAGTGAAGAGTGTTTCAAAGGAAACATCCTCACTGTGAGTTGCTGTGGTTAGGGTCTTAGTGATGTTATCACTGTCCTCCTAGTCAGTTGATGTACCAGGAGTAGTGACAGCCCTTTCCACATTCACTCTATCAGTACTCCCAGAGTGTACCTTCTTGGGTGAAGAACTTGGGTTACGTGCACTAGCAGCCAAGTCAATCAATACCTACGAGATAGTGGTTGTTGGAGAAGGTATATCATCTTCACAAGGTGCATCTGCCCTTAAGTTCAGAGAAGAAAAATAATGGAATGGCTCAGTGGGTTGTTCTATGGATCCGCGGTCTGATCCTGATCCTAATAGAGAAGCTTCTAAGGAACTCTCTCTAATAATGTGGCTATCCCTTTGGATATTATCATCAGAATTTTGGGATTCTGAATGAGGGCTTTTAGGTTGGGATTGGGCCTTTGAGACAAGAAGAGAAGGAGTCTTCTTGCTCCTTTTTCTAGTATATTTTGCTGCAACTGGGGCCCTTTGTTCCAGTTGAACGATAACATCCAAAACAGGTGTAAGTAATTTCTGTGCATGTACATCCTTAGTAGTATGCACAGGGGTTCGAACAGTGGAAGCAGATTGTTGTTCAGGATGTGAAGAGGAGGGTGTGCGATCAATATCAGTTGGGATTGCTGAACTGTCACCCTGGGTACTTTGTATGTTCATCATTGTAGATAACAATGGAACATTGACCCCTGAGAACTTTTTGGAAACAGTTCTCATACTTTGAAAAATGTTATTTTTATGTCCCAGCATAAGATAGATTTTTGTCGATTTTGAAAGATCTTTTAATTCGTTATTGAAAACTTCCTGCAAGAATCTTAGGTACATAAAAAATGATTGCTTTGCACCTTCTTAAAGGTTATATCTCAAACCTTCAAAGATGAGATGTTTAAATTTGAAACCCTGGACAGAAACCATACCATGAACAGCAGAGGCGAGAGCAGATCTCACTTGATGCCATCCACTTCTCTTCTGGGATATGCATTGTAGAAGAGTGTGGCATAGATACTTCCATGGAGGGCCCATCAGTGCCTTTTCGATTGTGTACTCGTTCTGATTTCCAGTGTACCCTATGGATACAAACGTCCTCATATATTCATCTTTTGAGTATGAAATGGCGGCCCCCTCGTCTTGAAGCTCGAGGTATTTTCTGAGAGTAGCTTCAGTGATGATGATATATTTGCCGTCTACCGTGACTTGGATTTGGGGAATCCCCTATTCGGTAGAGTAGACGGCGGTGTTCCAAAAATCCTCCATATGGGGGACATATATGGTAGGTTGACGGTTAGTGAAAAACATATCTTTGATCGACAAAGAAAATAGATCATATCATCGAACCCTTCGGACTTCTTTCCTTTAACCAGGTATGCAGTGAGATTGTGGTAGGGAGAAAACTTGTCATTAGGATGGTTTATGTCAACCTCTGCCATTTTGTTGGGTTTGGAGGGAAAGAGGAAGGTTTTTGAAGGGTGGTTAAGGATGGAGAGCTTTGAATGTTGTGGAGGCTTAAGGGAAAGAGATGGGAGTTAGGGTTAAATTGAATGTGAAGAGGTGGTGAAGAAATTTGATTTGTGTTATAACGGAAGGGGAGGGAAAAAGCAAAATGACTTGTACAGTACAACCTTATTCATGTTTTACTGTTACAGCTATAATACACTAAAGCAGTCATGATAAAGACTGAAGGTAATTTTTTACAGCGGGTAAAAGTTAATTTGGACTTATTTTTTACCCATCAGCAGCAAACTTGGTTGCTGTGGATGGTTAAGCCTATCCTCTGCAAGCTTGGTTGTTGCGGATGGTTAAGTCTATCAGCAGCAAACTCAATTGCTGCTGATGGATGCAATGATCTGCAGCAAGAATGTTGCTGCTGTCAGCCTTAAAGCTATCCGCAGGAAACTTGTTCCTACTGATAACCTAAAGCAGTCAGTGGTAAATATTTTGCTGCTGATGATTAAACATGTCAGCAGCTAAAAGTCGAAATTACTGCTGACTTATAACATTTATTTACAACAAGGGACAAACACATTTACAAAACAAAATTTTAGAGACGGATTTTAATCAAAGTTCATCATACCAATAGATTCAACTAAATATCTAAATCTAGCTTCATCAAACGGTTTTGTGAACAAACCAGCATATTGCTCATTGGTATGAACTTTGGTTAAAATAATTCTCTTTTTCTCAGCTTGATCTCTTATGAAGTGATACATGATGTCAATGTGCTTTGTCTTGGAGTGCTGCACCGGATTGTTTGTGATTGATATAGCACTCATGTTGTCAATGTGAATGGGAGTTGCCATGAAAGTCATCCCATAATCCAGCATTTGATTTTGTATCCAGATGACTTGTGCACAACAACTTGAAGCTGCAATGTATTCTGCTTCTGCTGTAGAAGTTGAAACACATGTTTGCTTCTTGCACTGCCATGAAATCAGTCTCTCTCCCAGAAACTGACATCTCCCTGAAGTGGACTTTTTGTCCAAGTTACATCCCGCATAATCACTGTCAGTGTATGCATACAGATTGAACTTATCATTTTTAGAGTACCATAGCCCAAGTCAGGTGCCTGGAACAGCCACTGTCTACTACCCAGGTGTTATTCTTGTGACCTGGCTATCCCTGCACATGAGAGAGATATAGTTAGTGGGAGGAATCCGAGAGCTTGCATCCTTGTAAGAAAGGGTTCTTGGATTATCAGTATCAGCATGTGTGCATTCAACGGAACCAATGATGATTCTTGGAGGAATTTTGGCTTTCCAATGCTGAATTGATGATTTTCTAGCTCTCTTTGCTTTGTCAGCAGCAGATGTTGCAATTGAGGACTTTGGCTTATCAGCAGCATATTTTGTGGCTGCTGATGGTTTTACTTGAGCAGCAACAATCTTGGTTGTTGCTGAAGGCTTGTCTTTGGGTCGCTGGGGCTTTAACTGATCAACAACATTGCTGTTGGATGCTAATGGTTTAACTTGGGCAGCAGCATTCTTGGTTGCTGATGAAGGCTTTTCTTTGGTTGCTTGAGTCTTACTTGGTCAGAAGCAATTTTGTTTGCTGCTGATGGTTTAACTTCCGAAGTATGCCTACCCTTCTTCATCTTACTGATAGGCTTTTGTTGAAGTGATATTTGATGAAGAACCTGTTTGAGAGGATTAAACTTACAATTTGCAGCAAAGTGGTCTGATTCACTACAGATGATGCAAGATTGTTGAGGTCTTGGCATATGCTTTCTTGGTGGGGATAGAGAGTTTCTGAACTGAGTTGCTTTGGCTTCAAAGCTTCTTACCTTTTTGTTCTTGTTTGTTTTCTCAAAAGCGTGTTGCTTTAGGTTTCTTTGTTGTTGAAGGTAATAGAAGCAGGTGCTGGCATTATGATTGTATTTCCCGCACACAAAGCATGATTTCGCCAGTTTATCCCTTTGAAAGTACACATAGTCCTTTCTTTTGATCAAGTCTTTCAAGTTCCAGAGGTGAGCTTTGTTGTGCTCAAAGGTGGCTTCTTCCAATGTCTTTTGAACATATGGAGCCCTCTCTCCAGGCGCATGACATATGTCAAACACCTTCCTTTGTTGTGATTTGGATTGAGGCTTTGAGTTGGTGGAGGTTGAAGATAGTCCCTTTTCAACTGTTAGCTTTCTTCCTTCTGGAGGATAGCTGATTCTGATTTGTTTGGATGGTTGAGATACTGGTACTGTTTTGAAGGGATGAAAGGGCTTGGATTGTTGGCTTTGATTCAGAGCCTGTCATTGTTGCTCAAAAGGGTGAAGCTGATGATGACGTATTCATGGCTCCTGGTGCATCTTCTTCAGAAGTAAAACCTGAGGTAGTTTCTAACTCTGAAACGTTTTGTTCTAACTGTATTTCAGTGAAGGATAAAATGATGAGGGTTATGGATGACAACGTAAACCTCATTTGTGATATGAAATCCATGCACACGGTAAATCAGAAATTAAAGGATAATGAGAATGTGTGTATTGAGAGGATAGAATCATTGAAGAGGGATATAAGTTCTCTGACTTTGAAGATCAAAGAGCAAGCATATCACCTGGATATGTCCTTTTGCAGAAATTGAGAAACGAAATAATGATCTTGATGAGAAAGATAAGGAACTAGCTGAATCTAAAGCAGAGGTGATCAGATTGCATAGAAAGTTAGAAAGCTTTGGAAATTCATCATTCTTATTAGGACATTATCATGAAAATACAGAAGAGGGGAATGTAACTACTGGTATTGGTTATGTTCCTCCACCATTCAACGGAAATTATTCTGTTACACCTGAGATTATAAAAGATGAGGATTTAGATCCTAAGACTGTGTTGAATGTGAATCCAGTCACAGGTGAAGATATGGTGTATTCTGATGAGAGTGATGATGAATATTTTGATGAAGCTAAGGTAGAGGGGATACGGAAAGAGGTTAAGAAAGAACACTCAAAGGTTGATTCTAATTCATCTAGAAATTATACATTTGGAAGTTCTTCAAATTCAAGGACAGTTCCATATGTTAGAGATTATAAATGCAGGCGTACATGCTTTCATTGTAATGAGATGGGTCACATTGTGGTGAAATGTCCTTACAAAAATAAAGGGAAGAAGCATGTAGTTCCTGAGAAGATGAAGCCTGAATCAAAACCTGTTGAGAAAAAGTGTGTTTAGTCTCAAACTCCAAAAGAAGTTCATGTAGGCGAATCCTATTCAAGTGCATCTTATCGTGTGAATATTCTTTATATGAGAGACTATAGTGAGAAGAGATCTTGCATTTACTATGGTCTTGTAGGGCACATTAGGATTGATTGTCCTCACAATGACAAAGGTAACCGACATGTTACTCCAGAAAAGGTAAGAAATCCTGGTAAGCCTTATGTTAACCAAAATGTGGTTAAACCTCATGATACACCAAAGGGTAATTCAAAATATGAGGTTAGGCTTTCTAGACCTCAAAGACGGAGGAGAAACAGAAGATTGAGAAAACTTTTAGAACAAAAAGAGTTTTCACAATCTAAACAATTTTTAAATGAACAAGAGTGTTCAAACACTTCACATTTTAAGCAAAAAGAACTTAATGAACATAAGTATGTTTGAAAATCTAAAGTTTCTATTTCTGACTCGTCGAAACAATCTGCAAAAATCGATGAGAGATTCGATTGTGAATGGAGTGAGGTTTATTATTTTGATACAGATGGACGACCCATGACTACCATGGCTTGGGTCCCAATTTCAAATTAATGTTTCTTGTTAGTTGTGCAGGATTAACCAAGAGGGACTATTAATACCATTTTGGTTGTTGATAGTGGTGGTTCTAAGCACATGACATGGAATGACATCTGTAAGAGTAAGGAGTTATTGATAACTGAGAATCTATTTGATTCAACGACTTGATGCTCAAGGGGGAGAATATGTCACACACAAAGTTTTGGAAAGAGTTTACAAAGTCCAAATGATAACCTAAAAGTTAAGATGATAATGGTGAGCATAAAGTCGTTGATGCAACCATTTGACTAGTTGAGGGGGAGTCTACAGGACAGGGGGAGTACAGAACTATGTTGGTGACAGAGGCAAAGGCATTCAATTATATGGTTACATCGGTTTGAGTATTTAATTGATTGAATTGCTTAATCCTGAGTAACCAAGTAAAGTGTTTTTCATAAAGATTTTGAAAAAGCCAAACAAATTGAAAAAGATAAAATCGACATTACTTGAAGTTAAAGAAGAGATGATTGTACATCAGTAGATGTTCTTTCACACATGACCTTAGATTGACTGGTTGGTGCTTTATGTTAATATATCTGAATTATATGTTTTGATCTAAACTTCAGAGACTACACAAATAGGAAATGATATTGTTGTGTATGCATATAATTTGAATTGTTAGTAGACTAAAAGCGTCACTGAACCGTTAGTAGTGTAAAAACATAATTGCATATGTTACAACTGTGATTTGAACCCATTTTATGCCTGGGTGTGTGTGTTAAAAGATCACTATCAGATAAATAATATTAGCTTTTAATAAAGATTGTCCTATGAGATCAATTTCGGGTTATGTTCTTAGCACTATTCATTCGATTTGCTTTAGTGCCCATGTCCCGAAAAGCATGCAATTTGAAGTATAATCAAGATATGTACTTGAAAACATCTGTCAAACATATACTAGCCCTTGGATCATATTGATAAATAAACTTTATGGATTCCATTGAATTCATAATCCAGATAACAGTTGGATCCACGTACTCGAATCTTATGATTCCACATATATAAGCCAAAACATTGAATCGTTCTATTCTGAATCTCATTGATTCCTATATAATCCAATTTGGATTATGCTATTCATGTGCTAAGTGATGTTTCCTCATTCTGGAAATTCAGATAATCTTTAGTGAAATCTCATATGTCTTGAAGATAGTGCATTTACTTTCTGTTGGCATACTAGTGGGGTACACGTTGTATTTCATACTTAAATGGTACCTTAACTCACAAGAAAGTGGGAATGAGATGCTTTAGTTTCAAATCTTATAATATTGACAATTTGAATTTGTGTGTCACACCCTGTGTCACACCCCGACCGATGGCGGAATCATCGGGGCAGGACATGTAAGACTGTTCATAGCACAAGGTTGACTAAATTGAAATATATTAAAGTCAAATTTCTATTACACAAAATCCACGTACAAACCAAATCCAAACAAAGAACAATAAACAATTCATAAACTTCTTGATTTACTATTGCTAAGTCCAAATCCTATGTTGAACACGTCTTGAATCAATCTCACATATTAGGGCCTGAAACATGAATAAAATAAAGTCAACTAAAAAGTTGGTGAGTATAACACAATTGTATATAGATAGCATATAGTTGAAAACAAATCCTGTACATAACATGATAAATAAGGCATTTATGGGGAGCCGCTATTGTGTAACCAAGTACAATCAAGCCTTAGTAACTAGTATGCAAATTGTGTTGTCGGTATCAATCACCTCCACTTGGGTGGGTTTGTCAGACTCAATATATCTATCATTGAAAACCGTCGGCTTGTATAGTTAATGATTGTACATAATAGTATGCAAAAGTTAGCACAAATAGTCCTCGGGCATAAAGCTCAAATTGCACACATGAATGTAATAGAATTTGTAATGGTGTTGTTTGTATAAGTGTAAACATGTAATTTGTATATGGTTCATGTTTCACCCCAAAAGTGTAAAGGAGTAAAAGGGGTTGTGAATACTCACTTGGTATAGAAGTGAAGCTAACAAGGAATATAGATAGCAATAAGATCCTTGAAATGCACACTTTACCCTAAAGAGTAATATGTATTGAATCACATAAATGCATAACGTTTAAGTCTAAAATGAAAGTTGAATTTGTATATAAAACCTTTGATTTGTATTTAAAAAGTACTGGATAAAATATATAAAGTTTGAGGTAAAATATGTTTGAATCAACTTGATTAGGTTTGAATTAAATAAATAAGTGTATAACTATAGTTTATGAAATAATGTAAATGTTAATTGTAATTAAGTATAAATAAATAAATGATTTTGATTTAAAATGTAAATTAAATAAATCATCATTATTTATAAATTTTGTAACTTAATTGTTTAAAATATCATTTAAGTGTAAGATGATAAATATATATTTAATTTTTATAAACTTTTTAATAAATTATATTTATGCCAAGATTAAACTTTTAATCTATTTATTATTTTTTTTTAAATGCAGAAAACATATCTTTATAAAATCTGAAACATTTACTGATTAAAATATAAAAATTATAATTCTGTTAAAAATTCTGAGTCTAGCACGACCGTGCTCAAGCCACGGGCGCGACCGCGCTAGTCGGGGCGCGACCGGGTTGATCAACAGGAGCACAATCTAGACAAGTCTGACAGGCACGACCGTGCCTTGGCCAGGCACGGTCGTGTCTATGATTTTTAGACACAACAGGGACTAGCCCAGAGGGCATGACCAGGTCTGGACAGGAGGACACGGCCGCGCTTCTAATCGGCACGACCGCGCTAAATGAGGCACGGCCGCGCTAGATGATTAGCGCGACCGTGTTTATTCCAATTCAGACACGAATCGAGAATTTCTTGTATTTTAAACACTGGAATTGTTAGGGCTTTTGATTAATGGGTTATTACGAGTATAATGGTAAGTTTCAATTGAATATAAATCATGTTTATAACCGGATTCGATTAAAGTATTTTTAATAAAACATGGCTTCTGATTTAGATAAATTTACGAAATGAAAACCCTAATTAATAAAGGGCTTTTGATACTGATATTGAAATAAAAGGACGAGAGGATTCAATTACCCGGAATAGTAGTGAATCGCTAGAGGACGGTAGAGAGGAGTTCCGGCGACGGCAAGACTAGTTTCCGGCGACCTCTGCTGCGGTTCCGAATGCTTCAGCGGCTTCGGATGCTTCAGAGACGATCTGGGAAACGTTTGACTGGATTTCTTGAGGTAATTCTGATCGGAAATGCTTGAGAGAGTTTTTCTTTGAAAAGTTTGAGAGAGTTTTCTTGAATTGATGAAATGAAACTGAGGCGTTGAATAATTTGAAAGCGGTAATACAATTTCTAAGGGAAAAAGAAACGTATAACGGTTTCGGATTCGAACGATCGGGTGATTAAACTGCATTTACGTTTTTCTGTTACGCAGGCGCGACCGTGCCAAGGAGAGGCGCGACCGTGCCTAGGCACCGGGCGCGATCGTTCCAGAGCAGGTTGCGCGACCGTGACAAAGCACTTGGCGCGACCGTGCTAGAACGAAGCACGACCGTGCCTAACTAGGGTTTCTTACATTTTTCAACTTTAGCCCTTGACTTTTCAGGTTTGATAAGTTTGTACCAAATAGTTTCTTGTATAGCGTTTAAATGTATATAATCTAGTAAAACTTACGAATTTATATAGAATCATTGCATTAAATTTTTACGGCGAGAAAATAATGAGACATTGCACGAGTATAGAACTTGAAATTGCGTTACATTGAATTGAAGTAGGAATACTAAAATCCGAAATGTTACAGTCTCCCCATGTTGAGAGAATTTCGTCCCGAAATTTAGCTAGAGGAAACAACATTATTAGTAAAAAGGTGAGGGTACTTGAGCTTCATTTGGTCTTCTCGTTCCCAAGTGAACTCAGGACCACGCTTAGATTCCCAACGAACTTTAACGATAGGAATGCGACTTCGCTTGAGCTGCTTGACTTCACGATCCATAATTTCCACCGGTTTCTCAACGAAGTGCATCTTTTCATCAATGTGCACGTCGTCAAGCGGTATATGGAGATTTTCATCGGCGAGACACTTCTTTAGATTATATATATGAAATGTAGGATGCACATGGCCAAGAGATGGAGGTAACTCGAGCTTGTAAGCCACTTTCCCAATCCTTTCTAGGATCTTAAATGGACCAACATAACGAGGTGCTAACTTGCCTTTCTTTCCAAAACGGATCACACCCTTCCATGGAGATACCTTAAGAAGAACGAGATCACCGACTTGGAATTCCAAGGGTTTTCGACGTTTGTCGCCATAACTCTTTTGCCGACTCCTCGCTACTCGAATATTGTCACGGATTTGAATAATCTTGTTGGAACTTTCTTGAATTAACTCAGGACCGGTGATTTGTGCTTCACCAATCTCGTTCCAACAGATAGGAGAACGACACTTGCGACCATAGAGGGCTTCGAATGGAGCCATGTTGATACTTGTGTGGTAGCTATTGTTGTAAGAAAATTCAATGAGGGATAAATGTGAATCCCAATTGCCACCAAAATCGATTACACAAGCTCTAAGCATGTCTTCAAGAGTTTGGATTGTTCGCTCGATTTGTCCATCAGTTTGGGGATGGTAAGCCGTGCTCAAATCCAAACGAGTACCAAGAGCAGATTGGAGAGATTGCCAAAATCGAGAAGTGAACCAAGCGTCTCTATCGGATATTATGTTCAAGGGAACACCATGACGGCTCACAATTTCATCAATGTAAATTCGGGCTAATTTCTCCACTTTGAAGTCTTCACGAATAGGCAAGAAGTGGGCAGATTTGGTGAGTCGATCAATGATCACCCAAATACTATCATAACCACTCGAGGTGCGAGGGAGCTTGGTAATGAAATCCATAGCTAAATTCTCCCATTTCCACACGGGAATTTCCGGTTGTTCGAGTAAACCAGAAGGACGTTGATGTTCGGCTTTGACTTTGGAGCAAGTTAAGCATTTGACAACATAAAGAGCAATGTCCTTCTTCATACCGGGCCACCAATAAAGTTGGCGAAGATCTTGGTACATCTTATCCGCACCAGGATGAATAGAATAACGAGTCTTATGAGCCTCGTTCATGAGAATTGCACGGAGATCATCGCGATCGGGAATCCAAATACGGTTCAAATAATATAGTAAGCCATTGGGTTTTGATTCAAGAAGAAGTTCAACACCACACGACATTTCTTCATACATGTTACCCTCGGTTACCGAGACGTGTTGAGCGTCTAAGATACGGGTTTGAATATTGGTTTGAATACGGGCACAATGAAGCATAACATGGTCCTTTCGACTCAAAGCATCGGCTACGACATTCGCTTTGCCGGGATGGTAACGAATTTCGCAGTCATAGTCGTTAAGGAGTTCGACCCAACGTCGTTGCCTCATATTGATTTCTTTTTGGTTGAAGATATGTTGAAGACTTTTGTGGTCGGTGAATACCACACATTTCGTGCCATATAGGTAATGTCTCCAAATCTTTAACGCGAATACGACCGCACCCAACTCGAGATCGTGCGTCGTATAATTCTTTTCATGAATTTTGAGTTGCCTTGATGCATAAGCGATTACTTTTCCTCGTTGCATGAGGACACAACCAAGACCTTGGTTAGAAGCATCACAATAGACAACTAGATCATCATTTCCATCGGGGAGAGTTAATATAGGAGCATTGCACAACTTATGCTTAAGAGTTTGGAAAGCTTCTTCTTGTTTCGGTCCCCACTCATAGGTTTTACCCTTATGGGTCAAAGCGGTAAGAGGGACAGCAATCTTTGAGAAGTTTGAGATGAAACGACGATAATAACCCGCAAGACCAAGAAATGAACGAACTTCGGTAGGAGTCTTCGGGGCATTCCAATTCTTAACCGTTTCAATCTTAGCAGGATCAACATGAATACCCTTGTCGTTGACGATGTGACCAAGAAATTGAACTTCTTTTAACCAAAATTCACATTTGGAGAACTTGGCATATAGTTGTTCTTTCTTTAAAAGGTCCAAAACCAATCTAAGGTGTTCTTCATGGTCGGCTTTAGTCTTGGAATAGATTAAGATATCGTCAATGAAAACGATCACGAATTTATCAAGGTACGGTTTGCACACACGGTTCATGAGATCCATGAAAACTGCGGGTGCATTGGTTAACCCGAAAGGCATAACCATGAACTCGTAATGACCATACCTTGTTCGAAAAGCAGTCTTAGGAATGTCATCTTCTTGAACACGGAGCTGATGATAACCAGATCGAAGATCAATCTTCGAGAAGCAAGTAGAACCTTGAAGTTGATCAAAGAGATCATCGATTCTAGGCAAAGGATAACGATTCTTGATAGTAAGCTTATTGAATTCGCGGTAGTCAATACACATACGGAATGATCCATCCTTCTTTTTAACAAATAAGACAGGTGCACCCCATGGTGAATGACTCGGGCGAATGAAACCTTTGTCGGAGAGTTCTTGAAGTTGACTTGCGAGCTCTTGCATTTCGGAAGGTGCAAGACGATAAGGAGCTCTAGCAACGGGGTTAGCTCCGGGCATAAGATCAATACGGAACTCTACTTGACGAACAGGAGGAAGACCGGATAAATCTTTAGGAAACACTTCGGGAAAATCCCTAATTATAGGAATGTCTTGAATACTCTTCTCCTTGACGTCCTTTTGAACAATATGAGCTAGGAAGGCGATGTACTTCTTTCGTAAGTACTTTTGAGCGGTAGTACAAGACATCAATTTAAGACCCTTGCAAGGCTTTTCACCAAAAACCCTTAAGGTTTCTCCCGATGGTAGCGGAATTCGAATACACTTTTCAAAGCAAATGACTTCGGCATGATGATTTGATAGCCAATCCATACCTATGATAATATCAAAGCTTCCTAGTGGCATTGGAACAAGGTTGATTGGGAATGCATGATCATTAAGTTCTAAAGAGCAATCATAGATAATAGACTCAATTGTAAGGGAGTCACCATTTGCTATTTCAACAGTGAAGGTTTTCTCTAATTGGGATCGTGTCTTTGCAAGTAAAGGCTCAAAATTTAGTGACACAAAACTTTTATCGGCACCAGTATCGAACAAAATGGAGGCATATTGACTATTAACAAGGAACGTACCATTAACCACGTCGTTGTTGGCTTGAGCTTCGTTGGCGTTTATGTTGAACGCACGCCCACGAGCTCCACCTTGTCTAGCATTTGCAAGTCTTGGACATAGATTACGAAAATGGTTCGGGTCACCACACTCATAGCAAGCACGCCTATTAGCAATGGCGGGAGCACCTTGATTAGCCACTCGCGGGTTGGGTTGGTTCGGTGGATTGACTTGACCCTCAAAAGCTTTGGCCCTACAAATATTGATAGTGTGACCATATATTCCACAATGAGTGCAAAGGCGACATGGGATATTTTGAGGATGATGAAAATTGCAGGTGGCACAAAGAGGATAAATCCCAACATATGGCTTTTTAGCCGGTGCTTGAACTACGGGTGCAACTTGATTAGCGGGCACCGCAGGAGTAACCACAACAAAGTTTCTAACTTTCCTCTTTTTGTTATTGCGAGAGGATTCAGTTGTGGCTTCTTTGTTGTGGGCAGGAGGGGTTACGGTTTCAACAACTTTCTTAGAACCCTTTTTGGTAAGAGTTCCAGCTTTAACATGATTATCAGTTAAGGTAGCAGACAGGCGGATGGCATCCTCCAAAGTAGCAGGATTTCTACCTAAGACAGTATCTTGAATTTGTCTTCGTAGCCCACCAATATACTTTTCGATACAACGGGCTAAAGGAGTGACCATGTGGGGCACAAGAAGACTCAACTCATGGAACCGAGTTGTATATGCTAAGTTTTGCCCACTATCTTGGGCAAGATCCCAAAATTCGGCCTCTAACTTCTTCACTTCATTTCGAGGACATAATTCCTCGGCCATAAGCCTTTTGACCTCATCCCAAGGGAAGGCCATAGCTACATCAACACCCCTATTCCTTTTCTCCCCATTCCACCAAGTAAGTTCCCGCTTTTGGAGGACACTTGTGGTATGACGAACGCGGAGGTTGTCGGGACAGTCACTATTGAGAAAGGTATTCTCAATACTTTCAAACCATTGAAGGAGTCCAGTAGCTCCTTCGGTACCATAGAACTTTAGGGGATTGCACGATTTGAAGTGCTTGAAGGTACATTGGGATGGATTACCACCATTTCCACCATTACCACCATTATTACCACTATTGCTCCCATTTCCACCATTGCCATTAGTGACACCATTGGCTTGGGTGAGTTGTGTCACCAATTGGGTAAGAATAGCAGCAATGTCGGAGTTGGCGTTGGCGGCGGGAGCACGACGAGGAGGCATTCTACAGATTTTCACAAAACAAGAAAGAAAAGATCGTAAGAACTTATGAGAATTGCTAGGATTTAATATAGGATGAGATAACCAAGTAAAAATAGATGTTCATAGTTTGGATTGTACTCAAAAGTGATAAAATCACTTGAATACTAAGGCATATTAAGGTTAATTTAAACTTATATAATTTTTCAAGGAGACATGCTTTAGCCTATAGGTAAACACTCATCTCGGGAATTCCCAGGAAAGCATACGGGTCCCTCGGTTGATTGGGATTTACGCGAAATGCTTTCCTAGACAGAAAACCCAAAATACAGGTGTCACCCTTCCAGATTGCACGTGTCCTCAAATAATTTAACAAGTTTAAAAACCTTAACGAAGAAAATAAAAGAAAATTTTAAAGATTTTTGCTTCAAGAATTTTTCCACATGCTTAGAATAAAGAAAGAAAGGAAGATCGAAATATTTTTTTTTTCTAGGAGATAGAAAAGGATATTATTTATTTAATTATTAAGAATATCCTAATAAGTCATGCATTTCTAACAAGTAAGGTACCAAATATAATAAACAATTTATCATGGTAAGCATGTAGCACGTAGCACGTAACACATAGCACAAAATCATGAAATATAGCATAAGTGGGTGTCCTAAAGTTATAGTCTAGGTCAAGGTGTCTAATAACCTAATTCCCTATAACCAAGGCTCTGATACCAATCTGTCACACCCCGACCGATGGCGGAATCATCGGGGCGGGACATGTAAGACTGTTCATAGCACAAGGTTGACTAAATTGAAATATATTAAAGTCAAATTTCTATTACACAAAATCCACGTACAAACCAAATCCAAACAAAGAACAATAAACAATTCATAAACTTCTTGATTTACTATTGCTAAGTCCAAATCCTATGTTGAACACGTCTTGAATCAATCTCATATATTAGCGCCTGAAACATGAATAAAATAAAGTCAACTAAAAAGTTGGTGAGTATAACACAATTGTATATAGATAGCATATAGTTGAAAACAAATCCTGTACATAACATGATAAATAAGGCATTTATGGGGAGCCGCTATTGTGTAACCAAGTACAATCAAGCCTTAGTAACTAGTATGCAAATTGTGTTGTCGGTATCAATCACCTCCACTTGGGTGGGTTTGTCAGACTCAATAGATCTATCATTGAAAACCGTCGGCTTGTATAGTTAATGATTGTACATAATAGTATGCAAAAGTTAGCACAAATAGTCCTCGGGCATAAAGCTCAAATTGCACACATGAATGTAATAGAATTTGTAATGGTGTTGTTTGTATAAGTGTAAACATGTAATTTGTATATGGTTCATGTTTCACCCCAAAAGTGTAAAGGAGTAAAAGGGGTTGTGAATACTCACTTGGTATAGAAGTGAAGCTAACAAGGAATATAGATAGCAATAAGATCCTTGAAATGCACACTTTACCCTAAAGAGTAATATGTATTGAATCACATAGATGCATAAAGTTTAAGTCTAAAATGAAAGTTGAATTTGTATATAAAACCATTGATTTGTATTTAAAAAGTATTGGATAAAATATATGAAGTTTGAGGTAAAATATGTTTGAATCAACTTGATTAGGTTTGAATTAAATAAATAAGTGTAAAACTATAGTTTATGAAATAATGTAAATGTTAATTGTAATTAAGTATAAATAAATAAATGATTTTGATTTAAAATGTAAATTAAATAAATCATCATTATTTATAAATTTTGTAACTTAATTGTTTAAAATATCATTTAAGTGTAAGATGATAAATATATATTTAATTTTTATAAACTTTTTAATAAATTATATTTATGCCAAGATTAAACTTTTAATCTATTTATTATTATTTTTTTTTAAATGCAGAAAACATATCTTTATAAAATCTGAAACATTTACTGATTAAAATATAAAAATTATAATTCTGTTAAAAATTCTGAGTCTAGCACGACCGTGCCTCGGAAGGGCACGATCGTGCTCAAGCCACGGGCGCGACCGCGCTAGTCGGGGCGCGACCGGGTTGATCAATAGGAGCACAATCTAGACAAGTCTGACAGGCACGACCGTGCCTTGGCCCGGCACGGTCGTGTCTATGATTTTTAGACACAACAGGGACTAGCCCAGAGGGCATGACCAGGTCTGGACAGGAGGACACGACCGCGCTTCTAATCGGCACGACCGCGCTAAATGAGGCACGGCCGCGCTAGATGATTAGCGCGACCGTGTTTATTCCAATTCAGACACGAATCGAGAATTTCTTGTATTTTAAACACTGGAATTGTTAGGGCTTTTGATTAATGGGTTATTACGAGTATAATGGTAAGTTTCAATTGAATATAAATCATGTTTATAACCGGATTCGATTAAAGTATTTTTAATAAAACATGGCTTCTGATTTAGATAAATTTACGAAATGAAAACCCTAATTAATAAAGGGCTTTTGATACTGATATTGAAATAAAAGGACGAGAGGATTCAATTACCCGGAATAGTAGTGAATCGCTAGAGGACGGTAGAGAGGAGTTCCGGCGACGGCAAGACTAGTTTCCGGCGACCTCTGCTGCGGTTCCGAATGCTTCAGCGGCTTCGGATGCTTCAGAGACGATCTGGGAAACGTTTGACTGGATTTCTTGAGGTAATTCTGATCGGAAATGCTTGAGAGAGTTTTTCTTTGAAAAGTTTGAGAGAGTTTTCTTGAATTGATGAAATGAAACTGAGGCGTTGAATAATTTGAAAGCGGTAATACAATTTCTAAGGGAAAAAGAAACGTATAACGGTTTCGGATTCGAACGATCGGGTGATTAAACTGCATTTACGTTTTTCTGTTACGCAGGCGCGACCGTGCCAAGGAGAGGCGCGACCGTGCCTAGGCACCGGGCGCGATCGTTCCAGAGCAGGTTGCGCGACCGTGACAAAGCACTTGGCGCGACCGTGCTAGAACGAAGCACGACCGTGCCTAACTAGGGTTTCTTACATTTTTCAACTTTAGCCCTTGACTTTTCAGGTTTGATAAGTTTGTACCAAATAGTTTCTTGTATAGCGTTTAAATGTATATAATCTAGTAAAACTTACGAATTTATATAGAATCATTGCATTAAATTTTTACGGCGAGAAAATAATGAGACATTGCACGAGTATAGAACTTGAAATTGCGTTACATTGAATTGAAGTAGGAATACTAAAATCCGAAATGTTACAGTCTCCCCATGTTGAGAGAATTTCGTCCCGAAATTTAGCTAGAGGAAACAACATTATTAGTAAAAAGGTGAGGGTACTTGAGCTTCATTTGGTCTTCTCGTTCCCAAGTGAACTCAGGACCACGCTTAGATTCCCAACGAACTTTAACGATAGGAATGCGACTTCGCTTGAGCTGCTTGACTTCACGATCCATAATTTCCACCGGTTTCTCAACGAAGTGCATCTTTTCATCAATGTGCACGTCGTCAAGCGGTATATGGAGATTTTCATCGGCGAGACACTTCTTTAGATTATATATATGAAATGTAGGATGCACATGGCCAAGAGATGGAGGTAACTCGAGCTTGTAAGCCACTTTCCCAATCCTTTCTAGGATCTTAAATGGACCAACATAACGAGGTGCTAACTTGCCTTTCTTTCCAAAACGGATCACACCCTTCCATGGAGATACCTTAAGAAGAACGAGATCACCGACTTGGAATTCCAAGGGTTTTCGACGTTTGTCGCCATAACTCTTTTGCCGACTCCTCGCTACTCGAATATTGTCACGGATTTGAATAATCTTGTTGGAACTTTCTTGAATTAACTCAGGACCGGTGATTTGTGCTTCACCAATCTCGTTCCAACAGATAGGAGAACGACACTTGCGACCATAGAGGGCTTCGAATGGAGCCATGTTGATACTTGTGTGGTAGCTATTGTTGTAAGAAAATTCAATGAGGGATAAATGTGAATCCCAATTGCCACCAAAATCGATTACACAAGCTCTAAGCATGTCTTCAAGAGTTTGGATTGTTCGCTCGATTTGTCCATCAGTTTGGGGATGGTAAGCCGTGCTCAAATCCAAACGAGTACCAAGAGCAGATTGGAGAGATTGCCAAAATCGAGAAGTGAACCAAGCGTCTCTATCGGATATTATGTTCAAGGGAACACCATGACGGCTCACAATTTCATCAATGTAAATTCGGGCTAATTTCTCCACTTTGAAGTCTTCACGAATAGGCAAGAAGTGGGCAGATTTGGTGAGTCGATCAATGATCACCCAAATACTATCATAACCACTCGAGGTGCGAGGGAGCTTGGTAATGAAATCCATAGCTAAATTCTCCCATTTCCACACGGGAATTTCCGGTTGTTCGAGTAAACCAGAAGGACGTTGATGTTCGGCTTTGACTTTGGAGCAAGTTAAGCATTTGACAACATAAAGAGCAATGTCCTTCTTCATACCGGGCCACCAATAAAGTTGGCGAAGATCTTGGTACATCTTATCCGCACCAGGATGAATAGAATAACGAGTCTTATGAGCCTCGTTCATGAGAATTGCACGGAGATCATCGCGATCGGGAATCCAAATACGGTTCAAATAATATAGTAAGCCATTGGGTTTTGATTCAAGAAGAAGTTCAACACCACACGACATTTCTTCATACATGTTACCCTCGGTTACCGAGACGTGTTGAGCGTCTAAGATACGGGTTTGAATATTGGTTTGAATACGGGCACAATGAAGCATAACATGGTCCTTTCGACTCAAAGCATCGGCTACGACATTCGCTTTGCCGGGATGGTAACGAATTTCGCAGTCATAGTCGTTAAGGAGTTCGACCCAACGTCGTTGCCTCATATTGATTTCTTTTTGGTTGAAGATATGTTGAAGACTTTTGTGGTCGGTGAATACCACACATTTCGTGCCATATAGGTAATGTCTCCAAATCTTTAACGCGAATACGACCGCACCCAACTCGAGATCGTGCGTCGTATAATTCTTTTCATGAATTTTGAGTTGCCTTGATGCATAAGCGATTACTTTTCCTCGTTGCATGAGGACACAACCAAGACCTTGGTTAGAAGCATCACAATAGACAACTAGATCATCATTTCCATCGGGGAGAGTTAATATAGGAGCATTGCACAACTTATGCTTAAGAGTTTGGAAAGCTTCTTCTTGTTTCGGTCCCCACTCATAGGTTTTACCCTTATGGGTCAAAGCGGTAAGAGGGACAGCAATCTTTGAGAAGTTTGAGATGAAACGACGATAATAACCCGCAAGACCAAGAAATGAACGAACTTCGGTAGGAGTCTTCGGGGCATTCCAATTCTTAACCGTTTCAATCTTAGCAGGATCAACATGAATACCCTTGTCGTTGACGATGTGACCAAGAAATTGAACTTCTTTTAACCAAAATTCACATTTGGAGAACTTGGCATATAGTTGTTCTTTCTTTAAAAGGTCCAAAACCAATCTAAGGTGTTCTTCATGGTCGGCTTTAGTCTTGGAATAGATTAAGATATCGTCAATGAAAACGATCACGAATTTATCAAGGTACGGTTTGCACACACGGTTCATGAGATCCATGAAAACTGCGGGTGCATTGGTTAACCCGAAAGGCATAACCATGAACTCGTAATGACCATACCTTGTTCGAAAAGCAGTCTTAGGAATGTCATCTTCTTGAACACGGAGCTGATGATAACCAGATCGAAGATCAATCTTCGAGAAGCAAGTAGAACCTTGAAGTTGATCAAAGAGATCATCGATTCTAGGCAAAGGATAACGATTCTTGATAGTAAGCTTATTGAATTCGCGGTAGTCAATACACATACGGAATGATCCATCCTTCTTTTTAACAAATAAGACAGGTGCACCCCACGGTGAATGACTCGGGCGAATGAAACCTTTGTCGGAGAGTTCTTGAAGTTGACTTGCGAGCTCTTGCATTTCGGAAGGTGCAAGACGATAAGGAGCTCTAGCAACGGGGTTAGCTCCGGGCATAAGATCAATACGGAACTCTACTTGACGAACAGGAGGAAGACCGGATAAATCTTTAGGAAACACTTCGGGAAAATCCCTAATTATAGGAATGTCTTGAATACTCTTCTCCTTGACGTCCTTTTGAACAATATGAGCTAGGAAGGCGATGTACTTCTTTCGTAAGTACTTTTGAGCGGTAGTACAAGACATCAATTTAAGACCCTTGCAAGGCTTTTCACCAAAAACCCTTAAGGTTTCTCCCGATGGTAGCGGAATTCGAATACACTTTTCAAAGCAAATGACTTCGGCATGATGATTTGATAGCCAATCCATACCTATGATAATATCAAAGCTTCCTAGTGGCATTGGAACAAGGTTGATTGGGAATGCATGATCATTAAGTTCTAAAGAGCAATCATAGATAATAGACTCAATTGTAAGGGAGTCACCATTTGCTATTTCAACAGTGAAGGTTTTCTCTAATTGGGATCGTGTCTTTGCAAGTAAAGGCTCAAAATTTAGTGACACAAAACTTTTATCGGCACCAGTATCGAACAAAATGGAGGCATATTGACTATTAACAAGGAACGTACCATTAACCACGTCGTTGTTGGCTTGAGCTTCGTTGGCGTTTATGTTGAACGCACGCCCACGAGCTCCACCTTGTCTAGCATTTGCAAGTCTTGGACATAGATTACGAAAATGGTTCGGGTCACCACACTCATAGCAAGCACGCCTATTAGCAATGGCGGGAGCACCTTGATTAGCCACTCGCGGGTTGGGTTGGTTCGGTGGATTGACTTGACCCTCAAAAGCTTTGGCCCTACAAATATTGATAGTGTGACCATATATTCCACAATGAGTGCAAAGGCGACATGGGATATTTTGAGGATGATGAAAATTGCAGGTGGCACAAAGAGGATAAATCCCAACATATGGCTTTTTAGCCGGTGCTTGAACTACGGGTGCAACTTGATTAGCGGGCACCGCAGGAGTAACCACAACAAAGTTTCTAACTTTCCTCTTTTTGTTATTGCGAGAGGATTCAGTTGTGGCTTCTTTGTTGTGGGCAGGAGGGGTTACGGTTTCAACAACTTTCTTAGAACCCTTTTTGGTAAGAGTTCCAGCTTTAACATGATTATCAGTTAAGGTAGCAGACAGGCGGATGGCATCCTCCAAAGTAGCAGGATTTCTACCTAAGACAGTATCTTGAATTTGTCTTCGTAGCCCACCAATATACTTTTCGATACAACGGGCTAAAGGAGTGACCATGTGGGGCACAAGAAGACTCAACTCATGGAACCGAGTTGTATATGCTAAGTTTTGCCCACTATCTTGGGCAAGATCCCAAAATTCGGCCTCTAACTTCTTCACTTCATTTCGAGGACATAATTCCTCGGCCATAAGCCTTTTGACCTCATCCCAAGGGAAGGCCATAGCTACATCAACACCCCTATTCCTTTTCTCCCCATTCCACCAAGTAAGTTCCCGCTTTTGGAGGACACTTGTGGTATGACGAACGCGGAGGTTGTCGGGACAGTCACTATTGAGAAAGGTATTCTCAATACTTTCAAACCATTGAAGGAGTCCAGTAGCTCCTTCGGTACCATAGAACTTTAGGGGATTGCACGATTTGAAGTGCTTGAAGGTACATTGGGATGGATTACCACCATTTCCACCATTACCACCATTATTACCACTATTGCTCCCATTTCCACCATTGCCATTAGTGACACCATTGGCTTGGGTGAGTTGTGTCACCAATTGGGTAAGAATAGCAGCAATGTCGGAGTTGGCGTTGGCGGCGGGAGCACGACGAGGAGGCATTCTACAGATTTTCACAAAACAAGAAAGAAAAGATCGTAAGAACTTATGAGAATTGCTAGGATTTAATATAGGATGAGATAACCAAGTAAAAATAGATGTTCATAGTTTGGATTGTACTCAAAAGTGATAAAATCACTTGAATACTAAGGCATATTAAGGTTAATTTAAACTTATATAATTTTTCAAGGAGACATGCTTTAGCCTATAGGTAAACACTCATCTCGGGAATTCCCAGGAAAGCATACGGGTCCCTCGGTTGATTGGGATTTACGCGAAATGCTTTCCTAGACAGAAAACCCAAAATACAGGTGTCACCCTTCCAGATTGCACGTGTCCTCAAATAATTTAACAAGTTTAAAAACCTTAACGAAGAAAATAAAAGAAAATTTTAAAGATTTTTGCTTCAAGAATTTTTCCACATGCTTAGAATAAAGAAAGAAAGGAAGATCGAAATATTTTTTTTTTCTAGGAGATAGAAAAGGATATTATTTATTTAATTATTAAGAATATCCTAATAAGTCATGCATTTCTAACAAGTAAGGTACCAAATATAATAAACAATTTATCATGGTAAGCATGTAGCACGTAGCACGTAACACATAGCACAAAATCATGAAATATAGCATAAGTGGGTGTCCTAAAGTTATAGTCTAGGTCAAGGTGTCTAATAACCTAATTCCCTATAACCAAGGCTCTGATACCAATCTGTCACACCCCGACCGATGGCGGAATCATCGGGGCGGGACATGTAAGACTGTTCATAGCACAAGGTTGACTAAATTGAAATATATTAAAGTCAAATTTCTATTACACAAAATCCACGTACAAACCAAATCCAAACAAAGAACAATAAACAATTCATAAACTTCTTGATTTACTATTGCTAAGTCCAAATCCTATGTTGAACACGTCTTGAATCAATCTCATATATTAGCGCCTGAAACATGAATAAAATAAAGTCAACTAAAAAGTTGGTGAGTATAACACAATTGTATATAGATAGCATATAGTTGAAAACAAATCCTGTACATAACATGATAAATAAGGCATTTATGGGGAGCCGCTATTGTGTAACCAAGTACAATCAAGCCTTAGTAACTAGTATGCAAATTGTGTTGTCGGTATCAATCACCTCCACTTGGGTGGGTTTGTCAGACTCAATAGATCTATCATTGAAAACCGTCGGCTTGTATAGTTAATGATTGTACATAATAGTATGCAAAAGTTAGCACAAATAGTCCTCGGGCATAAAGCTCAAATTGCACACATGAATGTAATAGAATTTGTAATGGTGTTGTTTGTATAAGTGTAAACATGTAATTTGTATATGGTTCATGTTTCACCCCAAAAGTGTAAAGGAGTAAAAGGGGTTGTGAATACTCACTTGGTATAGAAGTGAAGCTAACAAGGAATATAGATAGCAATAAGATCCTTGAAATGCACACTTTACCCTAAAGAGTAATATGTATTGAATCACATAGATGCATAAAGTTTAAGTCTAAAATGAAAGTTGAATTTGTATATAAAACCATTGATTTGTATTTAAAAAGTATTGGATAAAATATATGAAGTTTGAGGTAAAATATGTTTGAATCAACTTGATTAGGTTTGAATTAAATAAATAAGTGTAAAACTATAGTTTATGAAATAATGTAAATGTTAATTGTAATTAAGTATAAATAAATAAATGATTTTGATTTAAAATGTAAATTAAATAAATCATCATTATTTATAAATTTTGTAACTTAATTGTTTAAAATATCATTTAAGTGTAAGATGATAAATATATATTTAATTTTTATAAACTTTTTAATAAATTATATTTATGCCAAGATTAAACTTTTAATCTATTTATTATTATTTTTTTTTAAATGCAGAAAACATATCTTTATAAAATCTGAAACATTTACTGATTAAAATATAAAAATTATAATTCTGTTAAAAATTCTGAGTCTAGCACGACCGTGCCTCGGAAGGGCACGATCGTGCTCAAGCCACGGGCGCGACCGCGCTAGTCGGGGCGCGACCGGGTTGATCAATAGGAGCACAATCTAGACAAGTCTGACAGGCACGACCGTGCCTTGGCCCGGCACGGTCGTGTCTATGATTTTTAGACACAACAGGGACTAGCCCAGAGGGCATGACCAGGTCTGGACAGGAGGACACGACCGCGCTTCTAATCGGCACGACCGCGCTAAATGAGGCACGGCCGCGCTAGATGATTAGCGCGACCGTGTTTATTCCAATTCAGACACGAATCGAGAATTTCTTGTATTTTAAACACTGGAATTGTTAGGGCTTTTGATTAATGGGTTATTACGAGTATAATGGTATGTTTTAATTGAATATAAATCATGTTTATAACCGGATTCGATTAAAGTATTTTTAATAAAACATGGCTTCTGATTTAGATAAATTTACGCAATGAAAACCCTAATTAATAAAGAGCTTTTGATACTGATATTGAAATAAAAGGACGAGAGGATTCAATTACCCAGAATAGTAGTGAATCGCTAGAGGACGGTAGAGAGGAGTTCCGACGACGGCAAGACTAGTTTCCGGCAACCTCTGCTGCGGTTCCGAATGCTTCAGCGGCTTCGGATGCTTCAGAGACGATCTGGGAAACGTTTGACTGGATTTCTTGAGGTAATTCTGATCGGAAATGCTCGAGAGAGTTTTTCTTTGAAAAGTTTGAGAGAGTTTTCTTGAATTGATGAAATGAAACTGAGGCGTTGAATAATTTGAAAGTGGTAATACAATTTCTAAGGGAAAAAGAAACGTATAACGGTTTCGGATTCGAACGATCGGGTGATTAAACTGCATTTACGTTTTTCTGTTACGCAGACGCGACCATGCCAAGGAGAGGCGCGACCGTGCCTAGGCACCGGGCGCGATCGTTCCAGAGCAGGTCGCGCGACCGTGCCAAAGCACTTGGCGCGACCGTGCTAGAACGAAGCACGACCGTGCCTAACTAGGGTTTCATACATTTTTCAACTTTAGCCCTTGACTTTTCAGGTTTGATAAGTTTGTACCAAATAGTTTCTTGTATAGCGTTTAAATGTATATAATCTAGTAAAACTTGCGAATTTATATAGAATCATTGCATTAAATTTTTACGGCGAGAAAATAATGAGACATTGCACGAGTATAGAACTTGAAATTGCGTTACATTGAATTGAAGTAGGAATACTAAAATCCGAAATGTTACAGCCTGATCCTATTTTCTTTGAATGTTTATCGCGTATCATAACATGCAATATGAAAGTCTTGAAAAGATAGATTGTGATAATCTTCAAAGATATTGGTTTGATTGGTCAAGGCTTGAAAGAATGACATAGGATACCATTTGATATTATATGGATTTTATATCCAAGATGTGTGATTGAAATCTCATATTTACTGATATATGATCTTCTTACTCATGATGTTCGACCAAAAAGATGTGATTTTGTATTTTACATTTCAGTTTATATAGAGAAAAACCAAAAAGATTTTATTTTTCCAGCTTCCATGGAAATCTTAATTGTTGGTTATTCTTAGTTGTTCTCCTTTGCAAAAACTGAATATTGCAGACAGAAGTTGACAAGGGGTCCTTCTCCCAAGTTTTCTTCTAGATAGAAAGAGAAAGTGCATATGAACAAGACGAAGACTACGGATGACAATCTTCTAAAGCTGTTGTCAAGGGGGAGTCTGTTAGAGCATATTCTGGTGACAACGAGCTTGAAGATATTATGCCTTAGTCTTAGAGTCTTTGACTTGTAATTGATAGAATTGTTAGCAACAGTTAAAGGGGAGTCTGTTAGGACATGTTTTGTAACTGTTGATAAAATTATGTATAAGTTCATATAAGTTCGCCTAAGCATCTTTAGAAGCGAACTTTTTAAGTTCGCCTAAGCATCTTTGAAGCGAACTTGTTAAGTTCGCCTATTGCAGAACATGTGTCTATAAATATAGAGTTTGCAGAGTCTGTTGAGTACGTGTGAGATAGATTGAACAATCAAGTATTCTGTAAACTCTGTTTGGTGATATAAAAGAAAATAGCAGAGGGACTTAATCGAATGTATTCTGTGAATCTGTAAACTCTGTGTTTTGTGGAATACAAAGAGAAGTTTATTTACCTGCTGTTTCTATTGTCGATTATTATACGAACGTTAATACGTTAGGATTCCGCACTTCGCGTTAACGATACGTCCTGTCATGAGATCGATCTAAGATGAGTCATGTGGTCCTACACTTTATTGGTTTTAGTGGAGTCTGAGCATGTTGACTCAGACTCAGATGAAGTAGTGCATTCTTGCACAGGGGTTTCTTGGACAACAGGGTCAAGATTTCGGTTGGCCATGTCATGGTTGGAAAGATTGAAACTTGGTTCATGAATGGCTTCATAGTCAGCGGGTGGAGGAACAACATTGTAGGGTTGTTCAGCTTGGAATCCAAGACCAGCAGTTACCTTTCATGAATTTGAGCATCCAAAAGTCTTTGCAGCCTTTTGGATGCAAATTCATAGTTTTCCACATGGACCTCTTGGTCTGCTAATTCGGCCCTTGTAGCTTTTAACTTAACCAGAAGGTCATCAATTTGAGTTTCAAGGTTTGTTTGTTCATGTTTTAATGATGAAATTTCTTTCTTTAAACAATCAATCTTTTCCTTGTAACTGTTTTCAACCTTTTTAAATTTAGATTTCATTTGGTGAAATTCTTCATTTTGATCTATGAGATTCTGGTTATGTTTCCTGTATCCAAGGACCTTATCAATACAAGCTTGAGTACATAGATTTTCATATACCTGAGGTGGTACCTCTGATGTGTCTGCCATGAGAGCTTGATTGTTGGCAGGAATATCCTCATACTAGAAGCTCCAGTCAAAGTCAGCAGTTCCAACAGCTGCACAAGCTGCAGTTTGTGCAGGGGGAGTGGCCTGTTGCTGTCTTGGTTGAGCTTGGTGAGCTTGTCTGGTATGAGTAGCTGCTGGGTTTGCCTTTGGTGCCTTGCATTCTCTAGAAAAATAACCAAGTTGGTTACAGTTGTAACACTCAATTTGCTTTTGTCCAAGCCAAAGCTGGTGTTAGAGTTGTTGCTTAGAACGGGTCTTACTGTTCTTGAGTAGAACCTTTTTGCTCTTAGAGAGAGCATGTCATAGGAGTGCTGTATATCCATTTCTTCTAGATCATCTGGATGAAAAGATTCCAGATCTTCCTTGATAAAGGACATATTGCTTGAGTTTTCAGAGACAAAAGCAGCAGAGGTTGATGTTTGAGGTGGGGCTTCAAGAAGAAATGGTGAGTTGTTTGATTGAGAGGTTCGAGTTTGGGGTTGAGTGACGATGGGATGATAATAGTTGCTTGAACTAGGACCTGAGTGGTCGAAGTGGAGGTGTAACATTTCTGATTTTTAGTATCCGTATTTCAATTCAATGTAATGCATTTCAAACTCAATTCTAGTGCACTGTTTTGTTCTATTCGTACCATCAATTAAATACTATACTTCAATGCAAATCCACAAATTTTACTCGGTTATATTCTATTAAAACACTACATAAGTATCTATTTATACAAATACGTCAAAGACTAAAGTTACAAGGTTTGATGTTGAGAAATAGCAAGAAACCCTAATAGGCACGGTCGCGCCTCGTTTTGGCACGGTCGCGCCAAGTGCTTTGGCACGGTCGCGTGACTTGCTTTAGAACGATCGCGCCCGGTGCCTTGGCACGGTCGCGCGTAGTACCAGTTGAAACGTAAAATCAGTTTTAAACGCGAGATCGTTGATTGTCGTAACCATTATACGTTTCACTTTCATTATCAAAGACAATAATATTATCAATCGTAACAATTAACATCAGAAAACCGATTCAAGAAAAGCAAAACTCCTCATTTGAAAATCCTCTTCCTTGAACATCGATTTTCTTTCCTGGAGTGAAATTCCCCCAACCAAACGCTCCATCGATTCTCCCAGAAGCCGCTGAACCATTTGAAGCAACCAGAATCGCAGCAGAATACGCCGGAAACCAAGCTCGCCGACGCCGGAATTCATTCTACCCGTTCTCTATCAATTCGCTATTGTTTCGGGTAATTGAAATCTTGTCCTCAATCTTTTTAGTCGCTATATCAAAAGCCCCTTATCAATTTGGGCTTCCATTATCGAAATCATCCCGAATCAGAATCTATAATTTAAACAAAATGGTTTAATCGATTTCGACCCTGAACATGTTGTTAATACAATTAAAACATCCCATCATACTCGTAATAATACTATAAATAAAAGCCCTATGATTTACATCACTAACAATATAAGAATCAGTCAATTTGTGTCTGATTTGGAAGAGACACGGTCGCGCTAATCATCTAGCGCGGTCGTGCCTCATGAGACGCGGTCGTGCTGGTTACCAGCGCGGTCGTGTCCTCCTGTTCAGACCCAGTCATGCCCTTTGGCTAATCTCAGTCGTGTCTCATAATCATAGACACGATCGTGCCGAGCCAAGGCACGGTCGTGCCTAATGATTTGGTTAGTTATGCCCTCTGTTTGATCAACACGGTCGCGCCCTGACTAACACGGTCGCACCCGTGGTTAGAGCACGATCGTGCCCTTCCCAGGCACGGTCGTGTGTGAGTTAAATTTTTGGCAGAATTATAATTTTTATATATTTTTCAAACAACAAATATTTCTGATTAAATTTCAAAATAAAAAAAGTTAATTTTTATAAAAATGCATTAATTCTATTTAGAAAGATCAAATAGTTAATCTTGGAATAAATAGAAAATTATTTATTTAAAGTTTATAAAAATTAAATTTATAATTATTGTTAAACCTTTCAATTAAAAAGTATCTTAATGGTTAAGTTACATATTTTATAAATAAATAAGGAAATGATTATTTATTTAATTTATATTTAAACAAAAACAATTATTTATTTATACTTAGTTACATCAAATACTTACACTATTTTCATAAACAATAATTATTTAACCTACTTACTTAGCTATTCAATTTCAAACCTTAATCAAAATGTTCCAAAAATATTTATTTCAAACTTCATATCATATTCAATACTTTCAAATACAAATCAATGGCTTTACACAAATCCAAGTTCAACATTTGACTCAAACTTTGTGCACGCTATTGATACAATATACATTACATTTTAGGTTAACTTGTGCTTTTCAAGGATCCTTATTACTATCTACTACCTTTTGTTAGCTACGCCTTCAAACCAAGTGAGTATTTTATAGCCCCTTTTACTCTTTTATACTTTTGGGGTGAAACATGAACTCTATCAAATTACATGTTTACATTTACACAAACAACACAAATATAAATCCTATTTACATTCATGTGTGCAATTTGAGCTTTATGCCCGAGTGCTATGTGTGCTAACTTTGGTGAACACTTATATGCAATCATTAACTATTCAAGCTAACAGTTTTCAATGATAGATCTATTGAGTCTGACAAACCCACCCAGGTAGGGTGATTGATACCGACAACACAATTTTTGCATGCTAGTTACAAAGGTTTGATTGTACTTGGTTACACAATAGCTACTCCCCATAAATGCCTTATTTATCATGTTATGTAAGGATTTGTTTTACAATCTATATGCTATCTATATACAAATATGTGTATACTCACCAACTTTTTAGTTGACATTATTTTATTCATGTTTCAGGTACTAATGTGTGAGTCTGATCAAGATGTGCCACACTTAGGCTTTGGACTTAGCTAATTTAAATAAAGAAGTCTATGTTTTGAAATTTTGTTTCTGTCCTGGATTTGGTTTTGTTTGAATGATTGCAATGGAATTTGAAGTTTAATATATTTCAATTTAGTCAACCTTGTGCTTATGAACAGTCGACATGTCCCGCCCCGATGATTCCGCCATCGGTCGGGGTGTGACAGATTGGTATCAGAGCCTTGGTTATAGGGAATTAGGTTATTAGACACCTTGACCTAGACTATAACTTTAGGACACCCACTTATGCCATGCTTCATGTTTATATTATTATGTGCTACATGTTATGTGTTACATGCTACGTGTTACATGCTTACTATGATTAGTTATTATTTCATTTTTGATACATTACTTGTTAAAAATTCATGACTTATTAGGATATCCTTAAATAATAATTAAATAAACACTATCTCTTCCTATGTCCTAAAACCTCATAATATTCTTATCTCCTTCTCTATCTATATCTTTCTTAGCATGTGGAAACTTCATGAAGCTAAATCTATAAAATTTCTTTATTTCCTCGTTAAGGTTTTTAAACTTTGTTAATTATTTGAGGGCACGTGCAATCTGGAAGGGTGACACCTGTATTCTGGGTTTTCTGTCTAGGAAAGCATTTCGCATAAATCCCAATCAACCGAGGGACCTGTATGCTTTCCTGGGAATTCCCGGGATGAGTGTTTACTTATAGGCTAAAGCATTTCTCCTTGAAAATTATATGAGTTTAATTAACCTTAATGTGTCATAGTATTCAAGTGATTATATCACTATTTGAGTACAATCCAAACTTCTCCAGATTCTCATGGGTATTCTCAAATCCTATATTCTTAGGGTATAGAATCAAAGCAATCTGAAGGTAAAGATCATAAGGTGTGATCAGGGAACAGAGTTCAAAAATCATACCTTGAACAGTTTCTGTGAGAGCAAGGGCATTGAAAGGCAATACAGTGCTCCAAGAACCCCTCAACAAAATGGGGTTGCTCAAAGAAGAAATAGGACTCTGATTGAATCAGCAAGATCTATGCTGGCTAACTCAAAGCTGCCCCTTACTTTCTGGGCAGATGCAGTAAGCACAGCTTGTTATGTGCAGAATAGAGTCCTTATTGTTAAGCCTCTCCAGAAAACACCCTATGAACTATGGCTCAAAAGAGTTCCCTACATTGGCTTCCTGAAGCCCTTTGGATGCCCATGTACCATCCTCATCACACATGGAGTTCTTCCTAAATTCGGTGCAAAGTCTGATGAAGGTTACTTTGTGGGTTACTCCTCTCAATCAAAGGCCTACCGAGTGTTCAATTCTAGGACTCGGATTGTGGAAGAATCTGCTAATGTGGAATGCAGGGAACATGTTGTCTGTGAACAAGGCAAAGGTCCTAACTGGCTCTTTGATATAGACTCCTTCACCCAGATATTTGAGCCTCTCATTTTCTCAAATATGGAGTGTTCTTCTTCAAAATCAACATCTTCTGCCTCAACTTCTTCTACTGACTACAGACTGGATTTTCCCAGTCCCTACATCAGGATGAAAAGGCCATCCATTGATCCTCCATCAGTGGCAGAAGCTATTGAAGCCGGTACAGGTGAAGCCAGTACTTCCAACACCACAAGCAGCAATCTCTCTGACCAAGAAATCTTTAATGAAGCCTCCTCAATCCATGCTGAAGAGGCCTCCGATGCTAATACTGCTGACAATGTGGAACACAATGATCAGAACCTCCAAGCTCCTCTCCTCACAACTGAAGACAATCCTGATCTAAACCAAAGTAATCTTGAAGAGGGAATACAGCTGGATGTGATACCAGCATAGAGAATAAACAAAGAGCATCCTCTGGAAAACATCATTGGCCAAGTCCACACAGTTATCCAGACAAGAAGTAAGTCTCATGAAGCCAACATCTGTTTGTTCTCTTATTTTCTATCTCAGGTGGAACCCAAGAAGATTGATGAAGCTCTCAAGCACAACAGCTGGATTGAAGCAATGCAGGAAGAGTTGCTGCAATTCAAAAGACAAGATGTTTGGAAGCTTGTTGATCTCCCACCTAGTCAAACAGCCATTGGAACAAGATGGGCCTTCAGAAACAAGCAAGATGAAAGGGGCATCGTGGTCAAGAATAAAGCCAGACTGGTAGCTCAAGGCTACACTCAAGAAGAAGGCATTGACTATGATGAAGTCTTTGCTCCTGTGGCCCGTCTGGAAGCCATCAGAATCTTTCTGGCATATGCTGCATCCAAAAACTTTATGATCTATCAAATGGATGTGAAGAGTGCCTTCTTGTATGGAAAGATTGGTGAAGAGGTCTATGTCAAACAGCCTCCAGGCTTTGTGGATCCTGCACATCCAAATAAGGTCTTAAAACTGGACAAAGCTCTCTATGGCTTACACTAAGCCCCAAGAGCCTGATATGAAACTTTATCTGGATATCTACTTAGCAACAACTTCAGAAGGGGGGCCATTGATCAGACACTCTTCATCAAAGATGAAGGGGGAGAAATTTTGTTGGTCCAGATTTATGTTGATGACATTATCTTTGGATCTACAAGAAAGAAGCTCTGCAAAGACTTTGAAGTTCTGATGCATTCCAAATTTGAAATGAGTTCAATGGGTGAACTAAATTTTGTTTTAGGACTTCAAGTCAAACAGGTACCAAATGGAATCTTCATAAGCCAATCCAAGTATGTCAAAAGCATCTTGGAGAGGTTCAAAATGGCTGACTGCTCTGCTGCAAGAACTCCTATGCAAGTGCACCATCAATTATCTCCGGATAAAGAAGGACAAGACACTGATCAACATCAGTAGAGAGCAATGATAGGTTCTCTCATGTATCTCACTGCCTCAAGACCAGATATCATGTTTGCAGTTTGTCTCTGCGCAAGATTTCAAGCAGCTCCAAAAGTGTCTCATCTTCAAGCTGTCAAAAGGATCCTTAGATACCTAAAGGGAGCTCCAAAATTGGGCTATGGTATCCAAAGAATGGAAATGTCAATCTCTATGCCTACACTGACAGTGACTATGGGGGTTGTAACTTGGACAAAAAGTCCACATCTGGGGGATGTCAATTTCTTGGAGGAAGGCTCATCTCATGGCAATGCAAAAAGCAAACATGTGTCTCTACTTCAACAGCTGAAGCAGAATACATTGCAGCTTCAAGCTGCTGTGCACAGGTCATCTGGATCCAAAATCAAATGCTTGACTATGGAATGACCTTCATGCAGACTCCAATTCACATTGACAACATGAGTGCAATCTCTATCATGAATAATCCAGTGCAGCATTCCAAGACTAAGCACATCGACATCAGGTATCACTTTATCAGGGATCAAGCTGAGAAAAGGAGAATTGTCCTATCCAAGGTTCACACAAATGAGCAATATGCTGATTTGTTCACTAAACCTTTTGATGAAGCAATATTTCGATATCTAGTTGAATCAATTGGCATGACGAACTTTGAATAAGACATATCTCAATTTTTATCCTTCCTTGTAAATATGTCTATGTTTTTGTTCTTAATAAAAGGTTATAGTCAGCAGCACTTTTTCACTGCTGACAGATTTACTCTTCAGCAGCAAAGTCTTTGCCACTGATCGCTTTAAGTTATCAGCAGGAACAAGTTTCCTGCGGATAGCTTTAAGGCGGTCATCAGCAACCTTTTTGCTGAGGAATGAATACAACAGTCAGCAGCTACCAAATCTGCTGCGGAAAGACTTAACTATCCGCAGCAACCAAGTTTGCAGCGGATAGCTCACCATCAGCAGCAACCAAGTTTGCTGCTGATGGGTAAAACAAGTCTACATTAACTTTTACCTGCGGTAAAAACTACTCTCAGTCTTTACCATGACTGCTCGAGTGCTTTACAGCTGTAACAATGAAAAGTGAAACAGGTTGTACTGTACAAGTAAGGTTGCTTTTTCTTCGTCTGCCGTTATATCACAATTTCAAACTTTCCCACAACCTCTTCATATTCAATTTCAAACCCTAAACCCATCACTTTCTCTCTCGTCCCCACAGCATTCAAAGCCCTAAATAATTAACCACCATTCAAACACCCTTCTCTCTTCCCTCCAAATCCACAACAATGGCAAGCGCAGACATAAACAACCCCAACGACAAGTTTTCCCCATATCACAACCTCACAGCATGCCTATTAAAGGGCAAGAAATCTGAAGGTTTCAACGATATGATCGACTTCCTTTGTCGGTCCAAAATCCTCCATGCCCTAACAGTCAACCCAACCATCTACACTTCCCACATGGAAGATTTTTGGAGCTCAGCCGTGTATTCTACTGAACAGGGCACTCCCCAAATCAAAGGAACAGTAGACGGCAAAGAGATAATCATCACTGAAGCAAAGCTCCGCCAACACCTCAAGCTTCAAGATGAAGGGGACGCCACCTCTTACCCAAGATACGTATACATGAGGACCTTTGTATCCATAGGGTACACTGGGAATCAAATAGAGTATATGATAGAGAAGGCACTCATGGGTCCCAAATGGAAGTATCTCTGCCACACTCTTCTCCAATGCATATCCCAGAAGAGAAGTGGGTGGAACCAACTCAGCTCCGGACTTGCGTCGGCAATTCACGGTATGATAACTGGGGCGGGTTTCAATTTTTCTCACCTCATTCTTGAAGGTTTGAGATACAACCTTCAAGAAGGGGTGAAATCTCAGTTCTTCATGTACCCAAGATTCTTGCAAGAAGTGTTCAATATTGAACACCAAGATCTTTCAAAAACTGCAAGAATCTACTCAATTCTGGGACATAAGAACAACATTTTTCAAAGCATGAGAACAGTTTCATCAAAGTTCTCAGGGGCCGATGTTCCATTGTTGTCTACAATGTTGAACACGCAAAGTGCCCAGGGTGACAGTTCAGCAAACCTAGTTGATACTGATCCCACACCCTCCACCTCACTGCCATAAACTCAAACTACTACTTCCTTTGATCGAACCCCTGTGCATTCTACTAAGGATGTACAGGCACATAATCTACTCACCCCCAGTTTGATTGCTCAACCGGAACACAGGGCCCCGGTTGCAGCCAAATATACAAGGAAGAGGGACAAGAGAACTCCTTCTTCTCTTGCCTCCAAGGCCCAAACCTAAGCCAACATCCCTCACTCAGAATCACAACATTCTAGTGAGAATATCATAAGGGAAAGCCACACTGTTAGGGAGACTCCTTCGGAAGTCTCTCTATTAGGATTAGGATCACTTCCCGGATCCATAGAACAGCCCTTCGAGCCATTCCTGTCTTCTTTGGACTTAAGTGTTGAGGAACCTGACCAAAGTGATGTACCTTCTCCAACTACCACTATCAAGGAGGCACTGATTGGTCTTGCTTCCGAAACACCCAACCCAAGTTCTTCACCCTTGAAGGTCCACTCTGGGAGTTATGATGGAGTGGATGTGGAAGAGGCTGTCACTACTGCTGGTCCATCATCTGACCAGGAGGACAGTGACAACATCTTTAAGACCTCAACCACGGCAACTCATGGTGAGGGTGTTTCCTTGGAAACTCCCCTCACTGAGAGGAATCCCAGGCGCCAAGAAACCGCGGGTGATGGGGATGCTGAGGCTCGGCCTACGGCCCCATCTGGGTCCAAGGAGTCCACAACTGTGGATGAGGACAGACTGAAACTTCATAACTTGGAATTGACGGCCAGGGTGGCTATGCTAGAGGCTGAAGTGTCCAAACTAAGACACCAAGTCTCTATGCATGAAGCCCATCAATGCCCAACTTTAGCCACTCCCTCTCTTGTATCAGTAGGCACCCAAACTGATGCCTACCTGTCTACTGATACAACCAAAAAGGGGGAGATGGTCTCTATGGAAGAAGATAAAGACAGTCTTGACGACTGGATTCAAGAGCAGGTTGTACTTCAAAGCTCACTATTCAAGCCAGCCTTTGTCCAAATTCATGACTTGCCAGTCCCAGATAATGAAGACGAAGAGACATCTGAAGACTGGAAGTTGGTCGTCAAGGCTGTCGATGAAATGCTGAATGATGTTGAAGACACAGAACAAACAAATACATCATTCAGCATCCTTCCTGAAGCAGCAGCTGTAACATCTCGGATTTTTAGTATTCCTATTTCAATTCAATATAATGCAATTTCAAGTTCTATACTCGTGCAATGTCTCATTATTTTCTTGCCGTAAATTTAATGCAAGCATTCTATACAAATTTACAAGTTTTACTCGATTATTTACATTTAAACGCTATACAAGAAACTATTTGGTACAAACTTATCAAACCTGAAAAGTCAAGGACTAAAGTTGAAAAATATCAAGAAAACCCTAGTTAGCACGGTCGCGCCAAGTGCTTTGGCACGGTCGCGCCTGCGTAACAGTCGAAACGTAAATGCAGTTTCAAAACGCCCGATTGTTCGAAATTCAAAACCGATACGCTTCATTTTCATTGACAAAGAAAATAATTTTGCCATTTACGATCATTACCATTCAATTGCATATTCTCTCAAGAAAAGCGTCCAAATTATCTCCCAAGCCTCGAATCTCTGTTTTCGATCAAAATTCTACCAATTATTCAAGGAACTCGATCCTCCGATCATTTCTAAGGTTTCTAAAGGGTTGGATCAGCCGGAATCGCAACAGAAGCCACCGGAAACCAATCTTGCCGTCGCCGGAACTCCCTTCTTCTGATCGCTATCAATTCCCTTCTTTTTGAGGTAATTAAATCATCCCACTCTTTCGTTTCGGTCCATGTATCAAAAGCCCTCCGTCAATTAGGGCCTTCATTACATAAATCATTCAGGACCAGAATCCTTTTTATAAGAAAAATGGTTTAATCGGAATCACTCCTAATCATGTTATTAATACAATTAAAATATCTCAGAACACTCATAATAACCCATAAATGAAAAGCCCTAACAATTTCACCAATTAAAATACAAGAAATTCTCGATTCGTGTCTGAATTGGAATAGACACGGTCGCGCTAATCATCTAGCGCGGCCGTGCCTCTTTTAGCGCGGTCGTGCCGTTTATCAGCGCGGTCGTGTCCTCCTGTCCAGACCTTGTCATGCCCTCTGGGCTAGTCCCTGTTGTATCCAAAGATCATAGACACGACCATGCCGGGCCAAGGCACGGTCGTGCCTGTCAAACTTGTCTAGATTGTGCTCCTGTTGATCAACCCGGTCGCGCCCCGACTAGCGCGGTCGCGCCCGTGGCTTGAGCATGATCATGCCCTTCCGAGGCACGGTCGTGCTAGACTCAGAATTTTTAACAGAATTTCAATTTTATATATTTTAATCAGTAAACATTACAGATTTTATAAAAATATGTTTTCTGTATTTAAAAATAGATTAAAAGTTTAATCTTGGCACAAAAATAAATTATTGAAAAGTTTATAAAAAAAAAATTAATATTTATTATCCTTACTTAAATGATATTTTAAGTTACAAAATTTATAAATAATGATTAGTTATTTAATTTACATTTTAAAATCAAAAATCATTTATTTATTTATACTTAATTACAATTAATATTTACATTATTTCATAAACTATAGTTATACACTTACTTATTTAATTCAAACCTAATTAAATTGTTTCAAACATATTTTACCTCAAACTTTATACGTTTTTCTTATCCAACACTTTTTAAATACAAACCAATGGTTTTATATACAAATCCAACTTTCATTTTAGACTTAAACTTTATGCATCTATGTGATTCAATACATATTACTCTTTAGGTTAAAGTGTGCATTTCAAGGATCTTAAGTGCTATCTATATTCCTTGTTAGCTTCACTTCCATACCAAGTGAGTATTCACAACCCCTTTTTCTCTTTTACACTTTTGGGGTGGAACATGAACTCTATACTCATTACACATTACACATTTACATTTACACAAACAACACAAGTGCAAAAATCCTATATACATACATGTGTGCAAAAATTTGAGCTTTGTGCCCGATTGCTAGGTGTGTTAACCTTTGTATGCTCTTATGTGCAATCATTAACTATACAAGCCGACGGTTTTCAATGATGGATCTATCGAGTCTGACAAACCCACCCATGGTACGCGGTGATTGAAACCGACAACACATTTGTTTTGCATGCTAGTTACAAGGTTTGATTGTACATTTGGTTACACAATAGTTACTCCCCATAAACGCCTTATTTATCATGTCATGTAAAGGATTTGTTTTCATCTATATGCTATCTATATACAACTGTGTTATACTCACCAACTTTTTAGTTGACTTTATTTTATTCATGTTTCAGGCCCCAATATGTGAGATTGATTCAAGACGTGTTCAACATAGGATTTGGACTTAGCAAAATAAATCAAGAATTTTATGAGTTGTTATGTTTCTTGTTTGAATTTGATCTTGTACTTGGATTTCTTGTAATGCAATTTTTGAATTTAATATATTTCAATTTAGTCAACCATGTGCTATGAACAGTCTTACATGTCCCGCCCCGATGATTCCGCCATCGGTCGGGGTGTGACAGATTGGTATCAGAGCCTTGGTTATAGGGAATTAGGTTATTAGACACCGTGACCTAGACTATAACTTTAGGACACCCATTTATGCTATATTTCATGATTTTATGCTATGTGTTACATGCTATGTGCTACATGCTTACCATGATAAATTATTATTATATTTGATGCCTTACTTGTTAGAAATGCATGACTTATTAGGATCTTCTTAAATAATATCCCTTCCTATCTTCTAAAAATATTTCTATCTTTATTCTTTCTAAGCATGTGGAAAATTCTTGAAGCAAAGATCTTTAAATTTTTATTTTCTTCGTTAAGGTTTTTAAACTTGTTAAATTATTTGAGGACACGTGCAATCTGGAAGGGTGACACCTGTATTTTGGGTTTTCTGTCTAGGAAAGCATTTCGCATAAATCCCAATCAACCGAGGGACCCGTATGCTTTCCTGGGAATTCCCGAGATGAGTGTTTACCTATAGGCTAAAGCATGTCTCCTTGAAAATTATATGAGTTTAAATTAACCTTAATGTGCCATAGTATTCAATTTATTTTATCACTTTTTGAGTACAATCCAAACTATGAATATCTATCTTTTTATTTGATTATCTCATTCTATTAAAATCCTAGCAAATTCTCATAAGTTCTTACAATCTTTTTCTTGTTTTGTGAAAATCTGTAGAATGCCTCCTCGTCGTGCTCCCGCCGCCAACGCCAACTCCGACATTGCTGCTATTCTTACCTAATTGGTGACACAACTCACCCAAGCCAATGGTGCCACTAATGGAAATGGTGGAAATGGAAGCAATAGTGGTAATAATGGTGGTAATGGTGGAAATGGTGGAAATAATCCATCTCAATGCACCTTCAAGCACTTCAATTCGTGCAATCCCGTAAAGTTTTATGGAAGCGAAGGAGCTACTGGACTCCTTCAATGGTTTGAAAGTATTGAGAATACCTTTCTCAATAGTGACTGTCCCGACAACCTCCGCGTTCGTCATGCCACAAGTGTCCTCCAAAAGCGGGCACTTACTTGGTGGAATGGGGAGAAAAGGAATAGGGGTGTTGATGTAGCTATGGCCTTACCTTGGGATGAGGTCAAAAGGCTTATGACCGAGGAATTCTGTCCTCGAAATAAAGTGAAGAAGTTAGAGGCCGAATTTTGGGATCTTGCCCAAGATAGTGGGGAAAGCTTAGCATATACAACTCGGTTCCATGAGTTGAGTCTTCTAGTGCCCCACATGGTCACTCCTTTGTCCCGTTGTATTGAGAAATATATTGGTGGGCTACCAAGACAAATCCAAGATACTGTCTTAGGTAGAAATCCTGCTACCTTGGAAGATGCCATCCGCCTGTCTGCTACCCTAACTGATAATCATGTGAAAGCTGGAACTCTTTCCAAAAAGGGTTCTAAGAAAGTTTCTGAAACCGTAACCCCTCCTACCCACAACAAATAAGCCACAACCGAGCCCTCTCGCAATAACAAAAAGAGGAAGGTTAGAATTTTTGCTGTGGTTACTCCTGCTGTTCCCGTCAACCAAGCTGCACCTATGGTTCAAGCACCGGTCAAAAAGCCATATGGTGGAATTTACCCACTTTGTGCCACCTGCAACTACCATCATCCCCAAAACATCCCATGTTGCCTTTATACTTATTGTGGGAGATATGGTCATACGGTTAATGTTTGTAGGACCAAAGCCCTTACGGGCCAAGTCAACCCTCCAAACCAAACCGTACCTCAAGTGGCTAACCAAGGTGCTCCCGCCATTGCTAATGGGCGTGCTTGTTATGAGTGTGGTGACCCGAACCATTTTCGTAATCAATGTCCAAGACTTGCAAATTCTAGGCAAGGTGGAGCTCGTGGACGTGCGTTCAACATAAACGCCAACGAAGCTCAAGCCAATAATGACGTGGTTAATGGTACGTTCCTTGTTAATAGTCAATATGCCTCCATTTTGTTCGATACCGGCGCCGATAAAAGTTTTGTGTCACTTAATTTTGAGCCTTTACTTGCAAAGACACGATCCCAATTAGAGAAAACCTTCACCGTTGAAATAGCAAATGGTGACTCCCTTACAATTGAGTCTATAATCTATGATTGCTCTTTAGAACTTAATGATCATGCATTCCCAATCAACCTTGTTCCAATGCCACTAGGAAGCTTTGATATTATCATAGGTATGGATTGGCTATCAAATCATCATGCCGAAGTCATTTGCTTTGAAAAGTGTATCCGAATTCCGCTACCATCGGGAGAAACATTAAGGGTTTTTGGTGAAAAGCCTTGCAAGGGTCTTAAATTGATGTCTTGTACTACCGCTCAAAAGTACTTACGAAAGAAGTACATTGCTTTCTTAGCTTATATTGTTCAAAAGGATGTCAAGGAGAAGAGTATTCAAGACATTCCGATCATTCGGGATTTCCCCGAAGTTTTTCCTAAAGATTTATCCGGTCTTCCTCCCGTTCGTCAAGTCGAGTTCCGTATTGATCTCATGCCCGGAGCTAACCCCGTTGCTAGAGCTCCTTATCGTCTTGCACCTTCCGAAATGCAAGAGCTCGCAAGTCAACTTCAAGAACTCTCCAATAAAGGGTTCATTCGCCCGAGTCATTCACCGTGGGGTGCACCCGTCTTATTTGTAAAGAAGAAGGATGGATCATTTCGCATGTGTATTGACTATCGCGAACTCAATAAGCTTACTATCAAGAACCGTTATCCTTTGCCTAGAATCAATGATCTCTTTGATCAACTTCAAGGTTCTACTTGCTTCTCGAAGATTGATCTTCGATCTGGTTATCATCAGCTCCGTGTTCAAGAAGATGACATTCCTAAGACTGCTTTTCGAACAAGGTATGGTCATTACGAGTTCATGGTTATGCCTTTCGGGTTGACCAATGCACCTGCAGTTTTCATGGACCTCATGAATCGTGTGTGCAAACCGTACCTTGATAAATTCGTGATCGTTTTCATTGACGATATCTTAATCTATTCCAAGACAAAAACCGACCATGAAGAACACCTTAGATTGGTTTTGGACCTTTTAAAGATAGAACAACTATATGCCAAGTTCTCCAAATGTGAATTTTGGTTAAAAGAAGTTCAATTTCTTGGTCACATCGTCAACGACAAGGGTATTCATGTTGATCCTGCTAAGATCGAAACGGTTAAGAATTGGAATGCCCCGAAGACTCCTACCGAAGTTCGTTCATTTCTTGGTCTTGCGGGTTATTATCGTCGTTTCATCTCAAACTTCTCAAAGATTGCTGTCCCTCTTACCGCCTTGACCCATAAGGGTAAAGCTTATGAATGGGGACCGAAACAAGAAGAAGCTTTCCAAACTCTTAAGCATAAGTTGTGCAATGCTCCCATTTTAACTCTTCCCGATGGAAATGATGAACTAGTTGTCTATTGTGATGCCTCTAACCAAGGTCTTGGTTGTGTCCTCATGCAACGAGGAAAAGTAATCGCTTATGCATCAAGGCAACTCAAAATTCATGAAAAGAATTATACGACGCACGATCTCGAGTTGGGTGCGGTTGTATTCGCGTTAAAGATTTGGAGACATTACCTATATGGCACGAAATGTGTGGTATTCACCGACCACAAAAGTCTTCAACATATCTTCAACCAAAAAGAACTCAATATGAGGCAACGACGTTGGGTCGAACTCCTTAACAACTACGACTGCGAGATTCGTTACCATCTCGGCAAAGCGAATGTTGTAGCCGATGCTTTGAGTCGAAAGGACCATGTTATGCTTCATTGTGCCCGTATTCAATCCGATATTCAAACCCGTATCTTGGAAGCTCAACACGTCTCGGTAACCGAGGGTAATATGTATGAAGAAATGTCGTGTGGTGTTGAACTTCTTCTTGAATCAAAACCCAATGGCTTACTATATTACTTGAACCGTATTTGGATTCCCGATCGCGATGATCTCCGTGCAATTCTCATGAACGAGGCTCATAAGACTCGTTATTCTGTTTATCCTGGTGCGGATAAAATGTACCAAGATCTTCTCCAACTTTATTGGTGGCCCGGTATGAAGAGGGACATTGCTCTTTATGTTGCCAAATGCTTAACTTGCTCCAAAGTCAAAGCCGAACATCAACGTCCTTCTGGTTTACTCGAACAACCGGAAATTCCCGTGTGGAAATGGGAGAATTTAGCTATGGATTTCATTACCAAGCTCCCTCGCACCTCGAGTGGTTATGATAGTATTTGGGTGATCATTGATCGACTCACCAAATCTGCCCACTTCTTGCCTATTCGTGAAGACTTTAAAGTGGAGAAATTAGCCCGAATTTACATTGATGAAATTGTGAGCCGTCATGGTGTTCCCTTGAACATAATATCCGATAGAGACGCTCGGTTCACTTCTCGATTTTGGCAATCTCTCCAATCTGCTCTTGGTACTCGTTTGGATTTGAGCACGGCTTACCATCCCCAAACTGATGGACAAACCGAGCGAACAATCCAAACTCTTGAAGACATGCTTAGAGCTTGTGTAATCTATTTTGGTGGCAACTGGGATTCACACTTATCCCTCATTGAGTTTTCCTACAACAATAGCTACCACACAAGTATCAACATGGCTCCATTCGAAGCTCTCTATGGTCGCAAGTGTCGTTCTCCGATCTGTTGGAACGAGATTGGTGAAGCACAAATCACCGGTCCTGAGTTGATTCAAGAAACTTCTGACAAGATTATTCAAATCCGTGACAATATTCGAGCAGCAAGGAGTCGGCAAAAGAGTTATGCCGACAAGCGACGAAAACCTTTGGAATTCCAAGTCGGTGACCTTGTTCTTCTAAAGGTGTCTCCATGGAAGGGTGTGATCCGTTTTGGAAAGAAAGGCAAGTTAGCACCTCGTTATGTTGGTCCATTCAAGATCCTTGAAAGGATTGGGAAAGTGGCTTACAAGCTCGAGTTACCTCCATCTCTGGGCAATGTGCATCCTACATTTCATATATCTAATCTAAAGAAGTGTCTCGCTGATGAAAATCTCCATATACCGCTTGCCGACGTGCGCATTGATGAAACGATGCACTTCGTTGAGAAGCCGGTGGAAATTATGGATCGTGAAGTCAAGCAACTCAAGCGAAGTCGTATTCCTATAGTCAAAGTTCGTTGGGAATCTAAGCGTGGTCCTGAGTTCACTTGGGAACGAGAAGACCAAATGAAGCTCAAGTACCCCCATCTTTTTACTAATAATGTTGTTCCCTCTAGCTAAATTTCGGGACGAAATTCTCTCAACATGGGGAGACTGTAACATCTCGGATTTTTAGTATTCCTATTTCAATTCAATATAATGCAATTTCAAGTTCTATACTCGTGCAATGTCTCATTATTTTCTCGTCGTAAATTTAATGCAAGGATTCTATACAAATTCGCAAGTTTTACTCGATTATTTACATTTAAACGCTATACAAGAAACTATTTGGTACAAACTTATCAAACCTGAAAAGTCAAGGACTAAAGTTGAAAAATATCAAGAAAACCCTAGTTAGCACGGTCGTGCTTCATCCTAGCACGGTCGCGCCAAGTGCTTTGGCACGGTCGCTCCTGCGTAACAGTCGAAACGTAAATGCAGTTTCAAAACGCCCGATTGTTCGAAATTCAAAACCGATACGTTTCATTTTCATTGACAAAGAAAATAATTTTGCCATTTACGATCATTACCATTCAATTGCATATTCTCTCAAGAAAAACGTCCAAATTATCTCCCAAGCCGATACGTTTCATTTTCTGTTTTCGATCAAAATTCTACCAATAATTCAAGGAACTCGATCCTCCGATCATTTCTAAGGTTTCTAAAGGGTTGGATCAGCCGGAATCGCAACAGAAGCCGCCGGAAACCAATCTTGCCGTCGCCGGAACTCCCTTCTTCTGATCGCTATCAATTCCCTTCTTTTTGAGGTAATTAAATCATCCCTCTCTTTCGTTTCGGTCCATGTATCAAAAGCCCTCCGTCAATTCGGGCCTTCATTACAGAAATCATTCAGGACCAGAATCCTTTTTATAAGAAAAATGGTTTAATTGGAATCACTCCTAATCATGTTATTAATACAATTAAAATATCTCAGAACACTCATAATAACCCATAAATGAAAAGCCCTAACAATTTCACCAATTAAAATACAAGAAATTCTCGATTCGTGTCTGAATTGGAATAGACACGGTCGCGCTAATCATCTAGCGCGGCCGTGCCTCTTTTAGCGCGGTCGTGCCGTTTATCAGCGCGATCGTGTCCTCCAGTCCAGACCTTGTCATGCCCTCTGGGCTAGTCCCTGTTGTGTCCAAAGATCATAGACACGACCGTGACGGGCCAAGGCACGGTCGTGCCTGTCAAACTTGTCTAGATTGTGCTCCTGTTGATCAACTCGGTCGCGCCCCGACTAGCGCGGTCGCGCCCGTGGCTTGAGCACGATCGTGCCCTTCCGAGGCACGGTCATGCTAGACTCAGAATTTTTAACAGAATTTCAATTTTATATATTTTAATCAGTAAACATTACAGATTTTATAAAAATATGTTTTCTGTATTTAAAAATAGATTAAAAGTTTAATCTTGGCACAAAAATAAATTATTGAAAAGTTTATAAAAAAAATTAATATTTATTATCCTTACTTAAATGATATTTTAAGTTACAAAATTTATAAATAATGATTAGTTATTTAATTTACATTTTAAAATAAAAAATTATTTATTTATTTATACTTAATTACAATTAATATTTACATTATTTCATAAACTATAGTTATACACTTACTTATTTAATTCAAACCTAATTAAATTGTTTCAAACATATTTTACCTCAAACTTTATACGTTTTTCTTATCCAACACTTTTTAAATACAAACCAATGGTTTTATATACAAATCCAACTTTCATTTTAGACTTAAACTTTATGCATCTCTGTGATTCAATACATATTACTCTTTAGGTTAAAGTGTGCATTTCAAGGATCTTATTTGCTATCTATATTCCTTGTTAGCTTCACTTCCATACCAAGTGAGTATTCACAACCCCTTTTTCTCTTTTACACTTTTGGGGTGGAACATGAACTCTATACTCATTACACATTACACATTTACATTTACACAAACAACACAAGTGCAAAAATCCTATATACATACATGTGTGCAAAAATTTGAGCTTTGTGCCCGAGTGCTAGGTGTGTTAACCTTTGTATGCTCTTATGTGCAATCATTAACTATACAAGCCGACGGTTTTCAATGATGGATCTATCGAGTCTGACAAACCCACCCATGGTACGCGGTGATTGAAACCGACAACACATTTGTTTTGCATGCTAGTTACAAGGTTTGATTGTACATTTGGTTACACAATAGTTACTCCCCATAAACGCCTTATTTATCATGTCATGTAAAGGATTTGTTTTCATCTATATGCTATCTATATACAACTGTGTTATACTCACCAACTTTTTAGTTGACTTTATTTTATTCATGTTTCAGGCCCCAATATGTGAGATTGATTCAAGACGTGTTTAACATAGGATTTGGACTTAGCAAAATAAATCAAGAATTTTATGAGTTGTTATGTTTCTTGTTTGAATTTGATCTTGTACTTGGATTTCTTGTAATGCAAATTTGACTTTAATATATTTCAATTTAGTCAACCATGTGCTATGAACAGTCTTACATGTCCCGCCCCGATGATTCCGCCATCGGTCGGGGTGTGACAGCAGCCATCATTGGTCAATCCTCAACCCCCCAACTATTAAGATCATCAAAGAAGCTAGAATTTGACTCCATTCTAGCTTGGGGGTATGATGGATCATCTGAGAGGTTTTGGATTAGATGGGAGTTCAGCGGAGTAGAAGAGCTTAACTGGAAATCTCTGAATGCCCTCCAAGTCCTATATCTGCATTTAACTAATTGCATCAACACCTCAACAGATCTCTCAGCAGAACTTGCCATTGGCAGGTTCCATGACCTGATGGAGGATAATCTACCCAGCTTCCAAAGATTCCTACAAACAGCACATCGGGTAGCTTATCCTGAATCCTCGGCGGCCGCAGAAAGGAGACTGACTCCTAGCAATCTTGAAATAACAAGGAGCAGTCTTCTCAATGAAGAAGAAGAAGTTCTGGGCCTTCGAAGATTCCTATATGCCTTCCTGGTCAAGGACTTGGACGTGCTAGGTTGGGTGAGCACTAAGTCCCTTGACCACACTCTCCTGCTCAGCAACAGCTCCTCTCTCATCATCAACACCAGGAACATCCTTCAGCTGCCCTTAGACTTCCTATTCAAGATTTTTCAGCTCAGAGCCAACATCTGCAATATTAACTCACTGGAGAGCCAGGCAATGATGGTCATCATCAAAGCCCATCTTGAAAAAGAAGGACTGATTCCTCAAGAAGAAACTGTGTCAACTTCTGATACTGACTCCAACTCTGATACTCCACAAGTTGACAGTACATCTGCAGCTTTTGGCACAAGATCTTCCATCAGGGATTAACTGAGGGAAATAGAAGGTCCTGAGTGTCAACTTGATGAAGACAGTGACCATCCCTTTTCAATTCCTCAATTTGCCAATGAAGCTGAGGCAGAGATCCCAATAGCAGCATCATCATCTGCTGTTGTGATCAGTGAAGCTGAAGCAGAGGCATCCAACGTAAACAAAGGAAAGGGAATCATGACTGATAAAGATGAAGAGAGGTTGCAAAAAGAGAAAAGAGAGAGGGAAGAGAAAAGAAGAAGAAGAGAAGAAGAGGAGATGACTGACCTAAAAAAGGCTCAAGAAAGAAAAACAGCCATTCTCCTAAGAGAACAAACCATCCAGCTGTATGCTAAACAGCTGGATGAACTGAAAAGAAAGATTCCTGCAGTTGACCGGATTGAAGAAGATGCAGCTCTTGCTCTTCAACTGCAGGAACAATTCAATAGAGAAGAAGAAGAGTTGGAGAAGAAGAAGAAAGAAGAAGCTAAGTTCAGGATAACCGATTCTGAACTAGCTAAAGAAATGAGGGAGGAGTGGGTAAAGACTCTAGTCTCTCAAGGTGAGGATGCAGACTACCTTGAGAAACTTTCAACCAAAGAGATTTACAGAGCCTTCATGGGTCAGCAGGGTCAATTGGCTAGAAAGAAAAAGGCTGAAGAAGAAGAGAAAGCCAAGCTACAGTCCAAGAAGACCATTGCCTTCAATAAAAGGACCCATGAAGAAAGGAAGGTCATGATTGACTTCCTTAAGGCTAGAGGAGATAGTGGAAAGAGGCTAGGTCCCATGAATTTCATGAACCTGCAAGCCCTCTACTTCAAAGTTAAAAAGGATGAGGAAGAAAGACTAGGGAAGAAGGGCTCCAAGAAAAGGGTACTTATCAAAGAAGAAGAAAAACCAAAGACAAAGAAACCCAAGCCTTCTCCCTCACCTACCTCTTCATAAGTCCATCATCCTTCCACTCTCCTCCCCAAACCATCCACTCCTCCACCCAACAAGTCCAAATCATCCCACCCAGCTCCCTCTCATCAACAGCCTCCCTTGAAGAAATCCAAATCCCCATCTGAACCTGAAGACTCAAGAGACATAGTTGAATGGGTCTACAATCCACAGGATCACAGGTTTGAGATCTTTAGGGGGAGAACTAAAAGAATAAAATCTACATACAGGTCTGTTAATGAGGTTCTGCAACTATCAGATTCAGACCTAAGAAGAATTTTGGAGCTGGGTGAAGCTCATGAGCCTGCAAATGAGAGTGGGAAACATCTTATGCTAGCAATCAGACACTACTTCAACCCTAGCAAAGATGTGGTCATGAATATCAAACCACTCAAGTCCCACTCTCCATTTGTATCTTGGTCCTACAATGCTGATTTGGATGAGTTCACTCTGATTGATGTAAAGAAGCAGCATATGAGATGTTCAAGCAAAGCAATCTACAAAATGCCACACAAAGACATCAAGACTTTGTCTAAACTTCCACTGAACAATCCCAGCAAGGAACCAAGAGGCTATGAGGTTGAAAGGATAGTCAGCCACATGCAAAAGCTTCAGCAGCAAAGTCATTAGAAGAATTTTGGTTGCATCAGTCTAGGGGGAGTTTGTAGAACCAAAGACTGATTGCTACCAAATTATTATAAGTACAAATGCTGCTGATAGGCTTATCAGCAGCACTCAACACTGGTTGCTGCTGATAGGCATATCAGCAACACTCAACACTTGTTGCTACTGATAGGCATATCAGTAGCACTCAACACTTGTTGCTGCTGATAGGCTTATCAGCAGCATTCAACACTTGTTGCTGCTGATAGTCTTATCAGCAGCATTCAACACAAGTTGCTGCTGATAGCTCTATTCTCTGAAGACCAAACGTTGCAGCTGACTATCCATGTGAAGCGCCTCTGACACCTGTCTGCAAAAGCAACTGCCACACTCCAAGCAGAAGGAACCTCAGTGGTGCAACTAATAAAGGACAATGACGTGCGTCTCCAAGCATGCAAACAATGATGCCTAAGAAGACGTTTCAGCAAAGTTATCTAGATTAGCCTTTGCGTGTAATTTAGATTAATAAACAAGATCAACGGCTTGTGTTAGATCTGATCCTTAGAATCAAGGGTGTGTCTTGATTCTAAGTTACTATATATATTGTGTAAACACTTCATAGTTAGTGTGCCTTTTGAAAGTGCTTGTGCGTGCTTGTGCTTGCTGTGCTTTCATAGTGCTTCTTGATAGTGTTTTACTTTGTAATCTTGTAATCTCATAAGTTTAATACAACAGTGCATTTATCAGTATTCTTGCTGTTTACTTGTTTACTTTGTTGGTTGTTATTGTTTCCGCCAATATCAACTAGAATAGAATCACCTTGTAATCTTACGATCCTACACACCTCAAGTGGTTATGATAGCATTTTGGTGATCATTGACCGTCTCACCAAATCTGCTCATTTCTTGCCTATCCGTGAAGACTATCGGGTTGAGAAACTAGCCCGAATTTACATCGACGAAATTGTAAGCCATCATGGTGTTCCCTTGAACATAATATCCGATCGAGATGCCCGGTTCACTTCTCGTTTTTGGCAATCTCTTCAATCTGCTCTTGGCACACGATCGGATTTGAGCACGGCTTACCATCCCCAAACTGATGGTCAAACCGAGCGGACAATCCAAACTCTTGAAGACATGCTTAGAGCTTTTGTAATTGATTTTGGTGGCAATTGGGATTCACATTTACCCCTAATTGAGTTCTCTTACAACAATAGCTATCACACGAGTATCAACATGGCTCCATTTGAAGCTCTTTATGGTCGCAAATGTCGTTCTCCTATCTGTTGGAAAGAGATTGGTGAAGCACAAATCACCGGTCCCGAGCTAATTCAAGAAACATCAGATAAGATCATTCAAATTCGTGACAACATTCGAGTAGCGAGGAGTCGGCAAAAGAGTTATGCCGACAAACGTCGAAAACCCTTGAAATTCAAAGTCGGTGACCTTGTTCTTCTTAAGGTGTCTCCGTGGAAGGGTGTGATCCGCTTTGGAAAGAAAGGCAAGTTAGCACCTCGCTATGTTGGTCCATTCAAGATCCTTGAAAGGATTGGGAAAGTGGCTTACAAACTCGATTTACCTCCATCTCTTGGAAATGTGCATCCTACATTTCATGTATCTAATATGAAGAAATGTCTCGCTGATGAGAATTTCCATATACCGCTTGATGATGTGCGCATTGATGAAACGATGCACTTCGTTGAGAGACCGGTAGAAATCATGGATCGTGAAATCAAGCAGCTCAAGCGAAGTCGTATTCCTATTGTCAAAGTTCGTTGGGATTCTAAGCGTGGTCCTGAATTCACTTGGGAATGAGAGGACCAAATGAAGCTCAAGTACCCCCACCTTTTTACTGATGCCGTAGCTTCCTCTAACTAAATTTCGGGACGGAATTTCCTTAACATGGGGAGACTGTAACATTTCTGATTTTTAGTATCCGTATTTCAATTCAAAGTAATGCATTTCAAACTCAATTCTAGTGCACTGTTTTGTTCTATTCGTACCATCAATTAAATACTATACTTCAATGCAAATCCACAAATTTTACTCGGTTATATTCTATTAAAACACTACATAAGTATCTATTTATACAAATACGTCAAAGACTAAAGTTACAAGGTCTGATGTTAAGAAATAGCAAGAAACACTAATAGGCACGGTCGCGCCTCGTTTTGGCACGGTCACGCCAAGTGCTTTGGCACGGTCGCGCGACTTGCTTTGGAACGATCGCGCCCGGTGCCTTGGCACGGTCACGCCTCGTTTGGGCACGGTCGCGCCTAGTACTAGTTGAAATGTAAAATCAGTTTTAAACGCGAGATCGTTGATTGTCGTAACCGTTATACGTTTCACTTTTGTTATCAAAGACAATAATATTATCAATCGTAACAATTAACATCAGAAAACCGATTCAAGAAAAGCAAAAATCCTCATTTGAAAATCCTCTTCCTTGAACATCGATTTTCTTTCCTGGAGTGAAATTCCCCCAACCAAACGCTCCATCGATTCTCCCAGAAGTCGCTGAACCATTTGAAGAAACCAGAATCACAGCAGAATACGCCGGAAACCAAGCTCGCCGACACCGGAACTCATTCTACCCGTTCTCAATCAATTCGCTATTGTTTCGGGTAATTGAAATCTTATCCTCAATCTTTTTAGTCGCTATATCAAAAGCCCCTTATCAATTTGAGCTTCCATTATCGAAATCATCCCGAATCAGAATCTATGATTTATTCAAAATGGTTTAATCGATTTCGACCCTGAACATGATGTTAATACAATTAAAACATCCCATCATACTCGTAATAATACTATAAATAAAAGCCCTATGATTTACATCACTAACAATATAAGAATCAGTCAATTCGTGTCTGATTTGGAAGAGACACGGTCGCGCTAATCATCTAGCGTGGTCGTGCCTCATGAGATGCGGTCGTGCTGGTTACCAGCGCGGTCGTGTCCTCCTGTTCAGACCCAGTCATGCCCTTTGGCTAATCTCAGTCGTGTCTCATAATCCTAGACACGATCGTGCCGAGCCAAGGCACGGTCGTGCCTAATGATTTGGTTAGTTATGCCCTCTGTTTGATCTACACGGTCGCGCCCTAACTAACACGGTTGCGCCCGTGGTTAGAGCACGATCGTGCCCTTCCCAGGCATGGTCATGTGTGAGTTAAATTTTTGGCAGAATTATAATTTTTATATATTTTTTAAACAACAAATATTTCTGATTAAATTTCAAAATAAAAATAGTTGATTTTTATAAAAATGCATTAATTCTATTTAGAAAGATCAAATAGTTAATCTTGGAATAAATAGAAAATTATTTATTTAAAGTTTATAAAAATTAAATTTACAATTATTGTTAAACCTTTCATTTAAAAAGTATCTTAATGATTAAGTTACATATTTTATAAATAAATAAGGAAATGATTATTTATTTAATTTATATTTAAACAAAAACAATTATTTATTTATACTTAGTTACATCAAATACTTACACTATTTTCATAAACAATAATTATTTAACCTACTTACATAGCTATTCAATTTCAAACCTTAATCAAAATGTTCCAAAAATATTTATTTCAAACTTTATATCATATTCAATACTTTCAAATACAAATCAATGGCTTTACACAATCCAAGTTCAACATTTGACTCAAACTTTGTGCATGCTATTGATACAATATACATTACACTTTAGGTTAACTTGTGCTTTTCAAGGATCCTTATAACTATCTAGTACCTTTTGTTAGCTACGCCTTCAAACCAAGTGAGTATTTCATAGCCTCTTTTACTCTTTTACACTTTTGGGGTGAAACATGAACTCTATCAAATTACATGTTTACATTTACACAAACAACACAAATATAAATCCTATTTACATTCATGTGTGCAATTTGAGCTTTATGCCCGAGTGCTATGTGTGCTAACTTTGTTGAACACTTATGTGCAATCATTAACTATTCAAGCCGACGGTTTTCAATGATAGATCTATTGACTCTGACAAACCCACCCAGGTTGGGTGATTGATACCGACAACACAATTTTTGCATGCTAGTTACAAAGGTTTGATTGTACTTGGTTACACAATAGCTACTCCCCATAAATGCCTTATTTATCATGTTATGTAAGGATTTGTTTTACAATCTATATGCTATCTATATACAAATCTGTGTTATACTCACCAACTTTTTAGTTGACTTTATTTTATTCATGTTTCAGGTACTAATGTGTGAGTCTGATCAAGATGTGCTACACTTAGGCTTTGGACTTAGCTAATTTAAATAAAGATGTCTATGTTTTGAAATTTTGTTTCTGTATTGGATTTGGTTTTGTTTGAATGATTGTAATGGAATTTGAAGTTTAATATATTTCAATTTAGTCAACCTTGTGCTTATGAACAGTCTACATGTCCTGTCCCGATGATTCCGCCATCGGTCGGGGTGTGACAGGAGGGCAGAAGAGGTGGTGGTGGATGTTGAGGATGTTTGGTAGCTTGAGCTTCTTTCCTTGGCCTGAATCATCTCTAATTCATAGGTCTTTAGCATACCGAAAAGCTCAGTCATCTGAAGAGACTTCAGATTCTCATTTCTTCTGATGGACACTGTGTAGAGTGTCCAGCAACTGGGTAGAGACTTGATGAACTTCTTGAGAATATCTTCATTCTCCAGCTTCACTTTTGAGCACTGCAGCTCACTGTGACGTTTCGGATTTTTCGTTCTCGCACTTGTATTATAATTATCGTGTAATCATTCTCTATTTTAATAAAGCGTAAGAGTTTTATTTGGTTGTATACAAATAGGTATTTTATTTTACGGATTTAAACTAATTAGAATTTTATAAATTTTAAAACTAATATAAAGTTTTATATAAAAATCTAAAGTTAAAAAGTTGTATATTTAATAAAATAGCCTATTTAAATAAGATAAATAACTTTTATAAAAATTATTTATAATAATAAAAATATATATATATACATAAAATAAGTTTATAAAAATATTTTTAAATTAATTTGATTTAAAAGAAATTAAATTAATTTATTTAAATAAAAGTTCAGGGGTTGTTTTGTAATTAATCAAACTAGAAGGTTTTAAAACTGAAATCGGTTGAAGGGCTGTTTCTAGACAATTTAAACTACAAGGACCCATCCGTATTTATTTCAAGGGCTAATTTAAGTCAAACCAAACTCCAGGGACTAAAACTGCCAATTCCCAAATCGTTTATCCGGTCACCCCCTTCGTTGGTCCGGCGGGTAAAGCCATTTTCCGGCGAACCTCCGACAGGGCTGTCCCCTGCACCTCGACAGCCGCTACAGGCATCCCTGAGCTCGTCTTCTCCACGCGAACAAAAGGCCCCGACCAATTGGTCTCCCCAACATAAGGATCGTCTGATCCTGTTGGTGGCCGAGAAACCCACTTTCTAATTCGCGCCCGACAGACCACCTCCAGGCATGTTGAATGTCTGGGTAGTTTCATCTCGTCCAGACTAGTGTCGGGACGTGCTCAATTGCACGTTTTAACAAAGAAATCATGCTCGGCTATAAATAGCCATAGTCGGACCTGCTCGAGCTCGCGACCCCTTTTTCACCCACTCTCACTTCAAATTGAAGACGGCATCGTGTTTGTCGCCTCTGAGTGAAGCTGTGACCAGAGTCTTAGAGCTCAATTCTATCCCGAAGCTTGAATTCCCATTCTTGATATTCTCGGATTAAAAGCTCTGTCGTTCGACCCTTTGCGACCACGTAAGAATCCTCAACTTTGTTTCTTTACCTTCTGTTATCATAACGCAAACCGAACCAATCGAAGTTACGACTCCAAACCATCAATTACCGGACAAACTAATGTTCTAAAAGAATTACTGTTTTAATTGCTAAAGTCTGGGCCATCGAAACTACTTAGTTTCGATTGAGTAAATGGTCAATCGAAACTAATAGTTTCGATAGATGGTAGTTTCGACAGCCTGTGTATCACTTATAAATGATCAATCGAAAAGTAGTAGTTTCGATAAAATGGTAGTTTCGACAGCCTGAATATCACTTATAAATGATCAATCGAAACTAGTAGTTTCGATAGATGGTAGTTTCGACAGCCTGTGTATCACTTATAAATGGTCAATCGAAACTAGTAGTTTCGATTGAACACAGTTTCGATACCTGTCACAACTATAAAACAGTTTCGATCAAATCAGTAATTTCAAGTAAATCTGGACCAACTTCTATGCAAATACCACTGAGAAATGCTATTATAAACTTATACACAATTGAATACTAATACGCACATGTAAACATACAATAATACCCATTTATCTACATAGGGTTTCAACGTGCTTAGACTTCAACATCTTTATCACATACACGCGTGGAAAAATACCCGCTTGCAAGGTGAGTTACATAGCCCCTATTTTACATTTTTATACGTTTTGGGGTGAAACATTATACATGCTACTCACATTGTTTGTACGTGTTATACATGAGACTATATGCTTATTCTTTGGATGTACATACATTTAAACACAAGACAACCAACTGTAATATTGATAGATCTATTGTGCCTGACCAGCCCACCCCGTTAGGGTGTTTATTACTGCATACTCGGATATAATCGCGTGTTATATTAAAACATATCGGATATAGTGGGTAACTATATTCAAGCATACCGGACTTAGCTGTTGTGCTCTGTTCAAGCGCGTCAAACTCGGTTTGAATTGTGATTAAATAAATGGTACATCAAACATACTATGTTTAACAAGATAAACAATGAGTTGCAAAACGATTTACAACTACTATTTACCTGAATTACTAATCCTATGTACTCACCAACTTTTTAGTTGACACTTGATTTAAATAATGTTTCAGGTTTGGATATGTGACTACTTGCCGAAGATTTCTCCACTTAAGAACTATGGACCTAGTTAAATAAATCAATGTTTTGAACTAGACTAGGTTATTTGGAATGTATTGTATTTGGATCTTGTTGTCTTTAAATTAAATTAATGAATTATGCAACCGTTTAGCTATCATGTGCTTTTGAACAATCATTTCATTGTCCGCCTCGATGATTCCGCCATCGGTCGGGGTGTGACAGATTGGTATCAGAGCCATGGTTAAACCGAATTAGGTTATTAGACACAATGACCTAGACTATAACCCTAGGACTCCCTTTTATGTGTTATGTGCTAAATGATAAATTGCTATGTGAATTGTTTGTAGTTAGGTATTATTTGAATTTTTCCGAGTTTGGTACATGAGACTTATACACATACATATAAGACTTTGATACATGATACATACTTTACATACATATTTGACAAACAAACTTATGCAAACAAATACACTACCCATCCTTATCCATACACTTTCCTAATCCGTATTAATTACAACAATTCCTACACATTTTATACTCATAGACTCTCAAGTCTATCAAAATCTTATCTCGTCAACGACTTAATTTCTTGAGACCAGTAAAGGACACGTTCAATCTGGAAGGGTGACACCTGTACATTGGGTTTTCTGTCTAGGAAAGCATTTCGTATAAATCCAAATAAACGGACCGTATGCTTTCCTGGGAATTCCTGAAGTGAGTGTTTACCTATAGGCTAAAGCATGTCTCTTTGAAAGTTTTGAGGAATTATTTAACGTTGATAAGTCAATGTATTCGCAAGGATACGATCCGGACTTAAACTAAAAATTTGGGTACATTATAGCAAGATAGGAAGAACTAGACGAACATGCAAAGCAAATCATTATTACGGGTGCACACGTAATAACGATTTGTAGTGCATGCAAGTCCGGCAATTCCTATTACGTAAATAATGATCTATAACATCATGTTCTATCCGGAATAGATGGCTTAGCTTGCCCCCATCAACTTTGAATAAATACACATGCACTGGCACGCGTCATGATGAATCCCGTTTTTCTGCTTACATTATTTCCCGCTATAATTCATATATATATCCATCTTATCTAAAATATCATTGTCTTTTCTTATGGTGTTAGAATGCCTCCTCGACGTGCAAACTATAGCACTTCTAACCCGGATCTTGCTACTCTCCTTGCCCAACTGGTAGGGCAAATGACCCAAGCAAATAACAACAGTGATGGGTCTCACAACATCCAAGGGAACGATGGTACCAACCCGCCTCACTGCACGTTTAAGCACTTTAACTCGTGCAATCCTACAAAATTCTTCGAGACTGAAGGTGCTACCGGCCTACTTCAATGGTTTGAAAGCATGGAAAGCACATTCCTTAACAGCGACTGCCCCAATAATCTTCGGGTTCGTTATGCCACAAGTGTACTCCAAAAGAGAGCCCTCACCTGGTGGAACGGTGAGAAACGCACTCGTGGTGTTGAGGTTGCTACATCCTTATCATGGGATGATCTGAAGAAGGCCATGACTGATGAATTCTGTCCTCGGAATGAAATGAGGAAGCTCGAGGCTGAGTTTTGGGATCTTGCCCAAGACAGCGGGGATAATCTGGCCTACACCACCCGGTTTCAAGAGCTATGTCTGCTGGTGCCTCATATGATCACTCCCCTTGCTCGAGGGATTGAAAAAATACATAGGCGGCCTGCCTGTACAAATTCAAGATGCTGTGCTAGGAAGCAATCCTCCTACACTTGAAGCTGCTATCCGTCTATCTGCTACACTATCCGACAACCATGTCAAAGTCGGAACCTTAACAAGAAAGGGTTCCAAGAAGGTTGTTTCTACTCTTGCGGCCATCAAAGATGTAAAACCCGAGTCTTCTAACCGCAACAAGAAACGAAAGGGTCGAAACTTCGCAGCCGTAACTCCCGATGTGCCTGCTATTCAAGCGGCCCCTTTGGGTCAAAACCCGAAAACTTATCAGGGCCCGAATCCCCAATGCCAGACCTGCAAGTACCATCATCCTGCCAACCTACCATGCCGATTGTGTTCAAGCTGCGGACGATATGGACACTTGGTCACTACTTGCCGTACTCGTCCTCCCGTCCATCAAGCTGCTCCAGCCAACCGTCCCATCTATCCGGCACCCCTCAATGGTCGGGCATGTTACGAATGTGGAGATCCAAACCGTTTTCGTGACCGATGCCCAAAACTTCATCATCAAAGTGGTCCTCAAGGACGAGCGTTTAACATAAACGCTAATGAGGCTCAAGCAAACAACTACGTGATAAACGACACGTTTCTCGTAAACAATCATTATGCATCCGTTTTATTTGATACTGGTGCCGATAGGAGTTTTGTATCTCGTACCTTTGAATCTCGACTTGCTAAACAAAGAACGAAACTTGACAATTCTTATTCCGTGGAGATAGCAAACGGAAAATCTATTACTATAAATTCTGTTATCCGTGACTGCAATCTCGAGCTTAATAATCACAATTTCTCTGTTGATCTCCTTCCAATGCAATTGGGAAGCTTCGATATTATAATTGGCATGGACTGGTTATCCAAGCACCATGCCGAGGTTATTTGCTACGAAAAGTGTATTCGTGTACCTCTCTCTTCGGGCGACACGTTAGTTATGTTCGGTGAAAAACCATGTCGTGGTCTTCAACTCATGTCTTGCACATTAGCACAAAAGTACTTGCGGAAAAAGTACGTTGCTTTCTTGGCCCACGTAGTTTACACGAAAGACAAGGGTAAGAAATTGCAAGATATTCCGATCATTCGAGACTTTCCCGAAGTATTCCCCGAGGATTTACCCGGCCTTCCTCCTTCTAGACAAGTAGAGTTTCGTATTGACCTTGTGCCCGGAGCAACTCCCGTGGCAAAAGCCCCCTATCGTCTTGCACCTTCCGAGATGCAAGAGCTTGCAAGTCAATTACAAGAACTCTCATCCAAAGGATTCATCCGCCCGAGCCATTCAACTTGGGGTGCTCCCGTGCTATTCGTAAAGAAAAAGGATGGATCGTTTCGAATGTGCATCGATTATCGTGAACTCAACAAGCTTACAATTAAGAACCGTTATCCTTTACCCCGTATCGATGATCTTTTCGATCAGCTTCAAGGTTCAACATGCTTCTCCAAGATTGACCTTCGTTTCGGGTACCATCAACTTCGTGTTCTCGATGAAGACATTTCGAAGACTGCCTTTCGGACTAGATATGGTCATTACGAGTTCATGGTCATGCCCTTTGGTTTGACTAATGCACCTGTAGTCTTCATGGACCTTATGAACCGTGTATGCAAACCTTATTTGGACAAGTTCGTGATCGTTTTCATTGACGACATTCTCATCTATTCTAAAACGAAAGCGGAGCATGAACAACATCTTCGTTTGATCTTAGAACTCTTAAAGAAAGAACAACTATTTGCCAAGCTCTCCAAGTGTGAATTCTGGCTAAAAGAGGTTCAATTTTTGGGACACATAGTCAATGATAAGGGAATTCATGTGGACTCGGCAAAGATCGAGGTGGTAAAGAATTGGAGTACTCCCAAGACTCCTACCGAGATTCGTTCATTCCTTGGACTAGCGGGCTACTATCGTCGCTTCATCTCAAATTTCTCCAAGATTGCGGTTCCACTCACTGCTTTGACTCACAAAGGTAAACCTTATGAGTGGGGACCCAAGCAAGAAGAAGCCTTTCAAACTCTCAAGCTCAAGCTCTGCAATGCTCCTATTCTAACTCTTCCTAGTGGTAATGATGACTTTGTCGTTTATTGTGATGCATCCAACCAAGGTCTTGGTTGTGTTCTAATGCAGCGTGGCCAAGTAATTGCATACGCATCACGTCAGCTCAAAATCCATGAGAAGAACTATACGACCCATGATCTCGAGCTTGGTGCTGTCGTTTTCGCCTTGAAAATTTGGAGACACTATCTATATGGCACCAAATGCGTGGTTTTCACCGACCACAAAAGTCTCCAACATATTTTCAATCAAAAAGAGCTTAATATGAGGCAACGATGATGGGTTGAACTTCTTAACGACTACGATTGCGAGATTCGCTACCACCCCGGCAAAGCAAACGTTGTAGCTTACGCCTTGAGTCGTAAAGAACGTATCATGCTTCATAGTGTCCATATTCATAACGATATCCAAGCCCGTATTCTCAAAGCACAACACACCTCGGTTACCGAGGGAAGCATGTATCAAGAGATGACATGTGGCGTAGAACTTTTGCTAGAAAACAAAGCCAACGGTCTATTGTATTACTGGGACCGTATCTGGGTTCACGATCGCGACAATCTTCGTATATTTTTGATGAACGAGTCCCACAAAACTCGATATTCGGTACATCCCGGAGAAGATAAGATGTACATGGGTCTCCGTCGGAAATATTGGTGGCCCGGCATGAAAAAGGATATTGCCCTCTTTGTGGCAAAATGCCTAACTTGTTCTAAAGTGAAGGCCGAACACCAGAAGCCTTCCGGTCTCCTCAAACAACCTGAAATTCCCGTGTGGAAGTGGGAGAACCTTGCTATGGATTTCATCACCAAACTCCCACGAACTTCTAGTGGGCACGATAGTATCTGGGTTATTATCGACCGACTTACAAAGTCTGCTCATTTCTTGCCTATTCGTGAGGACTATCGAGTCGAGAAATTGGCTCGGATCTACATTGATGAGATCGTAATTCATCACGGAATCCCTTTGAACATCATCTCCGATCGTGATTCGCGTTTTACTTCCCGATTTTGGCAATCATTGCAATCAGCACTTGGTACTCGTTTGGATTTAAGTACGACTTACCATCCTCAAACTGATGGACAAACCGAGCGAACAATCCAAACTCTCGAGGATATGCTTAGAGCTTGTGTCATTGACTTTGGTGGCAATTGGAATTCTCACCTACCACTGATCGAATTTTCCTACAACAACAGCTACCACACAAGTATTAACATGGCGCCGTTTGAAGCTCTTTATGGACGAAAATGTCGTTCACCATTTGTTGTAACGAAATTGGTGAAGCAAAAATCACCGGTCTCGAGCTTATCCAAGAAACCACCGATAAAATCTTTCTTATTCGTGGCAACATTCGAGTAGCAAGGAGTCGGCAAAAGAGCTATGCCGATAAAAGACGAAAACCCTTGGAATTTCAAGTTGGGGATATGGTTCTCCTAAAGGTATCACCTTGGAAGGGCGTAGTCCGATTTGGAAAGAAAGGAAAACTCGCACCTCGATATGTGGTTCCATTCAAGATACTCGAAAGGGTTGGAAAAGTGGCCTACAAACCCGATCTTCCTTCAGAACTCATCAACGTTCACCCGACTTTTCATGTATCTAATTTGAAAAAGTGTCTAGCCGACGAGAATCTCCACATCCCTCTTGATGAAGGGTACATTGACGAGAAAATGCACTTTGTTGAGAAACCCGTGGAAATCATGGACCGAGAAGTTAAGAAACTCAAGCGTAGCCGCATCCCATTGTCAAGGTCCGTTGGGAATCTAAACGTGGACCCGAGTTCACTTGGGAACGTGAAGACCAAATGAAGGCCAAGTATCTGTATCTCTTTTCATAGCCTCCGCTAGTTGAATTTCTCTAACATGGGGAGACTGTGACGTTTCGGATTTTTCGTTCTCGCACTTGTATTATAATTATCGTGTAATCATTCTCTATTTTAATAAAGCGTAAGAGTTTTATTTGGTTGTATACAAATAGGTATTTTATTTTACGGATTTAAACTAATTAGAATTTTATAAATTTTAAAACTAATATAAAGTTTTATATAAAAATCTAAAGTTAAAAAGTTGTATATTTAATAAAATAGCCTATTTAAATAAGATAAATAACTTTTATAAAAATTATTTATAATAATAAAAAAATATATATATATATATAAAATAAGTTTATAAAAACATTTTTAAATTAATTTGATTTAAAAGAAAATAAATTAATTTATTTAAATAAAAGTTCAGGGGTTGTTTTGTAATTAATCAAACTAGAAGGTTTTAAAACTGAAATCGGTTGAAGGGCTGTTTCTGGACAATTTAAGCTACAAGGACCCATCCGTATTGTTTATCCGGTCACCCGCTTCGTTGGTCCGGCGGGTAAAGCCATTTTCCGGCGAACCCCCGACAGGGCTGTCCCCTGCACCTCGACAGCTGCTACAGGCATCCCTGAGCTCGTCTTCTCCACGCGAACAAAGGGCTCCGACCAATTGGTCTCCCCAACATAAGGATCGTCTGATCCTGTTGGTGGCCGAGAAACCCACTTTCAAATTCGCGCCCGACAGACCACCTCCACGCATGTTGAATGTCTGGGTAGTTTCGTCTCGTCTAGACTAGTGTCGGGACGTGCCCAATTGCACGTTTTAACAAAGAAATCAAGCTCGGCTATAAATAGCCATAGTCGGACATGCTCGAGCTCGCGACCCCTTTTTCACCCACTCTCACTTCAAATTGAAGACGGCATTGTGTTCGTCGCCTCTGAGTGAAGCTGTGACCAGAGTCTTAGAGCCCAATTCCTTCCCGAAGCATGAATTCCCATTCTTGATATTCTCAGATTAAAAGCTCTGCCGTTCGACCCTTTGCGACCACGTAAGAATCCTCAACTTCGTTTCTTTACTTTCTATTATCATAAGGCAAACCTAGTTTCGATTGAGTAAATGGTCAATCGAAACTAATAGTTTCGATAGATGGTAGTTTCGACAGCCTGTGTATCACTTATAAATGATCAATCGAAACTAGTAGTTTCGATAAATGGTAGTTTCGACAACCTGAATATCACTTATAAATGATCAATCGAAACTAGTAGTTTCGATAGATGGTAGTTTCGATAGCCTGTGTATCACTTATAAATGGTCAATCGAAACTAGTAGTTTCGATTGAAAACAGTTTCGATACCTGTCACAACTATAAAACAGTTTCGATCAAATCAGTAATTTCAAGTAAATCTGGACCAACTTCTATGCAAATACCACTGAGAAATGCTATTATAAACTTATACACAATTGAATACTAATACGCACATGTAAACATATAATAATACCCATTTATCTACATAGGGTTTCAATGTGCTTAGACTTCAACATCTTTATCACCTACACGCGTAGAAAAATACCGCTTGCAAGGTGAGTTACATGGCCCCTATTTTATATTTTTATACGTTTTGGGGTGAAACATTATACATGCTACTCACATTGTTTGTACGTGCTATACATGAGACTATATGCTTATTCTTTGGATGTACATACATTTAAACACAAGACAACCAACTGTAATATTGATAGATCTATTGTGCCTGACCAACCCACCCGGTTAGGGTGTTTATTACTGCATACTCGGATATAACCGCGTGTTATATTCAAACATATTGGATATAGTGGGTAACTATATTCAAGCATACCGGACTTAGCTGTTGTGCTCTTTTCAAGCGCGTCAAACTCGGTTTGAATTGTGATTAAATAAATGGTACATCATACATACTATGTTTAACAAGATAAACAATGAGTTGCAAAACGATTTACAACTACTATTTACTGGAATTACTAATCTTATGTACTCACCAACTTTTTAGTTGACACTTGATTTAAATAATGTTTCAGGTTTGGATATATGACTACTTGCCGAAGATTTCTCCACTTAAGAACTATGGACCTAGTTAAATTAATCAATGTTTTGAACTAGACTAGGTTATTTGAAATGTATTGTATTTGGATCTTGTTGTCTTTAAATTAAATTAATGAATTATGCAACCTTTTAGCTATCATGTGCTTTTGAACAATCATTTCATTGTCCGCCTCGATGAATCCTCCATTGGTCGGGGTGTGACACTCACCTACAATATAAATATATCTGTTAAATAAAACAGTTAGAGACTGACCTTCCTTCCAGACGAAGTTTTCATATTGCTGCTTCAGGATGTCTCTTTTGTTTTCTTTTACTTCATCTGAACCAGCAAACATCTTCTCAAGAGCCTCCCATAGCTCCTTTGCAGTTTTCTATCCTCTGAAGTTGTGAAAAACTTCATTTGGTAAGCACATCTGGATGGCTCCCAAGGCCTTGAAATCTACCTCCATTTTCTTGATGTCTTTATCAGAGTATTTGGAGGATTCTTTGGGAACCAGTGTACCTCCGGAATCAGCGGAGGCCACCATGGGTATGTATGGTCCATCTTTAATGGATTTCCACATCCCATATTCTTGATAGCAGAAGAAGCTTTCCATTCTGTTCTTCCACATATCATAGTCTTCTACAGACACCAGTCTTGGTGGTCTGCTGATGCTTCCAGTGTATTCAACTCCATTGTTTTGTGCCATTTTTGATTTGTGATAATGGGTGACTTTAGCAAAGAGATAGTTTTGAATAGAACCAGAAAATGATTAAACAAGTGTGAGTTTGTTTAATCTGTGAGCCAAAGCTCTGATACCACTTGTAGGATCGGTGAATACAAGATGGTTCTATTATAGTTGAGATTGGCGGAAACAATCACAACTAAGCAATGTAAACAAGTAAACAAGAAGAATACTGATAAATGCAATTTGTATTAAGCTTCAAAGATTATAAGATTACAGAGAAAACTCTTATGAAAAAGCGTTGTATACAATGACTCTAAGTACTTCTTATATAGTAACTTAGAATCAAGACAGACCCTTGATTCTAAGGATCAGATCTAACACAAGCCGTTGATCTTGTATTGAAGCTATTCTACATGTAACGACAATAAAAAATACAAAAGTTATCTTTACTCAAACGTCTTCTTAGGCATCATTGCTTGAGTCCTTGGAAGAAGAGCGTCATTGTCTTTTATTGTCATGCACCAGTAACATTCTTTCTACGTGGAGTGTGTCAGTGTTGCAGCAGAAAGTTGTCAGTGGTAATGGTTGCTTTATCGAAGCCAGTCAGCTGCAACGTTTGATCTTCAGTGGGAATGGCTATCAGCAGCAATGTTGTTGATCAGCAGCAAGACACAACTGTCCACAGCTACTAATGATTTGCCTATCAGCAGCAACTTTGGTCTTCAGCAGAAAAGGCTATCCGCAGCAGATTTGTTCTTCAGCAGAAGAACAAGTATCCGCTGCAGATAAGCTTATCCGCGGCAGTTTGTACTTAGAGAACTTTGTAGCCATCAGTCTTTATTTCTACAAAATTCACGGGTCGGATGTTTGTATCCTTCTAAAATAGGTATCCATGTGTTTGAATCTGTGTATGAAACATATTCCTCGAATCTAGCCTTCCAGTTGGAATAGTCATTCACATTTAGTAACTTTGGTGGTTTCTGTGGAGTGCCTATTTCGTTATCATAGTTCAATATGCTACTGTTATTTTGGAGATTCTCCATCTTGGTAAGTTTTAAAATGTCACTTGGAATTTCAGACAAAGTTTTTGTCTTGCATATTTGTCTAAGTACGTAAGAACAATTCTTTTCTTGTGTATTTATAAGTACGCAGGAGTAACCAATCACAAGGAATAAGTACGCAGGGTAACAAGTACGCAGGAGACAGAAAGCTGAGTTTTGACAAGCGTATCCACTTGTCTTGATCAAAAAAGTGATCTGAACAAGTTGATAGGTATGAACAATGTGGTTTAGAAAATAGCTCAGTTTTGTGACTTTAAACAGATGTTGGAGAATAGATTAACAAAACAACAACAACAAAAGGATGAAAGTGTGATTCTTTCAAGATGAACAAATGTATGAAATAAGACTCAGAAATAAACAATGCAGATGTAATCAGACCAACATTTTGATGAAAGATGTTCCTAACATTCTCACAGCACTCGAAAACAAGAGCAAAGACTCTGATACCACTTGTAGGTCCCTTGGGTGGATGTGTCGGATTGAAAATGTGTGAGTATGTAGCCTAGTAATCAGGTGCGGAATGCCTGTTACTAGGTGGAACAATCTATGAATGAAAACAAAGTAATCAACACGAGCTTGTACTTATAAATACACGGTATATTAATAACAATGTGTTTCAAACAAGTACAGACACAAATAGAATGACTTCTGGAGTGTAAAGCTGCTGACTTATGCGTACTTGTGTGTGGGATTACGTCTCTTTTACAAATGAAACAAACCCTACTATTTATAGACCTGGTCCATGGGTACTTAGCAAGTATGCATGAACAACCTTCATGCGTACTTGACTAAGTACGCATGACCATTTGTACTTGACAAATACGCAGGAATACTTCCATGCGTATTTGTTTAGTACAATTAAAAAACATTCAAGTTCAGATACAACCATGGCATATTACAACTCGATTATCAAAATACAACAAGCACTGATATATACAAGACTAAATAAATAACAAACAAAAGCTTGAGCTCGATCCAGAGTGCCTGTCACAAAAACGTGCATCAACATATTTGTTAACACTTTTGGTTAACAAAAGATCGAACCTTTATCGATTTAGTTGTGATTGTGTTTGATACATCGAGCCCTAGTGACCCGTGGTTTTTGTTTGTCATGGTTGTTTTTATATTCTTTGTATTTCTATATTTATTTTTGGGTTATTTGGAACCCAGATGTAATAGTTAGGTTTCTTTTATTTATTTATTTTTTAATGTAAAAGTATAAAAGTTGTAAACCTAACAAGATGCATATTTGAAGACAGAAGATTGACATAGACGGGAATTTGAAGATAGAGATCTTGGACTAAGTGGGAGGCGACAAGTTTATATTTTATTTGTTGTCCCTTAGACCGGTTCGGTTACTCGTTTGATGGCTCGAACGAAACCGAACAAACTTACTAGTGGCTCGATGATTGTTTTATATTTTTGTAGTTGCTACAATTACTTAGGATAATAATTTAAAACTGCAAATATTTTTATAAAACATTTAACACAATTTTATAAAACGATGAGAAAATTAAAAGGTTTAAAATTTCTCGAAAAGGTAATTAAGTAAAAATAGTTTTTATTTAAAAGTAAAACTGGTTTTTAAATTTAACTGTTTTATTTAAAAAATATTTAAATTAATTAAAGGTTAATTAGGTTAAAATTAAGTTCGCGACAAACGAACAATTTAGTTTATAAATAAGGTATTTAAAATTGGACCGTGTCGATTGTTGAAAGCTTTTCACGAACTTATGTAGTAAAATTGGTTTACTAAATTTTGCACTACTTGGTTCATTCTCCTCATCGTCCAATATGTTTTTGACCCATAACCGGTTGTAAGGCCCAAACCCGGGAGGCCTCACTTGTTGGATTTACTCATTCACAAACAGTTCTTAAACTTGAATATCAAATAATGCAGCGGAAAATTTCATTTCAAACATAGCATAACATCGTTCAACACGCGGAAGCGTAACATTGTCTATTACATAAACATAACATAACCAACTTTAAAACGTGATGCCAGTCTTCATATCATCCGGGTAACTCATCAAGCCGCCCAGCATCACCGTCCATCATCATAATCTGCCTTAACCTGAATGTGCATACTAAAAAGTCAGCTACGCTGGTGAGTTTTAGCTTTAACATAAACGTTATACTTCAAATATTTTCCAAAACATAACCTTCAACATCATTTAAAAAAAAGCGTACTTAAAGCATGCAATAACATAACATAACACGTAAGTCAACAAAACATATCGAATCTGCGCCTTCTCGTAACCATCAATTCCAAACTTCCAGCACGATACCTCGAAGAGTAGTCGTACCTAACTTCCAGCATGATACTCTAAAGAGTACTCATACCTAACTTCCAGCACGATACTCCATAGAGTAGTTATACCTAACTTCCAGCACGATGCTCCGACGAGTAGTCATACCTAACTTCTAGCACGATTATCCCGTAAGGTAAATCGTACCTACTTCAAGGATCACTGTAATCCCCATAGTGACCGTCATCACCCCAGTTGTAAAACAGTTGGCCATCCACAAAGGCCCATAAAAGGTAAGGACCATAACATACATCCCATACCCATAACCTCAATTCCCTAAGGAATAATGGCAGATTCGTTCGTTTGTGACTTTCATAAACCTTCACTTCTTTACTTCAGAACTTCCGTTAAAGCATTTGTACGCTTTATTAAAAATCATTCATTCATTCGTAAACACTTCGTAAACTTCTTTTGGCAAAATATTTCGTAAACACTTCTTTCATAACCTTTCCTTCCAAAACCCCGTTCATAAACATCGTTTCATAAAACATCACACACATCATTTGTAAACATCGTTTTATAAAATAGTCACATCGTTACGCATGAACACCAGCCCCAAAAACATTATTTAAAACATTTTAAAAAGGGCTTCTAGAACTCACGTGAGATAAGCAGGGTCAAAGGTCTCTAAAAGATCTTCTAACCTGTACGTGCACAACCTGGTCTTAGCTTCTCATACAACTCATTACATTTCATCCCGTTATACCGAGAACTTCGCCCAAACCGCATACTTCCTCCTAACCGCATACTTCACCCTAACCGCATACTTCACCCTAACCACATACTTTACCCAACCGCAAACTTCATCAGCCGTGAACTTCACCGGCCATGAACTTCACTCAACCGTGAACTTCACAAACCGTGAACTTTCCAAACCGTGAACTTCCCAAACCATGAACTTCCCAAACCGCAAAATTCCCAACCGTGAACTTCATACAAAACCTTGGACTCAGATCTGGATCGACGAATTCATCAAGTTTGGAACTTTTTGCATTCAAAAGGTGTATTTTCCCCTCGTGATTCCAGACCTATAATCCTTTTCTCATTTGGTTTATAAAAACTCATCCTTTTTACGAAAATACCCGAAAACCCAAAAAGAATAAAAACTCAGATTTGGTTCGGGTCGTTACCTGTTTTCGAGATTCTGAATCGAAGATCCTGCTCACAAGGTCAGTAGTGACACTCTCCTTCAATCTATGGTCGATCCTTCACTCTCTCTCTCTGCGGTTTCTCTCTCTAGATTCTTGCAAATAAGAGAAATGGAGGTGACTTGGGCTATTTATAGGGAGGCACATCCCCTTTATGCGCCACCCACAAGCTCGCCGGCCCATCCGGCTCGGCCCGTCCGGCCCGACCCGTCACGCCGCGTTCGTTTATTCTTTTCGTCTCGTGTTCACCCATTATTATAACTCGTTGTCTTATTTTTGGGATGTTACACCGGTAATTTAAAAACATTAAAGAAATCCCAAATTAAAATCGATATTTCTATGCCACCCTTAATTATTACACTTCAACTAAGCCGAAACGTCGGTGTTAGTGAATTACCCTGCATCCGATGCCACCGTTTTAATTGAAGGTAGGACCGCGATTCCTAAGTCACTTAGGCCGGGACTACAATCACAATTGAAGGACAAATATCACTTAAGTCGTATAAGTGGGCGTTGTTGAGGGAAACGTACCCAAAGTTTGACTTTGCTCGTCATGACCCATATAATTAATTCTTTTCAGTGAGAATATGGGCTGCATCGTGGGCCATTTGAAGCTTTGGGAATCGACAACTTTTGGAAAAAAGAGATGGCAGGTCACGCAAGCAAGGGGGGTCCTTTTTTTTGGGGTGGAGCCCGAGTGGCGGTGGTGGACTACGAAAGGAATTAGCAGGACGCAGTAGGGAGCCTTTTTGGCTCTGGCGGCTGTTTGGGCAAAAGGAAGGATAACATTAAATTGTTTGCTGCTTCACTCGTAAATTGATGACAAGAAAGAGGTAGGTTTATGTGTTTTATTTTAATCTAGTTTGAATCAGAAGAATAACAATCTTAGTTGAGTAATTTTGAATGGACAATCTTGTGGTGACAACATTTGATTTTCTATTTATTATGTTTGGCTAAACCACATGTGGCTTCCTCTAGGCAGATGGTTCGTATAAGTTTTTGTATTTGATTCAGTTTATTCATGTTTGGATCTTGTTAGTTTCTGACAATAACTTGAGAGATTGATGTATTAGTTGATTTAAACAGTTTATGATTATGCTTTGAGTTTGCTTGCTTTACAGCTGTGTTCGGTTAATGACAAAACCTAGTAGCAGGGTTGGGTGACTAAAGCGGGTAACTTGGTATTCATAAACTGAGTGATTGAATTATACTGGTTTGTGACGAAACTGGCTGTATAGGTTTTCTGACAAAGAATCTGTCTTCAATTACTGTTTCAACTAATTTTCCAACACTATGTCTATGTGGTGTCCAATTGAACAACTGAATTTTATGTGAAACCTAGAACCTGAAGTTTGGAGGAGGTTACATCCTTATTTGATCTGTGTTTTTATTCTAATTTATTAATCTAAACAATTGAACTTTCCACTGATTCTCTGTGGTATTTTCATACCTATGCCAGTGAAAAGTGCTTAGCCATTCACTGAAACATATTGAACCGGGATCTCATTCTTAATTATATATATTTTATCCTTGGATCATTAATTTATTTAAGAAATTCAAGCATGAAAATACTAAACTTTATTTGAATTTTGTAGATGTCTCAATATGCTGATTTGATTATTCTAGAACGTCTTAACGATATCCTTAATATCAAACTCAATGGAACAAACTTCTTGGAATGGTACTACAATCTAAAGAAAGTCCTTAGATATAACAAGAAGATGCATGTTCTAAAATTCCCCTTTCCTAAGAAGCCATATGAGGATGCTGGCGAGTTTGTCCTAAATGCATGGAACAAACTTAAGGATGATACACATGCTATATCAGACCTTATGTTGGCATCTGTTGACCCAGAGATTAGAGAATCACTACAGAGGTTGTCTACTTATGATATAATGCGTAACGTGAAGGAGAAATACCATCAAGATTACAACATGGATACTTCTCACTCTTTAATGTTACACATTAGAGACGTTGCCTTTAGGAATCCAGAACGTGCTGTGGTCATGAGGAAGAAAGTATCAGACATCGAGAAAGCATGCATTCCTATAGATGATCAATTGATCATAGATATTACTGTTGATAATGCATTTGATGACTGTAAATGGGTAGGGCATCTACATAGGCATTATGACTATGTTAGGGATTTCAGTTCTCGGTATGTCGAGTGGGTGCCCGATGATGCTTTAAAGATGTCATGCTTCATTGATCAACTTGAAAGAACAGGGATTTATCCCAGTAACAACATCTTGAAAGCTATAATCGATGATGAACTTCACTTGTGTTTCACAAGTAAAAGGGTACCGGTAGAGACTGTCGAAACTGGGAATAAGGGCAAAGTTGTTGGTGAGACCATGGATAAGATCTCTAAACCGAAATGCCATGTGAGAGAGATGCTCGAAGCTGTTGAAGCTAGAGGATGCTTATATGCATATACTCCTGGTATCTAAGCAACTTTTCCGTTGTTTCTTTATCACTTAAAAGCTAGTCTTTTAACATATGCAAACTTTCTTTTTTACAGAGATGAAAGAAAAGAAGGAAAGGAAGAAGAAAAGGAAGATGGACAAAGCTTGAAGTTTACACCATTTGATGATGTTATTTTATTTTTGTCTAGAACAAATTTAAATTCCGGATTTAATTTCTTTTGAATATTGCTTGATTATTTTAAATATGACTTATTTAAATCTTTTATGAATTATGATTGTTGCCTGATTATGAATTATGAATTCAATACCAATCTATTTTGACATGAAATAATAAAGACGTGTGAGACATGTTATTCAGGTCTAATATATATTACATTAGATCAGATCTAATAGATACCGTGAAACAAATTAATTGAGTCTTGTAAAAGGTATATATAAGATATAATGTATACATATGACTTTATGACTGAAATAGTTTCAATAAAATTTCTCTGGAAACAATCTTATAAGATAAGATATAAAAGGAGCGATAAAAGTTATCTCTACTTCAAGACTAAAGTAGTTAGTCATGTGAAAACAGCTACCCAAAATTGACACAATCTATATCACTAGCCTTGAATCGTAAGGTTCATCCAGAACAGGTATGACATTTCATATGTGATATGAATATGCAGAAAGAATCCAATGAACAATTAAGGATAGGACGTTATGAATTCCTATACGAAAGAGTTTCGTGTGAAACCATAATAAGCCTTCAAGCTTAATCATCAGATTGAAAATGTTCATGACTAAGATATACCTGGTTCTTGAATAATAAACAATTGTTGTTTAAAGTTCTGAATAAATGATATTATTCAATTGCATAAACACAAAGTTCATATATACTCACAAAGATGAGATCTTTAATAATATATGATAGTTTATCATAAGCAAAAGATGAGATCTTTTACAATAAACATTTGAGATCATGTGATGAAATAATGAGATTCTTTAGTAAATCACTTTGTGATGATCCAGACACACAATCCATATTATGACAAATAAAGATTTGATCAGACTATAATGAATAATATTCATCAAGACGTAGAAGTTATTTTGGAAACAATAAATGGATCGTTCATACTAGAAGCCTGACTTATTATCAAAGGTTAATAAAATTGGAAATGCATTCCAAGTTTCCTTAAGAGGAAACAGATTACAAGTTTTGAACAACGAACAAACTAATTATTATGAATACTAGAATGTTCTTGTAAAAAAGTGGCTTCAAGGAGAGTATAAAAGTCTAAATATGTCTAAAACTGTTGAATCGGTAATTTGATAAGATCAATTCGAAGAAGATTTGTAGGATCGAGAAATTACAAGATGGTTCTGTTCTTAGTTGAAATTGGCGGAAACAATAACAACTACACAAATGTAATCGAGCAAGCAGAAAGAATACTTTTAGGAACACTGTTGTATTAAGCTTTTGCAGATAAACGATTACAATTTAAAAACTCAATCAGAAAGCACAAAAAGCACACTTACAATGAAGTGTTTACAGATTATTTATACTCACTTAGAATCAAGACAGTCCCTTTATTCTAAGGATCAGATCTAACACAGACCGTTGATATGTTGTATCTAGCTAACTATTACACGTTTTGTCTATATCTAGTTAACTTTATTGAAGCGTCTTCTTTATGCATCATTACTTGCATGCTTGGAGAAGAGCATTGTTGTCCGTCATTGGTTGTGCCATTGAGGTTCCTTCTTCTTTTAGTGTGTCAGTTGCTTTTGCAGAAAGTTGTCAGTGACGCTTGGTATGGATAGTCAGCTGCAAGGATTTGTGTTCAAGGCACAAGGCTATCAGCAACAAAGATGTTGATCAGCAGCAAGATGTAACCATCCAGAGCTGTTGATGATTTACCTGTCAGCAGCATCAAGTGTTGATGCTGCTGAGAAGCTTATCTGTAGCAACTTTGCTCTTCAGCAGATAAGGCTATCCGCAGCAGATTTGTTCTTCAGTAGGAGAACAAGTATCCGTAGCAGGTAAGCTTGTCCGCTGCAGTTTGTTGGTCAGCAGCAAACTCTGAGATCAGTAGCATTTGTACTTAGAGAATTTTGTAGCCATCAGTCTTTGGTTCTACAAACTCCCCCTAGACTGATGCTACCAAAATTCTCTTATTGCCTTTGTTGCTGAAGCTTTTGCACATTTCTGACTATCCTTTCAACCAAAAGAAAAAGCTTCAAAAACAGCCATCTTGTACTTTGAAAGATAGTCTGCTGTCGTCAAAATTGTCTTGAGTCTTTCTCCATTGGGACCATCTCCCCCTTTTTGGTTGCATCAGTGGACAAATGTGCATCAGTTTGGGTGCCCACTGATACAAAGGAGGGAGTAAGAAAAGTTGGGCATTGATGTGCCTCTATCATATTCACCCTGGCCGTCAATTCCATGATATGAAGTTTCAGTCTGTCCTCATCCACAGTTGTGGAATCCTTGGATCCAGATGGGGCCTTAGGCCTAGCCTTATCATCCCCATCACCCATGGTTTCTTGGCACCTGGGATTCCTCTCAGTGAGGGGAGTTTCCAAGGAAGCATCCTCACTGAGAGTTTCCATGGTTGAGGTCTTAGCAATGTTGTCACTGTCCTCCTGGTCATTTGATGGAACAGCAGTAGTGACAGCCTCTTCCACATCCACCCTGTCATAACTCCTAGAGTGGACCTTCAGGGTAGAAGAACTTGGGATGGGTGTGTTGGAAGCAAGATTAATCAGTACCTCTGAGATAGTGGTAGTTGGAGAAGGTACATCATCTTGATCAGGTTCCTCAACACTTAAGTTCAGAAGAGAAAGGAAAGGCTCAGGGGGCTGTTCTATAGATCCGAGAAGTGATCCTGATCCTAATAGAGAGACATCCAAAGGAGTCTCCCTAATAATGTGGCTTTCCCTTATGATATTCTCACCAGAATGTTGTGATTCTGAGTGAGGGCTGTTAGGTTGGGTTTGGGCCTTGGAGGTAAGAGAAGAAGGAGTTCTCTTGCCCCTTTTCCTAGTATATGTCGTTGCAACCGAGGCCCTGTGTTCCGGTTGAACGATAACATCCAAAACAGGTGTAAGTAATGTTTGTGCCTGTGCATCCTTAGTAGTATGCACAGGGGTTCGAATGGTTGAAGCAGACTGTTGTTCAGGATGTGAGGTGGAGGGTGTGGGATCAGTATCAGCTGGGATTGCTGAACTGTCACCCGGGGTACTCTGTATGTTCAGCATTGTAGATAACAATTGAACATTGACCCCTGACAACTTTTTGGAAACAGTTCTCATGTTATCACTTCAGATCGGCGAAAATGAAGATCTTCGTGAAAACCCTAACGGGTAAGACGATCACGTTTGAGGTCGAATCCTTCGACACAATCGACAACGTGAAGGCAAAGATCCTAGACAAGGAAGGTATTCCGCCAGATCAGCAGCGTCTAATCTTCGCCGAAAAACAGCTCGAGGACGGCAGAATCCTAGCCGATTACAACATCCAGAAGGAGTCAAATCTTCGCCTCGTCCTTCTTCTCGGCGGTGGCGCAAAGAAAATCAAGAAGAAGACCATGGAAGACGGAGACAAGTGCAGAGCTTACCTGATGACATCCGCTTCTTTTCTGAGATATGCATTGGAGAAGAGTGTGGCTTCCGAGATGGTGATATCCTTGCCGTCTTCCTTGGCTTTGATTTAGGGAATCCCTTGTTCGGTAGAGTAGACGGCGGTACTCCAGAAATCCTCCATATGAGGGATATGTGTGACATGGTTGGTTGTGAGGGCAAATTGGATCTTTGATCGACATAAGAAGTCGATCATATCATTGAATCCTTCGGATATCTTTCACTTGGTTGGGTATGACAGTGAAGGATGAAGGGCTTTGAAAGTGATGGGGGCTTGAAAGAAAGTGATGGGGACTTGAAGGAAAGTGATGTTGGTTTAGGGAGAAGTGGAAGGTGAAGAGGTGGAAATTTGATTTGTTTTATAACGGCAGAGAGAGAAAAAGCAAAATAACTTGTACAGTACAACCCAATTCACCTTTTACTGTTACAGCTGTAATGCACCGAGGCAGTCATGGTAAAGACTGACGGGAATTTTAACAGCGGGTAAAAGTTAATTTGGACTTAAATTTACCAATCAGCAGCAAACTTGATTGCTGTGGATGCGGAAGGTTAAGTCTGTCAGCAGTAAACTTATCTGCTGCTGATGGATTTAATAATCAGCAGCAAGGATGTTGCTGCTGACAATCTTAAAGAAATCCACGGGAAGCTTGTTCCTGCTGATAACTTAAAGCAGTCAGCTGCAAATCTTTTGCTGCTGAGGATTAAACCTGTCAGCAGCTGAAGGACAAAAATGCTGCTGACTTATAACTTTTATTTACATCATAAGACAAAACACAAAAATAGAGTGGAGATGGATTTTAATCAGAGTTCATCATACCAATTGATTCAACTAAATATTTAAATCTAGCTTCATCAAAAGGTTTTGTAAACAAATAAGCATATTGCTCATTCGTATGAACTTTGGTTAAAATAATCCTCTTTTTCTCAGCTTGATCTCTTATGAAATGATACCTGATGTCAATGTGCTTTGTCTTTGAGTGCTGAATCGGATTGTTTGTGATTGAGATAGCACTCATGTTGTCAATGTGAATTGGAGTTTCCATGAAAGTCATCCCATAATCCAACATTTGATTTTGTATCCAGATGACTTGTGCACAGCAACTTGAAGCTGCAATGTATTCTGCTACAGCTGTAGAAGTTGAAACACATGTTTGCTTATTGCACTGCCATGAAATCAATCTCCCTCCCAGAAACTGACATCCCCCTGAAGTGGACTTTTTGTCCAAGTTGCATCCCCATAGTCACTGTCAGTGTATGCATATAGATTAAACATGTCATTTTTAGAGTACCATAGCCCAAGTCTTGGGGCACCCTTTAGGTATCTAAAGATTCTCTTGACAGCCTGAAGATGTGAAACTTTTGGAGCTGCTTGAAATCTTGCACAGAGGCATACTGCAAACATGATATCTGGCCTTGAGGCAGTGAGATCATGAGAGACCCTATCATTGCACGATACTGATGTTGATCAGTGTCTTGGCCATCTTTGTCTGGAGTCAGTTGATGATGCACTTCCATAGGGGTTCTTACAGCAGAGCAGTCATCCATTTTGAATCTTTCCAGAATGTTCTTTACATATTTGGATTGGCTGATGAAGATTCCATTTGGGACCTGTTTGACTTGTAGACCCAAGAAGAAATTTAGTTCACCCATTGAACTCATTTCAAACTTTGAGTGCATCAGAGTCTCAAAGTCTTTGCACAGCTGTTTCCTTGTTGATCCAAAGATGATATCATCAACATAAATTTGAACTAGTAAGATTTCCCCCCCTTCATCTTTGATAAACAAGGTCTGGTCTATGGCACCTGTTCTGAAGTTGTTGCTTAGTAGATATCCTGACAAGGTTTCATACCAGGCTCTTGGTGCCTGATGTAGGCCATACAGAGCTTTGTCCAGTTTGAACACTTGAGTAGGATGTGCAGGATCTATAAAGCCTGGAGGCTGTTTGACGTATACTTCCTCACTAATATTCCCATACAGAAAGGCAATTTTGACATCCATTTGTGAAGGATCTATAAATTCTTGGATGCAGTATATGCCAGAAAGATTCTGATGGCCTCCAGTCTGGCAACAGGAGCAAAGACTTCATCATAGTCAATCCTTTCTTCCTGAGTGTAGCCTTGAGCTGCAAGTCTGGCTTTGTTCTTCACTACAATGCCACTCTCGTCTTGCTTGTTCATGAAAACCCATCGTGTGCCAATACCATATTTACCTGGTGGAAGATCAACAAGTTTCCAGACATCCTGCCTCTTAAATTGCAGCAATTCTTCATGCATTGCTTCAATCCAGCTGCTATGTTTGTCACACCCCCAAAATCCACTAACGGAGTTTTACCGTTAGGAGCGTGACATATCAGGATCTCAGTCATTAGTTACGTTGAATGACTCTATATGAGTTTAATAAAAACCACTAGCATTGCTCATAGTCACGATGCAACACTAGTAATGAAAACACTGATTAAATGTAAGACTTGCGGAAGCGAAAAGTTAGATGAAAAGTATGTGCCAAAACAGTCGCGCCAAAAATAAACAATTCAACGATAAATAAAATAAATAATCCTTGAGTTTGAAAATGATAGACTTCGAATGCATGCATGCCTTAGCTTGTGCTTGTACCTTAATGACCTGAGAAAACATGCTAAAACGTGTCAACACTAGGTTGGTGAGTTCACAGGTTTCGATGTTTGTAAAGTTTACTAGATAATACCATTTATAATTTATATCATAGGTAGCTAACCTAGTTCATGTTACTAAAGCGTTTCGACACTGAAGCTGACTGTTCATGTTTGTACTGTCTCCCACCATGACTATCATAATTAATGGTGAATGTTTAGGTCAATGTTACACCCGTTCGACTACCTGTCGTGTTAGCGCGACTAATGCGGGTGGGGCTTGTCAATGCCCAGTAGTACTACTCAAGATTACCTCGCTAACCCATATACAAACGGTTCGATAAGTAAGGACTTTCATGATATGTTTGCGCTTAGTACACAAGTGATATAAAAGAAATGTAAGATCTAAATGTTCGTACCCAAGTTTTCTCCCCCAAGTTTAAATCATAAGAAAGGGGCCGTGAAACTCACCTTAGAGTATATGCGAAAGAAAACGAACTTAGAATGCTCGACGACTAACTACCACCTATAAACACCGGTTTATAAGTGTGTGTTTGTGCAAGATGATAGAAACCCTTAGTCTCCAAACAATACTATTGTTTAAGTGTTTAGAAAAGGTTTGCAAGTTTGACCAAGTTTCACTAAGTTTGACACGACGACCCGTTGGTGACCCGTTTAGTGATTGAGTGTTTGTTCAGTATAACATTCTATATTATACACAATGATCATGCTGTAGCACTTAGCAACAAATCCTATTTGTTCCAACAAGATAACAAGTTTTAAAAAATTGCAGGTTTCTATAAATAGAAAGTTTCCAAAAATAGCAGGTTTATATAAATAGGAAGTTTCCAAAAATAGTAGGTTTGTTTGGGACTCATGTTTACTGGAAACTATCATCATTGATATATTCATAGGATCACTTAACAATTGTCTAGAACCTAAACATGCAAATCATAATTCAAGACAAAGTTGCTATCTTTAGTAACCTATGACTAGCATGCGTGATTTCACACACCTAACACGTTACAACAAGTTATTGTGTCCTATCTAACATAGAGCTATCATCAAACCATATCACACATGTCTAAATAGCAAGTTATAACGACTTTTAGCAATTAAAGTTTCCTTATTTGGAAAGTTAGTAAAACCGGGTTATGTATTCAAAATCTGATTTCACAAATCATGTAAACATGTATCAAGTAACACATACCCATCATCACATCATCCTAATCATGTCTAGCATGCAAGATAGAAATCATAAAAAGTTTCCTCTTTTAGTAATTCATCCATTACACGCTTCATTCACAAAATTAACACGTCAATTCAATCTCAAATCTTTCAACTAATATAATTATAACTATATTAATCATAATTCACGTCTAGTATGCGAATCCTATATGTCACATAATCAACAAAATTCAATTTACACATCGTATAGCAACTAGGGTTTCCTACCCGTTCATAATATCATCAATACGATACAACAACATCAAACAATTAACTAATCCATTATCATATTTCAAAATCATTACGTTTGGATAATCTAGGGTTTCGATCTCAAAAATAATAATGAAATAAAGACGGATTTTGATGAAATAACTTACGTAGGAACGTTAGGAACGCTTAGACTAGCACGTATTCACTTCCGGATTCACGATCGGGGCTCGATCGAAGGCTCCACGTCCTCTTTTTGGTTCGGCCGAGAGGTGAGGGTGAGGGGGGATCGCGACGGCTTGGGGAGGGGTTAGGGTTTATGTTTTATTTTTTTATAAAAGTTCCTTATATAATCCATGCACTAATGGGTTTTTAAGATGGGCTTCAAGTTTAATTAAAGCCCGTAGACTCTAATTAATTTAAATGACACCTATTTAATAATTATAAATTTCGATTTATATGTTTATAAAAACTCCAACTTTTATAAAAATATTGTATGCGGTTAATATTTGATAAACACGTGCAAGGGCAATAATATTCACATAATTCACGTAATCACATAAAGTTCACATAATTTATAATAAATATAAATTATTAAATATTCAAATTATTTATTTTAATTAATCACCAACGTTCCGGGTTTAGACTCAAGTGCGATTCGCCGCGTGTGAACTAACTGACACATTTAATTAACTTAATTAAATGCAATGCACGTGTGATTAACTGAGATAACTGAGTTTGCAATGAATAATGTTTGAACTAACGAGGTTTGAGTTAACGGAGTTAACCTGAAATTGCCGGATGTCACATCATCCCCTTGTTGAAAGAATTTTCGTCCCGAATATTAAATGGAGTCGGTAACGTCTGAAACAAAAAGTTTAGGTTTGTCACATCATCCCCTTGTTGAAATAAATTTCGTCTCAAAATTTAGTTAGTACCTTCCGTGTTTGCCTTTGACTGTTTGAAAAGGTGAGGATACTTTTTCATCATTTGATCCTCTCGTTCCCATGTGAACTCCGGTCCACGCTTCGAGTTCCAGCGAACTCTGACAATAGGTATCTTACTGCGCTTGAGGGTTTTGACCTCTCTTTCCATGATCTCAACTGGTTCCTCAATAAAACGTAGCTGTTCATCAATTTACAACTCCTCGAGTGGAACTACAAGTGTCTCATCTGATAGGCACTTCTTTAGGTTTGAGACATGAAAGACATTGTGCACTTCATTGAGTGTATCCGGTAGGTTCAGTTGGTATGCTACTGGACCGATCCTTTTCACTATGTCGAATGGTCCAACGTAACGCGGGTTTAACTTTCCTCATTTCCCGAAACGAATCACACCCTTCCAAGGTGAAACCTTTAATAACACTTTGTCGCCCACTTGAAATTCTAGTGGTTTTCTGCGCTTGTCTGCATAACTCTTTTGACGGTCACGAGCTGCCGCCACACGGTTTCGGATTTGCATGATTTTCTCTGAGGTTTCATGCACAAGTGCAGGACCCGTAAGTTGACTATCTCCAACTTCAGCCCAACAAAGTGGTGATCGACACTTTCGCCCGTATAAGGCTTCGAATGGTGCTGCTTTGATGCTAGTATGATAGCTGTTATTGTAAGAGAATTCCACTAAAGGCAAGTGAGTCTCCCAACTGTTTTCGAAATCGATCACACAAGCTCGTAGCATGTCTTCTAGGGTTTGTATGGTACGCTCACTCTGGCCATCTGTTTGAGGATGGTACGCGGTGCTCATATTCAGGCGCGTGCCTAGAGCTTTCTGTAACGATTGCCAGAAAAGTGAGGTGAATCGGGCGTCTCTATCGGAAATGATGGAGATTGGAACTCCATGTCGAGATAATACTTCTTTAAGATAGAGGCGAGTTAACTTTTCCATTTTGTCGGTCTCTTTGATAGCAAGAAAATCAGCGGATTTGGTTAGGCGATCCACTATCACCCAGATTGTGTCACATCCAGTAGGGGTTCGGGGTAATTTGGTTATGAAATCCATGGAAATCTGCTCCCATTTCCACATTGGTATTACCGGTTGTTGAAGTAATCCGGATGGCTTTTGGTACTCCACCTTGACCTTGGAACAAGTCAGGCACTTGCTCACGTAGGTGGCTATATCGGCTTTCATGTTCGGCCACCAATACAAAAGCTTGAGATCGTGATACATCTTGTCGGATCCCGGATGGATAGAGTATCGGGATTTGTGAGCTTCATCCATGACTAGATCTCTTAGGTTTCCATATACTGGTATCCATATTCGTTCCGCAAAATAACGAATACCATCTGCTTTAACCTCAAGTTGTTTCTCCATACCACGAGTGGATTCTAATGATAAATTCTCCTCTTTTAAGGCTTCGAGTTGGGCATTGCGGATTTGTTCGGGTAATCCTGTATGAATAGTGAGTTGTAATGCTCTAACCCGTCGGGGTCTGATTTCTTTTCTGCTTAGGGCACCGGCCACCACATTAGCTTTGCCCGGATGGTACTTGATTGCACAATCATAGTCGTTTAAGAGCTCGATCCAACGACGTTGACGCATGTTCAACTCTTTCTGCTCAAAAATATGCTGAAGACTCTTGTGATCGGTGTAGATGGTGCACTTGGTACCGTACAAGTAATGTCTCCATATCTTGAGTGCAAACACCACGGCTCCTAACTCCAAATCGTGAGTCGTGTAGTTCTTTTCGTGGATTTTTAACTGTCGATAAGCGTATGCGATAACCTTGTCGCGTTGCATCAACACACAACCGAGACCTTGGATGGAGGCATCGCAATACACCACGAAGTCATCCGTTCCCTCTGGTAGAGACAGGATGGGTGCGCTACATAGTTTCTGCTTCAGTAGCTGGAATGCTGATTCTTGAGTCTCACTCCAGTTATAGGGTTTATCTTTTTGGGTTAAGGAGGTGAGGGGTTGGGCAATCTTTGAAAATCCTTCGATGAAATGACGGTAGTATCCGGCAATCCTAGGAATTGCCGAACTTCGGTTGGAGTTGTGGGTGCTGCCCAATTCTTGATAGCTTCCACTTTGGCTGGATCGACATGTATTCCTTTCTCATTGATCACATGTCCTAGAAATTGAACCTCGCGAATCCAAAAATCGCATTTGGAAAACTTTGCGTACAACTGTTCCTGCTTCAGTAGTTCAAGGATCAAACGTAGATGCTCCTCATGCACTTCCTGACTCTTAGAGTATATGAGGATATCGTCAATAAAAACAATGACGAATTGGTGAAGGTAAGGTTTACACACACGGTTCATGAGGTCCATGAACACCGCGGGTGCGTTAGTTAATCCAAATGGCATGACCAAAAACTCGAAATGGTCGTACCGGGTTCTGAATGCAGTCTTGGATATATCTTCATCTCGAACTCTCAGCTGATGATATCCAGATCTTAAGTCGATTTTTGAGTAGAAACTTGACCCTTGAAGTTGGTCGAATAAATCGTCAATACGGGGTAGTGGGTAGCGGTTCTTGACTGTTACCTTGTTTAACTCTCGGTAATCAATGCACATACGGAAAGTTCCATATTTCTTTTTGACAAATAGGACTGGAGCTCCCCATGGCGATGAGCTCGGTCGGATGAAACCTTTATCCAACAACTCTTGCAGTTGTGTGGATAGCTCCTGCAACTCGCTTGGTGCCAGTCTATAAGGTTCCCGAGCAATAGGCACTGCTTCGGGTGTTAGGTCAATCTGAAATTCGACCTGACGATGGGGTGGAAGACCAGGTAGGTCTTCTGGGAATACTTTCGGGAATTCGCGAACAATATCTTTCAACTTTTTTTCCTCGGTGGACTTGTCAGCGACAAGGGCTAATATCGCGGTATGACCCTTACGCAGACACTTCTGAGCCTTCATGAAAGATATGATGCCCATGACTGCACCACTTCTTTCACCTTGAACGGATAGGATCTCTTCACTAGGAAGGGGTATACAAACGATCTTCTCACTACAGATGATCGCAGCTTGATTTTTAGACAACCAATCTATGCCCACAATTATGTCAAAACTGCCAAGTGTAACTGGCATGAGATCGATGTCGAGTTTGTGACCAGAAAGTTCTAACTTACATCCCTTGAGAATGTGGGTTGCCTCGATTACTTTACCGTCTGCTATCTCTATGGTATAATGATGTTCTAGTAAAGTTGGGTTTATTCCTAACTGACTACTAAGTTCTCTAGATATAAAACTTCTATCGGCGCCAGTATCAAAAAGTACAGAAGCATAATGATCGTTTAAGGGAAACATACCGTTCACCACGTTCTGATCATTCCGAGCTTCTCCCGATCCAATCACAAATGCTCGGCCCTTTGCACCATTTCCGTTGTTATTACCATTTCCACCCTGGTGGTTATTACAATTTCCATTACCGCCCTGATGATTGTTGGCATTTCCATTCCCGTTTCCGTTTCTCCTCAACTGTGGGAAATTTTTCTTGAAATGCCCTTTTTTACCACACTCAAAACAGCCTTTGGGTGCGTCTCCAGGTGGTGTCTATTTGTTCTGCAGATCTACTCTACAGTCTTTGGCCAAATGACCCATCTTTCCACACCGGTTGCAACAATACCGGTCACACGTTCCATGATGGTGGAAGTTACATTTGTTGCACTTCGGGTACTTGCCAACATAAGAACCCTGATTCTGCTGAGAAGAGTTAGACTGACTGTTGTTCTTTGACGGTTCAAACTTACGATGTTGCTGTTGCTGTTGTTGAGAAGGTGGGTTTGACTGGAAGGTTTTGGGGAATGAATTGTCAAACTTCCGCTTGTTGTCAGTTGTCTTTGATAACGCACCTCTAGGGGGTAGAGTGCCCTGAGCGACTGCCTGATCGGTCAGCCTGTGAGCCAACCTGATTGCTTGCTGGATCGTAGTGTGATTAGAAGATGTCACCATGCTCTGAATTTGCGGGACCAAACCATCAATGAATTTCTCGATCCTCTTATAGGGAGGTGTTACCATTTGCGGACACAAGTTCGCCAGTTCATGCGAATGAGTAGTGTAGGCTTCAATCTCAGATCCTTCCATCTTAAGATTCCAGAACTCGCCCTCAAGTTTCTGCACTTCATCGCGGGGACAATACTTCTCCCGCAACATAATCTTAAATTCGTCCCATGGCAATGCATTTGCCATCTCAAGAGTTAGCATTTGCACCTGGGAGTTCCACCAAGTAAGGGTCGGACCCTCAAGTGTGCCAGATGCATATTTCACCTGATTATTCGGTGGACAACTTCACATTGCAAAAGCGGATTCAGATTTCTCCATCCAGCGGAGTAAGCCAACAGTCCCTTCGGCTCCACTGAACGAGTGAGGCTTGCAATCCATGTACGCCTTGAAAGTACAAACCTGCTGGTGGTTATGCTGACCTGAATTGTAAACAAGAATGCGCTTTAAGAATACCATATTCGAATTTGAGTTTAGGATGAATAATGACTCTCTAGAGTCGATAATATGTTGCTTTACCTCCAGCATTAATAGCGGCGTGAGTAGCTGCTACTGCTTCAGCCACACGCTCATTTATCAGTGCCGTGAGCTCGACTGCAGTCATGTTAATGTTTCCGCGACCACCGCATCCTCCGGCGCGTCCACCACGTCCATTTCCTCTTCCAGACATTATCTTTACATTCACAACATACAATAATGAGAAAAATACATCGCATTTTATCATCATACAAGTACCAGTAAGCAAAGAAATTCAAACACAACATCTAACATTTCAATAATAGGAATACTTGATAAAACAAATTGTAACGATTACAACTAAATTCAACCAAACATCAAAATTCTAGAAACATCTATTGGATGGGAACAACCCTGCCCATCTAGGTTCAAAAGAAAAGACGTAAATAAGTAATGAAGATAGATGATCAAATGTTACTGCCAACTGATGTAACATCAGATGCTGCATCATCATCCTCATCCTGGTCTTCTGCAGGTGCATCCTCTGGTGCAACTCCTGCTGCTTCAGCAGTTGCAAGTCGTGCCTCCACTTGCTCAATCCTGGTGTGGAGTATATCTAGGTTCCACTCTGCAGTGTTCAGCCGGTCCTCCATATCCACACATCTATTTGCCAAATTCGCATGACCTGTATCAGTTGCTGCTAAATATGCAGTCAGTTTGGTGATCATCTGATTCATCAACATCTCTCGCTGAAGTATGCTAGTAATCTCTCCAGCTACGTCCCTCATGTTTCGGATCTCCCGGTCCATCCTTGCCACAAAGGCAGCTATCACCTGCTCATAGGGGTACTGCAATGGTGGCAAATCTCGTACAGAAGATGATGAAGAAGAAGAAGCAATGTCAGTAGTGAGTGGAGGTGGGACTTCCTCCTCGCGGATCCAGTTCCTGATCCTATCGGGATACCAATCCCAGTCCTGTGTTTTGCCTCTGACACGCACATGAATAGGTTCGTCATACCCTACAGCGGTATTGATCGGGTTGAGTCGACGTCTCCTCGGCTCTGGCAAAGATACAGTAGGAACATCGTGCTCCTGAACGACTGTGGATGCGGGTGAATTAGGCGGGGTCGACATTTCCTGTAACGGGATGAGTGAGTGCCATGTATGAGTGTAAGTGCTGTGTAACTAATGCATGTACGTCGTTATAGTCTAGTATGCATTTCCTAGTTCTCTATAACCAATGGCTCTGATACCAATCTGTCACACCCCCAAAATCCACTAACGGAGTTTTACCGTTAGGAGCGTGACATACCAGGATCTCAGTCATTAGTTACGTTGAACAACTCTATATGAGTTTAATAAAAACCACTAGCATTGCTCATAGTCACGATGCAACACTAGTAATGAAAACACTGATTAAATGTAAGACTTGCGGAAGCGAAAAGTTAGATGAAAAGTATGCGCCAAAACAGTCGCGCCAAAAATAAACAATTCAACGATAAATAAAATAAATAATCCTTGAGTTTGAAAATGATAGACTTTGAATGCATGCACGCCTTAGCTTGTGCTTGTATCTTAATGACCTGAGAAAACATGCTAAAACGTGTCAACACTAGGTTGGTGAGTTCACAGGTTTCGATGTTTGTAAATGTCACACCCCAACCGACGGCGGAAACGTCGGGGCGGGACATGTAGACTGTTCATAAGCTCATGGTTTACTATAGTTGTGATAATTAAACAATAACTTTCATTTCATATCTCAAGTAATCAAGTACAAATCTTACAAGAATAAAAATACATGAATAACTTTATTTAATTTTAAAACTAGGTCCTTAATCCTAAGTGAAGCGACTTGAAATCTTAACTCAAACACTGTACCTGAAACATGATAAAATGAGATGGTCAACTATAAATAGTTGGTGAGCATACATAGGTTTTGACACCACAAGTAAAGTTCAAATGTTTTGTGTACAATTCATATGATGCATGGTTTATAAAGCATTTATGGAGAATCTAAGTTAAGCTAGATGTACAAATGAAACTTGTAATTGAAGGGCATAACAACACATGTTATCCTAATGTAGGGCATAACAACACATGTTATCCTGATGTAAATGTAGGGCATAACAACACATGTTACCCTAATGTAAGGCATAACAACACATGTTATCCTAATGTAGGGCCTAACAACACATGTTAGCCTGAAGTAATGTATTTGTGTTTGCACGTGTATATCATGTATATGTAGCCTTAACAATTAGCATTCAAGCATAAAGCACAAATAAACACATATGATCATATTGTAGAATTGTACGGGTGTAATTGCAAATAGTATTTGAATGTAATCATGTTTCACCCCAAATATGTAAATACAAAAAAGGGGCTATGTAAACTCACCTTGAATCAATTGTGTATATAACACGAGCAATAGGTCTCACCAGTGATTTTGCAAATCACAGAGTTAACCTAGAGTAATTGTATGAATTTGAATTAATAATATGCACGAAGTCTAAGGTATGGTCTAGGGTTTCAACGGGTTTTGAGTGTATGGATTTGGACAAAGGGTTGATGTTATTCCATATAAAGGATGTGTGTAAGCTTGTACTTGTATTTGATTAGGAATTTAATATAAAATGTAAGTTCTAAGTATATGTGATTTTAATATAAAATAACAATTGACTAAGGGTTTTATTTAAATAATTACATAAATTATTTAAACCCTAAATGAATTATTAATGTAAGATAATAATTTAATTTAAATAACTAACTTCTTTTTATTTATTTAATTGTTAAAAAGAAATGGTATGTTCTTAAAAATATAAAAGTGTAAATATATGTGTATTAATATACATTTAGAAAGGTTATACTCATTTAAATACATTTTAAAATCCTAATTATGTAACATGATTTATTGTAAAAAAATGTTTTATGAAATCTTTACGTCAAGGAGAAGTGCATTTTATAAAATCTTAACGAATTTTTATAAAATGGGTATTTGGTTTTGTAATTTAGTAGTTTAAAATAAACTTTTAAATTGTTTTTATATTGGAAAATGGGGTTTTAAACCATTTAAATTGTAAAAATAGGTGATTTATGTTTAAAATTGTAAATTACTGTATTTTTTAGTTCCAAATGGTATAGGTTTTATAAAATAAATTTTATAAGTTAATTATTGTTGTTAAAACTGTCCAAAAAAAAAGAATGTAGACCACCCCGTTCGAACCCAGGTGGTTTCTATGCGTGTGACATGAATTACCACTGGTCCCAAGGCACCACATGTGATATTAGACCTGATCCAAACTATCTTAACATGGTGCTGAAATGGGGCCGGGTCTAGGTTTATGGTTTGCGCAAAAAGGAGCCGGGTTGTGGGTTTCGAACCCCCGCCATCGAGTCCAGCGGTGCAGTGACTTAACCGGCTGGGCTCGATGGTTTCACTGGTCTATTATGAATCCACTTAAACGTATACGATTTTTGAAATAAGAAAAACCCAAATCAAACTCACGTAAAACTGTTTAAGAACCCTAACTGTGATTGGGTTTGATACACTCTGCCATGTGAGATTGGCAGAGGGCTATTGCTTAACGTGAAGATACGAAACTACTGACACAAAAAGTACCTGTTTCGCTGGAGTATTGGAAGCAAACGGCTCGGTCAAAAGAACTGATGTTCTTGGCGCTTGATCGGAAATCAGGGATGAAATGAGAATCGATTGAATGCTCAGAGAGTTTGTATTATATTATACGATGGTGTGGGTGTGAATTCCATCGTCCAATTCCACTTTAATTATAGGATTCGACTACGGGTTTGACCGTGACAGCTGTTCGACGGATTTACGCGTTAATTAGGCCGATTGGGGATGAATGGAGTCATGAATCATGTCTGGATTCATGATAGGCTTGATTGTGCGTGATTTGTGGACACTAATTGCGTCTGATTTCGTGATTGAGAACCGGATTGAACGCGGTTTGACCTCGCGGGGTCAAACTGTTTGAAATTTGAATTATGGCCGCGAATTAGATTAAATTAACGTGTTAAATGGATTTGAAACTGACCGGGAATTATTCAAGTCTATGAGGCAAGTCCATTGCATTCGGGTTTGATTGAAATAAATGCAAATTTGTAAGAAATTCATGTCTGTTTGACTTTAGAAAGTCAAAGGGGACTGGTTAGGGTTCAAATCATTGAATAGATTTAATCTAAGGTGAAAAGGTTCAAGTGCAAGGGTTATGGAAGGTTCAAGACAATGAGAGAGGGTTCAAATGAAATAATTGGGGTTCAAGACCAATTTGTTTTTTGTTTAAATTCTATTTCATTTATGTATAACATTTATAAAAAAAATATCTAATGATTTAAGTGACGAAAAGTGCTTGAATAAATATATGATCTAAATGTAGTGTTATTATTGGGATAAAGTAAAATAGAGCTAGAAAATCATGGATGTTACAGTAAAGTTTACTAGATAATACCATTTACAATTTATATCATAGGTAGCTAACGTAGTTCATGTTACTAAACCGTTTCGACACCGAAGCTGACTGTTCATGTTTGTACTACCTCCCACCATGACTATCATAATCAATGGTGAATGTTTAGGTCAATGTTAGACCCATTCGACTACCTGTCGTGTTAGCACGACTAACGCGGGTGGGGCTTGTCAATGCCCAGTAGTACTACTCAATATTACCTCGCTAACCCATATACTAACGGTTCGATAAGTAAGGACTTTCATGATATGTTTGCGCTTAGTACACAAGTGATATAAAAAGAAATGTAAGATCTAAATGTTCGTACCCATGTTTTCTCCCCCAAGTTTAAATCATAAGAAAGGGGCCGTGAAACTCACCTTAGAGTATATGCGAAAGAAAACGAACATAGAATGCTTGACGACTAACTGCCACCTATAAACACCGGTTTATAAGTGTGTGTTTGTGCAAGATGATAGAAACCCTTAGTATCCAAACAATACTATTGTTTAAGTGTTTAGAAAAGGTTTGCAAGTTTGACTAAGTTTAACCAAGTTTGACTAAGTTTGACCAAGTTTGACTAAGTTTGACCCGACGACCCGTTGGTGACCCGTTTAGTGATTGAGTGTTTGTTCAGTATAACATTCTATATTATACACAATGATCATGCTGTAGCACTTAGCAACCAATCCTATTTGTTCTAACAAGATAGCAAGTTTCCCAAAACAGCAGGTTTCTATAAATGCAAAGTTTCCAAAAATAGCAGGTTTCTATAAATAAGAAGTTTCCAAAAATAGCAGGTTTGTTCGGGACTCATGTTTCCTGGAAACTATCATCATTGATATATTCATTGGATCACTCTAACATGTTCTACCTCATCACATCACATAACAACTGTCTAGAACCTAAACATGCAAATCATAATTCCAGACAAAGTTGCTATCTTTAGTAACCTATGACTAGCATGCGTGATTTCACACACCTCACACGTTACAACAAGTTATTGTGTCCTATCTAACATAGAGCTATCATCAAACCATATCATGCATGTCTAAATAGCAAGTTATAACCACTTTTAACAATTAAAGTTTCCTTATTTGGAAAGTTGGTAAAACCGGGTTATGTATTCAAAATCTGATTTCACAAATCATGTAAACATGTATCAAGTAACACATACCCATCATCACATCATCCTAATCATGTCTAGCATGCAAGATAGAAATCATAAAAAGTTTCCTCTTTTAGTAACTCATCCATTACATGCTTCATTCACAAAATTAACACGTCAATTCAATCTCAAATCTTTCAACTAATATAAATATAACTATATTAATCATAATTCACGTCTTGCATGCGATTCCTATATGTCACATAATCAACAAAAATCAATTTACACATCGTATAGCAACTAGGGTTTCCTGCCCGTTCATAAAATCATCAATACGATACAACAACATCAAACAATTAACTAATCCATTATCATATTTCAAAATCATTACGTTTGGATAATCTAGGGTTTCGATCTCAAAAATAACAATGAAATAAAGACGGATTTTGATGAAATAACTTACGTAGGAACGTTAGGAACGCTTAGACTAGCACGTATTCACTTCCGGATTCACGATCGGGGCTCGATCGAAGGCTCCACGTCCTCTTTTTGGTTCGGCCGAGAGGTGAGGGTGGGGGGGGGGGTCGCGACGTCTTGGGGAGGGGTTAGGGTTTATGTTTTATTTTTTTATAAAAGTTTCTTATATAATCCATGCACTAATGGGTTTTTAAGATGGGCTTCAAGTTTAATTAAAGCCCGTAGACTCTAATTAATTTAAATGACACCTATTTAATAATTATAAATTTTGATTTATATTTTTATAAAAACTCCAACTTTTATAAAAATATTGTATGCGGTTAATATTCGATAAACACGTACGAGGGCAATAATATTCACATAATTCACGTAAAGTCACGTAATCACATAAAGTTCACATAATTTATAATAAATATAAATTATTAAATATTCAAATTATTTATTTTAATTAATCACCAACGTTCCGGGTTTAGACTCAAGTGCGATTCGCCGCGTGTGAACTAACTGACACATTTAATTAACTTAATTAAATGCAATGCACGTGTGACTAACTGGGATAACTGAGTTTGCAATGAATAATGTTTGAACTAACGAGGTTTGAGTTAACAGAGTTAACCTGAAATTGCCGGATGTCACAGTGTTTGAGTGCTTCATCTATCTTCTTGGGTTCCACCTGAGATAAGAAACAAGAAAACAGGCATATATTGGCCTCATGAGATTTGCTCCTTATGAGAACTCCTTGGTGTATTTGACCAATAATATTCTCTTGAGGATGTTCTTTGTGGATCCTCTGTGCTGGTACCACCTCCAGCTGTATCCCTTGCTCTAGATTGCTTTGATTTTGACCAGGGGCCTCTTCATTCATGGTGGAAGAGTCTTCAACCGCATTATCCACATCAATATTTTCAGCAAGAGCATCATCAGCATCTACAGCATTTACCGAAGAGTCTTCATTTAGATTTTCAGTTTCAAACAGGCTGTTGTTGGTGATATTAAACCATCTTGTTCCTGCTTCACTTGCTTCAATTGCTTCCACAACTGATGGAGGATCAATTGATGGTCTTCTAAGACTGATAGAAGATTTTGGAAAATCCAGTCTGTAGTCAGTGGATGAAGTGGAGGCAGGTGTTTGTGTAGACGTAGATTCCATATTTAAGAAGGTGAGAGGCTCAAATATTTGGGAGAATGAGTCTATGTCAAAGAGCCAGTTTGGTCCTTTTCCCTGCTCACATACAATGTGTTCTCTGCATTCCACATTTGCTGATTCTTCAACTATTCTTGTTCTTGAATTGAATACTCGATAGGCCTTTGATTGAGAGGAATAGCCTACGAAATATCCTTCATCAGATTTGGCACCAAACTTAGGAAGAATCCCATGTGTGATGAGAATGGTGCATGGACACCCAAAAGGTTTTAGGAACCTAATATAGGGAATTCTTTGAACCAAAGTTCATAGGGTGTTTTGTTGAGGGGTTTGACAATTAGAACTCGGTTTTGCACATAACAGGCTGTGCTAACAGCTTCTGCCCAGAATGTGAGTGGCAGTTTTGAGTCAGCCAACATAGATCTTGCTGACTCAATAAGAGTTCTGTTTCTTCTTTCAGCAACTCCATTTTTTTGAGGAGTTCTTGGAGCACTGTATTGTCTTTCTATCCCCTTGCTTTCACAGAAAGAGTTCAAGGTGTGGTTCTTGAACTCTGTGCCCTGATCACACCTTATGATCTTCACCTTTTGATTGTTTTGATTCTCTACCCTGAGAATGTAGGATTTGAGAATTTCAGCAGTTTCATCTTTAGTTCTCAAGAAGTATACCCATGAGAATCTGGTGTAGTCATCAGTTATCACCAGAAAGTACGACTTTTTGCCCATTGACATGACATTTGTAGGACCAAAGAGATCCATATGCAGTAGTTGCAGTGGAGTGTCATTTGTATTCAAGGTCTTGGGCTTGTGAGAGCTTTTGTGTTGCTTCCCCTTTAAGCATGCAATGCAGTGGTCTTCCAGCTGAAATTCTTTGTCAGGAATCCATCTGACAAGATTATTCTTCACCAATTTGTTGATAGTTTTGATATTAACATGGCTTAATCTCCTATGCCAGAGAGCTGATTCATCAACCGAGGCCTTTGATAAAAAGCAGGAAACACTCCCAGATGGAGTGACTTCATTCATGTCCAGTACATAGAGATTTTCTTTTCTCTGAGCAGTTAATAAAATGCTTTCTGGAGGAGGTGTGGATAAGCATGGAGTCAGTACAAAACATTCTTTATCTGCGAAGAGCATCCAATGCTTTTGGTCACAGACCTGGGAAACACTCATGAGATTGAAATCCAATTCTTTAACATAGTTGACCTTATCAATGCTCATTCTTTCGTTGGAAACAGTTCCTTGTCCAGTAATGGATCCTCCCTTTGAGTCACTTCCAAAGGCAACTTATCCTCAATTGAAATGTCTGAAGTTTGAGAGGATGGATCTGTTGCCTGTCATGTACCTGGAACACCCACTGTCTACCACCCAAGTGTTATTCTTGTGACCTGGCTGTCCCTGCACATGATATATTTCTAATTAGTAGAAGGAACCCAAGAGTCTGCAAACTTGAAAAATATGGTTGTTAGTTTATCCTTTTCAGTATGTTTGCAGTCAATTGAACCAATGACAGTGCTTGAAGATGGTTTGGCTTTCCATTGCCTTGTTGGTGATTTTCTAGTTTTCCTTACACTGTCAGCAGCAGATTTTGCTACTGATGTTTCTGGCTTGTTGACAGCAGATCCTACTGCTGATAGCTTTGTTGAAGTGTCAGCATTCTTTGCTACTGTAGGCTTTGATGTGGAGGATTTTGTCTTATCAGCAGTGGACACTCTTGCTGCTGATGTCTTTGCCTTATCAGCAGCAGATTTTGCTGTGGAGGATTTTAGCTTTCAGCAGCAGACTTGGTTGCTGCTGAAAGCTTCTGCCTTGTTTTCTTGGGCTTAACTGGGCTAACAACCGATGTATGCTGATCCTTCTTTCTTTGTCTTTGAGGGGCTTGATGAAGGATCTGGTTGAAAGGGTTAAACTTACAGTTTGCAGCAAAGTGGTCTGATTCACCACAAATGATGCAAGTTTGTTGAGATTTAGGCAGCTTCACTCTTGAGGGAGATAGAGACTCTCTGAACTTAGTTGCTTTGTCTTCGTAGCTTCTTAACTTCTTATTTTTGTTAGTCTTTTCAAAGGCATGCTGCTTTGAATTTCTTTGGTATTCCAGGTAATGAAAGCAGGTGCTGGCAGTGCGGTTATATCTGCCACACACAAAGCATTATTTTGCCAGTTTGTCTCTTGAAAGGTAGACATAGTCCTTTCTTTGGAATAGATCCTTGAAGTTCCATGGATGAGCTTTGTTATGTTCAAAGGTGGCTTCTTCTAGGGTCCTTTGAACATATGGAACTTTTTCTTCAGGCTTACGACATATATCAAATACCTTTCTCTCTGTGATTGGCTTGAACTGAGGCTTGGGGTTTGTGGGTTCTGCTGTCTGTCCCTTTTTAATGTTTAGCTTTCTTCCATCTGGAGGATAGCTGATCTTGATCTGTTTGAATGGTACAGGGGCTGGAACAGCTGGAAGAATAGCAGGAACTGCAACTCTATTCAGAACAGCTTCAGATGGGACTGCACTGGTTTCATCATGGTCTGAGTGAGTTGACTCAGATTCCGATGAGGTAGTGCAGTCTTCGATGAAAGGTTCATCTGTTGAAGGATCAAGGTTTCGGTTTGTAGTGTCAAGATTTTCAACATTGAAGCTTGGTTCGTATATGGCAATATAGTCAGCAGGAGGAGGAACAGCATTGTACTGATCATTGTTATACCCAAGTCCAGTTTTTACCTTCTCATGGACTTGAATATCTAAAAGTCTTTGTAACTTTTTGGAGGAAAATTCATATTTTTCAACATGAACTTTCTGTTCTGCCAGTTCAGCTCTGGTAGCTTTTAGTTTGACCAGTAGATCATCAATCTGAGTTTCAAGATTAGTTTGTTCGTGTTTTAGCGATGAAATCTCTTTCTTAAGGCAGTTAATCTTTTCTTTATAAGTATTTTCAACCTTTTTGAACTCAGATTTCATCTGATGAAACTCTTCATTATGATCTATAAGGTTTTGGTTGTGCTTCTATAACCCAAAACTTTATCAATACAGGCTTGAGAGCAAAGATGTTCAAATACCTGAGGTGGTATCTCTGTAGTGTATGCCATTAGAGCTTGATTGCTGACGGGCAGTTCTTCATATTGAAAGCTCCAGTTTAACTCAGAAGTTCCAACAGTTGCACAGGTTGCAGTTTGAACTGGAGGAGTAGCTTGATGTTGTTGTCTGGGTTGGGCTTGGTGAGCTTGTCTTGACTGAGAAGTGACTGGATTTGCTCTTGGTGCCTTGCATTCTCTAGCAAAGTGACCCAGTAGGTTACAGTTGTAACATCTGAGTTTGCTTTTATCCAAGCCAACTCTGGTGTTGGAGTTGTTACTTGGAATGGGTCTTCCGGTTCTAGAGTATAACCTCTTTGCTCTTATAGAGAGTATGGCGTATGAGTGTTGTATGTCCATTTCTTCTAAATCATCTGGATGAAAGCATTCCAGATCCTCCTTGATAAAGGACATATTGTTTGAGCTTTCAGAAACAAAAGCAGCAGAGGTTGATGTTTGAGGAGGAGCTTCTAGGAGAAATGGTGAGCTGTTTGTTTGAGAGATTGGAGTTTGAGGATGGGTGATGATGGGAGGATAGTAGTTACTTGAACTAGGACCCAAGTGTTCAGAATGGAGGGCAGAGGAGGTGGTGGTGGATGTTGAGGCTATTTGGTAGCTTGAGCTTCTTTCTTTTGCCTGAATCATCTCTAGCTCATAGGTTTTTAGCATTCCAAAGAGATCAGTCATCTGGAGAGTCTTCAGATTCTCCGTTCTTCTGATTGACACTGTGTAAAGTGTCCAACAGCTTGGTAGAGACCTGATGAACTTCTTCAGAATATCTTCATTCTCTAGCTTCACCTTTGAGCACTGCAGCTCTCCTACAAGATAGGTAAATCTGTTGTATAAAACAGTTAGAGACTCACCTTCCTTCCAGTCGAAGTTTTCATACTGTTGTTTCAGGATGTCTCTTCTGTTCTCTTTGACTTCCTCCGAGCCAGCAAACATTTTCTCAAGAGCTTACTAGAGCTCTTTGGCAGTTTTGTAACTTCTGAAGTTATGAAAAACTTCATTTGGAAGGCACATTTGGATAGCTCCTAGTGCCTTGAAGTCCACCTCCATCCTTTTTATATCCTCTTCTGAGTACTTGGAGCGCTCCTTTGGAACTGATGGTCCTCCAGAGTCAGCAGATGCCACCATGGGAATGTAGGGTCCATCCCTGATGGATTTCCACATTCCGTACTCCTGATAGCAGAAAAAACTTTCCATGCGATTTTTCCACATGTCGTAGTCTTCACCAGACACCAATCTTGGTGGTCGGTTGATGCTGCCGATGTCTTCAAACCCGTTGCTTTGTGCCATTTTTGTTCTTGGTGACTTGATGAAAGAGAGAGAGTTTAGAATAGAACCAGAAGTGATTAAACAAGTGTGAGTTTGTTTAATCTGAGCCAAAGCTCTGATACCACTTGTAGGATCGAGAAATTACAAGATGGTTCTGTTCTTAGTTGAAATTGGCGGAAGCAATAACAACTACACAAATGTAATCGAGCAAGCAGAAAGAATACTTTTAGGAACACTGTTGTATTAAGCTTTTGCAGATAAACGATTACAATTAAAAACTCAATCAGAAAGCACAAAAAGCACACTTACAATGAAGTGTTTACAGATTATTTATACTCACTTAGAATCAAGACAGCCCCTTGATTCTAAGGATCAGATCTAACACAGACCGTTGATCTGTTGTATCTAGCTAACTATTACACGTTTTGTCTATATCTAGTTAACTTTATTGAAGCGTCTTCTTTATGCATCATTACTTGCATGCTTGGAGAAGAGCATTGTTGTCCGTCATTGGTTGTGCCATTGAGGTTCCTTCTGCTTTGAGTGTGTCAGTTGCTTTTGCAGAAAGTTGTCAGTGACGCTTGGTATAGATAGTCAGCTGCAACGATTTGTCTTCAAGGCACAAGGCTGTCAGCAACAAAGATGTTGATCAGCAGCTAGATGTAACCATCCAGAGCTGCTGATGATTTGCCTGTCAGCAGCATCAAGTGTTGATGCTGCTGAGAAGCTTATCTGCAGCAACTTTGGTCTTCAGCAGATAAGGCTATCCGCAGCAGATTTGTTCTTCAGCAGGAGAAAAAGTATTCGCAGCAGCTAAGCTTGTCCGCAGCAGTTTGTTGGTCAGCAGCAAACTCTGAGATCAGTAGCATTTGTACTTAGAGAATTTTGTAGCCATCAGTCTTTGGTTCTACAAGATTCAATATGATGGATGCAAAGGCCAGTGGGAGTAAGTACCTACGACAAAGAAATGTGTATTGAAAGAAATTACAACATATCATTGAAAGAAAGAGTATCTTTAGAGATTAATTTCAAAGCTTGCATTGATTGCAACCGTATATGAGATATATGAAAGAAAGATTCTAAAGTAAGAATCAAAGCAATCCATTGACGATGGTAATATTGTCTTAAATGTTTTTATGTGACAAATCAATAAAGACAAATCGTTAACACTATCTATGAAACATGAATCCCGAACATAACTGTTATTCATAGAAACCTGCTATTTTTGGAAACTTGCTATTTTTGGAAACCGTGCTTGCTTGCTATAACAAAAAGGATTTGTTGCTAAGTGCTATAGCATGATCATCTGTGTGTAATATGGTAGTATTCTACCAAGAAAACATAATTTCATACAAAGTGTCACCAACGGGTCGTCGGGTCAAACTTGAGTTAAACATGTAAATTTTTCAAAACACTTAAACATTAGTATTGTTTGGATACTAAGGGTTCATATCAACTTGCATGAACACACACTTATAAACCTATGGTTTTAGGTGGCAGTTAGAGGTTCTACAGTTTTCTCTTAGCTTTCTCTTGCATTCACACTCGGGTGAGTTTCATAGCCCCTATCTTTACTTACTTTCCTTTTTTGGGGGAGAAAGCATGCACGCAAACGTTTTGGGTTTTGTATTATTGTATTATCGCTTGCTTACTAAAGTGCAAGCATACCAACAAGTCCTTACATTCTCGAACCGTTAATATTGGAACACAGCGAGGTGATTTTGAGTAGTACTACTGGGTTTTGACAAGCCCCACCCGAGTTAGTCGCGCTAACTTGACTGGAGGTCGAACGGGTGTAAGATTAGCCTAGCAATTTGACATTGTTCGGTAGACATGGCGGAAGGCAAACAAACATACAAACAGTCAGCTTCGGTTTTGAACACTTGTAGTAGCATGACATAGACTAGCTATCTATCGGTATACATTAATTACATTATCTAGCAAACATCGAACTTTTTATTTACTTACATCTCTATGAACTCACCAACTATTGTGTTGACACTTTGAGCATGTCTTTCTAAAGGTCGCTAAGGTACACACAAGATTAGGATGCATGGTCTGAGCATGGTTTTCGCAAACAATTTCAAACTTATTTATTTCTATCACTTACTTTGATTTAGGCCTGGTGTTTTGCGCATTTGACTATTCTTGCATTTGGATTTTTTTTACGCTTCCGCAACGTTTTCATACTTAAACTTTTGTTGTCTCGTGACTATGAGAAACATTAGTATTTTATTTAAATTCATATAGAGTCGTTCCGTTTAACTAATAACTGAGATCCTGGTGTGTCACGCGCCTCACGATAAAACCTCGTATGTGGATTTTGAGGGTGTGACAGATTGGTACCAGAGCCATTGGTTCTAGTGAACTTGGATTTGCATACTAGACTATAACCACACACATGCATTAGTTACACAACACTTACACTCATACATGTCACTTACTCATCACACTACAGGAAATGTCTTCTTCACCAAGGTCACTTACATCCCTAGTCGATCAGGAACCCGAGGTTCCCACGGTACCTTCACCAGAGCCTAAGAGTGTTAGGACATAGATTGTATGACAAAAGCTTTGTAATAGTTTAGGTCTTATTGTCTTTATGTTTTTATGTAATTGTTTAGTTTTTGTCTAAGTATTAGTACAAGTTCTGCTAGAGGCGAACTTGATAAGTTCACCTAGTCTAATAGAGGCGAACTTGTTAAATTCGCCTAAGCATCTTTGAAGCGAACTTGTTAAGTTCGCCTATTGCAGTACTGGTGTTTATAAAAAGGAGTTTACAGATTCAAAATGTATAGGACGAACGAGAGATTGAATGAACAAGTATTCTGTAAACTCTATTTGGTGATATAAAAGTGAAAGTTTATTTACATGTTGTTTCTATTGTCAATTGATATACATACGTTAACACGAAGGATTCCGCACTCCGTGTTATCGAGACGTCTTGTCATGAGATCGATCTGAGATGAGTCATGTGGACCTACAAGTGGTATCAGAGCTTTGTCTCATGATTTGTGTTTGATTCTTCGTGATTAGAGACGTTTTTGTGTACAATTTGACAAGAAATTGATCATTTTTGAAGTTTTTTTATCCATGGAGTTTTCAAGTTCTTGAAGCTGATTTTACTGCTGAATTCATGAATTTAAGGTGGATTTTGGTGAAATTGATCCGATAGAAGTGTTCTAATTCATAAAATACTAAATCCTAGGGTCCAATTTCTTCCAATTCGTTCTAATCTATGAGAAATGATGATTTTTGGTGATATTTGTTCGTGTTTGGGTCAAAGTTCTTGCTGTGTTTGTTTCAGCTACAGTAAGCGAACTTGCTGAAAGTTGTTGCAGGCGAACTTATTAAGTTCGCTTCTCTCAGTTTAAGCGAACTTAATAGGCGAACTTAATCAGCAGGCGAACATACTGAAATTTCTTGGGTAAGCGAACTTATCAAGTTCGCTTGATATCAAATTCGCTTGTTTGGCTAGAAGCGAACTTATGAAAATGAAAAATATGGTGCAAGTGACTAATACATTAAATTATGACAACGAGATTGGTATATCTCAGAAACCGCCCAAATTGTTAAGTCTTGCAGATTATTCTAACTGGAAAGATCAGTTTGATCAGTTCGTATCTTTTACTGATACAAGTTTATGGATTCCAATCTTGCAAGGTTATACGCATCCGACATATACTTGGATGGGAAAGGATGATGTTCCTAAATTAGTATTTGCGTTAACCACAGAAGAAAAATTATTGTTTGATAAAGAAAAGAAGGCAATGGCTAGTATCTCAATGTCTCTTCCTAAAGAAATTTATCACAGCTTTAAACAATTCAGGACTTCTCAACAATTGTGGGAAGCGTTGCAAAAGCAGTGTGAAGGTAGTTTGGCTGTTAGGAAAAGCCGAAAAGAATTACTGAAGAAGCAGTTCTTAGTATTCAAGCACTTTCTAAATGAATCTTTAGATGATCTTGCAACGAGATTCTATCATTTGCTGAGTGAGTTGTCAAGTGCTTTAATGGTTTATGGGACAGAAGAGAATGTCAAGTATAAAACTATCTCTCTTGAAGAGGTTCTTGGCAAGATTCAATCACATGATTTGAATATGAAGAAGAAGGAAACCAATATGGAGCATTTTCAAGATCCATCAATGTATTTTGCTAAGTCTTCTAGCAAAACAGGTGCAGGGGTTGCGTTCTTTTCTGGTGATACTCAAGATGTTTCTCATGATCATTGTTCTGGAGTTCCAAGTCATTCAGGTTTCTCTGCAAATACAACGTTTTCATCATCTGGAACACATAATATGAATCAAAGAGTTGCTGATGATTATTTAGCAATGTTTTCTTCCTTTATGGCTTCTTATGAAAATTTTATTGGAGGAAAGATTCATGATCCAGATGTTATTGTGGAGGATTTCAGACAGATTGATCATGTTGATCTAGAAGAGATGAACATTCAATGGAACATGGCTATGCTGATGCGACAAGCAAAGGATTTTTTGAAGAAGACTGGAATAAAGTATATTGGGTCTAACAGTCGTTCACGTATGGGATTTGATAAAACCAAAGTTTGTTGCTATAATTGTCAGGAGTATGGTCATTTTGCCAAAGAATGTGTGAAACCAAAAGTTGAATTTGACTCTCAGAAGAAGCCTAATAACTTTAAGAACAATCGTAATCAGTCACATGGCTCCTCTAGTTCTAGAAATTCTAATCATGCATCTGCATCATCTGCTTTGGTTGCTCAGAATGATGACAATTATGACTAGGGTATTCATCTTGAAGATTTGTTGGTTCGGTAAGTCAGGCTTTTGTAGCTGAAATTCATTCTGTAAAATCTGAAGAGTCAACTGATGATGATAGCTCAAGTGATGGTGAGAGTTTACCAAGTGCTGATGAAGATCGTGATCAAGTACAAAATGGTGAGACTGATATTGCATCTAGTGTATCTGAAGATGATATTGTTTTAACTCAAAATTCTTCTGATGGTGCTTATTCTGAAAATATTCCGATTACAAAAAACTTCATGGCAGATATGTCAGATCCTTCAAAGGTAAAAGATTCTGTTTATCACATTTATTGTTCTAACTGCATCAGTATAAAAGATAAAATGCAAAAAGTAATAGATGATAACACAAATTTAATTTGTGATATGAAATCGATGCATTCAGTTAATCAAAAATTGAAAGATAATGATAAATTGTGTATAGATAGAATTGAGTCTTTGAAAAGAGATTTGAACTCTTTGGGATTGAAATATAAGGAACAAGCATATCATCTGGATATGGCTTATGCTGAGATTGAGAAGCGAAATGAAATTGTCGCTCAGAAGAACAAAGAAGTTTCTGATAAAGAATCTGAAGTGATCAAATTACATAGAAAGCTGGAAAATTTTGAAAATTCACCTGTAGTATTGGATTACTTTAATACTAATGCTGATCCTACTAAGAGGGTTGCTGGAATTGGATTTGTTCCTCTTCCATTCAATACAAATTATGTGGCTGAACCAGAAATTATTCATGAAAAGGAAATTGATCCAAAGACAGTGTTGAAAGTAAATCCAGTAACTGGTGAAGATATGATCTATGATTGTGATTCTGAGGATGAAGTTTTTGATGATAAAAAGGTTGAAGGCATTCCAAAGGAAGTGCAAATTGATGAACCAAAGGTAGTGAAAAATGTTACCCGTGATAGATGCATTTTAATAGAACCGGATGAGATGAAAGTTGATCAACCTAAACTTTCCAAAATGTTACAATCAAGTGGTTTTGTTGTTGCTGGTTATCAGAAGAAGAATTCATCAACGGTGACTAAACAAGTTTTTGTTCCAAAGAAGCCAGTCAACTGTTCTGAAAAATCTTCTGATGCTTGTTCATCAGACGGGTCGTCAAATTCAAGAAAAAAGTTTGTTTTCATTGTAATGAGGCTGGTCGTATTCTGATTCACTGTCCTTATAAAAATCAAGGCAAATTAAAGAGTGATCCGTCACAAAAACAAGTGGTGATGATTCTAAAAAGACAAAATGGGGAAAAGCCTTCGTCTAGTGTTGAAAAGTATATGCCTTGTCAATCATTTGCTAAATCTTCGGGATTTAAGCATCATGATAAGCGTATTTTTAAACCCATTGTTTTTCAAAAGAAGTTTGAGATTCCACATGTTGGAATTCCAGAAGAGTCTCAACCAGAGGTCAAACTTTCTATACCACAACGAAGAAGACGTAACAGAAAACTAAAGAAATTTTTGGAAATACCTGAATCTGATAATCATAATTCTAATAATGTTTTTCCAATTAATCATACTATGTCTTCTTTGAGAAGGTCTAATTGTAAATCTTATGTTCCAAAGGTTGATGACAATGTTGATTGTGAATTGCTTGAAGTTGTTTATTTTGATCCATGTGGACGACCCAAGACCACAATGGCTTGGGTTCCAATTTCTAACTGATTTTCTTTGTTTATGTAGGGACAATCAAGGAGGACTATCAACAATACGTGGTATGTGGATAGTGGTTGTTCTCGACATATGATAGGGAATATTCGTTTGTTGGAGGATGTGATTAATATTGATGGTGGTTATGTCGCTTTTGCTGGAAATAAAGGCGGGTACATAACTGGTCAGGGTACTTTAAAGAATGAAAAAGTCAAATTTGAGAAAGTGAACTATGTGGAGCAACTTTAACATAACCTTTTAAGTGTATCTCAAGTGTGTGACAAGAAATTTTCATTTCATTTCAATGATTCTGAGTATTATATCTTGAAACCGGGCTTTGTGATTCCTGACGAATGGATTCTAATGAAGGCTCCGAGGAGAAATGACACATATGTACTATACATGAGTGTTGCTACTACTACGTATTCAATTCCTACAGGTCTACTCTCCAAGGCGTCTGAGTCGGATTCTATTTTGTGGCACAGGAAACTTGCTCACATCAATTATCTGAAAATGAATTATCTCGTGAAGAATGAACTGGTTTTTGGTGTTCTGAAAATGAAATTTTCAGTTCCTGATGACTGTATTCCTTGCAAGAAGGGGAAACAACACAAGAAGTCTCACAAATCTAAGACAAAGAATTCTATTGAACTCTGTTGGAGCTATTGCATATGGATTTGTTTGGACCGATAAGTATCAGGAGCATTGGCGGTAAATCTTACTGTCTGGTAGTAACAGATGATTTCTCTAGATTTTCATGGGTTAAGTTCCTTGCTTCTAAAGCAGAAACCACAGAGTTGGTACAATTCTTAATCCTGGGTTTAGAGAATTTGTTCAAACAGAAAGTTAGAAGAATTAGGAGTGACAATGGCAGTGAATTTAAAAATAGCAAGATGGGTTTATTCTGTCTTCAAAAGGGAATTCATCATGAATTCAGTGCGCCATATGTACCTCAACAAAATGGAGTTGCTGAACGAAAGAACAGGACTTTAGTTGAAACGGCACGTACGATGCTTGCTGATTCTAAGCTTCCAGTAACTTTTTGGGCTGAGGCTGTGAATACTGCGTGTCACATTTAGAACCGAGTCTTGACCATTAAGGGACACAACAAGACATGCTATGAGTTGCTTAATAATCGTAAGCCGAATCTAGAATATTTACTACCTTTTGGTAATCTATGCACCCTTTTGAAAGTTCGAGATGTCCCAACCAAGTTCAGTGCTAAAGCTATTGAAGGGATCTTTCTGGGGTATGTTGCTAATTCTACTACCAAGAGGGTTTATAACAAAGAGACTCGCCAGGTTGAAGAATGGTTTCATATTGACTGTTCTAATCGGTCTTTTCCTCAAATGGCGATTGGACCAGACTGGGCTTTTGATTATGAGAATTTATTCAAGTCTTTTCATTTACCTTCTGATATTTCTCTTGCGGAGGCTGCTGTTTTATATGACTCATGTCAAGATGCACAGAATAGTGGTTTTCTACCGACTGCGGTTCCACAATCGTCTGTTCCTTCTACATCTACTACAGATCCTAATGCTGCTTCTTGTTCAGGAACTCATGAGTCTGATAGTGAAGATGAAAAATGTTATTTTTCAAGATTCTTCTGCTGATCCGTTAATAGTTGATGAACCTTCTAATTTGTAGTAGGATCGGGGGAAGATTCCTGCAAATCTGGACCCGGGGATACCAGTTAATCAAGATATGTCTTATCAATCTGATATAACTCAAGTTGATGTGTTGCCAGTTCCTGAGGTTGCATCAATCAAGGAACTCAAAGCTCATCCGATTTCAAATATCATTGGGGATTTGCGTGATGGAGTGCAAACGCGTTCTATTCTTGACAACACTTGCTTGTATACAGGTTTTAAATATGCTAGTGTTTTTGATATATGCTCACATTCCTGTTTTATTTCTCAGGTTGAACCAAAGAATGTAGAAATGACGTTAAGTGATAACAATTGGATAGAAGCCATGCAGGAAGAACTTGCTCAGTTTGACAAACTCAAAGTTTGGAATCTTGTAGATCTTCCAAAGGGTGTGTATCCAATTGGTACGAAGTGGGTGTTTAAATGCAAGAAAGACGATCGATGTGTTGTAGTGCGAAATAAGGCAAGATTAGTTGTACAAGGTTTCAATCAACAAGAGGGAAATGATTACACCGAGGTTTATGCTACTGTTGCTAGGCTTGAAGCTATACGGTTGTTTCTTGCTTTTGCTTCATACAAAGGGTTTAAGGTGTTTCAACTAGATGTAAAAAGTGCTTTCTTATATGGTACGGTCAAGGGGGAAGTTTATGTGTGTCAGCCGCCGCGGTTTTAAGATCCAATTAATCCGTCTAAAGTTTTCAAGCTTGATAAAGCTCTATATGGTCTTCATCAAGCTCCTCGAGCGTGGTATGAAACGTTGTCTACACATCTTATGGAAAATGATTTTGTTCGTGGACATATTGACTCGACTTTATTCATTAAGAAAACAGGGGGAGAATATCTACTTGTACAGATATATGTAGACGATATTATTTTTGGCTCAACAAATGAAGGTTTGTGCAAAGAGTTTGAGAGTATTATGAAATCGAAGTTTGAGATGTCAGCTATGGGAGAGTTATCATTTTTCCTAGGTCTTCAAGTTAATCAGAAGGAAGATGGTTTCTTTATTCATCAGTCCAAGTATGTAAAGGACATCTTGAGCCGGTTCAAGATGGAGGACTATACCCCATATGATACTCCGATTCCGGTCAATCATAAATTGAATTCTGACCCGGATGGAAAAGAAGTTGATTGCCGACTCTACCGTGCAATGATTGGATCTCTCATGTACTTAACCGCTTCAAGGCCAGACATAATGTTCGCTGTGTGTATTTGTTCCAGGTTCCAAGCAAAACCAAAAGAGTGTCATTTGATTGCAGTAGAGAGAATCTTTCGTTATCTGAAAGGAAAACAAAGATTGGGACTATGGTTTCCACATGGTTCTAACTTTGATTTAAATGAATACACTGATTCTGATTTTGGTGGTTGTTGTTTAGACAGGAAATCTACTACAGGTGGTTGCCAGTTCTTGGGTAATCGTCTAGTTTCATGGCAATGCAAAAAGCAAACTACGGTCTCCATTTCAACATGTGAAGCAGAATACATTGCTGCTGCAAGTTGTTGTTCACAGATCTTGTGGATCTAACATCAATTAAGAGACTACGGTTCAAATTTTACAGGAACCCCCATGTTTATTGATAATAATGCTACAATGTCTATCACAAATAATCCTGTTAAGTAAAACAAAGCACATTGAAATTAGATATCATTTTATTCGTGATTGTGCAGATAAGAAGTTGATTGAGCTAGTAAAGGTACATACAGATGATAATTTTTCTGATCTTTTTACCAAGGCATTTGATCGTACCAGGTTTGAATTTCTAATCAAAATGATAGGTATGATCAATCCCGAATAAAAGTTTTTCAAAAACAAATTTTCATGGGAGTTTTTGTTTTAAATTTCTTTTATTGCTTTATTATATTTCTGCATTTTAAATTTCAGTCAAAAATTGTTATTTATAAAAATTCAAAACAAAATGAAAAATATAAAATTGATATCATTAGAAGTTATAGAAGAAATGATAGTACATCAATGAATAGTTCATTACACATGACCTTAGTAGACATTTGATATATGAAAGTTTAAATAATTTGATTTGATCTGAATTTCAAAGTCTGCATAAATGAGAAATGATAGTGTTTTGAATGCTCTAATCTTGATAATATGTTTTAATTTGAATATGAGTTTGAAACTTGAATTGTCAATAGACTAGAAGCGTTTTTGAACCAATAGTAGTGTGAAAACTAAATATGACATGATTACATCTGTGATTTGAATCCATTATATGTCTGGGTGTGTGTAAAAGATCATTATCAGATATAGAATATATGGTTTTAAGAATTTCATGAGACCAATATCGAATTATGTCTTTAGCATAATCTCTTTCAGTTCACTTCACTACCCATGCCCCGAAAAACATGCAATATGTTGATGAACTAAGATATGTTTCTGACAACATCTGTTAGAACATATATTCACCCTTGAATCAGTTAGATACATCATCTATTCTGATTTCATTGATATTTATCTAGATAATAGTTGAATCCTGCTACCTGAATCTATTGATTCTCAATAATAGACAATTCATTAGAATCTTTTGATTCTGAATCATCATGATTCTTATATCCTTTGGGATCTGTTATTTTATATTTATGCTAATAGAGATAATTTCATCTTGGAGATTGATCTAATCTTGTAATAAACTGTGTATGTCTTGAAGATAGTGCAAATTTAAATTTCTGTTGGCATATATGTGGGGTACACGATGTTTTCATCTAAATGGTACTAACTCACATGAATTTGGAAGAAAAATGCTTATAGTTTCAAATTATATAATATTGACAATTTATAAATTCATGCTTTGTATTGCAAATTCGGAATGAAAAATTGAGCATTTCATAACCTGATCTTATTTACATTGAAATTTATCGTGTATCATTTCAAGTATTATTCAAATTGATTGCAAAAGTTACATAAAATTGAAAAAGTATTGAGTTACATAAGTATGAGTTTTATTGTTTCATATCATAGGTTACCCACAGTTGATAATAAACTGTGTGATGAATTGCTCATATACTGATATGATCTTCTTGCTCATGATATTCATCCAAAAATATGTGTTTCAGTTTGCTCAGATAAAAACCAAAAATATGTGATTCCGTTTGTACAGATAAAATCCAAAAATATTTTGTTTCTATCTTCCATGAAAATTTTATTTTTAATTTAAATGATTCGGGATTGGATCGGATACATGGTACGGATGGAAGTTCACAAGAATGTGTCGTGTTGAGTACAAACATAATCAAGTGGCGTTATTGGATCCAAATATGTCTGAAGCTGTTAATTTTCAAGGAATTATCAATTTTCTAAATCGTTCACGATTGCATGTGGCATTATCTACTAATCCGTACATCAGTTTACCGTATATTCAACAATTCTGGGATACCATCCATCAAGATACAGATGTTGAACCTAACGTACTTAGTGCTACAGTAAATAATACGGAGGTATTTATTTCATTGGAAACTATTCGTGTTGCTTTGGCATTGGGAGGTGCTATTGATGATCCCATGTCTTATCCTAGAACACTGATTATGGGGTTTTTTCAGAAGATGGGTTACAGAGGAAGACCAAATGATACAAAAGCAAGAAAAGGAAGTTTAGTTGGTGAATGGAGGTATTTTATGCACGTCATCATACAATGTCTGTCTCCAAGAAAGGCTGGTACTGATGGTTTGAAGAGTGCATTACAAGCTGCAATGGTTGCATTGACCCTCAACAAACGGTTTAACTTTGCTTTATATATCTATTGTGAGTTGGTCATGCAAATCAATCCTCTAGAAGGTCAAGGGTTCCTTATGTATCCTAGGTTCGTGCAAATGATTCTGACCCATTTAATTCCGAATTTACCTCAGCATCCAATCCATTTGACTTTGACTCCTATGTCAAAAAGAATCTTTACTGATTATACTAAGGTGAAACAACAAAATGCTGATCTAATTCCTGTTCCAACTCCTTTGTTTGGTCACTTAATCAATCCTAATTATGTTGAGCCACCTAATGATAATTGGTTTCATCCTGAGGAGTTAGTACAAGGACAAGTCCATAATCAAGTTCCAATTCAACAACGAGTTCAAGCTCAGGTACAACAAGTTCCTATTCAAGTACAACAAATTCCAGTTCAACAACAAGTTCCTGCTCAACAACAACAACATGTTCCTATTCCACAAGAACAGGTTCACATTCCTATTAATGAACCAGTTCATGAAGAGATTGCTCAAGATAATGAACAAGATTTGGGTATGAATATGGATGATTTTGATCATGAAGCTATGAACTCACCTATTCATGAAGCTGAAGGCAATGTTGTAGATACGAATTCCGGTGATACTATCTTACCTAATTCTGAAGCTACTGATTCTGATTCATCTAGATATTTTAGCTCATATCATTATGAGAGATTGGCTACGTTACCATTGGCTAATGCGGGGAACCTTATTAAATCTAAAGCCAGAAAACCGAGGCGTAAGTCTGTTCGGAATCCTCCTTCTGGAACAGTACTTGGCAAGAGAACTTTAATTGATGAGAGTTCTGACTCGGATAGTGATGTTATTCCAATTCCAAATGCTCAGAAGCTTGTGTCTGCTTCTATTGTTGCTGGTCATTCATTTCAAGGTGTTAAGGATGCTAATTTTGTTGCTTCCTTACTGATTACACCTCCCACTTCTAAACATCCATCTCCGGTGTTTTCTCCACATGTTCCACACACCTCTGAAGTTGGTCCTTCAAAACCGTCTGATTTTGAAAGAATTACATTCCTTGAATCACAGGTGATAGCTTTGTAGACTCAAGTAGATACTCTTATGTCTACTGATACTCAGAGACAGTTAGTCCTTCAAGATCAAGCTACACAGATTGTTGTCATAGTGTTATTGGTGTCTAAACTTGTTGAGCGTCTTAACGCTCAGGGGAGTTAAGGATACATGATACTTGTCATGCTGATTCTGTTCAAAGAAATAATGATTATGACAATGATCCTAGTGGTAATGTTGAGGGTGATCGTCAATACGCTGACGTGAATCCTATATCAAGAGTTCAGGGGGAGTCTACATCAGGAATATTGAAGGAACCAAGCATGATTCTGGAGTGAATGAAGAAATATTATCATGGGAATTCTTTCAAGATTCTGAAGAAGAAGAAGAAGCTGAGAAATTAGAATTTCTGGATGATAGAGACGAATTATTTGATGATGATGAAGAGGATGTGTTGGATAATGATGTTGAAGAAGGAGAGATTGTAGAGATTGAGATAGAAAAGAGTAAATCTAAGGTTACATATGAAGGAAGTGATGGTCTGAATGTTCCGTATAACTTCATCCAAGATGATGTTATTCCTGAATTTTCTTATGATGGAGTAACAGATTCTATGGAATCTGTTGAAGATATCACTACACCTGATGATACTGCTCAATCCAAGACAGATTCTGATGTTGATACTACTCATAATGTGTCTCCTAAGCTGAATGAAGAACCTGTGATGTATAGAAATACAGGAATAACTAGAGAACAGTGGAGAGATGTAGTTAACAGTTGGATGAAAGTACTACCAATGTCACTTATACAACTTGCTCAGAAAGAAAGATAGGTGAATAAAGAGAGGTGTATTGGAAAGATCATAAGTTGGTTTTATGATGATGACACTATATTTTTTGCTCTTAAAAGATCTGTTGGTGTTCAATACTTAAAGCCGAGGATCAAGTATTTCAATACCTTGCCGAGGTGTGAAATGAAGGGTCTAGCTACGAAAGCATTGATTAATAGATCAAAGTGTGGATTAGCCGATGTGATTGCAAATTTGATAAAAAGAGAAGGTGGATCATGGAAGTATGAAAGGTTAAAACCACAGAAGGGAAAAAAAGTGAAGATTGTAGATCAAAAGACTACGAATGTGACTTGGAAGTATAAGTTCAAGCCAGTACGTGCTGTATAGAAGATACCATTGAAGAAAATTCCACAAGATTTTCTGGGAATACGAAATGGTGGTATGTAGATGTGAATACTGGTGAAGCTAGGATTGTTGATAAAGATAATAAGGTCATTGTTATTTTCTATGATGCAATGAATCTTATTAACTTCTCAAAGAAAGATCAGACGACGTTAAGAAAGAATAAGATTATGTTCACTGATGAATGGAGAGAACAAGGATTGCAGTATAAAAGAGTGTTAGATATATGTCAGAGATATGGAGTGCATGCAGGAAGCAGATTACCAGATAACTGGAAGAGCTCATCATACAGACTGAAGACAGAAGATCAAGCTATTGTTAAGGGGGAGTCTGTTAGGACATTGATTAAATAACAAAAGCTTTGTAATAGTTTAGGTCTTATTGTCTTTATGTTTTTATGTAATTGTTTTGTTTTTGTCTAAGCATTAGTACAAGTTCTGCTAGAGGCGAACTTATCATCTTTGAAGCGAACTTGTTAAGTTCGCCTACTGCAGAACTGGTGTTTATAAAAAGGAGTTTACAGATTCAGAATGTATACAACGAACGAAAGATTGAACGGACAAGTATCCTGTAAACTCTGTTTGGTGATATAAAAGTGAGTTTATTTACATGTTATTTCTATTGTCAATTGATATACATACGTTAACACGAAAGATTCCGCACTCTGTGTTATCGAGACGTCTTGTCATGAGATCGATCTAAGATGAGTCATGTGGACCTACAAAGAGGTTGACACCTATCGATGATGCTATAGTGCATGACGAGCCTTTTCATGTGCGTGTCAGAGACAACACGCAGGACTGGGATTGGTATCCTGATAGGATTAGGAGCTGGATCCACGAGGAGCAGGTCCCACCCCCACTCACTGCTGACATTCCTTCTTCTTCCTCTTCGTCTTCGCGAGTCTTGCCACTGCTGAGGTATCCACTCGAGCAGGTTTTAGTTGCCTTCATAGCTAAGATGGATAGAGAGATAGGCAACATGCGTGAGGCTGCAGGTGAGATCACCGGGCTGTTGCATTGTGGATACAAGACTGACAAGAGGGTAGAGAAGCTGATTTAGAATCAAGTTAGATTAAATATTGTACAAGACAACTTTGCGGCAACATTCTACGAGCTGCAGGCACAAGTGAACGTGCAACACCTTAACCTCGAGGCAGTGGGAGCAAGGATTGATGATATGGAGGGACAGGTCGAGGCTGCCAACGCCGCGGAGGTTGCGCAGGAGGATGAGCTCGAGGAGGAGCAGGACTTGACTCATCTTAGATCGATCTCGTGACAGGACGTATCGTTAACGCGGAATGCGGAATCCTACCATATTAAAGTTCTGTATAACAACTGACAATAGAAACAGCAGGTAAATAAACTTTCTCTTTGTATTCCCGAAAACACAGAGTTTACAGAATACACTCGATTAAGTCCCTCTGCTGCTGCTTCCACTGAATCTGTAAACTCTCTATTTATAGACACAAGACCTGCTATAGGCGAACTTAACTAGTTCGCCTCAAAGATGCTTAGGCGAACTTGTTAAGTTCGCCTCTAATAGGCTAGGCGAACTTATCATGTTCGCCTCTCTATGAACTTACACAGAATTTTATCAACAGTTACAAAACATGTCCACATAACTCATCTTAGATCGATCTCGTGACAGGACGTATCGTTAACGCGGAATGCGGAATCCTACCGTATTAATGTTCTGTATAACAATCGACAATTGAAACAGCAGGTAAATAAACTTTCTCTTTGTATTCCACAAAACACAGAGTTTACAGAATACACTCGATTAAGTCCCTCCGCTGCTACTTCCACTGAATCTGTAAACTCTCTATTTATAGACACAAGACCTGCTATAGGCGAACTAAAGTTCGCCTCAAAGATGCTTAGGTGAACTTATTAAGTTCGCCTCTAATAGGCTAGGCGAACTTATCAAGTTCGCCTCTCTATTAACTTACACGGAATTTTATCAACAATTACAAAACATGTCCTAACAGACTCCCCTTTAACTGTTGCTAACAATACTATCAATTACAAGTCAAAGACTCTAAGACTAAGACATAATATCTTCAAGCTCGTTGTCACCAGAATATGCTCCAACAGACTCCCCGTTAACAATAGCTTTAGAAGATTATCATCCGTCTTCATATATCATTAAACACACTGTAGTCTTCATCTTGTTCATCTGCACTTTCTCTTTCTATCTAGAAGAAAACTTGGGAGAAGGATCCCTTGTCTACTTCTGTCTGTAATTTTCAGTTTTTGCAAAGGAGAACAACTAAGAATAACCAACAATTAAGATTTCCATGGACGCTGGAAAAATAAAATCTTTTTGATTTTTCAAACATAAGAAAGACAAAATCTTTTTGGTTTTTCTCTATATAAACTGAAATGTAAAATACAAAATCACATATTTTTGGTCGAACATCACGAGTAAGAAGATCATATCAGTATATATGGGATATCAATCACACATCTTGGATATAAAATCCATATAATATCAAATGGTATCCTATGTCATTCTTTCAAGCCTTGACCCATCAAAGCAATATCTTTCAAGATTGTCACACTCTATCTTTTCAAGACTTTCATATTGCAAGTTATGATATGCGATAAACATTTAAAGAAAATAGGATCAGGCTATGACACACAATTCAAATTGTCAATATTATAAGATTTGAAACTAAAGCATCTCATTCCCACTTTCTTGTGAGTTAAGGTACCATTTAAGTATGAAATACAACGTGTACCTCACTAGTATGACAACAGAAAGTAAATGCAATATCTTCAAGACATATGAGATTTTACTAAATATTATCCGAATTTTCAGAATGAGGAGACATCACTTAGCACATGAATAGCAGAATCCAAATTGGAGAATCAATGAGATTCAGAATCAAATGATTCAATGTTTTGGCTTATATATGTGAAATCATAAGATTCAGGTACGTGGATCCAACTGTTATCTGGATTATGAATTCAATGGAATCAGTAAAGATGATTTATCAATAGGATCCAAGGGCTAGTATATGTTTGACAGATGTTGTCAAATACATATCTTGATTATACTTCAAATTGCATGCTTTTCGGGACATGGGCACTGAAGCAAATCGAATGAATAGTGCTAAGGACATAACCCGAAACTGATCTCATAGGACAATATTTATTAAAAGCTAATATTCTTTATCTGATAGTGATCTTTTAACACACACACCTAGGCATAAAATGGGTTCAAATCACAGTTGTAACATATGCAATTATGTTTTCACACTACTAATGTTTCAGTGACGCTTTTAGTCTACTGACAATTCAAATTATATACATACATAACACTATCATTTCCTATTTGTGTAGTCTCTGAAGTTTAGATCAAAACATATAATTCAGATATATTAACATAAAGCACCAACCAGTCAATCTAAGGTCATGTGTGACTGAACATTTACTGATGTACTATCATTTCTCCTTATAACTTCAAGTAATGTCGATTTTAACTTTTTCAATTTGTTTGGCTTTTTCAAAATCTTTTCACAGAAAGTAAAACAAACGAAAATAAACCTTCCATGAAAACATTTTATGAAAAACAATTTACTTGGTTACTCAGGATTAAGCAATTAAATCAATTAAAAACTCAAACCGATGTAATCCTTGTAGGTCCTCATGGCACTTCTACAGATCGTTCTCCTGATAAGACGTGTCGTTAACTCAAAGTGTGGAATCCAACGAATCAACGATTGCACAAACAAAAGACAATATAGACAATCAAGTAAATAACATTCACACTTGTATTCCAATTCACAATAGAGTTTACAGACTCAATCGTTCAACTCTGTTCTAGTTCTGATCGATTCTCTTCTATATTCAAACTGACTCTGTAAACATCTATATATAGACTACTAACCTGCATTAGGCGAACTTAACAAGTTCGCCTCTAACAGACTAAGCGAACTTAACAAGTTCGCCTCAGATAGACTTAAGCGAACTTAACAAGTTCGCCTCTGTTAGATTAGGCGAACTTAACAAGTTCGCCTCTAGCATAACTTGTATTAAACACTTAGAACATTATACATAACAAAAACATAAAGACATTAGATCTAAACTATTAAGAAGCTTTTGTCATTACAAACTATGTCCTAACAGACTCCCCCTTGACAATAGCTTGATCTTCAGTCTTCTGTCTTTATGATGAGCTCTTCCAATTATCCGACAATCTGCTTCCTGCATGCACTCCATATCTTCTACATATCTCCAACACTCACTTGTACTGCAATCCTTGTTCTTTCCATTAATCAGTGAACATGATTTCATTCTTTCTCAGCGTTCTCTGATCTTTCTTTGAAAAATTGATAAGATTCATTTCATCATAGGAACATACAATGACCTTATTATCTGTCTTCAATCCTTGCTTTACCAGTATTAACATCGACATAACACCATTTCATATTCCCAAGGAAATCTTGAGGAATCTTCTTCAATGGTATCCTGTGTACAACACGTACTGGTTTGAATTTGTACATCTAGGTCACTTTCCCAGTCTTTTGATCTATGTTCTTCACTCTCTTTCCTTTTTGAGGCTTTAGCCTTTCATACTTCCCCGAACCACCTTCTCTCTTGATCAGATTTGCTATCACATCAGCTAATCCAAACTTGGATCTATTAATAAGTGGCTTTGAAGCTAGACCATTCATTTCACACCTTAGCAAGGTATTGAAATACTTGATCCTCGGCTTTAAGTACTGAACACCATCAGATCTTTTAATAGCAAATAATTTTGTGTCATTATCATAAAACCAACTTATGATTCTTCCTACACACCTCACTTTATTCACATAGTTTTCTTTCTGAGAAGGTTGTGCTTGAGACTTGGGTAGCACCTTCATCCAGTTATTTACAACTTCTCTCCACTGTTCTATGGTCAAACCTGTATTTCTGTACATCATAGGTTCTTCATTCACCTTTGGAGACTCAGTATGAGTAGTATTAGCTTCAACATCTGTATTGGAATGAATGTTTTCATCATCAGTATCAATCTTAGAATCAGCAGTATCTTCAGACAGTGTGATGTCTTCAAATGAGTCCATAGAATCTGTTGCTCCTTCATAATTGAACTCAGGAATAACATCATCTTGGATGAAGTTATAAGGGACATTAAGACCATCACAGCCTTCATAAATCACTTTATCTTGACTTTTCTCTTTCTCTATCTCCACTATCTCTCCTTCTTCTATTTCATTTTTCGACACATCATCTTCTATGTCATCAAGACATGCTATCTTTTCAGCAGACTCTGCAAAGAAGTCCAATAATAAGATTTCTTCTTCATTAACTCCAGAAGTATCTTTGTTTCCATCAATTGATTATGATGTCGACTCCCCCTGAACTTTAGATATAGGATCAACGTCAGCGTATTGACGATCACCCTCAATATTAACAGAAGGATCATTGTCTTCATCATCATGTCGTTGAATAGACTCAGTGTGACATGCATCACGTATCCACCCTGAACGTCAAGAAGCTCAACAAGCTTGGACACTAAGGCCTGCATAGCAGCAATCTGCGTAGCTTGAGTCTGAATCACCAGCTGTCTTTGAGTATCAGTAGATACAAGAGTATCCACCTGAGTTTGTAAAGCAAGCACTTGAGATTCAAGGAAACTAATCCTATCAGAATCAGAAATCTTAGAAGGACCAGCCGAAGATTGAGGCACTGAAGTACTAAGAGTAGAAATAATCACAGGAGGAACAGGAGTTTGAACAGGAGATTGTTCTTTAGAAGTTGAAGGTGTGACAATTAAGGAAGCAACAAAAGTAGCATCCTCTACACCTTGAGAAGATTGAGCAGCAGCAATTGAAGCAGCCATAAGCTTTTGAGCTTTAGGATCCGGATTAAAATCACTGTCAGAACTCTCATCCACTAATGTTCTTTTTCCACGTACTGATCCGGAAGGAGGATCCCGAACAGACTTACGTCGTTGTCTTTTGGCTGTAGATTTAAGGCGTTTACTAGAATTAGCCAATGGTATAGGAGCCAACCTTTCATAATGATCTGAGGAAAAATCTCTAGACTCATCAGAATCGGTTTCTTCATAAATAGGTAAAATTGTATCACTTAAGCTAGAACTCAACTCATTATCTGTCACCACATTCCCTTCAGCTTCATGAATGGGCGAGTTCACAGCCTCATCAACAAAGTCATCCATATTCATCCCTATATCTTGTTCATGTTCATGAACGACCTCTTCTAGAACAGGTTCATTAACAGGTATATCAACCTGAGCTTGTGGAATTGGAACTTGTTCTTGAATAGGAATTTGTTGTTGTGGAACTTGTTGTTGTGGAACTTGTACTTGTGGAATAGGTTGTTGTGGTTGTTGTTGTTGTTGAACATTCTGACCTTGTACTTGAGCTATCTCATCGGGATGAAACCAGTTGTCATTCGGTGGTTCAACATAACCAGGATTGATTAAGTGACCAAACAATGGAGTATTAACAGGAATCAACGCTTGATTCTGTTGTTTCACCTTAGTGCAATCCGTAAAGATATGCTTGGACATCGGCGTCAAAGTTAATCTAATCGGATGCTGTGGGAGATTAGGAAGAAATGATTCAGAATCATCTGGATGAACCGAGGATACATAAGGAATCCTTGACCTTCAGCAGGTGTGATTTGCATAACCATCTCCCGATAGATATATCGTGCAAAATTGAATCATTTGTTCAACGTCAAAGCTACCATTGCATCTTGAAGAGCAGTCTTTAAACCATATGTACCAGCTTTACGAGGAGACAGACATTGGATAATCACATGCATATGCATGAAGTATCTCCATTCACCAACCAAACCACCTTTACGAGCTTGTGTATTATTAGGTCGTCCACGGTAACCCATCCTCTGAAAGCATCCCATAATCAATGTATTACGAAATGATATAGGATCATCAGCAGCACCACCTAGAGCAAGAGCAGCACGAATAGTTTCTTCAGATAGAGCAATCTCCGTATTGTTGATAGTGGCACGAAGAACATGAGGTTGTACGTCAGTATCTGAATGAACTATGTCCCAAAACTGTTGAATATACACCAGACTGACGTATGGATCGGCAGATAATGCGACACGAAGTCGTGAGCGATTCAGAAATCCGATAATCCCTTGAAAGTTTACGGCCTCGGACATGTTATGATCTAACAATGCCACCTGGTTATGTTTGTATTTGACACGACGAGCCATCTGAAAAATATTTGGACAACAAACATTTTAGACAAATAACCAACACAAACAACACGAAAAACAAATTTGAAACATAAAAAAAAACAAAAAAATTTCAAACACACAAAAAATTACAAGTCCAAAAACTCTTCTGACCCCTAGGCGAACTTAATAAGTTCGCTTAGTGTTTCAAGAGGCGAACTTAGACAAGTTCGCTTGAACAAGTTCGCTTGAACTGTCTGTCGTTTCAAATTCAATCTCAGAAATCAAATTTCTTTCAAAACATGTGGAAATCATGAAATAAGCATCGTACACAACTCGATTAGTATTACTAAGTAAAAAACAATGATCAATTTCAAGATTTAAGGCTGGTATATCCACAATTAGGGCAAAACCGTCACACGAATAAAACCGAGACAAAAACCTTAATTTCCTCACAATTGAACGGACGAAAATCAATGAAATTACCTTTGTTATGTTTGCAATTCAATTTCGATTCAGAATGTACTGATTAACCACCCAACAACCACTTAATTTGAAAAGTTAAAATTTTGACTATGTATCAGACAAGTTCGCATAAACTGGGAAGACGATGAAGTGGATAAGTTCACCTGGACAACCCTTATACAGAATAAGTTTGCTTATTTAGGCGAACTTGTTAAGTTCGCTTAACAAGCCCTAGGCGAACATAATAAGTTCGCTTCACCAACATCAGGCGAACATATTAAGTTCGCTTCTCCAGATTTAGGCGAACTTAATGCCTTCAACTTTTCCCTTGAACAAATTTTTACCTACTTTCAATCCGTCACTTCTTGAACTTCCGTCAGCAGCATGTATTTGATCCAATCCCGAACATTTTAATAAAAGATTAAAATTTTCATGGAAAATAAAAAACAAAATCTTTTTGAATTTTATCTATACAAACGGAATCACATATTTTTGGATTTTTATCTGTACAAACGGAAACACATATTTTTGAATTTTTATCTGTATAAACTGAAATCACAAATTTTTGAATGAACATCATGAGTAAGAAGCAGATCCCAAAGGATATAAGAATCATGATGACTCAGAATCATAAGATTCTAATGAATTGGTTGTATAATGAGAGTCAACAGATTCAGGTATGAGGATCCAACTATTATCTGGACAAGTTTCAATGGAATCAGATTAGATGATGTATCTAACTGATCCAAGGGCGAATATATGTTTCAACAGATTTTGAAAGCATATCTTAGTTGTAGAACCAAAGACTGATTGCTACCAAATTATTCTAAGTACAAATGCTGCTGATAGGCTTATCAACAGCATTCATCACATATGACTATCCATGTGAAGCGCCTCTGACACCTTTCTGCAAAAGCAACTGCCACACTCCAAGCAGAAGGAACCTCACTGGTGTAACCAATAAAGGACAATAACGCGCTTCTCCAAGCATGCAAACAATGATGCCTAAGAAGACGTTTCAGTAAAGTTAACTAGATTAGCCTTTACGTGTAATTTAGATTAATAAACAAGATCAACGGCTTGTGTTAGATCTGATCCTTAGAATCAAGGGTCTGTCTTGATTCTAAGTTACTATATATATCTTGTAAACACTTCAAACAAAGTGTGCTTGCTGTGCTTTCATAGTGCTTCTTGATAGTGTTTTACTTGTAAACTTGTAATCTCAGAAGTCTAATACAACAGTGCATTTATCAGTATTCTTGCTGTTTACTTGTTTACTTTGTTGGTTGTTATTGTTTCCGCCAATATCAACTAGAATAGAATCACCTTGTAATATTACGATCCTACAAGTGGTATCAGAGCTTTGGCTCAAGATTAAACAAACTAACATTTGTTTAATCACTTTCTGAATCTATTCAAAACTCTATTCTTGATCAAGTCACATCAAAACAAAAATGGCACAAAGCAACGGGCTTGAAGACATCCTGAAGCAGCAATACGAAAACTTTGTCTGCAATGAAGGTGAGTCACTAACCAATATGTATAACAGGTACACTAACTTGGTAGGAGAGCTGCAGTGCTCTAAGGTGAAACTGGAGAATGAAGACATTCTCAAAAGGTTCATCAGATCTCTTTCTAGTTGCTGGACACTTTACACAGTGTCAATAAGAAGAACTGAGAATCTGAAGACTCTGCAGATGACCGAGCTCTTTTGTATGCTAAAAGCCTATGAATTAGAAATAATTCAAGCCAAAGAAAGAAGCTCAAGCCATCAATCAGCCTCTTCCACCACCTCTCCCGTGCTTCACTCTGACCACTCAGGTCCTAGTTCAAGCGACTACTATCCTACCAGACATGCACACCAAGCTCAACCAAGGCTACAAAAATAGCAACATGTCAATCCTCCAGCACAAACTACAGCCTATGCAAATGTTGGAACTACTGACTTTGACTGGAGCTGCCAGCCTGAGGATCTTTCTGCCAACAATCAAGCTCTCATGGCAGACACATTAGAGGTATCCTCTCTAACTTCAGACACATCAGAGATACCACCAAAGGTATATGAAAATCTATGTACTCAAGAGTGCATTGATAAGGTCCTTAGATATAGGAAACATAACCAGAAGCTCATAGATCAAAATGAAGAATTTCACCAAATGAAATCTGAATTTAAAAAGGTTGAAAATAGTTACAAGGAAAAGAATGATTGTTTAAAGAAAGAAATTTCATCATTAAAACATGAACAAACAAACCTTGAAACTCAAATTAATGATATTCTGGTTAAGTTGAAAGCTGCAAGGGCTGAATTGGCAGACCAAAAGGTCCTTGTGTAAAAATATGAATTTGCATCCAAAAAGCTGCAAAGACTTTTGGATGTTCAAATCCATGAAAATGTAAAAACTGGGTTGGGATATCATGCTGACCAGTATAAAACCGTCGCACCTCCTGCTGATTACGTTGCCATCCATGAACCAAGCTTCAATCTAGCAAATCTTGACCCTGCTGTCAAAGAAACCCCTGTGCAAGAATGCACTACTTCATCAGAGACTGAGTCAACTTGCTCAGACTCCACTGAAACAAGTACTGCCTCATCTCCTCCTGCCCCTCAAGTGATGGTCACTAAAAATGAAGTCCCTATTATCCCTTCAATACCAGTTCCTAAACCCTTCAAACAAATCAGAATTAGCTATCCTCCAGAAGGAAGAAAGCTAACTATTGAAAAGGGACAGTCTTCCACCTCCACCAACTCAAAGCCTCCTTCCATTTTAGTCCAGCCAAGGAAGGTGTTTGACACATGTCATGCGCCTGAAGAAAGGGTTCCATATGTTCAAAAAACATTGGAATAAGCTACTTTTGAGCACAACAAAGCTCACCCTTGGAATTTCAAAGACCTTTTCAAAAGCAAGGATTATGTGCATCCTTCAAAGGATAAACTGGCAAAATCATGTTTTGTCTGTGGGAAATATAACCACACTGCCAGCACCTGCTTCTACTACCTACAGCAGCAAAGAAACCTCAAGCAACATGCTTTTGAGAAGACAAAGAAGAACAAACAGGTAAGAAGCTTTGAAGCAAAGACAACTCTACTCAGAAAATCTCTTTCTCCACCAAGGGAGCAGTTGTCAAAGCCTCAAAAATCTTGCATCATTTGTGGTGAGTCAGACCACTTTGCTGCAAACGGTAAGTTTAACCCTTTCCACCAGATCCTTCATCAAGCTCCCCAAAGACAAAGGGTAAAGAAGGATCATCATACATCGGTTGTTAGTCCAGTTAAGCCCAAGAAAATGAAGCAGAAGCTTTCAGCAGCAACCAAATCTGCTGCTGATAAGCTAACAAAGTCCGCAGCAAAATCTGCTGCTGATAAGGCAAAGCTATCAGCAGCAAAAGGGTCTACTGCTGATAAGGCAAGATCCAAGGCAAAGCCTTCAACAGCATCTGCAGCTACTCAAGTAAAATCATCACATACAACGTCTGCTGCTAAAAAGACAAAGAAAGCTGGAAAACCACCAACTCAACAATGGAAGGCAAAGAAACCACCAAGCATCATCATCGGTTCAGTTGAGTGCATCTATCCTTTGATGTAAATATATCTGTCTTATGTTGTAAATAAAAGTTATAAGTCAGCAGCATTTTTGCCTCTCAGCTGCTGACAGGTTTAAATCTTCAGCAGCAAAGCCTTTGCCACTGATCGCTTTAAGTTATCAGCAAGAACAAGTTTACTGCGGACAGCTTTAAGGCGGTCAGCAGCAACATTTTTGCTGCGGAATAAATACAACAGTCAGCAGCACCCAAATCTGCTGCTGAAAGACTTCACTATCCGCAGCAACCAAGTTTGCAGCGGATAGCTCACCATCAGCAGCAACCAAGTTTGCTGCTGATGGGTAAAACAAGTCTACATTAACTTTTACCCGCGGTAAAAACTACTCTCAGTCTTTACCATGACTGCTCGAGTGCTTTACAGCTGTAACAATGAAAAGTGAAACAGGTTGTACTGTACAAGTAAAGTTGCTTTTTCTTCGTCTGCCGTTATATCACAATTTCAAACGTTCCCACAACCTCTTCATATTCAATTTCAAACCCTAATCTCCCATCACTTTCTCTCCCGTCCCCACAGCATTCAAAGCCCTCCATAATTAACCACCATTCACACGCCCTTCTCTCTTCCCTCCAAATCCATTATAATGGCAGGTGCAGACATAAACAACCCCAACGACAAGTTTTCCCCATATCACAACCTCACTGCATGCCTAATAAAGGGCAAGAAATCAGAAGGTTTCGATGATATGATCGACTTCCTTTGTCGGTCCAAAATCCACCATGCCCTAACAGTCAACCTAACCATCTATACTTCCCATATGGAAGATTTTTGGAGCTCAGCCGTGTATTCTACTGACCAGGGCACTCCCCAAATCAAAGGAATAGTAGACGGCAAAGAGATGATCATCACTGAAGCAAAGCTCCGCCAACACCTCAAGCTTCAAGATGAAGGGGACGCCATCTCTTACCCAAGAGACGTATACATGAGTACCTTTGTATCTATAGGGTACACTGGGAATCAAACAGAGTATACGATAGAGAAGGCACTCATGGGTCCCAAATGGAAGTATCTCTGCCACACTCTTCTCCAATGCATATCCCAGAAGAGGAGTGGCTGGAACCAACTTAGCTCCGGACTTGCGTCGGCAATTCACGGTATGATAACTAAGGCGGGTTTCAATTTTTCCCACCTCATTCTTGAAGGTTTGAGATACAACCTTCAAGAAGGGGTGAAATCACAGTTCTTCATGTACCCAAGATTCTTGCAGGAAGTGTTCAATATTGAGCACCAAGATCTTTCAAAAACTGCAAGAATCTACGTAATGCTGGGACATAAGAACAACATTTTTCAAAGCATGAGAACAGTTTCATCAAAGTTCTCAGGGGCCGATGTTCCATTGTTATCTACAATGCTGAACACACAAAGTGCCCAGGGTGACAGTTCAGCAAACCCAGCTGATACTGATCCCACACCCTCCACCTCACTGCCACAAACTCAAACTGCCATTTCCCTTGATCGAACCCCTGTGCATTCTACTGAGAATGTACAGGCACATACTCTACTCACCCACAGTTTAATTTCTCAACCGGAACACAAGGCCCCGGTTGCAGCCAAGTATACAAGGAAGAGGGGCAAGAGAACTCCTTCTTCTCTTGCCTCCAAGGCCCAAACCCAAGCCAACATCCCTCACTCAGAATCACAACATTCTAGTGAGAATATTATAAGGGAAAGCCACACTGTTAGGGAAACTCCTTCGGAAGTCTCTCTATTAGGATTAGGATCACTTCCCGGATCCATAGAACAGCCCTTTGAGCCATTCCTATCTTCTTTGGACTTAAGTGTTGAGGAACCCGACCAAGTGATGTACCTTCTCCAACTACCACTATCAAGGAGGTACAGATTGGTCTTGCTTCCGAAACACCCAACCCAAGTTCTTCACCCTTGAAGGTCCACTCTAGGAGTAATGAAAGAGTGGATGTGGAAGAGGCTGTCACTACTGCTGGTCCATCAAATGACCAGGAGGACAGTGACAACATCTTTAAGACCTCAACCACGGCAACTCATGGTGAGGGTGTTTCCTTGGAAACTCCCCTCACTGAGAGGAATCCCAGGCGCCAAGAAACCACGGGTGATGGGGATGCTGAGGCTCAGCCTACGGCCCCATCTAGGTCCAAGGATTCCATAACTGTGGATGAGGACAGACTGAAACTTCATAACTTGGAATTGACGGCCAGGGTGGCTATGCTAGAGGCTGAAGTGTCCAAACTACGACACCAAGTCTCTATGCATGAAGCCCATCAATGCCCAACTTTATCCACTCCCTCTCTTGTATCAGTAGGCACCCAAACTGATGCTTACCTGTCTACTGATGCAACCAAAAGGGGGGAGATGGTCTCTATGGAAGAAGATACAGACAGTCTTGACGACTGGATTCAAGAGCAGGTTGTACTTCAAAGCTCACTATTCAAGCCGGCTTTTGTACAAATTCATGACTTGCCAGTCTCAGATAACAAAGAAGAAGGGACATCTGAAGACTGGAAGTTGGTCGTCAGGGCTGTTGATGAAATGCTGAATGATGCTGAAGACACAGACCAAACAAATACATCATTCAGCATCCTTCTTGAAGCAGCACCCATCATTAGTCAATCCTCTACCCCCCAACTATTCAGATCATCAAAGAAGCTAGAATTTGACTCCATTCTAGCTTGGGGGTATGATGGATCAACTGAGAAGTTTTGGATTGGATGGGAGTTCAGCGGAGTAGAAGAGCTGAACTGGAACTCTCTCAATGCCCTCCAAGTCCTACAGCTATACTTATCAAACTGCATCAACAACTCAGCAGATCTCTCAACAGAACTTGCCATTGGCAGGTTCCATGACTTGATGGAGGATAATCTACCCCACTTCGAAAGACTAATTCAAAAAACAAAACGGGTAGCTTATCCTGAATCCTCGGTGGCCGCAGAAAGGAGACTGACTCCTAGCAATCTTGAAATAACAAGGAGCAGTCTTCTCAATGAAGAAGAAGTTCTGGGCCTTCGAAGATTCTTGTATGCCTTCCTGGTCAAGGACTTGAACGTGCTAGGTTGGGTGAGTACTAAGTCCCTTGACCACACTCTTCTGCTCAGCAACGGCTCCTCTCTCATCATCAACACCAGGAACATCCTTCAGCTGCCCTCAGACTTCCTATTCAAGATTTTTCAGCTCAGAGCCAACATCTGCAATATTAACTCATTGGAGAGCCAGACAATGATGGTCACCATCAAAGCCCATCTTGAAGAAGAAGGACTGATTCCTCAGGAAGAGTCTGTGTCAACTTCTGATACTGACTCCAACTCAGATATACACAAGTTGAAGTCACATCTGTAGCTTTTGGCACAAGATCTTCACTGAGGGATCAACTTAGAGAAATAGAAGGTCCTGAGTACCAACTTAATGAAGACAGTGACCGTCCCTTGACAATTTCACAACTTGCCAATGAAGCTGAGGCAGAGATCCCAATAGCTGCATCCTCTTCAATCCGGTCAACTGCAGGAATCTTTCTTTTCAGTTCATCCGGCTGTTTAGCATACAGCTGGATGGTTTGTTCTCTTAAGAGAATGGCTGTTTTTCTTTCTTCAGCCTTTTTCATGTCAGCCATCTCCTCTTCTTCTCTTCTTCTTCTTCTTTTCTCTTCCCTCTCTCTTTTCTCTTTTAGCAACCTCTCTTCATCTTCATCAGTCATGATTCCCTTTCCTTTGTTTACATTGGATGCCTCTGCTTCAACTTCACTGATCACAACAACAGATGATGATGCTGCTATTGGGATTTCTGCCTAGTAATTAGGGGGAGTTTAAAAGGATAATCAGCCACATGCAAAAGCTTCAGCAGCATAGTAATTAGAAGAATTTTGGTTGCATCAGTCTAGGGGGAGTTTGTAGAACCAAAGACTGATTGCTACCAAATTATTCTAAGTACAAATGCTGCTGATAGGCTTATCAGCAGCATTCATCACATATGACTATCCATGTGAAGCGCCTCTGACACCTTTCTGCAAAAGCAACTGCCACACTCCAAGCAGAAGGAACCTCACTGGTGCAACCAATAAAGGACAATAATGCGCTTCTCCAAGCATGCAAACAACGATGCCTAAGAAGACGTTTCAGTAAAGTTAACTAGATTAGCCTTTACGTGTAATTTAGATTAATAAACAAGATCAACGGCTTGTGTTAGATCTGATCCTTAGAATCAAGGGTCTGTCTTGATTCTAAGTTACTATATATATCTTGTAAACACTTCAAACAAAGTGTGCTTGCTGTGCTTTCATAGTGCTTCTTGACAGTGTTTTACTTGTAAACTTGTAATCTCAGAAGTCTATTACAACAGTGCATTTATCAGTATTCTTGTTGTTTACTTGTTTACTTTGTTGGTTGTTATTGTTTCCGCCAATATCAACTAGAATAGAATCACCTTGTAATCTTACGATCCTACATTAGTTCAACAAAACATTGCATGTTTTTCGGGGCATGGGTAGTAATGTGAACTGAAATAGATTTGTGCTAAAGATATAATTCGATATTGGTCTCATGAAATTCTTTAAAACCATATATTCTTTATCTGATAATGATCTTTTACACACACACCCAGGCATATAATGGATTCAAATCACAGATGTAATCATATCATATTTAATTTTCACACTATTATTGGTTTCAAAACGCTTTTAGTTTATTGACAATTCAAGTTTCAAAACTCATACACAAATTTGAAAACAGATTACCAAGATTAGAGCATTCACAACTCTATCATTTCTCATTTATGCAGACTTTTAAATTTAGATCAAATCAACTCAGTTTAATCAATCATATATCAAAGGTCTACTAAGGTCGTGTGAAATAAACTAATCACTGATGTACTATCATTTCTTCTCTAACTTCAAATGATGTCAAATTTTATATTTTTCAATTTGTTTTGACTTTTTATAAATTAAGAACTTTTTGACTGAAAATTTAAAATGCAGAAATATAATAAAGCAATAAAAGAAATTAAAAACAAAATTTTCCATGAAAATCTGATTTTGAAAAACTCTTATTCGGGATTGATCATACCTATCATTTTCATTAGAAATTCAAACCTAGTACGATCAAATGCCTTGGTAAACAAATCAGCAAAATTATCATCAGTATGAACCTTTACCATCTCAATCAACTTTTTCTCTGCACAATCACGAATAAAATGATATCAAATCTCAATGTGCTTTGTTTTACTGTGCTTAACAGGATTATTAGTTAAGACATTGTAGCATTATTATCAATAAGCATAGGAGTTCCTATGAAATTCAAACTGTAATCTCTTAATTGCTGTTGTATCCACATGATATGTGAACAACAACTCGCAGCAGCGATGTATTATGCTTCGCATGTAGAAATGGAGACTGTGGTTTGCTTTTTGCATTGCTAGGAAACAAGTCGATTACCCAAGAACTGGCAACCACCTGTTGTAGATTTCCTGTCCAAACAACAACCACAAAAATCAGAATTAGTATAAGCATTGAAATCAAAGTTAGAACCATGTGGATACCATAGTCCCAATCTTTGTTTTCCTTTCAAATAACGAAAGATTCTTTTTACAGCTATTAAGTGAGATTCTTTTGGTTTTGCCTGGAATCTGGAACAGATGCACACAGCGAACATTATATCTAGCCTTGAAGCGGTTAAGTACATGAGAGATCCAATCATTGCTCTGTAAAGTCGACAATCCACATCTTTTCCATCCGGGTCAGAATTCAACTTATGATTGACCGGAATCGGAGTATCATAAGGGGTACAGTCCTCCATCTTGAGCCGGCTCAAGATGTCTTTGACATACTTGGACTGATGAATAAAGAAACCATCTTCCTTTTGATTTACTTGTAAACCTAAGAAAAACGATAACTCTCCCATAGCTGACATTTCAAACTTCGACTTCATTACATTCTCAAAATCTTTGCATAACCCTTCATTTGTTGAGCCAAAAATAATATCATCCACATATATCTGCACCAGTAGGTAATCTCCCCCTGATTTCTTTATGAATAAGGTCGAGTCAATCTTGCCACGAATAAACTGATTTGCCAAAAGATGTGCGGACAATGTTTCATACCACGCTCGAGGAGCCTGATGAAGACCAAAGAGGGCCTTATCAAGCTTGAAAACCATATTCGGATTAAGTGGATCTTCAAACCCTGACGGCTGACAAACATAAACTTCCTCCTTGACCTTTCCATATAAAAACGCACTTTTCACATCCAATTGAAGCACCTTAAAACCTTTATAAGAAGCAAAAGCTAGAAACAGCCGTATAGCTTTAAGCCTCGCAACAGGCGTATAAACCTCGGTGTAATCAATTCCCTCTTGTTGATTGAAGCCCTGGACAACTAATCTTGCCTTGTTTCTTACCACGACACCTCGATCGTCTTTCTTACATTTAAACACCCATTTAGTACCAATCGGATATACACCCTTCGGAAGATCTACAAGATTCCAAACCTTAAGTTTGTCAAACTGAGCAAGTTCTTCCTGCATAGCCTCTATCCAATTGTTATCATTTAAAGCCATTTCAACATTTTTGGGTTTGACCTGAGAAATAAAACATGAATGTGAGCAATCATCAAGTGTTGAAGCACTTTCCTGTGACAAACACTCTGGATAGATAGAGTCTTAGTCTTAGGTTGTCTTGTCTTATTTTTAATTGTCTTTGTATGTTAGAGTCTTTATGTATTAGTTTATCGAGTTGTATTTACATTTACATATTGAATGTTGCAAAATTCTCTAAGTGTTTTGCGCACTTGTAAGTGCGTAGCACAACTTTGATTGGGGTGTTCATCTTGAGGAAGCAATCATCGCACAAACCCAGGTTGGTCTCATGGCTGAGATCATGGAGATGATGGAAGCAGAGAAAAGGGAAGCTTCTATGGCTGACCTAGAAGAATCTACACCTGCTGCTACAGAGGATGTGAAGGAAGCTGAAGAAAAGGAAGCTTCTATAGCTGATGAAGAGGAAGCGACGACTATTGTTGCTCTCATGGCCATTGGATAAGCAACAAGTTCATCTTCTGAGGTAGATTCTAACCCTTTCTCTGTTATTTCATGTTCTAAATATCTAGGGCTAAAACTTGAAAATTCTAAGCTCCAAGACAAAATCGAACCCCTAAGTATGGCAGCTCTAAACTATAAAGAAAATGAAAAACGTTTTAAAGATTATATTGAAACGTTGAAAAAAGAAAAATGTGAATATTCTATAAAAATAAGCGATCAACAGCTTCATATAGACGTTGCATACACGGGGTTAGAAAAACGGAACAATGAAATCAACAAACTGCAAAATGAGATCTTGCAGTTAAAATGCACTAATGAGAAGTTGAAAAACTCTCGCTTTGTGATGGAACACTACGAATCTGTAGTGAGACAAATGAATGGGTTAGGGCTAGGTACTAATGCCATTCCTCCACCAGTGAGCGGGAAGTTTGTCAAATGCTTAATAGACATTGATCTCACTTGTCTAGATGAGTCCTCTGATAAGGATGATTCCCCAAAAAAGGATGAATCCTCAGGTAAGGCTAACTCCACATCTAGTGAGGAGTTTGTTACTGCTTCTGAAGATGGGTCGGTTAACACTTACCCTGAAGGAGCAGTATCTGAGGAGTTGTTCACTGAACAAAAGGTAAAGAAAAACGTTATCACTAATGGTGATAATTGCATTTTAACTGAACCCGATATCATTGAAACAAATGATAATATAAAGGTAATGCTTTATGGGGGTTATAAAAATCTTAACCAAGCAAAGAAAGAGGCTTTTTCAGCTCACTATGGGCTTGGGTATAAAGAAAATTTGGAAAAATACTATACCCCCAAAAACCAAACTGTAAAGGTTCAGACTAATGTTCATAAACCAACTCCTCCTTCTCATAATGCTGAGTTATCTAAGGCCAGATCTAATAAGCCTTACAAGAGAACTTATGTAGACAAGAGAAATTGTTTTCACTGTGGCTTGGTTGGTCACATTATTGTGAACTGTCCCTCTAAGAACCAAGGGAAACGGCATGTTATTCCACAACCAGCTGTTATCCCCAGGTCGCCATCAGTGAAAGCTCCCAAAAATCCAAAACAAAATGTGGTGAAACCACCAGTCAAACCGATGGTAAAGCCTAAGATAAAGTCTGAAGCTAAACCATCTGTTACAAGAAAGGTAACGCAACATGCTATACATTGTGTATCTACATCTAGTAGTACACGTACTGGTGAGAAACCTGTGGTGAAACTCTCAAAGCCATAGAGAAGAAGAAGAAGAAACAAGAGGTTGAGAAAGCTGGAACAGCTGATTTAAGCTCAATCAAGTGAAGCTCCCACAAGTTCACCTGCTGTTGTTGACTCAAAGTCTCCTGTTCCGGTTAAGAAATAGAAGAGATCTTGGACTGCCAAATCCAAAACTTCTCAATCTCCTAGTTCTGATTCTTCTAAAGATTCATCAATTTTGAACATTCATCATGACTTTTAGTTAAAGGAAGTAGTTTATTTTGAAAAGGATGGACGACCCAAGACCACAATGGCTTGGGTCTCCAAATCTAACTAATTCTTTTGTTACTCGTGCAGGGACGTCCGAAGGGTACTATCTCTAACCGATGGTATGTAGATAGTGGATGCTCCCGGCACATGACAGGAAACATGGGCCTGCTTAAAGATGTTAAACCATTCAGAGGCGGCTATGTGGCCTTTGCCGGAGAAAAGGCGGCAGCATCACGTGTCAAGGCATGGTTTCGAACGGTTGTGTCAGCTTTGACAATGTCAACTTCTACGAGCAGCTAAAGCATAACCTGTTGAGTGTATCCTAAATGTGTGATAAGGAGTACTTGGTGATGTTTGACAAGTCAGAATGCCTGATTCTCAAACCCGGTTTTGAAGTTCCCGAAGAATGGATCCTGATGAGGGCGCCAAGAACTAACGACATCTATCAGATCGATATGAGTGTGGCAACAACCACCTCATCAGTTCCTACCCGTTTGCTTACTAAAGCGACAGAGCTTGACTCCATCTTGTGGCATAGGAAACTCGGACATATTTCGTATCGTAAAATGAATCATCTTGTTCGAAACGGTTTGGTAACCGGGGTTCCTAAGCTGAGATTTACCATTGCAGATGACTGTATGCCTTGTAAAAAGGGCAAATAGCAACGGAAGTCTCACAAGACCAAGCTCCAAAACTCTATTGATACCCCTTTGGAGCTATTACACATGGATCTGTTTGGCCCCATAAGTATTAGGAGTATTGGAGGTAAGTCGTTCTGTCTAGTAGTAACTGATGATTTCTTAGGTTTTTCTTGGGTGCATTTTTTAGGTACTAAAGACGAGACTGCTGATATTCTTCAATACTTAATCCTGAGCTTGGAATCTCTTTGCAAGCTGAAAGTTAGAAGAATAAGGAGTGACAACAGAACTGTGTTCAAGAATAATTTGATGGAGCTTTTCTGTGTCAAGAAAGGGTTCCGTCACGAATTCGGCGCGCCGTACACACCTCAGCAGAATGGAGTTGCTGAACGGAAGAACAAAACACTGATTGAGACTGCAAGGACTATGCTGTCGGATGCAAAGCTTCCTGTCACTTTCTGGGCAGATGCCGTTAATACAGCTTGTCACGTCTTAAACAGAGTTCTGGTTGTGAAGAGGCACAACAAGACTTGTTACGAGTTGATCAACAATCGACTCCCCAATCTTGATTACCTAGTTCCTTTTGGTAGTCCTTGTTCCTTGTTGCTACAGTACAAAGACCGTCAGTCTAAGTTTCATGCAAAAGCGGTGGAAGGCATCTTCTTAGGATACGTTGCCAACTCGCCTTGCAAGAGAGTGTACAACATAGGAACTCGTACTGTCGAGGAATGGTTTGAAGTGGATTGTAGTAAACACATCATTCCACCCGAACCAACAGGTCCAGCTTGGGGTTTTGATTATGATGCGCTATTCAAGTCATTCAGTCTTCCTGATCTATCTGCAGTTGACGCCGCAAATGTTTAGGGTGGCGGTGATGACTCCAACTTCTCTACTCGTGCTACTGTACCAATTATAACTCCTGGTTCCAATGCTGCATCTGCATCTGGAACTCATGGCAGTGATAACAGTGAAAGTGTTCATGTGATTGGAGATGACGCTCAAGCCAATCCTAACGCAACTGTAGGAAATGAAGCTCTAGCTGATCCAATTAACATTGAATCTTCTTCCTCTAGAACACAGGAAATGGGGGAGTTAAGCACGAATCTATATCCAGAAATTCAAGAACTAATTGTACCGGAGACGAGAGTGCATAGGAATCATCCAATCGACAACATTATTGGTGATCCTTATGCCGGTGTTCAGACTCGTCATCGAACCATCACTGAGAACACCAGTCTTTACACAGAGATACTTGACACTGGTGTCATGGAAACATGTCTGCATGCTGCATTCGTGTCCCAGTTAGACTCAAAGAATGTGAATGAGGCTCTCACTGACAACTGCTGGATTGAGGCGCTGCAAGATGAATTGTCTCAATTCCAAAAGTTGCACGTGTGGGATTTGGTTGACTTGCCAAAAGGCTTTCAGCCAATTGGAACCAGATGGGTGTTCAAATGCAAGACAGATGATCGTCATGTGGTTGTGAAGAACAAAGCAAGATTGGTGGTTCAGGGTTTTTATCAGCAAGAGGGCTTGGATTACACGGAAGTATATGCCTCAGTTGCTAGAATTGAAGCCATTCGACTGTTCTTGGCTTATGCCACATATGTCGGCTTCAAGGTCTACCAACTTGATGTGAAGAGTGCTTTCCTTTATGGTAAATTTCATGAAGAGGTCTATGTCACTCAACCTCCCGGTTTTGAAGATCCGCATAATATCAATAAAGTGTATAAGCTCGACAAAGCACTTTATGGTCTTCATCAAGCACCGCGGGCATGGTATGAGACATTATCTAAGCATTTACTATCTAATGGTTTCGACCGTGGACAGATTAACTCGACCCTCTTCATTAGGAAAGCAGGAGGTGACATTCTTCTTGTACAAGTATACGTCGACGACATTATCTTTGGATCTACCAATGAAGGGATGTGTAGGGAATTCGAGCAGGTGATGAAGTCCAAGTTTGAAATGAGTAATATGGGTGAATTGTCATTCTTCCTGGGTCTGCAAGTCAGTCAAAGAGAGGATGGCATTTATCTACATCAAACTAAGTGTGTGCAGGACATCCTGTCAAAATACAAGATGAATGATAGCAGTACTTATGGCACACCTATCCAAGTCAATCATGGTCTGCATCCTGACAAAGATGGAAATGATGTAGATAGCAGATTGTACCGTGGGATGATCGGATCACTTATGTATCTCACAGCTTCAAGACCCGATATAATGTTTGCTGAGTGCTTGTGCTCAAGGTTTCATTCTCAACCGAAGGAGTCACATATGATAGCGGTGAAGAGAATTTTCAGATACCTGAAAGGGAAACCCCGATTAGGTCTTTGGTACTCTAAGCAGCAGTCATTCGACTTCAAAGCCTACACTGATTCAGATTATGGCGGTTGTAACCTTGACAGAAAGTCAACTTCCGGTGGATGTCAATTCTTAGGAGACAGACTGGTCTCCTGGCAGTGTAAGAAGCAGTCAACGGTTTCTGTCTCAACTTGTGAAGTAGGGGCTGCAGCGAGCGGTTGTTCTCTGATATTGTGGATTCAGCAGCAGTTGAGAGACTACGGCTTAAACTTCACTGGAACACCTCTATTCATTGACAACAATGCCACCATGTCCATCACAAATAACCCGGTGAAACATTCCAAAACTAAAAATATAGAGATTCGCCATCATTTCATCAGTGATTGTGCTGAAAAGCATTTAATTGAACTTGTGAAAGTTCACACGGATGACAATCTTGCTGACCTTTTCACAAAGCCATTTGATCGATCCCGTTTTGAGCATCTTGTCAACTTGTTAGGAATGTTTAATCCTGAGTGAAAATTATTTTTTCTTAAATCAATTCAATTCATGGAAGATAAATTTTATTTCTTTTAAATTTTCTGTATAGTTCTTTTAAGTTTCAAAATATTTTACAAAAACAAAAACAAAATAGAAAATGGAGAAACTTTCAAAGTTAACTTGAGAAAAGAGGAAATGATAGTACATCAGAAATGATCTAAACATCACAGAATGCTCATATGGGAAATGATTGCGTCATGCTTACTTAATTGTTTAACTTATTATGTTTTTAATCTGCTAATTTACAAGTAATTTAAATTGTCAGTAGGCTGTATGCGTCTTTGAATCACTAGTAGTGTGGAAACTAAATCTAAACTACAACTGTGATTTGAACTCATGTTTGCAAGTGTGTGTGCGTAAAAGAATAGAAAAGATCATTACCAGATAAAGGATGTTAGATTTTGGCAATAATTTTCTTTTGAGGTCAGTTTCGGGTTATGTCGTTAGCACAATTAATGCGGTTCATCTCACTGCCCATACTCACAAGTATGCAAGGAGAGATTGAATCAAGACATGTCTCTACATTAACCGTTGAGCATGTATTCACCCTTGAATCACTCCTGATTCATTGAAATAAAATCCAGATAAAAGTTGGATCCCCTTACCTTAAAACTCAAACACCATATATATTATCCTGAATCATCATACCGATATTCAATGAAGAAAATCAAATGAAACCAAGACAAATGAATCACTCGATTCTGAATCTTATGATTCCTGATAATCCTTATGGATTCTGCTTGATTTTTCATGTGCTAATAGATGTAACTTCATTCTGAAAATTTAGAAAATCATTGGGAAAATCTTAGATGCCGTGAGATATGCAATTTACATTAGTATAGCATATCGGTGGGGTACACGTTGTATATCTTATAAATAATACCTTAATACACAAGAATGTGATACAAAGATGCTTATAGTTTCAAATCTTATAATATTGTCAACTTGAATTACTTGTTTATGTGCTTATTACGTATGAATAAATAGTAATCCATGACATGATCCTGTATTCTTTGATGTTTATATTGTATCGTTTTTGCTAAAAGATAGCCTGATATGATCCTCTGCTCGTGTCTTTGATCAAAAATAGTTTGTGTGAATACTTGTATATTTCTATTAGAAAAGATCAAAAAGATTTTAAGTTTATGCATAGTTCAATTTTATTCAGAAAAGCCAAAAATATTTGTGTTTAACCTTCCTGAATTGTATTTGAATCCTCTCGATTGAATATTTTTAACTTGTTCGTTATTTGACTTGAAAAAAAACTTCATAAATTTGAGTTGAAAGTTTGCGCATTTAAGGGTGTGTGCGTACTTGTAAGTGTGCATGAGGTAAGCCCTGCGTACTTAACAAAAACGCAAGAGTTAAGTCTTGCGCACTTGTAAGTACGCAAGAGTTAAAGCTTGCGCACTTGTAAGTACGCGTGAGTTAAAACGTACGCACTTGCTAAGTACGCATGGCCTTTTGGTCTAGGGTATAAAAAGGGGACTTAGAAATTTTCAGACTTTTTCATCACATTCAAACAGACCTTTTCCCTCTGCAAATCTTTACTCAAAATCCAAGTGTACTTAATCCGATTTTTCGTCCCACTACAAGTTTCATCATCTCATAACATCGATTTGGTGAGATTATAGACTTAATCCATCCATGAATTCGTGACAGTGGACCGATTCCTTGACTAAGAAAATCTAGGTTCAATCCGTGATTTTAGGGCAAATTGTGGGTTGTTTGGGTAACCTCTTATCATTAAAACATGATTAGATAACTTAATCTACCCTTAATCGTCCTTTTTAGTCTCTGATTTTTGACTTTGGGTTTGAAGTCGAACCGTCAGTGGTTCAGTCGACCATTGTAGGTTAAAATTGGTCAAGATTAGCAGGTATTTGGTGGTGTTGTTGGTCCCATTGGCTAGAATCATTGATTCCGACCTAGTGGTGACCCAATACACACCGTTTTTTGAACATCAATGACAATTTCAAACTTCTGAATTTTTCACCAAGTACGTTTCCTGCGCACTTAATAAGTACGCAAGAAGCACTTCATGCGTACTTGTTAAGTACGCAAGAGGAAACTCCTGCGTACTTGCTAAGTACGCAGGACAAACACTTGGAAAAAATTCCTAAGTATGAAATTCAGTTCAAAGAGTAACTACTATACTGTGTCGTGTCTATTCATTTCCAATGATACTTGTTGTTCTGATTCTGTTTTCTGTGTGTTTTTGTAGATCATGGCTCGGGCGTTTACTAACGAATTCAACCTGTTAGCTAACACTGAACCTGAATGGAAGGGTGCGGCATTACAGTACAGAGACATAGTTGATTTCTTGAACCGTTCAAGAATCAGCTACGCCATTTCTGCTGACCCGATCGTGTCAAGACCCTACCTCGAGCAGTTTTGGGAGACTGCGGAGCACGACTGCACGGTAACCCCCAACGTTATAAGGGCTACCGTTGCTTGTCATGCTATTGCTTTCTCTGAAGATACTATAAGAAGGGTCCTTCAATTCAGAGGCCTCGCGACCGACCCGACAGCCTATCCAGACTACTTTCTAGTCGGCTGTTAGAGACAAAGAATGGGCTATGTCGGTGCAAGGGACTATGCTTCATACAAGAAGATGTGGGTGTTAGACCAATGGAGATACTTCGCCTACGTCATGATCATGTGCATCTCATCAAGGAAAGTTGGGAAAGATGCCATGGGTCATGACCTTGCAGCAGCCATGGTCGGCCTTTCTCTCAATAAGGGCTACAACTTCTCCCGCTACATCTTTAAGTCCATCAATGACCAGATCAACACAGCGGAGAGGTTTCGGTTCTTGTTATACCCTCGGTTTGTACAACTTCTAATTAATGACGCGTTGCCAAACCTTCCTGCTATAGGGGAGAGACTGCAAGTAAAGAGTGTGGACAAAAGAGTATTCGCCCAATTCCTAAAGCCAGGCAGTGTAGATCCTACCCCTGTGCATACAGAACTCTTTGGCCACCTCATCAATGAAGCGTATGTGGCCCCAGGTGACTGGAGATGGTACAGTCCCGACTCGGAGCCTGAATTGAGTGAACACTCTGACGAACAACATGAACAACAACAGGAGGAAATGGACAGTGATGATGGTTCGTCTGATGATGGAGACGACGAAGAAGGACATGATGGTGCTGAGGGATCCGACTCGGAAGCGACTGAGTCAGATTCTTCTGATTCCGATGATGCACCGTCGCAGGTACACCCACGGAGAACGGCTAAGGTAACCCTACCTGAGTCATCCTCCAAGAGAAAGCGACATTCCTCTTGCAGCGAATATGAGCCAGACTCTGACTCTGACGCTACTATACAAAGACAAAGAAGGGAAAGCATTCACAAGAACAGGGGCTATAGGCAACGGCCCTCTATCCCCAGTGAGGTGGAGGCTCAGCAGCCAGTACAAGTGTCAGCTGCTAGTCCTGATTCAGCCTCCACCCCACCTTTACAGCAGCTTTACCGTAGGATGAGGAGGCCACAAGTGCAAAGTGAAGTGGCCGTCACTACAATCACAGAAGTGATTCCTGTGATAGTGACCCTCTCTACCACAACTACTCAGGTGGCGGTGACTACTCCAATTCTCACAGAGTCCGTCACCATCACCCCTACCATTACCCCTACAACCCTCGTTACATCTTCCATCCCAACCACCACCATTGAGCCTCTCAGTCAACCCTTCAATTATGGAGATTTCACGCAAGGGTTTGACTTTGATACCATATTCTCCTCCCCTATTCACACTGCCGAGGCGTCCTCATCCAGACATCCTGATCCGAATGATGCTAGGATAGATGTTCTGGAAACCCCAGTTGCTGGATTACTGAAGACTATTCAGAAATCGAAGGAGGAGTCTGACGCTCAACAAGCACAGATCAATTCTTTAGTAGATGAAGTTACAATCCTTCGTAGCCAGAGAACAGGGACTGAGGAACGACTGAAGAACGTCCTGGCCCATAATGAGCTCCTAATCAAGACAAATAAAATGCTTCTGGGTCATGGGTCGTCCTTGGAGCTGAGGTTTGACGCTCAAAGGAAGGAGCATGAGCTGATGGTCAAGCTGATTGCTGATCTGACCAAGAAGCTTGATGCTCAGGGGGAGAAGGACAAAGAGAAAGAGAAAGAGAAGTAAAAGAGGACTTCTGGTGATGAGGCGTGTCATCCGGTCGACTTGACTAAGGATGACGATAAGGACAAGGATCCCGAAGCCGGTCCTAGTGGAGGTGAGCACCAAGCTTTAGCAATCGTGCCCATCTCTGATGTTCCAATGGCTCAGGGGGAGTCGACTCATCAAGATGGTGGTGATACCTCTGGTGGTGGTGGTGGTGAGAAAGGAAAGTCATTGGGTGAAGTACTTAAGGACTTATCTGATGATGAGATCCTATATCTAGAGCCTGACTATTCCAATGAAGCACATATCGATGCCCTCTTCAATCTAGAAGAAGGAGTGATCGACTCTGGTGACGATTGGGATGATGATGAAGAAGATGTTGTGATCAAAATTCCCAAGGGTGACGGGGAAGGAGAGTACGAACTAGAAGATGGAGAGATCTTTGAATTTCCATCATTCGACGCTCCGCTCGACACAGGTTCAGTCGAGCAGGCCAGTATTGTAGAAGCCTCGACTGAAGCCTCCCCAGTTGACCCTGAACCTGTGGTCCTAGAGGCACCGAAAGATACAGACATGCCTTCTACTTCATCAAAGGGTCCAGCTCCTGTGTGGCAAAAGACGTCTATAATAGACAAACATGGAGCAACAAGGATGATCTTGGCTGTAAGGTTCGAGGAGGACAAGCAGCTGTTCGCTATCAAAAGATCTGGTGGGGTTCAATACTTGAAACCCACCAGTGAAGCGTTCAGCTCCTTGCCCAAATACGACCTTGTGAACCTAGCAAACCGAGAGCTGCTGAGTCATTCCAATCACGCAGTGGCGATGGGTTTGTGGGTGGTTTTGCAGCGAGAAGCAAGATCAGGGAAATTCGAAATGTTCAAGCCTCAAGTGCCTAAGAGAGTCAAGGATAAGCACGCTGTACATCCTGTGACTAAGAAGCACTTAAAGAAATTGGTATACAAGCAAGTGCGATGTGAAACTAAGATTCCCCTGAGCAAGTTATCTCAGGATATTCTGGGTGACATGTGGTACTGGTACGTAGACCCAAAGACGGGCGAGGCTGTGATCTTGGGTAAAGGACGTTCAGAGAGTTGGAACCTGGTGCCAAAGGAGCTGATCAGAATATTTGATGAAGTCTGCTTCATCAACTTTTCTGGGAAAGATCTGGAGGTACTAGCAGAACACTATTGCGTCTACACGGATGAGTGGACAAAGCTCCTTGCTTCTAAATACGACAAGGTGATTAAGTTCTGCCTTGATTACAAGAAGAAGATGGAAGCTAAAGATCAAGCGCTGTGAAGACTGAAGATGTGAAGCCCGAAGACTGAAGATTATCCAGAGCTGTTGTCAAGGGGGAGTTTGTTGAAGCACTTTCCTGTGACAAACACTCTGGATAGATAGAGTCTTAGTCTTAGGTTGTCTTGTCTTGTTTGTAATTGTCTTTGTATGTAAGAGTCTTTATGTATTAGTTTATCGAGTTGTATTTACTTTTACATATTGAATGTTGCAAAATTCTCTAAGTGTTTTGCGCACTTGTAAGTGCGCAGGAGAAAGCTCCTGCGTACTTAGCAAGTACGCAAGAACAACTCTGCGTACTTGCTAAGTACGCAAGAGCATTTTGCCCTGCGCACTTGCTAAGTGCGCAGGCATCAGGTCTTGTATAAATAGGATAGGTTGACAGTAGTTAAGTACGCAGGCTTTAGTGCAAATACGCATATTGTAATCTCAGTGCTTTTCTCTGTAACCTTCAAGTGTTTATAATACAAAGAACGTTTAAAGTGTTTTCTCTTGCCGGTTTACTTTGTTTAGCTAGACTCTCCGCCTAGTCACGGGCATTCCGCACCCGGTCCGACTAGTAGACCCACTTGCATGTGACGATCTGACACACCCGAGGTTCCTACATCAAGAACACCAGAATCTTTAATACATGTATACAAACAAGTATTGTCTACAAGAGAACGTGTTTTTACTCCATCCTGCAAATTTCCGATTGTATTTTTTACTGGATGATCTTTGAGTTCCTTGAAGGAAGCGACCTCAGGAACCTGTAACACTTCAACACGAGTTGTATCAGATTGATAAGACAAATCATGATTAATTTGAATTTCTGAGTCTAAATTTGTAGGAATCTCCCCTGAATCCTTTGTCGAAGGTAATGGATCATCACCCAACAAAGGATCAGCAGAAGAATCTTGAAAAATAGCATTGTCTTCCTCACTTTCTGAATCTTGTGGTCCCGAACAAGAAGCAACATTAGGATCGGGAGCAGAAGTAGATGGAACCGATGAATGTGGAACTGCATTTGGTAGAAAGCCATTGTGCTGTGCATCCTGACATGAATCATAGAGAACAACAGCTTCATCAGGAGAAATATCAAAAGGTAAATGAAAAGACTTGAATAAGTTTTCATAATCAAATGCCCAATCAGGTCCAATCACCATTTGAGGTAAAGACCGATTTGAACAGTCAATATGGAACCATTCTTCAACTTGGCGCGTTTCTTTGTTATAAACCCTCTTGGTAGTCGAATTGGCAACATACACTAGAAAAATCCCTTCAATAGCCTTAGCACTGAATTTTGTTGGGACATCTCGAACTTTCAACAGGGTGCAAGGATTACCAAAAGGTAGTAAATAATCCAGATTCGGCTTTCGATTATTTAGCAACTCGTAGCAAGTCTTGTTGTGTCGCTTGACGGTCAAGACCTTGTTCAAAACGTGACATGCAGTATTCACAGCTTCAGCCCAAATAGTAACTGGAAGCTTAGAATCTGCAAGCATCGTGTGTGCCGTGTCAACCAACGTCCTGTTCTTTCGTTCAGCAACACCGTTTTGTTGAGGAACATATGGCGCACTGAATTCATGATGAATTCCCTTTTGTAAACAGAATAAGCCCATCTTGCTATTTTTAAACTCGCTGCCATTGTCACTCCTAATTCTTTTGACCTTCAGATTGAATAAATTCTCCAAACCCAGGATTAAGTATTGTACCAACTCAGTGGTTTCAGCTTTAGAAGAAATAAACTTAACCCATGAAAATCTATAGAAATCATCCGTTACTACCAAACAATATGATTTTCCACCAATGCTCCTGATACTAATTGGACCAAACAAATTCATATGCAGCAACTCCAAAGGAGTTACGATAGAATTCTTTGATTTAGATTTGTGTAATTTCTTTCGTTGTTTCCCCTTCTTGCAAGGAATACAATCATCAGGAACTGAGAATTTCATCTTCGGAATACCAAGAACCAGATCATTCTTAACAATATAGTTCATCTTCTGATAGTTGATGTGAGCTAGCTTCCTGTGCCACAAAATAGAATCTGATTCCGACGCATTGGAGAGTAAACATGTAGGAATTGAATCCGTTGTAGTAGCCACACTCATGTCAAAGACATACATGTCATTTCTACTCGGGGCATTCATGAGAATCCATTCGTCAGGAATAACAAAACCAGGTTTCAAGATATAACACTTAGCATCATGGAAATGGAACGAAAACTTCTTGTCACAAACTTGTGATACACTCAAAAGATGGTGTTCAAGCTGCTCCACATTATTCACTTTCTCAAATTTGACTTTATCATTCTTTAAATTACCCTATCCAGTTATGTACCCGCCTTTATTCCCCGCAAAAGCGACATAACCTCCATCAATATTTTTAACATCTTCAAGCAATCTGATATTCCTGTCATATGTCGAGAGCAACCACTATCCACATACCATGTATTGTTGATAGTCTTCCTTGGTTGTCCCTGCATAAACAACAAAAATCAGTTAGAAATAAGAACCTAAGCCATTGTGGTCTTGGGTCGTCCAGATTGATCAAAATAAACAACTTCTAGCAATTCACAGTCAATGTTATCATTTACTTTTGGAATAGAAGTTTTACAAACAGACTTTTTCAAAGGAGACATGTTTTGATTATTTTGAAAAACATTATTTGATATATTATTCTCAGATTCAGATGTTTCCAAAATTTTCTTCAATTTTTTGTTTCGTCTTCTTCTTTGTGGTCTAGAAAATTTAACTTCAGATTGAGAATCTTTTGAAATTCTAACATGAGGAATCTCAAGTTTCTCTTGACACACAAATGATTTAGAATTCAATTTATCCTGCTGTTTAAATCCAGAGGACTTAACAAAAGATCGACAAGACATATTTTGCTCCAAACTAAATGATGACTTTCCCTCTTCTGTTCTTTTCAGAATATTCACCACTTTTGGTTGTGAAGGAACAGTCTTTAATTTGCCCTGGTTCTTATAAGTACAATTGACCAGAATGTGACCAGCTTCGTTGCAATGAAAACAAATTCTTCCTTCTTTATAAGTTCTAAAGTAAGAAGAATTCTTTGAGTTTGAAGAGCCATCAGAGGAATAAGCTCCAGAAGATTTTCCAGAACAGTTTACTGATTTCTTTGGAACATAAACCTGTGTAGTCACCTTTGATGAATGCACCTTTTGATGACCAGCAGCGACAAAACCACTTGACTGTAAAATTGGGGAAAGCTTAGGTGTAACGACTTTCACCTCATCAGGTTCAGTCAGAATGCATCTATCACGGGTAACAGTTTTTACAACTATTGGTTCATCAAGTTTCACCTATTTTGGAATACCTTCGACCTTCTTCTCATCAAATACCTCATCCTTCGAATCAGATTCATAAACCATATCCTCACCAGTTACCGGGTTCACTTTCAAAACTATTTTTGGATCTATTTCCTCTTCATGTATGATTTCAGGTTCAACCACATAATTTGCATTAAATGGTGGAGGAACAAATCCAATCCCAGCAACCCGTTTAGTAGGATCAGCATTTGAATTAAAATAATCCAAAACAACAGAAGAATTTGTAAAATTTTCCAACTTTCTATGAAGTTTGATCACCTCAGATTCTTTATCAGAAATTTTCTTATTCTTTTGAGCAACAACTTCATTTCGTTTTTCTATTTCAGCATAAGCCATATTCAGATGATAAGCTTGTTCTTTATATTTCAACCCCAGAGAATTTAAGTCTCTTTCAAAGACTCAATTCTATCGATGCATAATTTATCGTTGTCTTTCAGTTTCTGATTAACATAATGCATAGAGTAGTTGATAACTAAGAATCTATTTGATTCAACGACTTGATGCTCAAGGGTGAGTATATGTCACACACAATGTTTTGGAAAGAGTTTTACAAAGACCAAATGTTAATCTGAAACTTAGGATGACAATGGTGAGCATAAAGTTGTTGATGCAACCATTTGACTAGTTAAAAGGGAGTCTACAGGACAGGGGGAGTACAGAACTGTGTTGGTGACAAAGGTAAAAACATTCAATTACAGGATTGTTAGGACATAGTTTGTAATGACAAAAGCTTTATAATAGTTTAGATCTAATGTCTTTATGTTTTTGTTATGTATAATGTTCTAAGTGTTTAATACAAGTTATGCTAGAGGCGAAACAGAGGCGAACTTGTTAAGTTCGCTTAAGTCTATCTGAGGCGAACATGTTAAGTTCGCTTAGTCTGTTAGAGGCGAACTTGTTAAGTTCACCTAATGCAGGTCAGTAGTCTATATATAGATGTTTACAGAGTCAGTTTGAATATAGAAGAGAATCGATCAGAACTAGAACAAAGTTGAACGATTGAGTCTGTAAACTCTATTGTGAATTGGAATACAAGTGTGAATGTTATTTACTTGATTGTCTATATTGTCTTTTGGGTATGCAATCGTTGATTCGTTGGATTCCGCACTTCGAGTTAACGACACGTCTTATCACGAGAACGATCTGTAGAAGTGCCATTTGCAAATGTCATTCCCTGTCATGTGCTTAGAACCACCACTATCAACAAACCAAATGTTATTAATAGTCCCTCTTGGTTAATCCTGCACAACTAACAAGAAACATTAATTTGAAATTGGGACCCAAGCCATGGTAGTCATGGGTCGTCCATCTGTATCAAAATAATAAACTTCACTCCATTCACAATCGAATCTCTCATCGATTTTCGGACATTGTTCCGACGAGTCAGAAACAGAACCTTTAGATTTCCAAACATACTTATGTTCATTAAGTTCTTTTTGCTTAAAATGTGAAGTGTTTGAACAATCTTGTTCATTTGAAAAATGTTTAGATTGTGAAAACTCTTGTTGTTCTAAAAGTTTTCTCAATCTTCTGTTTCTCCTCCGTCTTTGAGGTCTAGAAAGCCTAACCTCAGATTTTGAATTACCCTTTGGTGTACCAGGAGGTTTAACCACATTTTGGTTAACATAAGGCTTACTAGGTGTTCTTACCTTTTCTGGAGTAACATGTCGGTTACCTTTGGCGTTGTGAGGACAAGCAATCCGAATGTGACCCACAAGACCACAATAAAAGCAAGATCTCTTCTCACTATATTCTCGCATATAAGGAATCTTCACACGATAAGATGCACTTGAAGAAGATTCTCCTACATGAACTTCTTTTGGAGTTTGAGACGGAATAAACTTTTTCGCAACAGGTTTTGATTCAAGCTTCATCTTCTCAAGAACTACATGCTTATTTCCTTTATTTTTGTAAGGACAGTTCACCACAATGTGTCCTATCTCATTACATTGAAAGCATGTACGTCTGTGTTTATAATCTCTGACTTATTGAACTCTCCTTGAATTTGAAGAACTTCCAAATGAATAATTTCCAGATGAATTAGAATCAACCTTTGAGTCTTCTTTCTTAACCTCTTTCGGTATTCCCTCTACCTTAGCTTCATCAAAAAATTCACCATCACTCTTATCAGAATACATCATATCTTCACCTGTGACTGGATTCACCTTCAACACAGTCTTAGGATCTAAATTCTCATCTTTTATAATCTCAGGTGTAACAGAATAATTTTCGTTGAATGGTGGAGGAACATAACCAATACCACTAGTTCCCTTCCCCATGTTAGTATTATTATGATAATTTCCTAATAAGAATGATGAATTTCCAAAGCTTTCTAACTTTCTATGCAATCTGATGACCTCTGCTTTAGATTCAGCTAGTTCCTTATCTTTCTCAACAAGAACATTATTTCTTTTCTCAATTTCTGCAAAGGACATATCCAGGTGATATGCTTGCTCTTTGATCTTCAAAGTCAGAGAACTTATATCCCTCTTCAGTGATTCTATTCTCTCAATACACACATTCTCATTATCTTTTAATTTTGGATTTACTGTGTGCATTGATTTCATATCACAAATGAGGTTTACATTGTCATCCATAACCCTCATCATTTTATCCTTCACTGAAATTCAGTTAGAACAAAACGTTTCAAACCCAGCTTTTACTTCTGAAGAAGATGCACCAAGAGCCATGAATATGTCATCATCAGCTTCACTATTTTGATCAACAATGACAGGCTCTGTATCAATTTCAAATTCACTCAGATCATCTTCAGCTGTCTAAAAGCTTTCTTCAGTCATCAGATCAGTGTCAGTAGATTGAGTAATTTCACCAGAACGAATACTCTCACTATCAGTTAAATCTACAGAAGAGTCACTTTGAGAATAACTCGGCTTCTCCAATACTTCTTTGATCAAGACCACAAACGCTTGAGTAGTTGCTTCACCTTTTTTCTTCAAAGCTTCCCATAGATCTCTTGAAGTTGGACACTTCCCGAGACTATGAATGATTTCTTTTGGTAAAGACATCGTTAAAGTTTCACACGTTTTTATCTCTTGATCAAACTTCTGCTTTTCTACTTTAGTAAGAGCTGTCACTGGTTTAGGTACATCATGAAATTCCAAAAAGACAAAAGTAGGATGCACATATCCTTCAAATATGGGTGTCCAAAAGTTTTCTTCAGTTTCTGATACGAAATGTTCGAACCGGACTTTCCAGCTACGATAATCTGATATGCACAAAAGCCTCGGTGGTATAATTTCAATCTCATTATCATCACATGAAATTGACATTTTGAAATTTTTGTGAAAATATTCGGAAAAAATTTCCCACCAAAATACCCTTTTTAAAGTTTCAAAAATTCAAAATTTAAAAAATGATATAAACCAACCATATAAGCTTTCCCTAAAAAATTTGGACAAGAAGAAATTTCCTGCCAAAATAGATAAGTTTTTTTTTATGAACACTAGCGAACTAGATAAGTTCGCCTGAAATTAGTTCACCTGATAATGCCTGAGCGAACTTAATAACTTCGCCTGAACTTCACTGAGTGAACTTGACCCCAAGCGAACTTGTTAAGTTCGCCTGATCTTCACCAAGCGAACTTATTAAGTTTGCCTCCCTAAGTTCGCCTGCAACTGAATCAGCAAGTTCGCTTGCTTCAGCTGTAACAAACTCAGCAACCCAAACACGAACAAACAACACCAAAAATCATCATTTCTTACAGACTAGAAGGAATTTTAAGAAACTGAATCATAGGATTTAGTATTTTATGAATTAGAACAATTCTATCGGATCAATTTCACCAAAATCAACCTCAAATTCATGAATTCAGTAGTAAAATCAGTTTCAAGAACTTGAAAACTCCATGGATACAAAAATGCTCAATTTCTTGTCAAATTGTACACAAAATGTGTCTAATCACCAAGAATCAAATGCAAATCACGAGCAAGAGCTCTGATACCACTTGTAGGTCCACATGACTCATCTTAGATCGATCTCATGACACGACGTATCATTAACACGGAATGCGGAATCCTACCGTATTAACGTTCTGTATAACAATCGACAATAGAAACAGCAGGTAAATAAACTTTCTCTTTGTATTCCACAAATCACAGAGTTTATAGAATACACTCGATTAAGTCCCTCTGCTGCTACTTCCACTGAATCTGTAAACTCTCTATTTATAGACACAAGACCTGCTATAGGCGAACTTATTATGTTCGCCTCTAATAGGCAAGACGAACTTATCAAGTTCACCTCTCTATGAACTTACACAGAATTTTATCAACAGTTACAAAAACATGTCCTAACAGAGGATGACGATGCTGTTTCTGATGTGAGTTCAGTTGGCAGTGATGACGACTGACAGACTATCATTTTAGTTATTTTCTTTTGTTTAAACCTAGATGGGCAGGGTTGTTCCATCCAATAGATATTTCTGAATCATGATGTTTTGGTTAAATTTATTTTGTAGCTTTACAATTTAATTAATCAAGGATTTTTATGGAAATATTAGATGCTGTGGTTTATATTTCTTTTTCTGTTTACTTATACTTGTATGACAATAATATGCGATGTATTTTTGCTCATGATTTTGTATTTGTGAATGTGAAGAACATGTCTGGACATGGAAATGGTCGTAGACGACACGCTGGTGGGCGTGGCGGTCGTGGCAACATCAATCTGACCGCAGCAGAACTCACCGCTATGATTAACGAACGTGTGGCTGAAGCTTTAGTAGCCAATCCGAATGGAGTTAAATCTATCATTTGTCGACTCTAACGAGTCAATATTCATTCTGAACTCATTCCTAAATCTTAAATTATCCATAAACACATTCTTTGTATTTAATCAAGGTCCGAACAACAATCAGCAGGTCTGCACCTACAAGACCTTTATGGACTGCAAGCCCCACACCTTTAATGGAGCCGAGGGAGCAGTCGGTCTACTCCGCTGGATAGAGAAAACCGAATTTGTCTTAGCCATGTGTAATTTTCCACTGAACAGCCAGGTGAAGTATGCGTCTGGCACACTGGGAAGTCCAGCTTTGACTTGGTGGAATCGGAAAGTGTAGATGCTAACTTTGGAAATGGCAAACGCTTTGCGATGGGAGGAATTTAAAAACATGCTTGTAGGATCGTGAGAATACAAGATGGTTCTGTTCTTAGTTGAGGTTGGCGGAAACAAAATCAACTACACAATTTATAATCAAGTAAACACAAAGAATACTGATAAACACTGTTGTATTAAGCTTTTGTGAATGCAAAGATTACAAGTGAGAAACTCAATGAATAAGTATGAGAAGCACTACTAGCACTATCAAGACACACTCAAGTCACACTTACAATGAAGTGGCAACTCAGTATTTATAGTAACTTAGAATCAAGATAGACCCTTGATTCTAAGGATCAGATCGAACACAAGCCGTTGATCTTGTTTATTAATTTACATTACACGTAAAGGCTAATCTAGTTAACTTTACTGAAACGTTTTCTTTATTCATGATTGTTTACATGCTTGGAGAAGTGTATTGTTGTCCGTCATTGGTTGACCATAGCGGTTGCTTCTGCTTTGAGTCTGTCAGTTGCTTTTGCAGAAAGGTGTCAGAGACGCTTGGCCTGGATAGTCAGCTGCAACGTTTGGTCTTCAGTGAATAAGGCTATCAGCTGCAAAGAGTGAAGGTTGCTGCTGGTAAGCCTATCAGCAGCAAACATGGATGACTGCTGCTGATAAGCCTATCAGCAGCAACTTGTGCAGAATGCTGCTGATAAGCCTATCAGCAGCAACAAGTGTTGAATGCTGCTGATAAACCTATCAGCAGCAACAAGTGTTGAATGCTGCTGATAAGCCTATCAGCAGCATTTGTACTTAGAATAATTTGGTAGCAATCAGTCTTTTGTTCTACAAACTCCCCCTAGACTGATGCAACCAAAAATTCTTCTAATCACTTTGCTGCTGAAGCTTTTGCATGTGGCTGACTATCCTTTCAACCTCATAGCCTCTTGGATCCTTGCTGGGATTGTTCAGTGGAAGTTCAGACAGAGTCTTGATGTCTTTGTGTTGCATTTTATAGATTGCTTTGCTTGAACATCTCATCTGCTGCTTATTTACATCAGTCAGTGTGAACTCATCCAAATCAGCATTGTAGGTCCAGGATACAAATGGAGAGTGGGACTTGAGTGGTTTGATGTTTATGATCACATCATTGCTAGGGTTGAAGTAGTGTTTGATTGCTAGCACAAGACGTTTCCCACTCTCATTTGCAGGCTCATGAGCTTCACCCAGCTCTAAAATTCTTTGAAGTTTGGAATCAGGTAGTTGCAGAACCTCATCAATAGACCTGTAAGTGGATCTTCTTCTCTCAGTTCTCCCCCTGAAGATCTCAAACACTTGATCTTATGAATTGTGGAACCAGTTAACTATATTTCTTGAGTCTTCTGGTTTAGGAGTGGGTTTGGGTATCTTCAAGGGAGGCTGTTGATGAGTGGGAGCTGGGTGGGATGACTTGGACTTTTTGGGTGGAGGAGTGGAAGGTTTGGGGAGGAGAGTGGAAGGATGATGGACTGAGGAAGAGGTAGGTGAGTGAGAAGGCTTGGGTTTCTTTGATAAGTACCCTTTTCTTGGTGCCCTTCTTCCCTAGTCTTTCTTCCTCATCCTTTTTAACTTTAAAGTAGAGGGCTTGCAGGTTCATGAAATTCATAGGACCTAGCCTCTTTCCACTATCTCCTCTGGCCTTAAGGAAGTCAATCATGACCTTCCTTTCTTCATGGGTCCTTTTATTGAAGGCAATGGTCTTTTTGGACTGTTGTTTGGCTTTTTCTTCTTCTTCAGCCTTTTTCTTCTTTGCCAACTGACCTTGCTGACCCATGAAGGCTCTGTAGATCTCTTTGTTTGAATGTTTTTCAAGGTAGTCTTCATCCTCACCTTGAGAGATCAGAGCTTCAGTCCACTCCTCCCTTAATTCTTTTGCTAATTTAGAATCAGTGATTCTAAACTTAGCATCTTCCTTCCTTTTATCTTTAGCTTCTTTTTCTTCTTCTTTTGCAAACTGTTCCTGCAGCTGTCTAGCAAGTTGTTCATCTTCCTCAACTTGAGACCCTGCAAGGACTTTTACCTTCATTTCATCCAGCTGTTTGGCATACAGCTGGATTGTTTGTTGTCTGAGAAGTATGGCTGTCTTTCTATCTTCATGCCTTTGTTTTTGAGCCATTTCTTCAGCCAACTCTTCTTCTTCTCTTTTCCTTCTTCTCTCTTCTTTCTCTTTCTTTTCCTTTTGCAACCTCTCTTCATCCTCTTTTGTCATGATGCCCTTCCCTTTATTAACATTGGATGACTCTGCTCTGGCTTCACTGATCACAGAAACAGCTGATTGTTGTGCTGTTGGGATCTCTACCTCGGCATCATTGGCAATTTGAGATGTGAAAAGGGGAAGGTCATCGTCTTCATCAAGTTGATACTCAGGACCTTCTATTTCTCTCAGTTTTTCTTTAATAGTTGATCTTGACTCATAAGCTGCAGTGCAGATGTTAACTCGAGGGGAAGCTGAGTCAGTGTCAGTGTCAGATTTTGACACATATACTGCCTCAGTAATTCTTCCTACTTGTTCAAGTTTGGCTCTGACAGTATCTATCATTGCCTGGCTTTCAAGTGAGTTGACATTGCAGATGTTTGTTCTGAGTTGATAGATCTTGAGGAGAAAGTCTGAGGGCAGATGAAGGATGTTTCTGGAGTTGATGATGAGAGAGGAGCCGTTGCTGAGCAGAAAAGTGTGGTCAAGAGACTTAGTGCTCACCCAACCTAGCACATCCAAGTCCTTGACCAGGAAGGCATACAGGAACCTTCGAAGGCCCAGAACTTCTTCTTCAGTGAGAAGACTGCTCCTTGTTATTTCAAGATTGCTAGGAGTCAGTCTTCTTTCTGCGGCCGCCGAGGATTCAGGATAAGCTACCCGATGTGCTGCTTGTAGGAATCTTTGGAACCTGGGTAGATTATCCTCCATCGGGTCATGGAACCTGCCAATGGCAAGTTCAGCTGAGAGATCTGCTGAAGTGTTGATGCAGTCAGTTAGATGCAGTTCTAGGACTTGGAGGGCATTGAGAGAGTTCCAGTTCAGCTCTTCTACTCCGCTGAACTCCCATCCAATCCAAAACCTCTCAGCTAATCCATCATACCCCCAAGCTAGAATAGAGTCAAACTCTAGCTTCTTTGAAGATTTGAAGATTTGGGGGGTAGTGGATTGACCTATGATGGCTGCTGCTTGTGGAAGGATGCTGAATGATGCATTTGTTTGTTCTGTGTCTTCAGCATCATTCAGCATTTCATCGACAGCCCTGACGACCAAGTGCCAGTCTTCAGATATTTCTTCGTCTTCGTTATCTGGGGCTAGCAGGTCATGAACTTGGACAAAAGCTGGCTTGTATTGTGAGCTTTGAAGTACAAACTGCTCTTGAATCCAGTCGTCAAGACTGTCTGTATCATCTTCCATAGAAACCATCTCCCCCTTTTTGGTTGCATCAGCAGACATGTAAGCATCAGTTTGGGTGCCTACTGATACAAGAGAGGGAGAGGCTAGAGTTGGGCATTGATGGGCTTCATGCATAGCGACTTGGTGTCTTAGTTTGGACATTTCAGCCTCTAGCATAGCCACCCTGGCCGTCAATTCCATGTTATAAAGTTTCAGTCGGTCCTCATCCACAGTTGTGGAATCCTTGGACCCAGATGGGGCCGTAGGCCTAGCCTCAGCATCCCCATCACCCGTGGTTTCTTGGCGCCTGGGATTCCTCTCAGTGAAGGGAGTTTCCAAGGAAACACCCTCACCATGAGTTGCCATGGTTGAGGTCTTAAAGATGTTGTCACTGTCCTCCTGGTCAGTTGATGGACCAGCAGTAGTGACAGCCTCGTCCACATCCACTCTTTCAATACTCCCAGAGTGGACCTTCAAGGGTGAAGAACTTGGGCTGGGTGTTTCGGAAGCAAGACCAATCAGTACCTCCTTGATAGTGGTAGTTGGAGAAGGTACATCACTTTGGTCAGGTTCCTCTACACTTAAGTTCAAAGAAGAGAGGATTGGCTCGAAGGGCTGTTCTATGGATCCGGGAAGTGATCCTAATCCTAATAGAGAGACTTCCGAAGGAGTCTCCCTAGCAATGTGGCTTTCCCTTATGATATTCTCACTAGAATGTTGTGATTCTGAGTGAGGGATGATGGCTTGGGTTTGGGCCTTGGAGGCAAGAGAAGAAGGAGTTCTCTTGCCCCTCTTCCTTGTATACTTGGCTGCAACCGGGGCCCTGTGTTCCGGTTGAGCAATCAAACTAGGGGTTAGTAATGTATGTGCCTGTGCATCCTCAGTGGAATGCACAAGGGTTCGATCAAGGGAAACAGTAGGTTGAGTTTGTGGCAGTGAGGTGGAGGGTGTGGGATCAGTATCAGCTGGGTTTGCTGAACTGTCACCCTGGGCACTAAGAGTGTTCAACATTGTAGATAACAATGGAACATCGGCCCCTGAGAACTTTGATGAAACTGTTCTCATGCTCTGAAAAATGTTGTTCTTATGTCCCAGGATGGAGTAGATTCTTGCAGTTTTTGAAAGATCTTGGTGCTCAAAATTGAACACTTCCTGCAAGAATCTTGGGTACATGAAGAACTGTGATTTCACCCCTTCTTGAAGGTTGTATCTCAAACCTTCAAGAATGAGGTGGGAAAAATTGAAACCTGCTCCTGTTATCATACCATGAACTGCCGACGCAAGTCTGGAGCTGAGTTGGTTCCAGCTACTCCTCTTTTGAGATATGCATTGGAGAAGAGTGTGGCAGAGATACTTCCATTTGGGACCCATGAGTGCCTTCTCTATCGTATACTCTGTTTGATTCCCAGTGTACCCTATGGATACAAAGGTCCTCATGTATACGTCTCTTGGGTAAGAGAGGGCGTCCCCTTCATCCTGAAGCTTGAGGTGTTGGCGGAGTTTTGCTTCAGTGATGATCATTTCCTTACCGTCAACTGTGCCTCTGATTTGAGGAGTGCCCTGTTCAGTAGAATACACGGCTGAGCTCTAAAAATCTTCCATGTGTGAAGTATATATGGTTGGGTTGACGGTTAGGGCATGGTAAATTTTGGACAGACAGAGGAAGTCGATCATACCGTCGAAACCTTCGGATTTCTTGCCCTTGATTAGGTATGCAGTTAGGTTGTGATATGGGGAGAACTTATCGTTGGGGTTGTTTATGTCTGCGCCTGCCATTGTTATGGATTCGGAGGGAAGAGAGAAAGGTGTTTGAATGGTGGTTAATTGTGGAGGGCTTTGAATGCTGTGGGGACGGGAGAGAAAGTGATGGGAGATAGGTTTGAAATAGAATGTGAAGAGGTAGAGGGATGATTTGAGTTGGTGATATAACGGCAGACGGGGAAAAAGCAACTCTACTTGTACAGTACAACCTGTTTCACTTTTCATTGTTACAGCTATAAAACACTCGAGCAGTCATGGTGAAGACTGACGATATTTACTTTTACAGCGGGTAAATGTTAATTTAGACTTAAGTTCACCCATCAGCAGCAAACTTGGTTGCTGCTGAAAGATAAGAGAATCCGCAGCAAAATTGGTTGCAGCTGATGGATAAGCCTATCAGCTGCAAAGTTGGTTGCTGCGGAAAGATAAGTCTGTCAGCAGTAGATTTTGCTGCTGAAAGGTTTAAAGATCCGCAGCAAAGGAATTGCTGCTGAAAGCCTTAAAGCTATCCGCAGGAAATATGTACCTGCTGATAACTTAAAGCTATCAGTGGCAAAACTTTTGCTGTTGATGCTTTTACCTGTCAGCAGCTGAAGGACAAAAATGTTGCTGACCCATAACTTTTATTTACAACAAGAGACAAAAAGGCACATTTTAAGGAGAAACTGGAGATGGATTTTAATCAAAGTTCATCATACCAATTGATTCAACTAAATATCGGAATCTAGCTTCATCAAAAGGTTTTGTAAACAGATCAGCATATTGCTCATTTGTATGAACTTTGGTTAAAATAATTCTCTTTTTCTCAGCTTGATCTCTTATGAAATGGTACCTGATGTCGATGTGCTTTGTCTTTGAGTGCTGCACCGGATTGTTTGTGATAGAGATAGCACTCATGCTGTCAATGTGAATTGGAGTCTGCATGAAGGTCATTCCATAGTCAAGCATTTGATTTTGGATCCAGATGACCTGTGCACAGCAGCTTGAAGCTGCAATGTATTCTGCTTCAGCTGTTGAAGTAGAAACACATGTTTGCTTTTTGCATTGCCATGAGATGAGCCTTCCTCCAAGAAATTGACATCCCCCAGATGTGGACTTTTTGTCCAAGTTACAACCCCCATAGTCACTGTCAGTGTAAGCATAGAGATTTACATTTTCATTCTTTGGATACCATAGCCCAAGTTTTGGAGCTCCCTTTAGGTATCTAAGGATCCTTTTGACAGCTTGAAGATGAGACACTTTTGGAGCTGCTTGAAATCTTGCGTAGAGACAAACTGCAAACATGATATCTGGTCTTGAGGCAGTGAGGTACATGAGAGACCCTATCATTGCTCGGTACTGATGTTGGTCAGTGTCTTGTCCTTCTTTATCCGAAGATAATTGATGGTGCACTTGCATAGGAGTTCTTGCAGCAGAGCAGTCAGTCATTTTGAACCTTTCCAAGATGCTTTTGACATACTTGGATTGACTTATGAAGATTCCAGATGGTACCTGTTTGACTTGAAGTCCTAAAAAGAAATTTAGTTCACCCATTGAACTCATTTCAAATTTGGAATGCATCAGAACTTCAAAGTCTTTGCAGAGCTTCTTTCTTGTAGATCCAAAGATAATGTCATCAACATAAATCTGAACCAACAAAATTTCTCCCCCTTCATCTTTGATGAAAAGTGTCTGATCAATGGCCCCCCTTCTGAAGTTGTTACTAAGTAGATATCCAGATAAAGTTTCATACCAAGCTCTTGGGGCTTGGTGTAAGCCATAGAAAGCTTTGTCCAGTTTTAAGACCTTATTTGGATGTGCAGGATCTACAAAGCCTGGAGGCTGTTTGACATAGACCTCTTCATCAATCGTGCCATACAGAAAGGCACTCTTCACATCCATTTGATAGACCATAAAGTTTTTGGATGCTGCATAAGCCAGAAAAATTCTAATGGCTTCCAGACGGGCAACGGGAGCAAAAACTTCATCATAGTCAATGCCTTCTTCTTGAGTGTAACCTTGAGCCACCAGTCTGGCTTTGTTCTTGACTACGATGCCCCTCTCATCTTGCTTGTTTCTGAAAACCCATCTTGTTCCAATGGCTGTTTGACCAGGTGGAAGATCAACAAGCTTCCAAACATCTTGTCTTTTGAATTGCAGCAATTCTTCCTGCATTGCTTCAATCCAGCTGTTGTGCTTGAGAGCTTCATCGATCCTTTTGGGTTCCACCTGTGATAGAAAGCAAGAGAACAAACAAATGTTGGCTTCATGAGACTTACTTCTTGTCTGGATGCCTGTGTGGACTTGGCCAATGATGTTTTCCAGAGGATGCTCTTTGTTTATTCTCTGAGCAGGTATCACATCCAGCCGTATTCCCTCTTCAAGATTACTGTGGTTTAGATCAGTATTGTCTTCAAATGGGTGGAGAGGAGCTTGGAAGATCTGATCATTGTGTTCCACATAGTCAGCAGCATTAGCATCAGAGGCCTCTTTATCATGAATTGAGGAGGCTTCATTTAGGGTTTCATTGTCAGAGAGATTGCTACTTGTGGTGTTGGATGTAATGGCTTCACCTGAACTGGCTTCAATAGCTTCTGCCACTGATGGAGGATCGATGGATGGCCTTTTCATCCTGATGTAGGGACTGGGAAACTCCAGTCTATAGTCAGAAGAAGAGGTGGAGGTAGAAGGTGTTGAGTTTGAAGAAGGAGGCTCCATATTTGAGAATATGAGGGGCTCAAATATCTGGGTGAAGAAGTCTATATCAAAAAGCCAGTTGGGACCTTTGCCTTGTTCACAGACAACGTGTTCCCTGCATTCCACATTAGCAGATTCTTCCACAATCCGAGTCCTAGAATTGAACACTCGGTAGGCCTTCGATTGAGAGGAGTAACCCACAAAGTAACCTTCATCAGACTTTGCACCGAATTTAGGAAGAACTCCATGTGTGATGAGGATGGTACATGGACATCCAAAGGGCTTCAGGAAGCCAATGTAGGGAACTCTTTTGAGCCAGAGTTCATAGGGAGTTTTCTGGAGAGGCTTAACAATAAGGACTCTATTCTGCACATAACAAGCTGTGCTTACTGCTTCTGCCCAGAAAGTAAGGGGCAGTTTTGAGTTAGCCAGCATAGATCTTGCTGATTCAATCAGAGTCCTGTTTCTTCTTTCAGCAACCCCATTTTGTTGAGGAGTTCTTGGAGCACTGTACTGCCTTTCAATGCCCTTGCTCTCACAGAAACTGTTCAAAGTGTGATTTTTAAACTCTGTTCCCTGATCACACCTTATGATCTTTACCTTCAGATTACTTTGATTCTCTACCCTGAGAATATAGGATTTGAGAATCTCAGCAGTTTCATCTTTTGTTCTTAGGAAGAATACCCAAGAGAATCTGGAGAAGTCATCAGTGATCACCAGACAGTAGGACTTTTTGCCCATTGACATGACATTTGTAGGACCAAAGAGATCCATATGCAGTAGCTGGAGTGGAGTGTCATTTGTGTTCAATGTCTTGGGCTTATGGGAACTTTTGTGTTGTTTTCCCTTCAAGCAGGCAATGCAATGATCGTCTAGCTGGAATTCTTTGTCAGGAAGCCCTCTGACAAGATTGTCCTTCACTAATTTATTGATTGTTTTGATGTTAACATGGCTTAACCTCCTGTGCCAGAGAGCGGATTCATCAACTGATGCCTTTGACAGAAAACATGAAACACTACCAGATGGAGTGACTTCATTCATGTCAAGCACATATAAGTTGTCCTTTCTATTAGCAGTTAGGAGAATCTTCTCTGGGGGGGGTTTAGATAAGCCAGGAGCTAACACGAAACATTCTTTGTCAGTGAAGAGCATCCAATGCTTTTGATCACATACTTGAGAAACACTCATGAGATTGAAGTCAAGTTCTTTAACATAGTTGACTCTTTCAATACTCATCCTTTCATTGGACACAGTGCCTTGTCCAGTGATAGATCCACCTTTTGAGTCACTCCCAAAGGCAACATATCCTCCATTGAAATGTCTGAAGTTGGAGAGGATGGATCTGTTGCCTGTCATGTGCCTGGAACAGCCGCTATATACCACCCAGGTGTTATTCTTATTACCTGGCTGTCCCTGCACATGAAAGAGATTTAGTTAGTGGGAGTGGTCCAAGAGCTCTCCTTTTTGAAGAAAAGAGTTCTTGGACATTCCGATTCATCATGCGTGCATTCAACAGCACCGATGATGATTTTGCTGACAGGAGCAGAGATTTTGGCTTTCTATTGCTTAAGAAGTGGTTTTCCAGTTCTCTTTTCTTTATCGGCTGCGGATTTGGCTTTGGCAGCTGATGAATTTGCTCTATCAGCAGCTGATTTTCCTGCTTGAGGTTTTGGCCTGTCAGCAGGGGCAGGTTTTGCTACTGATGGCTTCAGCTTATCAGCTGCAGATGTTGCTACTGATGACCTTGGCTTTTCAGCAACAGATTTTGCTTTTGCTGCTGAAAGCTTATTTGGAGCAGCAGCAGATTTAGTTTTTGCTGCTGACTGCTTTGTTTGAGCACCAGCAGATTTGGTGGCTGCTGAAGGCTTTGCCTTTTGCTGCTGCTTGTATTTTTCTACAGTTTCAACTCTTCTACTGGCTGCAGATGGCCTATCAACTGAAGTATGCTGATCCTTCTTTTGTTTATGCGCTGATTGAAGAAGGATATGGTTGAAGGGGTTAAACTGACATTTTGCAGCAAAGTGGTTTGATTCCCCACATATGATGCAGGACTGCTGAACCTTGGGCTGCTGCTTCATTGGTGGAGAAGAAGAGTTTCTGAACTGAGTTTTCTTGGTCGTAACTCTTCTAACTTGTTGCTGATTCTTCTGATTTGGCATGAACTGAGGCTTGGAGTTTGTGGGTCCTGATGTTTGTCCCTTTTCAGTGTTTAGCTTTCTTCCACCTGGAGGATAGCTGATCCTTATCTGTTTGAATGGTACAGGGGCTGGAACAGCTGGGAGAACAGTAGGGACTAGGACTCTATTCAGAACAGCTTCAGATGAGGCTGTACTGGTTTCATCATGGTCTGAGAGGGTTAACTCAGATTCTGATGAGGTTGTACAGTCTTTAACAAGGGGTTCATCCATTGAAGGATCAAGATTTCTGTTTGCAGTGTCGAGTTTTGCGACATCGAAGCTTGGTTCATAGATGGCAACATAGTCAGCTGGATGAGGAACAGTATTGTACTGTTCCTTGCCATATCCAAGTCCTCCAAGCTTTACCTTTTCATGGACTTGAATGTCTAGAAGTCTCTGTAGCTTTTTAGAAGAAAATTCATATTTTTCAACATGAACTTTCTGTTCTGCCAGATCAGCTCTGGTTGATTTAAGTTTTACTAATAGATCATCAATCTGAGTTTCAAGATTGGTTTTTTCATGTTTTAGAGATGAAATCTCTTTCTTAAGGCATTCGATTTTTTCTTTGTAAGTGATTTCAACCCTTTTGAACTCAGATTTCATTTGAAGAAACTCTTCATTTTGATCTATAAGGTTTTGGTTATGTTTTCTATAACCTAAAACTTTATCAATGCAAGCTTGAGAGCATAGATGTTCAAATACCTGAGGTGGTATCTCTGCAATGTCTGCCATAAGTGCTTGGTTGGAGACAGGAACATCTTCATATTGAAAACTCCAGTCGAATTCCGCAGTTCCAACATTTGCACAAGCTGCAGTTTGTGCTGGGGGAGTTTGTTGCTGCTGCTGTCTGGGCTGACTTTGGTAGGCTTGTCTTTGAATGCCTGCACCCTAATTGGCTTTAGGTGCCTTGCACTCCCTAGCAAAGTGACCCGTTTGGTTATAGTTGTAACAACGGATCTTGCTTTTATCAAGCCCAACTCTGCTGTTTGAGTTGTTGCTTGGAAATGATCTTCCGGTTCTAGAATAGAACCTTTTTGCTCTGAGGGAGAGCATGGCATATGAGTGCTGAATATCCATTTCTTCAAGATCATCTGGATCCTCTTTTATGAAATACATGCTGCTTGAGTTGTCAGAGACAAAAGCAGTAGAGGTTGGCTGTTGAGGAGGTGCCTCAAGAAGAAACGGTGATGAGTTAGATTGTGAAGCGGTTGGGGTCTGAGGGTGAGTAACAATGGGAGAATAGTAGCTGCTTGCACTAGGACCAGAATGATCAGAGTGAAGCGCTGAGGAGGTAGTGGAGGAAGCGGTAGCTGATTGATAACTGGAGCTCCTTTCTTTAGCTTGAATCATTTCTAATTCATAGGTTTTGAGCATGCCAAAGAGCTCAGTCATCTGAAGAGTCTTCAGATTCTCTGTTCTTCTGATGGACACAGTGTATAATGTCCAACAACTAGGGAGAGATCTTATGAACTTCTTGAGAATGTCTTCATTCTCCAGCTTTACCTTGGAGCACTGCAGTTCACCTACAAGATAGGTAAATCTGTTATATAAAATAGTTAAGGACTCACCTTCCCTCTAAACGAAGTTCTCATACTGCTGCTTCAGTATGTCCCTTCTGTTCTCTTTGACTTCTTTAGAGCCAGCAAACATCTTCTCCAGCGCCTCCCAGAGCTCCTTGGCAGTTTTGTAGCTTCTGAAGTTGTGAAAAACTTCAATCGGAAGGCACATTTGGATGGCTCCCAGTGCCTTGAAGTCCACCTCCATTTTCTTGATGTCCTCTTCAGAGTACTTGGAGGTTTCCTTCGGGACTTGTATCCCTCCACCATCAGCAGAGGCCACCATGGGAATATATGGACCCTCCTTGATGGATCTCCACATTCCGTATTCTTGGTAACAGAAGAAGCTTTCCATGCGATTTTTCCACATGTCATAGTCTTCTCCAGATACCAACCTTGGTGGTCGGTTGATGCTGCCAATATCTTCAAAGCCATTGCTCTGTGCCATTTTTTTTTTGTTTTGATTTTGGTTGACTTGTTCAAAGAGATAGTTTAGAATAGAACCAGAGATGATTAAACAAAAGTTAGTTTGTTTAATCTGAGCCAAAGCTCTGATACCACTTGTAGGATCGTGAGAATACAAGATGGTTCTGTTCTTAGTTGAGGTTGGCGGAAACAAAATCAACTACACAATTTATAATCAAGTAAACACAAAGAATACTGATAAACACTGTTGTATTAAGCTTTTGTGAATGCAAAGATTACAAGTGAGAAACTCAATGAATAAGTATGACAAGCACTACTAGCACTATCAAGACACACTCAAGTCACACTTACAATGAAGTGGCAACTCAGTATTTATAGTAACTTAGAATCAAGACAGACCCTTGATTCTAAGGATCAGATCGAACACAAGCCGTTGATCTTGTTTATTAATTTACATTACATGTAAAGGCTAATCTAGTTAACTTTACTGAAACGTTTTCTTTATTCATGATTGTTTGCATGCTTGGAGAAGTGTATTGTTGTCCGTCATTGGTTGACCATAGCGGTTCCTTCTGCTTTGAGTCTGTCAGTTGCTTTTGCAGAAAGGTGTCAGAGACGCTTGGCCTGGATAGTCAGCTGCAACGTTTGGTCTTCAGTGAATAAGGCTATCAGCTGCAAATAGTGAAGGTTGCTGCTGGTAAGCCTATCAGCAGCAAACATGGATGACCGCTGCTGATAAACCTATCAGCAGCAACTTGTGCAGAATGCTGCTGATAAGCCTATCAGCAGCAACAAGTGTTGAATGCTGCTGATAAACCTATCAGCAGCAACAAGTGTTGAATGCTGCTGATAAGCCTATCAGCAGCATTTTTACTTAGAATAATTTGGTAGCAATCAGTCTTTGGTTCTACAATGCTGAAGGAAGAGTACTGCCCTCACGATGAGGTGCAGAAGCTTGAGGCCGAACTCTGGAACCTAAAAATGGGGAGGTCCAAAATTGAAGCTTACACTACCCGCTCCCATGAGCTGGCAACTTTGTCCCATAAATTGTGACCCCAGCATATAAGCAGATCGAGATGTACATAAGGGGCCTAGTCCCTCAAATTCAAAGTATGGTGACATCGTCCAACTCCACCACTGTCCAACAAACTATTCGGCGAGCCCACAGATTGACCGATCAAGCAGTTGCCCAATGTACACTACCTACGAGGAAGTCAACTTCTAAAGTGGTTGATAACAAGCGTAAATTTGACAGTCCGCACTTCAAATTTTCTTAGTTTAATCCACCCGCACAGCAGCAACATCAAAAGTTCGAGCATACCAAGAATACTTCATAGTCAAACTCTGCTCAGAAAAAGTAGGGTACCTTTGTTGGTAAGTACCCAAAGTGCAACAAATGTAATTTTCACGACACCGGAGCTTGTGACAGGTACCGTTGTCAACGGTGCGGAAAAATGGGCCATTCGGCCAAGGATTGTAGAGGAGATATGCAGACTAAACAGGCACCAACTTGTGACACCCCCAAGGGATGTTTTGAGTGTGGTAAATAGGGGCACTTCAAACGGGATTGCCCTCAGCTGAAGAAAGCTGGCAATGGGAACGGTAATGGCAATAACCATCAGGGTGGTAATAGGAATAATAATGTAAATGGTGCGAAGGGTCGGGCCTTCGTGATCGGCTCAGGAGAAGCTCGAAAGGACCACAACGTTGTTACTGGTATGTTTCCTTTAAATGATCATTTTGCTTCTGTACTATTTGATACTGGTGCCGATAGGAGTTTTATTTCTGAGAACTTTAGTAAATAGATAGATATGACCACAACCCTGTTAGAGCACAAATATTCCATAGAAATAGCTGACGGTAAGTTAATCGAGGCAACTCATATCCTCGAGTGATGTATGTTAGGATTATCTGGTCACAAACTCGACAGCGATCTCATGCCAGTTACACTTGGCAGCTTTGACATAATCGTTGACATGGATTGGTTATCTAAAAACCAAACTGAGATCATCTGTAAAGATAAGATTGTTCGCATTCCCTATCTAGTGGAGAGATCCTTTCTGTAAAAGGCGAGAAGAGTGGTGCCGTCGTGGGCATCATATCTTATATGAAGGCGCATAAATGTCTACGCAAGGGTCATACCGCGATACTATCCCTTGTCGCTGACAAACCTTCCAAGGAGAAGAAACTTGCAGATATCACTATTGTTCACGACTTCCAAGAAGTTTTTCCTGAAGACTTAGCCGGTCTTCCACCCCATCGACATGTCAAATTCCAAACCGATCTAACACCCGGTGCAGCACATATTGCCAGGGTACCTTATAGACTTGCACCAAGTGTCACACCCCGACCGATGGCGGAATCATCGGGGCGGGACATATAAGACTGTTCATGAGCACAAGGTTGACTAGATTGTAATATATTAAATCCATTCCCATTCAAACAAACACGAAACAAGTTCAAAGTACATAATGAAATACAATTTGTCTTTGATTTAATATTAACTAGGTCCAAAGCCTATGTGTAGCATGTCTTAATCAAACTCAAATGAAAGCACCTGAAACATGAATAAAATAAGGTCAACTAAAAAGTTGGTGAGTATAACACAAGTTTGTACATAGATAGCATATAGTTTGTAAACCAAATCCTTACATAACATGATAAATAAGGCATTTATGGGGAGCCGCTATTGTGTAACCAAGTACAATCAAACCTTAGTAACTAGTATGCAAATTGTGTTGTCGGTATCAATCACCTCCACTTGGGTGGGTTTGTCAGACTCAATAGATCTATCATTGAAAACCGTCGGCTTGAATAGTTAATGATTGCACATAAGTGTTCACAAAAGTTAGCACACATAGCACTCGGGCATAAAGCTCAAATTGCACACATGAATGTAAATAGGATTTGTACTTGTGTTGTTGGTGTAAATGTAAACAGTAATTTGAGTAGTGCTCATGTTTCACCCCAAAAATGTAAAAGAGAAAAAGGGTCTATGTATACTCACTTGTTTCGAAGGCGTAGCTAGCACAAATACTAAATAGTATAATGATCCTTGAGATGCACAAGATAACCTAAAGTGTAATATATATTGCATTAATAATGCACAATAGTCTAAGTCTAAGTCTATGGTTGAATTGGATGGAGTTAGTGATTTGGTACTTGAAAGTAAAATAGAAGATTCGAAATGAATATTTTTAGAACATTTTAAATAAGGTTTGATTTTGGGAGAATTACTTAAGTAAATTAAATAATTATAGTTTATGGAAATAACGTAGGTATTATATGTAATTTAGTATAATTAAATAAATGTTTTTTGTTTAGTTATAAATCAAATAAATAATTATTAACTTATTCATTTATTTATAAAATGTAATTTAAACATAACAATATTATTTAAGAGTAGAGTTTATGAATTAAATGTTGAACTTTAAATAATTTCCATTTATTTTAAGATTAAATATTTGATCTTTTCTAAATAAACAATAATACAGATTTTTTATAATTTCAATCATTTTTATTTTAAAAATTAATCTGAAATACTATTTGTAAAAAGAAATAAAAATTATAAATATTCTGTCAACACACACGACCGCGCCTAGACAGGGCACGACCGTGCTCGGGCCACGGGAGCGATCGCGCTAGCCAGGGCGCGACCGTGATGATCAACAGAGGGGCATAGCTAAACAAATCATTAGGCACGACCGTGCCTTGGACAGGCACGACCGTGTCTATTCTTCTGGGGGGGTAAGATCAAGTCTAGCCAACAAGCATGATTTGGTCTGAGCAGGAGGCACGACCGTGCTGTAAGTCGACACGACCGCGTCTCCCGAGGCATGACCGCGCTAGATGATTAGCGCGACCGTGTCTCTGTCAAAACAGGAACGAATTGATTGATTCTTATATTGATAGAGTCGGAATTGATAGGGCTTTCATCCAAAAGGTTATTACGAGTCTGTTTGTGTAGTTTAATTGTATTTAAAACATGTTCAGAATCGAATTCGATCAAACTATTTTTGAATAAAACTTAGGTTCGGGTTTGGGATGATTTCTATATTGAAAACCCAAATCAAGATGGGGCTTTTGATCTACAGACTAAATCAAATGAAAATACGGTTTCAATTACCTAGAACGACGACGAATCAATAGTGTACACTAGAGGAGAGTTCTGGCGACGACGGAGTGGTCTCCGGTGCTTTCTACTGTAACTCCGGTCAAAATGGTGTCTTCTGAAGCCTTAGGGAGGATCGATTAATGTGTTGGTTTGCTTAGTTGAGAGGATTCACAATGAAACGATGAATTTGATGGTCACAAAGGAGAGTCTTGATACTTTGGAAAAGGATCGATCAAAACGGGTTCATTTGCTATATTGAAAATGATTTAAACTCCTAATTGTTTGTTAATGTGAGAAATGGTTACGAAACCGAACGGTCCAGCGATTAAAGGCTGTTTTTACGTTTCAACTGATGCGAGGCGCGACCGTGCCAATAATAGGCGCGACCGTGCCAGACGAGGCGCGACCGTGCCAAAACATGGCGCGACCGTGCCTACTAGGGTTTCTGGTTATTTACAAAATCAGCCCCTGCAACTTCAGCTTTGACAGAATTAGCTTGGTTAGGATTTAACGGAACACTTAACGGGATTATTAACTGGATTAACTCAAGAAGGTATTACTACATGATTATAAGTTCTAAATTTTTGAATTGAATAAGATCGGCTAATGAGTAATGAGGTGTAGGTTTGAGTAAATATAGAGTTAAATGTTGTATTGCTATTTTATTAACTTAAATAAATTAAAATAGGGTCGGAAAAATACGGAATGTTACAGTCTCCCCATGTTAAGGGAATTTCGTCCCGAAATTTAACTGATGAAGACTACTAAATCAAGAAAGAGGAGGGAGTTTTGGGTTCTCGGTGAGTTTTGATTGATAGACAAGGCCTTGGGCCTGATCATCGAGGTTGAATACGAATGATGACTGTAAATTTAATTTTTGAACTGGATTTAGGGAGAAGGTTGCCGAATAGCAATTTGAATTCCAAACGTGAGATGCGTTACTTGGGATGAATTTGATGGGATTTTAAATTTTCAGTTTGTGTAAGATGTAGACTAATGTGCTCAAAATTGTTAGTGGGTGAGAGATTTTCCAAACGTGGGTCTAGGTCAAAACTTCACGTAAAACGAACAACGCTACTTTTGATAATATGATAGGACACTTATATATAGGAAGTACCATCGGCGTATCCACCATGCCCTTGTCATATTACTTCAGTTTCGTTGTTACATATCATGACAAGTTTTAGGTCACAACACACTACAAAATTTCACTATAGTTTCCATGCGCTGATTTTTTATAATTCCGTGTGCACCCGTAATTATTCAAATCATCGTATGGTCCGTATAGATCATTCCATTGTGTGCAGGTAAGGGCACAATTTCACTATTATCACGTCTATTGTTTACACATAAAAGTCGCTAACAATTAATTATGCATCAAATCAGATAAGTTTGCAACCAAAGAGTAGTAAAGTAGTAACACTTAAAGTTTCTTAGCTTGCTCGTGTTTGAACTAGAATACGTCAAACCCCGAGGCGTCTCAATGTATCATGGTCTTCAACTTTGGTGAACAAAGAACATGACCATGTCTTGGGTATAATGAAATCGATCCATTGTAATAATTGTAAGCAAATTTTGTTTCGAGTATATAGTAAGCACACAAGCCTCATGTATGATCTAGTGTTACGTAGTTCGTAATCAAATAAGACTCATATATATAGAGTAAACAATTTAGTGTCTTGTATTTTGTAATCGATAAGCTATAACGTGTAATGTAAACAACATAGTATTATGTGTATCGAAGGAAATGGATCTCATGTATAGTGTTGCATCATGTATCTTGTATAGTGTACACCGTTTAGTATAAAGTACTTTGTAATCAAATGAGTTTCATGTACAGTGTGGTCAATCTAGAATTATGTATCAATGAAGCAATTCTTATGCGTCACGTATATTGCAAACAATCTAGGTTTCGTGTGTCATGTGCTCAATCCAATAGCATATGTATTGCAAATAAACATGTTTCGTGTGTTACGTGATCAATCGAGCAAGTTGTAATTTGTAGGCAAACTAGTTTCATGTATTTTGCAATTTGTGTAGCATTGGGTATATTGAGGTTCTTTGAGTTTCATGTATCATGTGGTTACGTTGGATATATTGAAAGCGTGTATACGTGAGTATTGAACTTTGTGTGCGATGTGTACTAACGAGTTTTGCATGTGATCGAGTGCTGCGAACAAACGTGTTGTTTGGCGTTCTTGTATCATGTGGTAGTTAGGTTCAAGTTCTCAAATCTCATTGATGTTGGTGGGAAAAGGTTAACGTTTACGCGATATGGATCGTCTCTTGAAGTGCCAAGTGAAAGGTAACGAGGAGATTTTGAAAATATTCGGGAATTGTGTTTACAAATACGGGTCCTTGTTTGAACATATAATGTGAGAATTTGTTTTTGGTTGTGGACATATAAAGTAGTGAGATCATTGAATCGCATATTTTAAATGAATATGCAATTTATGAGAAAATATTTTTTTAACTTAAATTTTCAACTATTGGCTAAATAAGTTGTAGTATATTAATTTAGCCAACTTTAGAAATATTTACTTGAATGAAGAAAAATCAAAATTATTTATCAGTAGAAAGAAATTAATATTTTTATAAAAATGGTTGCATTAACCTTTCCTATTAGGTAAAAAGTTTTATGGAAAATTTATGTTTTTGGTATTATCTAAAATTTCGTTAAACATTTTATTTAAACAAGATAACGAGGTTTTGTTTAAATAAAAAAAATAGGATGATTTATTTAATGAAAGAGATTGTTGGTAATGTACTAAATCATGTTAAATGAAAGAAGTAATATTTGAGAAGGTTTGATGAAAATATAACAGGTGTAATTTACGTTCCACGGGTCAAATCAATGAAAAATAACTGTAGAGTTGAAATATATGGAATTGACTGAATACTGAAATGTTAAACATTATTCAAAACATAGGGTAATGGTTTTCAAATTGAAAATTTAAAGGAAATCAGTAGAAGCTTCTTCTAACGTCTCAGGTAGCTTTCCACTAGGAAGAAAATAATCGCCAAGATGAACACCGCTATGGTCACTCTGGTAGTAGATCTGGCTTCAGCCCTGGCGGTCTCCGTGCGATGCTCTTGAACTTCCTTTTCGAGGATGGAGATCAACTCCTTTTGGTACCCTAATTGGTTTGCTGGACTATCAATTCTTTGTCTTTGTAAATCGTGTATTATCCCCTGCTCTAACCTTTGCCTCTCAAATTATGAGGTTCTTACATATTGATGGAGGTCATGGGTTGGAATCCCCATAACACCAGTGGGTGCCATGGTTTGTCTTACCCAAGGGTTAGGATGGTATGGGTCGGGCATTAGGTATGGGTCTCTTAGTGGGGGTGGTAATTGATTATGGGGGTGAGGTGTATGATACGGGTTTATGGGTACGGGTGATCCGGGTGTTCGAAGTCTCGGACCGGTGTTCCTAATCCAGTCCGCCCTTACCTCAAACCTTGGCCTAGCATTTGGGGGTGTTGGTGATCGATAGACGGGTGTCTCAGTGTCTTCTTCCCAATCAGATTCTGATCCAGGACGGTAAACTGGGGAGGGAGGAGGGTAGGAGTCCATGTCTAGCAGAAAAACAATGAAAAAAAAAAGTTGTAAGTGATTATGAAATATGAAGTGTCAAATATAGAAGTTATTATGGGTTTTAGAGTTTGACTAGTCATAACGCCGAACCTTCACGATTATATTTTAGAAATACACTTGACCTATAAGTAATGTATCCCTAAGGAGAATTCCCAGGAAAGAGGGGTGGGTCACTAAGACACACTTATTTACCCTATCTTTCCTTAGCCAGAATTCCTCATGGGTTTACACACTCTTCCAGCCATCATGTATTAATAATATTATTGTTGGGCTCATGGTTAAGATGAGAATTGTTGTGAACTGGGCTTTGAGGCCCAAAGTAAGATTTATGCATTTTAGTGGGCTTCTTCTTCTTGTAGGATAGATGGGCTTCTTGGTTTATTATTGGTGGACATTAGGCCCAATAATTGAAGTCTTTGTTCATGAAGGTGATGGTATCATGTATGGGAGTCTAAATGCGAATGAATAACTTGGTGTGTATGTGTGTGTGTTAAACTTAGGATAGTGTTTAAATAATTTAAGTAGGTAGCTATGAATAGGAGGAAAAGTTGAAAGGAAATGTGACACATGAACTATTGAGTGTTGTGTCATGTGATGTAATCATATAGTATAACATATAAAGATATTCACATAGGAAATAATCATATAGCATGTAGGTAGTAATGAGTGTAAGCATGGGAGTTATCAAGTAGTGTGACACATAAGTCATCATGTATTATATCAAATGGTGTAAATACTTATGATATCATGTAAAAATAATCACACAGGAATTGAAAAATGTAACATGTAGTAGCATGGCATTGTATGGGTGTCCTAAAGTTATAGTCTAGGTCAAGAGTGTCTAATAACCTAGTTCCCTATAACCAAGGCTCTGATACCAATCTGTCACACCCCGACCGATGGCGGAATCATCGGGGCGGGACATGTAAGACTGTTCATGAGCCCAAGGTTGACTAGATTGTAATATATTAAATCCATTCCCATTCAAACAAACACGAAACAAGTTCAAAGTACATAATGAAATACAATTTGTCATTGATTTAATATTAACTAGGTCCAAAGCCTATGTGTAGCATGTCTTGATCAAACTCAAATGAAAGCACCTGAAACATGAATAAAATAAGGTCAACTAAAAAGTTGGTGAGTATAACACAAGTTTGTACATAGATAGCATATAGTTTGTAAACCAAATCCTTTACATAACATGATAAATAAGACATTTATGGGGAGCCGCTATTGTGTAACCAAGTACAATCAAACCTTAGTAACTAGTATGCAAATTGTGTTGTCGGTATCAATCACCTCCACTTGGGTGGGTTTGTCAGACTCAATAGATCTATCATTGAAAACCGTCGGCTTGAATAGTTAATGATTGCACATAAGTGTTCACAAAAGTTAGCACACATAGCACTCGGGCATTAAGCTCAAATTGCACACATGAATATAAATAGGATTTGTACTTGTGTTGTTGGTGTAAATGTAAACAGTAATTTGAGTAGTGCTCATGTTTCACCCCAAAAATGTAAAAGAGAAAAAGGGGCTATGTATACTCACTTGTTTCGAAGGCGTAGCTAGCACAAATACTAAATAGTATAATGATCCTTGAGATGCACAAGATAACCTAAAGTGTAATATATATTGCATTAATAATGCACAATAGTCTAAGTCTAAGTCTATGGTTGAATTGGATGGAGTTAGTGATTTGGTACTTGAAAGTAAAATAGAAGATTCGAAATGAATATTTTTAGAACATTTTAAATAAGGTTTGATTTTGGGATAATTACTTAAGTAAATTAAATAATTATAGTTTATGGAAATAACGTAGGTATTATATGTAATTTAGTATAATTAAATAAATGTTTTTTGTTTAGTTATAAATCAAATAAATAATTATTAACTTATTCACTTATTTATAAAATGTAACTTAAACATAACAATATTATTTAAGAGTAGAGTTTATGAATTAAATGTTGAACTTTAAATAATTTCCATTTATTTTAAGATTAAATATTTGATCTTTTCTAAATAAACAATAATACAGATTTTTTATAATTTCAATCATTTTTATTTTAAAAATTAATCTGAAATACTATTTGTAAAAAGAAATAAAAATTATAAATATTCTGTCAACACACACGACCGCGCCTAGACAGGGCACGACCGTGCTCGGGCCACGGGTGCGATCGCGCTAGCCAGGGCGCGACCGTGATGATCAACAGAGGGGCATAGCTAAACAAATCATTAGGCACGACCGTGCCTTGGACAGGCACGACCGTGTCTATGCTTCTGGGGGGGTAAGATCAAGTCTAGCCAACAAGCATGATTTGGTCTGAGCAGGAGGCACGACCGTGCTGTAAGTCGACACGACCGCGTCTCCCGAGGCACGACCGCGCTAGATGATTAGCGCAACCGTGTCTCTGTCAAAACAGGAACGAATTGATTGATTCTTATATTGATAGAGTCGGAATTGATAGGGCTTTCATCCAAAAGGTTATTACGAGTCTGTTTGTGTAGTTTAATTGTATTTAAAACATGTTTAGAATCGAATTCGATCAAACTATTTTTGAATAAAACTTATGTTCGGGTTTGGGATGATTTCTATATTGAAAACCCAAATCAAGATGGGGCTTTTGATCTACAGACTAAATCAAATGAAAATACGGTTTCAATTACCTAGAACGACGACGAATCAATAGTGTACAGTAGAGGAGAGTTCTGGCGACGACGGAGTGGTCTCCGGTGCTTTCTACTGTAACTCCGGTCAAAATGGTGTCTTCTGAAGCCTTAGGGAGGATCGATTAATGTGTTGGTTTGCTTAGTTGAGAGGATTCACAATGAAACGATGAATTTGATGGTCACAAAGGAGAGTCTTGATACTTTGGAAAAGGATCGATCAAAACGGGTTCATTTGCTATAATGAAAATGATTTAAACTCCTAATTGTTTGTTAATGTGAGAAATGGTTACGAAACCGAACGGTCCAGCGATTAAAGGCTGTTTTTACGTTTCAACTGATGCGAGGCACGACCGTGCCAATAATAGGCGCGACCGTGCCAGACGAGGCGCGACCGTGCCAAAACATGGCGCGACCGTGCCTACTAGGGTTTCTGGTTATTTACAAAATCAGCCCCTGCAACTTCAGCTTTGACAGAATTAGCTTGGTTAGGATTTAACGGAACACTTAACAGGATTATTAACTGGATTAACTCAAGAAGGTATTACTACATGATTATGAGTTCTAAATTTTTGAATTGAATACGATCGGCTAATGAGTAATGAGGTGTAGGTTTGAGTAAATATAGAGTTAAATGTTGTATTGCTATTTTATTAACTTAAATAAATTAAAATAGGGTCGGAAATGTACGGAATGTTACAGTCTCCCCATGTTAAGGGAATTTCGTCCCGAAATTTAACTGATGAAGACTACTAAATCAAGAAAGAGGAGGGAGTTTTGGGTTCTCGGTGAGTTTTGATTGATAGACAAGGCCTTGGGCCTGATCATCGAGGTTGAATACGAATGATGACTGTAAATTTAATTTTTGAACTGGATTTAGGGAGAAGGTTGCCGAATAGCAATTTGAATTCCAAACGTGAGATGCGTTACTTGGGATGAATTTGATGGGATTTTAAATTTTCAGTTTGTGTAAGATGTAGACTAATGTGCTCAAAATTGTTAGTGGGTGAAAGATTTCACAAACGTGGGTCTAGGTCAAAACTTCACGTAGCACGAACAACGCTACTTTTGATAATATGATAGGACACTTATATATAGGAAGTACCATCGGCGTATCCACCATGCCCTTGTCATATTACTTCAGTTTCGTTGTTACATATCATGACAAGTTTTAGGTCACAACACACTACAAAATTTCACTATAGTTTCCATGCGCTGATTTTTTATAATTCCGTGTGCACCCGTAATTATTCAAATCATCGTATGGTCCGTATAGATCATTCCATTGTGTGCGGGTAAGGGCACAATTTCACTATTATCACGTCTATTGTTTACACATAAAAGTCGCTAACAATTAATTATGCATCAAATCAGATAAGTTTGCAACCAAAGAGTAGTAAAGTAGTAACACTTAAAGTTTCTTAGCTTGCTCGTGTTTGAACTAGAATACGTCAAACCCCGAGGCGTCTCAATGTATCATGGTCTTCAACTTTGGTGAACAAAGTGCATGACCATGTCTTGGGTATAATGAAATCGATCCATTGTAATAATTGTAAGCAAATTTTGTTTCGAGTATATAGTAAGCACACAAGCCTCATGTATGATCTAGTGTCACGTAGTTCGTAATCAAATAAGTCTCATATATATAGAGTAAACAATTTAGTGTCTTGTATTTTGTAATCGATAAACTATAACGTGTAATGTAAACAACATAGTATTATGTGTATCGAAGGAAATGGATCTCATGTATAGTGTTAGCATCATGTATCTTGTATAGTGTACACCGTTTAGTATAAAGTACTTTGTAATCAAATGAGTTTCATGTACAGTGTGGTCAATCTAGAATTATGTATCAATGAAGCAATTCTTATGCGTCACGTATATTGCAAACAATCTAGGTTTCGTGTGTCATGTGCTCAATCCAATAGCATATGTATTGCAAATAAACATGTTTCGTGTGTTACGTGATCAATCGAGCAAGTTGTAATTTGTAGGCAAACTAGTTTCGTGTATTTTGCAATTTGTGTAGCATTGGGTATATTGAGGTTCTTTGAGTTTCATGTATCATGTGGTTACGTTGGATATATTGAAAGCGTGTATACGTGAGTATTGAACTTTGTGTGCGATGTGTACTAACGAGTTTTGCATGTGATCGAGTGCTGCTGACAAACGTGTTGTTTGGCGTTCTTGTATCATGTGGTAGTTAGGTTCAAGTTCTCAAATCTCATTGATGTTGGTGGGAAAAGGTTAACATTTACACGATATGGATCGTCTCTTGAAGTGCCAAGTGAAAGGTAACGAGGAGATTTTGAAAATATTCGGGAATTGTGTTTACAAATACGGGTCCTTGTTTGAACATATAATGTGAGAATTTGTTTTTGGTTGTGGACATATAAAGTAGTGAGATCATTGAATCGCATATTTTAAATGAATATGCAATTTATGAGAAAAAAATTTTTTAACTTAAATTTTCAACTATTGGCTAAATAAGTTGTAGTATATTAATTTAGCCAACTTTAGAAATATTTACTTTAATGAAGAAAAATCAAAATTATTTATCAGTAGAAAGAAATTAATATTTTTATAAAAATGGTTGCATTAACCTTTCCTATTAGGTAAAAAGTTTTATGGAAAATTTATGTTTTTGGTATTATCTAAAATTTCGTTAAACATTTTATTTAAACAAGATAACGAGGTTTTGTTTAAATAAAAAAAATAGGATGATTTATTTAATGAAAGAGATTGTTGGTAATGTACTAAATCATGTTGAATGAAAGAAGTAATATTTGAGAATGTTTGATGAAAATATAACAGGTGTAATTTACGTTCCACGGGTCAAATCAATGAAAAATAACTGTAGAGTTGAAATATATGGAATTGACTGAATACTGAAATGTTAAACATTATTCAAAACATAGGGTAATGGTTTTCAAATTGAAAATTTAAAGGAAATCAGTAAAAGCTTCTTCTAACGTCTCAGGTAGCTTTCCACTAGGAAGAAAATAATCGCCAAGATGAACACCGCTATGGTCACTCTAGTAGTAGATCTGGCTTCAGCCCTGGCGGTCTCCGTGCGATGCTCTTGAACTTCCTTTACGAGGATGGAGATCAACTCCTTTTGGTACCCTAATTGGTTTGCTAGACTATCAATTCTTTGTCCTTGTAAATCGTGTATTATCCCCTGCTCTAACCTTTGCATCTCAAATTTTGAGGTTCTTACATATTGATGGAGGTCATGGGTTGGAATCCCCATAACACCAGTGGGTGCCATGGTTTGTCTTACCCAAGGGTTAGGATGGTATGGGTCGGGCATTAGGTATGGGTCTCTTAGTAGGGGTGGTAATTGATTATGGGGATGAGGTGTATGATACGGGTTTATGGGTACGGGTGATCCGGGTGTTCGAAGTCTCGGACCGGTGTTCCTAATCCAGTCCGCCCTTACCTCAAACCTTGGCCTAGCATTTGGGGGTGTTGGTGATCGATACACGGGTGTCTCAGTGTCTTCTTCCCAATCAGATTCTGATCCAGGATGGTAAACCTGGGAGGGAGGAGGGTAGGAGTCCATGTCTAGCAGAAAAACAATGAAAAAAAAAAAGTTGTAAGTGATTATGAAATATGAAGTGTCAAATATAGAAGTTCTTATGGGTTTTAGAGTTTGACTAGTCATAACGCCGTACCTTCACGATTATATTTTAGAAATACACTTGACCTATAAGTAATGTATCCCTAAGGAGAATTCCCAGGAAAGAGGGGTGAGTCACTAAGACACACTTAAGTACCCTATCTTTCCTTAGCCAGAATTCCTCATGGGTTTACACACTCTTCCAGCCATCATGTATTAATAATATTAGTGTTGGGCTCATGGTTAAGATGAGAATTGTTGTGAACTGGGCTTTGAGGCCCAAAGTAAGATTTATGCATTTTAGTGGGCTTCTTCTTCTTGTAGGATAGATGGGCTTCTTGGTTTATTATTGGTGGACATTAGGCCCAATAATTTAAGTCTTTGTTCATGAAGGTGATGGTATCATGTATGGGAGTCTAAATGCGTATGAATAACTTGGTGTGTATGTGTGTGTGTTAAACTTAGGATAGTGTTTTAAATAATTTAAGTAGGTAGCTATGAATAAGAGGAAAAGTTGACAGGAAATGTGACACATGAACTATTGAGTGTTGTGTCATGTGATCATATAGTATAACATATAAAGATATTCACATAGGAAATAATCATATAGCATGTAGGTAGTAATGAGTGTAAGCATGGGAGTTATCAAGTAGTGTGAAACATAAGTCATCATGTATTATATCAAATGGTGTAAATACTTATGATATCATGTAAAAATAATCACACAGGAATTGAAAAATGTAACATGTAGTAGCATGGCATTGTATGGGTGTCCTAAAGTTATAGTCTAGGTCAAGAGTGTCTAATAACCTAGTTCCCTATAACCAAGGCTCTGATACCAATCTGTCACACCCCGACCGATGGCGGAATCATCGGGGCGGGACATGTAAGACTGTTCATGAGCACAAGGTTGACTAGATTGTAATATATTAAATCCATTCCCATTCAAACAAACACGAAACAAGTTCAAAGTACATAATGAAATACAATTTGTCTTTGATTTAATATTAACTAGGTCCAAAGCCTATGTGTAGCATGTCTTGATCAAACTCAAATGAAAGCACCTGAAACATGAATAAAATAAGGTCAACTAAAAAGTTGGTGAGTATAACACAAGTTTGTACATAGATAGCATATAGTTTGTAAACCAAATCCTTTACATAACATGATAAATAAGGCATTTATGGGGAGGCGCTATTGTGTAACCAAGTACAATCAAACCTTAGTAACTAGTATGCAAATTGTGTTGTCGGTATCAATCACCTCCACTTGGGTGGGTTTGTCAGACTCAATAGATCTATCATTGAAAACCGTCGGCTTGAATAGTTAATGATTGCACATAAGTGTTCACAAAAGTTAGCACACATAGCACTCAGGCATAAAGCTCAAATTGCACACATGAATATAAATAGGATTTGTACTTGTGTTGTTGGTGTAAATGTAAACAGTAATTTCAGTAGTGCTCATGTTTCACCCCAAAAATGTAAAAGAGAAAAAGGGGCTATGTATACTCACTTGTTTCGAAGGCGTAGCTAGCACAAATACTAAATAGTATAATGATCCTTGAGATGCACAAGATAACCTAAAGTGTAATATATATTGCATTAATAATGCACAATAGTCTAAGTCTAAGTCTATGGTTGAATTGGATGGAGTTAGTGATTTGGTACTTGAAAGTAAAATAGAAGATTCGAAATGAATATTTTTAGAACATTTTAAATAAGGTTTGATTTTGGGATAATTACTTAAGTAAATTAAATAATTATAGTTTATGGAAATAACGTAGGTATTATATGTAATTTAGTATAATTAAATAAATGTTTTTTGTTTAGTTATAAATCAAATAAATAATTATTAACTTATTCATTTATTTATAAAATATAACTTAAACATAACAATATTATTTAAGAGTAGAGTTTATGAATTAAATGTTGAACTTTAAATAATTTCTATTTATTTTAAGATTAAATATTTGATCTTTTCTAAATAAACAATAATACAGATTTTTTATAATTTCAATCATTTTTATTTTAAAAATTAATCTGAAATACTATTTGTAAAAAGAAATAAAAATTATAAATATTCTGTCAACACGCACGACCGCGCCTAGACCGGGCACGACCGTGCTCGGGCCACGGGTGCGATCGCGCTAGCCAGGGCGCGACCGTGATGATCAACAGAGGAGCATAGCTAAACAAATCATTAGGCACGACCGTGCCCTGGACAGGCACGACCGTGTCTATGCTTCTGGGGGGGTAAGATCAAGTCTAGCCAACAAGCATGATTTGGTCTGAGCAGGAGGCACGACCGTGCTGTAAGTCGACACGACCGCGTCTCCCGAGGCACGACCGCGGTAGATGATTAGCGCGACCGTGTCTCTGTCAAAACAGGAACGAATTGATTGATTCTTATATTGATAGAGTCGGAATTGATAGGGCTTTCATCCAAAAGGTTATTACGAGTCTGTTGGTGTAGTTTAATTGTATTTAAAACATGTTTAGAATCGAATTCGATCAAACTATTTTTGAATAAAACTTAGGTTCGGGTTTGGGATGATTTCTATATTAAAAACCCAAATCAGGATGGGGCTTTTGATCTACAGACTAAATCAAATGAAAATACGGTTTCAATTACCTAGAACGACGACGAATCAATAGTGTACAGTAGAGGAGAGTTCTGGCGACGACGGAGTGGTCTCCGGTGCTTTCTGCTGTAACTCCGGTCAAAATGGTGTCTTCTGAAGCCTTAGGGAGGATCGATTAATGTGTTGGTTTGCTTAGTTGAGAGGATTCACAATGAAACGATGAATTTGATGGTCACAAAGGAGAGTCTTGATACTTTGGAAAAGGATCGATCAAAACGGGTTCATTTGCTATAATGAAAATGATTTAAACTCCTAATTGTTTGTTAATGTGAGAAATGGTTACGAAACCGAACGGTCCAGCGATTAAAGGCTGTTTTTACGTTTCAACTGATGCGAGGCGCGACCGTGCCAATAATAGGCGCGACCGTGCCAGACGAGGCGCGACCGTGCCTACTAGGGTTTCTGGTTATTTACAAAATCAGCCCCTGCAACTTCAGCTTAGACAGAATTAGCTTGGTTAGGATTTAACGGAACACTTAACGGGATTATTAACTGGATTAACTCAAGAAGGTATTATTACTTGATTATGAGTTCTAAATTTTTGAATTGAATACGATCGGCTAATGAGTAATGAGGTGTAGGTTTGAGTAAATATAGAGTTAAATGTTGTATTGCTATTTTATTAACTTAAATAAATTAAAATAGGGTCGGAAAAATACGGAATGTTACACCAAGTGAGCTGCAGGAGTTATCCACATAGTTGCAAGAACTGTTGGATGGGTTTCATCCGACCCAGTTCATCACCATGGGGAGCCCTAGTCTTATTTGTCAAAAAGAAAGATGGGACTTTTCGTATGTGTATTGATTATCCAGAACAAGGTCACTATCAAGAACCGCTATCCACTTCCCCGCATTGACGATCTATTCGACCAACTTCAAGGGTCGAGTGTCTATTCAAAAATCGATTTAAGATCAGGATATCATCAGCTGCGAGTTCGTGATGAAAATACATCCAAAACCGCTTTCAGAACCCGGTACGGCCATTATGAGTTTTTGGTCACTCCATTCGGATTAACCAACGCACCCACGGTGTTCATTGACCTCATGAACCACGTGTGTAAGCCCTACATCGACCAATTCGTCATCGTATTCATTGAAGATATCCTTATCTAGTCAATGAGACGGGAATACATGTCGATCCAACCAAAGTAGAGGCCATTAAGAATTGGGCAGCGCCAACGAATCCGACAGAGGTGCGACAATTTCTGGGATTGGCTGGTTACTACCGCCGATTCACAGAGGGATTTTCTAAGATCGCTCAACCTCTCACCGCCCTAACTCAAAAAGATAAACCGTATACCTGGAGCGAAACTCATGATTCAGCATTCCAACTTCTGAAGCTGAAACTCTATAGCGTCCCCATCCTATCTCTGCCAGAAGGAACGGATGACTTCATAGTGTATTGTGATGCTTCTATCCAGGGTCTCGGTTATGTGTTAATGCATCGCGAGAAAGTTATCGCATACGCTTCTCGGCAATTGAAACTCCACGAGAAAAACTACACAACTCATGACTTGGAGTTGAGAGCGGTGGTATTTGTGCTGAAAATCTGGAGACACTACTTGTACAGTACCAAGTGCACCATTTACACCGATCACAAGAGTCTCCAACACATATTTGAACAGAAAGAGTTGAACATGCGATAGCATCGCTGGATCGAACTCTTAAATGATTATGATTGTGCCATCAAGTACCATCCATGCAAGACTAACGTGGTAGCCGATGCTCTGAGTAGAAAGGAAATCAAACTCCGAAGAGTTCGAGCATTGCAACTCACTATTCATATAGGATTACCCGAAAAAATCCATAATGCTTAACTTGAAGCCTTAAAAGAAGAGAACTTAACGTTAGAAGCCACCCGTGCTATGGAGAAACAACTGGAAGTTAAATCTGATGGTATTCGCTATTTGACGGAGCGAATATGGATTCCAGTGTATGGAAACCTAAGAGAGCTTGTTATGGATTAAGCTCACAAATCCCCATAATCTGTTCATCCGGGATCTGACAAAATGTACCATGATCTGAAGGTGTTGGATTGGTGGCCGAACATGAAAGCCGACATAGCCACCTATGTGAGCAAGTGTCTTACCTATTCAAAGGTCAAGGTAGAGTATCAAAAGCCATCCGGATTGCTTCAGCAACCGGAAATCCCGATGTGGAAATGGGAGCAGATTTCCATGAATTTTATTACCAAATTACCCCGAACCCCTACCAGCTGTGACACAATCTGGGTAATAGTGGATCGTCTAACTAAATCCGCTCACTTCCTTTCTATCAAAGAAACTGACAAGATGGAGAAGTTAACCCGCATTTATCATAAGGAAGTAGTCTCTGGAGTTTCAATCATTTCAGATAGGGACGCTCGATTTACTTCGCGCTTCTGGCAATCCCTACAAAAATCTCTAGGTACGCGATGGATATGAGCATAGCGTACCATCCCCAAACTGATGGCCAGAGTGAGAGTACAATTCAAACCCTAGAGGACATGCTACGGGCTTGCGTAATCGATTTCGGAAATAGTTGGGAGACTCGCCTGCCGTTAGTTGAGTTCTCCTATAACAATAGCTACCATTCTAGCATCCAAGCAGCACCATTCAACGCGTTATATGGACGGAAGCGCCGATCACCTCTCTGTTGGGCTGAAGTTGGAGATAGTCAAATTACAGGCCCTGAATTTCTGCACGAGACTTCAGAAAAGATTGTGCAAATTCGAAACCATATGGCGCAGAAAACCGTTAGAGTTTCAGGTGGGTGACAGAGTGTTATTAAAAGTTTCACGTTGGAAAGGTGTGATCCGTTTCGGAAAATGGGCAAGCTAAACCCGCGTTATGTTGGGCCATTCGAGATAGTGAAAAGGATTGGTCCGGTTGCGTATCAATTAAACTTACCAGATGAACTCAATGGAGTACACAATGTCTTTCATGTTTCAAACCTAAATAAATGCCTATCTGATGAGACACTAGTGGTTCCACTCGAGGAGTTGAAAATCAATGAACAGTTGGGTTTCGTTGAAGAACCGGTTAAAATCATGGACCGTGAGGTCAAAACGCTCAAGCAAAGTAAGATCCCAATTGTTAGAGTTCGCTGGAACCCGAAACGTGGACCGAAGTTCACATGGGAACGAGAGGATCAAATGATGAAGAAATATCCTCAGCTTTTCAAGCACTCAAAGACAAACACGAAAGGTACTAATTAAATTTCGAGATGAAATTTCTTTCAACAAGGGGATGATGTGACAACCCAAACTTTTGGTTTCAGACAACTAGCAACTTGGATCAATTTTCGGAACGAAAATTATTTCAACAAGGGGATGATGTGACATCCGACATTTTCAGGATAACTCTATTAACACAAACATCTTTATCTCAACCATTTATTTGTTCAAACTCAGTTATCTCAAACATTCACACATACGTATCTGGGTCAGTTTCGCACAAACACTGACGTATCTGTAATTTGTAGAATTACCGGATCACACACGAGTCGAACCCGGAACGTTGGTGAACTAATAAAAATAATTGCGAACAATTATTTTAATATAAATTATGTGAATTTATATGTTTTGTGATTTTTCAGTGAATTATGTGAACTTTCGTGAAATCCCGTACGTTTACGCGGAACTTTGTGACTTTTACTATTTTAGTGATTTTTATAAATAGGTTTTATAAAAATATTTATTTAAAAACGATTTTATCTAGTGGATAAATTAAATGAATTATAAAATCCATTTAAATTAGTCCAGGGGTTATCTAAACCAAATTTTTAAACCCATGGAATAGATATTTAAAGATAAAGTTAAAACCCTAATCCCATTATTCTCAAAATTTCAAAAATTCCCAAACCCCCAACCCCTTTGGTGCCGTCGACCCCCTCTCACCATCAAACCAGCATCAAAAAGTTTTCTGTTTTGCAGTTGTTCAAGTATTCAAGCAATCCAAGCACCGATCTTCGTTTCTAATGGATCAAGTAAGAATTTTTCTTATGGTTATATATATATTTTCAAAAAATAGGTTTTGATAAACCCCAGTTTGATCCAAACAAGAACCCATTCGATAAAGGTGTAATCTTTGTTAACTAAATCAAGTATTATGATGATATTTGTCGGTTTTGTGAAACCCTAGATGTCTACAATCATGAATTACTATATAAGGAAACTTTTTATGATTTCTATCTTGCATGTTAGACATGATTAGGATGATATGATGATGGTTATGTGTTGTTTGATGCATGTTGAGATGAATTGTGAAATTAAATTTGGAATACCTAACTCGGTTTTGTGAACTTTCCAAATAAGGAAACTTTATTTTTCAAAAGTGATTATATCTTGCTATTTAAACATGTATAGTATGAATTGATGACAGATCTATGTTAGATAGAACATAATAACATGTTGTAACGTGCCAGATGATTGAAAACACGCATACTATTCATGGATTACTATAAATGGAAACTTTAACTTGAATTGTGATCTGCATGTTAAGTTCAAGGCATTTGTTATGATATGTGATGATCTAGGACATGATAGATTGATCTTATGAACATATTAGCGATGATAGTTTCTAGGAAACATGAATCCCAAACATAACTGCTATTTATAGAAACCTGCTATTTATAGAAACCTGTTATTGTAGGTCCCTCGGGTGTGGCGGATCGTCACATGCAAGTGGGTATACTAGTCGGACCGGGTGCGGAATGCCCGTGACTAGGCGAAGAGTCTAGCTAAACAAAGTAAACCGACAAGAGAAAACACTTTAAACGTTCTTTGTATTATAAACACTTGAAGGTTACAGAGAAAAGCACTGAGATTACAATCTGCGTATTTGCTATATTGTCTGCGTACTTAACTTCTGTCAACCTATCCTATTTATACCTGACCTGATGCCTACGCACTTAACAAGTGCGCAGGGCAAATTGCTCTTGCGTACTTAACAAGTACGCAAAGGTATTCTTGCGTACTTGCTAAGTACGGAGGAGCTTTCTCCTGCGCACAGTGCGCAAAACACTTAGAAAGAAATGCAACATTCAATATGTAAAAGTAAATACAACTCGATAAACTAATACATAAAGAATCTTACATACAAAGACAATTACAGACATGAAAATACAAACTAAGACTCTATCCAGAGTGTTGTCACTGGAAAGTGCTTCAACAAACTCCTCCTTGACAACAGCTCGGGATCTTCATCGTCTTCAGTCTTCAATCTTCAGTCTTCACAGTTGTCCATCCTTAGCTTCCATCTTCTTCTTGTATTCAAGGAAGAACTTGATCACCTTGTCATATTTAGAAGCAAGGATCTTTATCCATTCGTTCGTGTGGACACAATACCTATCAGCTAGTACCTCCAGATCTTTCACAGAAAAGTTGATGAAGCAGACTTCATCAAATATTCTGATCAGTTCTTTTAGCACTAAGTTCCCACTTTCGGAATGTCCCTTTCACATGATCACAACCTCGCCCGTTTTTGGATCTACGTACCAGTACCACATGTCACCAAGAATATCCTGAGATAACTTGCTCAGGGGAATCTTAGTTTCATATCGCACTAGCTTATATACCAATTTCTTTAAGTGCTTCTTAGTCACAGGATGCACAGCGTGCTTATCCTTAACTCTCTTGGGCACCTGAGGCTTGAACATTTCAAAGTTCCCAGATCTTGCTTCACGCTACAGAACCACCCACAAACCCATCGCCACTGTGTGATTGGAATGACCCAGCAGCTCTCGGTTTGCAAGGTTCACCAGGTCGTATTTGGGCAAGGAGCTGAACGCTTCACTGGTGGGTTTCAAGTATTGAACCCCGCCAGATCTTTTGATGGCGAACAGCTGTTTGTCCTCCTCGAACATTACAGCCAAGATCATCCCTGTTGCTCCGTGCTTGTGTATGATAGACGTCTTTTGCCACACAGGAGTTGGACCCTTTGAACTAGTAGAAGGCATATCTGTCTCTTTTGGTGCCTCTAGGTCCACAGGTTTAGGGTCAACTGGGGAGGCTTCAGTCGAGGCTTCTACATTACTAGCCTGCTCGACTGAACCTGTGTCGAGCGGAGCGTCGAAGGATGGAACTTCAAAGATCTCTCCATCTTCTAGCTCGTACTCTCCTTCCCCGTCACCCTTGGGAATCTCTATCACCACGTGTTCATCATCATCATTCCAGTCATCACCAGAGTCGATCTCTCCTTCTTCCAGATTAAGGAGAGCATCGATATGTGCTTCCTTGGAATAGTCGGGCTCAAGATAAAGGATCTCATCATCAGATAAGTCCTTGAGCACATCGGTTGCTGACTTCCCTTTATCACCACCACCACTAGAGGTATCACCACCTCTTGCTGAGTAGACTCCCCCTCAGCCATTGGAATAGCAGAGATGGGCACAATTGCCAAAGCTTGGTGCTCACCTCCACTAGGACCGGCTTCAGGATCCTTGTCTTTATCGTCATCCTTAGTCAAGTCAATTGGAAGACAAGGCTCAGCACTAGTGGATTTCTTTTCTTTCTCTTTCTCTTTCTCTTTCTCTTTCTCCTTCTCCTGCTCTTTCTCATTCTCTTTTTCTTTCTCTTTCTCTTTCTCTTTCTCCTTCTCCTTCTCTTTCTCTTTCTCCCCCTGAGCATCAAGCTTCTTGGTCAGTTCTGCAACTAATTTGACCATCGCTTCGTGCTCTTTTCTTTGTAAATCCAGCCTTAGCTCAAGTGACGTTCTGTGGCCTAGAATCATTTCATTTGTCTTCATTAACAGCTCATTCTGTGCCATTACGTTCTTCAGTCGCTCATTAGTCCCCGTTCTCTGGCTATGTAGAATCCTAACTTCATCGGCCAGTGAATCAATCTGTGCTTGTTGAGTATCAGATTCCTCCTTTGAGTTCTGAATAGTCTTCAGCAATCCAGCAACTTGGGTTTCTAGCACATCAATCCTTGCCTCATTCGGATCAGGATGCCTAGACGATGACGCCTCGACATTATGGATAGGGGAGGAGAAGATGGTACCAAAGTCAAACCCTTGTGAGTAATCTTCATAAGTAAAGGGTTGACTTGGAAGATCAATGGTGGGTGTTGGGATTTGGGATGAGATGATGGGAGTGGGTGTTATGGTAGGGGTGATGGTGAGAGACTCTGTGACAATTGGAGTAGTCACCGCCACTTGGACTGATGTTGTAGGGAGGGTCACTGTCACAGGAACCTCCTCTGTGACTACCATGACTACCACGTTAGTTTGAACTTGTGGTCTTTTCCTCCAATGGTATAACTACTGTGAAGGTGGGGTAGAGGCTGAATCCGGACTGGCAGCTGAAACTTGTACTTGCTGCTGAGCCGGGGCCTCTACCACACTGGGGATAGCAACCTCTTGCCTATCTCCCCTATTCTTATGAACACGCTCTCGTCTTTGTCTTTGTAGAGCAGCGTCAGAGTCAGATGTTGGCTCATTTTCTTTTAGAGAACGAATCAGGTAGGGTTACCTGTGCCGATCTACTGGGGTGTGCCTGTGATGGTGCGTCATCGGAATCAGAAGAATATGATTCTGTTACTTCTGAATCGGATTCCTCAGCACCACCATCACCGCCTTCGTCGTCACCATCATCACTTTCATTATCCTCTTCTTGTTGTTCCTGTTGTTCATCTGAATGCTCACTTAGTTCAGGTTCCGATTCGTGGCTGTACCATCTCCAGTCTTCAGGTGTCACATATGCTTCATTTAGAAGGTGGCCAAAGAGTTCTGTGTGCACAGGGGTAGGTTCTACACTGCCTGGCTTCAGGAATTGAGCAAATACTCTTTTGTCCACTCGCTTGACTTGCAGTCTCTCCCCTATAGCAGGAAGATTTGGCAACGCGTCATCGATCAAGAGTTGAACAAACCTAGGGTACAATAAGAATCTAAACTTCTCCGCTGTGTTGATCTGGTCATTGATTGCTTTGAAGATGTAGCGCGAGAAGTTGTAGCCCCTATTAAGAGACAAGCCCACCATGGCTGCTGCAAGGTCATGACCCATGGCATCTTTACCAGCTTTCCTTGACGAGATGCACACGATCATGACGTGGGCGAAATACCGCCATTGGTCTAATACCCACATCTTTTCATAAGAAGCATAGTCCTTCGCTCCGACGTATCCCATTCTTTGCCTCCAACACCCATCCACAAAGTAGTCTGGATAGGCTGTCGGGTCGGTAGCAAGGTCTCTGAACTGCAAGACCCTTCTTATGGTATCTTCAGAAAAAGTGATAGCCTGACCAGCAACGGTAGCCCTTATGACATTGGGGGTTACCGTGCAGTCATGCTCTGCTGTCTCCCAGAATTGTTCCAAGTAAGGTCTTGACACGGTCGGGTCAGCTGAGATAGCATAGCTGACTCTTGAGCGGTTCAAGAAGTCAACTATCTCCCTATATTGCAATGCTGCACCTTTCCATTCGGGTTGAGTGTTCGCTAACAGGTTGAATTCGTTAGTAAACGCCCGAGCCATAATCTGCAAAATCACACAGAAAGCATAATCAGAACAACACGTATCATTGGAAATGAACAAACATGAAACGGTATAGTAGTTACTCTTTGAACAAAAATTTCAGACTTAGAAAATTTCCTAAGTGTTGGTGCTGCGCACTTAGCAAGTGCGCAGCTTTTTCTTCTTGCGTACTTAACAAGTACGCAAGAACTACCTCTTGCGTACTTGCTAAGTGCGCAAGAACAGCACTTAAGAAAAATTACAGAGAGTTTAGAATTTTATTGATCATTCAAAAAACGCGTCGAGTAGGTCACCACTAGGTCGGAATCAATGATTCTAACCTATGGGACCAGTATCAACACCACAAACTACCTAACCAGGACCAATTTTGACCTAAAACGGCCCCTCGACCCACTGACGGTTAAACTTCAACTGACGGATCAAAGCAAGGACCAAACAGGATAATTAGGAGTCGATTAAGTTTTCTAATCCGGATTAGTGACAAGAAATTACCCAAACAATCCCCAATTTTACCCAAAAATTCAAGAATAACCCTAAATTTTTTTAAGTCGACAATCGTTCCAAAAGTCACGAAATTACGGATGGATTTAGCCTAGAATCTCACCAAGTCGATGAAATGAGATGATGAAACAATAGACGGGACGAAAATATGGTTTAGGAACACTCGGTTTTGAGTAATAATTTACAGAGGGAAACTATCGGTTTGAATGTGATGAAACTGAGAAAAGTTTCTAAGTCCCACTTTTATACCCTTCACTAATCAGTCGTGCGTAATTGATAAGTGCGCACGAGTTAACTCTTGCGTACTTACAAGTGCGCAAGCTTTAACTCTTGCGTACTTGTTAAGTACGCAAGGCTTACTTCGTGCGAACTTGACAAGTACGCATAACCCTTAAGTGCGCAAATTTTAAACTCAGAATTTATTAAGTATTTCAAGTCCAATAACGAACAAGATAAAAATATTCAATCATGAGGTTTCAAATACAATTCAGGAAGGTTAAACAAAAATATTTTTGGCTTTTCTGAATAAAATTGAACTATGCATAAACTTAAATATTTTTTATCTTTTCTCATAGAAATATACAAGTATTCACACAAACTATTTTTGATCAAAGACACGAGCAGAAAATCATATCAGGCTATCTTTTAGTAAAAACGATACAAAGTAAACATCAAAGAATATGGGATCATGTCATGGATTACTCTTTATTCGTACGTAATAAGCACATAAACAAGTAATTCAAGTTGACAATATTATAAGATTTGAAACTATACGCATCTTTCTATCACATTCTTGTGTATTAAGGTATTAATTATAAGATATACAACGTGTACCCCACTGATATGCTATTCTAACTTGCACTATCTCAAGGCATCTAAGATTTTCCCAATAATTTTCAAAATTTTCAGAATGAAGCTACATCTATTAGTACAGGAAAAATCAAGCAGAATCCATAAGGATTATCAGGAATCATATGATTCAGAATCGAGTGATTCAGTTGTCTTGGTTTCATTTGATTTTCTTCATTGAATATCGGAATGATGATTCAGGATAATATATATGGTGATTGAATAAGGTAAGGGGATCCAACTTTTATCTGGATTTGATTTCAATGAATCAGGAATGATTCAAGGGTGAATACATGCTCAACGGTTAATGTAGAGACATGTCTTGATTCAATCTCTCCTTGCATACTTGTGAGTATGGGCAGTGAGATGAATCGCATTAATTGTGCTAACGACATAACCCGAAACTGACCTCAAAAGAAAATTATTGCCAAAATCTAACATCCTATATCTGATAATGATCTTTTCTATTCTTTTACGCACACACACTTGCAAACATGGGTTCAAATCACAATTGTAATTTAGATTTAGTTTCCACACTACTAGTGATTCAAAGACGCATACAGCCTACTGACAATTTAAATTACTTGTAAATAAGCAGATTAAAAACATAATAAGTTAAACAATTAAGTAAGCATGACGCAATCATTTCCCATATGAACAGTCTATGACGTTTAGATCATTTCTGATGTACTATCATTTCCTCTTTTCTCAAGTTAACTTTGAAATTTTCTCCATTTTCTATTTTTCTTTTTGTTTTTGTAAAATATTTTGAAACTTAAAAGAACTATACAGAAAATTTAAAAAGAAATAAAGTTTAACTTTCATGAATTGAATTGAATTAAGAAAAATTAATTTTCACTCAGGATTGAACATTCCTATCAAGTTGACAAGATGCACAAAACGGGATCGATCAAATGCCTTTGTGAAAAGGTCAGCAAGATTGTCATCCGTGTGAACTTTTACAAGTTCAATTAAATGATTTTCAGCACAATCACGGATGAAATGATGGCGAATCTCTATATGTTTAGTTTTGGAATGTTTCACCGGGTTATTTGTGATGGACATTGTGGCATTGTTGTCAATGAATAGAGGAGTTCCAGTGAAGTTTAATCCGTAGTCTCTCAAGTGCTGCTGAATCCACAGTATCTGAGAACAACCGCTCGCTGCAGCAATGTATTCTGCTTCACAAGTTGAGACAGAAACCGTTGACTGCTTCTTACACTGCCAGGAGACCAGTCTGTCTCCTAAGAATTGACATCCACCAGAAGTTGACTTTCTGTCAAGGTTACAACCGCCATAATCTGAATCAGTGTAGGCTTTGAAGTCGAATGACTGCTGCTTAGAGTACCAAAGACCTAATCGGGTTTCCCTTTCAGGTATCTGAAAATTCTCTTCACGGCTATCATATGTGACTCCTTCGGTTGAGACTGAAACCTTGAGCACAAGCACACAGCAAACATTATATCGGGTCTTGAAGCTGTGAGATACATAAGTGATCCGATCATCCCACGGTACAATCTGCTGTCTACATCCTTTCCATCTTTGTCAAGATGCAGACCAAGATTGACTGGGATAGGTGTTCCATAAGTACTGCTATTATTCATCTTGTATTTTAATAAGATGTCCTGCACATACTTAGTTTGATGTAGATAAATGCCATCCTCTCTTTGACTGACTTGCAGACCCAGGAAGAACGACAATTAACCCATATTACTCATTTCAAATTTGGACTTCATCACCTGCTCGAATTCCCTACACATCCCTTCATTGGTAGATCCAAAGATAATGTCGTCGACGTATACTTGTACAAGAAGAATGTCACCTCCTGCTTTCCTAATGAATAGGGTCGAGTCAATCTTTCCACGGTCAAAACCATTAGATAGTAAATGCTTAGATAATGTCTCATACCATGCCCGCGGTGCTTGATGAAGACTATAAAGTGCTTTGTCGAGCTTATACACTTTATTAATATTATGCGGATCTTCAAAACCGGGAGGTTGAGTGACATAGACCTCTTCATGAACTTTACCATAAAGGAAAGCACTCTTCACATTAAGTTGATAGACCTTGAAGCCGACATACGTGGCATAAGCCAAGAACAGTCGAATGGCCTCAATTCTAGCAACTAGGGCATATACTTCTGTGTAATCCAAGCCCTCTTGCTGATAAAAACCCTAAACAACCAATCTTGCTTTGTTCTTCACAACAACATGACGATCATCCGTCTTGCATTTGAACACCCATCTGGTTCCAATTGGTTGAAAGCCCTTTGGCAAGTCAACCAAATCCCACACGTGCAACTTTTGGAATTGAGACAGTTCATCTTGCATCGCCTCAATCCAACAGTTGTCAGTGAGAGCCTCCTTCACATTCTTCGGCTCTAACTGGGACACGAATGCAACATGCAGACATGTTTCCATGACACCAGTGTCAAATATCTCTGTGTAAAGACTAGTGTTCTCAGTGATAGTTCGATGACGAGTCTGAACACCGGCATAAGGATCAACAATAATGTTGTCAATTGGATGATTCCTATGCACTCTCGTCTCCGGTACAGTCTATTCCTGAATTTTTGGATCAAGATTCATGCTTAACTCCCCCATTTCCTGTGTTCCAGAGGAAGAAGATTCAATGTTAATTGGATCAGCTAGAGATTCATTTCCTATAGTTGTGTTAGGATTGGCTTGAGCGTCATCTCCAACAACAAGAATATCCTCACTGTCATCACTGTCATGAGTTCCAGATGCAGATGCAACATTGGAATCAGGAGTTACAATTGGTACAGTAGCACGAGTAGAGAAGCTGGAGTCATCACCGCCACCCAATAATTCATAAACGTTTGCGGCGTCAACTACAGATAAATCAGGAAGATTGAATGACTTGAATAGCGCATCATAATCAAAACCCCAAGCTGGACCTGTTGGTTCGGGTGGAATGTTGTGTTTACTACAATCCACTTCAAACCATTCCTCAACAGTACGAGTTCCTATGTTGTACACTCTCTTGTAAGGCGAGTTGGCAACGTATCCTAAGAAGATGCTTTCCACCGCTTTTGCATGAAACTTAGACTGGCGGTCTTTGTACTGTAGCAACAAGGTACAAGGACTACCGAAAGGAACTAGGTAATCAAGATTGGGAAGTCGATTGTTGATCAACTCGTAACAAGTCTTGTTGTGCCTCTTCACAACCAGAACTCTGTTTAAGACGTGACAAGCTGTATTAACGGCTTCTGCCCAAATAGTGACAGGAAGCTTTGCATCCGACAGCATAGTCCTTGCAGTCTCAATCAATGTTCTGTTCTTCCGTTCCGCAACTCCATTCTGCTGAGGCGTGTACGGCGCGCTGAATTCGTGACGGATCCCTTTCTTGAGACAGAAAAGCTCCATCAAATTATTCTTGAACTCAGTTCCGTTGTCACTCCTAATTCTTCTAACTTTCAGCTTGCAAAGAGATTCCAAGCTCAGAATCAAATATTGAAGAATATCAGCAGTCTCGTCTTTAGTACCTAAGAAATGCACCCAAGAAAAACGTGAGAAATCAACAGTTACTACTAGACAGAACGACTTACCTCCAATACTCCTGATACTTATGGGGCCAAACAGATCCATGTGTAATAGCTCCAAAGGGGTATCAATAGAGTTTTGGAGCTTGGGCTTGTGAGATTTCCGTTGCTGTTTGCCCTTTTTACAAGGCATACAGTCATCTGCAACGGTAAACCTCAGCTTAGGAACCCCGGTTACCAAACCGTTTCAGACAAGATGATTCATTTTACGATACAAAATATGTCCGAGTTTCCTATGCCACAAGATGGAGTCGAGCTTTGTCGCTTTAGAAAGCAAACAGGTAGGAACTGATGAGGTGGTTGTTGCCACGCTCATATCGATCTGATAGGTGTCGTTTGTTCTTGGCGCTCTCATCAGGATCCATCCTTCGGGAACTTCAAAACCGGGTTTCAGAATCAGGCATTCTGACTTGTCAAACATCACCGAGTACTCCTTATCACACATTTGGGAGACACTCAACAGGTTATGCTTCAGCTGCTCGCAGAAGTTGACATTGTCAAAGCTGACACAACCGTTCGAAACCACGCCTTGACACGTGATACTGCCACCTTTTCTCCGACAAATGCCACATAGCCGCCTCTGAATGGTTTAACATCTTGAAGCAGGGCCATGTTTCCTGTCATATGCCTGGAACATCCACTATCTACATACCAGCGGTTAGAGATTGTACCCTTCGGACGTCCTTGCACGAGTCACAATAGAATTAGTTAGATTTGGAGACCCAAGCCATTGTGGTCTTGGGTCGTCCAACCTTTTCAAAATAAATTACTTCCTTTAACTCACAGTCATGATGACTGTTCAAAATTGATGAATCTTTAGAAGAAATAGAACTAGGAGATTGAGAAGTTTTGGATTTTGCAGTCCAGGATCTCTTTTGTTTCTTAACCGAAACAGGAGACTTTGGTTCAACTACAGCAGATGAACTTGTGGAAGCTTCACCTGATTGAACTGAAGTCAGCTGTTCAAGCTTTCTCAACCACTTGTTCCGTCTCCTCCTCTATGGCTTAGAGAGTCTTGCCACAGGTTTCTAACAAGTACGTGTACTACCAGAGGTAGATACACGAGGTACAGCTGGTTGCGTTACCTTTCTTGGAACAGATGGTTTAGCTTCATACATGATCTTAGGCTTTACCATCGGTTTGACTGGTGGTTTAATCACATTTTGCTTTGGATTTTTGGGAGATGGTTTCACTGGTGGCGACCTGGGGATGACAGCTGGTTGTGAAACAACATGCTGTTTCCCTTGGTTCTTAGAAGGACAGTTCACAAAGATGTGACCAACCAAGCCACAGTGAAAACAGTTCCTCTTATCTACATAAGTTCTCTTGTAAGGCTCCTTAGATCTGGCCTTAGATAACTCAGCATTATGAGAAGGAGGAGTTGGTTTATGAACATTAGTCTGAGCCTTTACAGTTTGGTTTTTGGGGGTATAGTATTTTTCCAATTTTTCTTTATACCCAAGCCCATAGTGAGCTGAAAAAGCCTCTTTCTTTACTTGGTTAAGACTTTTATACCCCCCGTAAAGCATTACCTTTAGTTTATCATTTGTTTCAATGATGTCGGGTTCAGTTAAAATGCAATTATCACCATTGGTGATAACGTTTTTCTTTACCTTTTGTTCAGTCAACATTTCCTCAGATACTACTCCTTCAGGGCAAGAGTTAACCGACCCGTCTTCAGAAGCAGTAACAAACTCCTCACTAGATGTGGAGTTAACCTTACTTGAGGATTCATCCTTTTTAAGGGAATCATCCTTATCAGAGGACTCATCTAGACAAGTGAGATCAATGTCTATTAAGCATTTGACAAACTTCCCGCTCACTAGTGGAGGAATGGCATTAGTACCCAAACCTAACCCATTCAGTTGTCTCACCACAGACTCGTAGTGTTCCACCACAAAGCGAGAGTTTTTCAACTTCTCATAAGTGCATTTTAACTATAAGATCTCATTTTGCAGTTTGTTGATTTCATTGTTCCGTTTTTCTAACCCCCTGTATGCAACATCTAAGTGAAGCTGTTGATCATCTATTTTTAAAGAATATTCAGATTTTTCCTTTTTTAACGTTTCAATAGAATCTTTAAAACGTTTTTCATTTTCTTTATAGTTTAGAGCTGCCAAACTTAGGGGTTCGATTTTGTCTTGGAGCCTAGAATTTTCCAGTTTTAGCCCTTGACATTTAGAACATGAAATAACAGAGAAAGGGTTAGAATCTACCTCAGACGATGAACTTGTTGCTTCTCCCATGGCCATGAGAGCAAGAGCAGTGGTTGAATCCTCTTCCTCAGCTACAGGTGCTTCCATTTCTTCAGCATTCTTCACCTCCTCTTTAGCAGCAGTTGTAGATTCTTCTAGGTCAGCCATAGAATCTTCCCTTTTCTCTGCTTCCATCATCTCCATGATCTCAGCCATGAGACCAACCTGGGTTTGTGCGATGATGGCATCCTCAAGATGAACACCCCAGTCAAAGATGTCGTCCTGTTGTGCTACCAGTGCATTGGACGTTCCACTTTGGCTTTGATTGTGGTGGTTTGGATTGTTGTGGCCATGGCTGTTTCCTTGGCTGGGTCGGTGAAACCAGAGGCAGGTGCTCTGTCTTTCTAACACTCACTAGCAAAGTGTCCATAGTTCAAACACTTGTAGCATTTGGCCTTGGATTTGTCAAACCCAACCTTGGCATTAGGATGCCCGCCAATAAACTTTCTTCCTGTTCTGTTCAGGAAACGCTTGGCTCTCCTCATTAGCATGGCTATATTCCATTGAATATCCATGTCCTCCATGTCATCAGGATCCACTTGATTAAAATCTTCTTCAATCGTCTCTGGATCAGTAAGCTTGCCACCCATGAAATTTTCATATGCAAGCATACAAGATGAGAATAGTGCTACATGATCTTCAGCTATTCTGGCTATAGCTGAGTTGTTAGCTGAAGACGTAGCAGGAGGATTTCTTGAGTTATTTTGATGATGAGACCCTAACCCTGATCCTGAAGCATAGCAAGCATGACCACCACACCCAGTAGAGTGGTCTTCTTCAGTAGGATTTCCAGTGAAGAGGGCAATTCCAGAGCCCGATGACTTGGATGTAGAAGTCATCCCATGATACATAGAAGGGTCTTGTATCTGGGGTCTTCCAGAGCTCTCCTTTCTTCTTAGGTTCATGTCATGAGCTTGAACCTTTCCTATTGCCTCTTCAACTGTCAGCTCATAGAATTTTGGATTTTCCCTCATCAGGGTTGTGTACATCTCAAATTTGGGTGGTAAAGCATCCAAAAACTTTTCCACCATCTCTTCATCTGGATACCTGAGTTCAAAAGCCTTCAACTCAGTCTGTAAATGATAGAATCTAGAGATGAGGTCATTTAAAGATTCGTTCTCTAAAAATCTGAAGCACTCATACAGCTTCCTGAGAAGATCCCTCTTACTCTTTTTGATGTCACTGTTTCCTTCGAATCTCTTCTGTAAAGCTTTCCAGAGATCCTTAGAATTGTCATACCCTCGGAAACTGTGGAACAATTCCCGAGTTAATGCCATAGTGATCGAACCAAGAGCCTTCTTTTCTCGATCATAAGCTTTCTTTTCTTCTTCATTAAGCTTAGAGATAGGCTTTGGCATCACCTAATCAAGATAGATGTGTGTGGGATGCTTATATCCCTCAAGGATTGGTATCCATAATGATGAGTCGGTATATGAAATGTAGTGCTCAAAACGTACTTTTCAATTAGAATAATCGTTCACATTCAGCAACTTTGGTGGTTTCTGTGGTGTACCGATCTCATTATCATAATTCAGCAGGTTTCCAAGATTCTAAAGATTCGACATAGTGAACACTTAGTCAAATTTCCGAAAAGTCAGACACAGTTGCGCACTTGGTTTTGGCCTTGCGCACTTGAGAAATGGTCGTGCGTATTTAGATTTCCTCTTGCGTACTTAACAAGTACGCAGGAGTAAATGTAAGTACGCAGGATATAACTTAAGTTCGCCCAAGTTCAGTCTTGCGCACTTATAAGTACGCAGGAGATAAGTCTTGCGTATTTAGTAAGTACGCACAAAACTGTACTTTTTGCCAGAAATGGTAAGTACGCAGGATACCTTTTTAGCAACTTTCACCAAACTTTTCCGGTCACCTGAAACTCACCGGAGATGGTAAAAATTCGTCTGATGATCAATGCAAATGAGCCAAAGGGTCAGAAACTTGTTTCTAACCAACCTTTGATGCTCAAAACACTTAAATACACAACAAAAATCAGTTTTTTAGTGAATTTTGCTTCTAAAATAGTGCTCAAGAGCTACCCCTATTTTATCATAAAAATCAACAAAAATACCTCTTTTTGCTTGTAAAAACTCTCCAAACTCACTCACAACACTCGAAATCAGGAGCAAATGCTCTGATACCACTTGTAGGTCCCTCGGGTGTGACGGATCGTCACATGCAAGTGGGTATACTAGTTGGACCGGGTGCGGAATGCCCGTGACTAGGCGAAGAGTCTAGCTAAACAAAGTAAACCGACAAGAGAAAACACTTTAAACATTCTTTGTATTATAAACACTTGAAGATTACAGAGAAAAGCACTGAGATTATAATCTACGTATTTGCTATATTGTCTGCGTACATAACTTCTGTCAACCTATCATATTTATACCTGACCTGATGCCTGCGCACTTACAAGTGTGCAGGGGAAATTTCTCTTGCGTACTTAACAAGTACGCAAAGGTATTCTTGCGTACTTGCTAAGTACGCATGAGCTTTCTCCTGTGCACATGTAAGTGCGCAAAACACTTAGAAAGAAATGCAACATTTAATATGTAAAAGTAAATACAACTCGATAAACTAATACATAAAGACTGTTACATACAAAGACAATTACAGATATGAAAATACAAACTAAGACTATCCAGAGTGTTGTCACAGGAAAGTGCTTCAACAGTTATTTTTGGAAACTTGCCATTTTTAGAAACCGTGCTTGCTTGCTAGAACAAAAAGGATTTGTTGCTAAGTGCTAACGCATGATCATCTGTGTGTAATATGGTAGTATTCTACCAAGCAAATTTAATTTCATACAAAGTGTCACCAACGGGTCGTCGGGTCAAACTTGAGTTAAACATGTAAATTTTTCAAAACACTTAAACATTAGTATTGTTTGGATACTAAGGGTTCATATCAACTTGCATGAACACACACTTATAAACCTATAGTTTTAGGTGGCATTTAGAGGTTCTACAGTTTTCTCTTAGCTTTCACTTGCATTCACACTCAAGTGAGTTTCATGGCCCCTATCTTTACTTACTTTCCTTTTTGGGGGAGAAAGCATGCACGCAAACATTTTGGGTTTTGTGTTATTGTATTATCGCTTGCTTACTAAATTGCAAACATACCAACAAGTCCTTACATTCTCGAACCGTTAGTATTGGAACATAGCGAGGTGATTTTGAGTAGTACTACTGGGTTTTGACAAGCCCCACCCGAGTTAGTCGCGCTAACTTGATTGGAGGTCGAACGGGTGTAAGATTAGCCTAGACATTTGCCAATGTTCGGTAGACATGGAGGAAGACAAACAAACATACAGACAGTTAGCTTTGGTTCCGAACACTTGTAGTAGCATGACATAGACTAGCTATCTATCAGTATACATTAATTACATTATCTAGCAAACATCGAACTTTTTATTTACTTACATCTCTATGACCTTACCAACCATTGTGTTGACACTTTGAGCATGTCTTTCTCAGGTCGCTAAGGTACACACAAGATTAGGATGCATGGTCTGAGCATGGTTTTCGCAAACAATTTCAAACTTATTTATTTCTATCACTTACTTTGATTTAGGCCTGGTGTTTTGCGCATTTGACTATTCTTGCATTTGGATTTTGTTTACGCTTCCGCAACGTTTTCATACTTAAACTTTTGTTGTTTCGTGACTATGAGCAACATTTGTATTTTATTTAAATTCATATAGAGTCATTTCGTGTAACTAATGACTGAGATCGTGGTGTGTCACGCGCCTCACGGTAAAACCCCGCAGATGGATTTTGAGGGTGTGACAACCGGAAACTCCGACAGAGGTGCGACAATATCTGGGACTAGCCTGCTATTACCGTCGTTTCATCGAGGGATTCTCCAAGTTTTCCTAACCTCTCACTGCCTGACTCAAAATGGTAAACCCCATAACTAGGGAGACAACCAAAAGTCAGCATTCTAACTATTTAAATAGAGACTCTACAGTGCAACCATCCTATCTCTTCCAAAAGGAACAGATGACTTTGTAGTGTACCGCGATACTTCCATTCAAGGTCTCGGTTGTGTACTGATGCAACGCGAGAAAGTGATTGCATACGCTTCACGTTAGCTGAAAATTCACGAAAGAAACTACACAAGTCATGACTTAGAGTTGGGGGCTGTGGTCTTTGCACTAAAGATATGGAGACATTACTTGTACGGTACCAAGTGCACAGTCTACACTGATCACAAGAGTCTTCAACATATCTTTTAACAGAAAGATTTGAACATGCGACATCATCGTTGGGTCGAACTCTTAAACGACTATGACTGTGCAATCAGGTACCGTCCAGGGAAAGCTAATGTGGTAGCCGATGCCCTAAGCCGTAAGGACACCAAACCCAAACGAGTTCGAGCATTACAACTTACCAGGGATTACCTGACAAAATCCGTAGTGCTTAACTCGAAGCCCTGAAAGAAGAAAACCTACCGTTGGAAGCCACACGCGGTATGGAAGAACAACTCGAGGTTAAAGCAGATGGCATTCGCTACTTCGCAGGGCGGATATGGGTTCCGATGTACGGAAACTTAAGAGAACTGCTTATCACCAATCTCGATATTCTATTCATCCAGGTTCTGACAAGATGTACCATGACGTAAAGGTGCTATATTGGTGGCCAAAGATGAAGACTGATATAGCCACCTACGCGAGCAAGTGCCTGACTTGCTTAAAGGAAAAAGTGGAATACCAAAAGCCTTCTGGCTTACTTCAATAACAAAAGATTCCAATGTGGAAATGGGAGCAAATATCTATGGACTTTATCACCAAATTGCCCCAAACTCCTAGCGGATGCGACACCATCTGGGTGACCGTAGATCGTTTGACAAAATCCTCTCACTCTCTGGCAATCAAAGAACTAACAAAATGGAAAAACTTACTCGTATTTATCTAAAGGAAGTAGTCTCTCGGCACAGAGTGCCAATCTCTATCATTTCGGATCGTGACGCCCGATTCACATCACGTTTCTTGCAATCTCTGCAAAAAACTTTAGGCACGTGTCTAGATATGAGTACAACATACCATACTTGGGAATCTCACATACCTCTAGTGGAGTTCTCCTACAACAACAGTTATCACACTAGCATCAAGGCAGCACCATTCGAGGCATTGTACGGACATAAATGTCGATCTCCTATATGTTGGGCTAAAGTTGGGGATAGCCAACTTACGGCTCCTGAACTTGTATTCGAAACCTCTGAAAAGATCGTTCATATTCGAAACCGTATGGCACCAGCTCGTGATCATCAAAAGAGCTATGCCGACAAGCGTCGAAAATCGTTTGAGTTTCACGTAGGTGACATGGTTCTGCTCAAAGTCTCACCTTGGAAAGGTGTAATTCGTTTCGGGAAACGAGGCAAATTGAATCCTTGTTATGTTGGACCATTCAAGATAGTGAAGAGAATTGGCCCAGTAGCGTACCAACTGGACCTACCTGAAGGACTGAGTGGTGTACACGATGTCTTTCATGTCTCGAACTTGAAGAAATGTCTAGCAGACAAGACACTTTCAGTTCCTCTTGAGGAACTACAAATCGATGAACAACTACGCTTCATTGGAGAACCGGTGAAATCATAGATAGGGAAGTCAAAACGCTCAAACAAAGTAAAATCCCGATCGTCAGAGTTCGTTGGAACTCGAAACGCGAGGACCACACGATGCGCATGTATCCTCATCTGTTCAAGCACTCTACGTCAAAACTTAAGGTATTATTCTAATTTTCGGGACAAAAATTCTTTCAACTAGGGGATGATGTGACACCCTAGAAATTTTTTTTATCTATTCTAATTTTCTGGACAAAAATTCTTTCAACTAGCGGATGATGTGACATCCGACTCTTTTAAATTAACACCGTTAACTCAATCACGTTAAATCTTAACCTAATTAACTCAATTCAAAAACCAAGGACTAATTCTGCTAATTGCTCAAACCCTAATTCACATAAAACTGCAAGGATCAGTTGTGTAATTAATCTAAACTCAATCCCGTTGACTTCTGAAGTCAAAAATGAGTGTATATAGTTGTTGTTGACTTTTTGTGAGTCAAACAACCATGTTCTTGACTCAAATTCATGATTTTCACTTCATTGTAACTGCCATACACAACTACTATCATTAAAAGAAAATCACCGAGGCTTTAAACGGCATTATTGATCAAATTAAACCCAATTATGGATAACTCAATACATAATCGTCGATACACATAGCTATAGCCTCTCAATTCGATCAATTGGTTTAATAATTTTGTAATCAAACTTTCTGTGCACCTCATTCGAACCTCTATCAAGCTCCTACATGTCCCATCTTGGCCGGAGATGTAGCCGGAGACCACACCTTCGGAGTCGCAACTGAGTTTTGGTTAGGAACCACCAATTCGAATCCAATCCTAGTAAGTTCTTACACCATTAGCTTTGTTTCTATCCCTAGAGTGAAAGCCCTAAGCTAATTAGGGCTTATAACATCGAATTGGTTGAGATTCGATTCTATGGTTCTTCATATGAACCGGTTTAGTCGAGCACTACTCTAGACTCAATCTAAATCAAATTAAATAGTATCCTTAGATTCGCAATCCCACACTCTTTGAAAGCCCTATGAATTTAATCAATTCTATTATTAGGATTATTCAAATTGATTCCACCTACTAAATCTAGGGTTTTGGCCTTCCATTTCGTAATTAATCGATTCAAAAGTCAATGATTTTTGCAATTAAACCTCACCCCAGGATCGCCAATACTCAATTAACTAAACCCCTATACTTTCGTGTTAAATCGATATCCAAATCGATGGATTTTGGTTGGATTTGTGCTCCGGCATCGATGGGGGGAAGAACCTGGTGCGCTTGTATGTTAAAAACTATGGGAGCTGGGTTCTGTTGCGATAGCCCTAGCAGCCGGGCTGGTTAAGGTGTTGGTGTGTGGGGTAGGAGACCCGGGTTCGAGTCCCTCCACCCCCATGTTATTTTTAAACTAGTTTAATTATAAAATCACTCCCCATAATATTATATTAGTATATTGATATATTTTAAACCTGGAAACCACCTGTAGGCTCGGGTTTGGTTTATAACCCATAATTATTATTATTACCCACTTGTAAAATAATATATAAATATATATATATATATATATATATATTATTTTCAACCTTTAACTCCGATTTAAAAATAATACATTTATATATATTATTTTGCCATGTTTTTAAACATTGTGAGACGTTTCAAACTAATAAATAATATAATTATATTATATTATTTACCCTCGGCGTTATCCTCAAATAAAAATAATATATTTATTAATTTTGCCACATAAATGATTATTGTATTAATTCTACGAGTTCAAAAATAAATAATAGGTTATATTATTTTCCTAGGTCATTGTTTAAATGGTACAAATGCACGAATATATTTATTATATATTATTATTCGTAATTAGAAACATTCGACACGAAACATTTTTATCTTAATAAGTATATTAAGAAACCCTTATTCCCATGGACAAGGTCGTCTACTCGTTGATCCTTAGAATGTTTTAAGATGTTTAAATCCTCCGTGTCGTCGTCACAAAAATCCCATTGTATCCCTAATTGTTATGTGTATAATTCTAGGGCATACGTAAGCCGTTGCAGGCTAGCACTTGTTGTCCTAATCTCTTTCTTGTGTTATTCAACTTACTACTCTACTCAGGTGAGTTTCGCGGCCCCTTTTTACTCGTTTTCCTGTTGGGGGAGAAACATTTACACAAACCATCATACTTTTACTTTTTTTCCTGTGGGGGAGAAACATGTACGCAAACAAACATCGTTTTACATGTTTTTCTCGTTGGGGGAGAAAACATGATGCAAACTATTTTGGGTTATTGTAATTCATATGATATCACTGTTGAGGCTAAGCGTAACACACTATCATGAAAGTCCTCACACATATCGGAACGTTAATATGGAATTAGCGAGGTAATTTTGGTAGTACTAATGGGTTTGAGAAACCCCACCCGCGTTAGTCGCGCTAACTCGATTGGAGGTCGAACGAGTGAAATAATGACCTTAACACATTAGTCAGAGTTGATAGACCTGGCTGGAGGCAAACAAACAAACACTGTCAGCTTCGGTTGCGAGCGCTTTAGTAAGACATGAACTTAGGCTAGCTACCTATAGATATGCATATTGAATGTACATAATCTGGCAAACACTCTCTTATTGCAAACTTGAAACCCGTGAACTCACCAACCTCGTGTTGACACTTTTCGTACATGTTTTCTCAGGTCGCTAAGGCACAGGTTGCACAACTAGGACATGCATGGAGTCCTACTATCATTTCACTCATATGCAAACCGTTAAAACAATTAACTTACTTTTATTAAACTAAACTTTGGCGCGTTGTTTTGCGCATTTACTTAATTGTCTAAACGCTTGCGCATTAACTCTTAAAATTTATGTTATGACATTTTAAGTCCCATATAGTGTCATTTGATATAACTAATGACTAAGATCCTGGTGTGTCACGTCCCTAACCGTAAAACTCCGTTAGTGGAATTTGGAGGTGTGACACCGTACACCACCTTCGCCAATACCTGAAACTCTAAACTAAAACCCACGCAAACGAGTATGAATATTAAACAAAAACATAAACGGAGTTTACCTTTTTGGCATCTTGGGCTCACCGGTATGAAGCCGCCACGGGACCACCACCGAGAACCACCAATTGCCATCTTCTTCCTTGCCGGAAGTCTCTCCCTCTCTGTTTCTCATGGCCGCGCACTCCCCCCAGGTTGAATGACCTAGGGTTTCCACATAAGTGGTATTTAAATCGCCAAACGTTACACTCGGGTCCCTGGGTTTCTTTTCCATGCACTTCGATCCCGGACTAGAGATTAAACGGCTAAACGGGTCCTTTTATCATCGTTGAATCATGACTTATATGCCTGATAATTGGGACATTTAATAAAGATTCGATCAGCTCACTAACCCGAACCACTCGTTTACGGATTTTCAGGATGTTACAATATTATATTATATTCTAAATGTTTGTAGTCGATCAGATTCATGGGAATCAATCTAAACGAAAGTCTATTGTGAATAAGATGATTGGTTCCTTAGGAATGAAAATCCAAACAGTTGGGCATCATGTTCACAGATATTCATTAGGGAATGATTATTGAACGTAATTCGCTTCAAAACTATCTTCATGAATCAAGGTCTTGAGAAGTTTTGAATATGGTAAGATCTATTGATCCTTCGACCCGAGGCACGCACTAGAATTAACTCTGACTGAAGTTTGTTCTTTGATCTTATCTAATGTTGTACCCTAACAGGCAGTAATAAGGATATGATAAGGAGTAATCTGAAGTTAAGTGGGAGTTGTATGTGGCTAAAGGAGTTCTGCTATCCTTTGATTAGGATCTCGACATTATGGCGCCCTCGTTGATTCAAATTGTTATAAATCGCGTGGCCACGCACAAACTAAGGAGTAGATTGTTTAGACCATTATTGAATTGGAGAACGAGAACAAGAATAGTTGAACCACATATGAGAAGTGACTTGTATCCATGTCTCATGTTCAACGGATGACCTAAACAGAAAGGACACATAGATATCTTAACCATGGCTATTGTACTTGGTTAAGTAAAGGTTACTTGAACACAAGGAATTAGTTGATGATTGTAAATACGTCATACCTTGTTAGGGACAGTGAGATGCAGCTAGGCGTACTCCACTGTCTACGTTGACCCGATTAATCGATGAATCGACCAAGTGGGAATTTGTTGGGTATTAGATGTCCGATCATCGTTAATATCAGCGTTGCTATCAAGGTACGATCCGAAGAGTTACACTTTGGGTAAAGAACAAAGCATACCGTTTAATTGGTAAACAATATTTCACAAAACACATATTCGGTGGATTAAATATCTAGAGAGATATTTATTAATTACGTTGTATTTAATTATTCTGAATAATTAAAACTGACGATAGACGGGATGAGAATATATATATATATATTAGTGATATATAGTCGGGATTTTATATTTAACTGTTAAATATAAAGTGGTCCTTTTTTACGCAAGTTTCATTTGTGATTAGTATAATTATAAACTGGAAGGACTAGAACTGATTAAGTGTTAATCAGTTAGTAATTAAAGGTTAATTACTCAGGGTTTGAATGGTAATATATTTTACTATAAATATATCATTAGGTGAAAACCCTAATAGTGGTACTAGCCTCCACAAGGTTTGCGCAAAAGAGAAGGAGCACCCCTCCCTTTTGCGCCGTCCGCCACCACCGAACCCTCACCACCGCCGTCGGCCACCACTGCCCACCGCAATCCGCTATCCCCTTACGCAGGCGGCTACGCACCACCGCTATGTCCTCGCCGTCTTCTCTCCGTGAGCCGAACCAGAGCCAAACACAAACCGGGTTTGCGATTAGGATCGAGTGAACCCGGTTTTGAGACTAGGTGTGTTCGTGAGACGAGTTGGTGTGACGAGTTCGTTAGTAGTCATCTAGTGTAACGTTCTTTGTACCTAAGTGTTACCACCCGATTATTCTTCAAAGGTATAAATTCTAAACACCCTATGGTTGTGTTTATTTTATTTATTTATCATTCTCTAAACGCTGTGTAACAGGATCACTGTCGGATAAAGATCGGATATTTTATCGTGTGCTTTTGTAAACGCTTCCGCTATTGTAAATATGATTTTATAAGTTTTGTTTTAAATGTTAAAACCGGTGCACGATATCCCAGCACTACCCTAACCCCCCCCCCCCCGGTCGTGGTACTCCTTCTCGGCCGACAAGAAAAGAACACAAAGAAGCACACTTTGAGTAGCTTTTTTCCCTTGCTTCCCAACATGAGAAAAACTTATCTCATTAAGAACATAAGGACCCATGTGTAATGCTCCACCTAAAAGACTATAAATACATGCACACTTTCAACACCACAAACCCACACCCCAAGCCACACCAACCCTCCCTCACCTTGCTCTCCCTCACCCTATCGGCACCTCACCCGACCACCCTTCCCCTTCTCCCCTTTGACCTTTGGCAAACAGCAGCAGGAACACCAAACACCACCATCCACCACCGAGCACACCCTCACTCTCTCTCTTCTCTCTCGGCTCCACCATCACCACACCATCACCAAGCACAAACATTTCCACCACCTTTCCACCCCTTTAAAACCGTGAACCACCACCTCCCTCACCCGATAACCACCACCACAGCCCCACCCCAGGCCTGACAACACCAAAAACGACCTTACACCACTCCTACGACCACCGTCGGACACCACCACCTTCACCCGCCACAGACCTGAGACTCCTCACCACTCCTACGTGTTTTACAAGACAAGAACCGATTGTTACGGGTCTTCGTGTAACATTCCTGATTTTTCTGACCCTATTTTAATTTATTTTAAATAATAAAATAACTGCACGATGTTTAATCATATACTTGTTCAAACCTACACCTCATAAATCGTCAGCCGATCGTATTAAATTCAAAGATTTAGAACTCATAATAATGTGGTAACACCTCTTAGAGTTAATCCAGTTAGTAATCTCGTTAGGTGTTCTGTTAAATCCTAACCAAGCTAATTCTGTCAAATCTGAATTTGCAAGGGCTGATTTTGTAAATAACCAGAAACCCTAGTAGGCATGATCGCGCCACGTTTTGGCACGGTCGCGCCTCGTCTGGCACGGTCGCGCCTCTTATAGGCACGGTCGCGCCTTACATTAGTTAAAACGTAAAAACAGTCTTTAATCGCAAATCTGTTCGAATCCAAAATTTGTAACGCTTATTGTGCCGTTTCAAACCAATCATTTCGAATTAATCACTTTCTAATAACCGCGTAGTGATTAGGAAACAAAAACCGTCACCTCTCAATTACTTTCTCTCAATCTCGTCCAATTCACAAAACACTCCCGAAATCAATCATATGCGCATGATCTTCAAGCTCCTGTAATCACATTCCTCACATCAATTTTGCCAGAATCCCAACAGGAGACGCCAGGGATCAACGCATCAAAGTCGGAACTCCGTTTGGTCGAACTCCACCAATTCGATATCGTTTAAGGTAATTAAACACATCCTCAGACTCATTTCAATCCCGTGAATGAAAGCCCTAACCTATTCAGGGCTTATACCACCGAATTAAACTCAAACAGAATCTAGGGTTCATCACGTTTTTGGCTTAGTCGAACTACACCCTAGACACGATATACATTCAATTAAAATATATGGTTAGATTCGCAAACAGTCGTTCTTTGAAAACCCTATAAATTCAGCCGTTTTTAATACAAGAATTTGTCATATTAGGTTCTGGAAAATCCAGACACGATCGTGCTAATCGCTTAGCACGGTCGTGCCTCTTGTCCAGGCATGGTTGTGCCCCATGCCTAAGCACGGTCGCGCTCCATGCCCAAGCACGGTCGCGCCCCATGCCTAAGCGCGGTCGCGCCATACCCTTGGCACGGTTGTGCCCAACCTTTGGTCAGAATCTGTTCCTTCTGTTATTTTAATACAAACTCAATTCCTTTTATAAAAAAAATATTATTTTATAAAACTCCAAAGCCCAGAATTGTTTTCATAAACTAAATTATCAACTTGGGAATCTTAAACAAATTAATTAAATCATTTCTAATGGATTAAAAAGTAGTAAATTTTAAATAAGAAGTTCACATATAATTGTCTTATTCCAAACTCAAACCTTATTCAAAATGTTGTAAAAATATTCATTTCAAATCTTCCGTTTTATACAATACCTCCAAGTACCAATCACTAACTTTATCCAATTCAACCTTAGACTTAGACTTAGACTATTGTGCATTATTAATGCAATATACATTACACTCTAGGTCAACGTTGTGCGATACAAGGATCACATTACTTTCTAGTATCCCGTGTTAGCTACGCCTTCGAATTAAGTGAGTATTCACAACCCCTTTTTACTCTTTTACACTTTTGGGGTGGAACATGAACTCTATACACATTACACATTACACATTTACATTTACGCAAAAAACCAAGTGCAAAAATCCTATTTACATACATGTGTGCAAAATTTGAGCTTTGTGCCCGAGTGCTAGGTGTGCTAACCTTTGTATGCTATTATGTGGAATCATTAACTATACAAGCCGACGGTTTTCAATGATAGATCTATTGAGTCTGACAAACCCACCCATGTTGCGCGGTGATTGAAACCGACAACACAATTTTTGCATGCTAGTTACAAGGTTTGGTTTTACATGGTTACACAATAGCTGCTCCCCATAAATGCCTTATTTTATCATGTTTTGTAAAGGATTTGTTTTCAACTATATGCTATCTACATACAACTGTGTTATACTCACCAACTTTTTAGTTGACCTTATTTTATTCATGTTTCAGGTGCTTTCATATGAGCTAGATCAAGACATGCTACACATAGGTTTTGGACCTAGTTAATATTAAATCAAAGACAAATTGTATTTCATCATGTACTTTGAACTTGTTTCATGTTTGTTTGAATGGAAATGGATTTAATATATTACAATCTGTTAGGACATAGATTTGTAATGACAAAAGCTTGTAATAGTTAGATTTTATGTCTTTATGTTTTTGGTATGTAATTGTTTAAAAGTTGCTAAGTGTTTAACTAGTGAGCCTAGAGGCGAACTTGTTAAGTTCGCCTGGTCTATCAGAGGCGAACTTAATAAGTTCGCTTAGGTATAACTGAGGCGAACTTGTTAAGTTCGCTTAATCTGTTTCAGGCGAACTTAACAAGTTCGCTTACAGCAGGTATGTTTCTATATATATGTGTTACAGAGTCATTAGAAGTGATCGATCCAAGGAGAGAAGAACTTGTCTGATTGAGTCTGTAACCACAATGATTTGGAATATAACGAGAAGTTTATTTACGCATGTTGTTTGAATTGTCAATTAGTATACAAACGTTAATACGAAGGATTCCGCACTTCGTGTTATAGAAACGTCATATTACGAGTTCGATCAGTAGTTGAGTTACCTGGACCTACAAGTGGTATCAGAGCTTATGCTCGTGAATTAAGTACGATTCTCGGTGATTAGTGACGGTTTTTGTGTACAATTCGACAAGAAATTCAACATTTTTGAAGTTTCTGCAACAATGGAGTTTTTCAAGTTCTTGAAGATCGTTTCTTTGCTGAATTCATGATTTTGGAAGGGTTTTTGACGAAATTAGTCCGATAGATCTGTTCTATTTGATAAAATTCACAATCCTACGGTTCAATTTCCTTAAATTCCATGAATTCTCTGAGAAATCATGAATTTTGAAGGTTTCAGTTCGTGTTTGGGTGAAGAATCGTTTGAATCTGTTACAGCAGTTTAAGCGAACTTGCTGAGTTCCTGTGCATGCGAACTTAGCAAGCGAACTTATTAAGTTCGCTTCTCACATTTCAAGCGAACTTAGCTGTTAAGCGAACTTATCAGATTTCCTCCTTAAGCGAACTTGCGAACTTGTCTTGTTCGCCTGATCTTAAGTTCGCTTAGTATTCCCTAAAGCGAACTTATTAAGTTCGCCTGAGGGTAAAATCAGTTCAGTACTTAGAAATTTTTCAGAAAATTTTTTTTAACATGGCAAATATGGTTCAAGTCACAAACATGTTCAATTATGATAATGAGATTGGTACATCTCAAAAACCTCCGAAGTTGCTGAATCTAGCTGATTATTCAAATTGGAAAGATCGGTTTGACCAATTCGTATCTTTTACCGATACTAGTTTGTGGATTCCAATTTTGGAAGGATATACACACCCTACTTATTCATGGATGGGAAAAGATGATGTTCCAAAACCAGTGTCTGCTTTATCTACTGAGGAGAAGCTGTTATTTGATCGAGAAAAGAAAGCAATGGCTAGCATTTCGATGTCTATACCAAAGGAAATTTATCACAGTTTTAAACAGTTCAAGTCTTCTCAACAGCTGTGGGAAGCTCTACAGAAAAGGTGTGAAGGGAGTTTAGATGTTAAGAAAAGTAGAAAAGAATTACTAAAGAAGCAGTTCTTAGTTTTTAAACATTTTCAGAATGAATCTTTGGATGATCTTGCTACAAGATTCTATCATCTTCTTAGTGAACTAGATAGTGCATCTGTGGTATATGAGACTGAGGAAATCAATGATAAATTCTTGGAGGCTTTACCATCAAAGTTTGATGTGTATACGGTTTTGATCAAAGAAAATGTTAAGTACAAAACCATGTCTCTTGAAGAAGTCCTAGGGAAGATCCAGTCACATGACATGAATTTGAAAAAGAAAGAGACTAATTTAGAGCATATCCAGGATCCCTCGATGTATTTTGCCAAATCTGTTGGTAAATCTGGTGCTGGAGTAGCATTTTTTTTCTGGTGATGCTCAAGAGTCTTCAAATGACCAGTGTTCTGGAGTTCCAATCTGTTCTGGTCATACAAGCCATTCTAGATTTTCTGCTACTACTGCTTCAAAATCATCTGGATCTCATGTAAATCAGAAAGTTGCTGATGATTATTTGGCTATGTTTTCTTCATTTATGGCATCATATGAGAATTTCATTGGAGGAAAAATCCATGATCCTGAGGTAATAGAAGATGATTTCAGACAGATTGACCCTATTGATCTGGAAGAAATGAATATTCAATGGAATATGGCCATGTTAATGAGACAAGCTAAAGATTTCTTGAAGAGAACTGGGAGAAAATATATTGGTTCAAATAGTCGATCGCGTATGGGTTTTGATAAGAGCAAAGTTAGGTGTTACAACTGCCAAGAGTATGGTCACTTTGCTAAGGAGTGTGTGAAACCAAAGGTAGAATTTGATTCTCAAAAGAAGCAATCTAACTTTCAGCATAATAGGAATCAGCCTCATGGTTCATCTGGTAATCAAAATCATGGTCCTTCTGGTAATACAAATCATGCATCTGCATCATCAGCTCTAGTTGCTCAAAACGATGAAAACTATGATTGGGGCATTCATCTGGAAGATTTGGTGGGTGCTGTGAGTCAGGCTTTTGTTGCAGAAATTCATTCAGAAAAACCAGAAGAGTCTACTGATGATGAAAGTTCTAGTGATGATTCATGTGATGGTGATAGTGTTCCAAGTGTTGATGATGAGGAAGAAGGAGAGCAAAGTAGTGATTCTGATGATGTGACAAGGGTTGCTGAGGAAGAAATTGTTCTTACAGAAAATGCTTCAGTTGGTGAAGATTCAGAAAACATTCCGATTGCCAAAGTATTCATGGCAGACATGTCTGACCCGACTAAGGTAAAAGACTCTGTTTGTCATATATTTTGTTCTAATTGCATTTCTGTTAAAGATAAACTACAAAAAGTCATGGATGATAACACCAATTTGATTTGTGACATGAAATCAATGCATTCAGTAAATCAGAAACTGAAAGATAATGATAAACTGTGCATTGATAGAATTGAGTCTTTGAAAAGAGACTTAAATTCTCTTGGGTTAAAATACAAAGAGCAGGGTTATCATCTTGATATGGCTTATGTTGAAATTGAAAAACGAAATGAAGTGGTTGCCCAAAAGAACAAGGAGATTTCTGAAAAAGAATCTGAGGTGATAAAGTTACATAGAAAGCTGGAACAGTTTGAGAATTCATCTGTAGTGTTGGATTATTTTAATGCTAATGCTGATCCCACAAAAAGGGTTGCTGGTATTGGGTTTGTTCCTCCTCCGTTCAATGGGAATTATGTGGTTGAGCCTGAAATAATTCATGAAGAGGAGATTGATCCCAAGACAGTATTAAAAGTGAATCCAGTGACGGGTGAAGACATGGTGTATGATTCTGATACAGAAGATGAAGTGTTTGATGATTCAAAGGTTGAAGGCATTCCGAGAGAGGTGAAAATTGAGGAACCAAAGATTGTGAAGAATGTTACTTGGGATAGGTGCATTTTGACTGAACCTGAAGAGGTGAAAGTGGTTCAAACTAAACTTTCTCCAATCTTACAGTCAAGTGGGTTTGTTGTGGCTGGTTTTAAAAAAATTAATTCTTCAAAGGTGCCAAAACAGACTTATGTTCCTAAGAAGCTGGTAAATTGTTCTGGGCATTCATCCGAAGCTTCTTCTTCTGATGGTTCTTCAAATTCAAAGAAAACACCTTATTTCAGAAGCTATCAAGAAAGACGAGTGTGTTTTCATTGCAATGAAGCTGGTCATATTTTGATTAATTGTCCATACAAGAACAAGGGTAAAATGAAGACTGTTCTTTCACAACCGAACGTGGTGAAAATTCTACAAAGGAAAGATGAGGGAAAGTCGTCTTCTAGTTTGGGAAAAGATATGACTGGACGTTCCTTTGTTAATTCCCCTGAAATTAAACAACAGAATACATTGCATGCTAAATCTTTTGTATGCAGAGAAAATATTGAGATTCCAAAAGTTGGGATTTCAAAAGATACTTTTCAAGAGGTTAAATTGTCCAGACCTCAAAGAAGAAGGAGAAACAGAAAATTAAAGAAAATTTTGGAAACATCTGAATCTGACAATAATTTTTCAAATAATGTTTCTAAAAATAATAAAAATGGTTCTTCTTTGAAAAGGTCTGATTGTCAAACTTCTGTTCCAACAGTGAATGATAAAATTGATTGTAAATTACAAGAAGTAGTTTATTTTGATCAATCCGGATGACCCAAGACCACGATGGCTTGGGTTCCACTTTCTAACTGATTCTCGTTGTTTATGTAGGGACAACCAAGGAGGACTATCAACAATACATGGTATGTGGATAGTGGTTGCTCTCGACATATGACAGGGAATGTGAAATTACTTGAGGATGTGATTAAAATTGATGGTGGTTATGTCGCTTTTGCGGGTAATAAAGGCGGGTACATAACAGGCCAGGGAACGTTAAAGAACGACAAAGTAAAATTTGAAAAGGTAAATTATGTTGAGCAGCTGGAACACAATCTTTTAAGCGTATCACAAGTCTGTGACAAGAAGTTTTCGTTCCATTTCAACGATCATGAATGTTATATTCTGAAACCGGGTTTTGTGATTCCTGATGAATGGATTCTTATGAAGGCTCCAAGGAGAAATGACACGTATGTCCTTGACATGAGTGTCGCCACTACAACGGATTCAATTCCAACATGTTTACTCTCCAAGGCGTCGGAATCTGATTCAATATTGTGGCACAGGAAGCTCGTTCACATAAACTACAGGAAGATGAACTACATTGTTAGGAATGATCTTGTGCTTGGAGTTCCGAAAATGAAAATCTCAGTTCCTGATGATTGAATTCCATGCAAGAAGGGGAAGCAAAGAAAGAAATCTCACAAATCGAAATCGACAAATTCTATCGTAACTCCCTTGGAGTTGCTGCATATGGATTTGTTCGGTCCTATCAGTATTAGGAGCATTGGTGGGAAATCGTATTGTTTGGTCGTAACTGATGATTACTCCAGATTTTCATGGGTTAAGTTTCTGTCTTCTAAAGCTGAGACTACTAAGTTAGTACAGTACTTAATCCTAGGTTTGGAGAAATTATTCAATCTGAAAGTCAGAAGAATCAGGAGTGACAATGGCAGCGAATTTAAAAATAGCAAAATGGGCTTATTCTGTTTACAAAAAGGAATTCATCATGAATTCAGTGCGCCATATGTTCCTCAACAAAACGGTGTCGCTGAACGAAAGAACAGGACGTTGGTCGAAACAGCTCGCACGATGCTTGCAGATTCTAAGCTTCCAGTCACCTTTTGGGCTGAAGCTGTGAATACTGCATGCCATGTTTTGAACAGGGTCTTGACCGTCAAGCGACATAACAAGACTTGCTATGAATTGTTAAACAATCGAAGCCGAATCTGGAATACTTATTACCTTTTGGTAATCCGTGTACCCTACTGAAGGTTAGAGATGTCCCAACAAAATTCAGTGCAAAGGCTATTGAAGGGATTTTTCTAGGGTATGTGGCAAATTCAACTACCAAGAGGGTTTATAACAAAGAGACACGCCAAGTTGAAGAATGGTTCCATATTGACTGTTCAAATCGGTCTTTACCACAAATGGTGATTGGTCCGGATTGGGCATTTGATTATGAAAACTTATTCAAGTCTTTTCATTTACCTTCTGACTTTTCTGATGAAGATGCTGCTGTTCTTTATGATTCTTGTCAAGATGCACAGCATAATGGATTTCTACCAAATGCAGTTCCCAATTCATCGATTCCATCTACTTCTGCTCCCGATCCTAATGTTGCTTCTTGTTCCGGTCCGCAAGATTCAGAAAGTGAGGAGGATAATGCTATTTTTCAAGATTCTTCTGCTGATCAGTTGTTGAGTGATGATCCATTACCTTCGACACACGACCAGGGGGAGATTCCAACAAATTTAGACTCGGCAATTCCAATTCCTCAAGATTATTCTTATCAATCTGACTCTACTCAAGTTGATGTGTTGCCGGTTCCTGAGGTTGCATCCATCAAGGAACTCAAAGATCATCCAGTGACAAATATAATTGGAAATTTACAGGATGGAGTGAAAACTCGTTCTCTTGTTGACAATACTTGTTTGTATACTTGCATTAAAGATTCTGGTGTTCTTGATGATTGCTCACATTATTGCTTTATTTCACAGGTTGAACCCAAGAATGTCGAGATGGCTTTAAATGACAATAACTGGATAGAAGCTATGTAGGAAGAACTAGCTCAATTTGACAAACTGAAGGTTTGGAATCTTGTTGATTTACCGAAAGGTGCGTATCCGATAGGAACAAAATGGGTGTTTAAATGTAAAAAGGACGATTGAGGTGTCGTGGTACGCAATAAAGCAAGATTAGTTGTCCAGGGCTTCAATCAACAAGAAGGAATTGATTACACCGAAGTTTATGCGCCGGTTGCAAGGCTTGAAGCTATAAGGCTGTTTCTAGCTTTTGCTTCCTTTAAAGGTTTTAAGGTGTTTCAATTAGACGTCAAGAGTGCCTTTTTATATGGAAAGGTCAAGGAGGAAGTCTATGTGTGTCAGCCACCGGGGTTTGAAGATCCACTGAATCCGAACATGGTTTTCAAGCCAGATAAGGCCCTCTATGGTCTTCATCAGGCTCCTCGTGCGTGGTATGAGACTTTATCTACACATCTTTTGGCGAATGACTTTGTTCATGGAAAGATAGACTCGACCTTATTCATAAAGAAATCAGGGGGAGATTACCTACTGGTACAGATTTATGTGGATGATATTATATTTGGCTCGACAAATGAAGGGTTGTGCAAAGAATTTGAGGGTGTTATGAAGTCGAAATTTGAAATGTCTGCTATGGGAGAATTATCGTTTTTCTTAGGTTTACAAGTAAATCAAAAGGAAGATGGTTTCTTTATTCATCAGTCCAAGTATGTCAAAGACATCTTGAGCCGGTTCAAGATGGAGGACTGTACTTCATACGATACTCCAATTCCGGTCAATCATAAGTTAAATTCTGACCCGGAAGGAAAAGATGTGGACTGTCGACTTTACAGAGCTATGATTGGATCCCTCATGTATTTAACCGCTTCAAGGCCGGATATAATGTTCGCCGTGTGTATCTGTTCCAGATTTCAGGCAAAGCCAAAAGAATCTCACTTAATTGCTGTGAAAAGAATCTTTCGGTATTTAAAAGGAAAACAACGTTTAGGGCTATGGTATCCTCATGGTTATAACTTTGATTTCAATGCTTATACTGATTCTGATTTTGGTGGTTGTTGTCTGGATAGGAAATCTACAACAGGTGGTTGCCAGTTCTTAGGTAATCAACTTATATCCTGGCAATGCAAAAAGCAAACCACAGTCTCGATTTCAACATGCGAAGCAGAATACATCGCTGCTGCAAGTTGTTGTTCACATATCCTGTGGATACAACAATAATTGAGAGATTACGGTTTGAATTTCACAGGAACCCCTATGTTTATTGATAAAAATGCTACTATGTCAATAACGAATAATCCTGTTAAACATAGTAAAACTAAGCACATCGAAATTCGATATCATTTTATACGTGATTGTGCAGAGAAAAGGTTGATTGAGCTGGTCAAGGTACATACTGAAGATAATTTTGCTGATTTGTTTACTAAGGCATTTGATCGTACCAGGTTTGAATTCCTAATTAAAATGATTGGTATGATCAATCCCGAATAAAAAATTTTCAAATTCAGAATTTCATGGAAAAATGATTGCTTTATTACATTTCTGCAGTTACATTTTCAGTCAAAAAGTCTAAATTATAAAAAGTCAAAACAAATTGAAAAATATAAAATTTGACATCATTTGAGGTTAGAGAAGAAATGATAGTACATCAGTGATTAGTTCATTTCACACGACCTTAGTAGACCTTGATATATGAATGATTAAAATAAGTTGATCTGATCTAAATTTCAAAGTCTGCATAAATAAGAAATGATAGTGTTATGAATGTTCTATTCTTAATAATTTGTTTTAAAATTTGTGTATAAAATTTGAAACTTGAATTGTCAATAGGATAAAAGTGTTTTGAAACTAATAGTAGTGTGAAAATTAAATATAATATGATTACATCTGTGATTTAAACCCATTTTATGTCTGGGTGTGTGTGTTAAAAGATCACTATCAGATAAAGAATATTAGCTTTTAATAAGGATTTTCCTATGAGATCAGTTTCGGGTTATGTCCTTAGCACTATTCATTCGATTTGCTTCAGTGCCCATGTCCCGAAAAGCATGCAATTTGAAGTATAATCAAGATATGTACTTGACAACATCTGTTAATCATATACTAGCCCTTGGATCATATTGATACATTATCTTTACTGATTCCATTGAATTCATAATCCAGATAACAGTTGGATCCTCGTACCTGAATCTTATGATTCCACAAATATAAGCCAAAACATTGAATCATTCGATTCTGAATCTCATTGATTCCTATACAATCCAATTTGGATTCTGCTATTCATGTGCTAAGTGATGTCTCCTCATTCTGAATATTCGGAAAATATTTAGTAAAATCTTATATGTGTCTTGAAGATAGTGCATTTATTTTCTATTTGGCATATATGTGGGGTACACGATGTTTATCATCTAAATGGTACTAAATCACATGAATTTGGAGAATAAACGCTTATAGTTTCAAATAATATAATATTGACAATTTTAAGAATTTAGGCTTTATATTTCAAATTCGGTATAAATAAAAGAACATTTTATAACATGATCTTATTTACTTTGAAATTTATCGCGTATCATTTCAAATATTATTCAAATTGAATGAGTTTCAAAATGAAAAAGATGCAATATGCACAACATTGAGTTGAATTGTCTCTTACTATAGGTTATCTCTTGTTATTGATAATATATGTGATGAATTAATTGAATACTGATATGATCTTCTTGCTCATGATGTTCAAACCAAAAATATGTCATTTCAGTTTATTAAGGGAAAAATAAAAAATATGTCATTTCAGTTTATTAAGAGAAAAATCAAAAATATGTGATTTTGTTTGTACAGAGAAAAACAAAAAATATGTGATTCAGTTTGTACAGAGAAAAATCAAAAATATGTGTTTCCGTCTGTATAGATAAAATTCAAAAAGATTTTATTTTTACTTTCCATGAAAATTCTAAACTTTTATTAAAATTGTTCGGGATTGGATCAAATATGTGTTGCTGACGGAAGATCAAGATTTGAAAGGTTGAAGTTGGTAAAATTTGTGTTCAAGGCAAAAAGGTTGGAAAAGTAATTAAGTTCGCCTGTGAACAATGAAGCGAACTTAATATGTTCGCTTAAATAGGTGAAGCGAACTTAATTTTCAGTCTCGGGTGAAGCGAACTTAAGGGTGAAGCGAACTTATCTTGTTACAAGTTCGCTTAATCAAGCGAACTTAACCTGAATAAGTGTTGAATCAGGCGAACTTGTCTCATCGTCGTCTTCCTCAGAACAAGCGAACTTGCCAGCGAACTTGCCCAAATTTCTCAAAAATTTTAATTTGTGTTGTGAGTGCTAATTTCTGGTTGTCTCTTGATCGAAATCACATTGCGAATCTAACAAAGGTATTTTCGTTGGATTTCATCCGCTATATTGAGCGTATTCGATGGTTTTTCATCTCGGGTTTCGTCGGACTGTTTCAAGACGATTTTGACCTATGTTTTGACCGAGATATCAAATTGTGTATCATTTTTGGTCATATTGTGATATTCGATTGATTGGATAGGCTTATTTCTTGATTTGATCTTGGTTTGCCGGATTTTGAAATTTCAGTGTTTGAATTTGAAACGTCTCAAGTTCAGGCGAACTTGTTCGAAGCGAACTTGTCAGGCGAACTTAATAAGTTTGCCTCTTGCACTACTAAGCGAACTTATTAAGTTCGCTTAGGGGTCAGAAGTGAAAAAGAGTTGTGATTTTTTTGTGTTTGAAATTTTTTTTAAATTTTTTGTTTGAAATTTTTTTCTTTTTCATTTTTGTTGTTGTTTTGTTTGTGTGTTTTATTAAATGTGTATCATATATGTGTACGTGTTCTAATGTTTGTTAAGTTTTCCAATATTTTCACAGATGGCTCGTCGTGTCGAATACAAGCATAATCAAGTGGCATTGTTAGATCCAAATTTGCCTGAAGCAGTTCAATATCAGGGCATTATCAATTTTCTGAATAGATCAAGACTACATGTTGCATTATCTGCAAATCCTTATATTAGTTTGGTGTACATCCAACAATTATGGGATACTGTACATCAAGATGTCGATGTGGAACCACATGTCCTTCATGCAACAGTGAATAATACAGAGATTGCTATTTCAGATGAGACTATTCGTGCTGCTCTTGTTTTGGGAGGCAATGCTGAAGATCCAATATCTTATCCCAATACTCTTATTATGGGTTGTTTTCAAAGGATGGGATATCATGGAAGACAAAATGATACACAGGCTAGGAAAGGTGGATTAGTGGGAGAATGGAGGTACTTTATGCATGTGATTATACAATGCATCACTCCGCGAAAAGCTGGTACAGATGGCTTGAAGATGGCACTTCAAACAGCGATGGTGGCCTTAACTTTGAATAAAAGATTCAATTTTCCGCTTTATTTTTATCGAGAGATGGTAATGCAGATCAATCCAGCTGAAGGTCAAGGTTTCTTAATGTATCCATGATTCATTCAAATGATACTCAATCATCTTATTCCGGATCTTCCACAACATGCCATACGATTGACTTTGACTCCGATGTCAAAACGTATCTTTACAGATTGTACAAAGGTGAAACAGCAAAATGCTGCGTTGATTCCAGTTAATACACCACTGTTTGGGCACTTAATCATTCCTGATTATGTTGCACCACCTAATGATAATTGGTTTCATCCCAATGAACTTGTTCAAGTTCAAGGAGTAAATGTTCAACCACAACCACAGCAACCACAACAACAACCTGCACAACAACAACAGATACCAGTTCCACAAATTCAAGTTCAACAACCACAAATACATGTTCCTGTACAACCTCAAATTCCTATTCCTGAACAAGTTCCTATTCCACAGGCTGAAGTTAATATTCCTATTCAGGAACCAGTTCTAGAAGAGGTCGTTCATGATCCTAATCAAGATATGGGTATGAACATGGATGATTTTGTTGATGAAGCTGTGCACTCGCCCATTCATGAACAAAAAGGGAATGTGGTGATAGACGCTGAGTCTAGTTCCAGTTCAAGTGATACTACATCATCTGATGATGACATCACTGATTCTGATGAATCTAGAGATTTTTCTCCGGGTCATTATGAACGGTTGGCTGCTATTCCCCTGGCTAATGCTGGAAAACGCATTAAATCTCAAGCCAGACGACCACGACGCAAGTCGGTTCGGGATCCTCCCTTCGGATCAGTACTTGGTAAAAGATCGTTGGTAGATGAAAGTTCTGACACTGATAGTGACTTTAATCCTGATCCTTCACGTCAAAAGTTAATGTCTGCGTCGATTGCTGCTGCACAATCTTCTCAAGGAGTTGAGGATGCAAATTTTGTTGCTTCTCTGATAGTTACTCCTCCAAGATCTAAGGATCCATCTCCAGTTCCATCTCCTGTTCCTACAGAGATTCCTACTACTTCAAGACCTTTTATTCCACAATCAACAGCTGGTCCATCAAAGCCTTCTGATTCTGACAGGATTACTTTCCTTGAATCTCAAGTGCTTACTTTACAAACACAAGTTAACTCTCTTGTGTCTATTGATTCTCAACGACAGCTGGTGATTCAGACTCAAGCTCAACAGATTGCTGATATGCAAGCATTAGTGTCCAAACTCGTTCAGCGCCTTGACGCTCAGGGGGAGTTGAGGATACCTGATACTTGTCACACTGAGTCAATACAAAGACGTGATGATGAAGACAATGATCCTGCTGGAAATATTGTGGGTGATCGTCAATACACTGACGCTAATCCTATATCTAGAGTTCAGGGGGAGTCGACATCACAATCTCTTGAAGGAAACAAAGACAAAGATACTTCGGGTACTAATGAAGAAGAAATTCTGTTATTAGAATTCTTTCAAGATTCAGAAGAAGAGGAAGCTGAAAAGATTGAATGTCTTGATGACATTGATGATTTATTCAATGACATGGAAGATGATATGTCAGACACTGAGATAGAAGAAGGAGAAATAGTGGAGAGAGAAATAGAGAAAGATAAAGACAGTGTTACATATGAAGGCTGTGTAGGTCTTAAGGTGCCGTATAACTTCATCCAAGAGGATGTTGTTCCTGAGTTCTCTTATGACGGAATAACTGACTCTATGGACTCTATTGAAGACGTCACATTGCCTGATGATACAGCTGAGTCAAAGATGGATACTGATGATGAGAATCTTCAATTCAATAAGGGTGCTGAAACTGAAACTACTCACACTGAGCCTCCAAAGATTAATGAAGAACCTGTGATGTTCAGAGATACAGGAATGACACGAGAACAGTGGAGAGAAGTTGTAAACAGTTGGATGAAGGTGCTACCCAAGTCTCCAATACAACCTGCTCAGAAAGAGAAATATGTGAATAAAGAGCAATGTATAGGAAGGATCATTAGTTGGTTCTATGATGGTGAATCAAAATTGTTTGTAATCAAACGATCTGCTGGTGTTCAATACTTTAAGCCAAGGATCAAATATTTCAATACCTTGCCGAGGTGTGAAATAAATGGTCTAGCTTCAAAGCCACTCATAAATAGATCGAAGAATGGTTTGGCTGATGTGATAGCAAACCTGATAAAGAAAGAAGGTAGTTCGGGTAAGTATGAACGGCTGAAACCATAGAAGGGAAAAAGAGTGAAGATTACAGATCCTAAGACTGGGAAAATAACCTGGAGATACAAGTATAGACCAGTGCGTGCTATTCACAAGATACCATTAAAGAATATTCCTCAAGACTTTCTTAGGAATATGAAATGGTGGTATGTTGATGTTAATACTGGTGAAGCAAGGGTTGAAGATAAAGATAATAAGGTCATTGTGTGTTTCTATGACGCAATGAATCTTATAAATTTTTCAAAGAAAGATCAGAGGACATTGCGAAAGAATGAAATAATGTATACTGATGAATGGAGAGAACAAGGTCTACAGTATAAAAGAGTTTTGGAGATATGCAGAAGATACGATGTGCATGCTGGCAGCAGACTACCAGACAACTGGAAGAGTTCAAGATAAAGACAGAAGACAGAAGATCAGGCTATTGTCAAGGGGGAGTCTGTTAGGACATAGATTTGTAATGACAAAAGCTTGTAATTGTTTGATTTTATGTCTTTATGTTTTTGGTATGTAATTGTTTAAAAGTTGCTAAGTGTTTAACTAGTGAGCCTAGAGGCGAACTTGTTAAGTTTGCCTGGTCTATCAGAGGCGAACTTAATAAGTTCGCTTAGGTATAACTGAGGCGAACTTGTTAAGTTCGCTTAATCTGTTTCAGGCGAACTTAACAAGTTCGCTTACAGCAGGTATGTTTCTATATATATGTGTTACAGAGTCATTAGAAGTGATCGATCCAAGGAGAGAAAAACTTGTCTGATTGAGTCTGTAACCACAGTGATTTGGAATATAACGAGAAGTTTATTTACGCGTGTTGTTTGAATTGTCAATTAGTATACAAACGTTAATACGAAGGATTCCGCACTTCGTGTTATAGAAACGTCATATCAAGAGTTCGATCAGTAGTTGAGTTACCTGGACCTACACAATCTAGTCAACCTTGTGCTCATGAATAGTCTACATTGTCCCGCCTCGACATTTCCGCCGTTGGTTGGGGTGTGACAAATTGGTATCAGAGCCTTGGTTATAGGGAACTAGGTTATTAGACACTCTTGACCTAGACTATAACTTTAGGACACCCATACAATGCCATGCTACTACATGTTACATTATCAATTCATGTGTGATTATTTTTACATGTTATCCTAAGTACTTACACTACCTGATACAATACATAATGACTTATGTGACACACTACTTGATAACTCTTGTACTTACACTCATTACTATCTACATGCTATATAATTATATTTTTATATGAATATTCTTACATGTTATACTACATAATTACATCCTAGGATACAACACTCAATAGTCAATGTGACACGTTACTTACCAACTTTTCCTACTATTTATTTCTACCTATTAGATTTATTTAAAGTACTATCCTAAGTTTAACACACACACATACACACTAAATTATTCATACACATTTGGACTCACATACATGACGCCATCACCCTTTGTGAACAAAGACTTAAACTATTGGGCCTAATGCCCACCAATAGTAAACTAAGAAGCCCATCTATCCTCCAAGAAGAAGAAAGCCCACTGAAATGCGTACACCCTACTTTTGGACCTCAAAGCCCAGTTCACAACAATTCTCATCATAACCATGAGCCCAACAATAGCATTATTAATACATGATGGCTGGAAGAGTGTGTAAGCCCATGAGAAATTCTGGCTAAGGAAAGATAGGGTACTTAAGTGTGTGTTAGCGACCCACCCCTCTTTCCTGGGAATTCTCTTCAGGGATGCATTGCTTATAGGTCAAGTGTATTTCTAAAATACTATCATGAAGGTTCGGTGTTATGACTAGTCAAACTCTAAAACCTATAAGTACTCCTATGTTTAACCCGCAATATTTCATTATCACTTACAACTTTTTCATTGTTTTTCTACTAGACATGGACTCCTACCCTCCTCCTTCCCCGGTTTACCGTCCTGGATCAGAATCTGATTGGGAAGAAGACACTGAGACACCCGTGTACCGGTCACCAACACCGCCAGCTGCTAGGCCAAGGTTTGATGTAAGGGCGGACTGGATTAGGAACACCGGCCCAAGACTTCGAACATCTGAATCACCCGCACCCAGAAACCCGTATCAAACACCTCGCCTCCACAATCAATTACCACCCCCACTAAGAGACCCATATCTAATGCCCGATCCGTACCATCCTAACCCTTGGGTAAGGCATACCATGGCACCCACTAGTGTTATGGGGATTCCAACCCATGACCTCCACCAATATGTAAGAACTTCAGAATTTTAGAGACATAGGATAGAGCAAGGAGTAATGCACGACTTGCAAGGACAAAGGATGGATAGCCTAGCAAACCAATTAGGGTACCAAAAGGAGTTAATCTCCATCCTCGAAAAAGAAATGCTGGAGCATCGCACGGAGGCAGCTAGAGCTGAAGCCAGATCGACTACCCGAGTGACTATAGCAGTGCTCATCTTGGTGATCATCTTCTTCCTAGTGGGAAACTACCAAAGACGTTAATCGAAGATTTCTAGTTATTATCTTTAAATTTTTAAGGACCATTTCCCTATGTTTTGAATAATGTTTAACATTTCAACCTTTAATCGATTTCATATGTTTCAACTCTAAGGTTATTAATTGTTGACTTGACCCATGGAATATGAATTTTCTATCATATTTTTATAAAAAAAAAAGAAAAAAGAAAAAATATTTAAGTATCATCTTCTTCATTCAAATACGATTTAGTACACTACCGATAATCTCCTTCATAAACAAATCATACTATTATGTGACTCAAGCAAAACCTCGTTATCTTGTTTGAACAAAACGTTTATCAAACTTTTAGATAGTATCAAAAATATAAATTTTCCACCAAACTTTTCATCCGATAAGGAAGGTTAGTACAACCAATTTTATGAAAATATTATTTCAAATTGATAAATAATTGTGATTTTTCTTCATTAAAGTAAATATTTCTAAACTTTGGCTAAATTATATGCGACTACTTGTTTAGCCAATGGTTCCACTTAAAAATATCCTCTTGTTAATAATTGAACTTTAAAAAAAATATATATATATATTTTTTTGCATAAATAGCATATCCATTTAAAATATGCGATTAAATGATTTCACTACTTTATATATCTACAATCAAGAATGAATTACTACTTTCTATGTCCAAGCAAAGACCCGTATTTGTAAACGCAATTCCCGAATGTTTTCAAAACCTCCTCGTTACCTTTCACTTGACGCTTCAAAAGACGATTCATACCGCGTAAACGTTAACCTTTCCCACCAACCTCAATGAGATTTGAGGACTTGAACCTAACTACCACATTATGCAGGAACGCCAAACAACACGTTTGTCCGCAGCACTCGAACACATGCAAAACCCGTTAGTACACATCGCACGCGAAGTTCAATAATCATGTTCACAATATATATTCAATGCAATCTTATGGTACATAAAACTCAATTATTCTCAATATATCCAATGCTACACAAATTACATAATACATGAGACTAGTTTGCCTACAAATCACAATTTGCTCGATTAATCACGTAATGCACGAAACATGTTTAATTGCAATACACATGCTACTGGTTTGAGCACATGATACACGAAACTTAATTGTTTGCAATATACATGGTACATAAGAATTGCGTCATTGATACATAGTTCTGGATTGACCACACTATACATGAAACTCATTTTGTTACAAAGCACTTTATACTAAACGGTGTACATTATACAAAATACATGATGCTAAGTTGCTAACACTATACATGAGATCCATTTCCTACAATACACATAATACTATGTTGTTTACATTACACATTAGAGCTTATTGATTTACAAAATACAAGACGCTAAATTATTTACGCTATATATGAGACCCATTTGATTACACACTACGTGACACTAGATCATACATGAGACTTGTGTGCTTACTATATACTCGAAACAAAATTTGCTTACAATTATTGTGTAACATTCCTGATTTTTATTATTCATATTTCAATCCAATGTAATGCAATTTCGAATTCAATACTCGTGCACTGTCTCATTTATTTTCTCGCCGTAAATTAAATGCAATGATTCTATACAAATTCGCAAATTTTACTCGGTTATATACATTTAAACACTATACAAGAAACCATTTTATACAAACTTATCAAATCTGAAAAGTCAAGGACTAAAATTGGAAAATGTCAACAAACCCTAGTCAAGCACGGTCGTGCTTCGTTCTGGCACTGTCGCGCCAAGTGCCTCGGCACGATCGCGCGCCTGGTCCTGGAACGATCGCGCCCGGTGCCTAGGCACGGTCGCGCCTCTCTTGGGCACGGTCGCGCCTGCGTAACAGTTGAAACGTAAATGCAGTTTAATCACCCAATCAATTGAAATCCGTAACAGTCGTCCGTTTCTTTTCCCCTTAACGAATGAATCAACTATCGAATTCCTCAAACGTCTCAGTTCATATTACCAATTTCGAAAAACTCTCTCAAGCTTTCCAAGAAACAAAAATCCGCTGTTCGATCCGAATCCTCTCAATCCAGCAACAGAAACTCAATACTCAATCATCCCTGAAGTTCCCAGACTATTTGGATTGGCCGGAGTTGCAGTAAAGATCGCCGGAACACAAGTCGTCGACGCCGGAACTCTTTCTTGCCATCTCTATCAATCCTCTACTGTTTCGGGTAATTGAAATCATTTATTTCAGTTAAGTAGTCTCTGTAACGAAAGCCCCTATTCAATTTGGGCTTCCATTATAGAAATCGACCCGAATCAGAACTCATGCTTTATTAAAAATGATTTAATCGAACCCCTACTTAAACGCGATTTACATACAATTAGATTATATGAAAAGACTCGTAATAACCCATTAATCAAAAGCCCTAATAATTCCAACGTTTAAAATACAAGAATTGGTACATTCGTGTCTGATTTGGAAAAGACACGGTCGCGCTAATCATCTAGCGCGGCCGTGCCTCATAGAGCGCGGTCGTGCCTCATAGAGCGCGGTCGTGCCGACTAGCAGCGCGGTCGTGTCCTCCTGTCCAGACCTTGTCATGCCCTCTGGGCTAGTCTCTGTTTTGTCTAAAGATCATAGACACGACCGTGCCGGGCCAAGGCACGGTCATGCCTGTTGACTTGTCTAGATTGTGCCCTCTGTTGATCAACCCGGTCGCGCCCGTGGCTCGAGCACGATCGTGCCCTTCCGAGGCATGGTCGTGTGAGACTCAGAAACTTTAACAAACTTATAATTTTATAATTTTCAATCAATAAATGTTTTAAATTTTATAAAAATATGTTTTCTGTATTTGAAGAGATAAATATTATTTATTTAAAAGTTTATTTAAAAATTTATGAAAATTTATTTTATATTTATTATCTTACACTTAAATGATATTTTAAATAATTAAGTTACAAGATTTATAAATAAATGAGATAATGATTATTTATTTAATTTACATTTTAAATCAAAATCATTTATTTATTTATACTTAATTACAATTAATATTTACATTATTTCATAAACTATAATTATATATTTATTCAATTATTTAATTCAAACCTAATCAAATTGTTTCAAAAATATTTTCTTCAAACTCTATGTATTTTATTCAATACTTTTAAATACAAATCAATAGTTTTATACACAAATTCAACTTTCAATTTAGACTTAAACCTTATACATCTATTTGATACAACATACATTACTCTTTAGATTGATTTGTGCACTCGAGAATCTTTATTTTTCTATCTATTATCCTTGTTCGCTACACATCCTTATCAAGTGAGTATTCACAACCCCTTTTTACTCTTTTACACTTTTGGGGTGGAACATGAACGCTATACACATTACACATTACACATTACACATTTACATTTACACAAACAACACAAGTGCAAAAATCCTATTTACATACATGTGTGCAAAATTTGAGCTTTGTGCCCGAATGCTAGGTGTGCTAACCTTTGTATGCTCTTATGTGCAATCATTAACTATACAAGCCGACGGTTTTCAATGATAGATCTATTGATTCTGACAAACCCACCCATGGTACGCGGTGATTGAAACCGACAACACAATTTTTGCATGCTAGTTACAAGGTTTGATTGTACATTTGGTTACACAATAGCTGCTCCCCATAAATGCCTTATTTTATCATGTTTTGTAAAGGATTTGTTTTCAACTATATGCTATCTATATACAACTGTGTTATACTCACCAACTTTTTAGTTGACTTTATTTTATTCATGTTTCAGGCCCCAATATGTGAGATTGATTCAAGACGTGTTTAACATAGGATTTGGACTTAGCAATTTAAATCAAGAACTTTATGAACTATTTTATGTATCTTGTTTGAATTTGGTTTTGTATTTGGATTATTTGAAATGCAAATTTGACTTTAATATACTTCAATTTAGTCAACCATGTGCTATGAACAGTCTACATGTCCCGCCCCGATGATTCCACCATCGGTCGGGGTGTGACAGATTGGTATCAGAGCCTTGGTTATAGGGATTTAGGTTATTAGACATCTTGACCTAGACTATAACTTTAGGACACCCACTTATACTATGCTTCATGATTTTGTGCTATGTGTTACATGCTATGTGCTATATGCTATATGTTACATGTTTAGTATGATTACTTATTATTGCATTATGATGACTTATGTGTTTTAAATCCATGACTTATTAGGATATTCTTAACTAATAATTAAATAAATAATATCCTTTCCTATATTCTAAAACCTCATAATATTTCTATTTTCTTTTCTATCTTTATCCCTTCTTAGCATGTGGAAAATTCTTGAAGCAAAAATCTTTAAAATATTTTTATTTCTTCGTTAAGGTTTTTAAACTTGTTAAATTATTTGAGGACACGTGCAATCTGGAAGGGTGACACCTGTATTTTGGGTTTTCTGTCTAGGAAAGCATTTCGCATAAATCCCAATCAACCGAGGGACCCGTATGCTTTCCTGGGAATTCCCGAGATGAGTGTTTACTTATAGGCTAAAGCATGTCTGCTTGAAGATTTTATAAGTTTAATTAACCTTAATGTGCCATGGTATTCAAGTGATTTTGTCACTTTTGAGTACAATCCAAACTAAGAATATCTATTTTATTTTGTATCTCATTCTATTAAATCCTATCAAATCTCATAAGTTCTCACAATTTTTCTTGTCTTGTGAAAAATCTGTAGAATGCCTCCTCGTCGTGCTCCCACAACCAACGCCAACACCGACATTGCTGCTATTCTTACCCAATTGGTGACACAACTCACCCAAGCCAATGGTGCCACCAATGGCAACAATGGTGGAAATGGAAGCAATAGTGGTAATAATGGTGGAAATGGTGGAAATGGTGGTAACAATCCATCTCAATGCACCTTCAAACACTTCAACTCGTGCAATCCCCTAAAGTTTTATGGAACCGAAGGAGCTACTGGACTCCTTCAATGGTTTGAAAGCATTGAGAATACCTTTCTCAATAGTGACTGTCCCGACAACTGTCACACCCCGACCGATGGCGGAATCATCGGGGCGGGACATGTAAGACTGTTCATAGCACATGGTTGACTAAATTGAAATATATTAAAGTTAAATTTCCATTACAAATAATCCAAGTACAAACCAAATTCAAACAAGAAACATAAAACAATTCATAAAGTTCTTGATTTAAATTGCTAAGTCCAAATCCTATGTTGAACACGTCTTGAATCAATCTCACATATTGGGGCCTGAAACATGAATAAAATAAAGTCAACTAAAAAGTTGGTGAGTATAACACAGTTGTATATAGATAGCATATAGATGAAAACAAATCCTTTACATGACATGATAAATAAGGCTTTTATGGGGAGTAGCTATTGTGTAACCAAATGTACAATCAAACCTTGTAACTAGCATGCAAAACAAATGTGTTGTCGGTTTCAATCACCGCGTACCATGGGTGGGTTTGTCAGACTCAATAGATCCATCATTGAAAACCGTCGGCTTGAAAAGTTAATGATTGCACATAATAGCATACAAGAGGTTAGCACACCTAGCACTCGGGCACAAAGCTCAAATTTTTGCACACATGTATGTAAATAGGATTTTTGCACTTGTGTTGTTTGAGTAAATGTAAATGTGTAATGTGTAATGAGTATAGAGTTCATGTTCCACCCCAAAAGTGTAAAAGAGTAAAAAGGGGTTGTGAATACTCACTTAAAGCAAGCAAGGAGAAGGACGGAATGGTGTAGGAAGCTCGAACTCTTGAAATCACCCTTGAAACACCTTGAAACTTCAAGGCTCTAGCTAAACTTTTTAGAGGATTGTTCTTGATTTTTGAAAGATGTAAAGTGGTGGTGTGTGTGCATGTGTCGATATATATACACAATGGAAGAGAGATGGGGCTTGAGTGTTGCACTCAACCAAATCATTGCAAGAGATGGTTGACTTGATGGAATGACTCTTGCTTGCACACTTGGATGATGGAGCATGGGTTTATGACCATAATGATGGAATAGATTGGTTAAACAAGTGGGGTGGGTGGTGTTTGCTCATTCTCGGCCGAAAAGGGAAAGGTATGGGGGGTTGGGTGTTGCATTCAACCTAATCATTGCAAGACATGGCTTGAGGTGATGGATTGACATCTTGGCTAGATTCTCACTCAAAGGGGCATGGTCTTCTTATGACACAAGTATAGAAGTGGTGAGGTGATGCTAGGTGGGTGGGCCCCCTTGTTTTTGGCCGAATAGGGGAGAAGGGTGGGGGTTGGGTCTTGTTGCACATCTAGTTGGGTTCTAACTACCTAGTTAGATGTCTCTTTAGTAGTATATACCCGGTAGGTGATACTGTGATATAATACTCGGCGTAGGGACTTTTAGTGATTAAAACTTTATATGTATATACCTAGATATATATATATATATATACATATATATATAATTATTAGATGAAACGAGGGTTGAGTATAGATCTCAACAAGTCATCATCATTAAGATTTGATGCTGGAGTGGAGTACAAGCAAGGATATAATGATGGTGATGTGATCTTTATGTTGCTTGCATCTTTGGTCATAATCGTGATGATTATGACGTTTGAGTGTTGTGTAAGCAAAGCAATCATGATGATGATGTGATCTTTATGTTGCTTGCATCTTTGGTCATAATCATGATGATTATGACACTTGAGTGTTGTGTAAGCAAAGCAATCATGATGACGATGTGATTGATTTAGATGTGGTATAATACCTGGAATTTATACCCGCTTTAATATATTTATTTATTAAAACATCTCACTAGACTTTTACTGTCAAGTTCTTGTTAATCACCAACGACCGTACTTTGCGGGCTATCACTGCTTATTTTCCTAGTAATTCTTAAAAATTACTATTTTGATATAATTTCCTTTGTTAGATTCCTTGACTTTACTTAGTCAAAATAAAACTTCAGGAAATATATGTTATGAATGTGCATTTATGTAATATGGATATTGACCTGAAATACTGGGTGTCACAGTATATAACTGAGTAAAACTTGAGTATTTGTATTGAATCATTGTATTTAATTTATGGCGAAGAATATAATAAGACAGCGCATGAGAATTTGGTTTGAAATGCGATACATTGAGTTGAAATATGGATACTAAAAATCGGAAACGTTACAACAACCTCCGTGTTCGTCATGCTACAAGTGTCCTACAAAAACGGGCACTTACATGGTGGAATGGGGAGAAAAGAAATAGGGGTGTTGATGTAGCTATGGCTTTACCTTGGGATGAGGTCAAAAGGCTTATGACCGAGGAGTTCTGTCCTCGAAAAGAAGTGAAAAAGCTAGAAGCTGAATTTTGGGATCTTGCCCAAGATAGTGGGGAAAGCTTAGCATATACAACTCGGTTCCGTGAGTTGAGCCTTCTAGTGCCCCACATGGTCACTCCGTTATCCCGTTGTATCGAAAAGTACATTGGTGGGCTACCAAGACAAATCCAAGATACTGTCTTAGGTAGAAATCCTGCTACTCTGGAAGATGCCATCCGCCTGTCTGCTACCCTAACTGATAATCATGTAAAAGCTGGGACTCTTACCAAAAAGGGTTCTAAGAAAGTTTCTGAAACCGTAACCCCTCCTGCTCACAACAAAGAAGCCACAACCGAGCCCTCTCGCAATAATAGGAAGAGGAAAGTTAGAAATTTTGCTGTGGTTACTCCTGTTGTTCCCGTCAACCAAGCTACACCTATGGTTCAAGCACCGGTCAAAAAGCCATAAGGTGGAATTTACCCACTTTGTGCCACCTGCAACTACCATCATCCCCAAAACATCCCATGTCGCCTTTGTACTTATTGTGGGAGATATGGTCATACGGTTAGTATTTGTAGGACCAAAGCTCTTACGGGCCAAGTCAACCCTCCAAACCGAACCGTACCTCAAGTGGCTAACCAAGGTGCTCCCCTATGAGTGTGGTGACCCGAACCATTTTCGTAATCAATGTCCAAGACTTACAAATACTAGACAAGGTGGAGCACGTGGGCGTGCGTTCAACATAAACGCCAACGAAGCTCAAGCCAACAACGACGTGGTTAATGGTACGTTTCTTATTAATAGCCAATATGCCTCCATTTTGTTCGATACGGGTGCCGATAAAAGTTTTGTGTCACTTAATTTTGAGCCTTTACTTGCAAAGACACGATCCCAATTAGAGAAAACCTTCACCGTTGAAATAGCAAATGGTGACTCCTTTACCATTGAGTCCATTATTTATGATTGCTCCTTAGAACTAAATGACCATTCATTCCCAATCAACCTTGTTCCAATGCCACTAGGAAGCTTTGATATTATCATAGGTATGGATTGGCTATCAAATCATCATGCCGAAGTCATTTGCTTTGAAAAGTGTATTCAAATTCCACTACCATCGGGAGAAACCTTAAGAGTTTTTGGTGAAAAGCCTTGCAAGGGACTTAAGTTGATGTCGTGTACTACCGCCCAAAAGTACTTACGAAAGAAGTACATTGCTTTCTTAGCTCACATTGTTCAAAAGGATGTTAAGGAGAAGAGTATCCAAGACATTCCCATTATTCAAGATTTTCCCAAGGTTTTTCCTAAGGATTTATCCGGTCTTCCTCCCGTTCGTCAAGTAGAGTTCCGCATTGATCTTATACCTGGAGCTAACCCCGTTGCTAGAGCTCCCTATCGTCTTGCACCATCTGAAATGCAAGAACTTGCAAGTCAACTTCAAGAACTCTCCGACAAGGAATTCATCCGTCCGAGTCATTCACCGTGGGGTGCACCCGTCTTATTTGTTAAGAAGAAGGATGGATCATTTCGCATGTGTATTGACTACCGCGAACTCAACAAACTTACTATCAAGAACCGTTATCCTTTGCCTAGAATCGATGATCTCTTTGATCAACTTCAAGGTTCTACTTGCTTCTCGAAGATCGACCTTCGATCCGGTTATCATCAGCTTCGTGTTCAAGAAGATGACATTCCTAAGACTGCTTTTCGAACAAGGTATGGTCATTACGAGTTCATGGTTATGCCTTTCGGGTTAACCAATGCACCCGCAGTTTTCATGGATCTCATGAATCGTGTGTGCAAACCGTACCTTGATAAATTCGTGATTGTTTTCGTTGACGATATCTTAATATATTCCAAGACTAAAGCCGACCATGAAGAACACCTTAGATTGGTTTTGGACCTTTTAAAGAAAGAACAACTATATGCCAAGTTCTCCAAGTGTGAATTTTGGTTAAAAGAAGTTCAATTTCTTGGTCACATCGTCAACGACAAGGGTATTCATGTTGATCCTGCTAAGATTGAAACGGTTAAGAATTGGAATGCCCCGAAGACTCCTACCGAAGTTCGGTCATTTCTTGGTCTTGCGGGTTATTATCGTCGTTTCATCTCAAACTTCTCAAAGATTGTTGTCCCTCTTACCGCTTTGACCCATAAGGGTAAAACTTATGAATGGGGACCGAAGCAAGAAGAAGCTTTCCAAACCCTCAAGCAAAAGTTATGCAATGCTCCCATATTGACTCTCCCCGATGGAAATGATGATTTAGTTGTCTATTGTGATGCTTCTAACCAAGGTCTTGGTTGTGTCCTCATGCAACGAGGAAAAGTAATCGCTTATGCATCAAGACAACTCAAAATTCATGAAAAGAATTATACGATGCACGACCTCGAGTTGGGTGCGGTCGTATTCGCGTTAAAGATTTGGAGATATTACCTATATGGCACAAAATGTGTGGTATTCACCGACCACAAAATTCTTCAACATATCTTCAACCAAAAAGAACTTAATACGAGGCAACGACGTTGGGTCGAACTCCTTAACGACTACGACTGCGAGATTCGTTACCATCCTGGCAAAGCGAATGTTGTAGCCGATGCTTTGAGTCGAAAGGACCATGTTATGCTTCATTGTGCCCGTATTCAAACCGATATTCAAAACCGTATTTTAGAAGCTCAGCACGTCTCGGTAACCGAGGGTAATATGCACGAAGAAATGTAATGTGGTGTTGAACTCCTTCTTGAATCAAAGCCCAATGGCTTACTCTACTACTTGAACCGTATTTGGATTCCCGATCGTGACGATCTCCGTACATTTCTCATGAACGAGGCTCAAAAGACTCGTTATTCTATTCATCCTGGTGCGGATAAAATGTATCAAGATCTTCGCCAACTTTATTGGTGGCCCGGTATGAAGAAAGACATTGCTCTTTATGTGGCCAAATGCTTAACCTGTTCCAAAGTCAAAGCCGAACATCAACGTCCATCTGGTTTACTTGAACAACCAGAAATTCCAGTGTGGAAATGGGAGAATCTAGCTATGGATTTCATTACCAAGCTCCCTCGCACCTCGAGTGGTTATGATAGTATTTGAGTGATCATTGATCGACTCACCAAATCTGCCCACTTCTTGCCTATACGTGAAGACTTCAAAGTGGAGAAACTAGCCCGAATTTACATTAATGAAATTGTGAGCCATCATGGTGTTCCCTTGAACATAATATCCGATAGAGATGCTCGGTTCACTTCTCGATTTTGGCAATCTCTCCAAAAGGCTCTTGGTACTCGATTGGATTTGAGCACGGCTCATCATCCGCAAACGGATGGTCAAGCCGAGCGAACAATCCAAACTCTTGAAGACATGCTTAGAGCTTGTGTAATCGATTTTGGTGGCAATTGGGATTCACATTTATCCCTCATTGAGTTTTCTTACAACAATAGCTACCACACAAGTATTAACATGGCTCCATTCGAAGCTCTCAATGGTCGCAAGTGTCGTTCTCCTATCTGTTGGAGTGAGATTGGTGAAGCACAAATCACTGGTCCCGAGTTAATTCAAGAAACACCTGACAAGATCATTCAAATCCGTGACAATATTCGAGTAGCGAGGAGTCGGCAAAAGAGTTATGCCGACAAACGTCGAAAACCCTTGGAATTCCAAGTCGGTGATCTTGTTCTTCTTAAGGTGTCTCCATGGAAGGGCGTGATCCGTTTTGGAAAGAAAGGCAAGTCAGCACCTCGTTATGTTGGTCCATTCAAGATCCTTGAAAGGATTGGGAAAGTGGCTTACAAACTCGAGTTACCTCCATCTCTTGGCAATGTGCATCCTACATTTCATATATCTAATCTGAAGAAGTGTCTCGCTGATGAAAATCTCCATATACCGCTTGACGACGTGCGCATTGATGAAACGATGCACTTCGTTGAGAAGCCGGTGGAAATTATGGATCGTGAAGTCAAACAACTCAAGCTAAGTCGCATTCCTATTGTCAAAGTTCGTTGGGAATCTAAGCGTGGTCCTGAGTTCACTTGGGAACGAGAAGACCAAATGAAGCTCAAGTACCCTCATCTTTTTACTAATACTGTTGTAACCTCCAGCTAAATTTTGAGACGAAATTCTCTCAACATGGGGAGACTGTAACATTCCTGATTTTTATTATTCATATTTCAATCCATTGTAATGCAATTTCTAATTCAATACTCGTGCACTGTCTCATTTATTTTCTCGCCGTAAATTAAATGCAATGATTCTATACAAATTCGCAAATTTTACTCGGTTATATACATTTAAACACTATACAAGAAACCATTTTATTCAAACTTATCAAATCTGAAAAGTCAAGGACTAAAATTGGAAAATGTCAACAAACCCTAGTCAAGCACGGTCGTGCTTCGTTCTGGCACGGTCGCGCCAAGTGCCTCGGCACGATTGCGCGACTGGTCCTGGAACGATCGCGCCCGGTGCCTAGGCACGGTCGCGCCTCTCTTGGGCACGGTCGCGCCTGCGTAACAGTTGAAACGTAAATGCAGTTTAATCACCCAATCAATTGAAATCCGTAACAGTCGTCCGTTTCTTTTCCCCTTAACGAATGAATCAACTATCGAATTCCTCAAACGTCTCAGTTCATATTACCAATTTCGAAAAACTCTCTCAAGCTTTCCAAGAAACAAAAATCTGCTGTTCGATCCGAATCCTCTAAATCCAGCAGCAGAAACTCGATACTCAATCATCCCTGAAGTTCCCAGACTATTTGGATTGGCCGGAGTTGCAGTAAAGATCGCCGGAACACAAGTCGTCGACGCCGGAACTCTTTCTTGCCATCTCTATCAATCTTCTATTGTTTCGGGTAATTGAAATCATTTATTTCAGTTAAGTAGTCTCTGTATCGAAAGCCCCTATTCAATTTGGGCTTCCATTATAGAAATCGATCCGAATCAGAACTCATGCTTTATTAAAAATGATTTAATCGAACCCCTACTTAAACGCGATGTACATACAATTAGATTATATGAAAAGACTCGTAATAACCCATTAATCAAAAGCCCTAATAATTCCAACGTTTAAAATACAAGAATTGGTACATTCGTGTCTGATTTGGAAAAGACACGGTCGCGCTAATCATCTAGCGCGGCCGTGCCTCATAGAGCGCGGTCGTGCCTCATAGAGCGCGGTCGTGCCGACTAGCAGCGCGGTCGTGTCCTCCTGTCCAGACCTTGTCATGCCCTCTGGGCTAGTCTCTGTTGTATCTAAAGATCATAGACACGACCGTGCCGGGCCAAGGGACGGTCGTGCCTGTTGACTTGTCTAGATTGTGCCCTCTGTTGATCAACCCGGTCGCGCCCCGACTAGCGCGGTCGCGCCCGTGGCTCGAGCACGATCGTGCCCTTCCGAGGCACGGTCGTGTGAGACTCAGAAACTTTAACAAACTTATAATTTTATAATTTTCAATCAATAAATGTTTCAAATTTTATAAAAATATGTTTTCTGTATTTGAAGAGATAAATATTATTTATTTAAAAGTTTATTTAAAAATTTATGAAAATTTAATTTATATTTATTATCTTACACTTAAATGATATTTTAAATAATTAAGTTACAAGATTTATAAATAAATGAGATAATGATTATTTATTTAATTTACATTTTAAATCAAAATCATTTATTTATTTATACTTAATTACAATTAATATTTACATTATTTCATAAACTATAATTATATATTTATTCAATTATTTAATTCAAACCTAATAAAATTGTTTCAAAAATAATTTCTTCAAACTCTATGTATTTTATTCAATACTTTTAAATACAAATCAATAGTTTTATACACAAATTCAACTTTCAATTTAGACTTAAACCTTATGCATCTATTTGATACAACATACATTACTCTTTAGGTTGATTTGTGCACTCGAGAATCTTTATTTTTCTATCTATTATCCTTGTTCGCTACACATCCTTATCAAGTGAGTATTCACAACCCCTTTTTACACTTTTACACTTTTGGGGTGGAACATGAACGCTATACACATTACACATTTACATTTACACAAACAACACAAGTGCAAAAATCCTATTTACATACATGTGTGCAAAATTTGAGCTTTGTGCCCGAGTGCTAGGTGTGCTAACCTTTGTATGCTCTTATGTGCAATCATTAACTATACAAGCCGACGGTTTTCAATGATAGATCTATTGAGTCTGACAAACCCACCCATGGTACGCAGTGATTGAAACCGACAACACAATTTTTGCATGCTAGTTACAAGGTTTGATTGTAGATTTGGTTACACAATAACTGCTCCCCATAAATGACTTATTTTATCATGTTTTGTAAAGGATTTGTTTTCAACTATATGCTATCTATATACAACTGTGTTATACTCACCAACTTTTTAGTTGACTTTATTTTATTCATGTTTCAGGCCCTAATATGTGAGATTGATTCAAGACGTGTTCAACATAGGATTTGGACTTAGCAATTTAAATCAAGAACTTTATGAACTATTTTATGTATCTTGTTTGAATTTGGTTTTGTATTTGGATTATTTGAAATGCAAATTTGACTTTAATATACTTCAATTTAGTCAACCATGTGCTATGAACAGTCTACATGTCCCGCCCCGATGATTCCGCCATCGGTCGGGGTGTGACATATTGCAATGGACTGATTACATTATACACAAGACATGGTCATGCACTTTGTACACCAAAGTTGAAGACCATAATACATTGAAACGACTCGGGGTTTGACGTATTCTTGTTCAAACACGAGCAAACTAAGAAACTTTAAGTGTTACTACTTTATTACTCTTTAGTTGCGAACTGACCTGATTAGGGACTTAGTTACTTGTTAGCGACTTTTTATGTGTAAACAATAGACGTGATCATAGTGAAATTGTGCCCCCCCTTACCCGCACACAATGAAACAATCTATACGGACCATACGATGATTTAAATAATTACGGGTGCACACGGAATTATAAAAAAAATCAGCGCATGGAAACTATAGAGAAATTTTGTCGTGTGTTGTGACCTAAAACTTATCATGATGTGTAACAACGAAACTGATGTGACATGAAAAAGGCATGGTGGATACGCCGATGGTACTTCCTGTATATAAGTGTCCTATCATATTATCAGGAATAGCGTTGTTCGTGTCACGTGAAGTTTTGAACTAGACCAATGTTTATGAAATCTTTTACCCACTAACAATTTTGAGCACGTTAGACTACATCTTACACAAACTCAAAATTTCAAAATCTCATCAAATTTGTTCCAAGTAATACATCTTACATTAAGAATTCAAATTGCTATTCGACAATCTTCTCCTTAAGTCCATTTCAAAAACTAAATTCATTGTCATCATTCATATTCAACCTTGAGTATCAGGCCTAAATCATATCAACGGTCAAACTCACCAAGAACCCAAAACTCCCACCTTTTTTCTTGATTTTTAGTAGCCTCCATTAGTTAAATTTCGGGACGAAATTCCCTTAACATGGGGAGACTGTAACATTCCTGATTTTTCCGACCCTATTTTAATTTATTTTAAATAATAAAATAACTGCACGATGTTGAATCATATACTTGTTCAAACCTACACCTCATAAATCGTCAGCCGATCGTATTAAATTCAAAGATTTAGAACTCATAATCATGTGGTAACACCTCTTAGAGTTAATCCAGTTAGTAATCTCGTTAGGTGTTCTGTTAAATCCTAACCAAGCTAATTTTGTCAAATCTGAATTTGCAAGGGCTGATTTTGTAAATAACCAGAAACCCTAGTAGGCACGGTCGCGCCACGTTTTGGCACGGTCGCGCCTCGTCTAGCACGGTCGCGCCTCTTATAGGCATGGTCACGCCTCACATCAGTTAAAACGTAAAAACAGTCTTTAATCGCAAATATGTTCGAATCCAAAATTTGTAACGCTTTTTGTGCCGTTTCAAACCAATCATTTCGAATTAATCACTTTCTAATAACCGCGTAGTGATTAGGAAACCAAAACCGTCACCTCTCCATTCCTTTCTCTCAATCTCGTCCAATTCACGAAACACTCCCGAAATCAATCATATGCGCATGATCTTCAAGCTCCTGTAATCACATTCCTCACATCAATTTTGCCGGAATCCCAACAGGAGACGCCAGGGATCAACGCATCAAAGACGGAACTCCGTTTGGTCGAACTCCACCAATTCGATATCGTTTAAGGTAATTAAACACATCCTCAGACTCATTTCAATCCCGTGAATGAAAGCCCTAACCTATTCAGGGCTTATACCACCGAATTAAACTCAAACAGAATCTAGGGTTCATCACGTTTTTGGCTTAGTCGAACTACACCCTAGACACGATATACATTCAATTAAAATACATGGTTAGATTCGCAAACAGTCGTTCTTTGAAAACCCTATAAATTCAGCCGTTTTTAATACAAGAATTTGTCAGATTAGGTTCTGGAAAATCCAGACACGATCGTGCTAATCGCTTAGCACGGTCGTGCCTCTTGTCCAGGCATGGTTGTGCCCCATGCCTAAGCACGGTCATGCTCCATGCCCAAGCACGGTCGCGCCCCATGCCTAAGCGCGGTCGCGCCATACCCTTGGCACGGTTGTGCCCAACCTTTGGTCAGAATCTGTTCCTTCTATTATTTTAATATAAACTCAATTCCTTTTATAAAAAAATTATTATTTTATAAAACTCCAAAGCCCAGAATTGTTTTCATAAACTAAATTATCAACTTGGGAATCTTAAACAAATTAATTAAATAATTTCTAATGGATTAAAAAGTAGTAAATTTTAAATAAGAAGTTCACATATAATTGTCTTATTCCAAACTCAAACCTTATTCAAAATGTTGTAAAAATATTCATTTCAAATCTTCCGTTTTATACAATACCTCCAAGTACCAATCACTAACTTTATCCAATTCAAACTTAGACATAGACTTAGACTATTGTGCATTATTAATGCAATATACATTACACTCTAGGTCAACTTTGTGCAATACAAGGATCACATTACTTTCTAGTATCCTGTGTTAGCTACGCCTTCGAATCAAGTGAGTATTCACAACCCCTTTTTACTCTTTTACACTTTTGGGGTGGAACATGAACTCTATACACATTACACATTACACATTTACATTTACGCAAACAACACAAGTGCAAAAATCCTATTTACATACATGTGTGCAAAATTTGAGCTTTGTGCCCAAGTGCTAGGTGTGCTAACCTTTGTATGCTATTATGTGCAATCATTAACTATACAAGCCGACGGTTTTCAATGATAGATCTATTAAGTCTGACAAACCCACTCATGGTGCGCGGTGATTGAAACCGACAACACAATTTTTGCATGCTAGTTACAAGGTTTGGTTGTACATGGTTACACAATAGCTGCTCCCCATAAATGCCTTATTTTATCATGTTTTGTAAAGGATTTGTTTTCAACTATATGCCATCTACATATAACTGTGTTATACTCACCAACTTTTTAGTTGACCTTATTTTATTCATGTTTCAGGTGCTTTCATATGAGCTAGATCAAGACATGCTACACATAGGTTTTGGACCTAGTTAATATTAAATCAAAGACAAATTGAATTTCATCATATACTTTGAACTTGTTTCATGTTTGTTTGAATGGAAATGGATTTAATATATTACAATCTAGTCAACCTTGTGCTCATGAACAGTCTACATTGTCCCGCCTCGACATTTCCGCCGTTGGTTGGGGTGTGACACTTCGTTTCTCACATACGGACACCGGGTCATGATTACGCGATGGATACGGGTTGTTTCGGGAGTTAACCCGGCGATACGGGTTGTTTATTGAGTTAACCGGGCGATACGGGCTATTTTGGGAGTTAACCGGGCGACACGGGGTAATTCGTGAGTTAACCGGGTGATACGGGTGGATTCGAGAACTAACCGGGTCATACGGGACATCACGAGGAAAAATCGGGTCTTGCGTAAACTCCGTCACCTTCTCTCGACTAATTATGTGAGCATTCGACTAACTTATTTTAACGTTAAAATTAGTTGCTGATATTATTATAAAACGGTTATACTCGGCTCGTATTTTAAATAACGTATCAAGAAGAGGGTTTTTATAAAAAAGTGGTTAAAAAAGAATCGTAGGTTATAAACCCTACTCTTTAATATTTTAATATAATTGTTACTTGATTTCATTAATCATTAAATAAACACATTAGTATGGTTTTGTGACACCCATATCCCGGATCACCCGAGATGCCGGCCACTTGTCGGATTTACTCATGAATATGTAGTAAACAGAGATCATACACAGCCGAAGTCTTAAAATCATCATTTCTTTTATTTATAAAAGTTGTCTTAGTACATTTTTACAGAAAGTACAACATGATCCTAATGTCAGTCTTCAACTTTTGATGCCAGATAACCAGCTCATGATGCCTCCTTATCCTTACTGCTTGAAGCCATAATCTTACCTGACACACATGCTTAAACATAGGTCAACTTATGCTGGTGAGTTCTAAGTTTTAATTAAAATATCTTTAACATATGATCTTTTCTTTTAACATTCGCCCATGCCCAACATAACATTAACCTTGTACAACTTATATCTTATTAAGGTTCGTAAACCTCTCAAGTGGTCGTCACCACTTACCATTCCCTTTATATAAAGGCTATTCCCCCGTTACATACCACAAAGGAATGTAACGGTCCGCATTCAATTCCATAAGTTGCAAGATATTATGTGGGAATTGAACATACATGGCAAAACATTCCTTTTCAGACCAAAATGGTCAAATCATTTCATGTCAATGCAATCACTGCCAATGATATCATCTCATCATCACTCATCTTGGTTAACAAAGACAAGTCTTAAAACTTTTAACATTCATTCGTTTCAAAACAAGGTGGTTTTCTTCCCAGAGTAGTACCTCCAACAGATATGTTCCCAGGAAAGAATGACGGGTCCAAGAGGGATTTATACACCATTCTTTCCTTAAACAGAACATTCCGTTTGTCAGATAACTACAAACGGGTCAGATGGTTACCTTTTGTTTTATAACATAATCATTTCTCTTGCAACATCATGGATACTAACTCATAGATTAGTATATCATCAATGAACACGATCACAGATCGGTCCAACATTGGTCGACAAGCCCTATTCATGAGGTCCATGAATGCAGCAGGGGCATTAGTCAGACCAAATGACATTACTAAGAACTTATAATGTCCATATCTTGTACGGAAGATTGCTTTTGGAATATCTTCGTCCTTAACCTTCAATTGATGATAACCTGACCTTAGATCAATTTTAGAGAACCAGCTTACTCCTTGCAACTGATCGAACAAATCATTCGATCCTAGGTAAAGGATACTTATTCTTAATTGTATGCTCATTCAGCTCCCGATAGAATATGCACATATGCATATTACCGTCTTTCTTCTTCACGAAAAGAACCGGAGCCCCATAAGGCGAGATACTCGGTCTAATGAAACCTCTGCCTAACAACTCTTGCAGTTGTGACATCAGTTCTTTCATTTCTAATGGAGCTAAACGATATGGAGCCTTAGCTACAGGCTTAGCACCAGGCATTAAGTCGAATCAAAACTCCACTTCTCTTTCTGGAGGTATTCCTGGTAATTCTTTTGGGAAGACATCAAGAAAATCACATACTACTAGCACGTCTTTTAATTCCTTAGTTTTCACTTTGGAATCAATTGCGTATGCCAAATAGGACTCATTGCCTAGAGTCATAAACTTTATTGCTTTCATCACGGAAATAATTCTAACAACTGATCTTATCTTATCACCATGGATGGTAATCCAATTGCCATCAGGAGTCTGTATCTGAACTGCTTTCTGGTTGCTAATGATATGGGCATCATTCGCTGCTAACCAGTCCATTCCTAAGACTATATTGAATTCTTCGAGGATCATTGGATATAGTTGAATGGGAAATTTATGTCCTTCAAGATCAATAAAACAATCTTAAATGACTTTTGTCACCTTTATCGTCTTTCCGATAACCGTTTCGACTTCAAAAGTTTCGTATAATCTTAACGTATGTCTATTTAGGGATGGGAGCACCAGAATCAAATAACACAGTAGCAGGTACGTGATTAACAAGGAACGTACCGGATACTACGTCTGGTAATGCTTTAGCCTCTTCGGTTGTTAGAGTATAAGCTCTACTCTTGGCTTTAGAAGCTTCTCCTTCCTTTACTTTTAAATGCTCGGGATTAGAAACTTTAAGTGATGGGCATTCTAACATTCTATGCCCAATCTCTCCACACTTAAAGCATTTAGGCTTGACAGGACAGTTGTATGCCAAATGCCCTGCCTTGCCACATTTGAAACATGCCGGATTTTAATCTGCATTCTCCAACATGATTCTTACCACAAGTGGTACACGGGGTGACACCACTAGTAGTTATCCTTTTCTTCCAACCACCATCGTTTTGCTTCTTATGACTCTGAGAACTTTCAGGCCACTTTCTTTTTTAATCCACTGGGCGGGAACCATAGAGCTCGTCATACATAGTCGAAGCAAGTTGTACGGCGGATCTAAATCTTTTCAAATCGGAAGTTTTCACTAACCTTCTGATTTCAGATGGTAACCCTTGTACGTATCTCTTAATTCATACAGCTTCAGGAGTTACTAAGTTGGGTACCAAATGAGCCATCATGTTGAATTTTGTAGTATACTCTCGATGAGTCATACTACCGGCTTCTAGCCTGCGAAAATCTCTCTCGAGTTTGTCCCTTTCATTGTCAGGACAGAACTCCCCAATCAGTAGTCTCTTCATTTCTTCCCAAGACATTCGGTCAATAGCTTTCTCACCCATAGCTATGACCAAGTTCTCCCACCAACATAACGCCTCTGATATCAATGAGTGGGCGGCGTATTTCACCTTCTGATCGTCTCTTCATTCGCTAATCTTTATTACCGCTTCAATTTCTCAGATCCACTGATGAGTTACCGTGGTAACCTTTGTACCGTCAAACTTTGGAGGACTGCCATCCTTGAATGCTTTATACGAGTATCCCTTCCTTCTTTTCTTCATTGGTCCAACTTCATAAGAATCATCAGATTCGTATTCGTAAAGATCATCGTTGTCTATATTCTTAACAGCATCCTCTGTTTTACCTTTCTTTCTACTTTCCTCTAGGCTAGACAATAGGAAAGGCAAAGCCGTATCCAACGCTTTAGCCACAGTCGTATCTATTGCACTTTGCAATTGAGGTTCAACTACCGTTTCATTCATTTCTACATGATCCCTATTTTCTATTTCAGGTTCGACATTGGCGGTAGATCGTGTCTGCCTTCTAGGAGTATTGGGATCAACCCTTCCTCCTCTTTTACCCTTTCCTCTACCAACCATTTTCTACAAAAGATATGGAGTGTTTTATTATTCGCATGATAGATTGATAGATAGAACACAAGTGTATTGTAAACGTTAACAACTGCGAACACAACGAAATTAATCATTTACGCCACTTTCGGTGCACTAGTTCTCCTTCCATTATGTTCCCACTAAATACTCATACCTTTTTCTTTTTACCCTTGGCATCAGGTTATCTTGACTGGCATCTCTACTAGCATTCCTAAGGTCCCTTAATCCTATTTTAAGTCTAGATACGTGGGCAAGTATCTAAATCTCTTAAATTATAGCTCTGATGCCAATTTGTGACACCCACATCCCGGATCACCCGAGATGCCGGCCACTTGTCGGATTTACTCATGAATATATAGTAACCAGAGATCATACACAGCGAAAGTCTTAAAAACATAATTTCTTTTATTTATAAAAGTTGTCTTAGTACATTTTTATAGAAAGTACAACATGATCCTAATGCCAGTCTTCAGCTTTTGATGCCTGATAACCTGCTCATGTATCCTCCTTATCCTTACTGCTTGAGGCCATATTCTTAACTAACACACATGCTTAAACACGGGTCAGCTTATGCTGGTGAGTTCTAAGTTTTAATTAAAATATCTTTAACATATCAACTTTTCTTTTAACATTCGCCCTTGCCCAACATAACATTAACCTTGTACAACTTATATCTTATTAAGGTTCGTAAACCTCTCAAGTGGTCGTCACCACTTACCATTCCCTTTATATAAATGCCATTCCCCAATTACATACCACAAAGGAATGTAACGGTCTGCATTCCATTCCATAAGTTGTACGATATTATGTGGGAATTGACCATACATGGCAAAACATTCCTTTTTCAGACCAAAATGGTCAAATCATTTCATGTCAATGCAATCACTGCCAATGTCATCCTTTCATCATCACTCATTTTGGTTAACCAAGACAAGCCTTAAAAATTTTAACATTCATTCATTTCAAAACAAGGTGGTTATCTTCCCAGAGTAGTACCTCCAACAGATGTGTTCCCAGGAAAGAATGACGGGTCCAGGAGAGATTTATACATCATTCTTTCCTTAGACAGAACATTCCGTTTGTCAGATAACTACATACCGGTCGGATGGTTACCTTTTATTTTATAACATAATCATTTCTATTGCAACATCGTGGAAACTTGCTCATAGATTAAATAAATGGCATACAGTATCTAAAACATTCATAACACATGCATTATGCCCAAATCATTTAAAAATGTTTAAAAGGGCACCATAGAACTCACATCTAACTTCCTGCTTAATTAAATAACCTTCAGGTGCTAATGTAGCTATCACAACAACTTGGATCGGGTCCTAAGTCATTATAACATTGCTAAATCATAAGTTCCTAGCTTAATGGAAATAACCAAGTCATTAGAAACTAATTAGTACCTTACCTCTGTACTATCTCTTGCGTATTGGGATTGAAAAGTTGGAAACCGGACTTTCATACGCGAACCGGGGCTCCTTGGCACGCTTACCGAAGTTAAGTGTGTGTTTTGTGAGGTGTTGGAATTGTGTGAATGCTCTAAACTCGACCAACATGTCCAACTATTTATTGGTTGCCCGACGGGTCCATGTCGGACCGTTATACTTCTCATGTCGGTCCGCAATGGATGAATTGCAGCTAGCGGACAGCAACAGATCCCATATCGGTCCGCTATCACTCCTCCACGTGTCTGATTTCAGTGATTAGTCACCCGACACGTGTCACCTCCTGAGTGATTTCTTGCCCCTACATAGCAGACCGCTACCCCAATGATGTCGGTCCGACATCTACCTATTTTCTAAATTTTCACTTTTAGTCCCTAGACTTTGATCTTATTATATTTTATCCCCCTACATTTTAACTTATTGTTACTTTAACCCCTATAATTTAATATAATGTTACCTTAACCCCCTAGGGTTTCATCAAATGACTATTTTAGTCTTTTATAAAAGTGATATAGTTTTTATAAAAAGTCATCTACACTTGTGTGGTGTAGTTTTTATAAAACAAATGAAGTTTTAGAAGACCTCTCTCTCTCCAAAAATCAGCCATAAAAAGTGGGTCCCACACCCTAAACAAGTATTAAACACACTCATTTGATTCCTTACACACTTAACCCAACTCCACACTCCACAATCCACAAATGTGATCATATCCTTGCATGGTTTTTATGTGGAGCATGTCAAATCTCCATCTCTCTCCTCTCTCCCTCTCTTGGCTGAAATCCAACCCCCATCCCCCTATAAATGCCCCTTCAAACTTCATTTGCAACTCCACACCTTTCTATTATCTTCCCTCTAAGTATTTTCAAGCATTCTTGAGTTCTTTTGAGTGTTCTTGAGCTTTTGCTTGAAGAATCAAGTGTGGTGAAGCAAGCACTAAAGAAAACCATCCATCATCTTCCATTTCTGCTAAGTATCTTTCTTATTTTTCTTAAAGAAATCTTTGATTTTTGCAAGTATTGTTCACCTTTAGTAAAAGTATCTTTTTGAAACATTTTAAGTCAGTAAATAATGGCTTATTATTGAAGGTTTTGATGGGTATATATGTATATATATTTGCGTATGTATGTATGTTTATATGTTCCTATCTTGCAAAAAGTGATGAATTAGGGTTTGATCTTTACATGCAATCAAATGTTTTGTTATGGTTTGTTTCAAACAGTAAGTAATGGTATATTAATGCATAAAAATATGTTAGTTTATGCATGGATCACTGAATTGATGATTTAGGTATTTATTGCTAAAGATTGTTGTCCAAAAGCATGATTTAAGCTAGGATTTTGGCATTAATCATTTAGATTGTTTGAAATCTGGAAATATGATGACAAAATTGATGTTTTATGATAATAATAATCAGGTCTAAAAGTCTACATAATGTTGTGATGAATTGCTAAGTGTATGACATGTTTATGTTGCTTAAAAGATGCTAAAAAGGTAGATTTTTGTATGCAAATATATAGATTTTGTAAATCTGGATTCATGGCTGTAATATGATGATATTTTATGTCTAAAATATAGATTTTTAGTAATATGTATGATTCTTGGTGTTTAGATGTGTTTCGTTAGGTTTTACGCTAAACTAGTAGATTAAAACGGTAGTTTTCGTCATGAAAAATGTGTATTTGTTAAATATGATTTTGAGCAGTAAGTTTGAGTATATTTTATGATTAAAATTCAGCTCTTAAGGTATATAATGAGTTCATGTTATGAAATATATGTTTGTACTTGTCGTTTATGTTTGGGTTGTCACGTATGTGCTAGAAATTGCCATGTTTAGTTACTTTATGTCAAAATAATGAAAGATTGTTTTGTTTGATGATATATATTTTATTAGGTATATTTTGATGATATATGAACTCATGTGTTAGAAATTTAGAAGTTTGTTCCTTAAAAGTAAGTCGTTTTGCTCGAAAAGTGCTTATATGCAAATATTATGACTTAAGTGTTTTCACATGTAATCTAGGACTTATAAGCATATATATGAGTGTATATATGTGTTATTAGTTTATATTCACATTTTGGTTGTTGATAAGTAATAACACTTGAGGTCTTCGTATGTGTGTATGATCCACCGTTTTTCGTTAAAAACATAACCGCGTGTCGAAGTCACCAATGGGTCGCTTAAATAAATATTTTCTTAAACATATTGTAAGTCTAAGTAGGTTGGGTGAACAACTTGCTTGTAAGACTTTAGGTTCAATTAGTAATTTATCCCTCATGTTTAGGGCACCGTTTCAATCAACCCGTGTTCGTGGGCGTATTTTGCTAGCACTCGTTTTCCGTCGTTCGTTATCAAGGTGAGTTTTTCACGGCCCCTTTTTAAACTATTTTGTTGTTTTATAAACTATGGGGGGAGAATATGTTTTCGTTCATTTATCATGATAGTTGTGTAGGTCCACATGACTCATCTCAGATCGATCTCGTGACAAGACGTATCGATAACAAGGAGTGCGGAATCCTTCGTGCTAACGTATGTATATCAATTGACAATAGAAACAGCAGGTAAATAAACTCTCTCTTTTATATCACCAAACAATGTTTACAGAATACTTGATGGTTCAATCTATCTCACGCGTGTTCTAAACAGACTCTGTTACTCTATATTTATAGACACATGTTCTGCAACAGGCGAACTTAACAAGTTCGCTTCAAAGATTCTTAGGCAAACTTCTCTAATAGACCAGGCGAACTTATCAAGTTCGCCTCTAGCAGAACTTGTACTTATACTTTGACAAATCTAAACAATTACATACAAAACATAAAGACAGTAAGACATAAACTATTACAAAGCCTTTGTCATTTAATCTATGTCCTAACAGACTCCCCCTTGACAATAGCTTGATCTTCTGTCTTCAGTCTTTATGACGAACTCCTCCAGTTGTCTGGTAATCTGCTTCCTGCATGCACTCCATATCTTTGGCATATCTCTAACACTCTTTTATACTGCAATCCTTGTTCTCTCCATTCATCAGTGAACATGATCTCAGTCTTTCTTAACGTCCCCTGATCTTTCTTTGAGAAAATTAATAAGATTCATTGCATCATAGAAACTAACAATGACCATATTATCTTTATCATCAATCCTAGCTTCACCAGTCTTCACATCAACATACCACCATTTCATATTCCCCATAAAATCTTGTGGAATTTTCTTCAATGGTATCGTCTGTACAACACGTACTGGCTTGAACTTATACTTCCAAGTCACATTCTTAGTCTTTTGATCTACAAGCTTCACTCTTTTTCCCTTCTGTGGTTTTAACCTTTCATACTTCCCTGATCCACCTTCTCTCTTTATCAAATTGGCAATCACATCGGCTAATCCACACTTTGATCTATTAATCAATGGTTTCGTAGCTAGACCATTCATTTCACACCTTGGCAAGGTATTGAAATACTTGATCCTAGGCTTTAAGTATTGAACACCATCAGGTCTTTTAAGAGCGAACAACTTAGTTTCATCATCATAAAACCAACTTATGATCTTTCCAATACACCTCTCTTTATTCACATATCTTTCTTTTTGAGCAGGTTGTATAGGTGACTTTGGTAGTACTTTCATCCAACTGTTAACTACTTCTCTCCAGTGTTCTCTAGTCATTCCTGTATTTCTATACATTACAGGTTCTTCATTCAGCTTAGGAGACACAGCATGAGTAGTATCAACATCAGAATCTTTCTTGGATTGAGCAGTATCATCAGGTGTAGCGATGTCTTCAACAGAGTCCATAGAATCTGTTACTCCATCATAAGAAAACTCAGGAATAACATCATATTGGATGAAGTTTTACGGAACCTTCAGACCATCACTTCCTTCATATGTAACCTTAGATTTACTCTTTTCTATTTCAATCTCTACAATCTCTCCTTCTTCAACTTCGTTATCCAACACTTCTTCATCATCATCATCATCATCAAATAACTCGTCTATATCATCCAGACATTCTAATTGTGACAATCTGGACTTTTCCAGTTAACTCCGTTAACAAAATCCAGTTAAAGTTAACTAACATTAACTTTACTCAAACTCAAGGGACTATTTATGTCAATATTTCAAACTTAAACTTGAGGGATTAGTTATGTAATAACCCTAGTCTTCTATGTTGACTTTTAGAAAGTCAAAATCCAAATCCTTTGACTTTATTAGTCAAACTAACCAAACCCTTGACCTAGTTAACCAAAGCTAAACCCTAGGGATCATTTCTGTCAAGTTTCAAACTTTAATGCATGAAAACAGAAGGACTAATCCTGTAATTAACCCAATTTTGATTTTGTTGACTTTTGAAAGTCAACCCGTGATGTTCTTGATTGACATTGAATTCCAACATTCGAATTCTATTCAATTCGCGACGGTTATGCATTGAAATAATAATCACGACCCTATACGAATCGTTTTAATGTGTTTTAACACCCATCATGGTTGTAATTAAACCACATCAATTCCATTTAACCGAAACCATTGAAACCTTAGCAAAATTGGATCAATTCGATCATTATACTCGTAATCAAACACCTGCACACCTTGAACGAACTCCACTGAACCTGTAACATCATTCAACTTCATCGGAGAAGCAACGGAAGTCGCCGGAGAACAAATGGGTCACAGTCGGCGCCTGTTTCAGTCGAACACCACCAAATCAGCACCCATTCTGGTAATTGATCTCATCCTTAGCTTCGCCTGAGTCTATTAAACGAAATCCCTATGCCAATTTGGGCTTATTTCATCGGTTCGATCAAAATCCAGATGCTAGGGTTCATATGAACCCAGTTTGATCGAATTCGACTCTAGACTCCGTTTCAGTCTAATTAAACTACTTGAATAGTTTCGAAAACCCCCTCTAATCGAAAGCCCTATGGTAATTTAAACAAGTAACATCGAATTCTGTAACATCCAGATCCTAGGGTTTGTTCATATGACAGATTGGGGGTTTTGATCTTAAACACAACTTCATTACGATTAAATCAAATATTCGGATTCGCAATCACTTGTTTATTGAAAACCCTATGAATCTAACATCTTTTAATATCAGAATGGATCAAATTGATTCCCTGTTCATACCTAGGGTTTTGACGATTGAATCGACTATACAACGATTGTAAACGGGATGATTTTCAAATTAAATCCACACACATACTCGCCATGCACCGATTTACAAAACCCCTATGATTCTTAGCTCTATCGCGATTGAAATCGATGGAATTGGGACTAAATTTGGGACGAGTCGCGATAGGGGAAGAGACCTCAGGAACGTCGCACGTTAAAAGATTTCCAAGCCGGATTCTTGTGCGATGGCCTTAGCGGGTGGACTGGTTAAAACTTAGTGCGTGTGTGGGAGAGACCCGGGTTCGAGACCGGGCTCCCACATTCATTTTTGAAACAGTTTTTTTTTTGGATTATTAAATTAATAAAAATCAAACCTTTTGATATTGTTTTATTATATAAATGAGTTTTAATCCAGAAAACAACCCGTAGGCTCGGGTTTGAAATATTAGTTTGTTTTTATAAATTATACCCCTTTTATAATTTATACATTATTATTATAATTAATAAGTAAAAATAATATATTTATATTTTTTTAAGCCATAAACTCGTGTAAAATAATATGTTTATATTACTCTCAAATTGTGACCCGTATTATTAAATAATATATATATTTATATTATTTCAGATCATTTTATAACGCCGTAAATCAATCGAGACTAAATAATAATATAACTAATTATATTATCCACTCGTATATATATATATATATATATATATATATATATATATATATATTTATTTATGTCGTTCGTCGCGGAAAGTAATTCCTAAACCCGTGGACACGTTCGTCCACTCTCGTTTGTTGGAGCGGTTCTTTAAGACGTTCCTTCCGTGTCACAGTCACAATTCCCATTTTCGTTCCTAATTTATATGTTTATAATTTTAGGACATTCGTAGGTCTTTTGAGACTTACACTCGTGGTTCCAACTTACTCTAGTGTGAAACTATCTTCAACGCCAAGCAGGTGAGTTTCATGGCCCCTTTTTACCTGTTTTACTATTGGGGGAGAAACATGCTTACACACAAACGTATTTTACTTGTTTTCTTGTTGAGGAAGAAACAAACATGAAACACCAATTATCATACTTTTACTTGTTTTCCCCGTGGGGGAGAAACAGGTACGCAAGTAAATATTGTTTTTTCCGCCAGGGGAGAGAACATGACGCAACTATTTGATTATGGTAATTTATATGATATCACTGTTGAGACTAAGCGTAACATGCTATCACAGAAAGTCCTCATCTTATTTTGAACCGTTAATATGGATCTTAGCGAGGTAATGTTTAGTAGTACTACCGGGTTTGACAAGCCCCACCCGCGTTAGTCGCGCTAACTCGATTGGATATCAAACGGGTGAAATGTTAGCCTACTCACATGTGCCAGAGTTGATAGACCTGGCAGGAGGCATACAAACACAGTCAGCTTCGGTTGCGAGCGCTTTAGTAAAACATGAACCTAGGTTAGCTACCTATAGATATGCATATTAAATGTACATAATCTGGCAAACACACTCTTATTGTAAACTTGAAACCTGTGAACTCACCAACCTCGTGTTGACACTTTTTCTTACATGTTTCTCAGGTCGCTAAGGCACAGGTTGCACACTTAGGACATGCATGGAGTCCTACTATCATATTATCCATTTCAAACATTTGAAACAGTTTACTTATTTACAATGATTGACGCCGATTGCGTGTAATTACTTTTGATTTCATATTAACGTTACGCTTCCGCATTAACTCTGAACTTTTATGTTTTGACATTTCAAGTCCCATATAGTGTCGTTTGATGTAACTAATGACTGAGATCCTGGTGTGTCATCTTCCAAACGGTAAAACTCCGTTAGTTGAAATTGGGGGTGTGACAGATTGGTATCAGATCCATTGGTTATAAAGAACTAGGATTGCATACTAGACTATAACCGTACACATGCATTAGTTACACGGCACAGACACTCATACCTGATATATATAGCATCTATAGATACCTTGTAGTGCAGGTATGTAACACCATTCGTATCACCCTCAGTTGGCGAGGGACACAACATTTGCATTGCATCATCATTCCCAGTGGCGACACTCAGGGAATCACCGGAACATCATCCACTCCCATTCGAGGGCAGCGAGACGGAGCCTTCGGAGGAGTCACTTACATCACCATCACCTGTTGGGTATGGTGGGCTTTCTCAGGTCCATGTTATGGACGACACTCATCACTAACGCGTATCTCCTTGGGAATTGGGATCGTCGGAGGCGAGTCCCTACTGTACCCACTAGCAACAATACGCCGAATGAAGGCAGACCGTTACACGCATTATTGTAGAATCTATTGACACATAGATGTCATCACTTTCCCGAGCCATGGGCTCGCTTCTTTGATCAATATTCTGTTGAGAAATGATTGACCACAAAGTTGAGAACGCATATTCAAACCCTATCCTGAGTCAGTTGAAAGGACGGCTACTATGCTGCTTCCTATAACTTGTATTCATGAATTAGTTTCATTTCTCGAAGTCGCACTTCATGTACATGTTTGTTACATGTTCTCATTTACAATCCGCTGGATTGGACTCCTGTATTGTGTTTCACTCGAGTGAATACTCAGATCAAACCATCCTTGACTACTCATCCTGATATGAGTCCTAGTCGATCAACTTATGGTTGATGACTACTCCTTTCAATGACTTATCATATCTGACAACACTCTATACTCGGCAATACAAACTAAAGGACATGTTGACACAAGACAGGGAGAACTAGGGTGAGCATGCAAGGCATATTACCGTTACGGGTGCACACGTAATAGTAATTTGAAGTGCATGTAAGTCCTGGTGAAACCTAGTATGTGGATAAATGGTCCTAAGCAGTGATCTATAAACTTAAACTTCCACTGTCAGTAGAAGTTCTTGTAACCCACTCAATGACTAGTTGGTATAGTTAAACCCGTTCAACAACTGATAGACGCGACTATCAGGTTGAAGGTGTTTACGGACACACTGGACTATCATTAATGAAATCCATCAATGTTATTTTCACTCATGTAAGAGTCTTAGTGACTTTACGACTCTCATTCAAACTTACTCAATGGAACCACCTAGAGTGAAACTCTAGTAGAACCTTAGGGTAAAACCACCGACTCTAACTATGTACACAGAATTTGAGGAATTCTTTCTATGCTAACACGTTATTCTTTAAACTCCAACAATAGATCACATTTGAACTTGTTACCTCATCCTGTGACTAATCCTTAGTCTAACTTCGAATTTTACTCCAGCATATTCAATCCTGTAAACGGATTTCTTTCTTCACGAAATGATCCCGTTGATCCAATGACAGTAGGAAACAAAGACTTAACCTAACCAACCATCAGTTGAACGCAATTACTTAAACATGCATCCTATCTCTTATGCTACTCGAATCTATATCTCATTAGACTTTTCTTTCTTACATGTGAACCTCTTCCCTTAGCCTATGCATTGACTGACACTTGCTTTATAAGCGCGAGTTTCACTAGAAGACTTAGTATGACTACACAAATTCCATATTAGTGTGTCGTGCTCCAACTCTATTAAAAGCGAAGTATACTAATGAGATAGCAGACGCTCAGAAAATCAAAACAACTCGCATTCTTACAGATGTAAACTAGTATTGGTTAGTCATAAACTTGACATTAACCTTCTGCCAGTTACACTTGGCAGTTTCGACCTTATTGTCGGTATGAATTGGTTATCCAAGAATCGACCTGAGCCCAACTGTTGTGACAAAAATATTTGCCTTCCTCTCCTTAGAGGGGAAATCCTTTTTGTCTAAGGCAAAAGGAGTGGTGCAGTCATAAGCATCATATCCTTCATGAAAGCGCAGAAATGTCTACTTAAAGGTCATGCTGACATTCTGGCTCTCGTCGCCGAGCAGCCATATGAGGAGAAGAAGATTGACGACATACCGATCGTTCGTGATTATCCAGAATTATTTTCCGAAGATCTGCCTGGTCTTCCGCCGCATCGTCAAGTCGAATTCCAAATTGATCTAGCACCCGGAGCAACGCCTATTGCTCGGGCACCCTGTAGACTTGCACCTAGTGAATTTCTAGAACTATCCATACAACTGCAAGATTTGTTGGATAAAGATTTCATCCGACCTAGCTCATCGCCATGGGGAGCTCCAGTCCTATTTGTCAACAAAGAAGGATGAGACTTTCCGCATGTGCATCGACTATCGTGAGCTGAACAAAGTAACGACCCATAATCGTTATCCTCTACCCCGCATAGATGATATATTTGATCAACTCCAAGGATTAAGCTTCTATTCCAAGATAGATCTTAGATCTGGTTACCATCAATTGAGAGTCCGAGATGAGGATATCTCTAAGACTGCTTTCAGGACAAGGTACGGCCACTATGAGTTTATGGTTATGCCATTTGGATTAACCAACGCACCCGCGGTATTCATGGACCTCATGAACCGTGTGTGTAAACCCTACCTTGATCAGTTCGTCATCGTTTTCATTGATGATATCTTCATTTATTCCAAGAACAAGGAGGAACATCTACGTTTAATCCTGGAGTTACTAAAAAAAAGAGCAGCTGTATGCTAAGTTTTCCAAGTGTGAATTTTGGATCCGGGAAGTTCAATTCTTAGGACATGTGGTTAACGAGAAGGGGATACATGTTGATGCATCAAAGATTGAATCCATCAAGAATTGGGCAGCACCGACGACTCCGACTGAGGTGCGACAATTTCTGGGATTGGCTGGTTATTATCGGTGATTCATCGAGGGATTCTCTAAGATTGCACAACCTCTCACTGCCTTAACTCAAAAGGGTAAAGCCTATAACTGGGGCAATAACCAGGAGTCAGCATTTCAACATCTTAAGCAGAAACTTTGCAGTGCACCTATTCCAGATCTTCCGGAGGGAACGGATGATTTTGTGGTGTATTGTCACGTATCTATTCAGGGTCTGGGTTGTGTGTTAATGCAACGAGAAAAGGTGATCGCATATGCATCGCGTCAGCTAAAGATTCACGAGAAAAACTACACCACTCATGATCTAGAGTTGGGTGCAGTAGTTTTTGCACTTAAGATATGGAGACACTACTTGTACGGTACCAAGTGCACCATCTACACCGATCACAAGAGTCTTCAGCATATCTTCGAGCAGAAAGAGCTAAACATGAGACAGCGTCGTTGGGTCGAGCTCTTGAATGATTACGAATGCGTAATTCGATATCACCCGGGTAAGGCTAATGTTATAGCCGAACCCTAAGTCGAAAGGAAACCAAACCCAAATGAGTTGGAGCATTACATCTTACTATTCACCCCGGATTACCTGACAAAATCCGTAGTGCTCAACTTGAAGCTCTGAAAGAGGAAAACCTACCGCTAGAAGGTACACGCGGTATGGAAGCACAACTCGAGATCAAATCTGACGGCATTCGCTACTTCGCCGAACGAGTATGGATTCCAGTGTTCAGAAATTTAAGGGAACTAATCATGGATGAAGCTCCTAAATCTCGTTACTCCATTCATCCGGGTTCCGATAAAATGTACCATGATCTAAAAGTACTATATTGGTGGCCGGAGATGAAGGCCGATATAGCCACCTATGTTAGTAAGTGTCTGACCTGCGCGAAGGTCAAAGTTGAATATAAAAAACCATCCGGTCTCCTACAACAACCAGAAATTCCCATGTGGAAATGGGAACAAATATCCATGGATTTCATCACCAAATTACCCCAAACCCCTACTGGATGCCATACCATTTGGGTAATCGTTGATCGTTTAACAAAATCTGCCCATTTCTTAGCCATCAAGGAAACCGATAAGATGGAAAAGCTTACTCGTATCTACCTAAAAGAAGTAGTATCTCGGCACGGGGTGCCAATCTCCATTATTTCTGATCGTGATGCACGACTCACTTCTCGTTTCTTGCAGTCGTTACACAAGGCCTTAGGCACGCGTCTAGATATGAGCACAGCTTACCATCCTCAAACCGATGGTCAAACAGAACGTACTATCCAAACTCTGGAGGACATGCTACGAGCTTGTGTGATCGATTTCGGTAACACTTGGGAGTCTCACCTACCGTTAGTGGAGTTCTCCTACAACAACAGCTATCACACTAACATCAAGGCAACTCCATTTGAAGCACTTTATGGACGAAAATGCCGTTCTCCCATTTGTTGGGCCGAGGTTGGAGATAGCCAACTCACAGGTCCTGAACTTGTATTTGAAACTTCCGAAAAGATCATCCAAATTAGAAACTGTATGGCAGCAGCTCGTGATCGTCAAAAGAAGCTATGCCGACAAGCGTCGTAAACCTTTGGAATTTCAAGTAGGTGACATGGTCTTTCTCAAAGTCTCACCTTGGAAAGGTGTCATTCGTTTCGGGAAACGAGGGAATCCTCGTTATGTTGGACCTTTCAAAATATTAAGGAGAATCGGACCAGTAGCGTATCAACTGGACTTACCTGAAGGACTGAGTGGTGTACACAACGTCTTTCACATCTCAAATTTGAAGAAATGTCTAGCTGACGAATCTCTCGCAGTTCCTCTTGAGGAACTACACGTTGATGAACAGTTACGTTTCATCGAAGAACCTGTGGAAATTATGGATAGGGAAGTTAAAACGTCAAAGCACAGTAAAATCCCTATTGTTAGAATCTGTTGGAACTCGAAACGCGGACCGGAATTCACGTGGGAGCACGAGAATCAGATGATGCCCAAAATATCCTAATCTGTTCAAGCACTCCGTGTCAAATTCCTAAGGTACTATTTAATTTTCGGGACGAAAATTCTTTCAACTAGGGGATGATGTAATATCCCGGAAATTTTTTTTTTATTTTATTATTTAATTTTTGGGACGAAAATTCTTTCAACTAGGGGATGATGTGACAATCTGGACTTTTCCAGTTAACTCCGTTAACAAAATCCAGTTAAAGTTAACTAACATTAACTTTACTCAAAATCAAGGGACTATTTCTGTCAATATTTCAAACTTAAACTCGAGGGATTAGTTATGTAATAACCCTAGTCTTCTATGTTGACTTTTAGAAAGTCAAAATGCAAATCCTTTGACTTTATTAGTCAAACTAAACAAACCCTTGACCTAGTTAACCAAAGCTAAACCCTAGGGACCATTTCTGTCAAGTTTCAAACTTCAATGCATGAAAACAGAAGGACTAATCCTGTAATCAACCCAATTTTGATTTTGTTGACTTTTGAAAGTCAACCCGTGATGTTCTTGATTGACATTGAATTCCAACATTCGAATTCTATTCAATTCGTGACGGTTATGCATTGAAATAATAATCACGACCCTATACGAATCGTTTTAATGTGTTTTAACACCCATCATGGTTGTAATTAAACCACATCAATTCCATTTAACCGAAACCATTGAAACCTTAGCAAATTGGATCAATTTGATCATTATACTCGTAATCAAACACCTGCACACCTTGAACGAACTCCACTGAACCTGTAACATCATTCAACTTCATCGGAGAAGCAACGGAAGTCGCCGGAGATCAAATGGGTCACAGTCGGCGCCTGTTTCAGTCGAACACCACCAAATCAGCACCCATTCTGGTAATTGATCTCATCCTTAGCTTCGCCTGAGTCTATTAAACGAAATCCCTATGCCAATTTGGGCTTATATCATTGGTTCGATCAAAATCCAGATGCTAGGGTTCATATGAACCCAGTTTGATCGAATTCGACTCTAGACTCCGTTTCAGTCTAATTAAACTACTTGAATAGTTTCGAAAACCCCCTCTAATCGAAAGCCCTATGGTAATTTAAAAAAGTAACATCGAATTCTGTAACATCCAGATCCTAGGGTTTGTTCATATGACAGATTGGGGGTTTTGATCTTAAACACAACTTCATTACGATTAAATCAAATATTCGGATTCGCAATCACTTGTTTATTGAAAACCCTATGAATCCAACATCTTTTAATATCAGAATGGATCAAATTGATTCCCTGTTCATACCTACGGTTTTGACGATTGAATCGACTATACAACGATTGTAAACGGGATGATTTTCAAATTAAATCCACACACATACTCGCCATGCACCGATTTACAAAACCCCTATGATTCTTAGCTCTATCGCGATTGAAATCTATGGAATTGGGACTAAATTGGGGACGAGTCGCGATAGGGGAAGAGACCTCAGGAACGTCGCACGTTAAAAGATTTCCAAGCCGGATTCTTGTGCGATGGCCCTAGCGGGTGGACTGGTTAAAACTTAGTGCGTGTGTGGGAGAGACCCGGGTTCGAGACCGGGCTCCCACATTCATTTTTGAAACAGTTTTTTTTTTATTATTAAATTAATAAAAATCAAACCTTTTGATATTGTATTATTATATAAATGAGTTTTAATCCGGAAAACAACCCGTAGGCTCGAGTTTGAAATATTAGTTTGTTTTTATAATTTATACATTATTATTATTATTAATACGTAAAAATAATATATTTATATTATTTTTAAGCCATAAACTCGTGTAAAATAATATGTTTATATTACTCTCAAATTGTGACCCGTATTATTAAATAATATATATATTTATATTATTTCAGATCATTTTATAACGCCGTAAATCAATCGAGACTAAATAATAATATAACTAATTATATTATCCACTCGTATATATATATATATATATATATATATATATTTATTTATGTCGTTCGTCGCGTAAAGTAATTCCTAAACCCGTGGACACGTTCGTCCACTCTCGTTTGTTGGAGCGGTTCTTTAAGACGTTCCTTCCGTGTCACAGTCACAATTCCCATTATCGTTCCTAATTTATATGTTTATAATTTTAGGACATTCGTAGGTCTTTTTAGACTTACACTCGTGGTTCCAACTTACTCTAGTGTGAAACTATCTTCAACGCCAAGCAGGTGAGTTTCACGGCCCCTTTTTACCTGTTTTACTACTGGGGGAGAAACATGCTTACACACAAACGTATTTTACTTGTTTTCCTGTTGAGGAAGAAACAAACATGAAACACCAATTTTCATACTTTTACTTGTTTTCCCCGTGGGGGAGAAACAGGTACGCAAGCAAATATTGTTTTTCCCGCCAGTGGAGAGAACATGACGCAACTATTTGATTATGGTACTTTATATGATATCACTGTTCAGACTAAGCGTAACATGCTATCAAAGAAAGTCCTCATCTTATTTCGAACCGTTAATATGGATCTTAGCGAGGTAATGTTTAGTAGTACTACTGGGTTTGACAAGCCCACCCGCGTTAGTCGCGCTAACTCGATTGGATATCAAACGGGTGAAATATTAGCCTACTCACATGTGCCAGAGTTGATAGACCTGGCAGGAGGCATACAAACACAGTCAGCTTCGGTTGCGAGCGCTTTAGTAAAACATGAACCTAGGTTAGCTACCTATAGATATGCATATTAAATGTACATAATCTGGCAAACACACTCTTATTGTAAACTTGAAACCTGTGAACTCACCAACCTCGTGTTGACACTTTTTCTTACATGTTTCTCAGGTCGCTAAGGCACAGGTTGCACACTTAGGACATGCATGGAGTCCTACTGTCATATTATCCATTTCAAACATTTGAAACAGTTTACTTATTTACAATGATTGACGCCGATTGCGTGTAATTACTTTTGATTTCATATTAACGTTACGCTTCCGCATTAACTCTGAACTTTTATGTTTTGACATTTCAAGTCCCATATAGTGTCGTTTGATGTAACTAATGACTGATCCTGGTGTGTCATCTTCCAAACGGTAAAACTCCGTTAGTTGAAATTAGGGGTGTGACACTAATTTCTCAGCTTCTTCTTCTTCAGAGTCTTGAAAGAATTCCAATAACAATATTTCTTCATTCACTCCAGAATCATACGTGGTTCCTTCAATAGTATGTGATGTCGACTCCCCCTGAGCTCTGGATATTGGATTCACGTCAGCGTATTGACGATCACCCTCAACATTACCACTAGGATCGTTGTCATCATTATCTTTTTGTTGAATTGATTCAGCATGACATGTATCATGTAGCCTTAACTCCCCCTGAGCGTCAAGACACTCAACAAGTTTAGACACCAATAATTGCATGTCAGCAATCTGTGTACCTTAAGCTTGAAGGACCTACTGTCTCTGAGAATCAGTAGACACAAGAGTATTTACTTGAGTTTGTAAAGCTAGTACATGTGATTCAAGGAATGTAATTCTGTCAGAATCAGACGGCTTTGAAGGACCGGCTTCAGATGCGTGTGGAACATGTGGAGAAAGAACTGGAGATGTATGTTTAGAAGCAGGAGGTGTAATCAGTAAAGAAGCAACAAAATTTACATCCTCTATAACCTGAGATGAATGAGCAGCAACAATAGAAGCAGACATAAGCTTATGTGCTTTAGGAACTGGAAAAGCATCACTATCCGAGTTAGAACTTTCATCTATTAAAGTTCACTTGCCAAGAACTGATCCAGAAGGATGATTCTGAACAGTCTTACGCCTCGGTTTTCTGGCTGTAGATTTAATACGTTTTCCCACATTAGCCAATGGTAATGTAGCCAACCTTGCATAATGATCTGAGCCAAAATCTCTAGACGAATCAGTATCTGTAGCTTCAGAATCAGGTAATATAGTATCACCGAAACTCGTATCTTCAACATTGCCTTCAGCTTCAAGAATAGGTGAGTTTACAGCTTCATGATCAAAATCATCCATATTCATACCCAACTCTTGATCATTATCTTGAGCAATCTCATCTTGAACTGGTTCATTAACAAGAACTTGAACCTGTTCTTGTGGAATAGGAACATGTTGTTGTAGTTGTTGTTGAGGAACTTGTTGTTGTTGTTGTTGATCAGGAACATGTTGTTGTTGAGCTTGAACTGGTTGTTGAATTGGAACTTGATTCTGGATTTGGCCTTGTACTAACTCCTCAGGATGAAACCAGTTATCATTAGGTGCCTCAACATAATCAGGATTGATTATGTGACCATACAGAGGAGTAGGAACAGGAATGAGAGCAACATTTTGTTGTTTCACCTTAGTACAATGAGTAAAGATCCTTTTTGACATAGGAGTCAAAGTTAAACGGATTGGATGCTGAGGTAAATCCGGAATTAAATGATTCAAAATCATTTGCACGAACCTCGGATACATAAGAAACCCTTGTCCTTCTAGAGTATTTATTTGCATAACCAACTCACGGTAGAAGTATAAAGCAAAGTTAAACCGTTTGTTAAGTGTCAAAGCAACCGTAGCAGCCTGTAGTGCACTCTTCAATCCATCAGTACCAGCCTTTCTTGGAGACAGACATTGTATGATGACATGCATAAAATATCTCCATTCGCCAACTAAACCTCCTTTTCTTGCTTGGGTATCATTTAGTCTTCCTCTGTAACCCATCGCTAAAAACACTCCATTATCAGTGTTCCAGGATATGACATAGGATCGTCAACATCACCTCCTAATGCCAATGCAGCACGAATAGTTTCCACTGAAATAGCAACCTCCGTATTATGAACTGTAGCACGAAGTACGTTAGGTTCAACATCCGTATCTTGATGGACGGTATCCCAGAATTGTTGAATATATGGGAAACTTATATACGGATTAGCAGCTAAAGCCACTTGCAATCTTGAACGATTTAGAAAATTGATAATTCCTTGAAAATTAATAGCTTCAGACAAATTCGGATCCAGTAACGCCACTTGATTATGTTTGTACTCAACACGACGAGCCATCTGTAAATGTAGAGGATAAAAACACATTAGTAAGCAAAACAAACAAACAAAAATTTAAAAAAATTTCAACACAAAAAAATTTTCAATAAAAAAAAATTTACAAGTCCAAAACACTCCTAACCCTTAGGCGAACTTACTAAGATCGCTTAGTGTTTCAAGAGGCGAACTTATTAAAGTTCGCTTGAACAAGTTCGCCTGAACCTGTCCGTCGATACAAATTCCAAACAGAATCACAAATATGTCTAAATCATGTATAAATTCTCAATTCAATCATAACACTATCATCGATTAATACTCACGACACAAGATTAAGCTTCAATTTCAAGTGTTAATACATAAAATTTGTTTAAATCTCAGAAAAAGTAAAACTTTTCAAACCGAATGAACACAGAGATAAAATACCAAAATCCAGATGATTTAACGGATAAAATTTGTTGAGATTACCTTAGAATTACTCGCAATAAAAAATCGATCAAGAAACAAACACACAATGTTTTAATCAGAAACCCTAGATTTGAAATCACAAGTTCGCTAAATATTTTGGAAGTTCGCTCTTTAAGTTCGCTCAAACAGTGAAAGAAGATAAATGAATAAGTTCACCTGAACACAATACTGAATCACCATTAAGTTCGCTCCATTAGGCAAACTTGTTAAGTTCGCTTAACAAGTCTCAGGCGAACATATTAAGTTCGCTTACTCAGAACCAGGCGAACATAATAAGTTCGCTTACTTAGAACCAGGCGAACATAATAAGTTCGCTCCAAACCTTTTCCTTTGACCAAAATTCTTCACTTTCAACACGACACATTCTTGTGAACATCCATCTGTAGCAAGTATCCGATCCAATCCCGAAACATTTTAAAAATAAAATTTTCATGGAAGATAGAAACAAAATATTTTTGGATTTTATCTGTACAAACGGAATCACATATTTTTGGTTTTTATCTGAGCAAACTGAAAACACATATTTTTGGATTTTATATGAGCAAACTAAAATACATATTTTTGGATGAACATCATGAGCAAGAAGATCATATCAGTATATGAGAAATTCACCACACAGTTTATTATCAACTAAGGGTAACCTATGATATGAAACAATCAAACTCATACTTATGTAACTCAATACTTTTTCAAATTTTATGTAACTTTTGCAATCAATTTGAAAAATACTTGAAATGATACGCGATAAATTTCAAAGTAAACAAGATCAGGTCAGGAAATTCTCAATTTTTTTCATTCCGAATTTGCAATACAAAGCATGAATTTTTAAATTGACAATATTATATGATTTGAAATTATAAGCATATTTCTTCCAAATTCATGTGAGTTAGTACCATTTAGATGAAAAACATCGCGTACCCCACATATATGCCAACAAAAATTAAATTTGCATTATCTTCAAGACATACACAGTTTATTGAAAGATTAGATCAATCTCCAAGATGAAATTATCTCTTATTAGCACAAGTATAGAATAGCATATCCCAAAGGATATAAGAATCAGAATGATTCAGAATCGAAAGATTCTAATTAATTGGCTTTATAATGAGAATCAATAGATTCAGGTTGGAGGATCCAACTATTATCTGGATAAATTTCAATGAAATCAGAATAGATGATGTATCTAACTGATCCAAGGGTGAATAGATGTTCTAACAGATGGTGTCAGAAACATATCTTAGTTCAGCAACACATTGCATGTTTTTCGGGGCATGGGCAGTGAAGTGAACTGAATGAGATTGTGCTAAAGACATAATTCGATATTGGTCTCATGAAATTCTTAAAACCATATATTCTATATCTGATAATGATCTTTTACACACACACTCAGGCATATAATGGATTCAAATCACAGATGTAATCATATCATATTTAATTTTCACACTACTATTGGTTCAAAAACGCTTCTAGTCTATTGACAATTCAAGTTTCAAACTCATATTCAAATTTAAAACATATTATCAATATTAGAGCATTCAAAACACTATCATTTCTTATTTATGCAGACTTTGAAATTTAGATCAAATCAAATTACTTTAAACTTTCATATATCAAAGGTCTACTAAGGTCATGTGTAATTAATTATTCACTAATGTACTATCATTTCTTCTATAATTTCAAATGATGTCAATTTTATATTTTTCATTTTGTTTTGAATTTTTATAAATAACAATTTTTGACTGAAATTTAAAATGCAGAAATGTAATAAAGCAATAAAAGAAATTGAAAACAAAATCTCCCATGAAAATTGTTTTGAAAAACTTTTATTCGGAATTGATCATACCAATCATTTTGATCAGAAATTCAAACCTGGTATGTAGGATCGGTAAATACAAGATGGTTCTATTCCAGCTGAGATTGGCGAAAACAATCACAACTTAATCAAAGTAAGCAAGTAGACAAGAAGAATACTGATAAATGCAATTTTGTATTAAGCTTTAAGTGTTACAAGATTACAGAGAAAAATCTTAAGCAAAAGTACTTTTACAATGAATCTAAGTACTACTTATATAGTAACTTAGAATCAAGACAGACCCTTGATTCTAAGGATCAGATCTAATGATCTTGTATTGAAGCTATTCTACATATACAGACAATAATAATAACTACAAAGGTTAACTTTATTCAAACGTCTTCTTTGCATCATTGCTTTAATACTCAAAGGGAGAGCGTCGTTGTCTTATGCCAATGACATTCTTTCTGCGTGGTGTGTGTCAGTGTAATAGTAGAAAGTTGTCAGTGGTATTGGTTGCTTTATCAAGAACAGTCAGCTGCAACGTTTGATCTTCAGTGAGAAGGCTATCAGCTGCAACTTTGGTCAGCAGCAGATAAGGCCTATCAGCTGCAACTTTGGTCATCAGCAGATAAGGCCTATCAGCTGCAACTTGGTCAGCAACAGATAAGACATATTAGCTGCAATTTTGGTCAGCAGCGGATAAAGCCTATCAGCTGCAAGTTTTGGTCAGCAGCGGATAAAGCCAATCAGCTGCAACTTTGTCGATCCACAGCAATCTTTGAGATCAGCAGCATTTGTACTTAGAGAATTTTGTAGCCATCAGTGTTTATTTCTACAAACTCTCCCTAGACTGATGCTACCAAAACTCTCTTACTGCTTTTGTTGCTGAAGCTTTTGCATGTGGCTGAAAATTCTTTCAATCTCATATCCTCTCTGCTCCTTGCTGGGATTGTTAAGAGGAAGCTCAGATAGTGTCTTGATGTCTTTGCTGGCCATTTTGAAGATAGCTTTGCTTCAACATCTCGTCTTCTGTCCTTTAACATCTGTCAATGTGAACTCATCCTTTTCAGCATTGTAGGACCAGCTGATGAATGGAGAGTGGGATTGGAGAGGTTTGACATCAAGGATTTCATCTCTGCTGGGGTTGAAGTGATGTTTGATTGCCAGCAGCAGATGTCTCCCACCTTCATTCATAGGCTCATTGACTTCACCCAGCTCCATCATTCTTCTTAGATCAGAATCTAGAAGCTGTAGTACCTCATCAACAGTTGTATAAATTGATCTTTTAACTTTTGTCCTCCCCCTGAAAACTTCAAACCATTGGTCTTGAGAGCTGTATGACCATCTGATTATTTCTCTTGAGTCTTCTGGTTTGGAAGTAGGTTTATTTTTCTTTTTGGGAGGTTGTTGATGAGTAGGAGCTGGGTGTGAGGATTTTGACTTTCAGGGTGGAGAGGAGGGAGGTCTAGGATGGAGAGTGGAAGGTTGTTGGATTGAGGAAGTGTTGGGTGAGGGAGAAGGCTTGGGTTTCTTTGTTTTCCTTTCTTCTTCTTGAATGATTACCCTTTTCTTGGAGCCTTTCTTCCCCAGTCTTTCTTCCTCATCCTTCTTGACTTTAAGGTAGAGGGCTTGCAGGTTCATGAAGTTCATGGGACCTAGCCTCTTTCCACTCTCTCCTCTAGCCTTAAGGAAGTCAATCATGATCTTCCTTTCTTCATGGGATCTTCGGTTAAAGGAAATGGTCTTCTTGGACTTTTGTTTGGCTTTTTCTTCTTCTTCAGCATTTTTCTTGTTTGCCAATTGACCCTGCTGACCCATGAAGGCTCTGTAGATTTCTTTATTTGATAGTTTCTCAAGGTAGTCTACATCCTCGCCTTGAGAAATCAGAGTCTTTACCCATTCCTCTCTCATTTCTTTGGCTAGTTCAGAATCAGTTATTCTGAACTTAGCCTCTTTCTTCTTCTTCTTCTTCTTCTGTATCTCTTCTTCTTTATTGAATTGTTCATGCAGTTGAAGAGCAAGAGCTTCATCTTCTTCAATTTGATAAACTGCGGGAATTTTTACTTTCAGATCATCCAGCTGTTTTGCATACAGCTGGATCTGTTGTTCTCTAAGGAGAATGGCTGTGAGTCTGTCTTGAGCTTTCTTTAGTTCAGCCATCTCCTCTTCTTCTCTTCTTCTTCTTCTAACCTCCTTTTCTTTCTTCTCCTTCTCAATTCTTTCTTCATTTTCTTTGGTCATTAGTCCTTTTCCCTTATCTTTGTTGGATGCCTCTGCTTTCAGCTTCATGGACCACAACAGTAGGTGTAGTAGATGCTGTTGAGATCTCAGCTTTAGCTTCATTGGCATGTTGGGGAATGGAAAAGGGAAGGGAACTTTCTTCATCTTCTTTCCATTCCGTACCTATCACTTCTTTCCATGCTTCTTTCATCTTTTCCTCGTCTCTTCTCTTTGATTCTTCTTCTATGTTCAGTCTAACTGTTGGAGAAGAGAGAAAGGATAGGTCTGAGTCAGATCCAGATTCCTCCCTATAAAGAGAAGCCTTGATGATTTTGATCAATTCTTGACTTTCTAAGGAGTTGACATTGAAGATGAGTGATCTGAGCTCAAAGACTTTGTGCAAGAAAGCTGAAGGTAGGAGCAAGATCTCTTTGATGTTGATTGAGAGAGAAGATCCATTGCTCAGGAATAAGGTGAAGGTGCTTATCCATCCTTGCACTTCTACATCCCTGACCATTATGTTGTACATGAATCTTCTCCAGCAGATAACTTCTTCTTCAGTTAAAGTACTGCTCCTGATTATGTCAAGTCTTCTCAGAGCCAGTCTTTGTTCTGCTGCTGATGAAGATTCAGGATAAGTCGCCCTGTTTGCTTCTTTTAGTAGTCTTTCAAACTAGGGCATGTTATCCTCCATTAAGTCATAGAACATGCTGATTGCAAGTTCTGTTGAGAGATCTGATGAAGTGTTGACACATTTTATCAGATACAGATTGAGAACTTGGAGGGCATCAAGAGAGTTCCAGTTTAGATCTTCTACTTCACTAAACTCCCATCCAATCCAGAATCTCTCAGCTGTTAGATGATACCCCCAAGCTAGAATGGAGTCAAATTCTAGCTTCTTTGAAGTTAGGAAGAGTTGGGGGGTAGATGAATGACTTATTGTGGCTGCAGCTTCAGGAAGAAGGCTGAATGATGGAGGTGTGTCTTCATGGAGGGTTTCTTCTTGTAGCACCTCATCAAAAGGTCGAACAACTAACTTCCAATCCTCAGTGACATCTTCTTCTTCATCTACTGAGTCTGGCAAGTCATGGATTTGAATAAAAGCTGGTTTGTATAGGGAACTTTGAAACACAGTCTGCTCTTGTATCCAATCTTCGAGGCTGTCAGTATCGTCTTCCTCAGTAACCACCTCCCCCTTTTTGGTTGCATCAGTGAAAAGGGATATATCTATTTGATTTCCCACTGATACAAGAGAGGGAGTAGACATAGTTGGGCATTGATGAGCTTCATGCATAAAGACTTGGTGTCTTAGTTTGGACACTTCAGCCTCTGGCATTGCCACCCTGGCCGTCAATTCCAAGTTATGAAGTTTCAGCCCGTCCTCATCCATAGTTGTAGAATCCTTGGAGCTAGATGGGGCCTTAGGCCCAGCCTCTGCATCCCCATCACCCTGGTTTTCTTGGCGCCTGGGATTCCTCTCAGTGAAGAGTGTTTCACAGGAAACATCCTCACTGGAGTTGCCGTGGTTAGGGTCTTAGCTATGTTATCACTGTCCTCCTGGGCAGTTGATGTACCATGAGTAGTGATAGCCCTTTCCACATTAACTCTATCAATACTACCATAGTGAAACTTCTTGGGTGATGAACTTGGGTTGGGTGCGCCAGCAGCCAAGTCAATCAATACCTTCGATATAGTGGTTGTTGGAGAAGGTATATCATCTTGACCAGGTGCCTCTGCACTTAGGTTCAGAGAAGAGAAATAATGGAATGGCTCAGGAGGTTGCTCTATGGATCCGGGATGTGATCCTGATCCTAATAGAGAGGCTTCCAAAGAAGTCTCTCGAGTGTTGTGGCTATCCCTTTTGGTATTCTCATCAGAATGTTGGGATTCTGAATGAAGGCGTAGAGGTTGGGTTTGGGCCTTTGAGACAAGAAGAGAAGGAGTCTTCTTGCTCATTTTTCTGGTGTATGTCGTTGCAACTGGGGCCCTTTGGTCCAGTTGAACGATAACATCCAAAACAGATGTAAGTGATTGTTGTACCTGTGCATCCTTAGTAGTATGCACAGGGGTTCGATAACATCCTTAGTAGTATCCAAAACAGATGTAGATTCTTGCAGGTTTTGAAAGTTCTTTTAGTTCCTGGTTGAAAACCTTCTGCAAGAATCTTGGGTACATAAAGAATTATTGCTTTGCACCCTCTTGAACGTTATATCTCAAACCCTCAAAGATGAGGTGTGCAAAGTTGAAACCTAGGCCAGTAATCATACCATGGAAAGCAGAGGCAAGTGCGGAGCTCACTTGATGCCATCCACTACTCTTCTGAGATATGCATTGGAGAATAGTGTGGCAGGGATACTTCCATGTGGGGCCCATTAGCGCCTTCTCAATTGTATACTCATTTTGATTTCCAGTGTAGCCTATGGATACAAAGGTCCTCATGTACTCGTCCTTTGAGTATGAGATGGCTGCTCCCTCATCTTGAAGCTTAAGATGTTTTCGGAGGGTAGCTTCAGAGATGATGATGTCCTTGCCGTCTACCTTGGCTTTTATTTAGGGAATCCCCTGTTCGGTAGAGTAGACGACAGTATTCCAGAAATCCTCCATATGATGGATATATATGGTAGGGTTGGTTGTGAGGGCAAAATGGATCTTTGATCGGCATAGGAAGTCGATCATATCATCTAATCCTTCAGATTTCTTTCCCTTGGTTAAGTATGTTGTAAGGTTGTGGTACGGGGAGAACTTATCATCAGGGTTATTGATGTCTGCCATTGTTGTTTGATTTTGGAGGGAAGGTTTGAAGGTTTAAGGGTGGAAGGCTTTGAATGTGGTGAGAGAAAGTGATGTGGGTTTAGGGTGAAATTGAATGTGAAGAGGTGGTAAGGAAATTTGATTTGTTCTTATAATGGCAGAGGAGGGAAAAAGAAAAATGACTTGTACAGTACAACCTCATTCACCTTTTACTGTTACAGCTGTAATACACCGACACAGTCTTGGTAAAGACTGACGTTAATTTTTACAGCGGGTAAAAGTTAATTTGGACTTAAATTTACCCATCAGCAGCAAACTTGGTTGCTGTGGATGAATAAGCATGTCCGCTGCAAGCTTGGTTGATGCGGAAGGTTAAGTCTGTCAGCAGCGAACTCAATTGCTGCTGATGGATTCAATGATCTGCAGCAAGGATGTTGCTGCTGACAGCCTTAAAGCTATCCGTAGGAGATTTGTTCCTGCTGATAACTTAAAGAAGTCGGTGGCAAATCCTTTGCTGCTGAAGATTAAACCTATCAGCAGCTGAAGGACAAAAATGTTGCTGACTTATAACTTTTATTTTCAACAAAAGACAAAACACATTTTAAATTAGAATTTTAGAGATAGATTTTAATCAAAGTTCATCATACCAATGGTTTCAACTAAATATCTAAATCTAGCTTCATCAAAAGGTTTTGTAAACAAATCAGCATATTGCTCATTTATATGAACTTTGGTTAAAATAATCCTCTTTTTCTCAGCTTGATCTCTTATAAAATGATACCTGATGTCAATGTGCTTTGTCTTGGAGTGCTGCACTGGATTGTTTGTGATTGATATAGCACTCATGTTGTCAATGTGAATTGGAGTTTCCATGAAAGTCATCCCATAATCCAGCATTTAATTTTGTATCTAGATGACTTGTGCACTGCAACTTGAAGCTGCAATGTATTCTGCTTCAGCTGTAGAAGTTGAAACACATGTTTGCTTCTTGCACTGCCATGAAATCAGTCTTCCTCCCAGAAACTAACATCCCCCTGATGTGGACTTTTTGTCCAAGTAGCATTCCCCGTAATCACTGTCAGTGTATGCATACATATTGAACTTGTCATCTTTAGAGTACCAAAGCCCACGTCTTGGGGCTCCTTTTAGGTATCTAATAATTCTCTTGACAGCTTGAAGATGTGAAACCTTTGGAGCTGCTTGAAATCTTGCACAGAGACATACCGCAAACATGATATCTGGCCTAGAGGTAGTGAGATACATGAGAGACCCTATCATTGCACGGTACTGATGTTGATCAGTGTCTTGGCCATCTTTGTCTGGAGTCAACTGATGGTGCACTTGCATAGGGGTTCTTGCAGCAGAGCAGTCAGCCATCTTGAATCTTTCCAAAATGCTTTTTACATATTTGGATTGGATGATGAAGATTCCATTTGGGACTTGTTTTACTTGTAGACCCAAGAAGAAATTTAGTTCACCCATTGAACTCATTTCAAACTTTGAGTTCATCAGAATCTTAAAGTCTTTGCACAGCTTTTTCCTTGTTGATCCAAAGATATAGATTTGAACTAGTAAGATTTCTCCCCCTTCATCTTTGATAAACAAGGTCTGGTCAATAGCACCCCTTCTGAAGTTGTTGCTTAGTAGATATCCTGACAAAGTTTCATACCAGGCTCTTGGTGCTTGATGTAAGCCATACAGAGCTTTGTCTAGTTTAAACACTTGAGTAGGATGTGCAGGATCTACAAATCCTAGAGGCTGTTTGACGTATACTTCCTCACCAATCTTTCCATACAGAAAGGCACTCTTTACATCCATTTGATAGACAGTGAAATTCTTGGATGCAGCATATGCAAGGAAGATTCTGATGGCCTCCAGCCTAGCAACAGGAGCAAAGACTTCATCATAGTCAATTCCTTCTTCCTGAGTGTATCCTTAAGCTACAAGTCTGGCTTTGTTTTTTACTACAATGCCTCTCTCATCTTGCTTGTACCTGAAAACCCATCGTGTGCCAATAGCATATTGACCTGGTGGAAGATCAACAAGTTTCCAGACATCCTGCCTCTTGAATTGCAGTAACTCTTCCTGCATTGCCTTAATCCAGCTGCTGTGTTTGAGTGCCTCATCTATCTTCTTGGGTTCCCCCTGAGATAGAAAACATGAAAACAAGCATATATTGGCCTCGTGAGATTTGCTTCTTGTGAGAACTCCTTGGTGGACTTGGCCAATAGTATTTTCTTGAGGATGTTCTTTGTGGATCCACTGTGCTGGTACCACCTCCAGTTGTATCCCTTTCCCCAGATTGCTTTGATTTTGATCAGGGGTTTCTTCATTCATGGTGGAAGAGTCTTCAATATCAGCAGCCACATCAATTTTTCAGCAATAGCATCAACAATATCTACAGCATTTACCGAATAGTCTTCATCTAAATTTTCAGTTTTAGACAGGCTGCTGCTGGTGACATTAGAGAGTCTTGTTTCGGCTTCGCTTGCTTCAATTGCTTCCATGACTGATGGAGGATCAATGGATGGTCTTCGCAGACGGATAGAAGGTTTGGGAAAATCCAGTCTGTAATTAGTGGATGAAGTGGAGGCAGGTGTTTGTGTAGATTAGACTCCATATTTGAGAAGGTGAGAGGCTCAAATATTTGGGAGAAGGAGTCTTTGTCAAAGAGCCAGCTTGGGCCTTTTCCCTGCTCACAGACGATGTGTTCTCTACATTCCACATTTGCTGATTCTTCCACAATTCTTGTTCTTGAATTGAATACTCTGTAGGCCTTTGATTGAGAGGAATAGCCTACAAAATATCCTTCATCAGATTTGGCACCAAACTTAGGAAGAACCCCATGTGTGATGAGAATGGTGCATGGACACCCAAAGGGCTTTAGAAACCCAATGTAGGGAACTCTTTGAAACCAAAGTTCATTAGGTGTCTTGTTGAGGGGCTTAACGATGAGAACTCTATTTTGCACATAGCAGGCTGTGCTAACTGCTTCTGCCCAGAATGTGAGAGGCAGTTTTGATTCAGCCAACATAGATCTTGCTGACTCAATTAGAGTTCTGTTTCTCGTTTCAGCAACTCCATTTTGTTGAGGAGTTCTTGGAGCACTGTATTGTCTTTCTATCCCCTTGCTTTCACAGAAACATTTTAAAGTGTGGTTCTTGAATTTTGTGCCCTGATCACACCTTATGATCTTCACCTTTTGATTGCTTTGATTCTCTACCCTAAGAATGTAGGATTTGAGAATTTCAGCAGTTTCATCTTTAGTTCTCAAGAAGTATACCCATGAGAATCTGGTGTAGTCATCAGTTATCACCAGACAGTATGACTTCTTACCCATTGAGATGGCATTTGTAGGACCAAAGAGATCCATGTGCAGCAGCTGTAGTGGAGTGTCATTTGTATTCAAGGTCTTGGGCTTGTGAGAACTCTTGTGTTGCTTCCCCTTTAAGCAAGCAATGCGGTGGTCTTCTAGCTGGAATTCTTTGTCAGGAAGCCCTCTGACAAGATTGTCCTTTACCAGTTTGTTAATAGTTTTGATATTAACATGACTTAATCTCCTGTGCTAGAGAGCTGATTCATCAACTGAGGCTTTTGACAGAAAACAGGAAACACTCCCAGATGGAGTGACTTAATTCATGTCCAGTACATAGAGATTCTCTTTTCTCTGAGCAGTTAATATAATATTTTCTGGAGGAGGTATGGATAAGCCTGGAGACAGTACGAAGCATTCTTTATCTGTGAAGAGCATCCAATGCTTTTGGTCACAGACCTGGGAAACACTCATGAGATTGAAGTCCAATTCTTTGACATAGTTGACCTTATCAATGTTCATTCTTTCGTTGGACACAGTTCCTTGTCCAGTAATGGATCTTCCCTTTGAGTCACTTCCAAAGGCAACATATCCTCCATTGAAATGTCTGAAGTTGGAGAGGATGGATCTGTTGCCTGTCATTTGCCTGGAACAACCACTGTCTACCACCCAGGTGTTATTCTTGTGACCTGGCAGTCCCTGCACATGATAGAGATCTAGTTAGTGGGAGGAGTCCAAGAGCTTGCATCCTTGAAGAAAAGGGTTCTTGGAATGTTAGATTCCTCATGTGTGCATTCAACAGAACCAATGATAAGTCTTGGAGTGATAGAAGTTGGGATCTTGGCTTTCCATTGTTGAGGAGATGGTCTTCCTGTTCTCTTTTCTCTGTCAGCAGCTGATTTTGCTTTGACTACTGATGGCTGTTTTTTAATAGCAGCAGATTTTGCTGCTGGGGATTTTGTCTTATCAGCAGCAGATTTTGTTACTGCTGATGGCTTTGGTTTCTCAGCAGCTGCTGATTTAAGCTTATCAGCAGCAGATGTTGTTGCTGCTGATGGTTTTGCTTGAGCAGCGGCAGATTTGGCTGCTGCTGAAGGCTTGTCTTTAGGTTGCTTGTGCCTCACTTGATTACCAACATTTTTTCTGGCTGCTGATGGTTTAACAACCGATGTATGTTGATCCTTCTTTACCTTTCGTCTTTTAGGGGCTTGATGAAGAATCTGGTTGAAAGGGTTAAATTGACAATTTGCAGCAAAGTGGTCTGATTCACCACAGATGATGCACGTCTGTTGAGATTTTGACAACTGCTCCCTTTGTGGAGAAAGAGAGTTTCTGAATTGAGTTGTCTTTGCTCCAAACCTTCTTACATGTTTATTCTTCTTTGTCTTCTCAAAAGCACGTTGCCTGAGGTTTCCTTGCTGCTGAAGGTAGTAGAAGCAGGTGCAGGCAGTGTGGTTATATTTTCCACAGACAAAGCATGATTTTGCCAATTTGTCCCTTGAAAGATAAACATAATCGTTTCTTTTGAAAAGGTCTTTGAAGTTCCAAGGGTGAGCTTTGTTGTGCTCAAAAGTTACTTCTTCCAATATCGTTTGAACACATGGAACTCTTTCTCCAGGCTTATGGCATATGTTAAACACCTTTCTTTGAGGCTTTGAGGTTGAAGACTGCCCCTTTTCAACATTTAGCTTTCTTCATTCTGGAGGATAGCTAATTTTGATTTGGTTGAAAGTTATAGGAACCGGAGCGGCTAGTAAAGGAACAGGAGTACTTGTTTGAATGACTTCAAGAACAGGCTTTGGTACTTGTACTGGTGATGAGATCTCCTCAGTTTTAGTGGACTCTGAGCAAGATGACTCAGATTCTGATGAGGTAGTGTATTTTTGCACCAGTGGTTCATAGATTGAAGGATCAAGATCTCGGTTGGCCTTTTCAAGATTTGAGAGATTCAAGCTTGGTTCATGGATGGCAACGTAGTCAGCAGGAGGTGCAACGGCTTGGTATTGTTCACCATGTGTAGAAGCATGTTTTGTAACTATAGATTAAATTCTATGTATCGGTGTACGTGGCTAGTACGCATGAGGGTGTTCCTGAGTACTTAGCCTGCACACCATTTTGGTCCTACGTACTTAGTAAGTACACAAGCCTTGCGTACTTGTCAAGTACGCATGACCAAACCATGCGTACTTAGTAAGTACGCAAGGCTTTTGCCTTGCGTACTTGTCAAGTACGCATGTAGTGTTCCTGCCCCTAGAAATAGAAGACTTGTCTTCATTTGTAGGTGGAACTCTGGAACAAGGTCGAGAGGTGTCCGGGTCGGGAAGAGCTCTCTCGACCCCTGGACCGTGAGCTTAGATGAGAGATGTGTGCTCCTTCGGTATGTAGTCTGTAATACGGGATGACTTCTATGTTATGGATTACGTGTCGTTTCATTATCTTTTGTCTTTGTCCGTGTTTTCTCTGTCTCGGTTCTTGGTTCTCACATAAATCACAGAACAGGTCCGTGTAAATCCGCTGCGTGACGAGGCTCCCGGGACCTACACCATGATACCCTAGACCAGTTTTTACCTTTTCATGAATTTGAGCATCTAAAAGTCTTTGCAGATTTTTAAATGCAAATTCATATTTATCAACATGAACTTTTTGTCCTGCCAATTCTGCTCTGGTAGCTTTTAGTCTAGCCAGTAGATCATCAATCTGAGTTTCAAGATTGCTTTGTTCATGTTTTAGTAATGAAATCTCTTTCTTTAGGCAGTTAACTTTTTCTTTATAACTGTTTTCTACCTTTATGAATTCAGATTTCATTTGATGAAACTCTTCATTTTGATCTATTAGGTTTTGATTATGCTTTCTGTAGCCTAACACCTTATCAATACAAGCTTGGGAACATAAATGTTCATATACCTGAGGCGGTATCTCAGTTGTGTCTACAATAAGCGCTTAGTTGTTGGCAGGCAGCTCTTCATACTGGAAGCTCCAGTCGAAGTCAGAAGTTCCAACAGTTGCACAGGCTGCAGTTTGAACTGGAGGAGTAACTTGTTGCTGTTGTTGTCTGGGTTGGGCTTGGGGAGCTTGTCTTGATTGAGGAGTAGCTGGATTGGCTCTTGGTGCCTTGCATTCTCTAGCAAAGTGACCCAGTTAGTTACAGTTGTAACATCTTAGTTTGCTTTTATCCAATCCAACTCTGGTGTTGGAGTTGTTGCTTGGAATGGGTCTTCCTGTTCTAGAGTATAACCTTTTTGCTCTTATAAAGAGCATGGCATACGAGTGCTGTATGTCCATTTCTTCTAAGTCATCTGGATGGAAGCATTCCAGATCCTCCTTGATAAAGGACATGTTGCTTGAGTTTTCAGAGATAAAAGCAGCAGAGGTTGAGGTTTGAGGAGGAGCTTCTAGGAGAAATGGTGAGGTGTTTGTTTGAGAGGTTGGAGTTTGTGGATGGGTGACAATTGGAGGATAGTAGTTGCTGGAACTAGGACCTGAGTGCTCAGAGTGGAGGGAAGAGGTAGTGCTGGATGTTGAGGCATTTTGATAGCTTGAGCTTCGTTCTTTTGCCTGAATCATCTCTAGCTCATAGGTTTTTAGCATACCAAAGAGCTCAGTCATTTGGAGAGTCTTCAGATTTTCAGTTCTTCTAATGGACACTGTGTAGAGTGTCCAGCAGCTAGGTAAAGACCTGATGAATTTTTTTAGAATATCTTCATTCTCCAGCTTCACCTTTAAGCACTACAGCTCACCTACAAGATAAGTAAATCTGTTATATAAAACAGTTAGGGACACACCTTCCTTCCAGACGAAGTTTTCGTACTGCTGCTTCAGGATGGCCCTTCTGTTTTCTTTGACGTCCTCTGAGCCAGCAAACATCTTCTCAAGAGCCTCCCATAGCTCCTTAGCAGTTTTGTAACCTCTGAAGTTGTGAAAAACTTCATTTGGTAAGCACATTTGAATGTCTCCCAAGGCTTTGAAGTCTACCTCCATTTTCTTGATATCTTCATCAGAGTACTTGGAGGGTTCTTTGGGAACTAGTGCACCTCCAGAATCAACAGAGGACACCATGGGTATGTATGGTCCATCTTTAATGGATTTCCACATCCCATATTCCTGATAGCAGAAGAAGCTTTCCATTCTGTTCTTCCACATATCGTAATCTTCACCAGACACAAGTCTTGGTGGTCTGTTGATGCTTCCAATATCTTCAAATCCATTGTTTTGAGCCATTTCTGTCTTTTAGACAATGAGTGACTTTTAGCAAAGAGATAGATAAGAATAGAACCAGAGAATGATTAAACAAATATGAGTTTGTTTAATCTGCGAGCCAAAGCTCTGATACCACTTATAGGATCGGTAAATACAAGATGGTTCTATTCCGGTTGAGATTGGCGAAAACAATCACAACTTAATCAAAGTAAACAAGTAGACAAGAAGAATACTGATAAATGCAATTTGTATTAAGCTTCAAGTGTTACAAGATTACAGAGAAAAATCTTAAGCAAAATTACTTTTACAATGAATCTAAGTACTACTTATATAGTAACTTACAATCAAGACAGACCCTTGATTCTGAAGATGAAATCTAACACAGACCGTTGATCTTGTATTGAAGCTATTCTACATATACAGAGAATAATAATAACTACAAAGGTTAACTTTATTCAAACGTCTTCTTTGCATCATTGCTTTAATACTCAAAAGGAGAAACTCGTTGTCTTTTATTGTCTTGTGCCAATGACATTCTTTCTGCGTGGAGTGTGTCAGTGTAACAGCAGAAAGTTGTCAGTGGTATTGGTTGCTTTATCAAGAACAGTCAGCTGCAACGTTTGATCTCCAGTGAGAAGGCTATCAGCTGCAACTTTGATCTTCAGTGGATAAGGCCTATCAGCTGCAACTATGGTCAGCAGCAGATAAGGCCTATCAGCTGCAACTTGGTCAGCAGCAGATAAGACATATCAGCTGCAGTTTTGGTCAGTAGCGGATAAAGCCTTTCATCTGCAAGTTCTGGTCAGCAGCGGATATAGCCTATCAGCTGCAACTTTGTCGATCCGCAACAATCTTTGAGATCAGCAGCATTTGTACTTAGAGAATTTTGTAGCCATCAGTCTTTATTTCTACATTGTACGATCAAATGCTTTGGTAAAAAGATCAGCAAAATTATCATCTGTATGTACCTTTACCAGCTCAATCAACTTCTTATCTGCACAATCATGAATAAAATGATATCTAATTTCAATGTGCTTTGTTTTACTATGCTTAACATGATTATTTGTAATAGACATTGTAGCATTATTATCAATAAACATGGGGGTTCCTGTAAAATTCAAACCGTAGTCTCTTAATTGTTGTTGGACCCACAAAATCTGTGAACAACAACTTGCAGCAGCAATGTATTCTGCTTCGCATGTTGAAATGGAGACCGTAGTTTGCTTTTTGCATTGCTAGGAAACTAGACGATTACCCAAGAACTGGCAACCACCTGTAGTAGATTTCCTGTCCAAACAACAACCACCAAAATTAGAATCACTATAAGCAGTGAATTCAAAGTTAGAAATATGAGGAAACCATAGTCCCAATCTTTGTTTTCCTTTTAGATAACGAAAGATTCTCTTTACTATAATCAAATAAGACTCTTTTGGTTTTGCTTGGAACCTGGAACATATACACACAGTGAACATTATATCTGGCCTTGAAGCGGTTAAGTACATGAGAGATCCAATCATTGCACGGTAGAGTCGGCAATCAACTTCTTTTCCATCCGGGTCAGAATTCAATTTATCGTTGACCGGAATCGGAGTATCATATGAGGTACAATCCTCCATCTTGAATCGGCTCAAGATGTCCTTTACATACTTGGACTGATGAATAAAGAAACCATCTTCCTTCTGATTAACTTGAAGTTCTAGGAAAAATGATAACTCTCCCATAGCTGACAACTCAAACTTTGATTTCATAATACTCTCAAACTCTGTGCATAACCCTTCATTTGTAGAGACAAAAATAATATCTTCTACATATATCTGTACCAGTGGGTATTCTCCCCCTGCTTTCTTAATGAATAAAGTCGAGTCAATATGTCCACGAACAAAATCATTCTCCAGAAGATGTGTAGACATTTCATACCACGCTCGAGTAGCTTGATGAAGACCATAGAGAGCTTTATCAAGCTTGAAAACTCTGGACGGATTAATTGGATCTTCAAACCCCGGCGGCTGACACACATAAACTTCCTCCTTGACTTTACCATATAAGAAAGCACTTTTTACATCTAATTGAAACACCTTAAACCCTTTGTATGAAGCAAAAGCAAGAAACAACCTTATAGCTTCAAGCCAGCAACAGGCGCATAAACCTCGGTGTAATCAATTCCCTCTTGTTGATTAAAACCTTGTACAACTAATCTTGCCTTATTTCTCGCCACAACACCTCGATCGTCTTTCTTGCATTTAAACACCCACTTCGTACCAATTGGATACACACCCTTTGGAAGATCTTCAAGATTCCAAACTTTATGTTTGTCAAACTGAGCAAGTTCTTCCTACATGGCCTCTATCCAATTGTTATCACTTAACGCCATTTCGACATTCTTTTGTTCGACCTGAGAAATAAAACAGGAATGTGAGCAGACATCAAAAACACCAGTCTCTTTAAAACATGTACACAAGCAAGTGTTGACAAGAGTAGAACGCGTTTGCACTCCATCACGCAAATCCCCAATGATATTTGAAATCGGATGAGCTTTGAGTTCCTTGATTGATGCAACCTCAGGAACTGGCAACACATCAACTTGAGTTGTATCAGATTGATAAGACATATCTTGATTAACTGGTATCCCCGAGTCCAGATTTGCAGGAATCTCCCCCCGATCCTACGACAAATTAGAAGGTTCATCAACTATCAACGGATCAGCAGAAGAATCTTGAAAAATAACATTTTCATCTTCACTATCAGACTCATGAGTTCCTGAACAAGAAGCAGCGTTAGGATCTGGAGCAGATGTAGAAGGAACAGACGATCGTGGAACTGCGGTCGGTAGAAAACCACTATTCTGTGCATCTTGACATGAGTCATATAAAACAGCAGCCTCCGTAAGAGAAATATCAGAAGGTAAATGAAAAGACTTGAATAAATTCTCATAATCAAAAGCCTAGTCTGGTCCAATCGCCATTTGAGGAAAAGACCGATTAGAACAGTCAATATGAAACCATTCTTCAACCTAGCGAGTCTCTTTGTTATAAACCCTCTTGGTAGTAGAATTAGCAACATACCCAAGAAAAATCCCTTCAATTGCCTGAGCACTAAAATTGGTTGGGACATCGTGAACTTTCAAAAGGGTGCATGGATTACCAAAAGGTAGTAAATAATCCAGATTCGGCTTACGATTATTAAGCAACTCATAGCACGTCTTGTTGTGTCGCTTAACGGTCAAGACTCGGTTTAAAACATGACACGCAATATTCACAGCCTCAGCCCAAAAAGTTACTAGAAGCTTAGAATCAGCAAGCATCATACGTGCAGTTTCAACTAAAGTCCTGTTCTTTCGTTCAGCAACACCATTTTGTTGAGGTACATATCGCGCACTGAATTCACGATGAATTCACTTTTGAAGACAAAATAACCCCATTTTGCTATTCTTAAATTCACTGCCATAGTCACTCCTAATTCTTCTGACTTTCTGTTTGAACAAATTCTCTAAACCCAGGATTAAGAATTGTACCAACTCTGTGGTTTCGGCTTTAGAAGCAAGAAACTTAACCCACGAAAATGTAGAGAAATCAACCGTTACCACCAGACAGTAAGATTTAACACCAATGCTCCCGATACTAATCGGTCCAAATAAATCCATATGCAGTAGCTCTAAAGGAGTTACAATAGAATTTTTTGTCTTAGATTTGTGGTACTTCTTGTGTTGTTTCCCCTTCTTGCAAGGAATACAGTCATCAGGAACTGAAAATTTCATTTTCGGAATACCAAAAACCATATCATTCTTCACAAGATAATTCATTTTCCGATAATTGATGTGAGCAAGTTTCATGTGCCACAAAATAAAATCTGACTCAGACGCCTTGGAGAGTAGACAAGTAGGAATTGAATCCGTAGTAGTAGCAACACTCATGTCTAGGACATATGTGTCATTTCTCCTTGGAGCCTTCATTAGAATCCATTCGTCAGGAATCACAAAACCTGGTTTCAAGATATAACACTCAGAATCATTGAAATGAAATGAAAATTTCTTGTCACACACTTGAGATACACTTAAAATATTATGTTCAAGTTGCTCCACATAGTTCACTTTCTCAAATTTGACTTTTTCATTCTTTAAAGTACCCTGTCCAGGTATGTATCCGCCTTTATTACCAGCAAAAGCGACATAACCACCATCAATATTAATCACATCTTCCAACAAATGAATATTCCCTGTCATATGTCGAGAACAACCACTATCCACATACCACGTGTTGTTGATAGTCTTCCTTGGTTGTCCCTACATAAATAAAGACAATCAGTTAGAAATTGGAACCCAAGCCATTGTGGTCTTGGGTCGTCCAGATGGATCAAAATAAACAACTTCAAGCAATTCACAATCAACATTGTCATCAACCTTTGGAACATAAGATTTATGATTAGACTTTCTCAAAGAAGACATAGAATGATTTGTTGGAAAAACATTATTAGATTTATGATTATCAGATTCAGGTATTTCCAAAATTTTCTTTAGTTTTCTGTTGCGTCTTCTTCGTTGTGGTCTAGAAAGTTTGACCTCAGGTTGAGACTCTTTTGGAATTCCAACATGTGGAATCTCAAACTTCTTTTGAAAAACAATGGGTTTAAAAATACGCTTATCATGTTGCTTAAATCCCGAAGATTTAGCAAATGATTGACAAGGCATATTCTTTTCAACACTACACGTAGGCTTTTCCTCTGTTTGTCTTTTCAGAATCATCACTGCTTGTTTTTGTGAGGAATCACTCTTTAATTTGACTTGATTCTTATAAGGACAGTGAATCAGAATATGACCAGCCTCATTACAATGAAAACAAACTCTTCTATCTTGATGATTTCTGATATAAGGAGTTTTTCTTGAATTTGATGACCCATCTTATGAACAAGCTTCAGAAGATTTTTCTGAACAGTTGACTGGCTTCTTTGGAACAAAAACTTGGTTAGTCACTGTCGAAGAATTCTTCTACTGATAACCAGCAGAAACAAAACCACTTGATTGTAGCATTTTTGAAAGATTAGGTTCAACAACTTTCACCTCATCCGGTTCTGTTAAAATGCATCTATCACGTGTAACATTCTTCACTACCTTTGGTTCATCAATTTGCACTTCCTTTGGAATGCCTTCAATCTTATTATCATCAAAAACCTCATCCTCAGAATCAGAATCATAGATCATATCTTCACCTGTTACTGGATTCACCTTCAACACTGTCTTTGGATTAATTTCCTCTTCATGAATAATTTCTGGTTCAACCACATATTTTGCATTGAATGGTGGAGGAACAAATCCAATTCCAGCAACCCTCTTAGTAGGATCAGCATTAGCATTAAAGTAATCCAATACCACAGATGAATTTTCAAAATTTTCCAGCTTTCTATGTAATTTGATCACTTCAAATTCTTTATTAGAAATTTCTTTGTTCTTCTGAGTGACAATTTCATTTCGCTTCTTAATCTCAGCATAAGCCATATCCAGATGATATGCTTGTTCCTTATATTTCAATCCCAAAGAGTTCAAATCTCTTTTCAAAGTCTCAATTCTATCTATACACAATTTATCATTATCTTTCAATTTTTGATTAACTGAATGCATCGATTTAATATCACAAATTAAATTTGTGTTATCATCTATTACTTTTTGCATTTTATCTTTTAAACTTATGCAATTTGAGCAATAAATGTGACAGACAGAATCTTTTACCTTTGAAGGATCTGACATATCTGCCATGAAGACTTTTGCAATCGGGATATTTATAGAATCAACACCATCAGAAGAATTTTGAGTTAAAACAATATCATCTTCAGATACACCAGATGTAATATCAGTCTCACCATTTTGTACTTGATCACGATCTTCATCAGTAACTCTTTGATTCATGTTATGTGTTCCAGATGACGAAGAAGTTGTATTTGCAGAGAAACCTGAATGACTTGAAACCCAGAACAATGATCATGAGAAACATCTTGAGTATCACCAGAAAAGAATGCAACCCATGCTCCAGTTTTACCAGAAGACTTAGTAAAATACATTGAAGGATCTTGAATAAGCTCCATATTGGTTTCCTTCTTCTTCATATTCAAATCATGTGATTGAATCTTGCCAAGAACCTCTTCAAGAGACATTTTTTTATACTTGACATTCTCTTTAATCAAAACCGTATACACATCAAATTTAGATGGTAATGCCTCCAAAAACTTATCATTTATCTCTTCAGTCTCATAAACCACTGAAGCACTTGACAACTCACTTAGCAAATGATAGAATCTTGTTGCAAGATCATCTAAAGATTCATTTTTGTTGACGCACTTTTGTGTGATAAACACTCTGGATAGAGTCTTAGTTTATGTACTTTCGTTGTTTGTATTTGTCTTTGTTTGTAATCGTCTGTACGTATTAGTTATCGAGTTGTATTTACTAATGCATGTTGTTAGTTGCTTAATTCTCTAAGTGTTTTGCGCACTTAGTATATGCGCAGGAATTAGTTCATGCGTACTTAGCAAGTACGCAAGAATACTATGCGTACTTGCTAAGTACGCATGAGCAATTTGCCATGCGCACTTGCTAAGTGCGCAGAGTTCAGGTCTTGTATAAATAGGATAGGTTGACAGTAGATAAGTACGCAGACTATTGTGCACTCAGTATTTTTCTCTCTGTAACCATCAAATGTTTATAATAGACGAAAGTTTAAAGTGATTCTCTTGTCGGTTTACTTTGTGTTGTTTGATTCTCCACCTAGTCACGGGTATTCCGCACCTGGTCTGACTAGCCAACGCACTTGCATGTGACGATCCGTGACAGCCGAGGGACCTTCAAGTGGTATCAGAGCATTGCTCTTGATTTTGAGTGTTGTAATTGTGTTTGGAGTATTTTCTACACATCCTACAAAGTTTTTGTAACCAAAAGTGGGTATTTTTGTTGATTTTTATGATAAATTAGGGGTAGCTCTTGAGCACTAATTTAGAAGCAAAAATCACTCAAAAACCGACTATTGTTATGTATTTAAGTGTTTTGAGCATCAAAGGTTGGTTAGAAACGAGTTTCTGACCCTTTGGCTCATTTTATTCGGTCAATTTTTCAATTTTTGCCATCTCCAGTGAGTTTCCAGTGACTTGAAAAGGTTGGTGAGAGTTGGTGAAAAGGTGACCTACGTACTTACCTTATTTGGCAACAAGTACAGTCTTGCTGCGTCCTTACCAAGTACGCAAGACCAATCTTGGTGCGTACTTATGTTATTTCCTGCGTACTTATTATTTACTCCTGCGTACTTGTCAAGTACGCAAGAGCAAATCCTAACTACGCAAGACTACTTCTTAAGTGCGCAAGGCCAGTTTAAGTGTGCAAGTTTCTGTGATTTTTTTGAAATTTGACTAAGTGTTCACCATGTCAAATCTTCAGAACCTCGGTAACCTTCTGAACTATGACAACGAGATTGGAACCCCTCAGAAACCGCCAAAGCTGCTTAATGTAAATGATTATTCAAACTGTAAAGCACGCTTTGAGCATTATATTTCTTATACCGATTCTTCGTTGTGGATACCCATTTTAGAGGGCTATAAGCATCCCACATACATTTACCTTGATGACGAAGTCCCCAAGCCTATCTCTAAACTTGATGAAGAAGAAAAGAATGTTTATGATAGAGTGAAGAAGGCACTATGGCCTTGACTAGGGAGTTATTCCACAGCTTCAGAGGATACGATAACTCCAAGGATCTCTGGAAGGCGTTACAGAAGAGATTCGAGGGCAATAGTGACATCAAGAAAAGTAAACGGGATCTTCTCAGGAAGCAGTGTGAGTTCTTCAGATTTCTGGAGAACGAATACATAGATGAACTCATCTCTAGATTCTATCATTTGCAGACTGAGTTGAAAGCTTTTGACCTCATCTATCCAAATGAGGAATTAGTTGAAAAATTTCTGGATGCTTTGCCACCCAAATTTGAGATGTATACTACCCTAATGAGAGAGAATTCTAAGTTTTATGAGTTGACAATCGATGAGGCAATTGGAAAGGTTCAAGCACATGACATGAACCTAAAAAGAAAGGAGAGCTCAGGAAGACCTCATACAAGACCCTTCTATGTATTATGGGACGTCTTCTACAACCAAGTCATCGGGCTCTGGAATTGCCCTTTTCTCAGGAAACTCTCATGAGGAAGAAACTGTAAAGGGTTGTGGTGGTCATGCATGCTATGCAGCATCTAGTTCTGGATCTCATCATCAGAACTCCTCAAGAAATCCTTCTCCCACATCTTCAGCTAACCAATCAGCAATAGCCAAGATAGCTAAAGATCATGTGGCTTTATTCTCATCTTGCATGCTTGCCTATGAGAACTTCATTGGAGGTAAGCTAACGGATCCTGAAACTATCGAAGAAGACTTTAATCAGGTGGATCCGGATGATATGGAGGATATGGATATTCAATGGAACATGGCCATGATCTTGAGGAGGGCAAAGTGTTTCCTGAACAGATCTGGCCGAAAGTTCATTGGTGGCCATTCTAATACCAAGGTTGGTTTTGACAAATCCAAGGCCAAGTGCTACAAGTGTCTGAACTTTGGACATTTTGCTCGTGAATGTTAAAAGGACAGATCACCGGATTCGGGTTTCACCAGACCTAGCCAAGGAAACAACCAAGGCTACAACAACTCAAACAACCACAATCAAAGCCAAGGTGGAATGTCCAATGCATTGGTGGCACAACAGGACGATAGCTTTGATTGGGGCGTTCATCTAGAGGATGCTCTTATTGCACAAACTCAGGTTGGTCTCATGGTCGAGATTATGGAGATGATGGAAGCTGAGGAAAGGGAAGCTTCTGTGGCTGATCCAGAAGAGTCTACAGCTGATGTTGCCCTCATAGCTATTGGAGAGGCATCCTGTTCATAAAATGAGGTAGATTCTAATCCTTTTACTGTTATTTCTTGTTCTAAATGTCTAAAGCTTAAAGGTTGAAAACTTTAAGCTTCAAGAAAAAGTCAAACCCCTTCGTATTGCAGCGTTAAGCTACAAGGAAAACGAAAAAGATTTAAAGATTCAATTGAAACGTTGAAGAAAGAAAAACGTGATTATTCACTCAAAATCAGCGATCAACAATTTCACTTGGATGTTGCATACAAGGGGTTAGAGAAAAGGAACAATGAGATCAACAAACTGTAAAATGAAATCTTTACAGTTGAAATGTACTAATGAGAAGTTGAAAACTTCTCGTTTTGTGTTGGAACACTACGAGTCTGTAGTGAGGCAATTGAATGGCTTAGGGTTGGGTACTAATGCTATTCCTCCACCAGTTAGCGGGAAATTTGTCAACGGCTTAATAGACATTGATTTGTCTTGCCTTGATGAGTCCTCAGGTAAGGATGATTCCTCTAACAAGGGTGATTCCTCAAGTAAGGCTGACTCCGCATCTAATGAGGAGTTCTTTACTGCTTCTGATGATGGGTCTGAAAGCACCTGCCCTGAAGGAGTAGTATCTGAGGAGTTGTTATGTGAACAGAAAATTAAGAAAAACATTATCACGAATAGTGACAATTGTATTTTGACTGAACTTGATACATTGAATCAAATGATAAATTAAAGGTAATGCTTTATGGGGGTTATAAACACATTAATCAAGTTAAAAAGGAAGCCTTTTCAGCTCATTATGGGCTTGGTTATAAAGAAAATTTGCAAAAATATTATACTCCCAAAAACCAATCTTTATCGGGTCAAACTCCTGTTCACCAACCAACTCCTCCTGCTCATAATGCTGAGTCATCAAATGCCAGATCTAATGAGCCTTACAGGAGGACTTACACAGACAAGAGGACTTGCTTTCACTGTGGTATGGTTGGTCACATTATTGTGACCTGCCCTTCTAAGAACCATGGGAAATGGCCAATTGTTTCACAACTAGCTGTCATCCCTAAGTCACCACGAGTGAAGCATCCCAAAAGTCCAAAAGCAAGTGTGGTGAAACCACCAGTAAAACCTATGGTAAAGCCAAAGATCACATCTGAGGCTAAACCATCTGTTTCAAGAAAGGGAAAGCATCCTGCTAAACCTTGTGTATCTACCTCTGGTAGTACACCTACTGGTGAGAAACCTGTGGTGAAACTCTCTAGGCCACAGAGAAGGAGAAGGAACAAGAGGTTGAGAAAGCTTGAACAGCTGACTAAAATTCAATCAGGTGAAGCTTCCACCAGTTCACCTGTTGTTGTTGAATATAAGTCTATTGTTCCAGTTAAGAAAAAGAAGAGATCCTGGAACAACAAAGATAAAATTTCTCAATCTCCTAGTCCCAATTCTTCTAAAGATTCATCCATTTTTAACAGTCACGACTGTGAGTTAATTGAGGTTGTTTATTTTAAGAAAGACGGACGAACCAAGACCACTATGGCTTGGGTCACCAAATCTAATTAATTCTTTTTGTGACTCGTGCAGGGACATCCGAAGGGTACTATCTCTAATCTTTGGTATGTAGATAGTGGATGCTCCCGGCACATGACATGTAACATGGCCCTGCTTCAAGATGTTAAACCGTTCAGAGGAGGCTATGTGGCCTTTGCTGGAGAGAAAGGTGGTAGTATCACGTGTCAAGGCATGGTTTCAAATGGTTGTGTGAGCTTTGACAATGTCTACTACTGCGAGTAGCTGAAGCATAACTTGTTGAGTGTCTCCCAAATGTGCGACAAGGAGTACTCAGTGATGTTTGACAAGAATGAACGCTTGATACTCAAACCTGGTTTTGAGGTTCCTGAAGATTGGATTCTGATGAGAGCGCCAAGGACAAACAACACCTATCAGATTGATTTGAGCATGGAAACAACCACCTCATCAGTTGCTACCTGTTTGCTTACCAAAGCGACAGAACTTGACTCTATCTTGTGGCATAGGAAACTCGAACATATTTCTTATCATAAAATGAATCATCTTGTCCGAAACGGTTTGGTAACCGGTGTTCCTAAGCTGAGATTTACCGTTACAGATGACTGTATGCCTTGTAAAAAAGGCAAACAGCAATGGAAGTCTCACAAGCCCAAGCTCCAAAAATCCATCGATACCCCTTTGGAGCTATTACATATGAATCTGTTTGGCCCCATAAGTATCAGGAGTATTGGAGGTAAGTCATTCTGACTGGTTGTAACTGATGATTTCCTACGTTTTTCTTGGGTGCATTTTTTAGGTACGAAGGGCGAAACTGCTGACATTCTTCAATACCTGATCCTGAGCTTGGAATCTCTGTATAAGCTGAAGGTTAGAAGAATAAGGAGTGACAACGAAACTGAGTTCAAGAATAATTTGATGGAACTTTTTTGTCTCAAGAAGGGGATCCGTCACGAATTTAGTGCCCCGTACACACCTCAGCAGAATGGAGTCACAGAGCGAAAGAACAGAACATTGATTGAGACTGTAAGGGCAATGCTGTCAGATGCAAAGCTTCCTGTCACTTTCAGGGCAGAAGCAGTTAATACAGCTTGTCACGTCTTGAACAGAGTTCTGATTGTGAAGAGGCACAACAAGACTTGTTATGAGTTGATCAACAATCGACCTCCCAATCTTGACTATCTAGTTCCTTTTGGTAGTCCCTGTTCCTTATTGCTACAATACAAAGACCGCAAGTCTAAGTTTCAAGCAAAAGCGGTGGAAGGCATCTTCTTAGGATATGTTGCCAACTCGCCTTTCAAGAGAGTGTACAATATAGGAACTCGTACTGTCGAGTAGTGGTTTGAAGTGGATTGTAGTAAGCACAGCATTCCACCAGAACCAACTGGTCTAGCTTGGGGTTTTGATTATGATGCCCTTTTCAAATCTTTCAATCTTCCAGATTTGTCTGCAAATGATAATGTATATGAAATATTTAGTGGCAGTGATGACTCCAGTTTCTCAACGCGTGCTACTGTACCTATTGTAACTCCTGATTCCAATGTTGCATCTGCATCTGGAACTCTTAATGGTGATAATAGTGAAGATGTTCATGTTGGCGAAAATGACGTTCAAGCTAATCCTAACACTAGTGTAGGAAATGAAGCTCCAGCTGATCCAATTAACATTGAATCTTCTTCTTCTAGAACACAGGATATGGGGGAGTTAAGCACGAACCTCGATTCAGAAATTCAGGAACCGAATGTACCAAAGATGAGAGTGCATAAGAATTATCCAATTGACAACATTATTGGTGATCCTCATGCCGGTGTTCAAACTCGTCATCGTACCATTGCTGAGAACACTAGTCTCTACACTGAGATACTTGACACTAGTGTCATGGAAACATGTTTGCATGCTGCATTCGTGTCCCAGTTAGAGCCAAAGAATGTGAAAGAGGCTCTCGCTGACAACTGTTGGATTGAGGCAATGCAAGACGAACTGTCTTAATTCCAAAAGTTGCATGTGTGGGATTTGGTTGACTTGCCAAGGGGCGTACAACCAATTGGCACCAGATGGGTGTTCAAATGCAAGACGGATGATCCTCATGTTGTGGTGAAGAACAAAGCAAGGTTGGCTGTTCAGGGTTTTTAACAACAAGAGGGCTTGGATTACACAGAAGTATATGCCCCAGTTGCTAGACTTGAAGCCATTCGACTGTTTCTGGCTAATGCATCATATGTTGGCTTCAAGGTCTATCAACTTGATGTGAAGAGTGCTTTCCTGTATGGATAAGTACATGAAGAGGTCTATGTCACTCAACCTCCCGGCTTTGAAGATCCGCATAATATCAATAAAGTGTACAAGCTCGACAAAGCACTTTATGGTCTTCATCAAGAACCTCTGGCATGGTATGAGACTTTATCTAAGCATCTACTGTCTAATGGTTTCTACCGTGGACATATCGACTCAACCCTCTTCATACGGAAAGCAGGAGGTGATATTCTTCTTGTACAAGTGTATGTCGATGACATTATCTTCGGGTCTAGAAATGAAGAGATGTGTAGGGAATTCGAACAGGTGATGAAGTCCAAGTTTGAAATGAGTAACGTGGGTGAACTGTCGTTCTTCCTGGGTCTGCAAGTCAGTCAAAGAGAGGATGGCATTTATCTGCATCAAACAAAGTATGTGTTGGACATCTTGACAAAATACAAGATGAATGATAGCAGTACTTATGGCACACCTATCCCAGTCAATCATGCTCTGCATCCTGAGAGAGATAGAAAGGATGTGGATTGAAAATTGTATCGTGGGATGATCAGATCTCTTATGTATCTCACAGCTTGATGGCCAGATATAATGTTTGCTGTACGCTTGTGCTCAAGGTTTCAGTCACAACCGAAGGAGTCCCATATGATAGTTGTAAAGAGGATTTTCAGATACTTGAAAGGGAAACCCCAATTGGATATTTGGTACCCTAAGCAACAGTCTTTTGACTTCAAAGCCTACACTAATTTAGATTATTGCGGTTGTAACCTTGATAGAAAGTCAACTTCTGGTGGATGTCAATTCTCAGGAGACAGACTGGTTTCCTGACAGTGTAAGAAGCAGTCAACGGTTTCTGTCTCAACATGTGAAGCAGAATACATTGTTGCAGCTAGCGGTTGTTCTAAGATATTGTGGTTTCAGCAGCAATTGAGAGACTACGGCTACTGGAACTCCTCTGTTCATTGACAACAATGCTACAATTTCCATCACAAATAACCTGGTGAAACAATCCAAAACTAAACATATTGAAATTCGCCATCATTTCATCCGTGATTGTGCTGAAAAGCATCTCATTGAACTTGTAAAGGTTCACACGGATGACAATCTTGCTGACCTTTTCACTAAGGCGTTTAACCGATCCCGTTTTGAGCATCTTGTCAACTTGATAGGAATGTTCAATCCAGAGTGAAAACTTGTTTTTCTTAATTAATTCAATTCATGAAAGTTAAATTTTATTTCTCTTAAAATTTCTGTATAGTTCTTTTAATTTTCAAATATTTTACAAAAATTCAAACAAAATAGAAAATGGAGAAAATTTTCAAAGTAATCTTGAGAAAAGAGGAAATGATAGTACATCAGAAATGATCTAAACGCCATAGACTGCTCATATGGGAAATGATTGCATCATGCTTACTTAATTGTTTAAAGTGTTATGTTTTTAGTCTGCTTATTTACAAGTAATTTGAATTGTCAGTGGGCTGTAGGCATCTTTGAATCATTAGTAGTGTGGAAACTAATATAAACTATAACTGTGATTTGAACCCATGTATGCACGTATGCGTGTGTAAAAGAATACAAACAGATCATTATAAGATAAAGGATGTTATATTTTGGCAATAATTCTCTTAACAGACCAGTTTTAGGTTAGGTAGTTAGCACAATTAATGCAGTTCATCTCACTGCCCATACTCACAAGTATGCAATGAGAGATTGAATCAAGACATGTATCTACATCAACCGTGGAACGTGTATTCACCCTTGAATCACTCCGGATTCAATTAATTCAAATCCAGATAAAAGTTGGATTCCCCTACCCTAATACACAAACACCATATTCATTATCCTGAATCATTATACCGATATTCAATGAAGAAATCAAATGAAACCAAGAAAAATGAATCACTCGATTCTGAATCTTATGATTCCTGATAATCTTTATGGATTCTGCTTGATTTTTCAGTGCTAATTGATGTAGCCTCATTATGGAAATTTAGAAAATCATTAGGAAAATCTTCGATGCCTTTAGATAGTGCAATTTACATTACTGTAGCATATCAGTGGGGTACACGTTGTATATCTTACAATTAATACCTTAACATACAAGAACGTGATGCAAAGATGCTTATGGTTTCAAATCTTATAATATGTCTATATGCTTATTATGTATGAATAAATTGTAATTCATGACATGATCCCATATTCTTTGACGTTTATGTTGTATCGTTTTTGCTATAGTTTAGCCTGATATGATCCTCTGCTCGTGTCTTTGAACAAAAATAGTGTGTGTGTATATTCTTGTATATTACTATCTTGAAAAGATCAAAAAGATTCTAAGTTTGTGTATAGTTCAATTTTAATCAGAAAAGCCAAAAATGTGTTTAACCTTCCTGGATTGAATTTGAATCCTCTTGATTGAATGCTTTTATCTTGTTCGTTATTTGATTTGAAATATTCATAATTTGAGTTGAAAGTTGGAGCACACAAGGGTCTCTGCGTACTTTCTAAGTGCGCATGAGGTAAACCCAGCGTACTTAACAAGTACGCAAGACTTAAGTCATGCGTACTTAGTAAGTACACAGGAGTTAAGTCATGCGCACTTAGCAAGTACGCAAGACCAATATGTGTCGGGTATATAAACAGGAGTTAGAATTTTTCTTCAGTTTCATCTCATTTCAAACTCATAACGACTGTTGAATACCGCTACTTATTTACTCAAAATTTCAAGTGTTCCAAAGAGCTTTTTCATCCAGATTCTAGTTACATCATCGTATCAACATCATTTGGTGAGAATCTTAGAACATTTCATCCATAAAATCGTATCTTTCGGACCGATTTTGAATTTGAAAAATTTTAGGGTTTGAATCTTGGTTTTAGACAAGCTTTTGGTTGTTTTGGTTACACATTATGATTAAAACTTGTTTAGAATCATCAAACGAACCTTAATCAGTACTTAATCGTCCTTATCGATACTTGATTTTTACCTTTGACCACTTGATTGAACGTTGGTTCGTCTGGGTCATTCTTTTGTCAAAATTTGACAAGGATAGCAGATCTTTGATGTTGATATTGGTTCCATAGGTCTTAATCACGGATTTCGACCTTGAGGTGACCCTAATCCACATCAATGTTGATCATCTGTTGAAAAATGGATCTATGGAAAAATTTGACTAAGTGTATTTCTTGCGCACTTAACAAGTACGCAAGAAGTAATTCCTGCGTACTTGTTAAGTACGCAAGAACAAATCCCTGCGTACTTGCTAAGTACGCAGGACCAACACTTGTGAAATTTTTCTAAGTCTGAAATTCAGTTCAATGAGTAACTGCTATACTTAGTCATGTGTATTCAATTCCAATGAATCTTCTTGTTCTTATTATGCTTTCTGTGTGTTTTTGCAGTGATGGCTCGTGCCTTTACCAGTGAGTTCAACCTCCTAGCACATACAGAACCAGAATGGAAGGGTGCTGCACAACAATACCAAGAGATAGTTGACTTCTTGAACCGTTTAAGGATCAGCTATGCTATATCAGCAGACCCAATTATATCATGACCGTACCTGGAGCAGTTCTGGGAGACAGCGGAACATGACTGCACAATAACCCCTAACGTTATACGAGCAACCATGGCGGGTCATGACATCGCCTTTTCCGAGGACACCATTCGACGGGTCTTACAGTTCCGAGATCTCGCCACCGATCCAACAGCCTATCCTGACTAATTCGTGGATAGATGTTGGAGGCAGCGTATGGGATATGTCGGTGTTCGAGATTATTCTTCCTACAAGAAGATGTGGGTGCTCGATCAGTGGAGGTACTTTGCCCACGTGATGAGCATATGCATCTCTTCAAGAAAGGAGGGGAAGGATGCAATGGGACATGATCTTGCAGCAGCCATGATTGGCTTATCTCTCAACAGGGGCTATAACTTCTCAAGATACATCTTTAAAGCCTTAAATGATCAGATAAATACGGCTGAGAGGTTTAGATTCCTGTTATACCCAAGATTTTTGCAACTACTGATAAATGATGCGTTGCCAAATCTGCCTGCTACTGGGGAGAGATTGCAAGTTAAACGGGTGGACAAGAGAGTGTTTGCCCAATTCCTCAAGCCATGCAGTGTAGAACCTACCCCTGAGCACACCGCACCCTTTGGCCACCTGATAAATGAAGCATATGTGGCACCAGATGACTCGAGATGGTTTAGTCATGACTCTGAGCCTGAACTTAGTGAACATTCTGATGAGCAACAAGAAGACGAGGACGTTGAAGGTGTGGATAAATTGTCTGAAGGAGGAGATGAAGAAGCAGTTAATGATGGTGCTGAAGGATCCGACTCCGAAGATACAGAGTCTGATTCATTTGCTTCTGATGATGCACCATCACAGGTACACCCGAGAAGATTGACAAAGGTAACCCTTTCTGGGTCATCTTCAAAGAGAAAGAGACAAACGACGAGCAGTGAATACGAGCCAGATTCTGACTCTGACGCTGATATACAAAGACAAAGACGTGAAAGTATAAACAAAAACCGGGGGATAGGCAGCAACAAGCTATTCCTCGTGAGGTGGAGGATCGTGCTCAGAGGCAAGTAGAAGTATCTGCTGCGAGTACTGCTTCAACTTCTACCCACCTTCACAACAGCTGTACCGCAGACAGCGCAGAAGGTCACAAGTAACACTTGATGTGGCGGTCACTTCTATCATAGAGGAGGTTCCTGTGATAGTGACCCTCCGTGTACCATCTGTCCATGTGGCGGTGACAACTCTGATTCTTACAGAGTCAGTCACCATCACACCTTCCGTCAATCCTACAATCACCATCCCATCCACAATCCCTACTACCACCACTGAACCTATCAGTCAACCCTACAACTATGGATACTTTACTCAGGGCTTTGATTTTGATACGATCTTCTCATCCCCACTTCATAATGCTGAAGCGTCTACGTCAAGGAATCCTGATCCGAATGATGAAAGGATTTATACTTTGGAAACCCAAGTTGCTGCTCTACTTGAAACTGTTTGGAAATCAAGGGAGGAATCTGAGGCTCAACAGGCTCAGATAAATTCATTGGTGGACGTGGTTACAATTCTGAGAAGCCAGAGGGCTAGGACGCAAGAGCGACTAGCAAATGTGATGGCCCAGAATGAACTACTGATCAAAACAAACAATATGATTCTGGGTCACAGGTCGTCTCTAGAGCTTCGGTTTGACATGCAGCGAAAAGAACATGAAATGATGGTCAAGTTAGTAACTGACCTGACCGAGAAGCTTGCTACTCAGGGGGAGAAGGAGAAAGAGCAAGAAAAAGAGAAGGAGAAGGCATCTAAACCTACCGGTGATGAGGTATGTCATCCGGTTGACTTAACTAAGGATGATGACAAAGACAAGGATCCTAAAGTCGGTTCTAGTGGAAGTGAGCATCAAGCTTTGGCAATCGTGCCCATTTCTACTATTCCAATGGCTGAGGGGGAGTCGACTGATCAGGAAGGTGGTGATACTTCCGGTGGTGGTGATAAAGGAAAGTCAGTGGGTCATGTTCTGAGAGATCTATCTGACGATGAGATCTTATTCTTAGAGCCTGACTATTCCAAAGAAGCACAGATCGAGGCTCTGAATGACTCTGGTGATGATTGGGATGAAGATGATGTAGTTATTGAAATTCCCATTGGCGATGGGGAAGGCGAGTATGAGTTTGAAGATGGAGAGATCTTCGAAGTTCCATCCTTTGAATCTCAGCTCGACACAGGTTCAGTCAAGACTGCTAGCAATGTTGAAGCATCGACTGAAGCCTCCCCTGCCGACCCTACACCTGTGGATCCAGAGGCACAGAAAAATAAAGATATGCCTGCTAGTTGATCAAAGGATCCGGCTCCAGTCTGGCAAAAGACTTCTATCATAGACAAACACGGAGCAACAGGGATGGTCTTAGCTATGAGGTTCGAAGTTGTTCGCAATCAAGCGATCTGGGGGTTCAATACTTGAAACCAACCAGTGAAGCTTTCAACTCCTTACCTAGATACGACCTCGTAAACCTAGCAAACCGGGAGCTGCTGGGTCACTCAAATCACCCAGTAGCGATGGGTTTGTGGCAGGTTCTACAGCGTGAAGTAAGATCTGGGAAATTTGAAGAGTTTAAGCCTCAAATGCCCAAGCGAGTCAAGGATAATAAAGCTAGACATCCTGTGACTAAGAAAAGCTTAAAGAAAGTGGTATACAAGCCAGTACTATGTGAAACCAAGATTCCCCTGAGCAAGTTATCTCAGGATATCCTTAGTAACATATGGTACTGGAACGTAGACCCAAAAACGGGCGAGGCAGTGGTGATAGGAAAGGTATGGTCAGATAGTGGAAGCTTACTGCCAAGGGAACTGATCAAAGTATTTGATGAAGTCTGCTTCATTAACTTCTCTGTGAAAGATCTGGTGGCTCTAGCTGACAGGTACTACATGCATACGGATGAATGGACAAAGTTCCTTGCTTCTAAATACGACAAGGTAATCAAGTTTTGCCTTGACTACAAGAAGAAGATGGAAGCTAAAGATGCAAAGCTGTGAAGACCTAAGACGATCCAGAGCTGTTGTCAAGGGGGAGTTTGTTGAAGCACTTTTGTGTGACAAACACTCTAGATAGAGTCTTAGTTTATGTACTTTCGTTGTTTGTATTGGTCTTTGTTTGTAAGCGTCTGTATGTATTAGTTATCGTGTTGTATTTACTAATGCATGTTATTAGTTGCTTAATTCTCTAAGTGTTTTGCGCACTTAGTATGTGCGAAGGAATTAGGTCCTACGTACTTAGCAAGTACGCAAGAATACTATGCGTACTTGCTAAGTACGCATGAGTAATTTGCCCTGCGCACTTGCTAAGTGTGCAGAGTTCAGGTCTTGCATAAATAGGATAGGTTGACAGTAGATAAGTACACAGACTATTGTGCACTCACTATTTTTCTCTCTGTAACCTTCAAATGTTTATAATAGACGAAAGTTTAAAGTGATTATCTTGTCGGTTTACTTTGTGTTGTTTGATTCTCCACCTAGTCACGGGTATTCCGCACCCGGTCCGACTAGCCAACGCACTTGCATGTGACGATCCGCGACACCCGAGGGACCTATAATTTTGAAAGTGCTTGAATACTAAGAACTGCTTCTTCAGTAATTCTTTTCGGCTTTTGTTAACATCTAAACTACCTTCATACCTCTTTTGCAACTCTTCCCACAATTGTTGAGAAGTTCTGAATTGTTTAAAGCTTTGATAAATTTCTTTAGGAAGAGACATTGAGATACTGGCCATTGCCTTCTTTTCTCTATCAAACAATAATTTTTCTTCTGTGGTTAACGCATATACTGATTTCGAAACATTATCCTTTCCCATCCAAGTATATGTCGGATGTGTATAACCTTCCAAGATTGGAATCCATAAATTTGTATCAATAAAAGATACGAACTAATCAAACCGATCTTTCCAGTTGGAATAATCTGCAAGACTTAACAATTTGGGCGGTTTCTGAGATGTACCAATCACGTTGTCGTAATTTAACATATTCATCACTTGCACCATATTTGCCATTTTTTAAAAAATTTCCAAGTGTTGAACACAAAACTCCCTTAAGCAAAGATAATAAGTTCGCTTCAGCCAAACAAGCGAATTTGAATATCAAGCGAACTTGACAAGTTCGCTTACCCAAGAAATCCAATAAGTTCGCTCAACTTTATGTTGATGTTTTTAAGCATGTTTTTCAGGTACTTAGATGCTCTCGCACGGTTATGAAAACGGGCTTTTGGGCAAACATTTGCATTGGAATTCAGTTGGGACATTTTAAACTTTATTTCGGATCCTCATGTGTTGGATCATGGAAACTCTTGTTTTAAATTTCAATGCTTTTAATTTTGGATAATCTGAAGACTTATCTTTGTTTTGTTAAACATTTTCGATGTTTTTAAATAAATGTGTGTGCTTATTATCATTGAGCTCCAACTTATATGACCACCATGCCTACGTCTCGTTTCCGCTGCGAATCATCGTTTTCGAGGTGTGACACATATAATTGACTTTGTTAAAGTAACATACATATATATTTACAAGAATATATAGTTGAGACCACTAGAATTATGTTTGGGAAAATAAAATAATATAATTATTATTTTATGACTCTTGTACAACTATTTTATAATAAATATATATCATACATTTATTATCATAATGAATTACTTAAACCGAAAACGAAATATTGACAACTACGAGACCGAACTATAATATTTATTAAAAGGATTTAATAAATATAACTACTTGAATGATAATTTATATCACCAACGGTGATAGGTCGGACCCTTGTAGATTAAACAACTACATAGGACCTAAGGTGTCTTACATAACTTAGGGCACGGATAGGTCGGATACTCGTTGGACTTACTACATACATCATCACTCACCACCTCGTTAGCTACGGTGAGTCTTCACGGCCCCATTTTATTATGATTAAAATGATTTTAAAACATACGGGGGAGAATACATAGGTCATATTTGGATACGAGTACATAAACTGATTGTTACATGAGTACGAACTATCATACTAAGTCCCCGAGAATACTATAACCGTTAGCTGGTTTAGATGTGGAACGCATGAATAGATCTATTTGGGTTGACACCCCCACCCGTGGTTAGTCACGCTAACCTTGACTGGAGGTCAAAGCGGGTGCATACTGTCCATACACACACTTACAATGTTTCATGACAGAACATTTGGCGGGCTCATACATAAACGTCAAGTGTCGGCTATGGTGGCTTATGGTAACAATGCACATACATTAGTACTGTTTGATTAACAATGCTAAACATACTCGAAAATTTAGTAGCCCGGAGGAAACATATTTTCTGCTTACTTAAACCTATGAACTCACCAAATTTATGTTGACATTTTAGCATGTATTTCCCAGGTAACTAGAATCATGGTGCATGGGCATGCACGCACGTAGAACATCTTTGGTGACATTCCGGAATAACCTAGGGGCATCTAGGTCATAGCCGACAAACCTGTTGTATGAAAAACCATATACTTTAAAATTTAAGTAAAGTACCTTTGGCAAGTAACAGCTATATGGAAACAATTTATGTTTTCTTGTAACAACTTGAAACATTTTATTATGAATGCATTAAGAAGTCATTTTTTGTAATCAAAGGCTATGAACACCATGAATCGTTAAGCCCCGTGTTTACACCCTAGGCGGATGTGACAGGGTTGAACCACATAATTTTCTAGTCTCATTTCTACTTCTTTAGCAAAAAATGATCTAAAAAATGGCCGAAAATGCTGGTCCATCTTCAACGGTTGTAAGAGTTATTCAAATCACATGAAAGCCAAGTGTTTGGCAGTATTTTGATTTGTGTGAGATGTCAAGAGGACCGAACAAGGCTCGTTGCAAGCTGTGCGGATCATTTTTTAGTAAAGACTCAAATACAACTTTGAGCCGACACTTAAAAAAAGTATTGCAAGTTGTATGACAAGACGAAGATTGCAAAACTGAACCATGCGGATAATTAGTAATGTGTTATGTAAGTTGGTCTTGATGTTGTATTTTAAAAAATGGTTTAATAATGTGTTATGTAAGTTGGTCTTGATGTTGTATTTACAAAAAAGGTTTAGTAATGTGTTATGTAAGTTGGTCTTGATGTTGTATTTCAATAAAATGGTTTAAGTTTTTATAAACAAAATGCACTTTAATATTCATTAACTAAATGAAAAAATTACAAAACATACAAATAAAAGTTTAGAAATTACAAATTGAAATACATTAAAATTCAAAGTCTACTAGTCGATACTCGAAATACATTAAAGATAAAACATTAATTGAAAAGTCGGGTAGTCGCTACTAGTCGGATCCTAAACTCCCTCGTAGGCTCTCATCGCCGATTGCTTCAATCAATCCTCCTTCCACCTCGTCCTCGTATATCTCACCCTCGACTAAGTTTTCGCCTTCAAGGGAAGATATATGTTGTATTCGTTCTACCGCGTCCAAGTGATCTTTTAGGCAAAGGCACGTTTCCATCGATTGCGGAGTTAGTCTTGTTCTTTGTAAAGAAATAACCCTGTAACTAACAGAAAAAGAAGATTCCGAAGCTACCGTAGAAGCTTGGACGGTTAGTAGATCACGGACCATAGTGGATAGGACAGGAAATTGGTCTGCCTTCCCTTTCCACCAAGCCAAGATATCAAAGGTCTCAAAATCATGAGCATTCATACCGGTTAAAAAATCCAAACCGATATATCTACCCAATTCGCTACTTGGGGTATTACCCCGTTGGCGTTTACTATTTTCATTAACTATATTATTAAATAAGTTTAACATTGAACCGAAGCTACCGATTGCGGAGTTAGTCTTATTCTTCGTAAAGAAATAACCCTGCCACTAACAGAAAAAGCAGATTCTGAAGCTACCGTAGAAGCTTGGACGGTTAGTAGATCACGGGCCATAGTGGATAGGACAGGAAATTGGTCTTCCTTCCCTTTCCACCAAGCCAAGATATCAATGGTCTCAAAATCATGAGCATTCATACCGGTTAAAAAATCCAAACTGATATATCTACCCAATTCGCTACTTGGGGTATTACCGTTGGCGTTTACTATTTTCATTAACTATATTATTAAATAAGTTTAACATTGAACTCCGACTACTACTTGCACTTGTTCTAGCGTTTCTAAATGATTCGTGTATGTTAGATGTTGTACCATATTTTACAACATAATCAGTAAACAAATTTTGCAAATTTTTATTAAAAATAATTTTTCCTTTATCCGTTAAAAATACGTCGTCTTCGTATAAATGCAAACTGAAAATTATTTTTTCAAGTAAAGTTTCAACACCCGAAACATTTAGGCATGGGTTTAAGGCGGTGACGGCACAAGTAATAAACGGAGGCATTTCTTTAAAATATTTTTTAAATTTCTCTTTCATTGGCGGTATGTGTTGGATCGGGATCTACCTTGATCCAATGATTCAACACATTAACCGAACCAAATCGTGCGGAATCCGATTTGATTGGCAATCCAATCTATGACACGGATCGGGTCTTAAGAAACGAGCGGATTAGATGTCGAGACGAAGGTTTCTATCAACCCTTTGGTGTAGAGAAGTTGGATACAAGACCTGGAAACTCTCAACGGACAGAGATTCGACAATACAGGTGCAGAGAGTTTGTGTTTTGTTGGTTCTGCTCTGGTCAGTCTCTCTATGTGTATATCTGTTGTATTTCCGTGTTGTATGTGCTCATGAAGTGAAAGTTATATATATAGTGCAGAGGCCATTCGTATGAATGAGCCATGTGAATGGACTCATTCGTGCGAATGAATCAGCAGAATGGTTCATTCTTAAGAATGAATCATCAGAATGGTTCATTCGTACGAATGAATCATTCTCATGACTTATTCTAGCGAATGAATCATTCTCATGAGCTATTCGCGCGAATGGATCATTCTCATGATCCATTCGTGCAAATGGGCCTTTCATTAGCACGATTGATCAACGTTATCGCTATTTATCAGATCGTTTAATACACAGTCATTATATATGAGTAAACATTAAGGATAAACATGTAATTTCATTACTACATCAAATAATTACATTAAACATAGATGAAATACATATTACAAGGGATTAGGGACATATTATGCATCTACATACTCCCCCTTGGACCTAGATCCCTTCAAAATGACCTAACTAACATTAGTTGGTCTTCAACATCTCTTTTGTACGAGTTTTCCAGTTAACTCCGGCGTGTATGTCAAAAGCAAAGCATATACGTATTACTTTCACATACTGCAACGCCTAGTCTATATCTGCAACTTCAAAAAACGGTTGACACTTGTATAGAGTTGTAACATCTTGTTCAGACAAGTTGGTCAGCCACAAGGGATCAAAGACCCTGATGGTCTCCCATGACCCTTCTTTACAAAGCACTATAACAGCTTCACCAGTACGCCCATCATAGTACCACCATTTGAACTGATATGAGAAGTCCTGGATCATTTTCCTTAAAGGAATCTTCTTCATGATCGTTGGAGGCTTCCACTTTAAGACAATTAGGGGCTTCTTGGTGACTGGATGAACCTTTTCCTTATGAATGTAACGTGTAGGCATTTGTGGCTTGAAGTTCACCCACTTCTTCCGGTATTCGTATTGTAATTGACGTTCAAACCATTCGGATAGACCGGAAGATTCGCTGTATAGAAGCTTTAGACGCGCCAATTGATTTACTTCAAATGCGGGCAGCGTCTTGAAATCATGAGGGTACCTGAAATATTGTATGCCCTTCTCTCTTTTTATAGCATAGCAGCTTAAGTCGTTGAAGTATGCCCAACTGATTATACGACCATCAGACTTGTGTCCTTTGAGTCGATAAACTTTAGTGTACTTGGTTGGAGGAGAGGACTTTGAGTTCTTTTTTAATTCGGCCATGTATTCCATCCACTGAATTTTACGTTCATTCAGCTCGTCAATGTCAATAGTGGAGGGACCGGCTTCATCCTGTTTGTTGTCGATAATGCGGTTGACCTCCTCGTCGGACTGCTGAGTGAATAAGTCCACGAAGGAGGGAAGATCATCACCATCTACTGATGTGTACTTTGGATATTCTTGATCAGTGATGTCTTCGACTTCAACCTCATCAACGTCTTCTAGTTCGTCAGAAGAGGGATAATCAGTTGTTGAAACAGATGCCTCTTCAGTAATGACTTCGTCAGGATTAATTTGAAATAGCTCGGCAATCTGTTCTTTTGACAAGCAATGCACGATTTCCCCTTCCTCTTTGTCATAAATAACTGAATGTTGGATGATCCCTTGCATGTCAAGCACATAAGTTAACTTTGAAGGTTGTTGCTTGAGAGGCATCACATCCAAAACTATTTTCATAAACAAACAAAAAATAAACATGTGAGAATTTTAAATTTCATTGATTTAATCAAAATAAAACTGAAATTATTTACATAATAATCTAATATTTACAAAAAGACAACTTAAAACACTTAAAACAAAAAACTATCAACCTTCAGTGCCCTTTTGTGTATCTGATGATGGGCCTTCTGATTTGTCTGATTTTTGCTTAGTGCGTGCCTCTGCTTCTGCTGTCTTTGAAGCACTTGATGCAGCACCAGCATTGGCACCATCATCCTTATCTTTGTCATTATTATCATCATCATCATCACCATCATCATCCTCGTCATCATCATCATCATCATCATCATCATCATCATCATCGTCACCATCATCACCATCTTTGCGAGCACCCTCAATTCTGGGTGTCGTGTCCCTTCTGCTTTCTAAGTCTTCCAACAGTCTCTTATTTTCCTCCTCTATCCTTTGTATTCTCTGAGCATGTGCATCAACAGTTTTAGACAGCTGTTGATTCTGGTTTGTAGCAGTGAGAAGGAGGGCTTGTTGATCATTGCATCTATTGGAAAGACTTGTGATGGCTTGGGCTTGTTCAGTATTTTACAGAGTCAACTGACTGATCTGCGAGCCCTGAAGATCTAAACGCTTTGACTGTTCTTGATTTTGAGCCATAGGCTGCAGTACCAAGCTGTTTATAGTGATGATTTGATCGTTCAACGAAATAGTCGGCAATGATGTTGATGACTCAGCTCGAGTAGTGGCTGGCTGTGATGTATGAGCAGTCGTGTAGATAGGAGGAGGAATCGGAGGCACAGTTTGTGTCTGAGGCATGGATGTTGACATTGGAGCCTCAGACCTGGTGGCAGTTGCTGTTGTAGCAGAGGTGCTCTCCGTCCTTCTGACAAGTTTGAACTTTTGGCGTTTGGCCATTCTCTTCATTCTTCCTTTCTTGACTGGGGTAGATTGGGAAGAAGGAGCAGCAGATACTTGTGGACAGTCAGGGACAAAGTCAGCATCCCTGACGTCATCATCATTAACCCTTGAGCTTCCTTGATCTGCTCCCCTCTTTCGTTTTGTGGCGACCAATCTTGCCCCTTGTTGACTGATTTCGAATTCATCTTCAGTTTCCTCAGAATCAGTAAACAGGACGGTGTCCAGGTTAACGTCTTATGGGTTAGTTGGAAGGGATGAATCGATAGCAGTAACAGTAGGAGTGGTGGCAGCGGTAGATGGAACATTAGGAGCATTGCCACCACCTCCCTGACCATCTTGGTCGTCGTCATCTTGGTCGTCAGCTGGAGGCACAACAATATCCTCCCTGTCAGAATCACTATTATCGTGACGCCAATTTCTGTTTGCAGGTGCCATATAATCAGAATTTGCCAGATGTCCAATAAGGCGTTTATGTGGAGGCTTTGTTGGTCTTCCCCTATAAGTCTGTACCCGGTTTAGTGTGACATCAGTCATATGCTCCAGCCTTATCATGTCAATATCGGATCGTGGCAGTAGAGGAAGTTGGTCATTGATTATCATCTGTAAGAATCGGGGGTACATGAGATACGCATTGTCCCCTTTTAGCGAGATGTTTTCCTTCAGGTGTGTGAACACCATCTCTGAAAAGTTGAACGGTATGTTCAACACTAGTGCCACAAATGCGCTCTGTATTGTTTCGCGCATATCATCAAATCCGCCACGACGGGAACCGAGGCAGTGAAGAAGAACGTGTCCTAGATATTTATACTGGGGACAGAGGTTCGCCTTGTTGAGAACGCCTTCGGCGACATTCCCGTCGTACTTTATTCTCATGAAGCATCCACGGACCAGATATTTATCCAGTGTCACTGGATCTTCAGGATGATCACCGAATTGACACAATCGGCGAATGTGAGAGGCAGATACAATAACCTCCTGTCCTGCAATCTTTCCCCGTATCACAGTTGGAGAAACTTCACAGTCTATTTCAGCTGTGGCCCAGAATTCCCGTTGATGAGAAGCATAGGGAGTGCAGATATAAGATATAGCATGGGCTATCCTGGATCGAGACAAGAACTCGATCATTCCAATAAACGGTCTTGCATTCTTTGAAGTTGGGATCATGTAAGCACAAATGTTGCTTTTTGTTGAAGCTTTAAGAACAACTGGAGCTCTGTGCGCCATAACGATCAGTCTGCAAACACAAAAACATGAAGCACATCAGATCAGTACATGCAAGATTTTGGAAATATGAACTTTTGGACCATTTTCCCTCTGTACGAATGAACCCTAAAAGTTGGTTCATTCGTGCGAATGGATCATTCTGCCTATTTATTCGTGCGAATGAGTTTCATTCATATGAATGAGTATTCATTCGTGCGAATGAGTCTTCATTCGTGTTAATGAGCGTTCATTCGTGTGAATGAGCATTCATTCGTGTGAATGAGCATTCATTCGTGTGAATGAGTTCTCATTCGTACGAATGATCATGAAGAATGTGTCCATTCGTATGACAGACGGGTCGCGATCCAAATTGTCCAAAAATCAACCAACACATGAAAAGATTTGTCGAAAAAGACATCAACACACTCGACTATGGTTTTCAACCAATATTCGACATTTTAATTGGTTTATTAAGTCAGATTTTAAGATTTTAGGTTTGGTTTTCGTTTTGAGCCCTAAATCTAGTCGAACATCCTCGAATCGGTATACACTTGATGAATACTTGTAGATTTATACCTGTAAAAAGAAATCGAATGATTAGATCGTGATTTGACGGAGTTTTGTTCAAAATCAGAAATTGATCGAACAGACGTGCGAATGCAGATTTTGAATTGTGCGAATGATGCTGCACATGCGAATGAATGGCATATTTATAGGATGGCCTGGTTCATTCGTACGAATGGACTCTCATTCGTGCGAGTGTACTCTCATTCGTGCGAGTGAACCAGATTTGATTCATTCTGCCACTCATTCGTACGAATGGACCATTCTGGTCAGTCCATTCGTGTGAATGATCTATTCTCCTCATCCATGCGTACGAGTGAGCCATTCTGCTCATCCATTCGTACGAATGGATAACCTCATTTAGTAAATTAAACTTTTCAGGTTAAATGAGGTATCCGACCACATTGGTCTTGACAACAATTTGATTATGAAGTGAGGGATCAATTATGAAGTTTTGGAATAGTTTATGAAGTACAGGAACGATTTGATCAATCAGGGAGTCAAGCGGTTTTCAAATTTGGTTGATAACAGTCGTTCGAGTCTTATCAGATAATCTAAAATTCAGAAAAATTAAAATCTTTTTGGATTTTTTTGAATATGTAATACTGAAAATAATATCAACAAGATATATACACGCATGTCTTAGTAAGAATGATCCTTATGAGAAATCATACAGACTTAGTGACTAATGATCTGAGACATTTTGAATTTTGTAGATACAACTATACAATGGTATTTACACATCTTTTTGTGAGAAAGATCCGAACATAGGATCAGTACTAAACTCATAGCAATCAGCAACATTGCAAATTATCTGAGCTTTAAGTACACTTAGTCAAAATGCGATCATTGATATGTTTGTCCATCTTAAACTTATGCAGACCTTTTCTCAACACTTACAAGATGATCTTGAAGGATTAAGTCCATTATCTGTGTGTCCCACACTAGTTAAGAATTGACTTGAATTACTTTTCAAAACATGTTAATGTTTCAAATCAGCACAACTTACTTAACCAATCATCATAAGTTCATGAGATCTCAGTTATTCCCTGTTGCTTCTTTACTAGACCAAATTTTTTTTTTTTTTTAGTATTCACAGTGACAGCCATCAGCTCATGGACGGCTTCAGCCAGGTATTTACAAGGCAATATGGCACGTATACAGCTAACGGTGTTTGTGTTCATCTTATCCCATGGATGGCTTCAACCCGGTAATATGGCACATATACGGATTCGGATTCATACTTTTATTTTATTCTTAATCGCATGAACGGCTTCAGCCAGGTATTTACAAGGCAATATACGACTCCAGAATCTAATTTTTAATTTTATAACTACTTTCTGATATCTCATTAAACCGATGATAACTGGTGTGCACAGAATGAGAAACACCTTCAGTTTCTATTGTTGATTTTCGTCAATCCTTTCACCATTATGTGACTCACAAGACAATATCTATTATGGTATTGATTTATCATCAATGGTCGAGATTCAGTAAGATAAGCCTATCAATGCATCACATGTCGACTTAGTGTGACTATTCACTATGACATTAAATGCAATGTGCTTCATACATATGGTTAGTGTGCCATCACTTCCCAAAGGTTGGATACGATTTCTCATTTTTGAGTTTTTTAGATGTTTTTGGGTTTTAGACTATACAAAAATGGAAATTTTTTTTTTTTTTTTTTTAATAACAAACTGTACACAAAATAGAAATCTTTTTGGAGTCTCAGAAAACTAGCGTCTGTGTACTATCATTTTTCTCAGCGAGAGATCATTTTCTTACTGACATTTTCTCCCCCTAAAATCTTAAAATGAAAAATCTTTTTGAGTTTTTGAGATTTTTAATAAACGCAAGAAAGAAAATATATACATGAACGTAATTGATAAAAATGATTACTGACTCGACTCTTGGTCCGGAACAACGTCATCCTTCTTTTTCATGCCGTTTACCTCTAACAAGAATAAAAATCTTGGTTTGTCAAAGGCTTTTGTATAGAGGTCGGCCTTTTGGAAATCAGTGTTAATTTGAACCACATCAATCAGTTTCTTTTCAAAACAATAACGAATGAAGTGATATTTTATGCCGATGTGTTTGGTTTTTGAATGCTGAACCGGATTCTTAGTGATAGCTATGGCAGCAGAATTATCTACATAAATAGGAGTGTTAGAGAATTGCAAACCGTAGTCCCAAAGTTGCTGTTGAATCCAGATAATCTGTGAACAGCAACTGGCAGCAGCGACGTATTCAGCTTCACATGTAGATGTAGCCACTGAAGTCTGCTTTTTGCATTGCCATGTCACAAGACGGTTTCCAAAGAACTGACACCCTGCAGATGTAGACTTGAAGTCTGTTTTGCAACCACCATAATCAGAATCACTATATGCAGTAAGCTCAAAGTTATCATCATTAGAGTACCATAATCCAAGATCAGGAGTACCCTTCAGATAACGAAAAATCCTTTTGACAGTAATTAAGTGGGAGACTTTTGGTTTTGACTGATATCGGGCACAGAGACACGTGGCGAACATGATGTCTGGTCGAGATGCCGTGAGATACATGAGAGATCCGATCATGGCTCGATAGAGAGTAGCATCAATATACTCCCCCTTGTCATCAGGCGAAATCCCGTGATTGATCGCCAATGGAGTACCAGCAGGTTTGGCATCAGTCATACTGAATCGGCTCAGTATGTCTCCAACATAATTTGTTTGATGAAGGAAAATCCCTGTCTCAGATTGATCTACTTGTAGCCCTAGAAAGAACTTCATCTCTCCCATGGAACTCATCTCGAATTTGTCCTGCATAACCTTTTCAAATTCTTTGCACAGAACATCATTCGTCGATCCGAAAATAATGTCATCCACGTATACCTGTACCATTAAAAGTTCTCCACCCTTTTCTCGAATAAACAACGTGCAGTCGATGACACCTCTTCTAAATCCGTTGTTCAGAAGATGAGTGGAAAGTGTCTCGTACCACGCTCGCGGAGCTTGGTGCAATCCGTACAGTGCCTTGTCCAATTTGTAGACACGGTCACGATGCATAGGATCTTCAAACCCGGGAGGTTGACTGACGTATACGACTTCACTGATTTCTCCATGAAGGAATGCACTCTTTACATCCATTTGATAAACTTTGAACCTTTTGTAGGATGCATAAGCAAGAAAAATTCGAATTGCTTCCAAACGAGCAACCGGTGCAAACACTTCATTGTAATCTATACCTTCAATTTGCCTAAATCCCTGAACGACCAAACGAGCCTTATTTCTTATGACTATTCCTTGATCATCCTTTTTGCAACGAAGAACCCATCGAGTACCAATCTTCTTAGCTCCTTTTGGTAAATCAACTAACTTCCAAACTCCGAGCTTCTGAAATTGGAGTAGTTCTTCCTGCATTGCATTTACCCAAGATTCTTCTTTTAAAGCATCTGTTATAGACCGTGGTTCGATTTGCGAGACAAAACATGAGTGCGCACAATCGTTGACCACACCAGATTCCATGATTTCTGAGTAGACTCCAGAGTTGATTTGACTCCTAGTCTTGACACCAGATGTGGGATCACCAATAATATTCTGTTGAGGGTGAATTCTATCAATCCTACCCACAGGATGAGCAGGAACCTCAACAGTTTGATCAAGGTTTGTGATACTCTGTTCAATTGCCACAGAATGTGAAACATCATCACTCAATTGTACAACATCATGGGAAGGATCTTCAATCTGCTGGTCTATTTCTTGTCGAGAACCCTCATACTCTGAAGAAGAAGAAGAAGAATCATCATCCTGTGTGACTTGTGTGTTACTGGAGGACTCAGGAATGTCAGATGATGAGGGAGTAAATTGCACATGTTCATCAGATGCGTTTTGAGCATCATACATCATTTGAACAGCAACCTCCTCATCTGAACATTCTGGAGGAAGATTAAACGAGGCAAAAAGTTCTTCATAATCAAACATCCAAGGAAGACCTTTTCCAGCAGCAGGAGAGGTATACTTTTGAACATCAACATGGTACCATTCTTCTACATTCCCAGAGACTTTGTTGTAAACTCTTTTATTGGGAGTGCTGTAGCCTAAGAAGTAACCTTCCTCTACTTTCTCGTTAAACTTGCCATGAGCATCCTTTTTCAACATGGTACATGGAGCGCCGAACGGTTCAAGATACTGTAATTTCGGTTTCCGTCGATGCAACAATTCAAAGCAAGTTTTATCGTGACGCTTGACAACTAGAACCCGGTTGAGCGTGTAACACGCATTAGCAATAGCTTCATTCCAGAACTGCACGGGTAAGTGTGATTCAGCGAGCATAGTCCTTGCTGCTTCTATCAAGGTCCGATTCTTCCTTTCAGCAACGCCGTTCATTTGTGGAACATATGGCGCACTGAATTCATGGTGAATACCAAGTTTTTGACAGAACGTTTCCATAAGGTGATTTTTAAATTCAGTACCATTATCAGAACGGATCCTCCTAACCTTTAGCCTATACAGAGACTCCAATTTGGTAATCAGAATCTCCACATATTCAAAAGTTTCAGATTTTTCTTTTAAGAACATCACCCAAGAATATCTAGAATACTCATCCGTCACAACCAAATAATATAAGTCTCCAGCAATGCTCTTCCGGTTGATAGGACCAAACAAGTCCATGTGTAAGAGCTCTAGTGGTATAGTGATGGAATGTTGAGATTTGGGTTTATGAGATTTCTTGGTTTGTTTGCCTTTGTTGCAAGAAACACACACGTCAGGAAGATGAAAACTTTTCACTGTGACTCCTTCAACAAGATTTTTGTGCACCAAATGATTCATTTTTCTGAGACTGAGATGTCCCATTCTTTTGTGCCATAAAATAGAATCCTTCTCAGTGGCTTTTGAAACAAAACATGATGCTGTGGACACTGAGGATGATGCTTGTGACATGTCAAGAATATAATTCACTCTTGGAGCAGACATAATCACCATGTCTTCTGGAATCATAAACTCCTTTTTCAAAATATAACAATGCTTGTCATCAAAAATAACCTTGAACTCCTTATCACAGATTTGAGAAACAGAAAGTAAGTTGTTATCCAACTGTTTGACAAAGTTGACCTTCTCAAATTTGACAGCTCCATTAGACAGTGTTCCTTGAGCTGAGATAAAACCACCTTTATCACCTGCAAATGAAACATAGCCCCCTTTGATGTTTCTGACGTCGAAAAGGAGAGCTAAGTTCCCAGTCATGTGCCTGGATGCCCCACTATCAACAATCCAATTATTGCTAATAGGATTGTAAAGGACAACCTGTACAAGAAAGAAAATAATTAGTTTAGGTTAGGAACCCAAGCCTTTATGGTCTTGGGTTTCCCAGTCTCATCTACAACAGTACAATCCATCCATTGTCCTTGTGGATTTTTGGAACAACCACCTGACTTTGAAGTACCGTCGTCAGAAGCATCATCTGATTTTGCTTTCCACACATGTTCTTTGTGCAACGACTGTTTGTGGTAAACAGTGGATTGCTTAACGATTTGTACAGGTGTGGAACTCGAATCAGAGACCAACAAGTCATGCATCTTTTGTTTAACTTTCTTTTGATGCACTTGTTGTTGGGTAAAAGAGTTAGATTTTGACTTTAAAACCTTTTGTTTATTTTCTGAAAAATTGTTAACTCTTTTACTTGGCTTCTGAAGATAAGGACAGTTGACAACAATGTGTCCTTTTGTACCGCACTCAAAACAGTATCTCCGCTCAACCATCCTCGGAGATCTGTATTGATTTTCACTTTGGTGAGATTTTGAACCACCAGCCTTAGTTTCTTTTTGTTCAGCTGAAGAGAGTGACTTGTTTGATTTAACAGACTCTCCAGCTTTAACAAAATTAACCCTTTTGATTGAGGCTTTGGTTACTTGACTCTTCTGATTAGAAGTAGTGGGATAAGCTGGACGGCAATTGGTTTGTTTAATTTTAAAAACAGTTTTAGAAGCAGATTTTGAAATACCAATGCTGTCATTCTGAGGAGCAGACGAGCTATTGTGTCCCAAACCACGAGTAGGGCACTCATCGTCGTCTTCATCCCACTCTTCTACTATTCCATCAACACACTGGGACTTTGAGGTCGAAGCACCATTATCGTCAACCTTTTGTTGAGAAATTTTGTTTTCGGTTGGATCAACGACAAGTGGCGTTTTGACCTTAAAGTCAATGATTGGGTTATCATCCGGTGTGTTTACCATGGTATTCAACACCGGTGGAGGACAATTTTTATACCCAAACCCAGCATTTTTCTGTCCTGGAGTGGACCGTGAAATCATGTAATCAAGAAGGTAAGAAGAGTTTGAATAACTTTTCAACTTTTGATTTAGAGTTTCATAATCACACTCGACAAGCACCAGCTTTTTCTTTGTTTCATCAATCGTGTTTAAATAAAAAGTGATGGCATTTTGTTTGTTGATAACACAGATTTCTAATTCATGAACTTGCCTGTTTAAAAGATCAATTTTGTTTTTGAAGGCAAGTTCGTTTCCCTTTAAAACACGGTTTGCTTCAAGACAATTAGTTAAATCAGCAATTAAATCTGTGTTGTGACTTTTAAGTGTCTCAATTTTCTTTTCAAGTTCATCACAATTTAAACACGGTTGAGATTCAGACTCACTTTCAAAACTTTCAGAATTTACCTGAATGCCTGTGGATGTTTTTACCATAAAAGCACAGCTACAGGTAGATTCAGAAGAGGAATTGTTAGTATCCACATCAGCTGTTGATTGACCTGAAGAGACGACAGATGATTTATGTTCATTCTCAGGTGTGAAGCCAGAACTGTTTGAAGATGTGTCGTCTGCAGCTGATGAACTTTCTGAAGCAATCTATTTCTCAGCATCAGAATCTGATTCTTCATTGATTTCTACAGTCTTTGCCATGTAAGCTCCATCCCCTGAACTGCCATCAGTTCCAAATTTAAAAGACCAATCAACAGTCTCATCTGTTTGAACAACCATAGCTTTTGTTCCACTTGAAGTGCCTTTATCTTGTGTAAGAGTAACTGGAACAATGTTTGTTTCTGTATTTTGAGTTTGTGGCTTCGGTTGGCTTTGACGGTTGTTGAAAGGGTTGCGGTTTCCAGTCTGTTTAGGCTTTCCACATTGCCTAGCAAAATGCCCTTTCTCACCACAGTTAAAACAAACAACAGCAGACAGATCAAATCCATAAGTAGTGTCTTTGTTCCCTTCGAGAGTTTTACCAGTCCTTTTTACATAATCTCTCGCTCTTCTGACTGCACTTGCAAGAGCCCACATTATATCAATTCGATCCATTTCATCCTTATCAATCTGAGCATAGTCTTCTGCTGTCAGATGACTGTTTCCAACCTGTCCAGCAACAAGACTGTCATATGAATTGACAACGGTAGACAACAGCGCCATGTGTTCCTTGGCCACTTTGATAGTAACTTTGTCGAAGTTGTCTGTTTGCAATTTAATGGGGCTTGGTTGAGGAGTACTAGCAGTATTTCCCTGCTGTGGAACCGAGCTTGAAGAAACTGAAGCGTGAGCTTTTGAAGACTGGCTGGCTGAAACATTTGACGTGTTTGATACAAACGCAGTCTGCAAAGGAGCATTTACGCCTCTCTTTAACTTCCACTTATTCATCACCTCTTGTTCTCTCAATTTCTGAAGAAATTCATTTATGTCAATGGTTTCAAGAGTATTGTTTTGTTTGAGAACCATCAAGAATGAATCCCATTTTGGTGGTAGCGCATCTGCCAAGCATTGAACCTTTTCTTCTTTTGTTGTTTTGACCCCATGGGCATGCAATTCACTCAACAAGTGATAGAATCTCTCAAATAGATCATCTAAGGACTCATTCCCAATATACATGAAATTTTCAAATTCCTTCTTAATGGCCTTAGCATTGATAGCTTTCAACGAAGCATTTCCTTCGTGACGTTGTTCTAAGGCATCCCACAGAGATTTTGAAGATGTAAACTGCCAGAATTGATGAAATATTTCTCTTGACATGGCCTGAGATAGGATAGCATATGCCTTCTTTTCTAAGTCATAATATTTCCTTTGTTGTTCACTTAAAAGGGAAAGAAAAACAGTACTTCCATCCTCATTCAACACCTTTTGATATCCACTCTCTATCATCATCCATAAGTTTGTATCAACTCCATTAATGTGTATCTCAAACCTGTTTTTCCAGTGATGATATTCGTCCATTGTCATGAGTTTTGGAGCCTTGTTAGCATTTCCAGCTTCATTATCGATTAATAACAAGTTTTGAATTTTGCTGTTCTGACTGGCAACAAAGGCTAAGTCCGACATTGTAAAAAACGAAGTTTTTCGACACTTGAAAAAATTTCAGAAGAGATTTATGCGAATGGGTCTATTCGTGCGAATGGAATTATCTATTCGTGCGAATGGAATTATCTATTCGTGCAAATGGAATTTTCTATTCGTGCGAATGGAATTTTCTATTCGTGCGAATGGAATTTTCTATTCGTGCGAATGGAATTTTCTATTCGTGCGAATGGAATTTTGAACAATGAGCGGGAGACTTGATCTATTCGTGCGAATGGTAGGAGCCATTCGTGCGAATGAAGTTCATCATGGTAGCCATTCGTACGACAGAGAGCAGTTTGACTTTTTTGCACCAAAAAGCACCAATGATTGATCCTTTTATCAGATCTGGAAATTGAGATGATCAGATCACTCAGAAACAATAATCACAAGATTTAAATGTGGCTAAACAACGATCAAGTGATCTTTATAACATTCAAGAGGATAGAAAAAGCAAGATTTAAAGGCAAGATCAGATTTTCTATGTTGAATCTAGAGCACACAGCTCTGATACCACTTTGTTGGATCGGGATCTACCTTGATCCAATGATTCAACACATTAACCGAACCAAATCGTGCGGAATCCGATTTGATTGGCAATCCAATCTATGACACGGATCGGGTCTTAAGAAACGAGCGGATTAGATGTCGAGACGAAGGTTTCTATCAACCCTTTGGTGTAGAGAAGTTGGATACAAGACCTGGAAACTCTCAACGGACAGAGATTCGACAATACAGGTGCAGAGAGTTTGTGTTTTGTGGGTTCTGCTCTGGTCAGTCTCTCTATGTGTATATCTGTTGTATTTCCGTGTTGTATGTGCTCATGAAGTGAAAGTTATATATATATAGTGCAGAGGCCATTCGTACGAATGAGCCATGTGAATGGACTCATTCGTGCGAATGAATCAGCAGAATGGTTCATTCTTAAGAATGAATCATCAGAATGGTTCATTCGTACGAATGAATCATTCTCATGACTTATTCTAGCGAATGAATCATTCTCATGAGCTATTCGCGCGAATGGATCATTCTCATGATCCATTCGTGCGAATGGGCCTTTCATTAGCACGATTGATCAACGTTATCGCTATTTATCAGATCGTTTAATACACAGTCATTATATATGAGTAAACATTAAGGATAAACATGTAATTTCATTACTACATCAAATAATTACATTAAACATAGATGAAATACATATTACAAGGGATTAGGGACATATTATGCATCTACAGTATGTAACATCCCGAAAATCCAAATGGTTAAGGGTTCGGGTTAGTGAGTGACCCGAGACTGTATTAAACTAACGGGGAGCAGGGTTTGTAATACATGGAATGTTTTAATAACCTTCAACGGACTCGGTTATCCAAAAAAGGGACGATTTGGATTCGTTATGACCAAATTAGAACTAAAGGGAGTTGGATGCTTTTCTTCAGTAGTTTATAAACCACTTATGCGCAAACCCTAGGGCCACTCTTGACCCTAGGTGTGCGACGGCAAGGAAGGCGACGAGGGAAAGAGAACCGACCGGAAAAAGAAGTGAGGTCGATGGCGGAGGGTGCTCCGACTAGTGCGTCCCCGTGGCGCGTTAAGGTAGCCTCCCTTTACATTTTTATTAAATTCTTGTCTTTGTTTCGTTTATTAAAGAGGGGATTAGAAGCTCACCGGATCGGGTTATATCCGATTAGGGTTTCTAAGACGTAAGCGTTGCATGCTAAGTTCGTATGTACACGGGGGGAGGCTTCGGCTCGGGTACGTGTAACCTACGAGACCAAGGCATGGCCTGATGTATGATTACGCATGCATGCGGGTTCCTTGCGGAGTCCTGGGTAACGCGGTTTGAACAAGCACTTGGACTAGGGTTTTGGCATGGTGAAGGGGATTGTGCGGAGGAGACGAGTATCGGAAATGTTTATGTTTTGTGTGAATCCAAGGTATGTTTAGGATATGTTTTGATCATGTGATCATATATGTGACAGGTGTGGGTTCCGAGCGCGAACAGATGAGTTACAGAGTAAGGACGCATACTCGAAATATCCGGTGAGCTTATAAACCCCTCTTTTAAATGTTTTTAACGTTTTAGGACTATCGTACATACTTTTGAGACGCGTTTTATTACATTAAATGTGTATCAAGATGTGGGGTCTAACCCGACGAGTTTACGAATTTAAGTATTTAAATATCGGGCTAAGGGACTATGCATTGTCCTTAAGATGTGTAGGTTAAAGGTCGGTAAATGGTCGTGGACCATATAGTGACCTAATAGGGATGAGTCAGGATTGTATTTACTGGTCATACGGGTACGACTAGGAGGTGTCATGGGGTATGCATGTACGTGGTATTTACTTGGATAATGAGGCATAGTATTTGTACGTGTGTTGCTATAGTAGTAAGGTATTGTGTTAAGGGTTAGTCAGGGTGAGTCGGGGTATAAGCTAAACGCTTATGACTATGTGTAGGATATATGTATCGTTCTAATGCTATGTGTGAGGTGCAGGTGTAGTTAACAAGTCATATACGTGTAGTGTGATATTACATGTTTATAATTGAGTTACGTGTTTGTATGTCGTTGTCCTTGTGGAACGGCTGGTGATGTGTTTGCATCGTCATCTTTATGACACGGCAAACGGGGTTTGTGAAGAACAAGGTCCTTCGTGAGGTCACCAAAGGTGACAATATTGAGTAGGTATGTCGATGAGCTCGGGGTGTGTCGAACGCCCTAACGAGGGTGCAGTGATGAGGTATGTGTTTGTGTGCTTATATATTCACATTAAATTGAATACAAGTGTCGAGTTATATTTATTGTGCATGAGATAGTATTAATGTGGTGAGTAGAGTTAGATTGACCGTTGTGTCTAGATTATGATGTGGTGTTTACAACTGTTATGTCAGTTGATTTGTAAGAGCCTTGGTTAAGGCTGAGTAAGTCGATGTCTAAGGATTTGTTGTGTTAACCAAGTGTCGGGTTAATACCTGTACTAGAGTATGAGGTATTAGTGTAGTAAGTTCGACCTACGTCGATGAGACTGTGGGATTATTATTATTATGGGATGAGTCTTGGGTAATGAACTATTATGGGATATCGTGTGATAAAAAGGGTTATCTTTTTTTTAATGAATTATGAGAGTATTTTATAAGGACCGAGGGTCTTGAGTGTCACACCCTGAAATTCCACTGCGGGTTACCCGCGGGTTGTGACTATCAAGGATCATCAGTCCCGGTCATTTTGAACGACCTCTAAATGGTTTTCGAAAAGGCATTCCGTTTGAACATCATACACAAAAATTAAGTAATACAGAGTTTGAAAATGTGGAATGTAAAGTGCGGAAGCAATAATAATGTAGCAAAATACGGAAGCATAACAAATTAGGTTCCCATAAACCTAGCTTCTAATGAAAACATGATATGCGACTCCAGACATGCAGTCCTAGTCCGTGCGTGAATGCTTAGCGACCTGAGATAAACATGCTTAAAGTGTCAACACAAGGTTGGTGAGTTCACAGGTTTAAGTAACAGAAACAGAAATGAAAACACTGTAACAGTACGCATGTATACTATTGATTCGATTGTTGATCAGACAATAAACATTAACTATATAAGCAACACCGAAACCGAAGCTCAACGAAGGAATGCAGAAACTAGCATTTTGCCTCTTGCGTGCCCAGCACGCAATGGATTAGGTCAATTATGCACCCGTTTGACTCCCAGTCAGAGTTAGCGCGACTAACCCGGGTGGGGGTTGTTAAACCCAATAGTACTATTCATGAATCACCTCGCTTTGTGTAATAATTAACGGTTCGAATATGAGAGGACTTTATGTGCGGGAAATGCACCCACTTATATAAATTAAAGCGAAATCAAAGTAATTGTCATACGACCAAGTAAGAAAATGGTTTAGCATGTATCTCCCCCAAATGGAAAAGTAAGTAAAATGGGGCCGTGAAAACTCACCTGGAATGCGGTGAATGCGAAATGAAAGCAACAAGAGAAATCGAGTAACTCCGGGTAACCGACCTAACCGAGCCCTAAGAATTAATAAGGCTATAAGGTCTATGAAAGTAAACATGGTTTATGTAACCACATTCATCCAAACGACTCAACGTTGAAAGGTTACATTGACGTTTTGAAAAGGTTTGACCAAAGTTGACCGAGGTTTGACCGGGGTTTGACCAACTTTGACCAAGTTTGACTAATGTTGACCAATGTTGACTAGTGTTGACCAAGGTTGACCAAGTTTGACCAATGTTGACCAATGTTGACCAATGTTGACTCATATTGAAGTCATGTATAGACAACACACAAGTAACATATAAGTTGTAAACATGTAACACATAAGCATCATACAAGTTGTACATGTGTAACACCTAAGTAGCACATAAGTTATACATGTGTGACACATAAGGAACATACAAGTTGTACCTAAGTAATGTATAAGTAATACCTTGTGACATAACATGCTTGTTTCAATTAGTTGCATAAGAAATTAACATGTGACAAGTAATATAACATTTGCACATCTTTATGGCACATTTCATATATGTCAACCATTCCTACACATAATTCATGTCATCATATTAATAACCTATTAGTATCAATTCAACACTTTTAAACAAGTAGCATAACATGTCATAGAAATTCCATAACTCTTATCATAACAAAGTTTCCATTTTTGACAATTAGGGTTTTAGTGTACTTTAAGTGTCATGGCTCAACTAAATAAGTTACACATGAATTTATACTAGTGACATACCATAAACATGATTCTACACACAAACTTTCTATTCTAAGCAAAGTTGAAGTTCACAAATTAATAAAGTTTCCTTATTTAGCAAGGTTCACCAAAACACGTCATAACACAACTCCAAATTACATATTCATGCATAAGTCATCTATTCATATGATAATGAAGCTATATAATCCATTTTAAACATTTATAACCTACACATACAAAATATGAACAAATAAAGTTTCCTTTTTAGGAAAGTGGTCCAAACGACCCTATTGCACATGTGTAATCTCAAATAACTCTTTTTACTACTTTAATATACATTATAGAACAATAATATCAAGTTTTTATCCATGAGAAACTCATAACACAAAATATGCAAAATTAAAGTTTCCTTATATAGTAAGTTGTCCATAATCGAGGGTAAAACAACATTTCAACCAAAAAAAATTATATTTCCTATCTATTCTACTATTATGTGTACCATTTAAACTAACAAACATATCATACATCAAGTCTTGCAAAAATGCATCCAACAAAGTTTCTATAAATAGAAACGAGCAAATATCAACATAAACAAACATTTCAAACAATGAAAAGTGCATATATGCATCAACAACATCATTTCATGAAATCTTTTAGTTAAAAACAAGTATAATAACACTTTGACCATGGAAAATCGTTTGGATGGTTGGGGTACACCACATGGCCGGAAGTAATGAAATAAATTGGTGAGAATGCTTACAAACTTTAAGTATGTTGTTGAAATGGATGTTTTGATGCTTGAATCACCTTGAATCTACTTGAAAACACTTGAGATGAGCTTGGAATTGGATGAACAAGTTTGAGAGAGTGGTGGCTAGGGTGGGGGGTTGGCGGCCGAGAAAAGAGAGAGGAGGGGGGAGGGAGTGTTTAGGTTTAGGGTTTAAAATGGGAGTTAAGGGATTAAGGAGTTGTTTTAGTGGAGTGGGTTATGGGATTTTGAAGTCTTTTAAGGCTTTTTAAACCAAATGGCTACTAATATGGGTTCTTAATGAAAATAGCTGAATTATTTAAGCCCAGTTATTAAAACCATCATTTATATAAACTTGAAATTAGTGTTGTTGGCACATAACGCGTATCCGCTTAAAAAGCGTTAAAACAAAAGATGCTCTAAAAATTCCGGAAAAATTCACATAAGCACGAAATATTAAATCACAGTATTACATATAATTTTTACACACCAAATATATTTCTAAATATTATTTCTAATATTCATGAATGTTCATGTGACAGGACGCGTGTGTGACCCGGTAATCCGCCCGATTACCGATGCATGAAATGAAATGAAACGAATGGACTTGCTATATGAAATATGTACTTAATTACTACATAATTAAGCATGATGCAAGTGTAATCACGTGAATTCAGGTAATAGTCGGGTATGGATATTAACCTGAATTTGCCGGGTGTCACATACTCCCCCTGTTAAAAGGAATTTCGTCCCGAAATTCAGTTCGCGTCACTGATAGACGGTGTAGTTTTGAACAAGTGAGGGTATTTATGCTTGAATTGATCCTCACGCTCCCAAGTGAACTCTGGTCCGCGTCTAGAATTCCAACGAACCTTAACTATGGGAATGCGGCTTTGTTTTAACTGTTTGACCTCGCGGTCCATGATCTCGACTGGTTCTTCGATGAAGTGAAGCTGATCGTCTATTTGAATCTCCTCCAATGGTATGACTAGTGTCTCGTCTGACAAGCACTTCTTCAGATTTGACACGTGAAACACGTCATGAACGCCACTGAGGGTTTCTGGTAGGTTGAGTTTGTAAGCAACAGGACCAATCCTTTTCAGAATTTCGAAAGGTCCAATGTAACGAGGGTTAAGCTTTCCACGCTTGCCGAAACGTATAACTCCTTTCCATGGTGAGACTTTCAGTAGTACCTTGTCTCCCACTTGAAATTCTAATGGTTTGCGTCTCACGTCAGCGTAACTCTTTTGACGATCACGCGCGGCCTTGATACGTTCGCGTATCTGTACAATCTTCTCTGTAGTTTCATGAATAACTTCTGGACCTGTGAGTTGGCTATCTCCCACTTCTGTCCAGCAAATCGGCGATCTACACTTTCTTCCGTAAAGTGCTTCGAATGGTGCGGCCTTAATGCTAGTATGGTAGTTGTTGTTGTATGAAAATTCGAGCAACGGTAGATGGGCATCCCATCCGTTCCCAAAGTCAACCACACAAGCTCTGAGCATGTCCTCCAGGGTCTGGATGGTCCTTTCACTTTGACCGTCCGTCTGGGGGTGGTATGCAGTACTCATATCTAGTCGAGTACCCAAGGCTTTCTGTAAGGATTGCCAGAATCGGGATGTGAATCGACTATCCCTATCTGAAATGATGTAGATTGGCACTCCATGTCTTGTGACTACTTCCTTTAAGTAAGTTCTGGTTAGTTTATCCATTTTGTCCGTTTCTTTAATAGGAAGGAAGTGCGCAGATTTGGTTAGTCTGTCGACAATTACCCAGATTGTGTCACAGCCATTAGAGGTCTTGGGCAATTTCGTGATGAAGTCCATTGAAATCTGTTCCCACTTCCACTGTGGGATCTCTGGTTGTTGGAGTAACCCTGATGGCTTCTGATACTCTACCTTGACCTTAGCACAGGTCAAGCATTTACTGACGTAGGTAGCAATTTCGGCTTTCATGTTAGGCCACCAATAATGTTCCTTGAGGTCATGGTACATCTTGTCAGCACCGGGGTGGATCGAGTACCTGGACTTGTGTGCCTCGTCCATCACCAGATCCCTTAGATCCCCAAAGCTTGGTACCCAAATCCGATCCACGAAATAACGGATGTCATCGGATTTGACCTCAAATTGCTTGTCCATACCACGTAAGGACTCATGGCATAGGTTTTCCTCCTTGATTGCTTCGAGTTGGGCGTCGCGGATTTGCATGGGTAAGTTCGTGTGGATGGTCAACTGTAACGCCCGCACTCGTCGCGGTGTGGGTTGATCCTTCCTGCTCAAGGCATCAGCCACGACGTTTGCCTTTCCAGGATGGTAACGGATAGCGCAGTCGTAGTCGTTTAGCAATTCGACCCATCGACGTTGCCTCATGTTAAGTTCCTTCTGATCGAAGATGTGTTGAAGGCTTTTGTGATCGGTGAAAATTGTGCACTTCGTGCCATACAAGTAGTGCCTCCAAATTTTGAGAGCGAATACTACTGCTCCCAGCTCCAAATCATGGGTAGTGTAGTTTTTCTCGTGCACTTTCAGTTGTCGAGAAGCATAAGCTATGACCTTCTCTCTTTGCATTAACACGCACCCGAGCCCTTGATGTGACGCATCGCAGTACACCACGAAATCATCCGTTCCCTCTGGTAATGATAGGATTGGTGCGCTGCAAAGTTTCTGTTTGAGTAATTGAAAAGCGGTTTCTGCCTTGTCATTCCATTCGTATTTCTTATCTTTGTGTGTCAGTGTGGTGAGGGGTTGGGCTATCTTAGAGAAATTTTCGATGAATCGTCGATAGTAGCCCGCAAGACCTAAGAACTGTCGCACCTCAGTCGGAGTCTTAGGTGCTTCCCAATTCTTAATCGCCTCGATTTTGGATGGGTCAACGTGTATGCCTTTCTCGTTGACCACGTGTCCAAGGAACTGTACTTCGCGAATCCAGAAGTCGCATTTTGAGAATTTGGCGTACAATTTCTCGGCTTTCAGCAACTCCATAATTAACTTCAAATGCTCGGCATGTTCCTCTTTGTTCTGTGAGTATATCAGGATATCGTCTATGAACACAATCACAAACTTGTCCAAGTAGGGCTTGCACACTCGGTTCATGAGGTCCATGAATACCGCCGGTGCATTGGTTAACCCAAATGGCATGACCATGAACTCGTAGTGACCGTAACGAGTTCGGAAGGCGGTCTTTGGAATATCGTCTTCCTGAATCCTTAGCTGGTGGTATCCCGACCGTAGATCGATCTTTGAGTAATAGCTCGACCCTTGCAATTGGTCGAACAGGTCATCGATCCTTGGTAGTGGATATCGGTTCTCGATCGTTACCTTGTTCAGTTCTCTGTAATCGATACACATACGGAATGATCCGTCCTTCTTCTTAACGAACAAGACTGGTGCTCCCCAAGGCGAGAAGCTTGGTCTGATGAAGCCTTTGTCTAACAGTTCCTGTAATTTGTTAGACAATTCATGCATTTCCGATGGCGCCAGTCGGTAAGGTGACCTTGCTATCGGAGCAGCTCCGGGTGTGAGATCAATCTGGAACTCGACTTGTCGATGCGGTGGAAGTCCAGGCAAGTCGTCGGGAAATACTTCCGGATAGTCTCGGACGATCGGTATGTCTTTAATCTTATTTTCTTCTTCTTTCTTTTCCGTCACGTGTGCTAGGATCGCGTGATAACCCTTCCGCAAGTACTTTCGGGCTTTCATGCAGGTAATGATTCTTAACGTAGCACCACTCTGTTCTCCTTGAATGGTCAGTGTTTCTCCGTCCGACAGTGGAATGCGGACTATCTTCTCGTGACAGACGATTTCGGCTCGGTTCTTGGACACCAGTCCATACCGACTACTATGTCGAAGCTTCCCAACGTCACTGGCAATAGGTCTATAGTGAAAGGATGATCGGCTAGTGTTAAGACACAACCTGGGATTACTTGTTCTGTCTATATTAGCTTACCATCTGCTAGCTCTACCGTGTATAAGTAATCTAAGGCGATGGGAGTAATCCCAAGTAATGAGCTAAACTCAGTGGATACAAAACTCTTATCGGCACCCGTGTCAAATAAGATAGAAGCATAGCAGTTGTTTACGAGAAACGTACCAGTAACAATGTTGGGATCCTGCCTAGCCTCGCCGGCTCCAATGACAAATGCTCTGCCCCGAGTGTTTGTATTTCCAGGTTTCCGGTTCTTTGGGCAGTCCTTGCGGAAATGTCCGAGATCACCGTACCCGAAACATCCGCGGTTTCCCCCGCCAGCCGGGGCTTGTTCAACTGATCGGCAGCTCTGGGCAGTGTGTCCAAAACGTTTACACTTCTGGCACCGAGAATCTTCACAAGTACCATTGTGGTGAAACTGGCACTTGTTGCACTTAGGTAGGGTTCCAGTGTATGTCCCTCTTGGCCTTTTATCCGGTTGGTTAGCCACAAACACCCGGGCCGGTTCCTGCTTCTTCTGGTTACTCGGCACATAGGATTTGGCAGGAGCATTTTCCCACTTTCTCTTGTTGTCAAAGGTTTTCACAAAACTTTCTTTCTTGTTGAACAGTCCCTGACGGACTGCCTGATCCGTAAGATTATGAGCCAGCCTCACTGTGTTGTGGATAATTGTGGGTTCTGCAGAAGTAACCATGCTTTGTATTTGAGGTGCCAAACCCCAAATGTAGTGCTCAATTCGTTTGTACTCCGGTGTAACCATGTGCGGTAGTAGCCTTGCTAAATCGTGGAATCTTGCGGTATATCCCGCGATGTCAGCACCCTCCATCCTTGGGTTCCAAAACTCCTGTTCCAACTTTTGGAGTTCGTTACGAGGACAGTACTCCTCTTTCAACATTTCCTTGAATTCCTCCCAAGGAATGGCGTTCGCATTATCCAGGCCCAGAGTCTGGATATAAGAGTTCCACCAGGAGAGGGCTTGGCCCTCGAGAGTCCCAGCTCCGTACATGACTCTGGTCTCCATTGTGCATTGGCTCATACTGAAGACCGATTCGATCTTTTCTATCCATTGTAGCAGTCCCACTGCTCCTTCCGTCCCGGTAAATGTATGCGGCTTGCAATCCATAAAGGATTTGTAGGTGCAAGCCTTTGTTCCATGCCCAGTTCCTCTGCTCTCGCCGTGTCCTCCCGACCCTCCACTGGATCGATTGGCTTCGTGGTTAGCGAGTGCATCTGCCACGCGTTGGGCGATAAGGGCTTCAATTTGGGCAGTGGTCATGGAACTGGTGCCTTCTCCTGGGTTGTGGGGTGTCCTCCGCGGCCTCGATCCGGTCTCGTACTATCAGTAGTGCCTGGTCTGTCAGTGCCAACTCATCCTGGAGGGATGATATGTCAGCGTCATGTAACCTGCTGCGCGTCGCAAGTATCGGTAGTACCTCCCTCGTAGGCCGGAGCCAATAGGGTGGTGGGTAGGATGGTCCAGATGACTCTCCTGTAGATGAGGTGTCTGATGATGCAATCCGAGCCCTTTTGGCCGATGGTCCAGCAATGTCAGGGGAGTGGACTGGTCGCTTTCCTCTGCGAATGTTCTTCTTCCGAGCTGTGAGTTTGGTCTTCGCTCCCACCGGTGCAAGTAATGGTGATGGCGGCGTCGGGTCCGCCAGACGAGGTGGTGAAGGTAGTATGGAACCGTCGTCGGACGATGAGTCCCCGTGTAGTACGGAGTAGGGCACCGTCTCGCCCGAGTCGCTCCCCTCGCCGGCGTCTCCGTCACCTCCGGGGGCTGGTGCGTCGTCTTCCTCCTCTTCTAGATCCTCCTCAGGATCCTCCTCCGGGTCCTCCTCAGGATCCTCCTCAGGATCCTCTTCAGAATCCTCCTCAGGATCCTCTTCAGAATCCAACTCTACAAAATCCACTGAGTCATGTGTCTGCTCCTCATCCGTGGATGAGTGGGGTGACGAAGGTGGGGTGAGTGGCTCCACTGATGATGATGGGGTAGCTGGTGTGTACTCCTCAGAGTCCGAGATCACAATGGGGTCCGATGAGGTCGACATCCTGTTATCCAGTAATCCATTGTATTCATGTATGAAAATGCATGTATGATGTGATGTGAACTATGTGAGCCTACAGTTATAGTCTAAGTATACTAAATGCAACTTAGTTCTCTATAACCAGGGCTCTGATACCAATCTGTCACACCCTGAAATTCCACTGCGGGTTACCCGCGGGTTGTGACTATCAAGGATCATCAGTCCCGGTCATTTTGAACGACCTCTAAATGGTTTTCGAAAAGGCATTCCGTTTGAACATCATACACAAAAATTAAGTAATACAGAGTTTGAAAATGTGGAATGTAAAGTGCGGAAGCAATAATAATGTAGCAAAATACGGAAGCATAACAAATTAGGTTCCCATAAACCTAGCTTATAATGAAAACATGATATGCGACTCCAGACATGCAGTCCTAGTCCGTGCGTGAATGCTTAGCGACCTGAGATAAACATGCTTAAAGTGTCAACACAAGGTTGGTGAGTTCACAGGTTTAAGTAACAGAAACAGAAATGAAAACACTGTAACAGTACGCATGTATACTATTGATTCGATTGTTGATCAGACAATAAACATTAACTATATAAGCAACACCGAAACCGAAGCTCAACGAAGGAATGCAGAAACTAGCATTTTGCCTCTTGCGTGCCCAGCACGCAATGGATTAGGTCAATTATGCACCCGTTTGACTCCCAGTCAGAGTTAGCGCGACTAACCCGGGTGGGGGTTGTTAAACCCAATAGTACTATTCATGAATCACCTCGCTTTGTGTAATAATTAACGGTTCGAATATGAGAGGACTTTATGTGCGGGAAATGCACCCACTTATATAAATTAAAGCGAAATCAAAGTAATTGTCATACGACCAAGTAAGAAAATGGTTTAGCATGTATCTCCCCCAAATGGAAAAGTAAGTAAAATGGGGCCGTGAAAACTCACCTGGAATGCGGTGAATGAGAAATGAAAGCAACAAGAGAAATCGAGTAACTCCGGGTAACCGACCTAACCGAGCCCTAAGAATTAATAAGGCTATAAGGTCTATGAAAGTAAACATGGTTTATGTAACCACATTCATCCAAACGACTCAACGTTGAAAGGTTACATTGACGTTTTGAAAAGGTTTGACCAAAGTTGACCGAGGTTTGACCGGGGTTTGACCAACTTTGACCAAGTTTGACTAATGTTGACCAATGTTGACTAGTGTTGACCAAGGTTGACCAAGTTTGACCAATGTTGACCAATGTTGACTCATATTGAAGTCATGTATAGACAACACACAAGTAACATATAAGTTGTAAACATGTAACACATAAGCATCATACAAGTTGTACATGTGTAACACCTAAGTAGCACATAAGTTATACATGTGTGACACATAAGGAACATACAAGTTGTACCTAAGTAATGTATAAGTAATACCTTGTGACATAACATGCTTGTTTCAATTAGTTGCATAAGAAATTAACATGTGACAAGTAATATAACATTTGCACATCTTTATGGCACATTTCATATATGTCAACCATTCCTACACATAATTCATGTCATCATATTAATAACCTATTAGTATCAATTCAACACTTTTAAACAAGTAGCATAACATGTCATAGAAATTCCATAACTCTTATCATAACAAAGTTTCCATTTTTGACAATTAGGGTTTTAGTGTACTTTAAGTGTCATGGCTCAACTAAATAAGTTACACATGAATTTATACTAGTGACATACCATAAACATGATTCTACACACAAACTTTCTATTCTAAGCAAAGTTGAAGTTCACAAATTAATAAAGTTTCCTTATTTAGCAAGGTTCACCAAAACACGTCATAACACAACTCCAAATTACATATTCATGCATAAGTCATCTATTCATATGATAATGAAGCTATATAATCCATTTTAAACATTTATAACCTACACATACAAAATATGAACAAATAAAGTTTCCTTTTTAGGAAAGTGGTCCAAACGACCCTATTGCACATGTGTAATCTCAAATAACTCTTTTTACTACTTTAATATACATTATAGAACAATAATATCAAGTTTTTATCCATGAGAAACTCATAACACAAAATATGCAAAATTAAAGTTTCCTTATATAGTAAGTTGTCCATAATCGAGGGTAAAACAACATTTCAACCAAAAAAAATTATATTTCCTATCTATTCTACTATTATGTGTACCATTTAAACTAACAAACATATCATACATCAAGTCTTGCAAAAATGCATCCAACAAAGTTTCTATAAATAGAAACGAGCAAATATCAACATAAACAAACATTTCAAACAATGAAAAGTGCATATATGCATCAACAACATCATTTCATGAAATCTTTTAGTTAAAAACAAGTATAATAACACTTTGACCATGGAAAATCGTTTGGATGGTTGGGGTACACCACATGGCCGGAAGTAATGAAATAAATTGGTGAGAATGCTTACAAACTTTAAGTATGTTGTTGAAATGGATGTTTTGATGCTTGAATCACCTTGAATCTACTTGAAAACACTTGAGATGAGCTTGGAATTGGATGAACAAGTTTGAGAGAGTGGTGGCTAGGGTGGGGGGTTGGCGGCCGAGAAAAGAGAGAGGAGGGGGGAGGGAGTGTTTAGGTTTAGGGTTTAAAATGGGAGTTAAGGGATTAAGGAGTTGTTTTAGTGGAGTGGGTTATGGGATTTTGAAGTCTTTTAAGGCTTTTTAAACCAAATGGCTACTAATATGGGTTCTTAATGAAAATAGCTGAATTATTTAAGCCCAGTTATTAAAACCATCATTTATATAAACTTGAAATTAGTGTTGTTGGCACATAACGCGTATCCGCTTAAAAAGCGTTAAAACAAAAGATGCTCTAAAAATTCCGGAAAAATTCACATAAGCACGAAATATTAAATCACAGTATTACATATAATTTTTACACACCAAATATATTTCTAAATATTATTTCTAATATTCATGAATGTTCATGTGACAGGACGCGTGTGTGACCCGGTAATCCGCCCGATTACCGATGCATGAAATGAAATGAAACGAATGGACTTGCTATATGAAATATGTACTTAATTACTACATAATTAAGCATGATGCAAGTGTAATCACGTGAATTCAGGTAATAGTCGGGTATGGATATTAACCTGAATTTGCCGGGTGTCACATTGAGCAAATCACTTTTGTGACGAGCTGGCTTTTAAATTAAATTGAACTATTAGAACTCACTCAGCGTAGCTGACTTTGTGTGTATGATAGATTGTTTTGCAGGTAAGCGTTGCGTTGACGTATCTTGGCTTAAGAGCGGTGCTACTCGGGTTGGTGTGCAGGCATTCGTGAGGTAATTTATGATCATAACGACTTCCGCTGTAATTTTATTAATAATAATTACATTTAAAAAGGGATGACCCGTTATGAGAACCAAATGTAGGATACCCGGGTCGGGGTCTTACAAGTTGGTATCAGATCCGTGGTTTAAGAGAAAATCGGTGTTTTTATAAAATAAAATACCTTAACTTAAACTGAAAATGGGACGAGTGTGAAACGAATGCCACCACGAGTAACCGCGAGCCAAGAGGTACGTCTTCCGAGTTATACATTAATTGTTATAGTATTAGATGTTTAGCATAACAGTACATGGAGTTGTATGGTATGATTAGGTGAAATTCTATTATGCGAATTGGGTACTGTGGAGCAGTATTAATGGTAACTAAATGAGATAAGTTTGTTGTGTTGACATGGTTTAATGAATTTATGTGTGACCATATGTGGGGTGAAATTGTGATATTTATGATGATTTGCTAGATTATTGCATGGTGCTATGTGAGTTATGTGGGATGCATGTGCATCCGGTGTGTGTGGAAGATAGAAAGCTAGTGTGGATACGGTGGGAAAGGTTTAGAATCCGAGCAATAATGTGGACCACCAAATCGCATTTGATCACCGTGATTTGGCAGTCTAGGATTACTCTCATATTCTGAATTTCTGCCCACAGTAATCACTCAAACGTTCTATCTTGGGTAGGGTTAGGTGGTTAAGACGAAGCATACAAGATCGGTCAGGCAGGATGCTCTTGCTAAGGGGAATGCAGAACGACCAGTCAAGACGACAACTGTTGCGGGTGAAACTGCTAGTGAGATAGGAGTATTGTTGGTACTTCTCGTGCCAAGTGTGACTAGGGATTCGGTCGGCAACATACCGCGTGGAGCTATGATTGGAAAGATGGGATGGAAAAGGAGAGCAGTGCGAGCGGTACGTGATTTTCCCCCAGGATGTGGACCGGCACGGTTGAAGAGATCGACCACTTGCGGTGGTTAAGAGAGCTTTATTTCAGGAGGAACGAGAGGAGGACACGCCAGATGCACCTGACGTGGTTAAACAGTGATTTGGCGGGCAGTGTTTGGGATGCTCGATTTCTTGAAGAGTAGTTTGTGTGGTAGTTGTCGTGAGAGATTTCGAGGTGATTTAACTTTATAAATGATTAGACGTTGACGTGGCGTGATGCACAGTTCACATAGTGATTATTTGATTTTGACAACTATTGTGAGTCTTACCGCATGACGATTTGAACATAATTAATGATAATTGTGTTTGTGACGGCGTATGATTGTGTTTATAATAGTGGAATATGTGCGGTATAATGTGATTGTGTGATTGCATTATGAATAATGTGAGTTAGCATTAAATGTGAATTTTGTAGTGATACTAGAACATGGTTGATTAGATGGTGTAAGTAGACTTTTATAGACATGAATTTTGAATTTGTCTGTGTTAACGGTCGTATGATAGTGTCACCTATTTGTTAATGTCTAGGTGATGGTTTGGAGTGTAATGGGTGCGTTGCACCTTGTGTGAGTATTCGGGACAGGGTCCTATGGGAGGATATGATTATACATCTTTAGTAGATGTAAATGCTCAGGACGAGGTCCTGTGGTAAATTAGGATTATAACTGTAACATTTCTGATTTTAGTATTCATATTTTCAATTCAATGTAATGCATTTCGAACTCAATACTCGTGCACTGTCTTGTTCTATTTTTCCGCCTCAGATTAAATGCAATGATTCAATACAAATTCACAAGTTTTGCTCGATTATATACACTTAAACATTATACAAGTAACCATTTAGTTCAAACTTATAGAACCTGAAAAGTCAAGAGTTAAAATTGAACAAAATACCAAGAAACCCTAATTAGCACGGTCGTGCTTCATCCAGCACGGTCGCGCCAAGTGCCTTGGCACGATCGCGCGACTGGTCCTGGAACGATCGCGCCCGGTGCCTAAGCACGGTCGCGCCTATCTTGGCACGGTCTTGCTTGCGTAACAGTCAAAACGTAAAGGCAGTTTCAAAACGTCCAATCGTTCGAATTCAAAACCATTATACGTTTTATTTTCATTAACCAAGAAAATAATACTATCAATCATTCCCTTACTACCAATTAATCCTGAAATCGTTCAGCCTCAAAGAATTATCTCCCAAGACCACAAATCCTCTCTACAATCTGAATACTCCCGAACAATTCATCTCTATACGATATACAATCCTCTCTGGAACACCCGAAGCCATTGAAGCAGTCGGAATCGCAGCAGAAGTCGCCGGAAGTCAAGCTTGTCGACGCCGGAACTTCCTTCTACCGATCTCTATCAATTCTCTATGGTTTTGCGTAATTGAAACATTCCTCACATTCGTTTCAGTCGATATATCAAAAGCCCCATGCTAATCTGGGCTTCCATTAAAGAAATCATCCTGAACCGAAATTCTTATTTTAATAAAAATGATTTAATCGAATCCATTCTTAAACACGATTTACATACAATTAACTTATGTGAAAAGACTCGTAACAACTCAATAATCAAAAGCCCTTACAATTTCAGCATTTAAAATACAAGAATTTGTCAATTCGTGTCTGATTTGGAAGAGACACGGTCTCGCTAATAATCTAGCGAGGCCGTGCCTCGTGCAACGCGGTCGTGCCGACTAGCAGCGCGGTCGTGTCCTCCTGTCCAGACCAAATCATGCCCTCTGGGCTAATCTCTGTTGTGTCTAAGAATCATAGACACGACCGTGTCGAGCTAAGGCACGGTCGTGCCTCGTGAATTATCCAAGTTGGCCTCTGTTTGATCAAACCCGGTCGCGTCCCGACTAGCGCGGTCACGCCCGTGGTTTGAGCGCGGTCGTGTCCTTCCCAGGCACGGTCGTGTTTAGGACAGAAGCTTTTGGGCAGAATTATTATGATTATATTTTAATCAGTAAAGATTTCAGATTAAGTTTTTAAATAAAATAAGTTAGTTTTATAAAAAGGTATTTGAAAAGATCAAATAATTAATCTTGAAATAAATGGAAAATCATTTACTTAAAAGTTTATAAAATTAAATTTGTTATTAAACTTTTCATTTAAAACATTTTATTTGTAAGTTACATACTTTATAAATAAATAGATAAGATTATTTATTCTTCATTTTTAAATAAAAACATTTATTTATTTATTAAATTACATTTAACACATACTTTATTTTCATAATCAATGATTTTATAAAAATTCTATTTTACTATTCAATTCCCAACCTTAATCAAAATGTTTCAAAAATATTTACTTCAAGACTTTATATATATTATTCAATACTTTTAAATACAAACCAATAGTTTTATACACAAATTCAACCTTCATTTTTAGACTTAAACTTTGTGCACATATTTGATTCAATATACATTATTATCTAGGTTAACTCGTGCGTATCAAGGATTCTTATTTTATCTATACTCTTTGTTAGCTACACTTCCATACCAAGTGAGTATTCACAACCCCTTTTTACTCTTTTACACTTTTGGGGTGGAACATGAACTTTATACACATTACACATTTACATTTACACAAACAACACAAGTGTGAAATCCTATTTACATACATGTGTGCAAAATTTGAGCTTTGTGCCCGAGTGCTAGTTGTGCTAATCTTTGTGAAAACTTATGTGCAATCATTAACTATACAAGCCGACGGTTTTCAATGATAGATCTATTGAGTCTGACAAACCCACCCAAGTGGAGGTGATTGATACCGACAACACAATTTGCATACTAGTTACAAAGGTTTGGTTATACTTGATTACACAATAGCTGCTCCCCATAAATGCCTTATTTTATCATGTTTTGTAAAGGATTTGTTTTCAACTATATGCTATCTATATACAACTGTGTTATACTCACCAACTTTTTAGTTGACTTTATTTTATTCATGTTTCAGGCCCTAATATGTGAGAATGATGCAAGACGTGCTCAATATAGGATTTGGACTTAGCAATTTAAATCAAGAATATTATGAGTTGTTTTATGTTTCTTTGTTTGAATTTGGTTTGTACTTGGATTATTTGTAATGGAAATTTGACTTTAATATATTTCAATCTAGTCAACCATGTGCTATGAACAGTCTACATGTCCCGCCCCGATGATTCCGCCATCGGTCGGGGTGTGACAGATTGGTATCAGAGCCTTGGTTATAGGGAATTAGGTTTTTAGACATCTTGACCTAGACTATAACTTTAGGACACCCACTTATACTATGTTTCATGATTTTTGTGCTATGTGCTACATGCTTACCATGATTAATTATTATTATATTTGATACCTTACTTGTTATCATGACTTAGTAGGATCTTCTTAAATAATAATTTAATAAATAATATCCTTTCATATATCCTAAAACCTCATAATATTTCTATTTTCTTTTCTATGTTTATCCTTCTTAGCATGTGGAAAAAATTCTTGAAGCAAAAATCTCTAAAATTTTTATTTCTTCGTTAAGGTTTTTAAACTTGTTAAATTATTTGAGGACACGTGAAATCTGGAAGGGTGACACCTGTATTTTGGGTTTTCTGTCTAGGAAAGCATTTCACATAAATCCCAATCAACCGAGGGACCCGTATGCTTTCCTGGGAATTCCCGAGATGAGTGTTTACTTATAGGCTAAAGCATGTCTCCTTGAAAATTTTATAAGTTTAATTAACCTTAATGTGCCATGGTATTCAAGTGATTTTGTCACTTTTGAGTACAATCCAAACTAAGAATATCTATTTTTATTTTCTCATTCTAATAAACCCTATAAAATCTCATAAGTTCTTACAATTTTTCTTGTCTTGTGAAAATCTGTAGAATGCCTCCTCGTCATGCTCCCGCAACCAACGCCAACACCGACATTGCTGCTATTCTTACCCAATTGGTGACACAACTCACCCAAGACAATAGTGCCATCAATGGCAACAATGGTGGAAATGGAAGCAATAGTGGTAATAATGGTGGAAATGGTGGAAATGGTGGTAACAATCCATCTCAATGCACCTTCAAGCACTTCAAATCGTGCAATCCCCTCAAGTTCTTCGGTATCGAAGGAGCTACTGGACTCCTTCAATGGTTTTAAAGCATTGAGAATACCTTTCTCAATAGTGACTGTCCCGACAACCTCCGTGTTCGTCATGCTACAAGTGTCCTACAAAAACGGGCACTTACATGGTGGAATGGAGAGAAAAGGAATAGGGGTGTTGAAGTAGCTATGGCCTTACCTTGGGATGAGGTCAAAAGGCTTATGACCGAGGAGTTCTGCCCACGAAATGAAGTGAAAGAGTTAGAAGCTGAATTTTGGGATCTTGCCCAAGATAGTGGGGAAAGCTTAGCATATACAACTCGGTTCCATGAGTTGAGTCTTCTCGTGCCCCACATGGTCACTCCTTTGTCCCGTTGTATCGAAAAGTATATTGGTGGGCTGCCGAGACAAATCCAAGATACTGTCTTAGGTAGAAATCCTGCTACTCTGGAGGATGTTATTCGTCTATCCGCTACCTTAACTGATAATCATGTGAAAGCTGGAACTCTTACCAAAAAGGGTTCTAAGAAAGTTTCTGAAACCGTAACCCCTCCTACTCACAAAAAAGAAGCCACCACCGAGCCCTCTCGCAATAATAGAAAGAGGAAGGTTAGAAATTTTGCTGTGGTTACTCCTGCTGTTCCCGTCAACCAAGCTGCACCTATGGTTCAAGCGCCGGCTAAAAAGCTATATGTTGGGATCTACCCTCTTTGTGCCACCTGCAATTATCATCATCCTCAAACAATCCCATGTCGCCTTTGTACTCATTATGGGTGATATGGTCATACTATCAATGTTTGTAGGGCCAAAGCTCTTGCGGGCCAAGTCCACCCTCCAAACCGAACCGTACCTCAAGTGGCTAATCAAGGTGCTCCCGCCATTGCTAATGGGCGTGCTTGCTATGAGTGGGGTGACCCGAACCATTTTCGTGATCAATGTCCAAGACTTGCAAATGCTAGACAAGGTGGAGCTCGTGGGCGTGCGTTCAACATAAACGCCAACGAAGCTCAAGCCAACAACGACGTGGTTAATGGTACGTTCCTTGTTAATAGTCAATATGCCTCCATTTTGTTCGATACCGGTGCTGATAAAAGTTTTGTGTCACTTAATTTTGAGCCTTTACTTGCAAAGACACGATCCCAATTAGAGAAAACCTTCACCGTCGAAATAGCGAATGGTGACTCCCTTACAATTGGCTCCATTATTTGTGATTGCTCCTTAGAACTAAATGACCATTCATTCCCAATCAACCTTGTTCCAATGCCAGTAGGAAGCTTTGATATTATCATAGGTATGGATTGGCTATCAAATCATTATGCCGAAGTCATTTGCTTTGAAAAGTGTATCCGAATTCCGCTACCATCGGGAGAAACCTTAAGGGTTTTTGGTGAAAAGCCTTGAAAGGGACTTAAGTTGATGTCGTGTACTACCGCTCAAAAGTACTTACGAAAGAAGTACATTGCTTTCTTAGCTCATATTGTTCAAAAGGATGTCAAGGAGAAGAGTATCCAAGACATTCCGATCGTTCGGGATTTCCCTGAAGTTTTTCCTAAGGATTTATCCGGTCTTCCTCCCGTTCGTCAAGTAGAGTTCCGTATTGATCTTATACCTGGAGCTAACCCCGTTGCTAGAGCTCCTTATCGTCTTGCACCTTTCGAAATGCAAGAGCTTGCAAGTCAACTTCAAGAGCTCTCTGACAAAGGTTTCATTCGCCCAAGTCATTCACCGTGGGGTGCACCCGTCTTATTTGTTAAGAAGAAGGATGGATCATTTCGCATGTGTATTGACTACCGTGAACTCAACAAGCTTACTATCAAGAACCGTTATCCTTTACCTAGAATCGATGATCTCTTTGATCAACTTCAAGGTTCTACTTGTTTCTCAAAGATTGATCTTCGATCCGGTTATCATCAGCTTCGTGTTCAAGAAGATGACATTCCTAAGACTGCCTTCCGAACAAGGTATGGTCATTACGAGTTCATGGTTATGCCTTTCAGGCTAACCAATGCACCCGCAGTTTTCATGGATCTAATGAATCGTGTGTGCAAACCGTACCTTGATAAATTCGTGATCGTCTTCATTAACGATATCTTAATCTATTCTAAGACTAAAGCCGATCATGAACAACACCTTAGATTGGTTTTGGACCTCTTGAGAAAAGAAAAACTATATGCCAAATTCTCCAAATGTGAATTCTGGCTAAAGGAAGTTCAATTTCTTGGTCACATCGTCAACGACAAGGGTATTCATGTTGATCCTGCTAAGATTGAAACGGTTAAGAATTGGAATGCCCCGAAGACTCCTACCGAAGTTCGTTCATTTCTTGGTCTTGCGGGTTATTATCGTCGCTTCATCTCAAACTTCTCAAAGATTGTTGTCCCTCTTACCGCCTTGACCCACAAGGGTAAGACTTATGAATGGGGACCGAAACAAGAAGAAGCTTTCCAAACCCTCAAGCAAAAGTTGTGCAATGCTCCCATATTGACTCTCCCTGATGGAAATGATGATTTAGTTGTCTATTGTGATGCTTCTAACCAAGGTCTTGGTTGTGTTCTCATGCAACGAGGCAAAGTAATCGCTTATGCATCAAGGCAACTCAAAGTTCATGAGAAGAATTATACGACGCACGATCTCGAGTTGGGTGTGGTCGTATTCGCGTTAAAGATTTGGAGACATTACCTATATGGCACGAAATGTGTGGTGTTCACCGACCACAAAAGTCTTCAACATATTTTCAACCAAAAAGAACTCAATATGAGGCAACGACGTTGGGTCGAACTCCTTAACGACTACGACTGCGAGATTCGTTACCATCCCGGCAAAGCGAATGTTGTAGCCGATGCTTTGAGTCGAAAGGACCATGTTATGCTTCATTGTGCCCGTATTCAAACCGATATTCAAACCCGTATCTTAGAAGCTAAACACGTCTCGGTAACCGAGGGTAACATGTACGAAGAAATGTCATGTGGTGTTGAACTCCTTCTTGAATCAAAACCAAATGGCTTACTCTATTACTTGAACCGTATTTGGGTTCCCGATCGTGACGATCTCCGTGCATTTCTCATGAACGAGGCTCATAAGACTCGTTATTCTATTCATCCTGGTGCGGTAAATTAGGATTATAACTGTAACATTTCTGATTTTAGTATTCATATTTTCAATTCAATGTAATGCATTTCGAACTCAATACTCGTGCACTGTCTTGTTCTATTTTTCTGCCTCAAATTAAATGCAATGATTCAATACAAATTCACAAGTTTTGCTCGATTATATACACTTAAACATTATACAAGTAACCATTTAGTTCAAACTTATAGAACCTGAAAAGTCAAGAGTTAAAGTTGAACAAAATACCAAGAAACCCTAATTAGCACGGTCGTGCTTCGTCCTGGCACGGTCGCGCCAAGTGCCTTGCCACGATCGCGCGACTGGTCCTAGAACGATCGCGCCCGGTGCCTAAGCACGGTCGCGCCTATCTTGGCACGGTCGCGCCTGCGTAACAGTCAAAACGTAAAGGCAGTTTCAAAACGCCCAATCGTTCGAATTCAAAACCATTATACGTTTTATTTTCATTAACCAAGAAAATAATACTATCAATCATTCCCTTACTACCAATTAATCCTGAAATCGTTCAGCCTCAAAGAATTATCTCCCAAGACCACAAATCCTCTCTACAATCCGAATACTCCCGAACAATCCATCTCTATACGATATACAATCCTCTCTGGAACACCCGAAGCCATTGAAGCAGTCGGAATCGCAGCAGAAGTCGCCGGAAGTCAAGCTTGTCGACGCCGGAACTTCCTTCTACCGATCTCTATCAATTCTCTACGGTTTTGGGTAATTGAAACATTCCTCTCATTCGTTTCAGTCGATATATCAAAAGCCCCATGTTAATCTGGGCTTCCATTAAAGAAATCATCTTGAACCGAAATTCTTATTTTAATAAAAATGATTTAATCGAATCCATTATTAAACACGATTTACATACAATTAACTTATATGAAAAGACTCGTAACAACTCAATAATCAAAAGCCCTAACAATTTCAGCATTTAAAATACAAGAATTTGTCAATTCGTGTCTGATTTGGAAGAGACACGGTCGCGCTAATCATCTAGCGAGGCCGTGCCTCGTGTAACGCGGTCGTGCCGACTAGCAGCGCGGTCGTGTCCTCCCGTCCAGACCAAATCATGCCCTCTGGGCTAATCTCTGTTGTGTCTAAGAATCATAGACACGACCGTGCCGAGCTAAGGCACGGTCGTGCCTCGTGAATTATCCAAGTTGGCCTCTGTTTGATCAAACCCGGTCGTGTCCCGACTAGCGCGGTCGCGCCCGTGGTTCGAGCGCGGTCGTGTCCTTCCCAGGCACGGTCGTGTTTAGGACAGAAGCTTTTGGACAGAATTATTATTATTATATTTTAATCAGTAAAGATTTCAGATTAAGTTTTTAAATAAAATAAGTTAGTTTTATAAAAAGGTATTTGAAAAGATCAAATAATTAATCTTGAAATAAATGGAAAATCATTTAGTTAAAAGTTTATAAAATTAAATTTGTTATTAAACTTTTCATTTAAAACATTTTATTTGTAAGTTACATATTTTATAAATAAATAGATAAGATTATTTATTCTTCATTTTTAAATAAAAACATTTATTTATTTATTAAATTACATTTAACACATACTTTATTTTCATAATCAATGATTTTATAAAAATTCTATTTTACTATTCAATTCCCAACCTTAATCAAAATGTTTCAAAAATATTTACTTCAAGACTTTATATATATTATTCAATACTTTTAAATACAAACCAATAGTTTTATACACAAATTCAACCTTCATTTTTAGACTTAAACTTTGTGCACATATTTGATTCAATATACATTATTATCTAGGTTAACTCGTGCGTATCAAGTATTCTTATTTTATCTATACTCTTTGTTAGCTACACTTCCATACCAAGTGAGTATTCACAACCCCTTTTTACTCTTTTACACTTTTGGGGTGGAACATGAACTTTATACACATTACACATTTACATTTACACAAACAACACAAGTGCAAAATCCTATTTACATACATGTGTGCAAAATTTGAGCTTTGTGCCCGAGTGCTAGTTGTGCTAATCTTTGTGAAAACTTATGTGCAATCATTAACTATACAAGCCGACGGTTTTCAATGATAGATCTATTGAGTCTGACAAACCCACCCAAGTGGAGGTGATTGATACCGACAACACAATTTGCATACTAGTTACAAAGGTTTGGTTGTATTTGATTACACAATAGCTGCTCCCCATAAATGCCTTATTTTATCATGTTTTGTAAAGGATTTGTTTTCAATTATATGCTATCTATATACAACTGTGTTATACTCACCAACTTTTTAGTTGACTTTATTTTATTCATGTTTCAGGCCCTAATATGTGAGAATGATGCAAGACGTACTCAATATAGGATTTGGACTTAGCAATTTAAATCAAGAATTCTATGAGTTGTTTTATGTTTCTTTGTTTGAATTTGGTTTGTACTTGGATTATTTGTAATGGAAATTTGACTTTAATATATTTCAATCTAGTCAACCATGTGCTATGAACAATCTACATGTCCCGCCCCGATGATTCCGCTATCGGTCGGGGTGTGACAATAACTATTATGTGTAGGAAGTAGTTGAGTGATGTCTTGTGTCTAGACTGAGTAGTATGTCTTCTTGAAACATTGGTACGACCCGTATGGGGCACGGCTGGGTGAACTCTGTGTGAGTATGTGATGACGTGTGGCAGGGGCTACCGTTATAAAGAATAGAAGGTAGAATTCAAGAGCCTGTGTGTCGATAAATGATAAGGTCGTACTGTATGCATGTAGATTTACTCATGTCTAGCTAGTTGTGTATGCTTTGGGCGAGTTAGAGAGATAAGATGTTATGCCTATACATACCTTGAACATGGTAGGTCTTGTTGTTGTGACCTGTCTTTATGCGTCCTTGTAATACACGCTTAGTCATGCATAGTAAGAGTGGTGGAGATGCTCAGGCATAGTGTTTCTATCCTAAAGTTTTCTCGACGTTAATACATAGAGGTGAAGCAAAGAGTTTTAATATTTTCTACATTATCAGCGAGGTGCTTTTATGAGATGTCTCGAGAATTCGGAGCACGGAGCCAATGGGTGGAGCTGTGGGAGATGACGATGAAAGTGTTACGTGGATGCTTGATCGGAACTAGTTATAACGTGATTGAGGTGACGACGCTAGGGATTTCAGCACGGAGTGGACAAAGTGACGATAGGTTCTCCATGGGATATGTTCTATTAGAGGAGATCCGTCAATATAAAATATAAGAGGAGTAGATATGTTCTCTATGAACAAGTTTAGGGATAGATAAGGCTGGTGATAATATGGACTTAATGTTCGCACTTGAGGAATGAGACGCGATCGGAGATGGCGTAGTAACGATAGCGAAACACCGTGGAAAGCATGATTCATGCGGGATAAGTGTAGAATTGCACACAAGTGATTGGAAGGGAAACGCTTACACTAGTAAACTTATGACTAGTTTAAAGTAAGCTCCTAGGGATCATTCAAGTGAAGCAAATGATTGGCTATTGAAGAAGACGTGACGATGGTAAGGAATCATTGAGAAACATCAAGAGCTGATGAAAATAACTCGGTGTGGAGTGTAGGTACTTACTTAAGGGACATGTTAAACACGTGATAATACAGTAAAGGAATATTATGGTAGAGGAAATTGTGGGAACCTAGGTAGATTGGCACAAGCTCTAGGAGATCATCTGAGGAGGACGGTCGGAGTGACGATGTCATCATGATTATAAAAGGAGCGATGACTTTAGTGCTATGAGTGGGTCATTAAACGTGATAAGCAAGCAAATTATTGACGGTGTTATGCTACGAAGTACTAGAATGATACGTACGTGATATTATGAACCTTAAGGGTGACAACGTGTTGTCAAGGTCAATGGCTACAAAACCCTCATGAGAAGGGTTGGTATTCAACGCAACATCGGAAGGATACTTCCGGCGTGTGCCAAGGTAACGATGGTTGGTCAGACAGTCGTGTATCACGCTAGTGGTCAATGCTTCACCCTAGATAAGGTTGGCACGGATATAACCGGAAAGATAAGGCGTGTGGGTTTGTACCGACACAGGATTTGAGGACGAATCTTCTTTTAAAGGGGATAGACTTGTAACATCCCGAAAATCCAAATGGTTATGGGCTCGGGTTAGTGAGTGACCCGAGACTGTATTAAACTAACAAGGAACAGGGTTTTTAATGCATGGAATGTTTTAATAACCATTAACAGACTCGGTTAGCTGAAAAAGGAACGATTCGTATTTGTTATGACTAAATTAGAACTAGAGGGACTTGGATGCTTTTCTTTAGTGGTTTATAAACCACTTATGCGCAAACCCTAGGGCCACTCTTGACCCTAGGTGTGCTGATATGGCCTAAATTATACATGTTTTGCATGCATAATAATCCCCATATTATGGTACTAATTGATTAATAACCTTGCAATTGATACTTAAAACGTTAATATTTCATAATTGCAGGTTATTCAGTATCCCAAAGACGAATAGAGCAAAAATCAGCTTAAACACATGAAGAAATCATGCTTTTGTAAGACCAAACCAGAGCATTGACCCCCAAGAAGTCAAAATTGGACCACAGGAAGTTAACCAGCAGCTAAAAGACAAAACTGGCAGCAAAAGAGGGATGCACAGCCGTGCATCCCAATGCACGGGCGTGCATTGCCCTATCTTGCTCCCCAAGGCCCAGTACACTGTCCTGTGTACCCTGTTTGATTCCTGAGGTGTTTGCATGGTCGTGCATTGCTCAATCTGAGGCCTATAAATAGATAGCCTGAGTTCTTCATTACAACAACCATCCAGACCTCATTTGAGAGCGTATTTGATAGTTAGAGTAGAGAGTAGTGAGTGGAGGGGCTCTTCCTCCTTGTTCCGTAATAGGGGAGCCTACGAAACTCAGTGTTATGCTACGTAGTATGACCATTCATGGCTAAACTCTCTGTATTGCTAGGGTGAAGATGAAGTTTGGTGCATGTTAATGTTTAACGTATTAATCCAAGTGATGTGTTTATGTTTTTAACTATTCGTCCTTAAAACCACCATTATGGTGGGCTTTTATTATTGTCTAAATCCGTCTTGATATTTGTGAGTGTTCTTGGTTTTAAAGTGTAGGATCGTAAAACCTTCTTAATCAAACTTCTTTTAAAACTTGTATGTCTTTATACAAGCAGAGATTGATAAGCCAAGGCTTGGTCAACACTAGTAAGGTCGTACGTCTTTATAGGAACTTATTATGCGACCAAGAATTGGTGGACTCATGTTGGGAACGGTACGTCTTTATACTTGGTCCCATTGCTACACCGCCTCTCGGTGAGCAAAATATAATCACCTATTTAACTCTAATACAAAGAATTTTACGTTCGATGTCTTAAACCAACACGGAGATAACCATTCGAAGGGTTGAGGGTAATTGTTGTCCTTAACGAGAGGCACTACCACTTGTTAAAGCTTTTAAATTTGCAAATGAAATGTCATGTGGACAAGGCTCTAGCGGTGACCCAGGTCACACATTTGTAATAGTCATATCACTGGATTAGTCAACTTAACATTATCACGTACCAAGCGGATTCGAAACATAAAGCAATACTATTCGTAACCTGACCATTTTAGACATATTTACTTTCCTGCTATTTACTATTCTGTTCATTACATTTCAGTTACACACTTCACGCACGTTTTTACTTTTCTGCTATTTACTTTACCGCCATTTACTTTGATGTCGTTTACTTTTCTGTCATTTACTTTTCTGCTCCACAAGCACACAAAACTCATTCACTAATTAAACCGGCTAAACGATAACAAAAGTTGAGTATTGGAATTCGACCGTGTCCGTTGGTTCGATACTTGGTTCTTACCTAAACTATATTATACGCTGCGATAGGTACACTTGCCTATTGTGTGTGTTTTAAGTTTGAGTATTTATCATTTTATAAATTTAAAACCTGATCTCGTGAAACCATTTCTAAAACAAATATATATACAAGATGATTCTATTCCAGTTGAGATTGGCGGAAACAATCGCTACTTAATCAAAGTAAACAAGTAAACACAAGAAGTACTGATAAATGCAATTTGTATTAAGCTTCAATGGTTACAAGTTTACAGAGAAAACTCTAAGAAAAGCACTTTGATACAATGACTCTAAGTACTACTTATATAGTAACTTAGAATCTAGACAGACCCTTGATTCTAAGGATCAGATCTAACACAAACCGTTGATCTTGTATTGAAGTTATTCTACATATAATGACAATAAACACTATAAAAGTTAACTTTACTCAAACGTCTTCTTAGGCATCATTGTTTGCATGCTTGGAGAAGAGTGTTGTAGTGCTTTATTGTCTGCACCAGTGACATTCTTTATACGTGGAGTGTGTCAGTGGTGTAGCCGAAAGTTGTCAGTGGTAATGGTTACTTTATCGAAGTCAGTCAGCTGCAACGTTTGATCTTCAGTGGAAATGGCTATCAACTGCAAAGTTGGAGATCAGCAGCAAGATGCAACCATCCAAAGCTGTTGATGATTTTCCTATCAGCAACATCAAGTGTTGATGCTGCTTAGAAGCCTATCCGCAGTAACTCTGGTCTTCAGCAGATAAGGCTATCCGTAGCATATTTGTTTTTCAGCAGAAAAACAAGTATCCACTGCAGATAAGCTTATCCACAGCAGTTTGTTGGTCAGCAGCAAACTCTAAGGTAAGCAGCATTTGTACTTAGAGAGTTTTGTAGCCATCAGTCTTTATTTCTACAAACTCCCCCTAGACTGATGCTACCAAAACTCTCTTACTTCTTTTACTGCTGAAGCTTTTCCATGATGCTGACTATTCTTGCAACCTCATATCCTCTCTGGTCCTTGCTGGGATTGTTAAGAGGAAGCTCAGATAGAGTCTTGATGTCTTTGCTTCCCATTTTGAAGATGGCCTTGCTTGAACACCTCATCTTCTATCCTTTAACATCTGTCAATGTGAACTCATTCTTTTCAGCATTGTAGGACCAACTGATGAATGGAGTGTGGGATTGGAGAGGTTTGGCATCAATGATTTCATCTTTGCTGGGGTTGAAGTAATGTATGATCACCAGCAACAGATGTCTCCCACCTTCATTCTCAGGCTCATTGGCTTCACCCAACTCCATCATTCTTCTTAGATAAGAATCTGGAAGCTGTAATACCTCATCAACGGTTGTATAAATTGATCTTCTTTCTTATGTTCTTCACCTGAAGACTTCAAACCTTTGATCTTGAGTGCCGTAGAACCAGTTGACAATTTCTTTTGAGTCTTCTAGTTGGGAGGTAGGTTTGGTTTTCTTCTTGGGAGGCAGTTGATGAGTAGGAGCTGGGTGGGAGGATTTGGACTTTGTTGGTGGAAAGGAGGGAGGTCTAGGATGGAGAGTGGAAGGTTGTTGGATAGAGTAAGTGGTGGATGAGGGAGAAGGCATGGGTTTCTTTGGTTTCCTTTCTTCTTCTTGATTGATTACCCTCTTCTTTGAGCCTTTCTTCCCTAGTCTTTCTTCCTCTTCCTTTTTGACTTTAAAGTAAAGGGCTTGCAGGTTCCTGAAACTCATGGGACCCAGCCTTTTTCCACTCTCTCCTCTAGCCTTTAGGAAGTCAATCATGACCTTCCTTTCTTCATGGGTTCTTTTGTTAAAGGCAATGGTCTTCTTGGATTTCTGTTTGGCTTTTTCTTCTTCTTTAGCCCTTTTCTTATTTCCCAATTGACCTTGCTGACCCATGAAGGCTCTGTAGATTTCTTTGTTTGATAGTTTCTCAAGGTAGCCTGCATCCTCACCTTGAGAAATCAGAGCCTCTATCCACTCCTCTCTCATTTCTTTGGCTAGTTCAGAATCAGTTATTCTGAACTTGGCCACTTCCTTCTTCTTCTTCTCTCTTTCTTCTTGTTCTTTATTAAATTGTTCTTGCAGTTGAAGAGCAAGACCTTCATGTTCTTGAAATTGATAGACTGTAGGAATCTTGACTTTCAGATCATCCAGCTGTTTGGCATACAGCTGGATCTGTTGTTCTCTGAGGAGAATGGCCGCTTTTCTTTCTTGATCTTTTCTTAGTTCAGCCATCTCCTCTTCTTCTCTTCTTCTTCTTTCCTTCTTCTCTTTCAATAACTTTTCTTCATCTTCTTCTGTCATAGGTCTTTTCCCCTTGTCTTTGCTGGATGCCTCAGCTTCAGCTTCATGGACTACAACAGCCGATGAGAGAGATGCTGTTGGGATCTCAGCTTCAACTTCATTGGCATGATGAGGAGTAGACACAGAGGAAGGAACTGCTTCACTCTCTTCCTTTTCCCATTCATTCCTATATATAGCTTTAAAGGCCTCTTTGATATTCTGAGTAGCCACTTTTCTTGACCCTTCTGCTGCGTTCGGTATGACAGTTGGTGAGGAGGGAAGGGATAGATCTGAGTCAGAGTCATTCACTGCAGGCGATTCCTCCTTATAAAGAGAAGCCTTGATGATTTTGATCATTTCTTGACTTTCTAAGGAGTTGATGTTGCAGATGAGTGATCTGAGCTCAAAGACCTTGTGCAAGAAGTCTGAAGGTAGGAGTAAGATCTCTTTGATTTTGATTGAGAGAGAAGACCCATTGCTTAGGAAGAAAGTGAAATCAGAGGAATCAGTGCTCACCCATCCTAGCACTTCCAAGTCCTTGACCATGATGTTGTACAGGAATCTTCACCAACAGATAATTTCTTCTTCAGTTAAAGCACTGCTCCTGATTAAGTCAAGTCTTCTTGGAGCCAGTCTTTGTTCTACTGTTGATGAAGATTCAGGATAAACCACCCTATTTGCTTCTTTTAGTAGTCTTTCAAACCAGGGCAGATTATCCTCCATTAAGTCGTAGAACCTGCTGATTGCAAGTTCTGCTGAGAGATCTGATGAAGTGTTGATACATCTTGTCAGATACATATTAAGAACCTGGAGGGTATTAAGAGTGTTCCAGTTTAGCTCTTCTACTCCATTAAACTCCCATCCAATCCAGAATCTCTCAGCTATGCCATCATACCCTCAAGCTAGAATGGAGTCGAATTCTAGCTTGTTTGAAGTTAGTGAGAATTGGGGAGTAGATGTTTGACTTATTATGGCTACAGCTTCAAGAAGTATGCTGAATGATGGAAGTGTGTCTTCATGGAGAGTTTGATCTTGCAACACCTCATCAACAGCTCGGACAACTATCTTCCAATCCTCAGTGATATCTTCCTCTTCATCTACTGAGTCTGGCAAGTCATGGATTTGAACAAAAGCAGGTTTGTATAGCGAACTTTGAAACATAATCTGCTCTTGTATCCATTCTTCTAGGCTGTCCGCATCATCTTCCTTGGTAACTACCTCCCCCTTTTTTGGTTGCATCAGTGCATAGAGTGTTATCTGTTTGAGTGTCCACTTATATAAGGGAGGGAGAAGTCATTGGAGAGCAATGATGGGCTTCATGTATAGAGACTTGGTGCCGCAGTTTGGACACTTCAGCCTCTAGCATTGCCACCCTGGCCGTCAATTCCAAATTATGAAGTTTTAGTCTGTCCTCATCCACAGTTATGGAATCCTTGGAGCTGGAAGGGGTCTTAAGCCTAGCCTCTGTATCTCCATCACCCTGGTTTTCTTGGCGCCTTGGATTCCTCTCAGTGAAGAGTGTTTCTAAGGAAACATCATCACTGTGAGATGTCGTGGTTAGGGTCTTAGTTATGTTATCACTGTCCTCCCGGTCAGTTGATGTACCAGGAGTAGTGACAGCCCTTTCCACATTCACTCTATCATCACTTCCAGAGTGAACCTTCTTGGGTGATGAACTTGGGTTGGGTGCATTAGCAGCCAAGTTAATCAATACCTCCGAGATAGTGGTAGTTGGAGAAGGTTTATCATCTTGACTAGGTGCCTCTGCACTTAAGTTCAAAGAAGAGAAATAATGATATGGCTCAGCGGGTTGTTCTATGGATCCAGGATGTGATCCTGATCCTAATAGAGAAACTTCCAAGGAAGTCTCTCTAATGGTGTGGCTATCCCTTTTGATATTCTCATCATAATATTGGGCTTCTGAATGAGGGCTTTTAGGTTGGGATTGGGCCTGTGAGACAAGAAGAGAAGGAGTCTTCTTGCTCCTTTTTCTAGTGTATGTCGTTTCAACTGGGTCCCTTTGTTCCAGTTGAATGATAACATCCAAAACAGATGTAAGTGATTTTTGTACTTGTGCATCTTTAGTAGTTTGCACAGGGGTTCGAGCAATGAAAGCAGCTTGTTGTTCAGGATTTGAAGTGGAGGGTGTGGGATCAGTATCAGCTGGGATTGATGAACTGTCACCCTGGGTACTTTGTATGTTCAGCATTGTAGATAACAATGGAACATTGACCCCTGAGAACTTTTTGTAAACAGTTCTCATACTTTGAAAAATATTATTTTTATGACCCAACATGATGTAGATTCTTGCAGGTTTTGAGAGATCTTTTAGTTCCTGGTTGAAAACCTCTTGCAAGAATCTGGGGTACATAAAAAATTGTTGTTTTGCACCCTCTTGAAGGTTATATCTCAAACCCTCAAAGATGAGGTGTGCAAAGTTGAAGTCTAAGTCAGCAACCATACCATGGAAAGAATAGGCAAGTGCAGAGATCACTTGATGCCATCCACTTCTCTTTTGAGATATGCATTGTAGAAGAGTGTGGCAGAGATACTTCCATGGAGGGCCCATCAGTGCCTTCTCTATTATGTACTCATTTTGATTTCCAGTGTACCATATGGATACAAAGGTCCTCATGTATTCTTGTTTTTAGTATGAGATGACTGCCCCCTCATCTTGAAGCTGAAGATGTTTTCGGAGAGTAGCTTCAAAGATGATGATGTCCTTGCCGTCTACCTTGAATTTTATTTGGGGAATCCCCTGTTCGGTAGAGTAGACGGCGGTATTCCAAAAATCCTCCATATAAGGAATATAATTGGTAGGGTTGACTGTTAGTGCAAAATGTATCTTTGATCGGCACAGAAAGTCGATCATATCATCGAACCCCTCGGACTTCTTTCCTTTGGTTAAGTATGCCGTGAGGTTGTGATATGGGGAGAACTTATCTTCAGGATTGTTTATGTCTGCCATTTTGTTGGATTTTGGAATGAAAGAGGAAGGTTTTGAAGGGTGGTTAGGAATGGAAGGCTTTGAATGCTGTGGGGGCTTGAGAGAAAGTGATGGGAGTTAGGGCGAAATTGAATGTAAAGGGGTGGTGAAGAAACTTGATTTGTTCTTATAACGGTAGAGGAGGGAAAAGCAAAATGACTTGTATACTACAACCTCATTCACTTTTTACTGTTACAGCTGTAATGCACTATAGTAGTCATGGTAAAGACTGAAAGGAATTTTTACAGTAGGTAAAATGTAATTTAGACTTATTTTTACCCATCAGCAGGAAACTTGGTTACTGTGGATGGTTAAGCCTATCCGCTACAAGCTTGGTTGCGGTGGATAGTTAAGTCTGTCAGCAGCAAACACTATTGTTGCTGATGGATACATTGATCCATAGCAAGGGAGTTGCTGCTGATTGCTTTAAAGCTATCCAAAGGAAACTTGTTCCTGCTGATAACTTAAAGCAGTTAGTGGCAAAATCTTTGATGCTGATTATTAAACCTGTCAACAGTAAAAATGGATGCTGCTGACTTGTAACTTTTATTTATAACAAAAGACAAACATATTTACAAATACAAAATTTTAGAGACATATTTTAATCAAAGTTCATCATACCAATAGTTTCAACTAAATATCTAAATCTAGCTTCATCAAACGGTTTTGTAAACAAATCAGCATATTGCTCATTGGTATGAACTTTGGTTAAAATAATTCTCTTTTTCTCAGCTTGATCTCTTATGAAGTGATACCTGATGTCAATGTGCTTTGTCTTGGAGTGCTGCACCTGATTGTTTGTGATTGATATAGTACTCATGTTGTCAGTGTGAATGGGAGTTGCCATGAAAGTCATCCCATAATCCAGCATTTGGTTTTGTATCCAGATGACTTGTGCACAGCAACTTGAAGCTGCAATGTATTATGCTTCTACTGTAGAAGTTGAAACACATGTTTGCTTCTTGCACTGCCATGAAATCAGTCTCCCTCCCAGAAACTGACATCCCCCTAAAGTGGACTTTTTGTCCAAGTTGCATCCCCCATAATGGTCAGTGTATGCATACATATTGAACTTATCATTTTTAGAGTACCATAGCCCAAGTCTTGGGGCTCCCTTTAGGTATCTGAAATTCTCTTGACAGCTTGAAGATGTGAAATCTTTGGAGCTTCTTGGAGTCTTGCACAGAGACATACTGCAAACATGATATCTTGCCTTGAGGCAGTGAGATACATGAGAGACCCTATCATTGCACGGTACTGATGTTGATCATTGTCTTGACCATGTTTGTCTGGAGTCAGCTGATGGTGCACTTGCATAGGGGTTCTTACAGCAGAGCAGTCAGCCATCTTGAATCTTTCCAGAATGCTCTTGACATATTTGGATTGGCTGATGAAGATTCCACTTGGAACTTGTTTGACTTGAAGACCCAGAAAGAAATTTAGCTCACCCATTGAGCTCATTTCAAACTTTGAGTGCATCAGGATCTCGAAGACTTTACACCAGTAAGATTTCTGTAGGTCCCTCGGGTGTGGCGGATCGTCACATGCAAGTGGGTCTACTAGTCGGACCGGGTGCGGAATACCCGTGACTAGGTGGAGAGTCTTACGAAACATAGTAAACCGATAAGATAATCACTATAAACGTTCGTCTATTATAAACACTTGAAGGTTACAGAGAGAAGTTCTGAGATTACAAAGTTCTGCGTATTTGCTAATCTGAATGCCTATGATTGCGTACTTATCCACTGTCAACCATTCCTATTTATACATGACCTGATGCATGCACACTTAGCAAGTGCGCAGGGCAATTTGCTCATGCGTACTTAGCAAGTACGCATAGGTATTCTTGCGTACTTGCTAACTATGCAGGAACTACTTCCTGCACACATACATGTGCGCAAAACACTTAGAGAAATCTGCAACAGCCAATATGTAAAAGTAAATACAACTCGATAACTAATACATACAGACACTTACAAACAAAGACAAATACATACATGAAAGTACTAAACTAAGACTCTATCTATCCAGAATCTATCCAGAGTGTTTGTCACAGGAAAGTGCTTCAACAAACTCCCCCTTGACAACAGCTCTGGATCATCTTCGATCTTTAGTCTTCAGTCTTCGGTCTTCAGTCTTCACAGCTATGCATCTTTATCTTCCATCTTCTTCTTATAGTCAAGGCAGAACTTGATCACCTTGTCATATTTAGAAGCAAGGAATTTCGTTCGTATGCATGCAATACCTGTCTGCTAGTGCCTCCAGATCTTTCACAGAGAAGTTAATGAAGCAGACTTCATCAAATACTCTGATTAGTTCCCTCGGCACTAAGCATCCACTTTCTGACCTCACCTTTCCAATCACCACAGCCTCGCCCGTCTTTGGATCTACGTACCAGTACCACATGTCACCAAGGATATCCTGAGATAACTTGCTCAGGGGAATCTTGGTTTCACATAGCATTGGCTTGTATACCAATTTCTTTAAGAATTTCTTAGTCACAGGATGTCTTGTTGTCTTATCCTTGACTATCTTGGGCACTTGAGGCTTGAACATATCAAACTTCCCAGATCTTGCTTCCCGCTGTAGAACCACCCACAAACCCATCGCCACTGCATGATTAGAATGACCCAGCAGCTCTCGGTTTGCTAGGTTCACAAGGTCGTATTTGGGTAATGAGTTGAATGCTTCACTGGTTGGTTTCAAGTATTGAACCCCCCAGATCTTTTGATTGCGAACAACTGGTTATCCTCCTCGAACCTTACAGCCAAGATCATCCCTGTTGCCCCTTGTTTGTCTATGATAGGCGTCTTTTGCTAAACAGGAGCTGGACCCTTAGATGAAGTAGAAGGCATATTTTTTTCTTTCGGTGCATCCGGATCCACAGGTGTAGGGTCAACTGGGGAGGTTTCAGTCGAGGCTACCACATTACTAGCATGCTCGACTGAACCTGTGTCGAGCTGAGCTTCGAAGGATGGAAATTCAAAGATCTCTCCATCTTCTAACACATACTCTCCTTCCCCGTCGCCCTTGGGAATTTCAATTACTACATCCTCATCATCATCATCCCAATCATCACCAGAGTCGATCTCTCCTTCTTCTAGATTATAGATAGCATCGATCTGTGCTTCCTTGGAATAGTCAGGCTCTAACTATAAGATCTCGTCATCAGATAGATCCTTAAGCACATCAGCTGCTGACATTCCTTTGTCACCACCACCCGAGGTATCACCACCCTCTTGATGAGTAGACTCCCCCTGAGCCATTGGAATAGCAGAGATGGGCACAATTGCTAAAGCATGATGCTCACCTCCACTAGGACCGGCTTCAGGATCCTTGTCTTTGTCCTCATCCTTAGTCAGGTCAACAGGATGACAAGCCTCATCACCAGTAGTTTTCTCCTTCTCTTTCTCCTTCTCCTTATCTTTCTCCTTATCTTTCTCCCCCTGAGCATCAAGCTTCTTGGTCAGATCAGCAATTAGTTAGACCATCAGCTCATGCTCTTTCTGTTGAGTATCAAACCTCAGCTCTAGAGATGACCTGTGACCCAGAATCATTTCATTTGTCCTGATTAGAAGCTCGTTCTGGGCCATGACATTCTTCAGTCTCTCGTCAGTCCCCGTTCTCTGGCTTCTTAGAATCCTAGCTTCATCCACCAACGAATTAATATGTGCTTGTTGAGCGTCAGATTCCTCCTTTGACTTCCAAATAGTTTCCAATAATCCAACAACTTGGGTTTCCAGAACATCTATCCTTGCATCATTAGGATCAGGATGTCTGGATGATGACGCTTCAGCATTGTGAATTGGGGAGGAGAAGATGGTGTCAAAGTTAAACCCTTGAGTAAATTCCCCATAGTTGAAGGGTTGACTTAAAGGATCATTGGTGGTTGTTGGGATTGTAGATGTGATAACGGTTGTAGGTGTTATGGAAGGGGTGATGGTGACTGACTCCGTGCGAATTGGAGTAGTCACCGCCACCTGGGCAGATGTGATAGGGAGGGTCACTATCACAGGAACCTCCTCCTCCTGGGCAGATGTGATTGAAGTGACTGCCACGTCAGGTTGTACCTGTGGCCTCCTCCTCTGTCTCCTGTATAGCTACTGTGAAGGTGGGGTGGAAGCTGAATCAGAACTCGCAGCTGAAACTTGTACTTGCTGCTGAGGACTCACCACCACCTCACTAGGAATAGGTTGTTACTGCAGATCCCCCTGCTCTTATGTATACTTTCACGTCTTTGCCTTTGAATAGCAGCGTCAGAGTCAGAATCTGGCTCATATTCGCTGCTAGAGGACTGTCGCTTTCTCTTCAAGGACGACTCAGGAAGGGTGACCTTTGTCGTTCTCCTCGGGTGAACCTGCGATGGTGCATCATCGGAATCAGAAGAATCAGACTCCGTCTCTTCCGAGTCGGATTCCTCAGCACCACCATTACCTTCTTCTTCGTCTCCACCATCCGACGATCCATCTTCACTTTCAACTTCCTCCTCTTGTTGTTGTTGTTGTTGTTCATCTGAATGCTCACTCAATTCTGGCTCTGAATCGTGACTATACCACCTCCAGTCACCTGGTGCCATGTATGCTTCATTTATAAGGTGGCCAAAGAGTGTTGTGTGCTCAGGGGTAGGATCTACACTGCCTGGCTTTAAAAACTGTGCAAACACCCTTTTGTCCACCCTTTTAACTTGCAATCTCTCCCTGGTAGCGGGTAGGTTTGGCAACGCATCGTTTATCAGAAGTTGCACAAACCTAGGGTATAACAAGAACCTGAACCTCTCAGCCGTGTTGATCTAGTCGTTGATGGCTTTGAATATGTATCGTGAGAAGTTGTAGCCCTTGTTGAGAGATAAGCCAACCATGGCTGCGGCAAGGTCATGACCCATTGCATCCTTTCCAGCTTTTCTTGAGGAGATGCACATGATCATGACGTGGCCAAAATATATCCATTGGTCAAGCACCCACATTTTCTTATACGAAGCATAGTCTCTCGCACCGACATATCCCATTCGTTGCCTCCAACAGCCATCCACAAAGTAGTCTGGATAGGCTGTCGGGTCGGTCGAGAGATCTTGGAATTGCAGGACGCTTCTAATTGTATCTTCAGAGAAGGCGATGTCATGACCAGCCACTGTAGCCCTTATAACATTGGGGGTTACCATGCAATCATGCTCCGTAGTCTCCCAAAATTACTCTAGATAAGGTCTTGCAACGATTGGGTCAGCTGAAATAGCGTAGCTGATTCTTGACTGGTTCAAGAAATCAACTATCTCTCGATACTGAAGCGCTGCACCCTTCCATTCCAGTTGAGTATTAGCTAACAGATTGAATTCGTTTGTAAACGCCCGAGCCATAATCTGCAAAAACACACAGAAAACATAATCAGAACAACAAGTTTCATTGGAAATGAACAAACATGACGCAGTATAGCAGTTACTCTTTGAACTGAAATTTCAGACTTAGAAATTTTTCCCAAGTGTTGGTCCTGCGTACTTAGCAAGTACGCAGGAATTTCCTCTTGCGTACTTAATAAGTACACAAGAATTACTTCTTGCGTACTTGCTAAGTGCGCAAGAAACATACTAGTTTAAAAATGTCAGAAGTTGTCAAAATCAAACGATGTTCAAAAAGGAGGTGGATTAGGTCACCACAAGGTCGGAATCAGTGATCACGACCTATGGGACCAACCTTCACACCAAATACTTGCTATACTAGTCCAATTTTGACCTAATCGATGACCCTGACGAACCGTCGGTCAAATCCAAGCCCAATGGTCAAAATCAAAGATTAGACGGACGATTAAGGGTTGATTACAGGTTTTAATTAAGTTTTAATTATCAATATTTACTCAGACAACCAAACCTATGACTAAAAACTTGAATCAAAAACCCTAAGATTTAAGACTCTGAATTGGTCCAAAGTCGCGAATTTTGTGGATGGATTGGCTCAAGATTCTCACCGATTGATTGTTACACGATGATGATACTAGAGATGTGACAAAAAATCCGTTAGGAACACTCGGATTTTTTTGAAGAAAATTGTCGGAGGGAAAATGAACAGGCGTTAATTTTGAATGAGATAAATCTCTGAAATTTTCTAACTCCTGTTTATATACCCAACACAAAACGGTCTTGCGTACTTGCTAAGTGCGCAAGCGTTAACTCATGCGTACTTACAAGTGCGCAAGACTTAACTCTTGCGTACTTGTTAAGTACGCAGGGCTTACTTCATGCGCACTTGTCAAGTACGCAGAAACCCTTAAGTGTGCAAACTTTCAACTCAAATTATGAAGATTTCAAGTCAAATAACGAACAGGATAAAACATATTCAATCAAGAGGATTCAAAATCAATTCAGGAAGGTTAAACACAAATATTTTTGGTTTTTCTGATTAAGATTGAACTGGTCATGAACTTAAAAATCTCTTTGATCATTTCTAGATAGAGGATCATATCAGGCTAACTTATAGCAAAAACGATACAATATAATATAAACATCAAATAATATTGGATCATGTCATGGATTACTATTTATTCATACATAATAAGCACATAAACAAGTAATTCAAGTTGACAATATTATAAGATTTGAAACTATAAGCATCTTTGTATCACGTTCTTATGTCTTAAGGTATTAATTATAAGATATACAACGTGTACCCCACTAATATGCTACAATAATGTAAATTGCACTATCTCAAGGCATCTACGATTTTCCCAATGATTTTCTAAATTTTCAAAATGAAGCTACATCAATTAGCACAGGAAAAATCAAGCACAATCCATAAGGATTATCAGGAATCATAAGATTCAGAATCGAGTGATTCATTTGTCTTGGTTTCATTTGATTTTCTTCATTGAATATCGGTATAATGATTCAGGATAATGAGTATGGTGTTTGAATAAGGTAAGGGAATCCAACTTTTATCTGGATTTGATTTCAATGAATCAGGAGTGATTCAAGGGTGAATACATGCTCAACGGTTGATGTAGAGACTTGCATACTTGTGAGTATGGGCAGTGAGATGAACCGCATTAATTGTGCTAATGACATAACCCGAAACTGACCTCAAAAGAAAATTATTGCCAAAATCTAACATCCTTTATTTGATAATGATCTTGTCTATTCTTTTACGCACACACACACTAGCAAACATGGGTTTAAATCACAGTTGTAATTTATAGATTAAATTTCCACACTACTAGTGATTCAAAGACGCATACAGCCTACTGACAATTTAAATTACTTGTAAATAAGCAGATTAAAAACATAATAATTTATACAATTAAGTAAGCATGACGCAATCATTTCTCATATGAGCAGTCTGTGACGTTTAGATCATTTCTGATGTACTATCATTTCCTCTTTTCTCAAGTTAACTTTGAAATTTTCTCCATTTTCTATTTTGTTTTTTATTTTGTAAAATATTTTCGAAAGTTAAAAGAACTATACAGAAAACTTAAAAGAAAATAAAATTTAACTTTCATGAATTGAATTGATTTACGAAAAACAAGTTTTTCACTCAGGATTGAACATTCCTATCAAGTTGACAAGATACTCAAAACGGGATCGATCAAAAGCCTTTGTGAAAAGGTCAGCAAGATTGTCATCCGTGTGAACTTTAACAAGTTCCATTAAATGCTTTTCAGCACAATCACGGATGAAATGATGGCGAATTTCTATATGTTTAGTTTTGGAATATTTTACCGGGTTATTTGTGATGGACATTGTGGCATTGTTATCAATGAACAAAGGAGTTCCAGTGAAGTTCAAGCCGTAGTCTCTCAATTGCTGCTGAATCCACAATATCTGAGAGCAACCGCTCGCTGCAGCAATGTATTCTGCTTCACAAGTTGAGACAGAAACCGTTGACTGCTTCTTACACTGCTAGGAAACCAGTCTGTATCCTAAGAATTGACATCCACCAGAAGTTGACTTTCTGTCAAGGTTACAACAGCCATAATCTGAATCAGTGTAGGCTTTGAGGTCGAATGACTGCTGCTTAGAGTACCAAATACCCAATCGAGGTTTCCCTTTCAAGTATCTGAAAATTCTCTTCACGGCTATCATATGTGACTCCTTCGGTTGAGACTGAAACCTTGAGCACAAGCACGCAGCAAGCATTATATCGGGTCTTGAAGATGTGAGATACATAAGTGATCTGATCATCCCATGGTACAATCTGCAATCCACATCCTTTCCGTCTTTGCCAGAATGCATACCATGATTGACTGGGATAGGTGTGCCATAAGTACTGCTATCATTCATCTTGTATTTTGACAAGATGTCCTGCACATACTTAGTTTGATGTAGATAAATGCCATCCTCTCTTTGACTGACTTGCAGACCCAGGAAGAATGAAAATTCACCCATGTTACTCATTTCAAACTTGGACTTCATCACCTGTTCGAATTCCCTACACATCCCTTCATTGGTAGATCCAAAAATAATGTCGTCGACGTATACTTGTATAAGAAGAATGTCACCTCCTTCTTTCCTAATGAAGAGGGTCGAGTCAATCTGTCCACGGTCGAAACCATTAGACAATAGATGTTTAGATAATGTCTCATACCATGCCCACGGTGCTTGATGAAGACCATAAAGTGCTTTGTCGAGCTTATACACTTTATTGATATTATGCGGATCTTCAAAGTCGGGAGGTTGAGTGACATAGACCTCTTCATGAACTTTTCCATATAGGAAAGCACTCTTCACATCAAGTTGATAGACCTTGAAGCCGACATATGTGGCATAAGCCAAGAACAGTCGAATGGCCTCAATTCTAGCAACTGGGGCATATACTTCCGTGTAATCCAAGCCCTCTTGTTGATAAAAACCCTGAACAACCAATCTTGCTTTGTTCTTCATAACCACATGATGATCATCCGTCTTGCATTTGAACACCCATCTGGTTCCAATTGGTTGAAAGCCTTTTGGCAAGTCAACCAAATCCCACTGTGCAACTTTTGGAATTGAGACCATTCATCTTGCATCGCCTCAATCCAGCAGTTGTCAGTGAGAGCCTCCTTCACATTCTTCGGCTCTAACTGGGATACGAATGCAGCATGCAGACATGTTTCCATGACACCAGTGTCAAGTATCTCTGAGTAAAGACTAGTTTTCTCTGCAATGGTTCGATGACGAGTTTGAACACCGACATGAGGATCACCAATAATGTTGTCAATTGGGTGATTCTTATGCACTCTCGCCTCTGGTACATTCGGTTCTTGAATTTTTGAATTGAGATTCGTGCTTAACTTCCCCATTTCTTGTGTTCCAGAAGAAGAGGATTCAATGTTAATTGGATCAGCTGGAGCTTCATTTCCTACAGTTGTGTTAGGATTAGCTTGAGTTTCATCTCCATTAACATGAATATCTTCACTATCATCACCATTAAGAGTTCTAGATGCAGATACGGCATTGGAATCAGGAGTTACAATCGGTACAGTAGCACGAGTAGAGAAACTGGAGTCATCGCCGCCACCCAATAATTCATAAACATTTGCGGCGTCAACTGTAGATAGATCATGAAGATTGAATGACTTGAATAGCGCATCGTAATCAAAACCCCAAGTTGGACCAGTTGGTTCTGGTGGAATGCTGTGTTTACTGCAATCCACTTCAAACCATTCCTCGACAGTGCGAGTTCCTATATTGTACAATCTCTTGCAAGGCGAGTTGGCAACGTATCCTAAGAAGATGCCTTCCATCGCTTTTGCATGAAACTTAGACTGGCGGTCTTTGTACTGTAGCAACAAGGAACAGGGAATACCAAAAGGAAATAGGTAATCAAGATTGGGAAGTCGATTTTTGATCAACTTGTAACAAGTCTTGTTGTGCCTCTTCACAACCAGAACTCTGTTCAAGACGTGACAATCTGTATTAACTGCTTCTGCCCAGAATGTGACAGGAAGCTTTGCATCCGACAGCATAGTCCTTGCATTCTTAATCAGTTTCCTGTTCTTCCGTTCTGCAACTCCATTCTGCTGTGGTGTGTACGGGGCGCTGAATTCATGACGGATCCCCTACTTGAGACAGAAAAGTTCCATCAAATTATTCTTGAACTCAGTTTTGTTGTCACTCCTTATTCTTCTAACCTTCAGCTTGCAAAGAGATCCTAAGCTCACCATCAGGTATTGAAGAATATCAGCAGTCTCGTCCTTAGTACCTAAAAAATGCACCCAAGAAAAACGTGAGAAATCATCAGTTACAACCAGACATAACGACTTACCTCCAATACTCCTGATACTTATGGGGCAAAACAGATACATGTGTAATAGCTCCAAAGGGGTATCAATGGAGTTTTGGAGCTTGGGCTTGTGAGACTTCCGCTGCTGTTTGCCTTTTTTACAAGGCATACAGTCATCTGCAACGGTAAATCTCAGCTTAGGAACCCCGGTTACCAAACCGTTTCGAACAAGATGGTTCATTTTACGATACGAAATATGTCCGAGTTTCTTATGCCACAAGATAGAGTCAAGCTCTGTCGCTTTGGTAAGCAAACAAGTAGCAACTGATGAGGTGGTTGTTGCCACTCATATCAATCTGATAGGTGTCGTTTGTCCTTGGCGCTCTCATCAGGATCCAATCTTCAGCATCTTCAAAACCAGGCTTGAGAATCAAGCATTCATTATTATCAAACATCACCGAGTACTCCTCGTCGTACATTTGGGAGACACTCAGCATGCTTCAGTTGCTCGCAAAAGTTGACATTGTCAAAACTGACACAACCATTTGATACCACGCCTTGACACGTTGTACTGCCGCCTTTCTCTCCAGCAAAGGCCACATAGCCGCCTCTGAATGGTTTCACGTCTTGAAGCAAGGCCATGTTTCCTGTCATGTGCCAGGAGCATCCACTATCTACATACTAGCGGTTAGAGATAGTACCCTTCGGATGTCCCTGAACGAGTCACAAAAAGAATTAGTTAGATTTGGAGACCCAAGCCATATTGGTCTTGGGTCGTCCATCCTTTTCAAAATAAACTACCTCTTTTAACTCACAGTCGTGATGACTGTTCAAAATGGATGAATCTTTAAAAGAATTAGGACTAGGAGATTGAGAATTTTTAGATTTGGCAGTCCAGGACCTCTTCGTTTTCTTAACCAAAATAGTAGACTTTGGTTTAACAACAGCAGGTGAACTTGTGGAAGCTTCACCTGATTGAACTGAAGTCAGCTGCTCTAGCTTTCTCAACCTCTTATTGCTTCTCCTCCTCTGTGGTTTAGAGAGTTTCACCACACGTTTCTCACCAGTACGTGTACTACCAGAGGTAGATACACAAGGTACAGCAGGTTGCTTTACCTTTCTTGAAACAGATGGTTTGGCCTCAGATTTGATCTTTGGTTTTGCCATCGGTTTAACTGGTGGTTTCACCACATTTTGTTTTGGACATTTGGGAGGTTTCGCTGATGGCGACTTAGGGATGACAGCCGGTTGTGAAACAATAGGCCGTTTCCCTTGGTTCTTTGAAGGACAGTTCACAAAAATGTGACCAACCAAGCCACAGTGAAAGCAAGTCCTCTTGTCTGTGTAAGTTCTCCTGTAAGGTTCAGAAGATCTTGCATTAGATGACTCAGCATTATGAGTAGGAGGAGTTGGTTTGGGAGCAGGATTTTGACCCGATACAGATTGGTTCTTAGGAGTATAGTATTTTTGCAAATTTTCTTTGTAACCAAGCCCATAGTGAGCTGAAAAAGCCTCTTTCTTTACTTGATTAAGATTTGTATACCCCCCATAAAGCATTACCTTTAATTTATCATTAGATTCAATGATATCGGGTTCAGTTAAAATACAGTTATCACTATTAGTGATAATGTTTTTCTTGACTTTCTGTTCAGATAACAACTCCTCAGATACTACTCCTTCAGGGAAAGTGTTAACCGACCCATCATCAGAAGCAGTAAAGAACTCCTCATCAGATGTGGAGTTAGCCTTACTTGAGGAATCATCCTTTTTAGAGGAGTCATCCTTTCCTGAGGACTCATCAAGACAAGTTAGATCAATGTCTACTAAGCTGTTGACAAACTTCCCGCTAACTGGTAGAGGAATGGCATTAGTACCCAGCCCTAAGCCATTCATTTTCCTCACTACAGATTCGTAGTGTTCCACCACAAAACGGGAGTTTTTCAACTTCTCATTAGAACATTTCAACTGCAAGATTTCATTTTGTAGCTTGTTAATTTCATTGTTCCTTTTCTCCAACCCCTTATATGCAATATCCAAGTGAAGCTCTTGATCGCTCATTTTTAGTGAATAATCACGTTTTTCATTTTACAATGTTTCAATTGAATCTTTAAAACATTTTTCATTTTCTTTATAACTTAGAGCTGCAATGCGAAGGGGTTCGACCTTGTCTTGAAGCTTAGAATTTTCAAGTTTTAAGCCTAGACATTTAGAACAATAAATAACAGAAAAAGGATTAGAATCTACCTCAGACGATGAACTTGTTGCTTCTCCAATGGCCATGAGGGCAACAACAGTAGTAGATTCCTCTTATCAGCTACAGAAGCTTCCTTTTCTTCAGCTACCTTCTCGTCAGCTTCCTTTTTGTCAGCTTCCATCAACTCCATGATCTCAGCCATGAGACCAACCTGAGTTTGTGCAATGATGGCATCTTCCAGATGAAAAACCCAATCAAAGTTGTCGTCCTGTTGAGCTACCAGTGCATTGGACGTTCCACTTTGGCTTTGATTGTGGTTGTTTGAGTTGTTGTAGCCATGGCTGTTTCCTTGGCTAGGTCTGGTGAAACCCAAAGCCGGTGCTCTGTCTTTTTGACATTCACGAGCAAAGTGTCCATAGTTTAGACACTTATAGCATTTGGCCATGGATTTGTCAAAACCAACCTTGGCATTAGAATGCCCGCTAATGAACTTTCTTCCTGTTCCTGGCTCTCCTCAAGATCATGGCCATATTCCATTGAATATCCATGTCCTCCATGTCATCAGGATCCACATGATTAAAATCTTCTTCAATTGTCTCGGGATCTGTAAGCTTGCCACGTATGAAGTTCTCGTAGGCCAGCATACAAGATGAAAATAGTGCTACATGATCTTCAACTATTTTGGCTATAGCTGACTGGTTAGCTGAAGTTGTTGCGGGAGGATTTCTTGAGGTGTGTTGTTAATGAGATCCACAACCTGATGCAGATGCATAGCATGGATGACCACTACAACCATTTGAGTGGTCTTCTTCAGTAGAGTTTCCAGAGAAGAGGGCAATTCCAGACCCCAGAGATTTGGTTGTAGAAGACATCCCATGATACATAAAAGGATCTTGTATATGAGGTCTTCCTGAGCTCTCCTTCTTTCTAAGGTTCGTGTTATGAGCTTGAACCTTTCCAATTGCCTCCTCTACTGTCATTTCATAGAATTTTGGATTTTCTCTCATCAGGGTTGTGTACATTTCAAACCTGGGTGGCAAAGCATCCAGAAACTTTTCCACCAACTCTTCATTGGGATACTTGAGCTCAAAAGCTTTCAATTCTGTCTGCAGATGATAGAATCTAGAGATGAGGTCATCTAAAAACTCATTCTCCAAAAATCTAAAGCATTCATACTGCTTCCTGAGTAGATCCCGTTTACTCTTCTTGATATCACTATTCCCTTCGAGGAATGGTCTTGCGTATTTAAGATTTGCTCTTGCGTACTTGATAAGTACGCAGGAGTAAATGATAAGTACACAGGATATAACTTAAGTACGCACAAGATTAGTCTTGCGTATTTAGTAAGTACGCAGCAAGACTGTACTTTTTGCCAGATATGGTAAGTACGCCGAACACTTTTTCACCAACTCTCACCAAACTATTCCGGTCACTGGAAACACACCGGAGATGGCAAAAATCGGACGGATGAACAATCAAAATGAGCCAAAGGGTCAGAAACTAGTTTCTAACCAACCTTTGATACTCAAAACACTCAAAATACACAACAAAAGTCAGTTTTTTGAGTATTTTTGCTTCTAAAATAGTGCTCAAGAGCTATCCCTATTTTATCACAAAAATCAACTAAAACACCTCCTTTTGCCTGTAAAACTCTGTAGAAAACTCTCCAAACTCACTCACAACACTCGAAATCAAGAGCAATGCTCTGATACCACTTGTAGGTCCCTTGGGTGTGGCGGATCGTCACATGAAAATGGGTCTACTAGTCGGACCGGGTGCGGAATACCATGACTAGGTGGAGAGTCTTACGAAACAAAGTAAACCGACAAGATAATCACTATAAACGTTCGTCTATTATAAACACTTAAAGGTTACAGAGAGAAGTTCTGAGATTACAAAGTTCTGCGTATTTACTAATCTGAATGCCCATGATTGCGTACTTATCTACTGTTAACCATTCCTATTTATACATGACCTTATGCCTGCGCACTTAGCAAGTGCGCAGGGAAATTTGCTTATGCGTAGTTAGCAAGTACGCATAGGTATTCTTGCGTACTTGCTAAGTACGCAGGAACTACTTCCTGCGCACATACAAACACTTACAAACAAAGACAAATACATACATGAAAGTACTAAACTAAGACTCTATCTATCCAGAATCTATCCAGAGTGTTTGTCACAGGAACGTGTTTCAACAATTTCTCCCCCTTCATCTTTGATAAATAAGGTCTGGTCAATGGCACCTCTTCTGAAGTTGTTGCTTAGTAGATATCCAGAAAAAGTTTCATACCAGGCTCTTGGGATTCATGTAAGCCATATAGAGCTTTGTCTAGTTTGAACACATGGTTAGGATGTGCAAGATCTACAAAGCCTAGAGGTTGTTTGACATATACTTCTTCACCAATCTTCCCATACATAAAAGAACTCTTGACATCCATTTGATAGACCATGAAATTCTTGGATGCAGCATATGCCAGGAAGATTCTGATGGCCTCTAGTCTGGCAACAGGAGCAAAGACTTCGTCATAGTCAATTCCTTCTTCCTGAGTGTAGCCTTGAGCTACAAGTATGGCTTTGTTCCTGACTACAATGCCTCTCTCATCTTGCTTGTTCCTGAATACCCATCTTGTGCCAATGGTAGATTGACCAGGTGGAAGATCAACAAGCTTCCAGACATCCTGTCTTTTGAATTGCAGCAACTCTTCCTGTATTGCCTCAATCCAACTGCTGTGTTGCAGAGCTTCATCTATCTTCTTTGGTTCCACTCGAGATAGAAAACATGAAAACAAACATATATTGGCCTCATGAGATTTGCTTGTTGTTAGAACTCCTTGGTGAACTTGGCCAATAATATTTTCTAGAGGATGTTTCTTGTTGATCCTTTGTGCTAGTACCACCTCCAGCTATATCCCTTGCTCAAGGTTTCTTTGATTTTGATCAGGGATTTCTTCATTCATGGTTGAAGAGTCTTCAAGATCAATAGCTACATCAGTATTATCAGCAATGGTATTTGCAGCATCTACAGCATTTACCGAAGAGTCTTCATTCAAGTTTTCATTTTCAGACAGGCTGTTGCTGGTGACATTAGAGAGTGTGGTTCTGGATGCACTTGCTTCAATGGCTTCCATTATAGATGGAGGATCAATGGATGGTCTTCTCAGACTCTGATAGAAGATTTTGGAAAATCTAGTATGTAGTCAGAGGAGGTGGAAGCAGGTGCTTGAGAAGAGGAAGACTCCATATTTGAGAAGATGAGAGGCTCAAATATTTGGGTGAAGGAGTCTATGTCAAAAATCCAGTTTGGGCCTTTTCCCTGTTCACAGACAATGTGTTCTCTGCATTCACATTGGCTGATTCTTCCACAATTCTTGTTCTTGAGTTGAATACTCTATAGGCCTTGGATTGAGAGGAATAGCCCACAAAATATCCTTCATCAGATTTGGCACCAAACTTAGGAAGAACCCCGTGTGATCAGAATTGTGCATGGACATCCAAACGGTTTTTGAAATCCAATGTATGGAACTCTTTGGAACCATAGTTCATAGGGTGTCTTGTTGAGAGGCTTGACTATGAGAACTCTATTTTGCACATAGCAGGCAATGCTTACTGTTTCTGCCCAAAATGTGAGAGGCAGTTTTGAGTCAGCCAACATAGATCTTGCTGACTCAATTAGAGTTCTGTTTCTTCTTTCAGCAACTTCATTTTGTTGAGGAGTTCTTGGAGCGTTGTATTGCCTTTCAATTCCCTTGCTCTCACAAAAACAGTTCAAAGTGTGGTTCTTGAACTCTGTGCCCTGATCACACCCTATGATCTTCACATTCTGATTGCTTTGATTCTCTACCTTAAGGATGTAGGATTTAAGGATATCAGCAGTTTCATCTTTAGTTCTCAAGAAGTATACCCATGAGAATCTGGTGTAGTCATCAGTTATCACCAGATAGTATGACTTCTTGCCCATTGACATAATATTTATAGGACCAAAGAGATCCATATGCCGCAGCTGTAGTGGAGTATCATTTGTATTCAAAGTCTTGGGCTTGTGAGAACTCTTGTGTTGCTTCCCTTTCAAACAAGTAATGCAGTGATCTTCTAGTTGGAATTCTTTATCAGGAAGCCCTCTGACAAGATTGTCCTTTACCAATTTGTTGATAGTTTTGATGTTAACGTGGCTTAATCTCCTGTGCTAGAGAGCTGATTCATCAACAGAAGCTTTTGACAGAAAACAGGATACATTGCCAGATGGAGTGACCTCATTCATGTCAAGCACATAAAGATTTTCTTTTCTCTGAGCAATTAATAAAATCTTTTTTAGAGGAGGTTTGGATAAGCCAGGAGATAGTACAAAGCATTCTTTGTATGTGAAGAGCATCCAATGCTTTTGATCACAGACCTGGGAAACACTCATGAGATTGAAGTCCAATTCTTTGACATAATTTACTTTATCAATACTCAATCTTTCATTTGACACAGTCCCTTATCCAGTAATAGATCCTCCTTTTGAGTCACTCCCAAAGGCAACATATCCTTCATTGAAGTGTCTGAAGTTGGAGAGGATGGATCTGTTGCCTGTCATGTGCGTGGAACAACCACTGTCTACCACCCAAGTGTTATTCTTGGGTCCTGTCTGCCCCTGAGGCGGTATCTCAGTTGTGTCTGCCATAAGAGCTTGGTTGTTAGCAGGCAGATCTTCATACTGGAAGCTCCAGTCAAATTCAGAAGTTCCAACCGCTGCACAAGCTGCAGTTTGAGCTGGAGGAGTAGCTTATTGTTGTTGTTGTCTTTGTTGGGCTTGCTGAGCTTGTCTTGATTGAGGAGCTGCTGGGTTTGCCCTAGGTGCCTTGCATTTTCTAGCGAAATGACCCAGTTGGTTACTGTTGTAACATCTTAATTTGCTTTTATCCAAGCCAACTCTGGTGTTGGAGTTGTTACTTGGAATGGGTCTTCCGGATCTAGAGTAGAACCTTTTTGCTCTTATAGATAGCATGGCATACGAGTGCTCTATGTCCATTTCTTCTAAGTCATCTGGATGGAAGCATTCCAAATCCTCCTTGATAAAGGACATGTTGCTTGATTTTTCAGAAACAAAAGCAGTAGAGGTTGAGGCTTGAGGAGGAGCTTCAAGAATAAATGGTGAGGTATTTGATTGAGAGGTAGGAGTTTGAGAATGTGTGATGATGGGAGGATAATAGTTGCTTGAACTAGGACCTGAGTGGTCAGAGTAGAGGGCAGAAGAGGTGGTGGTGGATGTTGAGGCTGTTTGGTAGCTTGAGCTTCTTTCTTTTGATGGACATTGTGTAGAGTGTCCAACAAATCGGTAGAGACCTGATGAACTTCTTGAGAATACCTTCATTCTCCAGGTTCACCTTTGAGCACTGCAGCTCACCTACAAGATAGGTAAATCTGTTATATAAAACCGTTAGAGACTCACCTTCCTTCAGACGAAGTTTTCATATTGCTGCTTCAGGATGTCTCTTCTGTTTTCTTTCACTTCTTCTGAACCAACAAACATCTTTCAAGAGCCTCCCATTGCTCTTTTGCAGTTTTATAACCTCTGAAGTTATGAAAAACTTCATTTTGTAAGCACATCTAGATGGCTCCCAAGGCTTTGAAGTCTATGTCCATTTTCTTGATGTCTTCATCAGAGTACTTTGAGGGTTCTTTGGGAACCAGTGCACCTCCGGAATCAGCAGAGGACACCATGGGTATGTATGGTCCATCTTTAATGGATTTCACATCCCATATTCCTGATAGCAGAAGAAGCTTTCCATTATGTTCTTCCACATATCGCAGTCTTCCCCAGACACCAGTCTTGGTGGTCTGTTGATGCTTCCAATATCTTCAAATCCATTGTTTTGATCCATTTTGTTTTGATTTGTGATAGTGAGAGACTTTAACAAAGAGATAGTTTAGAATAGAACCGAAGAATGATTAAACAAGTGTGAGTTTGTTTAATCTGTGAGCCAAAGCTCTGATACCACTTGTAGGATCGGTAAATACAAGATGGTTCTATTCCAGTTGAGATTGGGGGAAACAATCGCAACTTAATCAAAGTAAACAAGTAAACACAAGAAGTACTGATAAATGCAATTTGTATTAAGCTTCAATGGTTACAAGATTACAGAGAAAACTCTAAGAAAAGCACTTTGATACAATGACTCTAAGTACTACTTATATAGTAACTTAGAATCAAGACAGACCCTTGATTCTAAGAATCAGATCTAACACAAACCATTGATCTTGTATTGAAGCTATTCTACATATAATGACAATAAACACTATAAAAATTAACTTTACTCAAACGTCTTCTTAGGCATCATTGCTTGCATGCTTGGAGAAGAGTGTTGTAGTGATTTATTGTCTGCACCAGTGACATTCTTTCTGCGTGGAGTGTGTCAGTGGTGTAGCCGAAAGTTGTCAGTAGTAATGGTTGCTTTATCGAAGTCAGTCAGCTGCAACGTTTGATCTTCAGTGGAAATGGCTATCTGCTGCAAAGTTGGAGATCAGCAGCAAGATGCAACCATCCAAAGTTGTTGATGATTTGCCTATCAGCAGCATCAAGTGTTGATGCTACTGAGAAGCCTATCCGCAGCAACTCTGGTCTTCAGCAGATAAGGTTATCCGTAACAGATTTGTTCTTCAGCAGAAGAACAAGTATCCGCAACAGTTTGTTGGTCAGCAGCAAACTCTGAGGTAAGCAGCATTTGTACTTAGAGAGTTTTGTGGCCATCAGTCTTTATTTCTACAGTTCGATACTTGGTTATTACCTAAACTATATTACGTTGCGATAGGTACACTTGCCTATTGTGTGTGTTTTAAGTTTGAGTATTTATCATTTTATAAATTTAAAACCTGATCTCGTGAAACTATTTCTAAAACAAATATATATATATTTATATATATTTAATTTACTTAAATCTCACACGGATCAAGTTTTTGGCGCCGTTGTTGGGGATATATATATATTTATATTTTTATCTACATATAAAACACGCTATCAAGTTTTTGACGCCGTTGCCGGGGAACACGGTAATTCTGCGAAAGATCTAAGTAGTTGGACTGACTGTTTGTTCTATTTTACTATTATTTTATTTCTACCTTATTTTCCATTTTTATTTTATTTTCATCTTCATTTTATTTTTGTTTTATTTCTACTTTATTTTTATTCTTCATTTTTATTTTTGTTGTTTCTATTTTGTTACTTGTGCTAGCTAATCTATCTTTGCAGGAACTTTCAAGGATCGCAACCCAGAAATTATCGCTAAACTATATTACGCTGCGATAGGTACAAGTACCGCCATTCGAAAGCATTTCAAAATTAGTCGTAACACTTCCGAACGGTTTTTGCGTGTTTAGATTTTATCTTCTTCTTTATTTTCGATAATGACAAGTTAATGCTTCGAAATTGGATGTCAACGATTGAGGTAAGTTCTCTAACGAAAAATCGGGATTGTTATGGGGACGTTCCCCTTTAACCGATTATTTTAATAATTTTAAATAAATTAACACTTTATTATAATTTGAATTATCTTTATGTACTTTTAATTAAAAATATATTTTAATCTATTTTAAAGAATTATTTTCAAATTTATTAAAAAAAAAGAGAAAAGTCAAAGTTGGTCAAAAGGGGGCAATGCACGGGCGTGCTTCTCCATGCACGGCCGTGCATTTGATGTCCGGGTGTCAGATCTTAAAACAGATCAGTAGCATCACTCTTCTCAAAACCTCACCCCCAAAACTCTCTCGGTTCTCGCCAAACTCGACCAAAAACGCCCGATTTTTACCCGTTTCTTCCGATTTTTGCTTCCAATCTCATCATAAAGATATGTGAAGTTGTCCAATATCAATTTTTGGTTGATTTGTGCTTCAAAAATGGCAGATTTGGCTCAAATAGAAGCTAGGGTTTTATTTTGTTTCTTTGTTTGAATATGCTTAAATATGAACTCAATGCTTAATCTAGTTGAATATTTGACTATGTAAGATCATAGTGTAACACTTTTTAGCCTTGTTTGTGGTAAATATGTCTGACCCATATGAATGAGTTTCTTGAAGATCTGACTTTAAACTCTGGAACTTGTGAATGCGGATTGTATCATGAATCTTGCTTAGATATGTTTAGGTAGTGGCATACTATGTGGAAAATTATTGATTAATTAAGTTAGGGTAAGAATTTTGACAGGTTTGACTTCTCAAAAGTCAACATTTTGACCTTTTATGTTCTTAGTCATAATGCACCATTCAAGTTTGCGCCCTGTTTTGATTGGTTGCAATAGACCACTTGTGGACTCGGGAAGACATAATCATGCTACAACCATGCACAAATTTGTGTTTCTTTTGTGTGATCCAAAAAATAAAAATATATATATTTCATAGCAATATCAAGTTTTGTGTGAACACCAGGTTTTTGGCTGTTTCACTATCAAAGTTCTTGACATTGTTTTAATACTATCAAGTTTTTGGCGCCATTGCCGGGGACACGGTGATTTCAAGAAAAATTCAAGGTAACGGATTAACCTTTTTAACCTTAACATTTTTATGGTTTGTTTTGATTGTTTTTTACAGCAACTTTCATGGATGACAACTATGAGAGTTGTTATGGAGGATACCAAAAAGAATATGAGTACACTTTTCAGGGATTTGGTGTGAGATATTGTGGGGAACCCCACTACACTCACGATTGTTATCACTATCAAGGGTATTCCACAGATTTCAACCAACCCTACTTGTAACCAGATGAGGAAACCACACCACCTCAAGAATTTCAACACTCAACTCTAGATTCCGACTCATGGACCCCAGGAAATCTGTTTCATCATTTGGAAGAAATTAAGGTTCAACTCCTAAAGAGCTCTCCAACTAAACAACAAGTGTTTCGTCATTTGGAAGAAATTAAGGTTCAGATCCTAAAAAGCTATTTAAATAAACAACAAGATGATTCCTTCAAAGTCCAAGAACCGGAAGTCATAGTTCCAACATCTGAAGTAAGGACAAGTGACTCTAAGGAGCAAGAACCTTCCATCTTCACAAGCATGGATCAATCGGAAGTGAGACCGGATGATTCAGAGGAAAAGGTTACAGCAACTTTACAATCACCTTTTGACTTCTCTGAGACGCTGGAAGCTAAACAAACAAAGGAGTCAGAAGAGGAATTGGTGGGAATCCTAAATATGGAAGCACATGAGGATGTAATCACCAACAAACAATTGAAAATGGTGTCACCTCTTCCTTACAATAGTGATAGCTGGCCTGTGACCAAGCATATCAGGGAATCATTCTATGAATCACATAAGCCACATGATAGGGCATATCACTCTGAGGACCACTTCTCATGGAAGTAGCAACGTTCATCCAATGAAGATTACATGACAAAATTATCATATCGGGGTGACCGTCTCCTTCACTACATGGGTTTCTTGAAGTTTGGTCCAGGAAATTTCAAATGGTGGTGGCGTGATTTAATTACATCATTTTCTTTAGGTGCTCTTTTATAAAGAATTCTAAATTTGGCAGGTTTAAAAAAAAATTTAAAATTTCAAATCGATCCATCCAAACTAAAATTAAAACTATAAATAGAGTTTGAAAATATATAAATTAATGATTCATCCGTTTTAGCACTAAAAAGTTGAAGGTATAAAAATTAGAAAATTGGGGAAAATCTTTGATTTGTGAAATTAGGCCACTTAATGGGGGAATTTTGCTCGGACCACTCGGACAAACCGCCCACGGTTGTTTGCCACATGTTTCGGCTCGTCGAAACCTTTCTGTCCCCTAGTCAGGGGCCTTTTAACTCAAAACGTAGCTCAAGTTATGACCGTTTCAAGTTTGGACACTTTTTACCTTTTTTTTCTCTGTCCAGCTAGTCCAGGATGGACTCCACTAATTCTTGGATCAACTTATTATCATTGTACGCATAGTTATCAAATGGGTTGGAAGAACCTCTCCATATTACAAGCTACCCATTTGACTGATTATCCCACCCGAAGAAAAACTGATGAATCACGTATGGGTCTGGCCAACGACCCTTAAATAAACGTGGCACTTCCGGGAGGCAACCCGATGAACATGAATAAATTGAGAGGTTGGTACATACGGCATAATCATGGACCTTAGGTTTGACTTTTCAAATTTAAGTTTCTCGTACTTCAGCCCCAGGTATGCCTCTCGGTAGTAGGACCATAGTAGCTTAACTACTACCTTTTATTTTCCTTGTCTGCTTTTATGTTTTCCTTTATGTGTCAGGTAGAATAACATCACTAGTTAGTCTCTCTACTTTTCTGAGGAATCACACTCCATCTTTACAACCTGAGGAATCGAAAACCACATCAAATTTCTTTGAAATTCAATGAAGTCATTGAAGCAACGTGTTGACAAGCATCTGATAGGCACAACCTGACAGCAGCAATAAGTTTTGGCCTTAGGTTATACACCGAATTGACCGGGGGAGTACCAGTTTCTTTTCTCTTAAAACTTCATGTATTTAAATTCCCGCATAGCATTTCATTACATGCATTTGTACATTGAGGGCAATGCACAGTTTGAAGTGTGGGATGGGGAATTAGAGATTCAGGACTACTTGTATCCTCAAAGCAGTAAAATTTCAACTTGTGATTTTCTACCCATTTGATTAAAACATTACAAAAACCTACCTTTTGTAAAACCCAAAAAATTTTCAAAATTTTAAACCCTAAAATTTAAAACCTCTTTGAGTTCGCACCTAATTAAATAAAATAAATACATGGCAAGTAGAAACAAATGAATATTATGTATAACGATTTGCTAAACACTGTCCCGTCCGTTTTCATGTGAGGAAAATCAAGCCTATTACACATCATCAAGTTTTTGGCGCAATATAATTATTCGCATGCTCTTGTTTTTGGCATTATTGAGTGTTTTTTGATTGAATTTTATGCATAATTAGAACTTGTATGACTTATACATATCAAAACCATGAACTAGTAGAAGTATGAAAGTAATTGAAGCACATAGGACTTTATTACCCTTATCCTTAAATAAAAAAAAACCCAAAAACATAATCCGCTTAGATAGCCCTTTGAGCCTTAGCCTTTTCTTTTCTACCACCCACAATTATCACCCAACCAGCTATTCGTAAACACCGGTTATTGGCTAACTGTCTTCAAAATGGAAAAAATTATCCTTTGTCGTTATTTCAAGTTTATTACCATTAAGGCAACTTCGGAAAGAATCTGTTCAGCTAAAAAAAATTTGGAATATACAAGAAGGTGGATGTATTAGGAAGAAACAGCTGAACTATCTGCAAGGAATTTATGGAAATATTATTTCAAGGAAATTGAGGAAAAAGAACTGTTGAAGAAATTGTCTTGATCTAAAAAAAAAGAAAGAAGTTGGTCTTTTACCGGTTAGACCTTAAAGAGCTGGATATGCATTCTTTTGATTTCAATTTGCTTTACTTTATTCATTTCGCAAATCTTGAATTACCATCTGAACTCCGAGAGAAGATTTTCAAAACAACTAGTGATGTAAGAAAATGGTGGCGCAAGCAAGAACAAGTGACACCATTATGCGGTTTGTCAAAAAGTGCCGCCAAAAGATACGAGAAATGTGTGAAATGTGGAAACTGGAGCCACGAAGGGATATGTAGCAAGAACCAAACCTATTCCCAAAATGAGTATACTCAACTAATTAGAGTAGGAGCTGTTAGGCTACAAGCCGAATGATCCATACGAAGAGGTAGTAATGTATACTACGCAGTAAGGAAAGAGTTGGCACTGATGAAAGATCTTGGTCTTGGCAATCTGACCATAAATGAGCCCTCGGATTAGTTATACCCTCATGATCTGAGTAAGGTAAATGGGCTTGCTTGTATTTTCCATTTTAAGCCATGAAGTCGTAGATGTGTGTTTCACGATAGATGCAACCCTTCAAACCTTTTAAATCCCTAAAAACCCAAAAAGATTTTCATTTTCACCCCCTTTATTTTTATTTTAGCCACATTAAAACCCCTTTTAAAGTCCTCTTGATTCATGCATACTACTTAGTTAATTGGTGGAGACTTGATTTGCACACAAGCTTATGACCATTGCATAATTCAATTCAAACTTGAGTGTTCCACTTAAACTTACATTATCCATACATATATAACCCTATAGTTGAGTGAACATTGCGAGGAGTGAAAGTTTATGCATAATTGAAGTTCTAGTAGGCTTTGTCATGTATTCCACCATAGAAAAATACAAAAATAGAATAAGCAACTCAAGAGTTATCCCGGAGCTTCCAAATACTTGGGGCTCCGTTTCCCCTTGTTAAACTTTTTAGTTATGGGTATGATCATGCATGAGTTTGCTTGAGGACAATCAAAGTTTAAGTGTGGGGTATTATGATATGTCATAAATTATACATGTTCTGCATGCATAATAATCTCCATATTATGGTACTAATTGATTAATAACCTTGCAATTGATACTTAAAACGTTAATATTTCACAATTGCAGGTTATTCGGTATCCCAAAGACGAATAGAGAAAAAAAAATCAGCTTAAAACATGAAGAAATCAAGCTTTTGGAAGACCAAACCCGAGCATTGACCCCCAAGAAGTCAAAATTGGACCATAGGAAGTCAACCAGCAGCTAAAAGACAAAACTGGGCAGCAGGAGAGGGATGCACGGCTGTGCATCCTAATGCACGGGCGTGCATTACCCTATCTTGCTCCCCAAGGCCCAGTACACTGTCCTGTGTACCCTATTTGATTCCCGAGGTGTTTGCATGGCCGTGCAATCCAATGCACGGCCGTGCATTGCTCATTCTGAGGCCTATAAATAGATGGCTTGAGTTCTTCATTAGACACGCCTTACAACAACCATCCAGACCTCATCTGAGAGCGTAATTCATTGTTAGAGTAGAGAGTAGTGAGTGGAGGGGCTCTTCCTCCTTGTTCCGCAATAGGCGAGCCTATGAAACTCAGTGTTATGCTAGTTAGTATGGCCATTCGTGGCTAAAATCTTTGTATTGCTAGGGTGAAGATGAAGTTTGGTGCATGTTAATGTTTAACGTATTAATCCAAGTGATGTGTTTATGTCTTTAACTATTCGTCCTTAAAACCACCATTTTGGTGTGCTTTTATTATTGTCTAAATCTGTCTTTATATTTGTAAGTGTTCTTGGTTTTAAAGTGTAAGATCGTAAAACCTGTTTAATCAAACTTCTTTTGAAACTTGTACATCTTTATACAAGCAGAGATTGATAAGCCAAGGCTTGGTCAACACTAGTAAGGTCGTATGTCTTTATATGAACTTATTATGCGACCAAGAATTGGTGAACTCATGTTGGGAATGGTACGTCTTTATACTTGGTCCCATTGCTACACCGCCTCCAGGTGAGCAAAATATATTCACCTATTTAACTCTAATACAAATCATTTTACATTCAATGTCTTAAACCAACCCAGAGATGACCATTCGAATGGTTGAGGGTAATTGTTGTCCTTAACGGGAGGCACTATCACTTGTTAAAGCTTTTAAATTTTCAAATCAAATGTCGTGAGGACAAGGCTCTAGCGGCGACCCGGGTCACACATTTGTAGTAGTCATATCACTGGATTAGTCAACTTAACATTATCACATACCAAGAGGATTCGAAACCCAAAGCAATCCTATTCGTAACCTGATCATTTCCGACATATTTACTTTCCTGTTATTTACTATTCTGTATGTTACATTTCTGTTACACACTTCACGCACGTTTTTACTTTTCTATTATTTACTTTACCGCCATTTACTTATCTGTCATTTACTTTTCTGCTCCACAAGCACACAAAACTGAAAAATTGATAGCAATGAATATTTAAAAGACACGAAAAAGTTGACATTCTTAAAGAAGGGATTTGGTCTTGACGATTTGACCTTAAAAGAGTCCTTAGAATAGTCACAATGTCTAATCTAAGTTGAATGAAGGAATCAATTACCTATTTATCATTAAGCTAAGCCAGATTTAGCCACTATTCCCAAATATTTCCTACCCTAACCCCAAGCCAAACATTACAACCCTTTACAAAGCCCTCTTGATTTATGCATATATTTTATGTCAATTGATGGAGAATTGAGTTCTATACAAGCCTATGATTATGCAAGCTTTAATTATTGCATTGATTGTTCTCCTTAACATACTATATCCATATATTTAACCCGAGTGCTGAGTGAACATTTGTGAGACCATAATTTTGTGCATAATCATAGTTCCATCAATTATGTTAGGCTTGCTACCCTATTGTGGAGAAACACCCAAAGTTTAAGTGTGGGGTATTATGATATGACGTAAATTATACGTGTTTTGCATGCACAATGTAGGTCCCTTCGTGTGTGACGGATCGTTGCATGCAAGTGGTCTACTAGTCGGACCGGGTGCGGAATACCCGTGACTAGGCGGAGAGTCTAACTAAAACAAAGTAAACCAAACACGAGAGTCACAATAAAAGCTCTTTCTATTATAAACACTTGATGGTTACAGAGAGATTACAAATTGCGTACTTAACAAACTGAGTTCGTCTAAGATATGAGTTCTGCGTACTTATCCTCTGTGAACCAAACCTATTTATACAGACCTGATGCCTGCGCACTTAGCAAGTGCGCATGACCAAATGCTCTTGCGTACTTAGCAAGTACGCATGGGTCTTCCTGCGTACTTGCTAAGTACACAGGAGCTTTCTCCTGCGCACATGTAAGTGCGCAAAACACTTAGAAGAAATGCAACATACATTATGTAAAAGTAAATACAACTCGATAAACAATTACATAACGACTCTTACATACAAAGACAAATTACAGACATTAGAAATACAAACTAAGACTCTATCCAGAGTGTTGTCACAGAAAAGTGCATCAACAAACTCCCCCTTGACAACAGCTAGGGATCTTCATCGTCTTCAGTCTTCAATCTTCAGTCTTCACAGCACTGGTTCCTTAGCTTCCATCTTCTTTTTGTAATCAAGACAGAACTTGATCAACTTGCCGTATTTGGCATAAAGAAGCTTTGTCCATTCGTCAGTGTGGATGCTGTACTTGTCGGCTAGTACCTCCAGATCGTTCACAGAAAAGTTGATGAAGCAGACTTCATCAAATATCCTGATCACTTCCTTTGGCACCATGTTTCCACTTGCTGACTTACCTTTACCCATAACCACAGCCTCGCCCATTTTTGGATCAACGTACCAGTGCCACATATCACCAAGAATATCCTGAGGTAACTTGCTCAAGGGAAACTTAGTTTTACATTGCACTGGCTTGTATACCAATCTCTTTATGTGCTTCTTAGTCACAGGATGTACAGCATGCTTATCCTTGACTCTTCTGGGCACTTGAGGCTTGAAGTATTCGAATTTCCCTTATCTTGCTTCCCGCTGTAGTGTTACCCACAAACCCATTGCTACTGCATGAATCGAGTGACTCAGCAGGTCGCGGTTTGCGAGGTTCACAAGGTCGTACTTGGGCAAAGAGTTGAACGCCTCACTGGTTGGTTTCAAGTATTGAACCCCCCCAGATCTTTTGATGGCGAACAGCTGCTTGTCCTCCTCGAACCTAACAGCCAAGATCATACATGTAGCTCCGTGCTTGTCTGTGATGGACGTCTTTTGCCACACGGGAGCTGGACCCTTAGATGATGCAGAAGGCATGTCTTTATCTTTTGGTGCCTCGGGGTCCACAGGTGTAGGGTCGACTGGGGAGGCTTCAGTTGTAGCTTCAACATTACTGGCCATGTCAACTGAGCTTGTTTCGAGCAGAGATTCGAGCGATGGTACTTCAAAGATCTCACCATCCTCTAACTCGTACTCTCCTTCCCCGTCGCCCTTGGGAATCTCTATTACCACGTCCTCATCTTCATCATTCCAGTCATCACCAGAGTCAATCTCTCCTTCTTACAGATTGAAGAGAGCATCGATCTGTGCTTCTTTAGAATAGTCAGGCTCTAGATATAGGATCTCATCATCAGATAAGTCCTTAAGTACTTCAGCCACAGACTTCCCTTTATCACCACCACCACCAGAGGTATCACCACCCTCTTGCTGAGTAGACTCCCCCTCAGCCATTGGAATAGAAGAGATGGGCACAATCGCCAAAGATTGGTGCTCACCTCCACTAGGACCGGCTTCAGGATCCTTGTCTTTATCATCATCCTTAGTCAAGTCGACTGATGACAAGGCTCAGCACCAGTGGATTTATTTTCTTTCTCTTTCTCTTTCTCTTTCCCTTTCTTTTTCTCCCCTTGAGCATCAAGCTTCTTGGTCAGTTCTTCAACTAATTTGACCATCGCTTCGTGCTCTTTTCTCTGTAAATCCATCCTTAGCTCAAATGAAGTTCTGTGGCCTAGAATCATTTCATTGGTTTTCATTAGCAGCTCGTTCTGTGCCATAACATTCTTCAGTTGCTCATTTGTCCCTGTTCTCTGGCTGTGGAGAATCCTAACTTCATCGGCCAGGGAATTGATATGTGCTTGTTGAGCATCAGACTCCTCCTTTGACTTTTGAATGGTCTTCAACATTCCAGCAACTTGGGTCTCTAAGACATTGATCCTTGCTTCATACGAATCAGAATACCTAGATGATGAGGCTTCAACATTATGGATGGGGGAGGAGAATATTGTGTCAAAGTCAAACCCTTGTGAGAAATCACCATAGTTGAAGGGTTGACCTGACAGCTCAGTGGTGTGATGTGGGAGTGGGGATGTAATGATGGGAGTGGGTGTTATGGTTGGGGTGATGGTGACTGACTCCGTGAGAAGTGGAGTAGTCACTGTCACCTGGACGGTTGGAGTAGGAAGGGTCACCGTCACAGGAATCTCCTCTGTGACCGCCGTGACTGCCACATTACCTTGTACTAGTGGCCTTCTCCTCCTTCTGTACAGTTGTTGTGCTGATGGGGTAGATTCTGACTCTGGACTGGCAGCCGCAGCTTGTACTTGCTGCACAGTCGGGATCTCTACAACCCTGGGGATAGCAACCTCTTGCCTATCGCCCCTCTTCTTGTTGGCACTCTCTTGCCTTTGTCTTTGTAGAGCAGCGTCAGAGTCAAAGGTCGACTCATATTCGCTGCTCGAGCTTTGTCGCTTTCTTTTAGAATACGACGCAGGCAGGGTTACCTGTGCCGATTTCCTCGGGTGTGCCTGGGATGGTGCGTCATCGGAATTAGAAGAATCCGATTCTGTTGCTTCTGAATCGGATTCCTCAGCACCACCATCACCACCTTCGTCATCACCTCCATCATTTTCATTCTCTTCTTCTTGTTGTTCATCAGAGTCATCACTCATCTCTGGTGCCGAATTGGGACTATACCAATTCCAATCTTCTGGTGCGACATATGCTTCATTAAGTAGGTGGCCAAAGAGTTCAGTATGCACAGGGGTAGGTTCTACACTGCCTGGCTTTAGAAACTGAGCAAACACTCTCTTGTCCACCCGTTTTACTTGCAGTCTCTCCCCGATAGCACGTAGGTTTGGCAATGCATCATCAATCAAGAGTTGCACAAACCTCAGGTACAATAGAAACCTAAACTTCTCTGCTGTATTGATCTGATCATTGATTGCTTTGAAGATGTAGCGAGAGAAGTTGTAGCCCCTATTAAGAGACAAGCCCACCATGGCTGCTGCAAGGTCATGACCCATGGCATCTTTCCCGGCTTTTCTTGACGAGATGCACACGATCATGATGTGGGCAAAATACCGCCATTGATCCAATACCCACATCTTCTTGTAAGAAGCATAGTCCCTCGCTCTGACATATCCCATTCTATGCCTCCAACACCCATCCACATAGTAATCTGGATAGGATGTCGGGTCGGTAGCGAGGTCTCCGAACTGCAGGACCCTTCTTATTGTATCCTCAGAGAAAGCAATAGCCCGACCATCAATGGTAGCCCTTATGACATTAGGGGATACCGTGCAGTCATGCTCTGCCGTCTCCCAGAATTGCTCCGAGTAAGGTCTTAGACTGTTGGGTCAGCAGAGATTGCATAACATATTCTTGATCGGTTCAGAAAATCAACGATCTCCCGATATTGGAAAGCTGCCCCTTTCCACTCAGGTTGAGTGTTCGCTAACAAGTTGAATTCGTTAGTGAATGCCCGAGCCATAGTCTGCAGAGACACACAGAAAACATAATCATAACAACGTATGTTATTGGAAACAAACAAACATGACATGGTGTAGTAGTTACTCATTGAACAAAAATTTCAAACATAGAAAAATTTCTAAGTGTTGGTGTTGCGTACTTAGCAAGTGCGCAGCTTTTTCTTCTTGCGTACTTAACAAGTACGCAGGAATTGCTTCTTGCGTACTTGTTAAGTGTGCAAGAACAACACTTAAGAAAAAAATTCAGAAGTTGATTGGTCGTTCAAAAGAAACAGGTCGATTAGGTCGCCACTAGGTCGGAATCAAGGATGCTAACCTATGGGACCATTATCAACACCACAAACTACCAACATTTCACCAATTTTGACCTAACACCGTCTCCGACCCACTGTCGAGTAAACTTCAACGGACGGCTCAAATCGAGGATCAAAGGGTGATTAGAAAATCGATTAAAGTTCCTATTTGCATGAAACACGCAGTAAGTTACCCAAACAACCCCAAATTTTACCCAAAAATTCAAGATTTTAACCTAAAGTTTTCTATGTCACAAAACGGTCGAATGTCATGATTTTATGGATGGAATCGGTCTAAATTTTCACCAATGCGATGTAATGAGATGATGAAAGTATAGACGGGATGAAAAGATGGTTTAGACACAATCGATTTTGAGTTAAATTTGCAGAGGGAAAGTGATCGGTTTGAAGGCTTGTAACTAAATTTTTTTTTCTAAGTCTCACTTTTATACCCCTCACTTATCGGTCGTGCGTACTTGTTAAGTGCGCACGAGTTAACTCTTGCGTACTTACAAGTACGCAAGACTTAACTCTTGCGTACTTGTTAAGTACGCAAGGCTTACTTCATGCGAACTTATCAAGTACGCACAGCCCTTAAGTGCGCAAATTTCCAACTCAGAATTATGAAGATTTTTCAAATCAACGAACAAACAAGATAAAAAATATTCAATCACGAGGTTTCAAATACAATTCATGAAGGTTAAACATAAAATATTTTTGGCTTTTTCTGATTAAACTTGAACAATGCATAAACTTAAAATCTTTTTGTTCTTTTCTATATAGATATATACAAGTATTCACACAAACTATTTTTGATCAAAGACACGAGCAGAGGATCATATCAGGCTATCTTTTAGCAAAAACGATACAAAATAAACATCAAAGAATATGGGATCATGTCATGTATTACTCTTTATTCATACATAATAAGCACATAAACAAGTAATTCAAGTTGACAATATTATAAGATTTGAAACTATACGCTCTTTGTATCATGTTCTTGTGTATTAAGGTATTAATTATAAGATATACAACGTGTACCCCACTGATATGCTATTCTAACTTGCACTATCTCAAGGCATCTAAGATTTTCCTAATGATTTTCTAGATTTTCAGAATGAAGCTACATCTTTTAGCACAGGAAAAAATCAAGCAGAATCCAAAAGGATTATCGGGAATCATAAGATTCAGAATCGAATGATTCATTTGTCTTGGTTTCATGTGATTTTCTTCTTTGAATATCGGGATGATGATTCAGGATAATAGATATGGTGTTTGATTATCAGGTAAGGGGATCCAACTTTTATCTGGATTTGATTTCAATGAATCAGGAGTGATTCAAGGGTGAAAACATGCTCAACGGTTAATGCAGAGACATGTCTTGATTCAATCTCTCCTTGCATACTTGTGAGTATGGGCAGTGAGATGAACCGCATTAATTGTGCTAACGACATATCCCGAAACTGATCTCAAAAGAAAATTATTGCCAAAATCTAACATCCTTTATCTGATAATGATCTTTTCTATTCTTTTACGCACACACACTTCCAAACATGGGTTCAATTCACAGTTGTAATTTAGATTTAGTTTTCACACTACTAGTGATTCAAAGACGCATACAGCCTACAGACAATTCAAATTACTTGTAAATAAACAGATTAAAAACATAATAATTTAAACAATTAAGTAAACATGACGCAATCATTTCCCATATGAGCAGTCCATGGTGTTTAGATCATTTCTGATGTATTATCATTTCCTATTTTCTCAAGTTAACTTTAAAATTTTCTCCATTTTCTATATTTTTTTTATTTTTGTAAAATATTTTAAAAACTAAAAGAACTATACAGAAAATTTAAAAGAATTAAAAATTTAACTTCCATGAATTGAATTGAGTTAAGAAAACTTAGTTTTCACTCAGGATTGAACATTCCTATCAAGTTGACAAGATGCTCAAAACGGGATCGATCAAATGCCTTTGTGAAAAGGTCAGCAAGATTGTCATCCGTGTGAAATTTTACAAGTTCAATTAAATTCTTTTCAGCACAATCACGGATGAAATGATGGCGAATCTCTATGTGTTTAGTTTTGGAATGTTTCACCGGGTTATTTGTGATGGACATGGTGGTATTGTTGTCAATGAATAGAGGAGTTCCAGTGAAGTTTAATCCATAGTCTCTCAAATGCTGCTGAATCCACAGTATCTGAGAACAACCGCTCGCTGCAGCAATGTATTCTGCTTCACAGGTTGAGACAGAAACCGTTGACTGCTTCTTACACTGCCAGGAGACCAGTCTGTCTCCTAAGAATTGACATCCACCAGAAGTTGACTTTCTGTCAAGGTTACAACCGCCATAATCTGAATCAGTGTAGGCTTTGAAGTCGAATGACTGCTGCTTAGAGTACCAAAGACCTAATCGGGGTTTCTCTTTCAGGTATCTGAAAATTCTCTTCACAGCTATCATATGTGACTCCTTCGGTTGAGACTGAAACCTTGAGCACAAGCACACAGCAAACATTATATCGGGTCTTGAAGCTGTGAGATACATAAGTGATCCGATCATCCCATGGTACAATCTGCTGTCTACATCCTTTCCATCTTTGTCAGGATGCAAACCATGAATGACTGGGATAGGTGTGCCATAAGTACTGCTATCATTCATCTTGTATTTTGATAAGATGTCCTGCACATACTTAGTTTGATGTAGATAAATGCCATCCTCTATTTGACTGACTTGCAGACCCAGAAAGAACGACAATTCACCCATTTTACTCATTTCAAATTTGGACTTCATCACCTGCTCGAATTCCCTACACATCCCTTCATTGGTAGACCCAAAAATGATGTCGTCGACATATACTTGTACAAGAAGAATGTCACCTCCTGCTTTCCTAATGAAGAGAGTCGAGTCAATCTGTCCATGGTCGAAACCATTAGACAGTAAATGCTTAGATACTGTCTCATACCATGCCCGCGGTGCTTGATGAAGACCATAAAGTGCTTTGTCGAGCTTATACACTTTATTGATATTATACGGATCTTCAAAACCGGGAGGCTGAGTGACATAGACTTCTTCATGAACTTTACCATATAGGAAATCACTCTTCACATCAAGTTGATAGACCTTGAAGCCGACATATGTGGCATAAGCCAAGAACAGTCGAATGGCCTCAATTCTAGCAACTTGGGCATATACTTCCGTGTAATCCAAGCCCTCTTGCTGATAAAAACCCTGAACAACCAATCTTGCTTTGTTCTTCACAACAACATGACGATCATCCGTCTTGCATTTGAACACCCATCTGGTTCCAATTGGCTGAAAGCCTTTTGGCAAGTCAACCAAATCCCACACGTGCAACTTTTGGAATTGAGACAATTCATCTTGCATCGCCTCAATCCAGCAGTTGTCAGTGAGAGCCTCCTTCACATTCTTCGGCTCTAACTGGGACACGGATGCAGCATGCAGACATGTTTCCATGACACCAGTGTCAAGTATCTCTATGTAAAGACTGGTGTTCTCAGTGATGGTTCGATGACGAGTCTGAACGCCGGCATAAGGATCACCAATAATGTTGTCGATTGGATGATTCCTATGCACTCTCGTCTCCGGTACAATCGGTTCCTGAATTTTTGGATCTAGATTCGTGCTTAACTCCCCCATTTCCTGAGTTCCAGAGGAAGAAGATTCAATGTTAATTGGATCAGCTGGAGCTTCATTTCCTCAAGTTGTGTTAGGATTAGCTGGAGCGTCATTTCCAACGACAAGAACATCTTCACTGTTATCACTGTCATGAGTTCCAGATGCAGATGCAGCATTGGAATCCGGAGTTATAATTGGTACAGTTGCACGAGTGGAAAAACTGGAGTCATCGCCGCCACCCAATAATTCATAAACATTTGCGGCGTCATCTGCAGATATATCAGGAAGATTGAATGACTTGAATAGCGCATCATAATCAAAACCCCAAGCTGGACCGGTTGGTCCAGGTGGAATGCTATGTTTACTACAATCCACTTCAAACCATTCCTTGACAGTACGAGTTCCTATATTGTACACTCTCTTGCAAGGCGAGTTGGCAACGTATCCTAAGAAGATGCCTTCCACTGCTTTTGCATGAAACTTAGACTGGCGGTCTTTGTACTGTAGCAACAAGGAACAAGGACTACCGAAAGGAACTAGGTAATCAAGATTGGGAAGTCGATTGTTGATCAACTCGTAACAAGTCTTGTTGTGCCTCTTCACTACCAGAACTCTGTTTAAGACGTGACACGTTGTATTAAATGCTTCTGCCCAGATTGTGACAGGAAGCTTTGCATCCGACAGCATAGTCCTTGCAGTCTCAATCAGTGTTCTGTTCTTCCGTTCAGCAACTCCATTCTGCTGAGGCGTGTACGGCGCGCTGAATTCGTGACGGATCCCTTTCTTGAGATTATAAGCTCCATCAAATTATTCTTGAACTCAGTTCCGTTGTCGCTCCTTATCCTTCTAAGTTTCAGCTTGCAAAGAGATTCCAAGCTCAGGATCAAGTATTGAAGAATATCAGCAGTCGCGTCTTTAGTACCGAAAAAATGCACCCAAAAAAAACATGAGAAATAATCAGTTACAACTAGACAGAATGACTTACCTCCAATACTCCTAATACTTATGGGGCCAAACAGATCCATGTGTAATAGCTCCAAAGGGGTATCAATAGAGTTTTGGAGCTTGGGCTTGTGAGACTTCCGTTGATGTTTGCCCTTTTTACAAGGCATACAGTCATCTGCAACGGTAAATCTCAGCTTAGGAACTCTGGTTACCAAACCGTTTCGGACAAGATGATTCATTTTACGATAAGAAATATGTCCGAGTTTCCTATGCCACAAGATAGAGTCAAGCTCTGTCGCTTTTGTAAGCAAACAAGTAGCAACTGATGAGGTGGTTGTTGCCACGCTCATATCGATCTGATATGTGTCATTCATTCTTGGTGCTCTCATCAGAATCCAGTCTTCGGGAACCTCAAAACCGGGTTTGAGAATCAGGCATTCTGACTCGTCAAACATCACCGAGTACTCCTTATCACACATTTGGGAGACACTCAACAGGTTATGCTTCAGCTGCTCGCAGAAGTTGACATTGTCAAAGCTGACACAACCGTTTGAAACCACGCCTTGACACGTGATGCTGCCGCTTTTTTCTCCGACAAAGGCCACGTAGCCGCCTCTGAATGGTTTAACGTCTTGAAGCAAGGCCATGTTTCCTGTCATGTGCCGGGAGCATCCACTATCTACATACCAACGGTTAGAGATAGTACCCTTCGGACGTCCCTGCACGATTAACAAAAAAATTAGTTAGATTTGGAGACCCAAGCCATTGTGGTCTTGGGTCGTCCGTCTTTCTCAAAATAAACTACTTATTTCAACTCACAGTCATGATGACTGTTCAAAATTGGTGAATCTTTGGAGGAATTGGGAACAGGAGATTGAGAACCTTTTACTTTCTTGTTCCAGGATCTCTTTTGATTCTTAACCAGAACAGGAGACTTTGGCTCAACCACAGCAGGTGAACTTGTGGAAGCTTCACCTGATTGAGTTTTTTAGTCAGCTGTTCCAGCTTTCTCAACCTGTTATTCCTTCTTCTTCTCTGTGGCTTAGAGAGTCTAGCCACAGATTTCTCACCAGTACGTGTACTACCAGATGTAGACACACGAGGTACAGCAGGTTGCTTTACCTTTCTTGCAACAGATGGTTTGGCCTCAGATTTGATCTTTGGCTTTGCCATCGGTTGGACTGGTGGTTTCACCACATTTTTCTTTGGATGTTTGGGAGATGGTTTCACTGGTGGCGACCTGTGGATAACAGCTGGTTGTGAAACAACAGGCTGTTTCCCTTGGTTCTTAGAAGGACAGTTCACAAAAATGTGACCAACCAAGCCACAGTGAAAACAGTTCATCTTGTCTACATAAGTTCTCTTGTAAGGCTCACTAGATCTGGCCTTAGATAACTTAGCATTATGAGCAGGAGGAGTTGGTTTCTGAACAGCAGTCTGAACCTTAACAATTTGATTTTTGGGAATATAGTATTTTTCCAAATTTTCTTTGTAACTAAGCCCAAAGTGAGCTGAAAAAGCCTCTTTCTTTACTTGGTTAAGGTTTTTATACCCCTCATAAAGCATTACCTTAATTTTATTATTTGATTCAATGACATCAGGTTCAGTTAAAATGCAATTATCACCATTAGTGATAATGTTTTTCTTGACTTTCTGTTCAGTCAACAACTCCTCAGATACTACTCCTTCAGGGCAAGAGTTAACTGAACCATCTTCAGAAGCAGTAACAAACTCCTCACTAGATGTGGAGTTAGCCTTACTTGAGGATTCATCCTTTTTAGGGGAATCATCCTTATCAGAGGACTCATCTAGACAAGTGAGATCAATGTCTAATAAGCCATTGACAAACTTCCCACTGATTGGTGGAGGAATGGCATTGGTACCAAGACCTAGACCATTCATTTTCCTCACTACAGATTCGTAGTGTTCCACCACAAAGTGAGAGTTTTTCAACTTCTCATTAGTGCATTTTAACTGCAAGATCTTATTTTGCAGTTTGTTGATTTCATTGTTCCATTTTTCTAACCCCTTATAAGCAATATCCAAGTGAAGCTGTTGATCGCTCATTTTTAAAGAATACTCACGTTTTTCCTTTTTCAATGTTTCAATAGACTCTTTAAAACGTTTTTCGTTTTCTTTATAGTTTAGAGCTGCCATACTTAGGGGTTCGATTTTGTCTTGGAGCTTAGAGTTTTCAAGTTTTAGCCCTAGACACTTAGAACATGAAACAACAGAAAAGGGATTAGAGTCTACCTCATGAGATGAACTTGTTGCTTCTCCAATGGCCATGAGAGCAACAGCATTCGATTCCTCTTTCTCAGCTACAGAAGCTTCCTCCTCTTCTTCTGTAGCAGCAGTAGTAGACTCTTTTAGGTCAGCCATAGAAGCTTCCCTTCTCTCTGCTTCCATCATTTCCATGATCTCAGCCATGAGACTAACCTGTGTTTGTGCAATGATGGCATCCTCAAGATGAACGCCCCAATCAAAGCTGCGTCCTGTTGGGCTACCAGTGCATTGGACGTTCCACCTTGGCTTTGATTGTGGTGGTTTGGATTGTTTTTGCCTTGGTTGTTTCCTTGGTTGGGTCGGGTAAAACCAGAGGCAGGTGCTCTGTCTTTCTGACACTCACGAGCAAAGTGTCCATAGTTCAGACACTTGTAGCATTTGGCCTTAGATTTGTCAAACCCTACCTTGGCATTAGGATGCCCACCAATAAACTTTCTTCATGTTCTGTTTAGGAAACGCTTGGCTCTCCTCAAAAGCATGGCCATATTCCATTGAATATCCATGTCCTCCATGTCATCAGGATCCACTTGATTAAAATCTTCCTCAATTGTCTCTGGATCAGTAAGCTTGCCACCTCTGAAGTTTTCATATGCAAGCATACAAGATGAGAATAATGCTACATGATCTTCAGCTATTCTGGCTATAGCTGAGTTGTTAGTTGAGGACGTAGCAGGAGGATTTCTTGAGGTATTTTGATGATGAGACCCCAACCCTGATCCTGAAGCATAGCAAGCATGACCACCACACCCAGTTGAGTGGTCTTCTTCAGTAGGATTTCCAGTGAAGAGGGCAATTCCAGAGCCAGATGACTTGGATGTGGAAGTCGTCCCATGATACATAGAAGGGTCTTGTATCTGGGGTCTTCCAGAGCTCTCCTTTCTTTTCAAGTTCATTTCATGAGCTTGAATCTTTCCTATTGCTTCCTCTACTGTCAACTCATAGAATTTAGGATTTTCCCTCATCAAGGTTGTGTACATCTCAAATTTGGGTGGTAAAGCATCCAAAAACTTTTCCACCATCTCTTCAGCTGGATACTTGAGGTCAAAAGCCTTCAACTCAGTTTGTAAATGATAGAACCTAGAGATGAGGTCATCTAGAGATTCGTTCTCAAAAAATCTGAAGCACTCATACTGCTTCCTGAGAAGATCCCGCTTACTCTTCTTGATGTCACTATTTCCTTCGAATCTCTTCTGTAAAGCTTTCCAGAGATCCTTAGAATTGTCATACCCTCGGAAACTATGGAACAATTCTCGAGTTAATGCCATAGTGATCGAACCAAGTGCCTTCTTCTCTCGGTCATATGCTTTCTTTTCTTCCTCATCGAGTTTAGAAATAGGCTTGGGCAATTCATCATCAAGATAGATGTGTGTGGGATGCTTATATCCCTCAAGGATTGGTATCCATAGTGATGAGTCGGTATACGAGATGTAGTGCTCAAAACGTGCCTTCCAATTAGAATAATCGTTTACGTTTAGCAACTTTGGTAGTTTTTGAGGTGTACCGATCTCATTATCATAGTTTAACATGTTTCCAAGATTCTGAAGGTTTGACATAGTGAACACTTAGTCAAAACTCAGAAAAATCAGACACAGTTGCGCACTTGGGATTTGCCTTGCGCACTTGAGAAATAGTCTTGCGTATTTAAGACTTACTCTTGCATACTTGTAAGTACGCAGGAGGAAATGATTAAGTACGCAGGATATAACTTAAGTTCGCACAAGTTCAGTCTTGCGCACTTGTTAGTACGCAGGAGATAACTCTTGCGTATTTAGTAAGTACGCAGAAAACTGTACTTTTTGCCAAAAATGGTAAGTACGCAGGATACCTTTTCAGCAACTCTCACCAACCTTTTCCGGTGACTGGAAAATCGCCGGAGATGGTAAAAATTTGCCTGATGATTAATGCAAATGAGTCAAAGGGTCAGAAACTTGTTTCTAACCAACCTTTGATGCTCAAATAACTCAAATACACAACAAAAATTGGTTTTTTTGAGAGATTTTTGCTTCTAAAAAAGTGCTCAAGAGCTAACCCTTTTTTATCATAAAAATCAACAAAAATACCTCTTTTTGCTTGTAAAACTCAGTAAAAATGTCTCCAAACTCACTTACAACACTCGAATTCAAGAGCTATGCTCTGATACCACTTGTAGGTCCCTTCGTTTGTGACGGATCGTTGCATGCAAGTGGTCTACTACTCGGACCGGGTGCGGAATACCCGTGACTAGGCGAAGAGTCTAACTAAAACAAAGTAAACCAAACACGAGAGTCACAATAAAAGCTCTTTCTATTATAAACACTTGACGGTTACAGAGAGATTACAGATTACGTACTTAACAAACTGAGTTCGTCTAAGATATGAGTTCTGCGTACTTATCCTCTGTGAACCAAACCTATTTATACAGACCTGATGCCTGCGCACTTAGCAAGTGCGCATGACCAAATGCTCTTGCGTACTTAGCAAGTACGCATGGGTCTTCCTACGTACTTGCTAAGTACGCAGGAGCTTTCAACTGCGCACATGGAAGTGCGCAAAACACTTAGAAGAAATGCAACATACATTATGTAAAAGTAAATAAAACTCGATAAACAATTACATAACGACTCTTACATACAAAGACAAATTACAGACATTAGAAATACAAACTAAGACTCTATCCAGAGTGTTGTCACAGGAAAGTGCATCAACACACAATTATCCTCGAAATCATCACAATTAGTGACAATATGATAATAATTGATGCCTAATCCACTCATTTGTGTTCCAATAGGATAATTGACACGGATTTGCAAAAACATGAATAAAACACTCAAAATCAAGGTAAAATCAGCATTCGGGGGCCAATTGAATGAAACCGGACGCAGGAAGTCAAAAAGTCAACAGGGAGCAAAAGTGCCCAATACACAGGCGTGCATCCTAATGCATGGCCGTGCATTTGGGGTTTTGCCTCCCTGTACCTCCTAAAGCTGTTAAGATTCCCCACGTGCAAGAAAATGGTACTTTGCACGCCCGTGCAATCCAATGAACGGCCGTGCATTGCCAAAATCTTTGCCTATAAATATCAAGCTCATTCCAAGCATTTAGGTGTCCATTACCTTGGGTTGGGAAGGCTCTGGAGCTCTGCTAGAGCCGGAACTACCTCGGTGTTGGTCCGTTTTAGCTTTTCTTTGTTTAGTTCCTTTTTAAAAGTCTTGTAATATGAACTTATTCTTCTCGTTCGAGTGAAACAAGAGGCAACCTATACCCACTCTCCCTTGGTGTTGGAACACTTCCACACATTGTCTAAGGGTTAGTAGAGTCACTTGTATGGTCATTTATGGCTAGTTCTCTTGTGTTGTTCAAGTTGGTTGAACTTTAATTAATTAATTAAGTAGTTTTAGTATGTTATGTTTTTAAATTCTTTACTATGATTTATCTTAAAAAATCAAGAATAAGTTATCTTTAAACCAATCTAATAACCTTAAATCTTGTGATTTACTTAAGAAAGACTTCTTGTTTGGGAAGCTTATTCGATTTTGTACGGTCTATATACAAATCTTGGTTCTAGCACGGCCAGTTAGTATAGATTTAATATTATGGGTTGATCGGAGGTTTGGGTATTCAGCGAGTCGTTTGAGCCCTAACCAGACCAGGCGGTTTGTGTCAGTATTTCTTTACTTCTCTTGTGTCGGCTTGCAAAGGAATTCTAGCGGGAGCTGTTGGAACATATTTTGGTGACAACGAGCTTGAAGATATTATGTCTTAGTCTTAGAGTCTTTGACTTGTAATTGATAGAATTGTTAGCAACAGTTAAAGGGGAGTCTGTTAGGGCATGTTTTGTAACTATTGATAAAATTCTGTGTAAGTTCTGCTAGAGGCGAACTTAATAAGTTCGCTTAAGTCTATCAGAGGCGAACTTATTAAGTTCGCTTAGCCTATTAGAGGCGAACTTAATAAGTTCGCCTAAGCACAGTGAAGCGCAATTGTTAAGTGCGCCTGGTGCAGGTCTGTGGCTATAAATAGGAGATATCAGTAGACAGAGAAAAAGAACAAAAAAGTGAGAGACGATATCAGAGTAGACAGATTAGAGACTGAGAGAAATTCTGTAATCTTGTAACCTGATATTGTGGTGGAAATACAAAGAGTTTATTTACACCGTTGTTATTGACTGAGTTACACGAGCACGTTGATCATGGATTCCGCACGTTATCACCGTGTCGTACCGCGAGTCTAGAGATCCGTCACGCATCGAATTTGGGACCTACAAGTGGTATCAGAGCTATTTCTCTTGATTAGCACAAGATTCGTGGTGTTATCGTGTCCAATCAACATCAAATTCATCATTTTTGAGTTTTTCATTTCAATGGAGTTTTCAAGCCTGTTTTGATTCTGATTTGGTGATTTTGAAGACGAAATTGACGAAATTGATCCGATAAGAAGTTTCTATTTGACAAATTACATAATCCTACGATCCAATTTTGTTTAATTCCTTCAAAATAGTGAATTATGAAGATTTTTGGTCATTTCTGGTTCGCGGTCTCTATTTGAATGGTTCTTGATTTTGAATCTGCTGAAGCAAGCAAACTTAACATTCTGTTGCAGGCGAACTTAATAAGTTCGCTTCACTCAGTATTAGGAGAACTTAATAAGTTCGCTTGGTGAAGATCAGGCGAACTTAACAAGTTCGCTTCGGGTCAAGTTCGCTCAGTCAGGCGAACTTATTAAGTTCGCTTGTATAGTATCAGGCGAACTTATCTGTTAGCTAGTGTTCTTAAAAAAAATATAAAAAAAAACAAAAAAGAGTATTTTGGCGGGAAATTTTTTCCGGGTATTTTCGCAAAAATTTCAAAATGTCAATTTCATGTGATGATAATGAGTTTGGAACTGTGCCACCGAGACTTTTGTGCATATCAGATTTTTGTAGCTGGAAAGTCCGGTTCGAACAGTTCGTATCAGAAACTGATGAAAACTTTTGGACATCCATATTTGAAGGATATGTGCATCCTACATATGACTATATGGGATATTATGATGTTCCTAAACTAGTGACAGCTCTTACTAAAGTAGAAAAGCAGAAGTTTGATCGAGAGATGAAAACGCGTGAAACTTTAACGATGTCTTTACCTAAAGAAATCATTCATAGTCTCGGGAAGTGTCCTACTTCAAGAGATCTATGGGAAGCTTTGAAGAAAAAGGGTGAAGCAACTTCTCAAGCGTTCGTGGTCTTGATCAAAGAGGTATTGGAGAAGCAGGGTGATTCTCAAAGTGATTATTCTGCAGATTTAACTGATAGTGAGAGTATTCGTTCTGGTGAAAGTACTCAATCTACTGAGACTGATGTGATGAGTGAAGAAAGTTTTCAGACATTTGAAGATGATCTGAGTGAATTAGAAACTGATGCAGAGCCTATCATTGTTGATCAAAAGAGTGAAGCTGATGATGAAGTATTCATGGCTCCTGGTGCATCTTCTTCAGAAGTAAAAACTGAGGTATTTTCTAACTCTGAAACGTTTTATTCTAACTGTGTTTCAGTTAAGGATAAAATGATGAGGGTTATGGATGACAATGTAAACCTCATTTGTGATATGAAATCGATACACACGGTAAACCAGAAATTAAAGGATAATAAGAATGTGCGTGTTGAGAGGATAGAATCACTGAAGAGGGATATAAGTTCTCTGACTTTGAAGATCAAAGAGCAGGCATATCACCTGGATATGTCCTTTGCAGAAATTGAGAAAAGAAATAATGATCTTGTTGAGAAAGATAAGGAACTAGCTGAATCTAAAGCAGAGGTGATTAGATTGCATAGAAAGTTAGAAAGCTTTGGAAATTCATCATTCTTATTAGGATATTATCATGACAATACTGAAGAGGGGAAGGTAAATAGTGGTATTGGCTATGTTCCTCCACCATTCAACGGAAATTATTCTGTTACACCTGAGATTATAAACGATGAGGATTTAGATCCTAAGACTGTGTTGAAAGTGAATCCAGTCACAGGTGAAGATATGGTGTATTCTGATGAGAGTGATGATGAATATTTTGATGAAGCTAAGGTAGAGGGGAAACCGAAAGAGGTTGAGAAAGAAGACTCAAAGGTTGATTCAAATTCATCTAGAAATTATACATTTGGAAGTTCTTCAAATTCAAGGAGAGTTCCTTATGTCAGAGACTATAAAGACAGGCGTACATGATTTCATTGTAATGAGATAGGACACATTGTGGTGAACTGTCCTTACAAAAATAAAGGGAAGAAGCATGTAGTTCCTAAGAAGATGAAGCCTGAATCAAAACCTGTTGTAAAATCTGGTGTTCCAGAGAAAACAAAGCAAAAAGAAGTTCATGTAGGAGAATCTTCTTCAAGTGCATCTTATCGTGTGAAGATTCCTTATATGAGAGATTATCGTGAGATGAGATCTTGCTTTTACTGTGGTCTGGTGGGTCACATACGGATTGATTGTCCTCACAAAGCCAAAGGTAACCGACATGTTACTCCAGAAAAGGTAAGAACTCATGGTAAGCCTTATGTTAACCCAAATGTGGTTAAACCTCGTGATACACCAAAGAGTAATTCAAAATCTGAGGTTAGACTTTCTAGACCTCAAAGACGGAGGAGAAACAGAAGATTGAGAAAACTTTTAGAACAACAAGAGTTTTCACAGTCTAAACATTTTTCAAATGAACATGATTGTTCAAACACTTCACATTTTAAGCAAAAAGAGCTTAATGAAAAGAAGTATGTTTGGAAATCTAAAGTTTCTGTTTCTGACTCGTCGGAACAATCTCCAAAAATAGATGAGAGATTTGATTGTGAATGGAGTGAGGTTTATTATTTTGATAAGAATTGGAAGACCCATGACTACCATGGCTTGGGTCCCAATTTCAAATTAATGTTTCTTATTAGTTGTGCAGGATTACCAAGAGGGACTACTAATACCATTTTGGTTGTTGATAGTGGTGGTTATAATCACATGACATGAAATGGCATCTGCATGAGTAAAGAGTTGTTGATAACTGAGAATCTATTTGTTTCAATGACTTGATGCTCAAGGGGGAGAATATGTCACACACAATGTTTTGGAAAGAGTTTTACAAAGTCCAAATGATAACCTGAAACTTAGGATGACAATGTGAGCATAAAGTCGTTGATGCAACCATTTAACTAATTGAGGGGGAGTCTACAGGACAGGGGGAGTACAGAACTGTGTTGGTGACAGAGGCAATGACATTCAATTACATTACATTGGTTTGAGTTTTTAATTGATTGAATTGCTTAATCCTGAGTAACCAAGTAAAATGTTTTTCATAAAATGTTTTCATGGAATATTTTATTTTCATTTTATTTTCATTTGTTTTACTTTCTTTGAAATAGATTTTGAAAAATCCAAACAAATTGAAAAGGTTAAAATCGACATTACTTGAAGTTAAAGAAGAGATGATAGTACATCAGTAGATGTTCTTTCACACATGACCTTAGATTGACTGGTTGGTGCTTTATGTTAATATATCTGAATTATATGTTTTGATCTAAACTTCAGAGACTTCACAAATAGGAAATGATAGTGTTGTGTATGCATATAATTTGAATTGTCAGTAGACTAAAAGCGTCACTGAACCATTAGTAGTGTGAAAACATAATTGTATATGTTACAACTGTGATTTTAACCCATTTTATGTCTGGGTGTGTGCGTTAAAAGATCACTAACAGATAAAGAATATTAGCTTTTAATAAAGATTTTCCTATGAGATCAGTTTCGGGTTATGTCCTTAGCACGATTCATTCGATTTGATTCAGTGCCCATGTCCTGAAAAGCATGCAATTTGAAGTATAATCAAGATATGTACTTGACATCATCTGTCAAACATATACTAGCCCTTGGATCATATTGATAAATCATCTTTATTGATTCCATTGAATTCATAATCCAGATAACAGTTGGATCCACGTACCTGAATCTTATGATTCCACATATAAAAGCCAAGACATTAAATCATTCGATTCTGAATATCATTGATTCCTATACAATCCAATTTGGATTCTGCTATTCATGTGCTAAGTGATGTCTCCTCATTCTGGAAATTTGGATAATCTTTAGTAAAATCTCATATGTCTTGAAGATAGTGCATTTAATTTCTATTGGCATACTAGTGGGGTACACGTTGTATTTCATACTTAAATGGTACCTTAACTCACAAGAAAGTGAGAATGAGATGCTTTAGTTTCAAATCTTATAATATTGACAATTTGAATTTGTGTGTCATAGCCTGATCCTATTTTCTTTGAATGTTTATCGCGTATCATAACATGCAATATGAAAGTCTTTAAAAGATAGAGTGTGATAATATTGAAAGAATGACATAGGATACCATTTGATATTATATGGATTTTATATCCAAGATGTGTGATTGATATCTCATATATACTGATATGATCTTCTTACTCGTGATGTTCGACCAAAAAGATGTGATTTTGTATTTTACATTTCAGTTTATATAGAGAAAAACCAAAAAGATTTTGTGTTTCTTATGTTTGAAAAACCAAAAAGATTTTGTGTTTCTTATGTTTGAAAAACCAAAAAGATTTTATTTTTCCAGCTTCCATGGAAATCTTAATTGTTGGTTATTCTTGGTTGTTCTCCTTTGCAAAAACTGAATATTGCAGACAGAAGTTGACAAGGGGTCCTTCTCCCAAGTTTTCTTCTAGAGATAAAGAGAGAGTGTGCAGATGAACAAGACGAAGACTACAGTGTGTTTGATGATATTTGAAGACGGATGACAATCTTCTGAAGCTGTTGTCAAGGGGGAGTCTGTTGGAACATATTCTGGTGACAACGAGCTTGAAGATATTATGTCTTAGCCTTAGAGTCTTTGACTTGTAATTGATAGAATTGTTAGCAACAGTTAAAGGGGAGTCTGCTAGGACATGTTTTGTAACTGTTGATAAAATTCTGTGTAAGTTATGCTAGAGGCGAACTTAATAAGTTCGCTTAAGTCTATCAGAGGCGAAGTTATTAAGTTCGCTTAGCCTATTAGAGGTGAACTTAATAAGTTCGCCTAAGCACAGTGAAGCGAACTTGTTAAGTTCGCCTGGTGCAGGTCTGTGGCTATAAATAGGAGATATCAGTAGACAGAGAAAAAGAATAAAAAAGTGAGAGACGATATCAGAGTAGACAGATTAGAGACTGAGAGAAATTCTGTAATCTTGTAACCTGATATTGTGGTGGAAATACAAAGAGTTTATTTACACCGTTGTTGTTGATTGAGTTACACGAGCACGTTGATTATGGATTTCGCACGTTATCACCGTGTCGTACCGTGAGTCTAGAGATCCGTCACGCACCGAATTTGGGACCTACAAGTGGTATCAGAGCTATTGCTCTTGATTAGCCAAAGATTCGTGGTGTTTTCGTATCATTACAAATCTATGTAAACACATATATATAGAAAACTAACCTGCTCTAAGCGAACTTATTAAGTTCGCCTCAAACAGACTAAGCGAACTTAACAAGTTCGCCTCAGTTAGACCTAGGCGAACTTATTAAGTTCGCCTCTGATAGACCAGGCGAACTTAACAAGTTCGGCTCTAGGCTCACTTGTAAAACACTTAACTTTAGACATTTACATAACAAAAACATAAAGACATAAAATCTAACTATTACAAGCTTTTGTCATTACAAATCTATGTCCTAACAGATTTTCACACTACTATTAGTTTCAAAACGCTTTTAGCCTATTGACAATTCAAGTTTCAAATTTTATACACAAATTTTAAAACAAATTATCAAGAATAGAGCATTCACAACACTATCATTTCTTATTTATGCAGACTTTGAAATTTAGATCAGATCAACTTATTTTAATCAATCATATATCAAGGTCTACTAAGGTCGTGTGAAATGAACTAATCACTGATGTACTATCATTTCTTCTCTAACCTCAAATGATGTCAAATTTTATATTTTTCAATTTGTTTTGACTTTTTTATAAATTAAACTTTTTGACTGAAAATGTAAATGCAGAAATGTAATAAAGCAGTAAAAAAAAACTTAAAAATTTTTCCATGAAATTCTTATTTTGAAAAACTTTTATTCGGGATTGAAAATACCAATCATTTTAATTAGGAATTCAAACCTGGTACGATCAAATGCTTTGGTAAACAAGTCAGCGAAATTATCTTCAGTGTGTACCTTGACCAGCTCAATCAACCTTTTCTCTGCACAATCACGTATAAAATGATATCGAATTTCGATGTGCTTAGTTTTACTATGTTTAACAGGATTATTCGTTATGGACATAGTAGCATTGTTATCAATAAGCATGGGGGTTCCTGTGAAATTCAAACCGTAATCTCTCAATTGTTGTTGTATCCACAGAATCTGTGAACAACAACTTGCAGCAGCGATGTATTCTGCTTCGCATGTTGAAATCGAGACTGTGGTTTGCTTTTTGCATTGCCAGGATACAAGTCGATTACCTAAGAACTGGCAACCACCTGTTGTAGATTTCCTGTCCAGACAACAACCACCAAAATCAGATTCAGTATAAGCATTGAAATCAAAGTTAGAACCATGAGGATACCATAGCCCTAAACGTTGTTTTCCTTTTAAATACCGAAAGATTCTTTTCACAGCAATTAAGTGAGATTCTTTTGGCTTTGCCTGAAATCTGGAACAGATACACACGGCGAACATTATATCTGGCCTTGAAGCGGTTAAGTACATGAGGGATCCAATCATAGCTCTGTAAAGTCGACAATCCACATCTTTTCCTTTCGAGTCAGAATGCAACTTATGATTGACCGAAATTGGAGTATCATATGGGGTACAGTCCTCCATCTTGAACCGGCTCAAGATGTCTTTGACATACTTGGACTGATGAATAAAGAAACCATCTTCCTTTTGATTTACTTGTAAACCTAAGAAAAACGATAACTCTCCCATAGCAGACATTTCAAATTTCGACTTCATAACACCCTCAAAGTCTTTGCATAACCCTTCATTTGTCGAGCCAAAAATAATATCATCCACATAAATCTGTACCAGCAGGTAATCTCCCCCTGATTTCTTTATGAATAAGGTCGAGTCTATCTTTCCACGAACAAAGTCATTCGCCAAAAGATGTGTGGATAAAGTTTCATACCACGCACGAGGAGCCTGATGAAGACCATAGAGAGCCTTATCAAGCTTGAAAACCATATTTGGATTCATTGGATCTTCAAACCCCCGCGGCTGACACACATAGACTTCCTCCTTGACCTTTCCATATAAAAAGGCACTCTTGATGTCTAATTGAAACACCTTAAAACATTTAAAGGAAGCAAAAGCTAGAAACAGCCTTATAGCTTCGAGCCGCGCAACCGACGCATAAACCTCGGTGTAATCAATTCCTTCTTGTTGATTGAAGCCCTGGACAACTAATCTTGCCTTATTGCGTACCACGAAACCTCGATCGTCTTTCTTACATTTAAACACCCATTTTGTTCCTATCGGATACGCACCTTTCGGAAGATCAACCAGATTCCAAACCTTATGTTTGTCAAATTGAGCAAGTTCTTCCTGCATAGCTTCTATCCAGTTATTGTCATTTAAAGCCATCTCAACATTCTTGGGTTCAACCTGCGAAATAAAGCATGAATGTGAGCAATCATCAAGAACACCAGAATCTTTAATGCAAGTATTGTCAACAAGAGAACGTGTTTTCACTCCATCCTGTAAATTTCCAATTATATTTGTCACCGGATGATCTTTGTGTTCCTTGATAGATGCGACCTCAGGAACCGGCAACACGTCAACTTGAGTAGATTCAGATTGATAAGAATAATCTTGAGTGATTGGAATTTCCGAGTCTAAATTTGTTGGAATCTCCCCCTGAGCCTGTGTCGAAGGTAATGGATCATCACTCAACAACGGATCAGCAGAAGAATCTTGAAAAATAGCATTATCGTCCTCACTCTCTGAATCTTGTGTACCTGAACAAGAAGCAACATTAGGATCGGGAGCAGAAGTAGATGGAATCGGTGAATTTGGAGAATAAACGCTTATAGTTTCAAATAATATAATATTGACAAATTTAAGAATTCAGCCTTTATATTTCAAATTCGGTATAAATAAAAGAGCATTTTATAACCTGATCTTATTTACTTTGAAATTTATCGCGTATCATTTCAAATATTATTCAAATTGAAGGAGTGTCAAAATGAAAAAGAGGCAAAATGCACAAAATTGAGTTGAATGGTCTCATACTATAGCTTACCCTTTGTTATTGATAATATGTGTGATGAATTAATTGATTACTGATATGATCTTCTTGCTCATGATGTTAAAACCAAAAATATGTGATTTCAGTTTGTACAGATAAAAATCAAAAATATGTGATTTCGGTTTATTCAGATAAAAGTCAAAAATATGTGATTCTGTTTGTATAGATAAAATCCAAAAATATGTGTTTCCGTCTGTATAGATAAAACTCAAAAAGATTTTAATTTTTATTTTCCATGAAAATTCTAAACTTTTATTAAAATTGTTCGGGATTGGATCGATTACAAGGTGCTGACGAAAGTTCAAGACTTGAAAGGTTGAATTTAGAAAAATTTTGTTCAAGGCAAAAGTAATTGGATATTATGTTCGCTTGTACAGTGAAGCGAACTTAATATGTTCGCCCGAGAATAGTGAAGCGAACTTAATCTGACTGTGGTGAAGCGAACTTATCATGTTCGCCGAAGGCTTGTTAAGCGAACTTAACAAGTTTGCCTAATCAAGCGAACTTAATCTGTATAAGGGTTTAATCAGGCGAACTTGTCATTTTCATCGTCTTCCTCAGATTAGGCGAACTTGCCCAAAATTTTCAAAAATTTCAAACTGTGTTGTGGGAGTTGATTACTGGTTGAATCTTAATCCATATTGAATTGCGAACTCAACCGAAGTATTTTCGTTGAATTTCATCCGGTAAATTGTGAGTATTTGAGGTTTTTCTTCTCGGTTTTTCGTCGAACGTTTCAAAGGACGATTTTAGACCTAATTTTGACCGAAATATAAAATTGATCATCATATTTGGTTGTAAATTGGTATTCGACTGATGTTCAATGCTTATTTCATGATTTATATCGATTTGCCGAATTTTGAATCGACTGATGTTTGAATTTGAATCGTCTCAGGTTCAGGCGAACTTGTTCCAAGCGCACTTGTTCGAAGCGAACTTGTTAGACGAACTTAATAAGTTCGCCTCTTGCACTACTAAGCGAACTTATTAAGTTCGCCTAGGGGTTAGAAGTGAATTTGGACTTGTGAATTTTTGTTGAAATTTTTTTTTGTTTGAAAATTTTTTTTATTAAATTTTTTTTTTGGTTTTGTTTTGTGTGTATAATTAAATGTGTGTTTCATATATGTGTAAATGTACTAATGTTTGTTGTGTTGTCCAATACTTTCACAGATGGCTCGTCGTGTCGAATATAAACATAATCAAGTGGCATTGTTAGATCCTAACATGCCAGAAGCAGTTCATTTTCAAGGCATCATAAATTTTCTGAATCGATCACGACTGCATGTTGCCTTATCTGCAGATCCCTATATCAGCTTGGTGTACATACAGAAATTCTGGGATACGGTACATCAAGATACTGACGTGGAACCGCAAGTACTTCGTGCAACAGTAAACAATACTGAGATTGCAATTTCTGAAGAGACGATTCGTGCTGCTCTTGATTTAGGTGGAAATGCTGACGATCCAATATCTTATCCTAGCACTCTTATTATGGGTTGTTTTCAACGGATGGGATATCGTGGGAAACAAAATGATACCCATGCTCGGAAAGGTGGATTAGTTGGTGAATGGAGGTATTTTATGCATGTGATTATTCAATGCATCTCTCCGTGAAAAGCTGGTACCGATGGATTGAAAATGGCTCTTCAAACAGCAATGGTGGCCTTAACATTGAATAAACGATTCAATTTTCCTCTTTATTTCTATCGGGAGATGGTAATGCAGATCAATCCAGCTGAAGGTCAAGGTTTCTTGATGTATCCTAGATTTATTCAAATGATACTCAATCATCTTATTCCTTATCTTCCCCAACATCCAATAAGATTAACGTTGACTCCAATGTCAAAACGTATTTTTATCGACTGTACGAAGGTAAAACAGCAGAATGCTGCATTGATTCCAGTCAATACTCCACTGTTTGGGCACTTAATCAATTCTGATTATGTTGCACCACCTAATGACAACTGGTATCATCCTGATGAACTTGCTCAAGCTCAAGGCGTCAATGTTCAACTACAACAACAACAACAACCACAGCAACAACAACAAGTTCAACAACAACAGATACCAGTTCCACAAATACAAGTTCCTGTACAACCACAAATTCCTATTCCTGAACAAGTTCCTATTCCACAAGCTGCAGTTGATATACCTATTCAAGAACCAGTTCAAGAAGAGGTCGTTCATGAACCTGATCACGATCTAGGAATGAACATGGATGATTTCGTTGATGATGCTGTGAACTCGCCCATTCATGAACAAGAAGGGAATGTGGTGACATAAGTTGATTCTAGTTCCAGATCAAGTGATACTATATAATCTGATGATGACAGCACTGATTCTGATGAATCTAGGGATTTTTCCTCAGGTCAGTATGAACGGTTGGCTGCTATTCCACTGGCTAATGCTGGAAAACGCATTAAATCTCAAGCCAGACGACCACGACGAAAGTCTGTTCGGGATCCTCCTTCCGGATCAGTACTTGGAAAAAGATCTTTGGTCGATGAGAGTTCTGACACTGATAGTGACTTTAATCCAGATCCTACACGTCAAAAGTTAATGTCTGCGTCGATTGCTAATGCAAAATCTTCTCAAGGAGTCGAGGATGCTAATTTTGTTGCTTCTTTGATAATTACTCCCCAAGATCTAAGGATCCATCTCCAGTTCAAACTCCTGTTCCTCCAGTCATTCCTACTACTTCAAGTCCTTCTATTCAAAAATCAACAGCTGGTCCGTCAAAGCCTTCTGATTCTGACAGGATTACTTCCCTTGAATCTAAAGTGCTTTCTTTACAAACACAGGTAAACACTCTTGTGTCTACTGATTCACAACGACAGCCGGTGATTCAGACTCAAGCTCAACAGATTGCTGATATGCAAGCATTAGTTTCCAAACTCGTTCAGCGTCTTGACGCTCAGGGGGAGTTGAGGATACCTGATACTTGTCACATAGAGTCAATTCAAAGACGTGATGATGAAGACAATGATCCTGCTGGAAATATTGAGGGTGATCATCAATACACTGACGCTAATCCTATATCTAGAGTTCAGGGGGAGTCAACATCACAATCACTTAAAGGAAACAAAGATAAAGATACTTCTGGTAATAATGAAGAAGAAATTTTATTATTAGAGTTCTTTCAAGATTCAGAAGAAGAGGAAGCTGAATAGATTGCTTGTCTTGATGATATTGATGATTTATTCAATGACATGGAAGATGATATGTCAGATAATGAGATAGAAGAATGAGAAATAGTAGAGATTGAAATAGAGAAAGATAAAGATAGTGTCACCTATGAAGGATGTGATGGTCTTAAGGTGCCGTATAACTTCATCCAGGATGATGTTATTCCTGAATTCACTTATGAAGGAGTAACAAATTCTATGGACTCTGTTGAAGACGTCACACTGCCTGATGATACAGCTGATTCAAAGATGGATACTGATGATGAGTCAAATCAATTCAATAAAGGTGCTGAAACTGAAACTACTCACACTGAGTCTCTGAAGATTAATGAAGAACCTGTGATGTACAGAGATACAGGGATGACACGAGAACAGTGGAAAGAAGTTGTAAACAGTTGGATGAAGGTGCTACCCAAGTCTGCAGCACAACCTGCTTAGAAAGAAAAATATGTGAATAAAGAGCAGTGTGTAGGAAGGATCATAAGTTGGTTCTATGATGGTGAATCAAAATTATTTGCAATCAAATGATCTGACGGTGTTCAATACTTAAAGCCGAGGATCAAATATTTCAATACCTTGCCGACGTGTGAAATAAATGGTCTAGCTTCAAAGCCACTCATAAATAGATCAAAGAATGGTTTGGCTGATGTGATAGCAAACCTGATAAAGAAAGAAGGTAGTTCAGGAAAGTATGATCGGCTGAAACCACAGAAAGGAAAGAGAGTGAAGAACACAGATCCAAAGACTGGGAAAGTAACCTGGAGATACAAGTATAAACCAGTGCGTGCTATTCACAAGATATCATTAAAGAATATTCCTCAAGACTTTCTTGGGAATATGAAATGGTGGTATATTGATGTTAATACTGGTGAAGCAAGGATTGAAGATAAAGATAATAAGGTCATTGTGTGTTTCTATGACGCAATGAATCTTATTAATTTTTCAAAGAAAGATCAGAGGACGCTGCGAAAGAATGAGATCATGTATACTGATGAATGGAGAGAACAAGGTCTACAGTACAAAAGAGTTTTGGAGATATGCAGAAGATATGAAGTGCATGCTGGCAGCAGACTACCGGATAACTGGAAGAGTTCAAGATAAAGACTGAAGACAGAAGATCAAGCTATTGTCAAGGGGGAGTCTGTTAGGACATAGATTTGTAATGACAAAAGCTTGTAATAGTTAGATTTTATGTCTTTATGTTTTTGTTATGTAAATGTCTAAAGTTACTAAGTGTTTTACAAGTGAGCCTAGAGGCGAACTTGTTAAGTTCGCCTGGTCTATCAGAGGCGAACTTAATAAGTTCGCCTAGGTCTAACTGAGGCGAACTTGTTAAGTTCTCTTAGTCTGTTTGAGGCGAACTTAATAAGTTCGCTTATAGCAGGTTAGTTTTCTATATATATGTGTTTACGGAGTCATTAGACAGAAGGCAGATCAGAGAGAACCGAGAGATAGAATTGTCTGATTGAGTCTGTAAACACATATATATAGAAAACTAACCTGCTATAAGCGAACTTATTAAGTTCGCCTCAAACAGACTAAGCGAACTTAACAAGTTCGCCTCAGTTAAACCTAGGCGAACTTATTAAGTTCGCCTCTGATAGGTTAAGTTCGCCTCTAGGCTCACTTGTAAAACACTTAGTAACTTTAGACATTTACATAACAAAAACATAAAGACATAAAATCTAACTATTACAAGCTTTTGTTATTACAAATCTATGTCCTAACAGATTTTTAAAAAATTAAAAAATAAATCGATTCCATCTACAGAAGTAGATGGAATCGATGAATTTGGAACTGCATTTGGTAGAAATCCATTGTGCTGTGCATCTTGACAAGAATCATAAAGAACAGCAACATCTTCATCAGAAATATCAGAAGGTAAATGAAAAGACTTGAATAAGTTTTCATAATCAAATGCCCAATCCGGACCAATCGCCATTTGTGGTAAAGACCGATTTGAACAGTCAATATGGAACCATTCTTCAACTTGGCATGTCTCTTTGTTATAAACCCTCTTGGTTGTCGAATTTGCCACATTCCCTAGAAAAATCCCTTCAATAGCCTTTGCACTGAATTTTGTTGGGACATCTTGAACCTTCAGTAGGGTACACGGATTACCAAAAGGGAGTAAATATTCCAGATTCGGCTTTCGATTATTCAACAATTCATAGCAAGTCTTGTTATGTCGCTTGACGGTCAAGACCCTGTTCAAAACATGACACGCAGTATTCACAGCTTCAGCCCAGAAGGTGACTGGAAGCCTAGAATCTGCAAGCATCGTGCGATCCGTTTCGACCAAATTCCTGTTCTTTCGTTCAGCAACACCGTTTTGTTGAGGAACTTATGGCGCACTGAATTCATGATGAATTCCCTTTTGTAGACAGAATAACCCCATTTTGCTATTCTTAAATTCGCTGCCATTGTCACTCCTGATTCTTCTGACTTTCAGATTGAATAAATTCTCCAAACCCAGGATTAAGTATTGTACCAACTCAGTGGTTTCAGCTTTAGAAGAAAGAAACTTAACCCATGAAAATCTGGAGTAATCATCAGTTACGACCAAGCAATATGATTTCCCACCAATGCTCCTAATACTGATAGGACCGAACAAATCCATATGCAGCAACTCCAAAGGAGTTACGATAGAATTCGTCGATTTCGATTTGTGAGATTTCTTTCTTTGCTTCCCCTTCTTGCACGGAATACAATCATCAGGAACTGAGAATTTCATTTTCGGAATACCAAGCACAAGATCATTCCTAACAATGTAGTTCATCTTCCTGTAGTTAATGTGTGCTAACTTCCTGTGCCACAATATTGAATCAGATTCCGACGCCTTGGAGAGTAAACATGTTAGAATTGAATCCGTTGTAGTGGCAACACTCATGTCAAGGACATACGTGTCATTTCTCCTTGGAGCCTTCATGAGAATCCATTCATCAGGAATCACAAAACCTGGTTTCAGAATATAGCATTCATGATCGTTGAAATGGAACGAAAACTTCTTATCACAGACTTGTGAAACGCTTAAAAGATTGTGTTCCAGCTGCTGAACATAATTCACCTTTTCAAACTTTACTTTGTCATTCTTTAACGTTCCCTCGCCAGTTATGTACCCGCCTTTATTACCCGCAAAAGCGACATAACCACCATCAATTTGTTTTACATCCTCAAGCAATCTAACATTCCCTGTCATATGTCGAGAGCAACCACTATCCACATACCATGTATTGTTGATAGTCCTCCTTGGTTATCCCTACATAAACAACGAGAATTAGTTAGAAAGTGGAACCCAAGCCATCGTGGTCTTGGGTCGTCCGGATTGATCAAAATAAACAACTTCTTGTAATTTACAATCAATTTTATCATTCACTTTTGAAACAGAAGTTTGACAATCAGATCTTTTCAAAGAAGAACCATTTTTATTATTTTGAAAAACATTATTTGATATATTATTGTCAGATTCAGATGTTTCCAAAATTTTCTTTAATTTTCTGTTTCTTCTTCTTCTTTGAGGTCTAGACAATTTAACCTCCTGAAAAAAATCTTTTGAAATCCCAACTTTTGGAATCTCAAGTTTCTCTTTGCATACAAAGGATTTAGCATTCAATGTATTCTGTTGTTTAAATCCAAGGGATTTAACAAAAGATCGAACATGCATATTTTTCTCCAAACTAGAAGACGACTTTCCCTCATCTTTTCTTTTCAGAATCTTCACCACTTTCTGTTGTGAAGAAACAGTCTTCGTTTTACCCTGGTTCTTGTATGGACAATTAATCAAAATATGACCAGCCTCATTGCAATGAAAACACACTCTTCTTTCTTGATAACTTCTGAAATAAGATGTTTTCTTTGAATTTGAAGAACCATCAGAAGAATAAGCTTCGGAGGAATGCTCAGAACAATATATTGGCTTCTTTGGAACATAAGTCTGTTTTGGCACCTTTGAAGAATTTACTTTTTGATAACCAGCTGCAACAAACCCACTTGACTGTAAGATTGGAGAAAGTTTAGTTGGAACCACTTTCACCTCTTCAGGTTCAGTCAAAATGCATCTATCCCGAGTAACATTCTTCACAACCTTTGGTTCATCAATTTTCACTTCTTTCGGAATGTCTTCAACCTTTGAATCATCAAACACCTCATCCTCTGTATCAGAATCATACACCATGTCTTCACCCGTCACTGGATTCACTTTTAATACTGTCTTGGGATCAATTTCCTCTTCATGAATGATTTCAGGCTCAACCACATAATTTGCATTGAACGGTGGAGGAACAAACCCAATACCAGCAACCCTTTTTGTGGGATTAGCATTAGCATTAAAATAATCCAAAACTACAGATGAATTCTCAAACTGTTCCAGTTTTCTATGTAATTGTATCACCTCAGATTCTTTTTCAGAAATCTCCTTGTTCTTTTGGGCAACAACTTCATTTCGTTTTTCAATTTCAGCATAAGCCATATCTAGATGATAACCCTGCTCTTTGTATTTTAACCCAAGAGAATTTAAGTCTCTTTTTAAAGACTCAATTCTATCAATGCACAGCTTATCATTATCTTTCAGTTTCTGATTAACTGAATGCATTGATTTCATGTCACAAATCAAGTTTGTGTTATCATCCATGACTTTTTGCAGTTTATCTTTAACAGAAATGCAATTAGAACAGTATATATGACAAACAGAGTCTTTTACCTTAGACGGATTAGACATGTCTGCCATGAATACTTTGGCAATTGGAATATTCTCTGAATCATCACCAACTGAAGCATTTTCTGTAAGAACAATTTCTTCCTCAGCAACCCCTGACACAGCATCAGAATCAATATTTTGCCCTTGTTCTTCCTCATCATCAACGCTTGGAACACTATCACCATCACACGAATCATCACTAGAACTTTCATCATCAGTAGACTCCTCTGGTTTTTCTGAATGAATTTCTGCAACAAAAGCCTGACTCACAGCACCCACCAAATCTTCCAGATGAATGCCCCAATCATAGTTTTCGTCATTTTGAGTAACCAAAGCTGATGATGCAGATGCATGATTTATATTACCAGAAGGACCATGATTTTGATTACCAGATGAACCATGTGACTGATTCCTATTATGCTGAAAGTTAGACTACTTCTTTTGAGAATCAAATTCTACCTTTGGCTTCACACACTCCTTAGCAAAGTGACCATACTCTTGGCAGTTGTAACACCTAACTTTGTTCTTATCAAAACCCATACGCGATCGACTATTTGAACCAATATATTTTCTGCCAGTTCTCTTCAAGAAATCTTTAGCTTGTCGCATTAACATGGCCATATTCCATTGGATATTCATTTCTTCCAGATCAACAGGGTCAATCTGTCTGAAATCTTCTTCTATAACCTCAGGATCATGTATTTTACCTCCAATGAAATTTTCATATGATGCCATGAATGAAGAAAACATAGCAAGATAATCATCAGCAACTTTCTGATTCACATGAGATCCAGATGATGTTGAAGCTGTAGTAGCAGAAAATCCAGAATGGCTTGAATGACCAGAATAAATTGGAACTCCAGAACACTGATCATTTGAAGATTCTTGAGCATCCCTAGAAAAGAATGCCACTCCAGTACCAGATTTAACAGCAGATTTGGCAAAATACATTGAGGGATCTTGGATATGCTCCATATTAGTCTCTTTCTTCTTCATATTCATGTCATGTGACTGAATCTTCCCTAGGACTTCTTCAAGAGACATGGTTTTGTACTTAACATTTTCTTTGATCAAAACCGTATACACATCAAACTTTGATGGTAAAGCCTCCAAGAATTTATCATTGATTTCCTCAGTCTCATATACCACAGATGCACTAGCCAGTTCACTAAGAAGATGATAGAATCTTGTAGCAAGATTATCCAAAGATTCATTTTGAAAATGTTTAAAGACTAGGAACTGCTTCTTTAGTAACTCCTTTCTACTCTTCTTCACATCCAAACTACCTTCACACCTTTTCTGTAATTCTTCCCACAGTTGTTGAGAAGACTTGAACTGTTTGAAACTGTGATAAATTTCCTTTGGTAGAGACATCGAAATGCTAGCCATTGCTTTCTTTTCTCGATCAAATAACAGCTTCTCTTCAGTAGTTAAAGCTGACACCGGCTTCGGAACATCATCCTTTCCCATCCATGAATAAGTAGGATGCGTATATCCTTCTAAAATCGGAATCCACAAACTAGTATCGGTAAAAGATACAAACTGGTCAAACCGATCTTTCCAATTTGAATAATCAGCTAGATTTAAAAACTTCGGAGGTTTTTGAGATGTACCGATCTCATTGTCATAATTGAACATGTTTGTGACTTGAACCATATTTGCCATATTTTTTTAAAAAAAATTCTGAAAAATTTCCAAGTATTGAGCAGTCTTACCCTCAGGCGAACTTAATAAGTTCGCTTTAGTGAGTACCAAGCGAACTTGAGATCAGGCGAACAAGACAAGTTCGCTTAAGGAGGAAATCCGGTAAGTTCGCTTACTAATTAAGTTCGCTTAAAATGTGAGAAGCGAACTTAATAAGTTCGCTTGCTAAGTTCGCCTGCACAGGAACTAGCAAGTTCGCTTAAACTGCTGTAACAAACTCAGAGGAATTCTTTACCCAAACACGAACCAAGAACTTCAAAAATCATGATTTCTCAGCGAATTGATGGAATTTAAGGAAATTGAACCGTAGGATTATGAATTTTGTCAAATAGAACACTTCTATCGGTCTAATTTCGTCAAAATCACTTCCAAAAACACGAATTCAGCAGAGAAACGATCTTCAAGAACTTGAAAAACTCCATTGATGCAGAAACTTCAAAAATGTTGAATTTCTTGTCGAATTGTACACAAAACCGTCACTAATCACCAAGAATCGTACTTAATTCATGAGCATAAGCTCTGATACCACTTGTAGGTCCCAAATTCGGTGCGTGACGGATCTCTAGACTCGCGGTACGACACGGTGATAACGTGCGGAATCCATGATCAACGTGCTCGTGTAACTCAATCAACAACAACGGTGTAAATAAACTCTTTGTATTTCCACCACAATATCAGGTTACAAGATTACAGAATTTCTCTCAGTCTCTAATCTGTATACTCTGATATCGTCTCTCACATTTTTGTTCTTTTTCTCTGTCTACTGATATCTCCTATTTATAGTGCTTAGGCGAACTTATTAAGTTCGCCTCTAATAGGCTAAGCGAACTTAATAAGTTCGCCTCTGATAGACTTAAGCGAACTTATTAAGTTCGCCTCTAGCAGAACTTACACAGAATTTTATCAACAGTTACAAAACATGTCCTAACAGACTCCCCTTTAACTGTTGCTAACAATTCTATCAATTACAAGTCAAAGACTCTAAGACTAAGACATAATATCTTCAAGCTCGTTGTCACCAGAATATGTTCCAACATGAGCCATGGGGTTTGATCTTGAGAATGATAGTCCTATTTATTTAAAATAATATTATAGGTAAAGACAACTATTTAAGAACATAATTTATTAGGTCGAGCGTTCATAAAGTAGCTCTGGAGGGAGTTGCGCATTTCGACTTTCCAAAGGAAGTTACAAGACATAACGTACGCCAGTCACATGGATAATATTAGTCCAAATAATGAATCGTGAGATACCGACGGACTTGAGACCCGTTTAGGGTTCGTTATATTCGTTAAGAAACAGTTGGCCGACCGTATCCACTATTCCATTACGAAACGCTAACTCCCCTACCGAAAGGGTTAGTACTAGTAACTATGACCAACCTTACTTTAAATATAACATTAATTAACAAGGGATAACAAATAGAGTAACGTCTTAAACGAGATAACCTTTCTAATTACATTTCTTATCTGTTTATTTTCCTTTTAAAACAAAACCCATTTTCCAACTTATTATCCTAGTCAGACAATAGCGAGGGTTGAGTACGGGATCCGTGTCCATGGTTCGATACTTGGTTCTTACCCATACTTTACTATGCTGTGATAGGTACACTTGCCTGTTGTGTGTGTATTTAGTTGAAGTAATTATCGTTTTAATTTATAAATTTAAAACCTGATTTTGTGTAGCTCCAAATAAAATATATTTATTACTAAAACTACGCCATCAAGTTTTTGGTGCCGTTGCCAAGGATATATATATATTTTTATTTTTATCTACATATAAAACACACTATCATGTGCAACGGCAAGGAAGGCGACGAGGGAAAGAGAACCGGCAGGAAAAAGAAGCGAGGTCGACGGCGAAGGGTGCTCCGGCTAGTGAGGCCCCGTGACGCGTTAAGGTAGTCTCCCTTTATGTTTTTATTAAATTCTTGTCTTTGTTTCGTTTATGGTAATCGGTGGAGGAGTAGCGGTGGTGGGTACGGTTGTGATGATGGTGGCAGTAGCTACGTAAGGAAGCGGGGGGACGGCGACGGCGTAACGGTGGCGTACGGCGGTGGCAGACGACATGAAGGGACACGGTGGTGCCTGGTTCGTGGGTGATCGGCTATCGAATGGAGGAAGGAGGGAGAGAGTAAGAAAGAGGGTGGCGCGCGATGGCGTGGTGATTGTACTAAAAAGCTATTGCGGCGGTTGTGGTGGTGCTCCACGGCATCGGCATTCCGGGGAGAGGGAGGGAAGCCGGTGAGGGTTTCTCACCACGGCTAGGGCGATGATGGGAGGATGAGGACGACAGAGCTCGACGGTGGTGCATGGAGGGTGACTCCGGGTAGTGGTGCACGGTGATGGAGGTTCGCGGTGGTGGAGGGGGAAGAGCTTGGGATCGGGTTATATCCGATTAGGGTTCTAAGACATAAGCGTTGCATGCTAAGTTCGGACGGGCATGGGGGGAGGCTTCGGCTCGGCTACGTGTGACCTACGAGACCAAGGCGTGGCCTGATATATGATTACGCATGCACGCGGGTTCCTTGCGGAGTCCAGGGTAACGCGGTTTGAGCAAGCACGTGGACTAGGGTTTTGGCATGGTGAAGGGGATTGTGCGGAGGAGACGAGTATCAGAAATGTTTATGTATTGTGTGAATCCAACGTATGTTTAGGATATGTTTTGATCACGAGATCATACGTGTGACACGTGTGGGTTCCGAGTGTGAACAGACGAGTTGCAGAGTAAGGACGCAGACTCGACATATTCGGTGAGCTTCTAATCCCCTCTTTTAAATGTTTTTAACGTTTTGGGGCTAGCGTACATACTTTTGAGACGTGTTTTATTACATTAAATGTGTATCAAGCTTTGGGGTCTAACCCGATAAGTTTACGAATTTAAGTATTTAAATATGGGGCTAAGGGACTATGCATTGTCCTTAAGATGTGTAGGTTAAAGGTAGGTAAATGGTCGTGGACCGTATAGTGACCTAATAGGGATGAGTCGGGATTTTATTTACAAGTCGTACGGGTACGACTAGGAGGTGTCACGGGGTATGCATGTACGTGGTATTTACTTGGATAATGAGGCATAGTATTTGTACATGTGTTGCTATAGTAGTAGGGTATTGTGTTAAGGGTTAGTCGGGGTGAGTCGGGGTATAAGCTAAACGCTTATGACTACATGTAGGATATATATATCGTTCTAATGCTATGTGTGAGGCGCAGGTGTAGTTAACAAGTCATATACGTGTAGTGTGATATTACATGTTTATAATTGAGTTGTGTGTTTGTTTGTCGTTGTCCTTGTGGCACGACGGGTGATGTGTTTGCATCGTCATCTTTATGACATGGCAAACGGGGTTTGTGAAGAACGAGGTCCTTCAGGAGGTCACCAAATGTGACAATATTGAGCATGTATGTCGATGGTGTGTCGAACGCCCTGACGAGGGTAAACCTGACGAGGGTGTAGTGATGAGGTATGTGTTTGTGTGCTTATATATTCATGTTAAATTGCATACAAGCGTCGAGTTATATTTATTGTGCATGAGATAGTATTAATGTGGTGAATAGAGTTAGATTGATCGGTGTGTCCGGATTGTGATGTGGTGTTTACACCTGTTATGTCAGTTGATTTGTAAGAGCCATGGTCAAGGCTGAGTAAGTCGATGTCTAAGGATTTGTTGTGTTAACCATGTGTCGGTTTAATACCTGTACTAGAGTATGAGGTATTAGTGTAGTAAGTTCGACCTACGTCGATGAGACTGCTGGATTATTATCATTATGGGATGAGTCTTGGGTAATGAACTATTATGGGATATCGTGTGATAACAGGGGTTATCTATTTGTTAATGAATTGTGAGACTATTTTATAAGGACCGAAGGACTTGAGTAAAGTTCAAATCACTTTTGTGACGAGTTGGCTTTTAAATTAAATTGAACTATCAGAACTCACTCAGCGTAACTGACTTTGTGTGTACGATAGATTGTTTTGCAGGTAAGCGTTGCGTTGACGTATCTTGGCTTGGGAGCGGTGCTACTCAGGTTGGTGTGCAGTCATTCGTGAGGTAATTTATGATCATAACGACTTTAAATAATATTTAAAGATTTTAGAAAGACTTCCGCTGTAATTTGATTAATAATAATTACTTTTAGAAGGGGATGACCCGTTATGAGAACCAACTGTAGGATACCCGGGTTGGGGTCTTACACGATAACATGATGGCAAATTATAACAACCCCAAATTTAGGGCATGATTTTTTTTATTCAATTACGTTTTATCTATTTTGATACTTGAACTACTGGATAGCAAAGTCGAACAATTTGGGCTACCATTTAGAACCCAATAAACACATTGTGTGTAGGTCCCCGGGTGTCTCGGATCGTTACGTGTGGGTGTGTGACTAGTCGGACCGGGTGCGGAATGCCCGTGACTAGGTGGAGAATCAAGTAATACAAAGTAAACCGACAACGAAATCACTTTAAAACTCCGTCTATTATAAACTTGAAGGTTACAGACAGAATAAAATTGAGTGCAAAATGCCTGTGTGCATAACTTCTGTTAACCTATCCTATTTATACTAGACTTGATCTCTGCGCACTTAACAAGTGCGCGGGGAAAATTGTTCCTGTGTACTTAACAAGTACGCAGAGTATTCTTGCGTACTTGCTAAGTACACAGGAAGTAATTCCTGCCCACATGCTAAGTGCGCAAAACACTTGGAGAAAACAGACGACTAGTACATACATTAGTAATTACAACTCGATAACTAATACGTACAGACACTAACATACAAAGACTAATACAAACAAGACAAGTACAAAAGCTAAGACAATATCCAGAGTGTTTGTCACACAAACGTGCTTCAACAAACTCCCCCTTGACAACAGCTCTGGATTGTCTTTGGTCTTCACTACTCCCCAACTTTAGATTCTATCTTCTTCTTGTAATCAAGGCAGAACTTGATCACCTTGTCGTATTTAGAAGCAAGGAACTTTGTCCACTCGTCCGTGTACATGCAGTACGTGTCCGCTAGCGCCTCCAGATCTTTCACAGAAAATTTTATGAATCAGACTTCATCAAACACTCTGATTAGTTCCCTTGGAACTAAGCTTCCACTCTCGGACCACACCTTTCCAATTACCACTGCCTCGCTCGATTTAGGATCTACATACCAGTACCATATGTTACCGAGGATATCCTGAGATAACTTGCTCAGAGGAATCTTTGTTTCACACAGTACTGGCTTGTATACCAGTTTCTTTAACCTTTTATTAGTCACAGGATGTCTAACGTTCTTGTCCCTGACTCGCGTGGGCACCTGAGGCTTAAACATTACGAACTTCCCAAATCTTACCTCTCGCTGTAGAACCTGCCACAAACCAATTGCTACTGCATGATTTGAGTGACCCCGCAGCTCTCAGTTTGCTAGGTTCATGAGGTCGTATCTTGTCAAGGAGTTGAAAGCTTCGCTGGTTGGTTTCAAGTATTGAACCCCCCCAGCTCGCTTGATTGCGAACAACTTCTTATCCTCCTCGAACCTCACAGCTAAGATCATCCCTGTCGCTCCATGTTTGTCTATGATTGATGTCTTTTGCCAGACAGGAGTCGGATCCTTCGATGAACTTGCAGGCATATGTTTGTCTTTCTGTGCCTCTGGATCCACAGGTGTAGGGTCGGCAGGGGAGGCTTCAGTCGACGCCTCAACAGTACTAGCATGCTCGGTAGAACTTGTGTGTTTAAAGGATGGAACTTCAAAAATCTCTCCATCTTCAAACTCATACTCTCCTTCCCCGTCGCCCTTGGGAACTTCGATTACAACATCATCATCCTCCTCATCCTAGTCGTCACCAGAGTCGATCTCTCCCTCTTCCAGATTGCAGAGAGCTTCGATCTGTGCTTCTTTGGAGTAGTCTGGCTCTAAGAATAGGATCACATCATCCGATACATCATCAGATAGATCTTTCAAAATGTCAGCCACCGACTTTCCTTTATTACCACCTGAAACATCACCTCCACCTTCACTCTAAGTAGACTCCCCCTCAGCCATAGACACGGCAAAAATGGGAACAATCGCCAAAGCCAACGATTGCTGCTCACTTCCACTCGGTCCGGCTTCAGGATCCTTGTCCTGATCATAACCCTTAGTTAGATCAACTAAGTGACAAGCCTCTTCACTGCTAGGCTTAGGTGGTTGCTTCTCTAATAGTTTCTTCAATATCTCCCCCTGAGCAGCAAGTGTGTTGACCATATCACAGACCAGTTTCACCATAGTGTCATGCTCTAAACGCTACTTGTCATCAGCCGCCCGCTGTTTCTTTAGTGCGGCTACGTCATCAATCAAAGAGTTGATCTGCCCCTATTGTTTGTCAGATTCTTCTCTCGATTTACGTAGCGTTTCAAGAAGACTAGCGACCTGAGTCTCTAGGGTAGTGATCCGGGTATCACGAGGATTAGGTCCCCTGGAAGACGATGCTTCGGCTTGATTGGTAGGGAAGGAAAATAATTCTACAAAATCGAACCCTTGATTGAAGTCAAAGTCATGATAAGGTTCAGTGATGTGGTGGAGGGTGGTTATAGGGATTGAGGTAGGGATGGAGGTTGTTTGGATGGTGGTAGGGGTGATGGTGACAGACTCAGTTAGAATAGGAGTTGTCACCGCCACTTAAACAGATTGCACAGGGAGGGACACTATCACAGGAACATCCTCCGTGATAGCATGGTAGCTACATCAGGTGTTACACGTGGCCTCCTCCGCTGTCGCTTATAAACCTGTTGTGAAGGTGAGGTAGAAATGGAATCAGTACTCGCAGCCATAACACTTGCTTGCCTCTGAGCACTGACTTCTACCTCACGAAGGATAGATTGGTGCAGCCTATCCCCCCGTTGCTTGTTTATACTTTCTCTTCTGCGTCTCTCTATAGCAGCGTCCGAATCAGAATTGGGCTCGTATTCACTGCTAGTCGCTTGTCTCTTTCTCTTGGAAGATGACTCGGGAAGGGTCACCTTCGTCAATCTTCTTGGGTGTGCCTGGGATAGTGCATCATCAGAATCAGAGGAATCTGACTCGGTCGTTTCTGAGTCGGATTCTTCAGCACCTCCAATTCCCAGTTCTTCGTCTCTTTCATCGTCAGACATATCATCTTCAGATTCAGCTTCCTCCTCTTCATGTTGTTCATCACTATGTTCACTGAGTTCAGGCTCAGACTCTGCACTATACCATCTGAAGTCAGCAGGGGCCACAAATGCTTCATTAATTAGGTGGCCAAGAGGAGTGTGCTCATGGGTAGGTTCTACACTGCCTGGCTTTAGAAATTGTGCAAACACTCTCTTGTCCACCCGTTTGACTTGTAGTCTCTCTCCAATCTGAGGTAGATTGGGTACAACATCATTAATCAACAGCTGCACGAACCGAGGGTATAATAGAAATCTAAATCTATCAACAGGATTGATCTGATCGGTGATAAACTTGTAGATATACTTAGAAAAGTTATAACCATTGTTAAGAGAGAGGCCAACCATTGCAGCTGCCAAGTCATGCCCTATGGCATCCTTTCCCGCCTTTCTAGCAGACAAGCACATGATCATGACGTGCACGAAGTAACGCCACTGATCAAGTACCCACATCTTTTTGTACGAGGAGTAGTCCATTGTACCAACATACCCCATCCTTTGTCTCCAGCATCCATCAACGAAGTAGTCAGGGTAAGTTATCGAATAAGTGATAAGTCCCTAAACTGTAGTACTCGTATGATGGTGTCTTCAGAAATAGCAATATCATGACCTGCTACAGTAGCCCTAATGACGTTTGGGGTTACTTTACAGTCGTGATCAGCAGTTTCCCAGAATTGTTCCAGATATGGTCTTGAGACAATAGGATCAGCAGAGATGGCATAGCTGATCTTCGAGCGGTTCAGGAAATCGACTATCTCCAGATATTGAAGTGCAACACCCTTCCACTCTGGTTGTGTTAGAGCTAGCAGATAGAATTCGCTTGTAAGCGCACGAGCCATCACTGCACAAACAAACAGTATAATAAAAACAAGAAGACTCATTGGAATTGAATAAACCTGACTGAGTATAGCAATTACACAATGAACTGAATTCCACACTTAGAAATTTTTCAGAAATGCCCTTCTTGCGTACTTGGTAAGTACGCAGGGATTAGTTTTTGCGTACTTAGCAAGTACGCAGGAGGAATACTTTGCGTAGTTGCTTAGTGCGCAAGCACTGACACTTAGAACCACTTCAAAATCCAAAATTCAGTCGAAGTGAGTCTTTGTCATTGATTAAGGTCAGCACAAGATCGAAATGCTCGATTATGACCTATGGAACCAACACCAATAGCAATGACATGTTACAACCGGTCAATCGAGACCTAACTTTGGTTTGCCGTAAACCCACGAGAACCAAGAGGTCAAAAACCAAAATCAAGGATTGTTAAGGATGAATTATAGATGATAGAGCTTCGATTAATGATTTTTACACAAGTTTTAGGTCTTAAGTTTGGTTAAAAACAACCAAAATTTGTCAAAAATCAAAGTCCAAAACCTAGTTCTTCAAGATCACAAATCGATCCAAAAATGAAGATTTAACGGATGAAATGCTCCAAGATTCTCACCAAATGTAAGTTAGATGATGATGAAACGAAGAGCGGGACGAAAAACCGTTTAGGAACACAAGAAATTTTGAGTGATAAAGGATCAGAGGTATACAACAGTGACAAAGTTTTGGATGAGATAAAACTCAAGAAAAAAACTCTAAGTGTTGTATATATACCCACACAATATTAGTCGTGCGTACTTGTTAAGTGCGCAGGACTTAACTCCTGCGTACTTACTAAGTACGCATGACTTAAGTCTTGCGTACTTGTTAGTACGCATGACTTAAGTCTTGCGTACTTGTTAAGAAAAAAACTCTAAGTGTACGCATAGAATCATGTGTACCCAGATTTTTCAACTCAAATTATGAAGAAGTCAAGGCAAATAACGAACAGGATAAAAATATTCAATCAAGAGGATTCATAGTCAATTCACGAAGGTTAAACACAAATATTTTTGATTTTTCTGATTGGAATAGAACTATACACAAACTTAAAATCTTTTTGATCTTTTAAGAGTAACGATATACACATATTTATACACACTATTTTTGTTCAAAGACACAAGCAGAGGATCATATCAGGCTAGACTATAGCAAAAACGATACAAGATAAACATCAAAGAATATGGGATCAAGTCATGGATTACAATTTATTCATACGTAATAAGCACATAAACAAGTAATTCAAGTTGACAATATTATAAGATTTGAAACTGTAGAAACAAAGACTGATGACTACAAAATTCTTTAAGTACAAATGCAGCTGATCTCAGAGTTGGCTGCTGACCAACAAACTGCTACGGACAAGCTTATCTGCTGCGGATACCTGTTCTCCTGCTGAAGAACAAATCTGCTGCGGATAGCCTTATCTACTGAAGACCAATGTTGCTGCTGATAGGCTTATCAGCAGCATCATTCTCATTCTTGCTGCTGATAGCTATGTTCCTTGAAGACAAACCGTTGCAGCTGACTATCCATGCCAAGCATCACTAACAACTTTCTACAAAAGCAACTGACACACTCAAAGCAGAAGGAACCTCAATGGCACAACCAATAAAACCCAGCAATGCTCTTCTCCAGACATGCAAGCAATGATGCATAAAGAAGACGCTTCAATAAAGTTAGCTAGTTTAGCTTTAACGTGTAAATATAGTTTTTGTATAAAAGATCAACGGTCTGTGTTCGATCTGATCCTTAGAATCAAGGGTCTGTCTTGATTCTAAGTTAGTATAAATACTATGTAAACACTTCATTATAAGTGTGCTTTTGAATTAGAGTTTTCACTTGTAATCGTTTATTCGCAAAGCTTAATACAACAGTGTTCTTATCAGTATTCTTTCTGTCTACTCGATTGTAATTGTGTAGTTGTTATTGTTTCCGCCAATCTCAACTAAGAACATAACCATCTTGTAATTTCACGATCCTACAGAAACCATAAGCATCTTTGTATCACGTTCTTGTGTGTTAAGGTATTAATTTTAAGATATACAACGTATACCCCACTGTTATGCTACAGGAATGTAAATTGAACTATCTCAAGGCATCTAAGATTTTTCCAATGATTTTCTAAATTTCTTGAATGAGGCTACATCAATTAGCACGGGAAAAATCAAACAGAATCCATAAGGATTATCAGGAATCATAAGATTCAGAATCGAGTGATTCATTTGTCTTGGTTTCATGTGATTTCTTCAGTGAATATCGATATGATGATTCAGGATAATGAATATGGTGTTTTAGTATTTAGGTAAGGGAATCCAACTTTTATCTGGATTTGATTTCAATGAATCAGAAGTGATTCTAGGGTTAATACACGCTCAACGGTTGATGTAAAGACATGTCTTGATTCAATCTCTCATTGCATACTTGTGAGTATGGGCAGTGAGATGAACCGCATTAATTGTGCTAACGACCTATCCCGAAAATGGTCTCAGAAGAAGATAATTTCTAAGATCTAACATCCTATATCTGATAGTGATCTTGTGCATTCTTTTACGCATACACACTAGCAAACATGGGTTCTAATCACAATTGTAGTATTGATTTAATTTCCACACTACTAATAATTCAAAGATGCTTACAGCCCACTGACAATTCAAATTACTTGTAAATAAGAAGATTAAAAAAACACAACAATTTAAACAATCAAGTAAGCATGACGCAATCATTTCCTATATGTGCAGTCTATGACGTTTGAATTGATTTAAGTCTATAACTATACAGAAAACTTAAAAGAAATAAAATTTAACTTTCATGAATTGAATTGATTTAAGAAAAACAAGTTTTCAATCTGGATTGAACATTCCTATCATGTTGACAAGATGTTCAAAACAGGTTCGATCAAACGCCTTAGTGAAAAGGTCAGCAAAGTTGTCATCCGTGTGAACCTTTACAAGTTCAATGAGATGCTTTTCAGCACAATCACGGATGAAATGGTGGCGAATTTCAACATGTTTAGTTTTGGAATGTTTCACCGGGTTATTTGTGATGGACATGGTGGCATTTTTGTCAATGAACAGTGGAGTTCCAGTGAGTTTAAGCCGTATTCTCTCAATTACTGCTGAATCCACAATATCTGAGAACAACCGCTCGCTGTAGCAATGTACTCTGCTTCACATGTTGAGACAGAAACCGTTGACTGCTTCTTACACTGCCAGGAAACCAGACTGTCTCCCAAGAATTGACATCCACCAGAAGTTGACTTTCTATCAAGGTTAAAACCGCCATAGTCTGAATCAGTATAGGCTTTGAGATCAAATGATTGCTGCTTTGAGTACCAAAGACCCAATCGGGGTTTCCCTTTCAAGTATCTGAATATCCTCTTGAAAGCTATCATATGAGACTCCTTCGGTTGTGACTGAAACCTTGAGCACAAGCATACAGCAAACATTATATCGGGCCTTGAAGCTGTGAGATACATAAGATATCCGATCATCCCACGGTATAATTTACAATCCACATCCTTTCCATCTTTGTGTGGATGCAGACCATGATTGACAGGGATAGGTGTGCCATAAGTACTGCTATCATTCATCTTGTATTTTGACAAGATGTGCTGCACATACTTATTTTGATGTAGATAGATGCCATCCTCTCTTTGACTGACTTGCAGACCCAGGAAGAACGACAATTCACCCATGTTACACATCTCAAACTTGGACTTCATCACCTGTTCGAATTCGCTACACATCTCTTCATTTGTAGACCCAAAGATAATGTTGTCGACATACACTTGTACAAGAAGAATATCACCTCCTGCTTTACGAATGAAGAGGGTCGAGTCAATCTGTCCACGGTCGAAACCATTTGACAGTAGATGTTTTGATAACGTCTCATACCATGCCCGAGGTGCTTGATGAAGACCATAAAGTACTTTGTCGAGCTTATACACTTTATTGATATTATGTGGATCTTCAAAGCCAGGAGGTTGAGTGACATAGACCTCTTCATGAACTTTACCATACAAGAAAGCACTCTTCACATCAAGTTGATAGACCTTGAAGCCAACATAGGAGGCATAAATCAGAAACAGTCGAATGGCCTCAAGTCTAGCAACTGGGGCATATACTTCAGTGTAATCCAGGCCCTGTTGTTGATAAAATCCTTGAACAACCAACCTTGCTTTATTCTTCACTACGACATGATGATCATCCGTCTTGCACTTGAACACCCATCTGGTTCCAATTGGTTGTACGCCTCTTGGCAAGTTAACCAAATCCCACACATGCAACTTTTGGAATTGAGACAATTCTTCTTGCATCGCCTCAATCTAGCAGTTGTCAGCAAGAGCCTCCTTCACATTCTTCGGCTCTAACTGGGACACGAATGCAGCATGCAAACGTGTTTCCATGACACCAGTGTCAAGTATCTCAGAGTACAAACTAGTGTTCTCAGTAATGGTTCTATGACGCGTCTGAACACCGGTATGAAGATAACCAATAAAGTTGTCAATTGGATGATTCTTATGCACTCTCGTCTCTGGTACGTGCGGTTCCTGAATTTCTGAATCGAGGTTCGTGCTCAACTCCCCCATATCCTATGTTCCAGAAGAAGAAGATTCAATGTTAATTGGATCAGCTGGAGCTTCATTTCCTACACGAGTGTTAGGATTAGCTTGAGCGTCATTTTCGTCAACATGAACAACTTCTATGTTATCATTTTCATGAGTTCTAGATGCAGATGCAGCATTGGAATCGGGAGTTACAATCGGTACAGTTGCACGGGTTGAGAAACTGGAGTCATCACCGCCTCCAAAGAATTCATACACATTTACGGCATCATCAGCAGATAAATCAGGAAGGTTGAAAGACTTGAATAGCGCATCATAATCAAAACCCCAAGCTGGACCAGTTGATTCTGGTGGAATGCTGTGTTTACTGCAATCCACTTCGAACCATTCCTCGACAGTACGAGTTCTTATATTATACACTCTCTTGCAAGGCGAGTTGGCAACATATCCTAAGAAGATGCCTTCCACCGCTTTTGCATGAAACTTAGACTTGCGGTCTTTGTATTGTAGCAATAAGGAACAGGGACTACCAAAAGGAACAACGTAGTCAAGATTGGGAGGTCGATTTTTGATCAACTCATAGCAAGTCTTGTTGTGCCTCTTCACAACCAGAACTCTGTTCAAAACGTAACAAGCTGTATTTAGTGCTTCTGCCCAAAAAGTGACAGGAAGCTTTGCATGTGACAGCATTTTCCTTGCAGTCTCAATCAAGGTTATGTTCTTCCTTTCTGCAACTCCATTCTGCTAAGGTGTGTACGGGGCACTAAATTCGTGACGGATCCCCATCTTGAGACAAAAAAGTTCCATCAAATTATTCTTGAATTCGGTTCCGTTATCACTCCTTATTATTCTAACCTTCAACTTGCAAAGAGATTCCAAGCTCAGGATCAGGTATTGAAGTGTAAGTCCACTTGACTCATCTACAGATCGATCTCATGACAGGACGTCTCGATAACACGGAGTGCGGAATCCTACCGTGTTAACGTATCTATACGAATTGACAATAGAAACAGCAGGTAAATAAACTCTCTCTTTGTATTCCACCAAACACAGAGTTTATACAATCGTTCAAGAAATATGCTACACTCAAACAGAATCTGTAAACTCCTATTTATAGACACAAACCTGCTATAGGCGAGCTTAACAAGTTCGCTTCTAAAGATGCTTAGGCGAACTTGTTAAGTTCGCCTCTCTATGAACTTGTACAATATTCCTTAGGCGAACTTAACAAGTTCGCTCCTAAAGATGCTTAGGCGAACTTGTTAAGTTCGCCTCTCTATGAACTTACATAGAATTTTATCAACAGTTACAAAACGTGTCCTAACATGAAGAATGTCAGCAGTCTCGTCCTTTGTACCTGAAAAATGCACCCAAGAAAAACGTGAGAAATCATCAGTTACAAATAGACAGTATGACTTACCTCCAATACTCCTGATACTTATGGGGCCAAATAGATCCATATGTAATAGCTCCAAAGGGGTATCGATGGAGTTTTGGAGCTTGGGCTTGTGCGACTTCCGTTGCTGTTTGCCCTTTTTACAAGTCATACAGTCATCAGCAACGACAAATCTTAGCTTAGGAACACCGGTTACCAAACCGTTTCGGACAAGATGATTCATTTTACGATAAGAAATGTGTCTGAGTTTCCTATGTCACAAGATAGAGTCAAGCTCTGTCGCTTTGGTAAGCAAACAAGTAGCAACTGATGAGGTGGTTGTTGCCACGCTCATATCAATCTGATAAGTATCGTTTGTCCTTGGTGCTCGCATCAGAATCCAGTCAGGAACTTCAAAACCATGTTTGAGAATCGTGCATTCAGATTTATCAAACATAACTGAGTACTCCTTGTCCAACATCTGAGAAACACTCAACAGGTTATGCTTTAGCTTCTCACAGTAGTTGACGTTGTCGAAGCTGACACAACCATTTGACACAACGCCTTGACAAGTGATACTATCGCCTTTCTCTCCAACAAAGGCCACATAGCCGCCTCTAAATGGTTTTACATCTAGAAGCAGGGCCATGTTACATGTCATGTGTCGAGAGCATCCACTTTCTACATACCAACGATTAGATATAGTACCCTTCGGATGTCCCTGCATGAGTCACAAGAAATTAATTAGATTTGGAGACCTAAGCCATAGTGGTCTTGGGTTATCCGTCTTTCTCAAAATAAACAAATTCAATTAATTCACAGTCGTGACTGCTAAAAATGGATGAATCTTTAGAAGACTTGGGAGCAGGAGATTGAGAACTATTAGATTTATTGTTCCAGGACATTTTCTTTTGTTTTACTGGAACAGTCGGCTTGCATTCAGAAGCACCAGGTGAACTAGTAGAAGCTTCACCTGGTTGAATTCCATCCAGCTGTTCCAGCTTTCTCAATCTCTTGTTCCTTCTTCTCCTCTGTGGCTTAGAAAGCTTAACCACATGTTTCTCACAAGTAGGTGCACTACAAGGTAGAAGCACAAGGTTTAGCAGATAGTTTTTCCCTTTTTGGAACATATGGTTTAGCCTCAGATGTGATCTTTGGCTTTACCATAGGTTTTACTAGTGGCTTCACCACATTTTCTTTTGGACTCTTCGAATGCTTCACTGGTGGTGACTTAGAGATAACAGCCGGTTGTGAAACAATTGGCCGTTTCCCTTGGTTCTTAGCAGGGCAGTTCACAAAGATGTGACCAACCATACCACAGTGAAAGCAAGTTCTCTTTTCTTTGTAAGTCATCCTGTAAGGCTCATTAGATTTGACGTTTGATGACTCAGCATGATGAACAGGAAAACTTGTAGGTCCCCGGGTGTCTCGGATCATTACGCGTGTGTGTGTGACTAGTCGGACCGGGTGCAGAATGCACGTGACTAAGTGGAGAATCAAGTAACACAAAGTAAACCGACAACAAAATCACTTTAAAACTCCTTCTATTATAAACTTGAAGGTTACAGAGAGAATACAACTAAGTGCAAAATGCTTGCGTGCATAACTTCTGTTAACCTAGCCTATTTATACTAGATCTGATCTATGCGCACAGGGCAAATTGTTCTTGCGTACTTAACAAGTACGCAGAGTATTCTTGCTTACTTGCTAAGTACGCAGGAAGTAATTCTTGCGCACATGCTAAGTGCGCAAAACACTTAGAGAAAACAGACGACTAGTACATACATTAGTAATTACAACTCGATAACTAATACGTACAGACACTAAAATACAAATACTAATACATAGAAGACAAGTACAAAAGCTAAGATAATATCTAGAGTGTTTGTCACACAAACGTCCTTCAACATTGTGCTTACACAAATGAACTAGGCCCATTAGGCTTGGCCCAACTGTAGATAAACAGACTCGGCCCATTAACGACCCAACAAAAGGCCCGGTATACGAACCTAATTTAAAACAAACTAATAAACATTGTTTGACGGATCGTTACACGATTTGATATAATTTATGATAATTACGAACTAAACCGTTTAAGCGGAGAACTGTTAGAACGATTAACGTGCTCGTACGGGTTATTCCCGGTTATTCAACGCGATAAATATTTTAGATGTCAAATATCAAATAAATAATATTAATAAATAATACTAGTATTTAATTTTACCGACTGATTACGAGTTTACACGAGATATGCGACGTTGGATGCGCAACTGCGACAAACACCGGTGTGGTCATCAACGGGTCTTGCTAGATCCGGTATAACTAAATCATGTAAATAAGTATTTACTGTATACCTATCACATTAAATTATTAATGTTATTACTATTTAAGAATTAATAACTACTTGTGGAACGCGACATGCTTTACCCGGAACAGACACGTGTGAACACGCGGTACAAGATCGATACCGACTATTTTAGAAATAACATAATAAAAAATATATAATTGTTTATTATTATAACTAAGAATATTATCATTAATACATAATAGAAATTATCGGAGCACGGATCGTTAGTGTGAGCAAGTGAGTTTGAACACGCGGTATTAGCACATACCGGCTTAGACAGCAGCCGAAGCAGAGTTTATACAAAACGAATATTTAAAGGATACATTTTGAAACGACATATAAATATAGGAGTTATAAAATAATAACTAATCTCGAGACGTGAAACATTTAATCTGAGCATACGCAGGTAGACACACGGTACAGGAACGTCATCCGACTATTTTAGAACTAAAAGATTAAGTAGATAGAATTAGATCATTATTTATATTTGTTACTTGTTATTATTAATAATATTATCTAAACTGAGCGAGAGACGTTTATTTTGGTGAACACGTATGAGACACGTGGTGTCGATGCATGCCGACTTGGACAACAGTTGGAATAAGAATTTCATGAAACAAATATTTAAAATATACTTACTACTGCGTCTTATTACTATAGGATAACAATTTGGAGTTAATTAACATTCCGGAGATCCGAGCGTACACGCGAAATGTCGAAAGCGAGTCCAACTTACACTACGTTTGCCTACTTCTAGAAACCTTTAACTAATTTAAATTGTTATCCTTTTATTTTTACAAATCTTTGCAAATCTTGCACCAAATCTTGAGAAATCCAACAAATTGATTTTAACATCTATTTTATTTTTCATTTTTTACTACAGCCGCTAACATTGATAAAAAGCCATTAAATGGTTTTCTAAAACCACTAACTCAAATTTAAGACCATCAAATTCTTTTTTTTTATAAACCACAACTCATTAAAACCTATTAACTTTCCACCATTACTTCATTTGCTCCAACACAAAACACACATATGTGTATACGAGAGAGAGTATGAGAGAAGGTTAGAGAAGCAAGAGATGGTTGAGCGAAGGAGAGAGAGGGGCGGCAGCCTCACCTCCGGCAACCACCACAGCTGCGGAGACGATGGTGGTTTTAACAGGCAACGGTGACGGCGATGTGCCTTTTTTTTGGCAAGACAGAAGACGACGGGGATTGACGTTACAACCGCTCAGCGGCGGTGACGTCCAGGAGAAATGGAGGCCAGTTGCAGCCAAAAATGGGGGTGTTTGAGAAGACTCCGACAGTTAGAGGCTTTTTCCGGTTACCCTCGGTTTTCCGGCGACTCTCCGGTGGCTCCAAAAAGACCCGATTCAGGAATGCATGTCGTTATCTCGTTCCGATCCATGAAATACAAGATTAGATTTGAGGTTTAAAGTCATCATTCGACTATTGGTTGTTGTTCCAACTAAACCGGGTGATTGTGGCAGGGTTTTCATTCCCGGATGTAAAATGGTGGTTTTGGACAGGTTATGGTGAAGACGGGACATCACCCGGATAGGCGGGACTGCTTGGGTCGTTCCTGAAAGTCCCGGGTTTTGGTCAACAAAAGTCAAACTCTGGTCTAAGTCGGTCAACAGCAGAAAAGGTGGGTCAACGGTAGAAACGACGACCGGGTTCGCGTACGTGAGGATAGGTACAAACGCGTGTTAAGTTTATATTTATTTTTGTAATATGTAAAATGTAAACGTGTGTAATAGGTAGTTGAGCTAAACCGACTCTATTCCGACCACTCGGGATTTAGATGTAAAACAGAACCTCGTTCGGGTATTTGTAAACAACCGGGTCTCCGTCCGAACAATAAGAAAATATAAAAATCCATATGCATGCACATATATGTATACATTTAATTATAAATGTAAAATATATTACATGGAAATATAAATATACATACGTATACACTAATAAAATTAAATACCGAAGTCTATAAAAACTTAGTATATAAATATTTGTATATATATATTTAGTTATAAAGATGACACGCCTTACTTACAAAGATAACCCGTGTAGTTGTAGAGTCATAACCCGTGTAGTTGTAGAGTCATATCTTATGTATAAGCTGTTGTCATTTATTGTTTGTTTAAACAGTTTTAGACTAGTTTACTTTCTGTCATTTCATTAAATGTAATTTCAGTTTTCTGTAATTTACTGTTTTTATTTCCAAGTCTGGGCCATCGAAACTACTTAGTTTCGATTGAGTTTGTTCAATCGAAACTAGTAGTTTCGATAGATGGTAGTTTCGACAATCTGTGTATCACTTGTAAATGGTCAATCGAAACTAGTAGTTTTGATTGAACATAGTTTCGATACTTGTCACTACTATAAATAGCCTAGTTTGAGAATGTTTAGGGTGTGTGTAGCGGCTGTAACCCTGAACCTTCTCTTTCACATTGTTCTTGAATCAATACAATTTGCAGTTGTTTATTCACTGTGTTCTTACATTTTCATACCATTTGCGTGTTGATTCATAGTGTGGTTAGCCTGTTATCTTCACCAACACTGTTTCTATTATCTGCTTCACCACCATACACACAGTTTCCGCCTGTGTGTGTGCGTAATCGATCAAATTAGTGATTTCAAGCGAAATCTGGACCTACAATTGGTATCAGAGCTTTATGTTCTAGTGTTTTTGAGTGTTATCAGGTTTTGTGATCGATTCTAGGTGATTTGTGAGGTATTTTGAGGTTTTTGTTGAAATCTGCACATACCATCTCAGACATACTGTTTCATCGGTTTCAAGGATTTTTGTTCGTGATTTCAAGAATCAGAGGTTGGATTAGTGATCAGGAGTGTTAGCCGTAGGTTTTCGCTGGATTGGTTTGTCATTTCTGAACTATCGATTTCTGGAGCTTGTCATCAATGGAGTATTTCTGAGCTTGGAGAAGAAGGCATCGAAACTACTGGGGACAGTTTCTGATTTCTGTTGATCATCGAAACTTCTTGTCTACATTTTGTCGGGAGAAGGTACTATCGAAACTAGATTTTTGTCTTATCTCTATCGAAACTGTGGTTATCGAAACTTGCCTTGAAAATTTTCAGTATCGAAACTAGTTGTTTCGATAAAAGCTGTCCTATCGAAACTAGTTGTTTCGATAAACGTTGTCCTATCGAAACTAGTTGTTTCGATAGAAATTGTTATATCGAAACTAGTTATTGTTCTAGTTTCGATTCTGAATATCATGGCCACTTCAAGTTCAACAGAACATTCTGGGGGAAATAGACCACCTGCTCTTGTGTCCACAAGAGAATTAGATGACTGGACTAAAAAGATGAAGCTTTTCTTTCAATTTCACGATTATACATTGTTGAGTTCTATCACCGATGGCCCCCACAAGCCCGTAACTACCACTGCTGATGTTCAACATCCTAAGTTAGTATCTGAGTATGATGAGAAAGATCTTGCCTTGATTGCCCGAGACAACAAGGCCTACGGGACTATTGCCATGGCTCTTCCTATGGATATTTTCAACATCTTTGCAGAGTACACAACTGCCAAAGACTTATGGGCTGCATTGTGCACAAGATATGAGGGATGTCAGGGAAAGCAAAAGAGATATGATCAAGAAACAATATGCGATGTTCAACAGTGTAAGGGGAGAATCAATATCTGATCTGATCAACCGTTTCTCAAGCATTGTATCAAGGTTGAAAGTAATGGGAGTTGAGTACCCTACTCTTGATCTAAACAAGAAACTCCTAGATTTTCTTCGTGAGGAATGGAATATGTATCGAATCATGATCAAAAAGACTGAGAATCTGAGTGCTCTGTCTTAACAGGAAGTCTATAGCATTCTTGAATCTTATAAAATTGAGATTAAGAAGGGAGCAGTCACCCCGTCAAATCAGTCTGGAAACACAGCTCTTATTGCTGGATCAAGCTCATCCGGTAGCCCATACTTTCAGACTGATGTCCCTCCTTCAGCTGCTGCAATCAATTCTATCAGCTCCTCTGCTCCTCAAAAGAGTGTCACCATGATTCCTGATGAATATGTCCCAATCATGACTGCTTTCATGTCATGCTATGATGCACTGATTTCTGGAAATCTAACACCGGTTAGCTTTCAACCTGATGACTTGGAGCAGATTAATCCTGATGATTTGGAGAAAATGGACATTGATTGGTGTATGGCCATGTTGACCTTAAGAGCCAAAAGATTCATCAAAAGAACTGGCATAGACAGATTCAAGCAGGGAAAGACACTTGGGTTTGATATCAAGAAGGTGAGATGCTACAATTGTGATCAGCTGGGTCACTTTGCTAGAAACTGCAAGGAGCCGTCCTCCAAGGATCAGCAAGAAAAGAAGATTTCCTCTGGAAAACAAGCTGCCAATTCTCCAAAAACAAACACATCTTCAAGTTCCACAGCTCTTGTGTGTCAAGCTGATGGACATTATCATTGGGGAGACCAAGCTGAGGAAGCTGCTGATAAAGCCCTGATGGCTGATGTGGAGGACATGGGCATGTGTGTTATGATTAAACCTGCTGAGGATCTCACTGCTGTGCCTGCTGAGGTTATTTCTAAACTGTGTAATTCTAGATCTTGCTTGAATGAAATTCAAAAATATAGATTCATCAATCAAGCCTTGATTGATGAACGAAATCACATTAAGGTGATGTATGACTCTGTGGCAAAAAATGAGAAACTTTACTTAAAGAAAATTCGTGATATTTCTGGTGAAAATCGCTCTTTAATTGTGCAACTCAATACTCAAACCATTAATAATATAATTTTAACTGAAAGAGTCCAAAAGGCAGAAAAGGCCAAATTACAGGTTGACCACATGGATATGGATCAGAAAATTCTGTTTGGAATAATTGATAAACAATTTAATAGAAAAGGCATAGAAGGTCTTGGGTATAACTCTCATCCACCTCCTTATTCTAAATCAGGGAGATTTGCTGATATGCCAACTCCACATGTTTCCACACCTTTTGTTTGTACATTATCTCCTGATGATTATATTACGTCCTCCGATTCTGACAGTTTTGCTTCTTGTGCAGAATCAAATTGTGTAAATTCCGAAGATGATTGTGATAAGAGTGCTAATGATAGAACTATTTTAAAAGAACTTGAGTCGGATGAATGTAATAATATGTCCGTGTCAAAACCAAATATGTGTGAACACGTTAAAAACTTGTATTTTGATTCGATGCCTGCTGAGCATACGGGTTTGGGATGTGATGTTTCTAAATTTACAAATGCTTTGCCTTTTGTTCCTAAATCTTTGAATGTTATGCCATGTGTTACCAAATTTAAAAGTGCAGGAATTATTGTGAATGATGTACCACGTGAAAACATGAGCAACATGGAATTTTTCAGATTAAAGGAAGCACATCGTCTTCAAGACAAAGTTATTGATGAGAGAACTGTCTCATGTTCAGATTCCTCAACATCACAATCATCTTCATCTAGTGAAGACTATTATCAGGCTAAGATATCTTGTGAAAACGTTTGTTTTAGTTGTGGTGCCTCAAATCATGTTTCAAAAAGTTGTAAATTGACAACCACAAATTCTAATGAAGAATCGACTTCCAAAAGTTCATTAAATTCATACGTGTTGCCTAAGTCCTCTCACAGTAGGAAATCTAGGCGTAAAAGAATTAAAAATGCTAAAAATTATTTAAAACGAACGTGGAAAATTAAAAATAATGTTCTATTTGATGACCGTGCTTCATCAAAGGATGGTTGTAATTCTGATTCCAATGAGATGGCATATCCTGACACTAAGATCTCTTGATTGAAACAATTTTGTTCAAAACGTATAAATGGTTCGTTGGGTATAGGGTCAATCAAAAAGAACCGGCGATAACATCTTACATGTAGATAGTGGATGTTCAAGACATATGACTGGGCACTTTAACTTGCTGCAAGATTATCATCAAATTGATGGAGAGTATGTTGCTTTTGCTGGAAACCCAAGAGGAGGAAAGATTGAAGGACAAGGAACAATATCAAATGGAGTAAATAGTCTAGAATTTGTCAACTTTGTTCCTCAGTTGAAATACAATCTGATAAGTGTTTCACAGATTTGTGACAAGGACTTTTGTGCCTTATTCAATTCAAAAGAATGTCTTATCTTGAAGCCGGGAGTGGTGATTCCGGAAGAACTTATTCTCATGCGTGCTCCCAGAAGATACAACACATATAGCTTGGATATGAACAACCCATCGGGCATTGAATCGTGTTTTCTCTCAAAGGCTTCTGAAGATGAATCTTTCCTGTGGCATAAGAGGTTGGGACATGTCAATTTCAAAACAATGAATCGACTGGTTCGAGGCAACCTAGTCACTGGATTACCTCTCAAAGATTTCACTCCTATGGAACACTGTATCTCATGTTCCAAAGGAAAACAGCACAAATCTTCACATAAGCCTAAAACCACCAATTCCATTGACTCTCCTCTCCAATTGCTTCACATGGATCTTTTTGGTCCGGTAAGTGTCATGAGTCTTGGACGAAAGTCATACTGTCTGGTGGTAACAGATGATTTTTCTCGATTCACTTGGGTGTTTTTCCTAGCCACGAAAGATGAGACGCCAGAGATTTTAAAAACCTATCTTCTTCAAATTGAGAACCACTTCAATCTAAGTGTGAAGACTATCCGCAGCGATCATGGAACAGAATTCAAAAATGCAACTCTTGATTCCTTCTGTGAAAGCAAAAGAATTTCTCGACAATTTAGTGCACCTCGTACTCCTCAACAAAACGGTGTAGCTGAAAGAAGAAACCACACTTTAATTGAAGCTGCACGAACTATGATTGAGTCTAAGCTTCCCGTGACTTTCTGGGCTGAGGCGGTCAACACTGCATGTTTTGTGCAAAATCGGGTTCTTATCACTAAAAGTTGCAACAAGACACTTTATGAGATCATGTACAAGCGCAAGCCAGTTATTGATTTCTTCAGAAAATTCGAGTGTGTGTGCACAATGCTGAACACTTCAGATCAGCTCAACAAGTTTGAAGCCAAAGCTGATGAATGCTATTTTGTTGGTTACTCATCCAATCAACGTGCTTTTCGTGTCTACCATAAGAAGAAAAGGATAGTGATGGAGTCCATTGATATCAACTTGCATGAAAACAATCATACGGACGCAGGAGACGGTCCCAATTGGCTCTTTGACGTCGATTCAGTTTTTAAGTCATTTAATCTTCCTGATTTTTCTATTGAATCAACTCATGCTAATCCTTACTTCTCTGTGACCAATCTAGGGAACATAAATGATCAAGGCTCTTCCTCATTTGCTCAGGTTGAGATTTCTGTGGTTGCTAATGCTGAATCTGATATGGAGTCTTCCGGTTCTGGTGCAACAAGTGAAACTGTTGAAGACAACTCCATTCCAATAGTAGATGTTGCACCACAATCACCTGCTGAAGATCCTATTAATGATATTGCCAATCCTCCTGCTGAAAATCTTACCAATTTGGACGAAGTCGTGGAAGAAGATGAAATTCCTCAACTGCGAATTCACAAGATTCATCCCACCACTAACATCATTGGACCACTCAATGTGGGTGTTAGTACCCGAAGTGCCTGTGAAGCATTTGAAAACAGCATGTTTTCTTGCTTCATTTCTCAAACTGAACCAAAGAACATCAAAGCAGCTCTACTACAAAAACAGCTGGGTGGAAGCAATGCAGGAAGAGCTACAGCAATTCTCAAAGCTGCATGTGTGGAATTTGGTAGATCTTCCCAAGAACAAAGTTCCAATCGGCATTCGTTGGGTTTTTCGCAACAAAAAGGATGAAGGCGGCACTGTGATTCGAAATAAAGCTCGTCTGGTGGTTCAAGGTTTCTATCAAGAAGAAGGGATTGACTATGAGGAAGTCTTTGCACCAGTGGCTCGCTTGGAAGCCATCAGAATGTTTCTCGCCTATGCAGCCTACATGGACTTCACTGTCCATCAAATGGATGTCAAAAGCACATTTTTGTATGGCAAAGTTCAAGAGGAAGTATATGTCAAGCAGCCGTCGGGTTTCATTGATCCTAATTTTCCAGACCGTGTTTACAAGTTAGATAAAGCATTGTACGGTCTTCACCAAGCACCTTGTGCGTGGTATGAAACTTTAGCAAAGCATCTGCTTGAGAATGGTTTCACACGAGGAGCAATTGACCAAACTTTGTTCAAACGAAAGGATGAAAAGGATACAATCATGGTGCAAATTTATGTGGATGATATCATTTTTGGATCTACAAATCCCCGTCTCTAAAGAATTTGAAGAAGTGATGCGATCTAAGTTTGAAATGAGCTCCATGGGGGAAATGAAGTTCTTTTTGGGACTACAAGTTGATCAGTCTGAATCAGGAATCCTTATCCATCAAGAAAAATATGTAAAAGAAATCTTGACCAAGTTCAAAATGGCTGATTCCCATCCAGTAAAAACTCATGTGGAAGTTCGACATTGTTTCACTCCTGATGTGGATGGGGAAAGCGTTGATCCGCATCTATATCGCTCTATGATATGATCTCTCATGTATCTCATGGCCAGCAGACCCGACATCATGTTTGCTGTGTGCTTGTGTGCACGTTTTCAGGCTAATCCTAAACTCTCTCATTTATCTGCTGTCAAACGTATTTTAAGATATTTAAGGTATAAGCCAAAATTGGGTCTGTGGTATCCTAAAACTGATTTGTTTGATCGTGTGGCCTATTCAGATTCAGACTACGGGGGTTGCAACTTAGACCGAAAATCCACTTCTAGAGGTTGTCAATTCCTTGGCAACCGCCTTGTCTCATGGCAATGTAAGAAACAATCCACCGTTTCCCAATCCACCGCCGAAGCCGAATACATTGCCGCAGCCCTCTGTTGTTCCCAAGTCATATGGATACACCATCAGATGCTTGACTATGAGATCACATTCCATGAGACACCCATTCTGTGTGACAACACTGCTGTTCCCCATATCACCAAAAACCCCGTTCAGCATTCCAAAACAAAACACATTGAAATCAAACATCATTTTATTCGTGATTGTGTGGAAAAGAAGCATATTCAAATTGTTGAAGTCAAAACTAATAAACAAACCGCAGACATCTTCACAAAGGCTTTTGACTCTACCAGATTTGCCCAACTGGTGGAGATGCTTGGAATGATCAACTTTCAGTAAATTGTGTAAATAGTTTTTTTTTTAATTTTTATTTCTGTTTAAAATTATCTAAGAAAATTCCAAAAAGATTTTATTTTTATGTACAGTATCCACGCAAATCTTTTGGGGGAGAAATATAATATTTTAATGTTGAAAAGAATTGATGTGTATATAATCTTACAAGTTGCAGGAAAAATTGAATCTGACCTTTGAGAGATGATAGTGTCTGATCTCATCTCTTGGACATGGAAACCAAAAGCGATGGTGTTTACTGAGGTATAGCTGGTAGGCCCGACATATGGTTAAAACTTGTAAGTAGTGTGAAAACCTAATATATATCTCATACTTGTGTGTTTGAATCCATTATTGAAACATCTAACCCATTTTTATATCTAAGAAAACCGATTCAAACAGATATAGGCTTACGTATTGGATTCCTATTCATACGCCAAGTGACCGTCAATATAACGATATTTACCACCGATGACCGCGTATGTTTTGCTTACGCAAAGATCTCGGGTGCTCATCCTTTTCCCATCCACTTGGATGATTTGACCCCGTCTGTTTTGCTTACGCAAAGATCTCGGGTGTTCAACATTTTTCTATCCGCTTGGATAATTTTACGACTTCTTCTGTTTTGCTTACGCAAAGATCTAGAATGCTCGTACCTTTTTAATATCTACTTGGATATATTTTATTTTAATTTTCTAAATCCACTTGGATATCTTATTTTATTTCATTTTGGTGGTACTTTGACATTACTAAGACGGTACCTTGGTTAATCAGAAAGAGATGATAGGATGAAGATGGGTACTTCTTGAGGATTGATAAGTTTTCAAAATCATTTTATTTTAATATGTGGGGTACACCTTGTATATTACTTAAATGGTACCTTCTAATCACATGAAATCTTTGTACAAACAAATGTTCGGGTTTACTTTGCACAAATACCAGCTATCTTCAGGGACTCACAGTAGTGAATTGCAAAAGGAAGTGTTTCAAGAGACTGACCACATCTGATCTCATGTTGGATCTTTTTCAAGAAGAAAAGTGTAAATATCTTGTGTATAATTTTATTTATTAAATATCGAAACTAGTTGTACATATCGAAACTACTTTGTGCATATCGAAACTACTTTGACTTATCGAAACTAGTTGTACATATCGAAACTACTTTGAACTATCGAAACTAGTTGTACATATTGAAACTAATTTGAACTATCGAAACTACTTTGAACTATCGAAACTAGTTGTATATATCGAAACTACTTTGAACTATCGAAACTAGTTTGTCCTATCGAAACTACTTGTTTCGACAGGGGTATTATTGTCTTTTGTCTCATGAAAATTAAAAAGCCTTCATAAGCAATCCCTCCCTTCATACTGTCATTCACTCGTCTTTTTCAAACCCTCTTCGTATTCTCTGTCTTTCGCAAAATTTCTCAAACCATCGGTCTGAGTTGCAAGATATCAGCATTAATCACCTGATTTCCCCGTTGTCACCATCGTCTTCATCATCAGGTAACGTCTCACTACTTCATTTTGGATAATTTTTTCATATCGGCAGACCTAGGATTTCAAAGGTTAAAATTTGTTCGACGAAATCTTCATAACAACAGTCGTTTTGTGCTTATCCGTGTTTGCATACATCTCTATCATCTTTGAACTCACGTTTAATGTGTATTCTTGCAGATAACGTCTCACACTCGGTAAGATGAAGTTTCGTCACTTACAGGCCACTCTAAACCCTTCTTTAAATTGTTTATATTAGTCTGAGTATAACGAATCAGAGGGGTTTGGGTTTCAAAACCAAGTAGTTTCGATAAAGGGGTTCAACACTTTCAAAAATTTCTCAAAAGGTTTTCAATCGAAACTACTAGTTTCGACACCCAAACTTGCCCTAGTATCTCTGATCGAAACTAGATAGTTTCGATAAGTTCATCTCTATCGAAACTAGTTCTTTCGACAGTGTTGGTCTCCATCGAAACTAGTTGTTTCGACAGTGTTGATCTCCATCAAAACTAGTTGTTTCGACAGTGTTGATTTAAAATTTTTCTAAGTGTTGATCAAAGCCTATAGCCTCTATCGAAACTACTTGTTTCGATAAAGCTGTCTGTTAAATTAACCAAGTTCATCTCAAATCAAAACTAGTTGTTTCGACAGTTAGGACTTCAAAATTTTTCTAAGTGTTGATATACCTTGTTTCGATTAAGTATTTTCAGAAATCTTACTTATTGTGCAAAATTGATGAATTTTACAGGTATGGATCTCTTATTTGTAAAAAGACACAATGTCTGTGTATTCCTTAATGCCAATGATCCAAAAGCTGCAGAGTTCATTCCTGTCTTAAACTTCCTGGCAAACTCAAACATCAGCTTTGCCATCAGCAACAATCTGCCGGTGTTTGAGACATCTATAAGAGAATTTTGGGAGACTGCATAAATCATCATAATTGAAAATGTAGAGCACATTAGAGCAACTGTTCTTGGCCAAGAAGTCTTACTTTCTGAAGCTACAGTTAGAGTGGTGCTGCAGTTTAATGACAATCCAGATGCACCCATTGAATTTCCAATCTTCTATGTTAAAGAATGCTTCAGAAGATTGGGTCATCCAGATGAATTCAAAAGTGGCCAGATAATCAAGAACTCCTTACCAAGCCACTGGAGATACATAGTGCACGTGTTTATTCACTGCCTATCAATCAGAAAAGGAGGGTTTGATTCAGCAAACAGCACTCTGGGCTCAGCTATTTTGGGGATAATCAAGGGAAGAGATTACAATTTCTCTGGCTTCATCTTCAGACAGTTAAAGGACAATCTAACAGGAGCCGTGAAGGAGAAATTTCTAGCCTATCCTAGATTTTTACAAATTATCATCAATCAACTTCATCCTGAGCTGCAACAAGGTGGGAACATCTTTGTGTTCGACCATATGATTGCCAAGACTCTCAGCTATATGAGAAGTACTAACAAGAGAACCAACAGGGCTATAGCTGACGTTCCCCTGTTTGGTCATATTATTGGTGAAGAAGAAGAATTTATCCCTGATCTTGAAGAAGAGAACTCATCATCTGAAGAAGAAGAAATGGAAGTTGAGCAAGATCAAGGTAATCCACCTATTGATGAAGCTGAGATTGAGATAAACATTCCTATTATTCAAGAAGAAGAACAACCCATAATTGAGTCTGTGAAAGAGGCTCCTTTTGTTGAATAAATACAAATAATTCAAGAGCCAACAGTTAATGTTGAAGCTGGCATGCATGAAGCTGAGGAGGAAGTTGCAGAATCAAGTGGAACTCTGGATGCAGGAATTTATGGATCTGACTACTACAAGTCTGATTCAGATGATAGAACAATGCATCTTGCATCTTCCTCCAAACGACAAGTTGAGTCAGGTTCTGATTTTGAGGAAGAAGAGCCTAAGGCAAAGAAAATCAAGACTGGATTTGAAGACTTGTCATCCTCATCAGATTCTCTATTAGCTACTCCACAACCATCTCCACAACCATCTCCACAACCATCTCCACAACCTACTCCACAACCCACTCCACAACCATCTCCACAACCATCTCCACAACCATCTCCACAACCATCTCCACAACCTACTCCACAACCCACTCCATAACCATCTCCACAACAATCACCCATCCATACTACTCCCACATCACCAACTCATGATTCAACCTCTCCTGTACCAAGAGTTAAAACTTTAAGCCTTGAACTGAAGAAAATGCAGGAAAATATTCAAGAGAAAGATGAAGAAATTGAAGGATTAAAAACTAATTTGCATGATGTCCAGGAAGAGGTTAAAGACCTGAAGCTGGAAGTTGGGGGTTTACATACCCAGATTGAGGTCCAACAAACTCAACTTGAAACACAATAGAAACTAATCTCAAAGCAAAAAGAAGAATTCAAGGCCTTAGTTGAAGCAGTGGAGCAGCTCAAAGCCTCAATGGTTAAACCTGTGCAAAAACAACCAACTACTTCAACAGCTCAGGGGGAGACCACATCTGTAGTTGAACCCTCATCTCCTGACCTTGTGACTAATCCAGAATCTGCACAAACTATATTTGCTGGCCATACTGAAAAGACAAAAGAGGCGGTTGAAGTCAAAGTTGAAGGTACAGAACTAAACCTTCCCTCAGCTAGTGAGAGAAGAGATGCAAGGAAGAGAGGGAAAGGGACTTCCACTTAAATAGAGACCGTGATTCTTGATGAAGAAGACATCCCATCTGATGATGAGCTGAATACCCTTTTAGATGACATTGAACACTTTGGGTATAATGATCTTTATCCAGAAATCCTAACCACTGAAGAAAAAGAGACTGAGAGAACTAGATACTTTACGGAAGACGGAGATGAAATTCAAACCTTATCTGACGAAGAAAAAGGTGAAGAAGATGTTCAGATTAATCTTATCAAAACAGTCACTCCTGAACCAACCACTATAGTCTCCGAATCCAGTCCAGCACAAGATCCACCCTCTGTTGCTCCTGAACCTCCAATTTCAAGAAAGTCTTGGTTTAAGAAAATAATTCAGGAGGAAACTCCTAAGACATATGAATGGATAGTAGAGCATCAAGAACTAAAAAGGCCTCCAATTGGCTGGAAGTATGATGCTGAAAGGAAGCTCTTTATTATAAGAAGATATAGAGGGGGAGTTCAGCACTTTAAAAATATGACTGACTTCCAAACCCTTCCTTTCTATGACCTTAGGGATTTAGCCAAACTTCCCCTTCAAAACCCTGGGAAGGTCATGATGGCTTATGACTTCGAGAAATTTCTGCATTCTCAAGTCAATAATGATTTCAAGGGAATGAAGCCTAGGAAAACTCAAAAGAAAATCTCAAAGACTAGGTTTCATCCTAAGACTAATAAGCCATATGTGTTCTTAAGGTACAAGCCTGCCCAAACTCACAAGACCATCACCATTCCAAAATCTGTACCTGTCCAGCTACAAACTTTCAGAAAGTGGTATTATGACCCAATCATTGGCAGTGCAGTAATAGAGTGTGAGGGCAAGGAAGACATCGCCATCTTTGAGCCCATGGAGATGTTGAAGTTTCAGCCTGAAGATCTGGAAATCCTTTTTCAGAATCACATTCAGGCATACAGTGATGAAGATGAAGCTGATGCTAAGGCCTACCAACGGGTTGTATCTCTCCATGTTAAGCCTTTTATACCGAGGACAACTGAAGGATCAGCTGCTTGATGAAGAGCTAAAGACGGTAATGCAACAGCTTAGGGGGAGATTGTAGAGTCATATCTTATGTATAAGTTGTTGTCATTTATTGTTTGTTTAAACAGTTTTAGACTAGTTTACTTTCTGTCATTTCATTAAATGTAATTTCAGTTTTCTGTAATTTACTGTTTTTATTTCTAAGCCTGGGCAATCGAAACTACTTAGTTTCGATTGAGTTTGTTCAATCGAAACTAGTAGTTTCGATATATGGTAGTTTCGACAGTCTGTGTATCACTTGTAAATGGTCAATCGAAACTAGTAGTTTCGATTGAACATAGTTTCGATACTTTCACTACTATAAATAGCCTAGTTTGAGAATGTTTAGGGTGTGTGTAGCGGCTGTAACCCTGAACCTTCTCTTTCACATTGTTCTTGAATCAATACAAATTGCAGTTGTTTATTCACTGTGTTCTTACATTTTCATACCATTTGCGTGTTGATTCATAGTGTGGTTAGCCTGTTATCTTCACCAACACTGTTTCTATTATCTGTTTCATCACCATACACACAGTTTCCGCCTGTGTGTGTGCGTAATCGATCAAATTAGTGATTTCAAGCGAAATCTGGACCTACAGTAGTTATTAAAATTTCACGCTTTATTTAGAAATATAAAACACATATATAACAAATATATTATTATAGGTTATATTATATTGTAGCTATATTTATAAAACTATTACAACTATATATGTATAAACGAAAATAGTTATTATACAATATGAAAAACTTATACATATAAATATATTTAAAAACTTACACACAAACTTTATCTCCTTACGAGTATATATTTACATATATAAATTAAAAACATACCGTCTTTAAATTTATATACACATACTCATAGATATTAGTAGTTTAAATATATATGTTATTATTATTATTATTACTATTACTATTACTATTACATAGAATTGAATAACATAAAACGATATTTTACTAAAAGCGTTATATTAACTACTATTATTATTTCGATAACTATTATTGTTAACACTAGTGCCACTACTAACGCTAATATTATTATTTTTAACAACATTTTTAAACACTACATTTTGTTAACGTGTTATAATTAGCATAACCCTTATATTAGTATTAGTATTAGTATCGTTATTATTTATATATACTAGAACTTTTATTATATTTTACACTAATATTATTAATGTTACAAATACTTTCATTAATAGTATAAGTATTGTTTTTGCCTCTACTAATTTTTATAGTTACGTCTATAATTATTATCACTCAAGTGTACCCATAATCCATAGATACATAGTTTCAATAAAAACATACTTATACTAGTAATATGTATTTATTCGAGTCGAACACGTACCTATATTTAGAAACAAAAAAATATTTATTTTAATTCGATTGTGTATAGTTAAAGATACTAAGTATTAGCTACTTCTTATAACAAACATATTATACATATAATTTGCTAGGACCTGTTGTATAATGATTAAAGTTTCCAAAATTATATATTTTGATATACCTACTTAACCATATTTTAATTTACGTATCATTGGTTTACAAAAGCGATATTTGACACGATACTTTATACATATATTATGTATATATATACACAAACATTTTATAAACTTCAAACATTTATTTTCGATATAAATATATTTTTATGTGGCTTCATACAATTATGAACTCAGTTTTTACCGATGTTTACAAACCAAGCATTATGACTATGTGAATATAAGACGACCACAACTAATTTTTTCAATACTTATGATTTATAATATACAAGTATATTTTGATGTCTTTTATGCATAGTTATATATATGTGACTATAAATCTTGATTATTATTTTCGAAACAAATGTAATTACTCGTGTATATATATATATATATATATATATATATATATATATATGTAACATCCCAAAACTGGTAATAAATAAATAATGGCACGATCGAAATTGACGAAAGAAAAATGGATGGGCTTGGGCTCGGCTCCAACGGGCCGAAGGAAGCCCAAGTATATAAGGGCAAGGGCTACCCAAACTTCTCATTTTCCACCAATCTCAAGTTCTAGAGAAAGAGAAGAGAGCACGGTTCTAGAGAGAGAAAGTGACGGATCGACTCGGGAATTCAGGATAACGTTGCTACTGTGCTCGTGATCATCTTCTCTGAATCATAACTCCAATCCAGGTAAGCGTTCCATCATAATCTGAGTTTTTATGATTATTTTAGGATTTTTGGTTTTAGCTAAATAGGTGAAGTTTTTATGGATGAAACTTGAAAATGAACAAAGATCTAGCATCTAGAATAAAAACCGAACGTTCTGATCAAAGAAAATTTAGATATTGACATGATCATACCCGCATGCAAAAAGTTAGGGTTCTTACGCCTGAATCAGATCCTGCGTACTTATCAAGTACGCAGGAAGAAGGGTTCTGCGTACTTATCAAGTACGCATGAAGTAAAGCATGCGTACTTACCAAGTGCGCATGAAGTAAAGTCTGCGTACTTACCAAGTGCGCATGAAGTAAAGTCTACGTACTTATCAAGTACGCATGACCAAGGCCATGCGCACTTGCTAAGTGCGCAGGCATCAGAATGGTTAAGTAAAGTCAGTATGTTTAGAATGATTAAACCGTTAGAGTAGAGATTAGGTCTAATGTGTATTTAACTACTCAATTCAGATCAGAAGTGACGTTGTTGGACTTTGTTTAGGACAACCTAGACAAGCTTATCAGGTGAGTTCTATGTGCCCCCTTCTATGTTATGTGCAAACCTTATTAAATGTTTTGGGGCTGAAATGTATACACTAAATGAATAAAGGATATGAATGCTAATGTGATCATACGTGATGTACTAATATATATGTTATATATATGAGAATGAATTATAAACAAAGAATGAAACGTATGTTTACAAAGAATGAAGGAAAGAATGGCATAACGTAAATAAATGAAATCTTGCTTTATAATTATTTATATTGCATGTTGTGAATGTATGTATACGTTATGGACGGAAACGAAGCTAACGGCTACTTCTGTAGACGGACGACCACGCGACTATTTTGCAACCGGGAAAGAAACGTTCCTTCGCAAGCTAGGACGTATAAAAAGCATAAAAGGGCGGTCGAAGTAAATGCTAATATAGTATAACGGTTGCATAAACAATAGTTCGCGTGGGAAATGGATGCCTTATGGCAGACGGGCGAATATGACGGACTACGACGGTAGGACGGGTAAGACGGACGGCCGAAGGTTGGCCGGACCAAAGTTAAGGCGGACGGTTTCTAGGACCGGACGAGTAAAAGGGCTACGACGGTAGCTCAAGGGCATATGTCTTTGTGATATACGTACCGTAAGATGGGTTGATCACCCTTATGTGTATGACCAATGAATGTTAAGGAAAGAAAAGGTGAATACATATCTATGTAATCACATAAGAATAAAGAAAGAAAAGGTGACTACATACCTATGTAATCACATAAGAATAAAGAAAGAAAAGGTGAATACATACCTATGTAGTCACATAAGAATAAAGAAAGAAAAGGTGAATACATACCTATGTAATCACATAAGAATAAAGAAAGAAAAGTAAAAGCTATGAATACAAATTTGTAGAAATGTATGTATATAATTATGTATACTTATAAAGAAAAGAATGATCATACTTAATAGTTTTAAACTAGAACTCACCAGCGTTAGCTGACTTTTAGTATACATTTCAGGTACAGAAAGGAAGGGTCATGCGAAGGCGTGAAGGATACCCGGCACAAGACGGACATCCCATATTTATAAATGTTAAGACAAATGTTATGTACTTAATTTTAAAAGACTTCCGCTGTTATGTCATGTCATGTTACGTTATGTAATGAATGAATTCGAATGTTTTAAATTTAAGCTCAGTGATTATGACTATGTTTATGAGCAAATCCAACAAGTAAGGTTACCCGAGAAAAGGGGCCTTACAAGTTGGTATCAGAGCGATAGTTTGAGAGATTCAGACATCTCTAAATGTCTAGACTCAAACTGATTATGGGACCAACGCACGGATGTCAGTCATGGGTAACCAACGGCAACGCCAGCACGATAAGTAAGTATTGAAGTTAATGCACTTGGATAAGAATAGATACCTTAACTTAGAAAAAATAGATGTCAATGTCACAACCGACTTGAAGAGTTTTGAACCTGAAAAGCAATGTAAATTAGTAATCACAAACCGGTCACTGTAATTAATAAATTACCTTGCTCGTACTGTTCCAAACTATGATCTGAAGAAATGGCATTGATGTATTCCCTTTATAACTATCAGGAAACTAAGAACTATGGCTGGTGGAGGAAGGACAGGACGTTGAGGCGGTCGCACTAGCCGAGTAGGTAGACCTCCGTTGAACCAAAGATTTGAAGAAGAAGAGAGTATGCACGCAGAACACACCGAAAGTGTGCACGAAACAGAAGTGACCCCAACTAGGGACGACAATCCAGGGCCTATACAGTTAGAACCCGAAGTCAGGGATGCTATAACCCGTGAAGTTGTGCTCACTCTAAAGAACATATTGCCTGACCTACTATCTGAGGCACTAAAGAAAAGCAAAGAAGAGGATGAAGGGAACAATGAAGAGAAAATTTATGACAGTGACGGGGATGAAGTAAGAGTGGCATCAAGCAATCGTGGGTGTACTTACAAAGGTTTCAAGGATGGAGACCCACCCAAGTTTGATGGTAACAAGGATTCAGTGGCAACACTAGAATGTATTGAGAGGATGAACGCTGTAATCAACATCAGCGAGTGTCGACCGGACCATGCGGTTAATTATGTTGCCCATTCTTTCACCAATGAAGCACTAGGTTGGTGGAGGAACATCCAGCGGACAAAGTCCCCAAACGCTCTTGCAAGAATGACATGGGAAGACCTAAAGAAGCTAATAATTCAGAAGTTCTGTCCCCAGAATGAAATTGACCGAGTGGAAAATGAATTCCTAAACTTTAAGGCTGGCAACAAGACACACCGCCAGTATACTTCTAGGTTCAATGAGCTAGCTCAACTGGTACCCCACCTGGTGGAGACAGAGGAGCGAATGATCAAGTATTATGTGAAGGGCCTACCTCAAAGGGTCCGTGTCCACGTAAAAGCCAACCTACCCTCGACCTTCGAGTCGGTAGTGAATCTGAGCGGAATCGTCTACGATGATTATGCCAATGAGGACCCACCAATAGAGACCCAAAAGAGAAAGTGGGAGAACCCGTCTAGAGGCACCGGAAGAGGGAACGTAACTGAAACTAAGAAGCCAAGGTCGGATGAATATGAAACATGCAAGAAATGTGGAAGGCAACATCTTGGCGAATGTAAAATCGGCACCACCACATGCTACAAGTGCGGGAAGCCGGGGCACTTCTCTCGAGAATGTGTAAGAAACGTCAAGTGTCAAGTATGTGGATTGTTTGGACATCTGACAAAGAACTGCAGGAAGGCCGGCCAATCTGGTTCGGGAAAAGAGTAGGAAAAGGAACAGCCGTAGGCTAGGACTCGAGCCTATGCACTGACTGAGGAAGAATCAAGAGGAAACCCTGATGTTGTGTCAGGTACGTTTCTAGTAAATGATGAAAATGCTGCTATTTTATTTGACTCTGGTGCCAGTAAAAGCTTCATATCAAATGCATTTAGTCGTAAACTGGATTGCACTATCAACACCATAGTAAAGGCCTTTAGCGTACAAACTGCCGTGGGTAAAAATTCGGCAGTATTCCAAGTAACAGAGGATTGTATCATAGAAATAGAGGGCCATAAGTTTTCTTCTAGATTATTCCTTCTCACCTTAGGAGGATTCGATATAGTATTGGGTATGGATTGGTTAGCTGCCAACGAAGCTCAAATCATATGTAAACGTAAGAGGATACACCTCAAAGCTCCTAGCGGCAGTCCAATTACGGTTTATGGGGATTGGAATTGCACGATGCCGAACATCATCTCGATGATCAAGGTCGAAAGTTACATGAGGCGCGGTTACGAAGCTTATTTGGCATATGTTATTGATGATAGAATGAAAATGAATGAACTCAAGAAAGTACCCGTGGTGTGCAGCTTTTCGAAAGTATTCCCTGAGGATCTACCTAGGTTACCACCCGATCGGGAAATAGAATTTCAGATTGACTTATTGCCAGGAGCTGAGCCCGTTGCCAAAGCCCCCTACCGATTGGCGCCATCAGAAATGAAAGAATTAATGTCTCAACTAGAGGAACTAACAGAAAAAGGATTTATTAGGCCGAGCATCTCACCGTGGGGCGCTCCGGTACTATTTGTAAAGAAGAAAGACGGCAGCATGCGCATGTGCATTGACTACCGTGAGTTGAACAAGAGAACAGTAAAGAACAAATACCCACTGCCTAGAATAGACGACCTTTTTGATCAATTGTAAGGTGCGAGTTGGTTCTCAAAGATCGATCTTAGGTCGGGTTACCATCAGTTGAAAGTAAGAGAAGAAGACGTACCAAAGACCGCGTTTCGCACGCGTTGTGGGCATTATGAGTTTCTCGTGATGTCTTTCGGATTGACCAACGCACCAGCATCGTTTATGGATTTGATGAATAGAGTATGTCGACCCATGTTGGATCGATCAGTGACAGTTTTTATAGACGACATACTGGTATATTCGAAAAGCGAGGGTGATCACCACTGTCACCTAAGGGAGGTTCTGGAGGTGCTAAAGCAGGAAAAGTTGTACGCAAAATTCTCCAAATGCGCGTTCTGGCTTATGGAAGTCCAATTCCTAGGTCATGTAATAAACCCAAACGAAATCATGGTGGATCCTGCAAAGATCGAGACAGTAAAGGAATGGAACATCCCAAAGACACCAACTGAGATACGAAGTTTTCTGGGATTGGCAGGCTACTATCGAAGATTCATTCAAGATTTTTCAAGAGTAGCCTTGCCACTAACTAAGTTGACACGGAAGGAGGTGAAGTATGAATGGGGTCAAACCCAAAACAACGCGTTTGAAGAACTTAAGGCACGACTAACCCAAGCTCCAGTCTTGACTCTACCTGAGGGAAATGAGGACTTGGTAGTCTACTCTGACGCTTCAGGGCAGGGTTTAGGTTGCGTACTTATGCAACGAGGAAAGGTAATTGCTTACGCCTCGCGACAACTAAAGATTCACGAGGTTAACTACCCAACACATGATCTAGAGTTAGCAGCAGTAGTTTTCGCATTGAAAATATGGAAGCACTATCTGTATGGAGTTAAATGCACCATTTACTCCGATCACAAAAGCCTGAAGTACTTTTTCGGGCAAAAGGAATTAAACATGAGGCAAAGGAGGTGGTTAGAGCTACTGAAGGACTATGACTGTGAGATATTGTACCATCCAGGCAAAGCAAACGTGGTGGCTGACGCTTTAAGCAGAAAGGAAGAATCGGAACCTATACAGATCAAGGCGTGTCAGCTGATTTTAACACCAGATTTGATGAGTGAAATATCAAAGGCACAAGACGAAGCGCTATTAGAAGGAAATATAAAACGGGAAAGAATAGTAGGATAACAAGGGAATTTGGATGCAAATGCATACGGTGTACGAACTAGGTTTGGCCGAATGTGGATACCTAAGATTGGCGAGCTTAGAACCAAGATACTCGATGAGGCCCATAAGTCTCGCTATTCTATCCACCCCGGGACAAACAAAATGTATCAAGACTTGAAGAAAGAATACTGGTGGCCTGGCATGAAGAATGATGTGACAGAATACGTGAGCGAATACGTGAGCAAATACGTGAGCAAGTGCCTAACTTGTTCTCTAGTTAAGGCCGAGCACCAGAAACCATGCGGTAAAATGCAACCTCTACCAATACCGGAATGGAAGTGGGAGGAGATCATGATGGATTTCATTACCAAGCTACCGCGAACAGCTAAAGGCAATGATACCATTTGGGTGATCGTCGACCGCTTGACGAAAAGTGCTCACTTCTTGCCAATACGTGAGACATCCTCGTCAGAAAGACTAGCAGAAATATTTATCAAGGAAGTTGTGAGCAGACATGGTATGCCGCTGTCGATTGTGTCCGACAGGGATACTAGATTCACGTCAAGGTTTTGGAAGAAATTCAACGAAGCAATGGGCACTAGACTGAACATCAGCACCGCTTACCACCCCTAAACCGATGGACAATCGAAAAGGACTATTCAGACCTTGGAGGACATGCTCCGGGCCTGTATCATTGACTTCGGTGGGAGCTGTGACAGCCATCTACCATTGGCAGAATTTTCATATAACAACAGCTATCACTCGACTATTGGCATGCCGCCATTTGAAATGTTGTATGGGAGGAAATGTAGGACCCCGGTTTGTTGGGCGGAAATTGGACAGAAGGATTTTGCAAGTCTCGAAGTGGTCAAAGCTACTTCCGAGAAATTTGATCAAATCAAGGCTCGAATGAAAGCCACAAAAGACAGACAGAAATCATACGCGGATAAGAGAAGAAGGGAGTTAGATTTTCAAGTAGGGGACATGGTACTGTTAAAGGTATCCGATTCAGAAAGCGTGGCAAACTAAGTCCAAGGTTTGTCAGACCTTTCAAGATTTTAGCGAGAGTGGGTCAAGTTGCTTACAGACTCGACATACCCGTTGAGCTTAGTGGAATACACCCTACGTTCCACGTGTCGCACTTACGCAAGTGCCTAGCTGACGACACAGCTCACATACCTTACTACGAGATCGAAGTAGATAACAGTCTAAATTATGTAGAGGAACCGATAGCCATCCTTGACAGAGCTGAAAAACGACTACGCAATAAGTCGATTCCTCTAGTTAAAATACAATGGAAGCACAAAAAAGGGTCAGAAGCTACGTGGGAAAAAGAAGACGAGATGAGGGGACTATACCCTCAATTATTTAACGTATAAGCAGTTTTGAGGACGAAACCTCTTTAAGGGGGGTAGACTTGTAACATCCCAAAACTGGAAATAAATAAATAATGGCACGATCGAAATTATAATTTTCAAATGACGAAAGAAAAATGGATGGGCTTGGGCTCGGCTCCAATGGGCCGAAGGAAGCCCAAGTATATAAGGGCAAGGGCTACCCAAACTTCTCATTTTCCACCAATCTCAAGTTCTAGAGAGAGAGAAGAGAGCACGGTTCTAGAGAGAGAAAGTGACGGATCGACTCGGGAATTCAGGAGAACGTTGCTACTGTGCTCGTGATCATCTTCTCTGAATCATAACTCCAATCCAGGTAAGCGTTCGATCATAATCTGAGTTTTTATGATTATTTTAGGATTTTCGGGTTTAGCTAAATAGCTGAAGTTTTTATGGATGAAACTTGAAAATGAACAAAGATCTAGCATCTAGAATAAAAACCGAACGTTCTGATCAAAGAAAATTTAGATATTGACATGATCAGACCCGCATGCAAAAAGTTAGGGTTCTTACGCCTGAATCAGATCCTGCGTACTTAATAAGTACGCAGGAAGAAGGGTTCTGCGTACTTATCAAGTACGCATGAAGTAAAGCCTGCGTACTTACCAAGTGCGCATGAAGTAAAGTCTGCGTACTTACCAAGTGCGCATGAAGTAAAGTCTGCGTACTTGTCAAGTACGCATGACCAAGGCCCTGCGCACTTGCTAAGTGCGCAGGCATCAGAATCGTTAAGTAAAGTCAGTATGTTTAGAATGATTAAACCATTAGAGTCGAGATTAGGTCTGATGTGTATTTAACTACTCAATTCAGATCAGAAGTGACGTTGTTGGACTTTGTTTAGGACAACCTAGACAAGCTTATCAGGTGAGTTCTATGTGCCCCCTTCTATGTTATGTGCAAACCTTATTAAATGTTTTGGGGCTGATATGTATACACTAAATGAATAAAGGATATGAATGCTAATGTGATCATACGTGATGTACTAGTATATATGTTATATATACGAGAATGAATTATAAACAAAGAATGAAACGTATGTTTACAAAGAATGAAGGAAAGAATGGCATAACGTAAATAAATGAAATATTGCTTTATAATTATTTATATTGCATGTTGTGAATGTATGTATACGTTATGGACGGAAACGAAGCTAACGGCTACTTCTGTAGACGGACGACCACGCGACTATTTTGCAACCGGGAAAGTAAATGCTAATATAGTATAACGGTTGCATAAACAATAGTTCGCGTGGGAAATGGATGCCTTATGGCAGACGGGCGAATATGACGGACTACGACGGTAGGACGGGTAAGACGGACGGCCGAAGGTTGGCCGGACCAAAGTTAAGGCGGACGGTTTCTAGGACCGGACGAGTAAAAGGGCTACGACGGTAGCTCAAGGGCGTATGTCTTTGTGATATACGTACCGTAAGATGGGTTGATCACCCTTATGTGTATGACCAATGAATGTTAAGGAAAGAAAAGGTGAATACATATCTATGTAATCACATAAGAATAAAGAAAGAAAAGGTGAATACATACCTATGTAATCACATAAGAATAAAGAAAGAAAAGGTGAATACATACCTATGTAGTCACATAAGAATAAAGAAAGAAAAGGTGAATACATACCTATGTAATCACATAAGAATAAAGAAAGAAAAGTAAAAGCTATGAATACGTATTTGTAGAAATGTATGTATATAATTATTTATACTTATAAAGAAAAGAATGATCATACTTAATAGTTTTAAACTAGAACTCACCAGCGTTAGCTGACTTTTAGTATACATTTCAGGTACAGAAAGGAAGGGTCGTGCGAAGGCGTGAAGGATATATACAAGTATCGCTATCATACAAGAGTACTAATAGGAACCAACACTTTTATAGTACAACTATTAGAATAACTAACGGAGGTTATAACCTGAGATTTTTACCAAACGACCCAAAACTTTAACAAATCGGTTAAGCTCAACCACACGGTTAATGACATTAATCTAGTACAATATTCTAATGTTACAATCATAATTAGGATTTGTCTTAATGACTACACACAAGATAGGAAGCTCGCAACATTAGCATACTGATGTGGCGCACACAAGATTACCATGTGAGTTCATGTGCTTTTCCCCTCTTTTACTTAAATTTTTGGGGTGATTACATGCTTCTATAAGCTTTTAATCTTATGGTGTAATTATTAATAAAGACGATTTTTGCTGCCATAACTAACCCCGACTTTTAGCACAATCATTAACTCCATAAGGAGCCGATGGGAAATATGAGTAGTACTATCTGGGGAAGACCCCCGCACACAGTGGGCCTAATTGACCGGGGAGACCACTCACTGAATGATAAATGGATATCTTGTGACATATATCGATGCATTTTTGTTGACTTATGTGGGCAGACATAAGTATGACCCATAACAATAAGGGGTATGGGTAAGGGGTTTCTGTTTGATGTTCACGGGTCGTGGCACAGGTTGATTGTGAACTTGTTTAATTTTGCGCCATACATTTTTGGATTCTTTATACATATGCGTTACTACTTAAACTCGTGAACTTACCAACATTTTAGTTCACACAATATTTTTAAGTATGTATTCAGGTACCCTTCTCTAGTTTGGAAATTAGCAACTTAGCCACGAGCTTTCTTGAAGATAGATGATTCCTTTAGAAGACTTATGTCGAGCCATAGATTCCACCTGAGAAAGCTTTGATGAGAAGATAGAATCCATTATTTTATTTTATTTTTAGTTAGTGTATAGATGGTATGTACATTTGTAAATGTATATTTTGACTTAGCTGGTCCCATGACATTTATAAAATATATGTCACTTTATTTCCACTGTGTTTTGTTTTGGTATTCGATCATCACGCCTAGCCCCCTGGTCAGGTTGTGACAGATTGGTATCAGAGACAACGGTTTTAGTGAATTAGGTTTCCCTTAGGATTCCTAGGCTCTAACCGAGAACACCTTAAGGATCCTCACCCTTAGGACTCTGAAACTACTATGGCTTTGATTACATTCTAGTACATTAGGAAAACCTAAGTACCCCGATACATGGCTTTTAGGACCTTGACTAATAAGTATACCTTAGGATGGTCATTTTCACATCAACACTTAAAATAACCTTGGTGAACGCATACATTATGACTATGCTAGGAGAATACTAGAGTGATTTTGTGAGTAAGTTGACAACTACACTTGATATCACATAACATGTGAATTCTAGGAAATTCTATCGGGTCTCCATATGCGTAAGCCACAAACATAAAACTTTTCTTAAATTAAAACAATCCTTGATGATAAGGAGGCATTCATTAGCTTAATTCATCCTTGAATCCTTCTAAATTCAACAATCTCCTAAGAAACTCGACTCAACTGTGATCTTTCATGATAACCGAGAAACTTTTCCTTCCAATTACTTTGACTCTCTTATACAAATCACCTTAGAACGCTCACGTCGGGCGTTCCTGCTACCACAGTGCTTCAATTGTACATCCTCATATATTAACCACATCATCTTTAACAAGAAACTTGTTAACCCATTTTCAAAAGCCAATCATATTCCAACTTTATTACTTCACTAATTTGACTCCCTACACCATCTTGAAGAAGCTAAAGAGATTCGCACTAAGCCTGGCGAAAGCATCAGTTAACCCGGAACAACGAATATTTTCTTGTCTCTTGTGCAATTGGACCACAACTTATGAAGATGTTCACCTCAATATCATCAACTCCTCATCACAAAAGGAACGCCAAACCCCTTCTCGGCTCCAAATTCCTATTGTAAACTTGAGACTCAGTTCAAGAAATATTTCTTTACAAAAGCCCAAGTCCAAAAAGTAGCACCATGTACAACAAATCCATTTCCCAAAACCTTGATAAAATGTACATTTTCACCTCCCTTAGAAGCCCATACGCATTCATCTCCCTTTTGACCGTTAGGAAATTCCAACAAACAAATCATTTTTCAACCCCATTTTCAAGTTTCTTCTCATCCCATTTGAATGCCTGTTCATCCTTTTAGAGGAACCCCTGAAGCTCAAAGACCCCACAATTGACGACTTCGTGAAATTCTGTTATCTCCATGTTGATTATTCGACATATACACATGAAGATCTAGCCTTACACCGATCGATGACAATTTTTTGCCAAGTGTTATCAACGAAATAGACTTAGGAAGCCCATAATCAATCATAGGAAACCATGTTTCCATGAAATTTCCTTCCATGTCATAGTTGTCTACTTCACTACCTAGAAAACTATTGTAAACACGCCTTAAGTCTTTCCACCAAACACCAAGGAAGCTGCAGAAGAAATTGTCATCCTTACTCCCGACGAATTCGATAAAATCAATAAACCTTCTCAACATACCTCATTTCAGTGAGAATCTCTTGTTCTATATCAACAAGAATTCTATGTTATGTAAATACGTACGTACCAAGACGCAAACTCCTTGCGATAAAGGAACCTTTACCTAATTTTGTACTATCATACTGTCTTCCAAGTGATCTACCTGATTGATCTCATACCATGGCTTAAATTCTACTCCCAAACCATCCTATAACCTATATCTAGGAGAACTAATCATTAAGTCATAAACATTGCGTGTATGATCTCTTGCCCAAGAGTCCCACACATGCGTGCATCCTTTCTTACCCTTAGCAGTAACAATGATCTCAAACCATCTAGAACTTAGCACTAAATTCTGATAATTACGTTGTACCCCCCCTCCCCCACGAGTATAGATCATCTACGACATCCCTTAATCATATTTGCTTTCCATGACATTATTCAAGCCTTTGCATATTTTAGTACTTATTCCTTTCCGTGTATAGGAATAACAAATAACTCACATTCCACATCTTACTGCATTTCAAGGTCAATTGTCACTTCATTAGGTCTACATAAACTTACACTATGAAAGTCTCTATGAGCCCCTTAGCCAGAATACCGACTTCATATGATAAAGCCAACCGTCTGTTTAGTTTTCCACAAGACATTGAAATTGTTTCCTCTAATTCTCAAGCTATTAAAACTGAAATTAAATCGTTTGTTCCACAACCCACTGAAATTGCTTTCGCTAATTCTTAAATAGCCCGAAATGCCATTCATGCTATGCCCAATCAGTTCTTGAGTTATAATTGTCATTGTTTGACTTTGAAACACCAATTTAAAAATATATCTTCCCTCCAGATTCGTCAAGTGGTTGAAAACTAGCACTACTGTCGAGATTCAAAATCAAATTTTAGAAAATAACCAAACTTAAATTTCGAGCACGAAATTTCTCTAACAAGGGGAGACTGTAACAAACCCAAATTTAGGGCCTGGTTTTTTTATTCAATTACGTGTTATCTATTTTGATACTTGAACTACTGGATAGCAAAGTTGAACACTTTGTGCTACCACTTAGAAACTAATAAACACATTGTGCTTACACAAATGAACTAGGCCCATTGGGCTTGGCACAACTATAAATAAACAGACTCGGCCCATAACGACACAACAAAAGGCCCAGTATACGAACCTAATTTAAAACAAACTAATAAACATTGTTTGACGGATCGTTACACGATTCGATATAATTTATGATAATTACGAACTAAACCGTTTAAGCGGAGAACTGTTAGAACGATTAACGTGCTCGTATGGGTTATTCCCGGTTATCCGACGCGATAAATATTTTAGATGTCAAATCTCAAATAAATAATATTAATAAATAATACTATTATTTAATTTGAGCGACTGATTACGAGTTTACACGAGATATGCGACGTTGGATGCGCGACTGCGATAAACACAGGTGTGGTCATCAACCGGTCTTGCTAGATCCGGTATAACTAAATAATGTAAATAAGTATTTACTGTATACCTATCGCATTAAATTATTAATGTTATTACTATTTAAGAATTAATAACTACTTGTGGAACGCGACATGCTTTACCCGAAACAGACGCGTGTGAACACACGGTACAAGATCGATACCGACTATTTTAGAAATAGCATAATAAAAAAATATAATTATTTATTATTATAACTAAGAATATTATCATTAATACATAATAGAAATTATCGGAGCACGGATCGTTAGTGTGAGCAAGTGAGTTTGAACACGCGGTATTAGCACATAACGGCTTAAACAGCAGCCGAACCGGAGTTTATACAAAACGAATATTTAAAGGATATATTTTGAAACGACATTTAATTATAGGAGTTATAAAATAATAACTAATCTCGAGACGTGAAACATTTAATCTGAGCATACGCATGTAGACACGCGGTACAGGAACGTCATCCGACTATTTTAGAACTAAAAGATTAAGTAGATAGAACTAAATCATTATTTATATTTTTTACTTGTTATTATTAATAATATTATCTATACGGAGGGAGAGACGTTTATTTTGGTGAACGCATATGAGACACGCGGTGTCGATGCATGCCGACTTGGACAGCAGTTGGAATAAGAATTTCATGAAACAAATATTTAAAATATACTTACTACTGCGTCTTATTTTTATAGGAATTATAGGATAACAATTTGGAGTTAATTAACATTCCGGAGATCCGAGAGTACATGCGATATGTCGTAAGCCAGTCCAATTTACACAACCTTTAACTAATTTAAATTGTTATCCTTTTATTTTTACAAATCTTTGCAAATCTTGAACCAAATCTTGAGAAATCCAAGAAATTGATTTTAACATCTATTTTATTTTTTATTTTTTTACTGCAGCCCCTAACATTGATAAAAACCATTAAATGGTTTTCTAAAACCACTAACTCAAATTTAAGACCATCAGATTCTTTTTTTTTTTGTAAACCACAACTCATTAAAACATATTAACTTTACACCATTACTTCATTTGCTCCGACACAAAACACACATATGTGGATACGAGAGAGAGTATGAGAGAAGGTTAGAGAAGCAAGAGAGGGTTGAGCGGAGGAGAGAGAGAGGGGCGGCAGCCTCACCTCCGGCAACCACCACAGCTGCGGAGACGATGGTGGTTTTAACAGGCAACGGTGACGGCGATGTTCCTTTTTTTTCGGCAAGACAGAAGACGACGGGGATTGACGTTACAACCACTCAGCGGCGGTGATGTCCAGGAGAAATGGAGGCCGGTTGCGGCCAAAAATGGGGGTGTTTGAGAAGACTCCAAAGGTTATAGGCTTTTTCCGGTTACCCTCGGTTTTCCGGCGACTCTCCGGTGGCTCCAAAAAGACCCGATTCAGGCCTGCATGTCGTCTCTCGTTCAGATCCATGAAATACAAGGTTAGATTTGAGGTTTAAAGTCATCATTCGACTGTTGGTTGTTGTTCCAACTAAACCGGGTGATTGTGGTTGGGTTTTCATTCCCGGATGTAAAATGGTGGTTTTGGACAGGTTATGGTGAAGACGGGACATCACCCGGATAGACGGGACTGCTTGGGTCGTTCGTGACAGTCCTGGGTTTTGTTCAACAAAAGTCAAACTCTGGTCTAAGTCGGTCAACAGCAGAAAAGGCTGGTCAATGGCAGAAACGACGACCGGGTTCGCGTACGTGAGGATAGGTACAAACGCGTGTTAAGTTTATATTTATTTTTGTAATATGTAAAATGTAAACGTGTGTAATAGATAGTTGAGCTAAACCGACTCCATCCCGACCACTCGGGATTTAGATGTAAAACAGAACCTTGTTCGGGTATTTGTAAACAACCGGGTCTCCGTCCGAACAATAAGAAAATATAAAAATCCATATGCATGCACATATATGTATACATTTAATTATAAATGTAAAATATATTACATGGAAATATAAATATACATACATATACACTCATAAAATTAAATACCGAAGTCTATAAAAACTTAGTATATAATCATTTGTATATATATATTTAGTTATAAAGATGACACGCCTTACTTACGAAGATAACTCGTGTAGTTATTAAAATTTCACGCTTTATTTAGAAATATAAAACACATATATAACAAATATATAACTATAGGTTATATTATATTGTAGCTATATTTATAAAACTATTACAACTATATACGTATAAACGGAAATAGTTATTATACAATATGGAAAACTTATACATATAAATATATTTAAAAACTTACACACAAACTTTATCCCCCTACGAGTATATATTTACATATATAAATTAAAAACATACGGTCTTTAAATTTATATACACATACTCATAGATATTAGTAGTTTAAATATGTATGCTATTATTATTATTATTACTACTACTATTACATAAAACTGATTAACATAAAACGATATTTTACTAAAAACGTTATATTAACTTCTATTATTATTACGATAACTATTATTGTTAGCACTAGTGCCACTACTAACGCTAATATTATTATTTTTGACAATATTTTTAGACACTACATTTTGTTAACGTGTTATAATTAGCATAACCCTTATATTAGTATTAGTATCGTTATTATTTATATATACTAGAACTTATATTATATTTTACACTAATATTATTAATGTTACAAATACTTTCATTAATAGTATAAGTATCGTTTTTGCCTCAACTAATTATTATAGTTACGTCTATAATTATTATCACTCAAGTGTACCCATAATCCATAGATACATAGTTTCAATAAAAACATACTTATACTAGTAATATGTATTTATTCGAGTCGAACACTTACCTATATTTAGAAACAAAAAAAATATTTATTTTAATACGATTGTGTATAGTTAAAGATACTAAGTATTAGCTACTTCTTATAACAAACATATTATACATATAATTTGCTAGGACTTGTTGTATACTGATTAAAGTTTCATAAATTATATATTTTGATATACCTACTTAACCATATTTTAATTTACGTATCATTGGTTTACAAAAGCGATATTTGACACGATACTTTATACATATGTTTTGTATATATATACACAAACATTTTATAAACTTCAAACATTTATTTTCGATATAAATATATTTTTATGTGGCTTCATACAGTTATGAACTAAGTTTTTACCGGTGTTTACAAACCAAGCATTATGACTATGTGAATATAAGACGACCACAACTAATTTCTTCAATACTTATGATTTATAATATACAAGTATAATTTGATGTCTTTTATGCTAAGTTATATATATGTGACTATAAATCTTGATTATTATTTTCGAAACAAATGTAATTACTCGTGTATATATATATATATATTTATTTTTATTATACATATATATATATATATATATAAACATTGTATAAGTAAATAATATTTAGTGTTATTTATTTGAATCGAACCATTATTACAATACTTAGTATTAATTTGATGCAGGTCGAAACATTATTTTACTACTTTCATTAAAGCATATATACAACTATCGATATCATACAAGAGTACTAATAGGAACCAACACTTTTATAGTACAACTATTAGAATAACTAATGGAGGTTACAACCTGAGATTTTTACCAAACGACCCAAAACTTTAACAAATCGGTCGAGCTCAACCACATGGTTAATGACATTACTCTAGTACAATATTCTAATGTTACAGTCATAATTAGGATTTGTCTTAATGACTACACACACGATAGAAAGCTCGCAACATTAGCATACTGATGTGGCAGATACAAGATTACCTGGTGAGTTCATGTGATTTTCCCCTCTTTTACTTAAATTTTTGAGGTGATTACATGCTTCTATACGCTTTTAATCTTATGGTGTAATTATTAATCAAGACAATTTTTGCTGCCAGAACAAACCCCTACTTTTAGCATAATCATTAACTCCTTAAGGAGCTGACGGGATATATGGGTAATACTATCTGGGGAAGACCCCCGCACATAGTGGGCCTAATTGACTGGGGAGACCACTAACTGAATGATAAATGTATATCTTGTGACATATATCGGCTCATTTTTGTTGACTTATGTGGGCAGACATAAATATGACCCAATAAGGGGTATGGGTAAGCGGTTTCTGTTTGATATTCACGGGTCATGGGCACATGCTGATTGTGAACTTGTTTAATTTTGAGCCATACATTTTTGGATTCTCTATACATATGCGTTATTACCTAAACTCGTGAACTCATCAACTTTTTTGTTGACACAATATTTTTAAGCATGTATTCAGGTACCCTTCTCGAGTTTGGAAATTAGCAACTTAGCCACGAGCTTGCTTGAAGATAGATGATTCCTTTAGAAGACTTATGTCGAGCCATAGATTCCACCCGAGAAAGCTTTGATGAGAAGATAGAATCCATTATTTTATTTTATTTTTAGTTAGTGTATAGATGATATGTACATTTGTAAATGTATATTTTGACTTAGCTAGTCCCATGACATTTATAAAATATATGTCACGTTATTTCCACTGTGTTTTGTTTTGGTATTCTATCATCACGTCTAGCCGCCTGGTCGGGTTGTGACACAAATACGCCGCCTCGCGTGGAATATTCGTTTAATTTTTCAACCATTAAAAAGATTTGATTTAAAACCAAAAGACTTCTGGGATGGTAAACTCCCGATAAATAGGTTGTAGTGGTTTTAAAAACATGGAGCATATCGGCTACACATTCAATGATACCCCAACCCGATGACGGAAATTTTGTTACTTTATTTTGCCTTGCAAGTTGGTCATGAAACATTTGCAAAATTCATTTTTGTTGAATGGCTTTTTCGAAAATGTTACACGTTGAGTTCCAACGTGTTGAAACATCCCAATTTGGACCTAAACATTTGGTTTGCCCGTCTTTACAAAATTTTATATATCGATGATATTGTAGGTCCCTCGGGTGTGGCGAATCGTCACATACAAGTGTGTTCCTGAGTCGGACCGGGTGCGGAATACCCGTGACTAGGTGGAGAGTCTTACAGCACAAAGTAAACCGACAAGAGAATCACTTTAAACTTTCGTCTATTATAAACACTTGAATGTTACAGAGAGAAATACTGAGTATACAATGTCTGCGTATATGATTGCGTACTTGTCTACTGTCAACCTGTCCTATTTATACACGACCTGAACTCTACGCACTTAGCAAGTGCGCAGGGCAAATTGCTCATGCGCACTTAGCAAGTACGCAAGGTATTCTTGCGTACTTGCTAAGTACGCAGGAACTAATTCCTGCGCACAAACAAGTGCGCAAAACACTTAGAGATTTCAGCAACTATCAACATGCGTTAGTAAATACAACTCGATAACTAATACATACAGACACTTACAAATAAAGACAAATACATACAATGTGAGGCCCCAATCCCGGGGGACCTCACGTATTGGATTTATTCATCAACACATAGCACTTTAAACATAAGACATACATTACACAGCGGAAACGATTTAAATCTCTACATATGCAGCGGAAAACATAGCATGTCTAAACATAACTTGTCAAATACAACTGAAACTTGTCTTAATCAACATAATCAAAAGAAAACATAAACAGGATGCCAACTGCTGGTCTTCGGGTAACTCTTCTCGCCAAGCCAAGCATCCACTTCCATCTACTGCCACCTACACTTAACTGATATGCATACTAAAAATCAGCAACGCTGAGTGAGTTCTAACGTTTACTTTAAATCAATTTTACAAAAGATTTACTAAAACACATATACTGCCATTAAGGCTAAACTTGACACTTTACTTTTCAAACATATATACTGCCATTAAGGCTAACTTAACACACTTTACTTTTCAAACATATATACTGCCATTAAGGCTAACTTAACACACTTTACTTTTCAAACAGTTTAAAACGTATAATAAACCGTCAATTCCTCTTTACTGTACTGCCCTCATGGCTTACATCCATGAACCGACAAGTACCTGGTCAATGCCCCCATGATCAACGATCATGAACCGACAATACCGCTTATCCGTCAATTCTTTGTTACTACTGTACCGCCCCCATGGTCAACGACCATGAACCGACGAATACCTGGTCAATGCCCCCATGGCTTACATCCATGAACCGACAATACCCTGGTCAATGCCCCCATGGCTTACATCCATGAACCGACAATACCGCTAAGGGGAGGTTGCGTGGACCTCCCGAGCAACCGCCGTCACTCATCCCAGTTGTACAACTGTTAACGAACCCTAAGGTTCTTACTAATGGGTGGAACCCATATCTGACATCTTGTACAAGTAACATCTGTCCCAAGGACCTTTACAAACTGGTACTCATTCCCGAAGGAAAGCTGTTCACTTTACTGTTTATAAAACTTTCTGAAACATAGCTTATCATATATATCATGCCTTTGTTTATGTATATGAAAATATAGTAAACGCTTGCCCAATGATATATCTTACTTTACTGAAACATAGCTTATCATATATATCATGCCTTTGTTTATGTATATGAAAATATAGTAAACGCTTGCCCATTGATATATCTTACTTTACAGAAACATAGCTTATCATATATATCATGCCTTTGTTTATGTATATGAAAATATAGTAAACGCTTGCCAAATGATATATCTTACTTTACTGAAAACATACTAGCACATATATCATGCCTTTGTTTATGTATATGAAAATATAGTAAACGCTTGCCAAATGATATATCTTACTTTACTGAAAACATACTTTTGCCTCTTTTAAACCTTTCACTAAAACATAGCTTTTCTCTTCAGTTTACAATATATAAAATATAATAAACATTTTACACTAAGTATGCATACCACCCCTAAAGAAGGCAAAAAGGGGATTAGAACTCACCTGGTATCTAAGCTGCAACGATCTACCGGATCTCACACAATCTAAACAATCATAACAATTTGACACTTATCAGACTTAACTCGACGCTAAACGGTTTAACTACTCTAACATACTGACTTCACTTAATCAGACCTGATGCCTGCGCACTTAGCAAGTGCGCAGACTCTGCCTCCTACGCACTTAGCAAGTGCGCATTCTTCCCTTCCTGCGCACTTAGCAAGTGCGCAGGCTTTCCTTCCTGCGCACTTAACAAGTGCGCAGGTCCCTCTTCCTGCGCACTTAGCAAGTGCGCAGGACCTGCTCTGTGCGCACTTAGCAAGTGCGCACGACCTGTTCTTGGCGAAAAACCCTAACTTTCGCATTCGGGTCTGATCACTTCAAGATCCCGAACCTGTTTGCATTCAAAACGCTCGTTTTCCATTAAGGAACTCAAATCTATGCTTATCTTTCCGTTTCATCTGATTAAACATAACCTTTTTACCCAAAACCCGAAAAACCCAAAAACGAACTAAAACTCAGATCTAGGAGAATCGGTTACCTGTAATCACTTCCTTTTTGTTGCTAAACACTCACGAGACTCTTGCTAACGATCCTTGAAGCTCTAATCCGAAAACCGGGACTTTCTCTCTCTAGAATCTCTCTCACTCTCTCTCTCTAAAATCCGGAAATGAGGATGGAAATGAGAGCTTTTGGCTGATCTTGAGGCTTATAAGGGCCCGACCCTTGCCCCTTTTGGCCCATACACCCCGGCCCAAGCCCGCTTCCTTTCTCTTTATTTAAGTTTTAATTCCTCGTGAATTCTCTCATGCTCTAAAACTCGGGATGTTACAAGTCTACCCTCCTTACAATAGGTTTCGTCCTCGAAACCTGCCATAAGCTACACTGATAGCAAATCACAGAATGGGTGGCATAAACCGTAGCTATGCAAGGCAGCTTAGTCATGAAAGCCATTGTGATTAACTACCGGTGATGATCTATTCAGGGATATATCTAGTTCTAAGGCTTCTAAGCTGATGGGGCTAACTAATCACTTAAGGATTCAGTAACATGATCACGCCATAGTAAAAAGATAAATAAATAGGAGTTGCAACGTACCTTACTGAGTTATCTGGTAAGCCCTTGCTGTGGCCTTGTTGATGTAAGGTTCTTTCTCTGCACCCTTACCCTTTCCGGATCCTCCCGCTTCCGGCTCTTTGCGCTTCCTACAATCTCTGCTCACGTGTCCTTGTCCCCCACAATTGTGGCATCTTGGCCTTTTCGGACAGTCTCGTGATTGGTGTCCAAACTTGCCACACCTGAAACATCCCACCTGACCCGCCTTACATTCACCTCCATGTCTCCTCCCACATTTACCGCATAGACCCTCTGCTTCTACCCTTGCCCTCCTATCGTTAGGACCCTGGAGTTCCTCAGCAGTGTGCTTAGCTGCTTGTTTCTTGGGTGCTTCAGCAATGACTTCAGAGGCAATGTCATCATAGACAACTCCGCTCAGAACAACCACCGACTCAAAGGTACTCGGTGTGTTGGCCTTTACAAAGGTACGTATCTTTGGAGGCAACCCTTGAACATAGTAGTGAATTCTCCTTTCCTCAGTCGTTACAAGATGAGGCACCAGGCGTGCCAACTCGTTGTACTTTGAAGTATATTGCCGGTGAGTCATGAGTCCGGCTTGTAGAGTCAAGAATTCCCTTTCCACCTTGTGGACCTCATTTTTAGGACAAAACTTTTCAATTACCAACGCTTTCAGGTCGCTCCACCTCATCAATCCGACCGCTTGGTCACCCTTAGCCTGTTTCACAGTTTCCCACCAGTGCGCTGCTTCTCCTTTCAATGACTTTGCAGCGAACATGACTGCTTGTTCCGGTCGACATTCACTAAGACGAATGGTCGACTCCATGCCGTTAATCAAATCTAAGGTATCTGATGCTTCCTTCTCCCCAGTAAGCACGGGTGGATCACAACCCCGAAATGCCTTATAGTCACAGCCGCGAGCAGGCGGTGCAACATTTTCTACTAGATTTGGTCCTCCCATTGCTGGAAGCACCACAGGCTCTTTAGTTGTGTTAGGGCTCTCCTTGGCCTTCCTCAAGGCTTCGTCTAGTATGGCCGGTAAGGTTTCCTTCAACAGTCGGGTAAACTCACGGCCAATAGCTGCTTGCACGACCGGCTCGAACTCGAATGTCTGATCATCTTCTGCCGCATGTTCAACATTGTGCTGACTGACTACCGTATCAGTATGGGTAGTGTGAACACTCCCTTCAATCACTTGGTTTGTGCTAGCTCCACCGTGGCGGCCTGTACGCCCACCACGTCTTCCTCCTCCACCCCCTCTAGTTCCTCCACGTCTAGCCATTTCTAACTGAAAGATAGAGAACAAAAGATTTAATTTCACCATGCTAGGGAATATGTAGAACACAATAAGTAAGGTAAGATGTTAATATACACTGGCCATCTGCAATTAACCATTACATCACTTCTCGTTTTCCATTTATTCGCTTTCATGATTCCATTAAAGCCTCTATTCTTATCTTGACACTCTAAAAGTTAAACTTTACTTACTATACGCTTCTGATGCTTTGGCTTGAGTTACCCGTACTGGCATCCGCTTCTTGTCCCATTCTCAGTTTAAGTCTGGACATCGGGGATGTCCAAATCTCTCAAACTATGGCTCTGATACCAACTTGTGAGGCCCCAATCCCGGGGGACCTCACGTATTGGATTTATTCATCAACACATAGCACTTTAAACATAAGACATACATTACACAGCGGAAACGATTTAAATCTCTACATATGCAGCGGAAAACATAACATGTCTAAACATAACTTGTCAAATACAACTGAAACTTGTCTTAATCAACATAATCAAAAGAAAACATAAACAGGATGCCAACTGCTGGTCTTCGGGTAACTCTTCTCGCCAAGCCAAGCATCCACTTCCATCTACTGCCACCTACACTTAACTGATATGCATACTAAAAATCAGCAACGCTGAGTGAGTTCTAACGTTTACTTTAAATCAATTTTACAAAAGATTTACTAAAACACATATACTGCCATTAAGGCTAAACTTGACACTTTACTTTTCAAACATATATACTGCCATTAAGGCTAACTTAACACACTTTACTTTTCAAACATATATACTGCCATTAAGGCTAACTTAACACACTTTACTTTTCAAACAGTTTAAAACGTATAATAAACCGTCAATTCCTCTTTACTGTACTGCCCTCATGGCTTACATCCATGAACCGACAAGTACCTGGTCAATGCCCCCATGATCAACGATCATGAACCGACAATACCGCTTATCCGTCAATTCTTTGTTACTACTGTACCGCCCCCATGGTCAACGACCATGAACCGACGAATACATGGTCAATGCCCCCATGGCTTACATCCATGAACCGACAATACCCTGGTCAATGCCCCCATGGCTTACATCCATGAACCGACAATACCGCTAAGGGGAGGTTGCGTGGACCTCCCGAGCAACCGCCGTCACTCATCCCAGTTGTACAACTGTTAACGAACCCTAAGGTTCTTACTAATGGGTGGAACCCATATCTGACATCTTGTACAAGTAACATCTGTCCCAAGGACCTTTACAAACTGGTACTCATTCCCGAAGGAAAGCTGTTCACTTTACTGTTTATAAAACTTTCTGAAACATAGCTTATCATATATATCATGCCTTTGTTTATGTATATGAAAATATAGTAAACGCTTGCCCAATGATATATCTTACTTTACTGAAACATAGCTTATCATATATATCATGCCTTTGTTTATGTATATGAAAATATAGTAAACGCTTGCCCATTGATATATCTTACTTTACTGAAACATAGCTTATCATATATATCATGCCTTTGTTTATGTATATGAAAATATAGTAAACGCTTGCCAAATGATATATCTTACTTTACTGAAAACATACTAGCACATATACCATGCCTTTGTTTATATATATGAAAATATAGTAAACGCTTGCCAAATGATATATCTTACTTTACTGAAAACATACTTTTGCCTCTTTTAAACCTTTCACTAAAACATAGCTTTTCTCTTCAGTTTACAATATATAAAATATAATAAACATTTTACACTAAGTATGCATACCACCCCTAAAGAAGGCAAAAAGGGGATTAGAACTCACCTGGTATCTAAGCTGCAACGATCTACCGGATCTCACACAATCTAAACAATCATAACAATTTGACACTTATCAGACTTAACTCGACGCTAAACGGTTTAACTACTCTAACATACTGACTTCACTTAATCAGACCTGATGCCTGCGCACTTAGCAAGTGCGCAGACTCTGCCTCCTGCGCACTTAGCAAGTGCGCATTCTTCCCTTCCTGCGCACTTAGCAAGTGCGCAGGCTTTCCTTCCTGCGCACTTAACAAGTGCGCAGGTCCCTCTTCCTGCGCACTTAGCAAGTGCGCACGACCTGTTCTTGGCGAAAAACCCTAACTTTCGCATTCGGGTCTGATCACTTCAAGATCCCGAACCTGTTTGCATTCAAAACGCTCGTTTTCCATTAAGGAACTCAAATCTATGCTTATCTTTCCGTTTCATCTGATTAAACATAACCTTTTTACCCAAAACCCGAAAAACCTAAAAACGAACTAAAACTCAGATCTAGGAGAATCGGTTACCTGTAATCACTTCCTTTTTGTTGCTAAACACTCACGAGACTCTTGCTAACGATCCTTGAAGCTCTAATCCGAAAACCGGGACTTTCTCTCTCTAGAATCTCTCTCACTCTCTCTCTCTAAAATCCGGAAATGAGGATGGAAATAAGAGCTTTTGGCTGATCTTGAGGCTTATAAGGGCCCGACCCTTGCCCCTTTTGGCCCATACACCCCGGCCCAAGCCCGCTTCCTTTCTCTTTATTTAAGTTTTAATTCCTCGTGAATTCTCTCGTGCTCTAAAACTCGGGATGTTACATACAATGAAAGTACAAAACTAAGACTCTATCCAGAGTGTTTGTCATACAAAAGTGTTTCAACAAACTCCCTCTTGACAACAGCTCTGGATCGTCTTCGGTCTTCAACCTTTAGTCTTCACAGCTCTGCATCTTTAGCTTGCATCTTCTTCTTGTAGTCAAGGCAAAACTTGATCACCTTGTCATATTTAGAAGCAAGGAACTTCGTCCATTCGTTCGTATGCATGCAATACCTGTCCGCTAGTGCCTCCAGATCTTTAACAGAGAAATTTATGAAGCAGACTTCATCAAATACTCTGATTAGTTCCCTCGGCACTAAGCATCCACTTTCTGACCGTACCTTTCCTATCACCACAGCCTCGCCCGTTTTAGGATCTACGTACCAGTACCACATGTCACCGAGGATATCCTGAGATAACTTGCTCAGGGGAATCTTGGTTTCACATAGCACTGGCTTGTATACCAGTTTCTTTAAGCGTTTCTTAGTCGCATGATGTCTGGCATTCTTATCCTTGACTCGCTTGGGCACTTGAGGCATGAACACTTCAAACTTCCCAGATCTTGCTCCCCGTTGTAGAACCCGCCACAAACCCATCGCCGCTGCGTGATTTGAGTGACCCAGTAGCTCTCGGTTTGCTAGGTTCACGAGGTCGTATTTAGGTAAGGAGTTGAACGCTTCACTGGTTGGTTTCAAGTATTGAACCCCCCAGATCGTTTGATTGTGAACAAATGCTTATCTTCCTCGAACCTTACAGCTAAGATCATCCCTGTTGCTCCTTGTTTGTCTATGATAGACGTTATTTTCCAAACAGGAGCCATATCCTTTGATGAACTAGCAGGCATATCTTTATCTTTCTGTGCCTCTGGATCCACAGGTGTATGGTCGGCCGAGGAGGCTTCAGTCGATGCTTCAACATTACTAGCAGACTCGACTGAACCTATGTCGAGCTGAGATTCAAAGGATGGAACTTCGAAGATCTCTCCATCTTCGAACTCATACTCTCCTTCCCCGTCACCCTTGGGAACTTAAATAACTACATCATCAACATCTTCATCCCAATCATCACCAGAGTCGATCTCTCCTTCTTCAAGATTGCAGAGAGCCTCGATCTGTGCTTCTTTGGAATAGTCAGTCTCTAAATATAAGATCTCATCGTCGGATAGATCCTTTGGAACATCATTCGCTGACTTTCCTTTATCACTACCTTCCTGATGAGTAGACTCCCCCTCAGCCATTAGAATAGCATAAATGGGCACGATTGCCAAAGCTTGATGCTCACTTCCACTAGGACCGACTTCGGGATCCTTGTCTTTGTCATCATCCTTCGTCAAATCAACAGGATGACAAGGCTCATCACCGGTAGGTTTAGATGTCGTCTCTTTCTCTTTCTCTTTCTCTTTATCTTTCTCCTTATCTTTCTCCCCCTGAGCATCAAGCTTCTTGGTCAGATCAGCAATTAATTTGACCATCATTTCATGCTCTTTTCGCTGCAGATCAAACCGAAGCTCAAGAGATGACTTGTGTCCCAGAATCATATTGTTTGTCTTGTTCATTAGCTCGTTCTGGGCCATTACATTAGCTAGTCTCTCTTCATTCCCCGTCCTTTGGCTTTTCATAATTGTAACTTCGTCCACCAACGAATTTATCTTAGCCTGTTGGGCATCAGATTCCTCCTTTGATTTCCGAACAGTTTCCAGTAGAGTAGCCACTTGGGTTTCCAGAGTTTCCATCCTTGCATTATTAGGATCAGGATTCCTGGACGAAGATGCTTCAGCATTATGAAGTGGGGATGAGAAGATAGTATCGAAGTCAAAGCCCAGAGTAAACTCGCCATAGTTGTAGGGTTGACTGATCGGTTCTATGGTGGTTGTAGGGATTGTGGATGTGATGATGGTTGTAGGAGTGTGGAAGGTGTGATGGTGACTGATTCTTTAAGAATCGGAGTAGTCACCGTCACAAGGACATATGATACAGGGAGTGCCACTATCACAGGAACCTCCTCTATGATAGAAGTGACCGTCACATCAGGTTGTACCTGTGGCCTTCTCCGCTGTCGCCGGTATAGTTGCTATGAAGGTGGGGTAGATGCTGAATCAGTACTTCTAACCGAAACTTGTACTTGTTGCTGAGTACTAACCTCTACCTCACTGGGAATAGCATGTTGCTTCCTATCCCCCCTACGTTTGATTACACTTTCACGTCTTTGTCTTTGAATAGCAGCGTCAGAGTCAGAATCTGGCTCATATTCACTGCATGTTGACTGTCGCTTTCTCTTCAAAGACGACTCAGGAAGGATCACCTTCGTCGTTCTTCTCGGGTGTGCCTGTGATGGTGCATCATCAGAATCAGAGGAATCTGTAGCTTCGGAGTCGGATCCTTCAGCACCATCATGAACTGCTTCTTCGTCTCCACTTTCAGAAGATTCATCCACACTTTCAACTTCCTCCTCTTCTTGTTGTTCATCCAAATGTTCACTTAGTTCTGGCTCCGAGTCATGGCTAAACCATCTCCAGTCAGCCGGTGCCACATACGCTTCGTTTATCAGGTGGCCAAAGAGTGTTGTGTGCTCAGGGGTAGGTTCTACACTGCCTGGCTTTAAGAATTGTGCAAACACCATCTTGTCCACCCGCTTGACTTGCAATGTCTCCCTAGTAGCAGGTAGATTTGGCAACGCATCATCAATCAGTAGTTGTACAAACCTTGGGTATAACAGGAACCTAAACCTCTCAGCCGTATTTATCTGATCATTTATGGCTTTGAAGACGTATCTTGAGAAGTTTTAACCCCTGTTGAGAGATAAGCCAACCATGGCTGCAGCAAGATCATGACCCATTGCATCCTTCCCTGCCTTTCTTGAAGAGATGCACATAATCATCACGTGGGCAAAATATCTCCATTGATCGAGCACCCACATTTTCTTGTATGAAGCATAATCTCTCGCACCGACGTATCCCATACGCTGCCTCCAACATCCATCCACAAAGTAGTCAGGATAAGCTGTTGGGTCGGTGGAGAGATCTAGGAATTGCAAGACCCGTCTAATGGTGTCCTCAGAAAAGGCGATGTCATGACCCGCCACGGTAGCCCGTATAACTTTGGGGTTTACCGTGCAGTCATGTTCCGCGGTCTCCTAGAACTGCTCTAGATACGGTCTTGATACTATCGGGTCTGCTGAAATAGCTTAGCTGATTCTTGAACGGTTCAAGAAGTCAACTATCTCTCGGGATTGTAGTGCAGCACCCTTCCATTCCGGTTCAGTATGTGCTAGGAGGTTGAACTCACTTGTAAACACACGATCCATAACTGCAAAACACACAGAAAACATAATAAGAACAAGAAGATTCATTGGAATTGAATACACATGACTAAGTATAGCAGTTACTCATTGAACTGAATTTTCAGACTTAGAAAATTGTCACAAATGTTGGTCCTGCGTACTTAGCAAGTACGCAGGAATTTGTTCTTGCGTACTTAACAAGTACGCATGAATTAATTCTTGCGTACATGTTAAGTGTGCAAGAATTGCACTTGTTCAAATTTTCAGAAATCCAATTTTTCAACTGATGATGAACATTGATGTGGATTAGGTCACAACAAGGTCGAAATCAGTGATCAAGACCCATGGAACCAATATCAACACCAAATATGTTAGGCCCCAAACCCGGGAGGCCTCGCTCGTTGGATTTACTCATTCACAAACAGTTCTTAAACAGGAATATCAAATAACGCAGCGGAAAATTTCATTCAAACATAACGTCATCATTGTTCATACATGCGGAAGCGTAAACATTGTTTAAAACGTAAATACATCATAACTAAAACATAACAGGATGCCAGTCTTCAAAGTCAGCCGGGTAACTCCTCTCGCTAGCCAAGCATCTCGTCCATCCTCATAACCTGCCTTAACATGAATGTGCACACTAAAAAGTCAGCTACGCTGGTGAGTTCTAGCATTTCATAAAAACTTTAACATCAACATTTGCCAAAAACATATCATTCATTCGTTTAGTAAAACCTTTCGCAAAAGCATGTAATAATCTAACATCTTTAAAAAAAAGGTTTCGTACCCATATCATCATCAACATTATAATCATAAACACCGTTTAAACGGATCGTTCATTAAAACTTTTAACATTCATTTAAGTCATACATTATCGTTATCTAATTATGTATCTTACTTTACGCGTCACAGTGTCCCCGAAGGAACCTTTGGTGTTGTGGGCAACCGTTACGTATCGCCATCATTGCCACAACCATACACTACGTGGGGTCAACCGTTACGTATCGCCGTCATTGCCCAACCATTCATTGCGTGGGGTCAACCGTTACGTATCACCGTCATTGCCCAACACGCATCTTTCCTTTGCAAATCAACCGTTACGTATCGCCGTCATTGATTTCCTTTACCCTTTTCACTTAGGATGATCGTCATCACCCTAGTAACCGTCGTTACTCCCTTACCAGTTGTACAACATCAAAACCATCGACAGGCCACCAAGACACGGCCCTGTTGTTATTATGGTAACTATGGCTAGCTGTCCATAATCTACCACAAGGCTGGGAATCATATTCCCAGACTTCATTCGTCAATTCCATTCATTCGACAGATTAGATTTGTAATGACTTCTTTAAACCTTTACCTCTTTCCCTTTTCATTAAACATTTCCTCATTTAAACCGTTCATAAACATTCGTAAACCTTTTTGGCAAAAACACTTCATACCCTTTCCTTTCGTAAACATCGTTTCGTTAAAACATCATTTCGTTAAAACATCATTTCGTTAAAACATCATTTCGTTAAAACACCATTTTGTTAAAACATCAATTAGTAAGTATGCACACCAGCCCAAAACATTTAACAAAACATTTAAAAGAGGGCTCTAGAACTCACCTGCTACGCTATAATGGGTTGTCCTAAACGAAGGTCCAACAACGTCACTTCCGATCTGAATTGATTAGTTAAATACACATCAGACCAATCCCGACTCTAACGGTTTAACCATTCTAACATACTGACTTCACTTAATCAGTTCTGATGTCTGCGCACTTGGCAAGTGCGCAGACCCTGCTGCCTGCGCACTTATTAAGTGCGTAGACCCTGCCGCCTGCGCACTTATCAAGTGCGCAGGTCCCTCCTCCTGCGCACTTAGCAATTGCGCAGGTCCCTCCTCCTGCGCACTTAGCAAGTGCGCAGGTCCCTCCTCCTGCGCACTTAGCAAGTGCGCAGGACCTGCTCCGTGCGCACTTAGCAAGTGCGCACGACCTGTTCTTCGCGAAAAACCCTAACTTTCGCATTCGAGTCTGATCATGTCAAGATCCCGAACCTGTTGCATTCAAAACGTTCGTTTTCCATTAAGGAACTCAAATCCATGATCATCTTTCAGTTTCATCCGTTCAAACCTTACCTTTTCACCCAAAACCCGAAAAACCCAAAAACGAACTAAAACGCAGATTTAGGTCGGATCGTTACCTGAATCGAGTTTCTGATCCGGAGGTTCTTCTCACGAGTTATGGAGTAACACTTTGCTGAAGTCTCGGGTCTATCCGCCAACTTTCTCTCTCTACGGTTTCTCTCTCTAAAAGTTGCAAATGAGAGAAAAGGGGTGGCATATGCTATTTATAGCCCGCTGACCCATCCGACCCGACTCGTCATGCCTCGTTCGTTTATTCCGTTATTATAACTGTCGTTTTATTTTTGGGATGTTACAAGTCTACCCCCCTTACAATAGGTTTCGTCCCCGAAACCTCATCATAAGTCAAATAGGTGAGGGTACGACTCCCTCATTTCCTTCTCCGTTTCCCAAGTGGCTTCCGATCCCTTTCGATGCTTCCATTGGACTTTAACCAATTGGATAACTTTATTACGTAAACGTTTCTCCTTCCGATCAAGGATGGCCACGGGTTCTTCGATGTAATTAAGGCTGTTGTCAACCTCGATGTCAGTAGGTGGTACGTGAGCCGATTCATCCGCCAAACACTTTCGCAAGTGTGATACATGGAAAGTAGGATGAATCCAACTTAACTCATCAGGCAACTCCAACCGATAAGCGACTTCCCCAACCCGTGCCATTATCTTGAATGGTCCGACAAACCTCGGACTTAACTTTCCTCTCTTTCTGAATCGTATGATTCCCTTCCATGGTGACACTTTCAGCATTACTCTGTCACCAATATCAAACTCAATAGTCCTTCGTCGTTTATCCGCATAGGATTTCTGACGATCTTGTGCGGCCTTCATTCGCGCTTTGATCTGATCAAACCTTTCCGACGTCTCTCTTACGACTTTGAGACTTCCTAATTCCTTCTGTCCAATCTCACCCCCAACAAACCGGGGTCCTACATCTTCTCCCATACAACATTTCGTAAGGCGGCATGCCTATCTTCGTGTGATGACTATTGTTGTAGGAGAATTCAGCTAACGGCAGATGGCTGTCCCAACTGCCACCGAAGTCGATAATACAAGCACGGAGCATATCCTCCAATGTCTGAATGGTCCTTTCGGACTGACCATCCGTTTGCGGGTGGTATGCTGTGCTGATGTTAAGCCTCGTGCCCATCGCCTCGTGAAATCTTTTCCAGAACCTCGATGTGAATCGTGTGTCCCGGTCAGATACAATCGTCAAAGGCATCCCATGCCGTGCTACTACTTCGTTAATAAATACTTCCGCTAACCTTTCCGACGAGAACGTCTCGCGAATAGGTAGGAAATGAGCACTCTTCGTTAAACGGTCCACAATTACCCAAATGGTGTCATGACCTTTAGCTGTGCGAGGTAGCTTAGTTATGAAGTCCATGGTAATGTGTTCCCACTTCCATTCCGGTATATCAAGTGGTTGAATCTTTCCATATGGTTTCTGGTGCTCGGCCTTTACTTGCGAGCAAGTCAAGCACTTGCTTACATACTTCGTCACATCACGTTTCATTCCAGGCCACCAGTATTCCTTCCTCAGATCTTGATACATTTTATTGGTACCGGGATGGATAGAGTAACGAGACTTATGAGCCTCATCCAAGATTTTGGTTCTAAGCTCGCCACCCATAGGTATCCATACCCGTCCAAAACGTGTCCTAACACCAAGGGTGTTATATTCCAACTTGTCCTGTTGGCCAACCATCCTTTCCTTCTTTATGTTTTCTTCCTTAAGTGCCTCATCTTGAGCCTTTTCGATTTCTCTCATCACATCGGCTGTTACCACTAACTGGCAAGCTTTCACTCTAATAGGAGTAGGCACATCCTTTCGGCTTAGAGCGTCAGCCACCACGTTTGCCTTTCCAGGGTGGTATATGATTTCACAGTCATAATCTTTTAGGAGTTCTAACCATCGTCTCTGTCTCATATTAAGCTCTCTTTGTTCGAAGAAGTACTTCAAACTTTTGTGGTCAGAGTAAATAGTAAACTTTACCCCGTAAAGGTAGTGCCTCCATATTTTCAATGCAAATACGACAGCAGCAAGTTCCAAATCATGAGTCGGATAATTAGCTTCATGAACCTTCAACTGCCGTGACGCGTACGCGATCACTCTCCCGCGTTGCATCAATACGCATCCCAATCCCTGACCCGAAGCGTCAGAGTATTCCACTAAGTCTTCATTGCCCTCGGGGAGGGCCAAGACTGGTGCTTGGGTTAGCCTCTTCTTTAATTCCTTAAACGCCTCATCCTGGGTCGAACCCCATTCGTACTTTACATCCTTCTGAGTCAACTTCGCCAACGGCGAAGCTATTTTCGAGAAATCCTGGATGAATCTCCGATAGTAGCCTGCCAATCCCAAGAAACTGCGGATTTCAGTTGGCGTCTTAGGAACATTCCATTCTCTTACCGTTACTATCTTTGCTGGGTCAACCATAATGCCGTTCGGGTTAATGACGTGACCTAGGAATTGGACTTCCCTAAGCCAGAACGCGCATTTGGAGAACTTAGCATACAACTTTTCCTTCTTCAGAGCTTCCAATACCTCCTTCAAGTGACACGCATGATCACCCTCATTCTTGGAGTAAATGAGGATATCATCGATGAACACGATTACAGATCGATCCAGCATTGGTCGACAAACTCTATTCATAAAATCCATGAACGCTGCAGGGGCGTTCGTCAATCCAAAAGACATCACGCGGAACTCGAAATGTCCATAACGCGTGCGAAATGCAGTTTTCGGTATGTCTTCTTCTCTCACCTTCAACTGATGATACCCGGACCGAAGGTCGATTTTCGAGAACCAACTTGCGCCTTGCAATTGATCGAACAGGTCGTCGATCCTTGGTAACGGGTACTTGTTCTTTACGGTACGCTTGTTCAACTCGCGATAATCAATACACATTCTCATCGACCCGTCTTCCTTCTTCACAAACAACACCGGAGCACCCCACGGCGAGATGCTCGGTTGGATAAATCCTTTCTCAAGTAACTCGTCTAGTTGGACCATAAGTTCCTTCATTTCCACTGGTGCTAGTCGATATGGAGCCTTAGCCACGGGCTGGGCATCTGGTACTAAGTCGATTCGAAATTCAATCTCTCTGTCGGGTGGTATCCCAGGCAAATCCTCTGGAAACACCTCCGGGTACTCGCGTACCACGGGTACATCGTCTAGTTCCTTCACTTCCTTACACTTGTCAATCACGTACACCAGATAAGCCTCGCATCCACGCCTCAATTAATCTGTTGCCTTAATCATCGAGATGACGTTTGGCATCGGGGCGTCCCGATCTCCAAGAACCTCGACTTTGCTACCATCCGGAGCCTTGAGTCGGATTATCTTTCGTTTGCATATAATTTGTGCTTCGTTGGCAGTTAACCAATCCATACCCAGCACGGCATCAAACCCTCCCAAAACCATAACAAACAGTCTGACAGGGAACCTATGACCTTCTATTTTTATCGTAGAGTTGTCAACTACCTCGGTCACTCTCGCAGTTCTACCCTCAGCGGTTTCTACGCTAAAGGCCCTTTCTAGTATACTGACAGCGTACTTCACTCTCTTACAAAAAGTCGCAGATATAAAACTCTTACTGGCACCCGAATCAAATAGCACAGAAACAAAAGTGTTGTCAAGGATGAACGTACCTGACGCCACGTCGGGGTCCATTCTGGCCTGGTCTTGCGTTAGCACGTACGCACGAGTCTTTGCTCGGGGCCTCTCTTCCCTCCTCTCCGGGCCTTTCCCTTTCCCGGCTTCACCCATTCTTGGCTTGGTGCATTCCCGGCTCAGATGACCGGCATCCCCACAATTATAGCACTTGAAGTGTTGTGGGCATTCACGGGAGTAGTGCCCGGTCTTGCCACACTTAAAGCATAAGTTAGATCCCAGTCTGCATTCACCTACATGCTCTCTTTCACACTTCTTACAAACAGTCGGCTCGTTCACCCGAGCCCTTTTATCGCGAGCCCCAAACATCTTTCCACCAGTTCGCTTGTTTGAGAAGCTCGGTCTCTTCTTTAGTTCCTCGATGGCGGCGACATTCAGTGCCAGATCATCAAATACTACGCCGCTCAGTTCTACTACCGAATCATAGGTAGTAGGGGCGTTTGCCTTAACATAGGTGCGGACCTGGTCCGGCAACCCTTGAATGTAGCAGGAAATTTTTCTCTCCTCCGTCGTAACAAGATGTGGCACCAGACGTGCCAGTTCATTGAATCAGGTTGTGTACTGCCGGTGCGTCATGCTCCCGGCCTTCAAACCCAGAAATTCCCTCTCTACCTTCTCAATCTCGTTCCTTGGGCAGAAATTCTTGATCACTAAAGTTTTCAAGTCAGCCCACATCATCGAGTCCACAACCTCATCCCCCTTAGCCTGACGTACACCTTCCCACCAGTGGGATGCTTCCTCCCTCAAGGAGTTAGCAGCAAACTTCACTACTTGATTAGCTCGACACTCGCTCAGATGGATGGCGGCTTCCATAGTATTACCCAATCAAAAGTAGCCACCGCGTCCTTCTTCCCAGTCAGGACCGGCGGGTCACATGCCTTAAAGGACTTATAGTCGCATCCGCGAGCAGGCGGTGCGTTGTCGGTCTCGTTGTTCTGGGCACCAGTTGCCGCACTAGATCCGCCTTCCCCACTAACTTTCTTTAATGCTTCAGCCAACAGACTTGGCAGAGAATTCTTCATAAACTCGGAGAACTCTCGAGCTATGGCTGCTCTCACTTCTGGTTCAAAAGCGAAAGGTTGTTCTGCAACTTGTGTCTGTTCAGTTCCATGCACACTAACCATCGGTTCAGTGTGAACGCTTCCTTCTTCGCTGTGCTCTTGGCGCGCAGGAATCCTGCCACGCCCACCATTTTGACCGCCGGTACGACCACCGGTTCGGCCACCACGCCTTCCGTTCCCTCTCCTCGCCATTTCGTTCTATAAGACAAGAAATCCAATGTCATCACGCTAGTTAACAAATAGAATTCAATAAGCACTGTAAGATGTTAATATACACTGGCCATCTGCAATTAACCATTACACTACCTTTCGATTTCTATTTGACCACCTTTGTGACTCCATCAGAACACAAGTCCTTACCTAACCCTTTCTAAGGCAAAATACATACACATATTCTACTTTTCATACCTGATGCTTTGGCTCGAGTTACCCGTACTGGCATCCACTTTCGGTCCCATTTAAAGTTTAAGTTCAGACACTGAGAGTGTCCGAATCTCTCAAACTATTGCTCTGATACCAACTTGTAAGGCCCCAAACCCGGGAGGCCTCGCTCGTTGGATTTACTCATTCACAAACAGTTCTTAAACATGAATATCAAATAACGTAGCGGAAAATTTCATTCAAACATAACGTCATCATTGTTCATACATGCGGAAGCGTAAACATTGTTTAAAACGTAAATACATCATAACTAAAACATAACAGGATGCCAGTCTTCATAGTCAGCCGGGTAACTCCTCTCGCTAGCCAAGCATCACGTCCATCCTCATAACCTGCCTTAGCCTGAATGTGCACACTAAAAACTCAGCTACGCTGGTGAGTTCTAGCATTTCATAAAAACTTTAACATCAACATTTGCCAAAAACATATCATTCATTCGTTTAGTAAAACCTTTCGCAAAAGCATGTAATAATCTAACATCTTTAAAAAAAAGGTTTCGTACCCATATCATCATCAACATTATAATCATAAACACCGTTTAAACGGATCGTTCATTAAAACTTTTAACATTCATTTAAGTCATACATTATCGTTATCTAATTCTGTATCTTACTTTACGCGTCACAGTGTCCCCGAAGGAACCTTTGGTGTTGTGGGCAACCGTTACGTATCACCTTCATTGCCACAACCATACACTACGTGGGGTCAACCGTTACGTATCGCCGTCATTGCCCAACCATTCATTGCGTGGGGTCAACCGTTACGTATCGCCGTCATTGCCCAACACGCATCTTTCCTTTGGAAATCAACCGTTACGTATCGCCGTCATTGATTTCCTTTACCCTTTTCACTTAGGATGATCGTCATCACCCGAGTAACCGTCGTTACTCCCTTATCAGTTGTACAACATCAAAACCATCGACAGGCCACCAAGACACTGCCCTGTTGTTCTTATGGTAACTATGGCTCGCTGTCCATAATCTACCACAAGGCTGGGAATCACATTCCCAGACTTCATTCGTCAATTCCATTCATTCGACAGATTAGATTTGTAATGACTTCTTTAAACCTTTACCTCTTTCCCTTTTCATTAAACATTTCCTCATTTAAACCGTTCCTAAACATTCGTAAACCTTTTTGGCAAAAACACTTCATACCCTTTCCTTTCGTAAACATCATTTCGTTAAAACATTATTTCGTTAAAACATCATTTCGTTAAAACACCATTTCGTTAAAACATCAATTAGTAAGTATGCACACCAGCCCAAAACATTTAACAAAACATTTAAAAGAGGGCTCTAGAACTCACCTGATACGCTATTATGGGTTGTCCTAAACGAAGGTCCAACAACGTCACTTCCGATCTGAATTGATTAGTTAAATACACATCAGACCAATCCCGACTCTAACGGTTTAACCATTCTAAAATACTGACTTCACTTAATCTGTTCTGATGCATCCTGCTGCCTGCGCACTTATCAAGTGCGCAGACCCTGCCGCCTGCGCACTTATCAAGTGCACAGGTCCCTCCTCCTGCGCACTTAGCAAGTGCGCAGGTCCCTCCTCCTGCGCACTTAGCAAGTGCGCAGGTCCCTCCTCCTGCTCACTTAGCAAGTGCGCAGGACCTGCTCCGTGCGCACTTAGCAAGTGCGCACGACCTGTTCTTCGCGAAAAACCCTAACTTTCGTATTCGGGTCTGATCATGTCAAGATCCCGAACCTGTTGCATTCAAAATGTTCGTTTTCCATTAAGGAACTCAAGTCCATGATTATCTTTCAGTTTCATCCGTTCAAACCTTACCTTTTCACCCAAAACCCGAAAAACCCAAAAACGAACTAAAACTCAGATTTAGGTCGGATCGTTACCAGAATCGAGTTTCTGATCCAGAGGTTCTTCTCACGAGTTATGGAGTAACACTTTGCTGAAGTCTCGGGTCGATCCGCCAACTTTCTCTCTCTACGGTTTCTCTCTCTAAAAGTTGCAAATGAGAGAAAAGGGGTGGCATATGCTATTTATAGCCCGCTGACCCATCCGACCCGACTCGTCATGCCTCGTTCGTTTATTCCGTTATTATAACTGTCGTTTTATTTTTGGGATGTTACAAAATAGCCGCTACATTAGTCACATTTTGACCTAAATGACTACCCAGACGAACAACGGTCAATCGAGGGGTCAAGGTCAAAATCAAGAATCAATAAGGATGATTAAGTACTGATTAAGGTTCGATTGATGATTTTAAACATGTTTTAATCTTACTGTGTTACCAAATCGACTAATAAAGGCCCAAAATGAAGATTCAAACCCTTAGAAATTTCAAAATCTATAATGGTCCTTAATTCTCGATTTAGCGGATGGAATGCCTTTAGATTCTCACCAAGTGATTGTAATACGATGATGGAACTAGAAACGGGATGAAACACCGGTTAGGAACACACGAAATTTTAGAGTAAAAGGAGCAGAGGGAAATCAAAAGGCATTTGAAATTTGAATGAGATAAACTTCTGAAATTTTTCTAAGTCCTGTATATATACCCAACACAAAATGGTCTTGCGTACTTGCTAAGTGCGCAGGACTTAACTCCTATGTACTTACTAAGTACGCATGACTTAAGTCTTGCGTACTTGTTAAGTACGCAGGGTTTACCTCATGCACACTTATCAAGTACGCAGAGACCCTTGTGTGCTCAAACTTTCAACACAAATTATGAAGATTTTAAGTTAAATAACGAATAAGATAAAAACATTCAATCAAGAGGATTCAAAATCAATTCAGGAAGGTTAAACACAAATATTTTTGGCTTTTCTGATTAAACTTGAACTGTACACAAACTTAAAAACATTTTTTGATCATTTCAAGATAGAAATATACACATATTCACACAAACTATTTTTTATCAAAGACACGAGCAGAGGATCATATCAGGCTAACATATAGCAAAAACGATACAATATAAACATCAAAGAATATGGGATCATGTCATGGATTACTATTTATTCATACGTAATAAGCACATAAACAAGTAATTCAAGTTGACAATATTATAAGATTTGAAACTATAAGCATCTTTGTATCACGTTCTTGTGTGTTAAGGTATTAATTATAAGATATACAACGTGTACTCCACTGATATGCTACAGTAATGTAAGTTGCACTATCTCAAGGCATCTAATATTTTCCCAATGATTTTCTAAATTTTCATAATGAAGTTACATCAATTAGCACAGGAAAAATCAAGCAGAATCCATAAGGATTATCAAGAATCATAAGATTCAGAATCGAGTGATTCATTTGTCTTGGATTCATTTGATTTCTTCAGTGAATATCGGTATGATGATTCAGGATAATGAATATGGTGTTTGAGGATTAGGGTAGGGGAATCCAACTTTTATCTGGATTTGATTTCAATGAATCAGGAGTGATTCAAGGGTGAATACACGCTCCACGGTTGATGTAGAGACATGTCTTGATTCAATCTCTCATTGCATACTTGTGAGTATGGGCAGTGAGATGAACCACTTTAATTGTGCTAAAGACATAACCCGAAACTGATCTCAGAAGAAAAATTATTGCCAAAATCTAACATCCTTTATCTGATAATGATCTTTTCTATTCTTTTACTCTCACACACTAGCAAACATGGGTTCAAATCACAGTTGTAATTTAGATTTAGTTTTCACACTACTAGTGATTCAAAGACGCATACAGTCTACTGACAATTCAAATTACATGTAAATAAACAGATTAAAAACATAATAATTTAAACAATTAAGTAAGCATGACGCAATCATTTCCCATATGAGCAGTCTATGACGTTTAGATCATTTCTGATGTACTATTATTTCCTCTTTTCTCAAGATTACTTTGAAAATTTTCTCCATTTTCTATTTTGTTTGAAGTTTTGTAAAATATTTGAAAATTAAAAGAACTATACAGAAAATTTAAAAGAAATAAAATTTAACTTTCATGAATTGAATTATTTTAAGAAAATAAGTTTTCACTTAGGATTGAACATTCCTATCAAGTTGACAAGATGCTCAAAACGGGATCGATCAAATGCATTAGTGAAAAGGTCAGCAAGATTGTCATCCGTGTGAACCTTTACAAGTTCAATTAAATGCTTTTCAGCACAATCACGGATGAAATGATGGCGAATTTCTATATATTTAGTTTTGGAATGTTTCACCGGGTTATTTGTGATGGACATTGTGGCATTGTTGTCAATGAACAGAGGAGTTCCAGTGAAGTTTAAGCCGTAGTCTCTCAATTGCTGATGAATCCACAATATCTGAGAACAACCGCTCGCCGCAGCAATGTATTCTGCTTCACAAGTTGAGACAGAAACCGTTGACTGCTTCTTACACTGCCAGGAAACCAGTCTATCTCCCAAGAATTGACATCCACCAGAAGTTGACTTTCTATCAAGGTTACAACCGCCATAGTCTGAATCAGTGTAGGCTTTGAAGTCAAATGACTGCTGCTTAGAGTACCAAAGACCCAATCGGGGTTTCCCTTTCAAGTATCTGAAAATCCTCTTCACAGTTATCATATGGGACTCCTTCGGTTGTGACTGAAACCTTGAGCACAAGCACACAGCAAACATTATATCGGGTCTTGAAGCTGTGAGATACATAAGTGATCCGATCATCCCACGGTACAATCTGCAATCCACATCCTTTCCATCTTTGTCAGGATGCAGACCTTGATTGACTGGGATAGGTATGCCATAAGTACTGCTATCATTCATCTTGTATTTTGATAAGAAGTTCTGCACATACTTAGTTTGATGCAGATAAATGCCATCCTCTCTTTGACTGACTTGCAGACCCAGGAAGAACGACAATTCACCCATGTTACTCATTTCAAACTTGGACTTCATCACCTGTTCGAATTCCCTACACATCTCTTCATTTGTATCCCCAAAGATAATGTCGTCAACATACACATGTACAAGAAGAATGTCACCTCCTGCTTTCCTAATGAAGAGGGTCGAGTCAATCTGTCCACGGTCAAAACCATTTGACAGTATATGTTTAGATAATGTCTCATACCATGCCCGTGGCGCTTGATGAAGACCATAAAGTGCTTTGTCGAGCTTGTACACTTTATTGATATTATGCGGATCTTTAAAGCCGGGAGGTTGAGTGATATAGACCTCTTCATGTACTTTTCCATACAGGAAAGCACTCTTCACACAAGTTGATAGACCTTGAAGCTAACATATGAGGCATAAGCCAGAAACAGTCGAATGGCTTCAAGTCTAACAACTGGGGCATATACTTCTGTGTAATCCAAGCCCTCTTGTTGATAAAAACCCTGAACAACCAACCTTGCTTTGTTCTTCACCACAACATGACGATCATCCGTCTTACATTTGAACACCCATCTGGTGCCAATTGGTTGTACACCCAAAGGCAAGTCAACCAAATCCCACACATGCAAATTTTGGAATTGAGACGGTTCATCTTGCATTGCCTCAATCCAGCAGTTGTCAGCGAGAGCCTCCTTCACATTCTTCGGCTCTAACTGGGACACGAATGCAGCATGCATACATGTTTCCATGACACTAGTGTCAAGTATCTCCGAGTACAAACTAGTGTTATCAGTAATGGTTCGATGACGAGTTTGAACACCGGCATGAGGATCACCAATAATGTTGTCAATTGGATGATTCTTATGCACTCTTGCCTCTCGTACATTCGGTTCCTGAATTTCTAAATCAAGGTTCGTGCTTAAATCCTCCACATCCTGTGTTCCAGAAGAAGAAGACTCAATGTTAATTGGATCAGCTGGAGCTTCATTTCCTACACTAGTGTTAGGATTAGCTTGAGCGTCATTTCCGACAACATGAGCATCTTCACTGTTATCAACATTAAGAGTTCCAGATGCAAATGCGGCATTGGAATCAGGAGTTACAATCGGTACAGTAGCACGAGTTGAGAAACTGGAGTCATCGCTGCCACCCAATAATCCATATACATTTGCGGCATCAACTGCAGACAAATCAGGAAGATTGAATGACTTGAATAGTGCATCATAATCAAAACCCCAAGCTGGACCAGTTGTTCTGGTGGAATGCTGTGTTTACTACAATCCACTTCAAACCATTCCTCGACAGTACGGGTTCCTATGTTGTACACTCTCTTGCAAGGCGAGTTGGCAACTTATCCTAAGAAGATGCCTTCCACCGCTTTTGCATGAAACTTAGACTTGCGATCTTTGTACTGTAGCAACAAGGAACAGGGACTACCAAAAGGAACTAGGTAATCAAGATTGGGAAGTCGATTGTTGATCAACTCATAACAAGTCTTGTTGTGCCTCTTCACAACCAGAACTCTGTTCAATATGTGACAAGCTGTATTAACTGCTTCTGCACAGAAAGTGACATGAAGCTTTGCATCCGACAGCATCGTCCTTGCAGTCTCGATCAAGATTATGTTCTGCAACTCTGTTCTGCTGAGGTGTGTACGAGGCACTAAATTCGTGACGGATCCCCTTCTTGAGACAGAAAAGTTCCATCAAGTTATTCTTGAATTCAGTTCCGTTGTCACTCCTTATTCTTCTAACCTTCAACTTGCAAAGAGATTCCAAGCTCAGGATCAGGTATTGAAGAATATCAGCAGTTTCGTCCTTCGTACCTAAAAAATGCACCCAAGAAAAACGTGAGAAATCATCAGTTACAACCAGACAGAATGACTTACCTCCAATACTCCTGATACTTATGGGGCCAAACAGATCCATATGTAATAGCTCCAAAGGGGTATCGATGGAGTTTTGGAGCTTGGGCTTGTGAGACTTCCGTTGCTGTTTGCCCTTTTTACAAGGCATACAGTCATCTGCAACGGTAAATCTCATCTTAGGAACACCGGTAGCTAAACCGTTTCGGACCAGATGATTCATTTTACGATAAGAAATATGTCTGAGTTTCCTATGCCACAAGATAGACTCAAGTTCAGTCGCTTTGGTAAGCAAACAAGTAGCAACTGATGAGGTGGTTGTTCCCACGCTCATATCAATATGATAGGTGTCGTTTGTCCTTGGCGCTCTCATCAGAATCCAGTCTTCAGGAACTTAAAAACCAGGTATTCATTCTTGTCAAACATCACCGAGTACTCCTTGTCACACATTTGGGAGACACTCAACAGGTTATGCTTTAGCTGCTCGCAAAAGTTGACATTGTCAAAGCTGACACAACCATTTGACACCACGCCTTGACACGTGATACTGCCGCCTTTCTCTCCAGCAAAGGCCACATAGCCGCCTCTGAATGGTTTCACGTCTTGAAGCAAGGCCATGTTTCCTGTCATGTACCGGGAGCATCCACTATATACATACCAACGGTTAGAGATAGTACCCTTCGGATGTCCCTGCACGAGTCACAAAAAGAATTAGTTAGATTTGGAGACCCAAGCTATAGTGGTCTTGGGTCGTCCGTCTTTTTCAAAATAAACAACCTCTTTTAACTCACAGTCGTGACTGTTCAAAATGGATGAATCCTTAGAAGAATTAGGACTATGAGATTGAGAACTTTTAGATTTGGCAATCTAGGATCTCTTCTGTTTCTTAACTGGAACAGTAGACTTAGGTTCAACAACAGCCGGTGAACTAATGGAAGCTTCACCTGATTGAACTCCAGTCAGCTGTTCTAGCTTTCTCAACCTCTTATTCCTTCTCCTCCTCTGAACTAATGAAAGCAAGTCCTCTTGTCTGTGTAAGTCCTCCTATAAGGCTCATTAGATCTGGCATTAGATGACTCAGCATGATGTGCGGGAGGAGTTGGTTTGTGAACAGGAGTTTGACCCGATATAGATTGGTTTTTGGGAGTATAGTATTTTTGCAAATTTTCTTTATAACCAAGCCCATAGTGAGCTGAAAAAGCTTCTTTCTTAACTTGATTAAGATTTTTATACCCCCCATAAAGCATTACCTTTAATTTATCATTTGATTCAATGATATCAGGTTCAGTTAAAATACAATTGTCACTATTAGTGTAACCTTTCTGATTTCATGTTTTCATTTTAGTACAATAAAGCATGTATAAATTCCAACCCTAGTGCAAAGGTAATATCAAACCCTAAGAATCAACGCAATTCACGAATTTCTACTTCACACTTAATATATATATATATTCATGCATTATACAAGTACATACACATACATACACTCCATTAACAATCAAATTGAACCCTTAGGCATTTGAACCCTCAATTTGAATCCCCAACCTTGAAATTGAACCTTCTTAACCTCAATTTTGACCCATTCCTTCCCTTTTGACCTATTTTGACTTCAAAAGTCAAGCAACCTCAATTTCCTTACAATTTTTTTACTGTAATCGACCGGATCCGATTGATATGAACTTTCCATGCTTACATAGTCAAGCATTGACTATATCCAGACCCGTTTAACACTTCAATTCGATCAAATTCCGTGGTCACATTCAAAATTCGAATGGTTTGACTTCGCAGAGTCAAACCCGTGTCAATCCATCATTTATTCATACAATAACGCATTCTAAATCCCGCAAATCACGCCTAATCACTCTCGCATGTATTCAGTCCAATATCGTGACTCAATTCATCGTCGGTCAATGGAATTAACGAGTAATTTCTCCGAACGGCTGCTGCTTTCAAATCGTAATTGAATTGTGTGTTTTAGATGGAATTTAACGAATTAACCCACCTACACCCCTTCGCATAACTCATTTCAAACTCTCTGAACTCTTATTTGCGTCTCATTACCCCTCTGGAAACCTGTCGAGCATCAAGAATATCATCCCTGACCATTTAGCCGTCGGCCCTAGTTACACAACCAAAACAGGTAATACTTACGTCTTTCGATTCGTTTTTGTGCGTATTTCATTAGCCCCTTACCAATTCGTGTTAACAAAACTCATCGAGATCGATTGGGGCTAGGGTTCATGGCGGGTTGGATCTTATTTGAATTCTGGGTTGTTTTTAATATCGTGTTTTAATTATTTAGAATCCGTATTCAATCAGCGAAACCACCTGGTCCAGCCGGTAAGTCACTCCGCTGCCGAACAAGGTGGCGTGGGTTCGAAACCCACAAACACCGGACCTTTTTGCGCAAGCCTGAAAACCCAACCCGGGGTACCGTAAGGACCTGGTCAAGTATAATCTATTCCGGGTTTGGGCAGGGATACGTCCCTCAGTCCGGTGGTTAAGTCGAGAGCCTCACACAGAGGCCACCTGGGTTCGAACCGGGTGGACTGTGTCCTTTCTTTTTAACCCGCTAGAGAACTCCAAAAATTATAAAAAACTATTTTTATAAACTTTACAAATATTAGAATAGAATGAAACCAGTTTTACAAGTTTTGCATAAAAATCTCTATTTTTATAAAATTATACATAGAATACTCAATTTAAATTATTCAATTATTTTGAGCAAATTATTTACAAAATTTGGGAAACTTTTATACAAAGTATTATAAACTTTAAACTTTATTTTTAACACAATAAAAAAATCAAATTTATAAATTTTCTATATAAATTCATCTTATTATGAATTTATAACAAAAAATTTGTACGTTAAATATTTAATGTAAAAATCTAAATATTTAAATTAATTTCCAAATAAAAACAATTGATTTTATAAAATTTATAAAATATTAATTTTATTTAAAACGATCAAATACTTATTTCAAAATAATAAATAAATAAATAAAATTTATTTATTATAACCTTCAAAATTAAAAGTATATTTATCATTAAACTCTATACATAAATAATATTTACACAACTTCATATTTACGCATCTTTATAAATAAATAAATAGAGTAAAAATTATTTATTTAATTCTTATTTAATATAATACGTCCACTATTTTTTTTAAATGAATAAGTTACATACCCTTATAAATAAATAAATAAAGTAACTATTATTTATTTAATTTATATTCAAACAAAAATTGGTTATTTAGATTATACTTAACTAAGCCTAAAACCTACATTATTTTTATAACTACATAAATAAATAATAATTATTTAATTCATTTAGTTATTTAAACCCAAACCCTAAATTAATTATTTTAAAACCATTCATTCCAACTTTCCATTTTATAAAACACTCATTCAAGTATAAACCACAATCACCTGCACATTCCGTTACATAATATAACACAAACCCTTTGTACACACTTCCATTTCAACCCTAGACTTGGCTTTAGACTATTATACATGTTATTAATGTAGATTCATATATATATATATTACACTCTAGGTTAACGTTGTAAGTTACAAGGAACACTTTGCTACATAAACACTTGTGCTAGCAACATCTTTGATACATGTGAGTATTACATAGCCCCTTTTACTCTTTTACACTTTTTGGGGTGAGACGTGAACTCTATACACACAATTGCTTACATTTACACAAACTAGACAAACACAAATCCTCTTTACATTCATGTGTGCAAATTTGAGCTTTATGTTTGAGTGCTAGGTGTGTTAACTTTTGTGTGCAATTTATGGGCAATCATTAACTATTCGAGCCGACGGTTAACAATGATAGATTTATTGAGTCTGACAAGCCCACCCAGATTGGGGTGATTGTTACCGACAACACAGTTTGCATGCTAGTTACAAAGGTTTGATTGTACTTTGGTTACACAATAGTTACTCCCCATAAATGCCTTATTTTATCATGTTATGTAAGGATTTGATTACTTATATCTATACACTATCTATGTATAAACCTGTGTATGCTCACCAACTCTTTAGTTGACCTTATTTTGTTCATGTTTCAGGCCAAGTCAACTCTTTAGTTGACCTTATTTTGTTCATGTTTCATGTTTCAGGCCAAGTCAACCAACCAAACCTGTGTAGGGTCAAAGCTCTTGCAGGCCAAGTCAACCAACCAAACCGAACCAATCCGCAAGTGGCTAATCCAGGTATTCCCGCTATTGCAAATGGGCGTGCCTGTTATGAATGTGGCAACCCAAACCATTTCCGTGATCAGTGCCCAAGGTTAGTCAATGTTAGACAAGGCAGAGCTCGTGGGCGTGCTTTCAACATAAACGCCAATGAGGCTCAAGCCAACAATGATGTGGTCAACGGTACGTTCCTTGTCAATAGTCAATATGCCTCCATTTTATTTTATACCGGTGCCGATAAGAGTTTTGTGTCACTTAACTTTGAACCCTTACTTGCAAAGACACGATCCCAATTAGAGAAAACCTTCACTGTTGAAATAGCAAATGGTGTTTCACTTATAATTGAGTCTATTATCTATGACTGCTCTCTAGAACTTAATGAACATACATTTCCAATCAACCTTGTACCAATGCCACTAGGAAGTTTTGATATCATTATAGGCATGGATTGACTATCAAACCATCATGCCGAAGTCATATGTTTTGAGAAGTGTATTCGAATACCTCTACCGTCGGGAGATACGTTAAGAGTCTTTGGTGAAAAGCCTTATAAAGGACTTAAGTTAATGTCATGCACTACCGCCCAAAAGTACCTACGAAAGAAGTACGTGGCCTTCTTAGCTCATATTGTCCAAAAAGATGTGAAAAAGAAGAGTATACAAGACATTCCCGTCATCCGAGATTTTCCCGAAGTATTCCCCGAAGACTTATCCGGCCTTCCACCCGTCCGACAAGTAGAATTTCGCATTGATCTCGTGCCCGGGGCTAACCCCGTGGCTAGAGCTCCATATCGTCTTGCACCTTCCGAAATGCAAGAACTTGCAAGTCAACTCCAAGAGCTCTCCGACAAGGGCTTCATCCATCCAAGTCATTCACCGTGGGGTGCACCTGTCTTATTTGTCAAGAAGAAGGATGAATCATTCCGCATGTGTATTGACTACCGAGAACTCAACAAGCTTACCATCAAGAACCGTTATCCTTTACCTAGAATTGATGATCTCTTTGATCAACTTCAAGGTTCCACTTGTTTCTCGAAGATTGACCTTCGATCTGGTTATCACCAACTCCGTGTGCAAGAGGAATATATTCCAAAGACTGCCTTCTGAACAAGATACGGTCACTACGAATTCATGGTTATGCCTTTTGGGTTAACCAATGCACCCGCGGTTTTCATGGACCTCATGAATCGTGTGTGCAAACCGTATCTTTACAAATATGTGATCGTCTTCATTGACGATATCTTAATCTACTCCAAAACTAAAGCTGATCATGAGCAACACCTTAGGTTGGTTTTGGATCTACTGAGGAAAGAGAAACTATATGCCAAGTTCTCCAAATGTGAATTTTGGCTAAAAGAGATTCAATTTCTTGGTCATATCGTTAACGACAAGGGAATTCATGTTGACCCTGCTAAGATCGAAACGGTTAAAAATTGGAATGCCCCAAAGACCCCCACCGAAGTTCGTTCATTTCTTGGTCTTGCGGGATATTATCGTCGATTCATTTCAAACTTCTCTAATATTGCTGTCCCTCTTACCACTTTGACCCACAAGGGTAAAACTTATGAATGGGGACCAAAACAAGAGGAAGCTTTCCAAACTCTCAAGCAAAAGTTGTGCAATGCTCCTATTTTGACTCTCCCTGAGGGGAATGATGATCTAGTTATCTACTGTGATGCTTCCAACCAAGGTCTCGGTTGTGTTCTCATGCAACGAGACAAAGTAATCACTTACGCATCAAGACAACTCAAGATTCACGAAAAGAATTATACGACGCACGATCTCGAGTTGGGTGCAGTCGTATTCGCATTGAAGATTTGGAGACATTACCTCTATGGCACGAAGTGTGTGGTGTTCACCGACCACAAAAGTTTCCAACACATCTTTAACCAAAAGGAACTCAATATGAGGCAACGACGTTGGGTTGAACTCCTTAACGACTATGACTGCGAGATTTGTTACCATCCCGACAAAGCGAATGTTGTAGCCGACGCTTTGAGTCGAAAGGATCATGCCATGCTTCAATGTGTCCGAATTCAAACCGACATTCAAAGCCGCATCTTAGAAGCTCAACACGTCTCAGTCATCGAGGGTAACATGTATGAGGAAATGTCGTGTGGTGTTGAACTTCAACTTGAATCAAAACCCAATGGCTTACTTTATTACTTGAACCGTATTTGGGTTCCCGATCGTGATGATCTCCGTACATTTCTTATGAACGAGGCTCACAAGACTCGTTATTCTATTCATCCTGGTGCGGATAAAATGTACCAAGACCTTCGCCAACAATATTGGTGGCCCGGTATGAAGAAAGACATTGCTCTCTATGTTGCCAAATGTCTAACGTCTTCCAAAGTCAAAGCCGAACACCAACGTCCTTCTAGATTACTTGAACAACCGGAAATTCCCGTGTGGAAATGGGAGAACTTAGCCATGGATTTTATTACCAAACTCCCTCGCACCTCGAGTGGTTATGATAGCATTTGGGTGATCATTGATCATCTCACCAAATCTGCTCATTTCTTGCCCATCCGTGAAGACTATCGGGTTGAGAAACTAGCCCGAATTTACATTGATAAAATTGTGAGCCGTCACGGTGTTCCCTTAAACATAATCTCCGATAGAGATGCTCGGTTCACCTCTCGCTTTTGGCAATCTCTCCAAACTGCTCTTGGTACACGATTGGATTTGAGCACGGCCTACCATCCTTAAACTGATGGTCAGACCGAGCGAACAATCCAAACTCTTGAAGATATGTTTAGAGCTTGTGTAATTGATTTGGGTGGCAATTGGGATTCACATCTATCCCTAATCGAGTTCTCTTACAATAATAGCTACCACACGAGTATCAACATGGCCCCATTTGAAGCTCTCTATGGTCGCAAGTGTCGTTCTCCTATCTGTTGGAACGAGATTGGTGAAGCACAAATCACCGGTCCCGAGCTAATTCAAGAAACATCCGACAAGATTATTCAAATCCGTGACAACATTCGAGTAGCGAGAAGTCGGCAAAAGAGTTATGCCGACAAACGACGAAAACCCTTGGAATTCCAAGTCGGTGACCTTGTTCTTCTAAAGGTGTCTCCGTGGAAGGGTGTGATCCGTTTTGGAAAGAAAGGTAAGCTATCACCTCGCTATGTGGGCCCATTCAAGATCCTTGAAAGGATTGGGAAAGTGGCTTACAAACTCGAGTTACCTCCATCACTTGGTAACGTGCATCCTACATTTCATGTGTCTAACCTGAAGAAATGCCTTGCTGATAAAAATCTTCACATACCTCTTGACGACGTGCACATTGACGAAACGATGCACTTCGTTGAGAGACCGGTAGAAATCATGGATCGTGAAATCAAACAGCTCAAGCGAAGTCGTATTCCTATTGTCAAAGTTCGTTGGGAATCTAAGCGTGGTCCTGAATTTACTTGGGAACGTGAGGACCAAATGAAGCTCAAGTACCCTCACCTCTTTACTGATTCAATAGTCTCAACTAGCTAAATTTCGGGACGAAATTCCCTCAACATGGGGATAGTGTAACAATTCTGATTTTCCTACTTGTTTGAAATTAATGTAACTCGTTTAATTTCCAATTCTAGTACACTGGTTTTTTTTAAGCTGCAAGTTCTAAGTATTAAATCCCAAACACACATCCGCAAACCCTTTTACGGGTATACATTTACATAAATTTTCAATCAAATACTTATACGCATAGATACATTTATTCCATTAACAAGAAATTTCACGGTTGATCGAACCCCAAATCAATTAAACCCTAAATTGGAACCCCACACTCCAATTTTGACTTTCCTTGACAGTTTGACTTTCAAAAGTCAAAGGGGCCAAAAACCGTGACAATTCACTCGACCAATCGACGGATTTCTTTCGAATTGGACTCCTCGTGATTTCCTAATCACGAATCGATCCATTCTCGGCCCAAACAACAACCTAAACTGACCGAATACGCGGCCATTTCAAATTTAAAAGAATTTGACCAAGTTTAGTCAAACCCGTATTATTATCCTATCAAATTGTGTAATTGACGCGTAATGAATCCCACAATTCACGCACAGACCAATCTCTCATGTATACAGCACCTTAACACGACTCGATTCATCCTCAATTAATCAGATTATCGCGAAATCAGCCCGCAAAACGTTTCGGTCAAAAATAGAAATCAAATTAGTTAATTCGAATAAAATTGAACGAATTAAACCACTCACCCTTACGCATTTACCTCCTCTCAAACTCTCCCAACCTCTGTCGAACCTGCATTTCACCTCTGTAGCCCTCTCAATCACGAAGAACAGTCAGAACCAAACTCGTAGCCGTCAACACTTGTTGCCCAATCTCAACGTGTAAGTCTTAGGTCAATAGGATCGTAATCAAACCCTGATCAATAGCCCTATATCAATTTATGCTGAAAATACAGAATCAAACCAATTCAAATTCTAGGGTTCTTGGCTCTCGTATTAATTTGAGTTTCGATCCGAAAGTTGTGTTTTAAATTTTTAGTATTCTTATAATCCAGCGAAACCACCTGGTCAGGCCGGCAAGTCACTGCGCCGCCGAACCAGGTGGCGTGGGTTCGAAACCCACCAAATCAGTCCTTTTTCGCGAACACTGAATACCAGACCCGGACACCTCTCCGTAACGGGTTATCAGAAATCCGAGTGGATCTTTTACGCGAATAGCTGCCCTGGTCCAGCGGTATACATGCAATACCCACACAGGATCCACCCGGGTTCGAACCGGGTGGCCTGTTTATATTTTTAAATGCCATTTATAAAACTCCAAAAAATTTATAAAAAATATTTTTATAAACCTTGAAACATTTATAACAGAATAAAATCAGATTCATTAAATTTCAATAGAAATTCCGATTTAATCCGAATTAAAATGTCAAATTGCATATTAAACTTTTAAATAAAAACTTTAAATATTTAAATTAATTTTTAAATAAAAACAATTAATTTTATAAAAGTTATAAAATATTAACTTTATTTACAAAAATCAAAATACTCATTTTCCAAAAAGAAAAAAAATGAATAAATAAATAAAAGTTATTTATTATAACATACAAAAATAAATATACTTTTTACGCACCTTTATAAATAAATATCATTTTTTTACATATCTTTATAAATAAATAAATAAATTATTTATATAAATAAGATAAGACACGCGACAAATTTCATAACTAAATTATTAAATAATAATTATTTAATCTATTTAGTATTTAGAACTCAAAACTTAGTTTAATTATTTTAAAACTATTTATTTAAATTCCTCATTTTTATGAAACATTTCATTCAAGTACGAACCACTAATACTTACCACTCCAACACTTGTCACACATAACCGATTCAACCCTAGACTTAGACATAGACAATTGTACCCACTAATAATTCAAATGTACATAATACATTAGGTTAACGTGGTGAGTTGCAAGGATCAAATTTCAATCTAGTCTTCTGTGTTTAGCTACACCTCGAACCAAGTGAGTTTACATAGCCCCTTTTACTCTTTTATATTTTTGGGGTGAAACATGAACACTACTCAAACTACTGTTTACATTTACCCAAACAACACAAGTACAAATCCTAATTACATTCATGTGTGCATTTGAGCTTTATGCCCGAGTGCTATGTGTGCTAACTTTTGTGAATACTTATGTGCAATCATTAACTATTCAAGCCGACGGTTTTCAATGATAGATCTATTGAGTCTGACAAACCCACCCAGATTGGGGTGATTGATACCGACAACACAATTTTGCATGCTAGTTACAAAGGTTTGATTGTACTTGGTTACACAATAGCTGCTCCCCATAAATGCCTTATTTATCATGTTATGTAAGGATTTGTTTTACAATCTATATGCTACCTATATACAAACCTATGTTATACTCACCAACTTTTTAGTTGACTTTATTTTATTCATGTTTCAGGTACTAATGTGTGAGTGTGATCAAGATGTGCTACATTTAGGCTTTGGACTTACCTAATTTTAATAAAGAAGTCTATGTTTTGAAATTATGCTACTGTCTTGGAATTGGTTTTGTTTGAATGTTTGTAATTTCAATTTGACGATTAATATATTTCAATTTAGTCAACCTTGTGCTTATGAACAGTCTACATGTCCCGCCCCGATGATTCCGCCATCAGTCGAGGTGTGACAGCTTGGGCATTACTTATCAAGGTAAATGTGTGTGGGATGCTTATATCCCTCTAGAATTGGTATCCATAACGAAGAATCGGTATAAGAAATGTAATGCTCAAAGCGTGCTTTCCAGTTAGAATAATCATTTACATTTAGCAACTTTGGCGGTTTCTGAGGTGGTCCGATCTCGTTGTCATAGTTCAGAAGGTTACCGAGGTTCTGAAGATTCGACATGGTGAACACTTAGTCAAATTTCAGAAAGGTCAAAGACACTTGCGCACTTGATACACGCCTTGCGCACTTAGAGAAATGGTCTTGCGCACTTATGATTTGCTCTTGCGTACTTGATAAGTACACAGGAGTAGAAGATAAGTACGCAAGAGTTAACTTAAGTACGCAGAAGGATTAGTCTTGCGTACTTGATAAGTACGCAGCAAGACTAAACTTTTTGCCAGATATGGTAAGTACGCAGATAACCGTTTCACCAACTCTCACCAAACTATTCCGGTCACTGGAATCTCACCGGAGTTGGCAAAAATCGAACAGATGAACAAACAAAATGAGCCAAAGGGTCAGAAACTTGTTTCTAACCAACCTTTGTTGCTCAAAACACTCAAATACACAACAAAAGTTGGTTTTTGAGTGATTTTTGCTTCTAAAATTGTGCTCAAGAGCTACCCCTATTTTATCACAAAAATAAAAAAAAATACCAACTTTTGCATGTAAAATCTCTATAGAAAACTCTCCAAACACACTCACAACACTAGAAATCAAGAGCAATGCTCTGATACCACTTGTAGGTCCCTCGGGTGTGGCGGATAGTCACATGCAAGTGTGTTCCTGAGTCGGACTGGAAGTGGAATACCCGTGACTAGGTGGAGAGTCTTACAGCACAAAGTAAACTGACAAGAGAATCACTTTAAACTTTCGTCTATTATAAACACTTGAATGTTACAGAGAGAAATACTGAGTATACAATGTCTGCATATATGACTGCGTACTTTTCTACTGTCAACCTATCCTATTTATACACGACCTGAACTCTGCACACTTAGCAAGTGCGCAGGGCAAATTGCTCATGCGTACTTAGCAAGTACGCAAGGTATTGTTGCATACTTGCTAAGTACGCAGGAACTAATTCCTGCGCAAAACACTTAGAGATTTCAGCAACTATGAACATGCATTAGTAAATACAACTCTATAACTAATACATACAGACACTTAAAAACAAAGACAAATAGATACAATGAAAGTACAAAACTAAGACTCTATCTAGAGTGTTTAGCATAACAACCTTTGTAGAGAAGTGGTAGCTCGTTGGTGAAGATGGATGAACAAAGGTCCAAATGTTTTTTCTCCAAAATGTATGCACACTAAGCAAGTATAGCTCCAAGATATGCTAGTCTTTAAACCTATAAATGTCAAGAACAACAACAACAAGAACTATATCTTTTGTTGTTAGAATTTAGCAAGTATCTGAACACTTTCATGAACCTAAACAACCCAGTTTATGACTTAAAGTGTTTGTTAATGTTCCTTTGTGTTCTAGCCCTCAAAAATCCAATCTTCTTTATTCCATATGAAAACCCACGTTTTCTAAATTAGAAACCTTTGTTAAAATTGTTTTCTTTTGGGCTTGAATCTCATGGCTCACTCTAATTTCATATCCCATCTTGAAACAACTCACAAACAACCCATTTAAGCTTCATAAAACTTCAATGGTTGCTTAGTTGCTTTTGACAGAGAGTAGTAAAGAGAAAAGGGGCTTAAGTTAGTACTGCCGTTTTTAATCCATGTGTACTCTCCACTCAATTCAACTCTTACTACCCATGAAAAAGAATCTCTCCATTTATCATAAAACTCATGGCTGAAAAAGAGATAGGTGTGTGTTGTCATGTCATCAAATTAAAAGCAAGACATTGTCTTGTATTATGAGACCAACTAGTACACCCACCTTTTCAATTTCCAAGACATGGAGGTGAAGTATGTAAACCAAGTCAAAACAATTAATACAAAAGGGTGTCCCCTTTTTTCTTCACTTCAACTGAATCAAGAGAAAAGAGAGAGAGATATAGAGTGAAGTGTTGTCTTGTGAACCATAGGATAATATACATTATCATGACTAGATATTATATCATCCATTTGTTTTACAAATACTTGCATGTTTGTATAAACATATTTATAACATGTTATGTTATGAATATTAAGTAGAATTCAATTTTCAATAACATAACTCTAGGTGCAAAATTTTATAAAACTATTTGTCACAAGCATCACATAACTTGCGATGAATCATTAATATAAATAAACATTTATATATTTACATTTTAAATATATTATGTAACGATTCATTTCATATCATTATATCACTTAATAATAATGTGCTTGACATTAATCGGGTCGTATACGTTTAAACCGAGTTTAGACGCGTACTTTGAATAATTGCTTAGTGTGTGACCTTTTGGGATCATATGTCAATGGCTATGTTGTTATATGTTGTTTCTTGGGCATATAGTTCCAACAATCTCCCACTTGCACAAAATTCAACATATGTCAACATAGACAGTGATGGACGTCTAGCAACATCTCACTGCCCCCCATAACATAAGACTTAATGTCATCCACTACAACCATCCGATTACAGTGCTTTCGCTTAAAGGCAATGGTATATGGTAAGCTATCAATTATCCTTCTGCAATAGATATCTCATTGAACATAAGACGTGGATTGGCATCAATCTCATATGGTGTTCAACTATTATGTTTCTCGATCAAGATTCAATGTGAGTAATATCAAACTTTAGTTTGAGCACGGCCATGCATTTATATCAGCTTGAATCAACGAGGGGCCCAAAGATATCAACCTTGTAAAGGAACAGATCCCGTTTTGACTACATACGCGTCTCACTACACATCACATTATTCCCAACGAAAGCCCTTATTACTACATGGTCAAAGAGCAGCATTAGACAATGTCAAAGAACAACGTTTTATGCAATCAAGCCCCAATATGTATCTCAGGTCTAAGGATACAAAGATACTACCATCGTTCAAAATACTCATGACGCTGATCCATGAAGTATCTTTGAAGGTGGCCACGTCCAATATTTAACTTCGATAAATATCTGTGAATTAGGTTGCGCTACCTTGCCAACTACTCAATTCATAATAGTCTTAATTCAATATTATTCCCATAATTTTGATCGACTACGGACATTTAGAATAACCATGTTATTCATGGATTTAAACGTGCTAACATAGGACACAACAATCATTAATGTAAGATACAATATCCAACACGTCTATTTACATAGAATGCTACTGCTATATAGTCCAGAAATATCCAAGTATTAAGTATAGATCAAATCCAATCATCTTAGTAAAAGTTAAGCCCTAAAACTAGCATGCACCTCATGTTACATTTGAGGTATAGGCTTGGTGAATGGCTTCGCCAGATGCAGGTCTATATATACTTTGCTAATGATTATTTCTTCTTGTTCCAATATCTCTCAAACATAATGGAACTTACTCAAGACGCACTTGGTGCTACGATGCTATCTTTGTTCTATAGCCTAAGCTATAGCACCAGAGTTGTCACATAATACCTTGATAGGTCTCTTGATGCTCAGCATCACCATGAGGTTAGCTTTCATCCAAGCTGTCTCCTCTACTGCTTATCAAACAACTATGTATTCAAACTCCATTGAGAGTGAAAATATATCCTAATTGTGATCGAGAGTCACCTCAATCGATTTGGAAGCTAGTGTTCGTGTTTCATCTCACGGTGAACTCTACTTCCACTCCTCCATAGATCAAGAACACACTCCTAGTCCTCCGAAGATACTAGAGAAGATTCTTGATAGTAATCCCGTGGCTCACTCCATGCTTTCGCTTATAACAGCTTGGCATACTTAAACCATACAATACAAAAGGTTAAGCGCACTCTAGCTTATGCTTCTTTGGCATGCCTTGATAGATATATTCCTAGAATATATACGACTTCACCTAGATCTTTTCATTGCGAAACCCTTCCATAGCAAGACATAATGTCCTTCAAGGTTGGAATGTCGTTTCCAATGAGTATGTCATTGACATATAAGATCAAGAAGATAATAATGCACCCACTAGCCTTTATGTAAACACATGATCGAGCTTCATTTTTTTTTTATAAATCCAAATACTTGATTTACTCGTCAAAATGAATATTCCAGCTTCTTCTGGATGCTTGTTTTAATCCACAACGGATTTCTTAAGTTTACATACTTTATCAAATATTTGGGTTTGACAAAACCTTTTGGCTGACCCATATAGACATGTTCGCTTAGATGTCCATTAAGGGAAGCCTTTTTAACATTCATTTGTCATATACATTATCATATATAGTGACTATGGCAATAAGTATTCTGATGAGTTAAGCATGACTAAGGAGAAAATGATTCCTCATAACCAATTCCTTGAGTCCGAGCAAAGCATTTTACTAACAGTCATGCTTTGAAAGTATGAACCATTTTATCCGTTTCAATTTTCTTCTTAAAAAACTTATTTACTTCCAACAACCTTGTTGTTAGGAGGAAACCAACCAAATCCACTTGGTTGTCTTATGGATTGTTTCTCAATATTCATGGCTTCAAGCCATTTATCAGCTTATCCGATGTAGCAGATTTGTAGTTAGTGGGTCCTCATTGGTCCACTAAATAAACTTTGTCATTACCCATGAGAAAACCACATCTCTCATGTTCTTGAAAAATTCACCAGGTTTGCTGATTTCATGTTTTATAATCAGTGTTTGAATCACTATTGTTTTAGGCTGAACAATTTCTTGTTCATTGATGGTAACAACCTCAGGTTAAGCATATTGTGGTTCTTGAATTTCTTCAAGTTCTACGTTATTTTCATTTCTCTCTAATAGAAGAAATTCTTCTTCCAGTAAGACTTATAGCTGACAAATAGAACTTTATTCTCAGAAGTATTTTAGAAATTAATATGCTTTCGTTTCCTTAGGGTATTTAACGAAAATACACTTCTCGTTTATGGGTTCTAACTTGTTGTAAGTCTCACGTTCCTTATAGACTTCCCAACCCTAGACCCTTAGGTAGGATACGTTTAGAGATTTTCCATGTCATACTTAATATGTGGTCTTATCCACCTTCTTGGTTGTAAACATATCGACTATACAAGCAACCGTTTCCAAGACATAATTCCATAAATAGTTAAGCAAGTCAGTATGACACATCATGTATCAGACAATATCCACTGAAGTCATTAGTAGATATTATGAGGTATCGTTCACCACCTCTTGACATGGTTCTAAAAGACCACATACATCAGTGTATATAAGTCTTATTAGATCAACCACATATCCACTCATAGTGGAGAAATGTGTCTTAGTCTTCTTGTAACAAAAATTAAGATTCGCCTACATCAAAAGATTCCCAACCCGTGAAATCCAAGATTTCATTATTTTGGAGTTTTAACACATGTTTCTTGATTGTGTACTCAAGTTGACAATGTCATAGATAAAGTTGATTAAAGTAAGACTTTGATCATTTGGTGTCTCGTGCATATATAGAGTTATCATTGTATGAGCTGCTTATATCAACTTCACAAATTTCATTATGAGGCCAAGTCTCAAAATAAAATTCATCGTTCATATAAGTTAAAATTGTTTCTTTCATGGAAATCAAAGATAGATCTTTGTTAAAACAATCAAGCAGTTGAAATAACATTTCTATTTATACTAGGTACAAAACAAACATTGTATGATGTTAAGTACAAGTTGTTTGGTTACAACATTGAATATTGTCCGACGGTTTTAACCGCAACATGACCTCCATTGCAAACATGGAGTACCAAAACGCCTTTTTTCAGCTCTTTTAGCTTTCTTTAACTCATGCAATAACATTGCAAATACGAGTATAACACCGAGTGTTAAACATCCATGAGTTATCAGAAAAACATGTAACTCTATCATATAGAAACATGAGGATCTAGCCCCATCGGCCGTGCTCTTCGTTAACTTTTCCCTTGGAAACTTTGGTTTTATTGACCTTCCATCTATAATCATCAACTCTAGACAAGTCTTGATCAGTTTGCTCTTTTTGGAAGCTTCTAGCATATCATGCAACTTCAAGAGTATCCACACATCCGTATAAGATGTAATCCATCACTAGATGGTCGTAGGAATTGGGTACTGAACTCAGTATCAAAATGATACTTGGGTCATTCCCATAAGATAATCCGATGCTTTCCAGTTGTTTGATGTAACCCTCCATTATAAGTACATAAGGGATAATAGAATATCCTTCTAGCATCGAGCAGTCCACGAGAGCCTTCATGCGTTGAAGCTCTCGTGTTGAGCCTTTTGTTGAAGCATACACTTCAATTACTCATTAATCTTATATGCCTTAAGGACACCAAATACCTTACGAGATTTGGTTCTTTTATGGCTAAGATAACAAACCTTGAATGAATCATTCATGTGTTTTGCCCACACATCCTCCATAACCTTGGATGTGTTGTATAATGATGTCTGAGGGTGAGGTCCGTCAAGGACATACTACTTCTTTTCATGTATAAGCACAATTCTAAGATTGTGATATCATTCCATGAATTTTGTGCCGTTAAGAATTTCTTGGTCCAATATGGACCGCGAATTAAAGGATGTAGGAGTTGTGATACATGTGTGTGAGGCTATCTATAGAAGCAAAGTTATGGTTTTCGTAATTTTGGTATTTAAATCCTTTAACAATTAATTACCCATGTTTTATTTATAAAAACTTAATTCGTTAAAGGCTAAGATCCACATCACCCTTAACTTCTTGTAATTGGCCTGCACACTTGACACAAGAATTAAGTTGATTAGTAGGTTTGATAACCAATTGCTCACTTGCAACTCTTAGAATCTTGGGATTCATTAACAATTCTATTGTTAAATTTGGCACATTTAATCCCCTTTTATGCCAACCCACCCTTGTGATTGGACGAGTGCACTAGTCACAAAGTCGAGTTATAAGTCGTCCTACTTTAGAGACATGTGATATCCGGCCCAAGACTCTCAGGTATCGCGACATATCGCCTTACCCTGTTACAAAGGAAAATCCAAATGATCGGCCGAGTGCACTTGTCATCGGAAACCCTCGGTAATGTGTAAGTGTTCTAAATAGGATGGCATAGACTTATCGTTTTAAAAGTGGGCATTTTACGTTTCATGTAAGTGACTTTTACAAACCTTTTATGTAACGAAATTGTATGCATTGAGATCGCTACATTTTGAAATAAAACCGAGTTTTATTTATTGGTCTTGCGTTTAAATGATCGTGGCGATTCCTTTTAATATCCTAGATATTAATATGTTGGTATTTAAATGCGTCGCACCAAATTTAGCTATTAATAAAATCTTATATTATTAGCCACTGTGTTTGTATAAAATAAACCCCTTATTATTTTATTTCCAAAACTCAATTTTATGAAACTTAAAATAGTCATTATTTTTAGTTTCTTACAAGTATTCAAACTTGTAAAACATTTTGTGTTTTGTGTTTATAAAAATATCATTTTATCAAACTCTTTATTTGCATCTTTCTACCAAAAATGATTTGTCATGTATCCTAAATTATCAACATAACCACAAGAATGCAAACAAATAAATATATGTGCAAAGCCAAGCCAATAATAATTTTCGTGATCTTGTGAGCCAACAAGAACACCAAATGGTCTAAGGACAACAAATATCCTAATGTTTGATCTTGAGCTCCCACTTGCTCCAACATCCCGTTTGAGCAATGTGTCCTCCACGTTGAATCTTGTCATGTGGTTCGTCTTGATCTTGTTACAATTTGGTAATAAATATACAAACTAATCTATATACTTTTACAACCCAAAATAAACAAATACAGACTTGCAAAAAATAAATTATTACAAACCGTATGAAATAATAATTTTACAACCAAATTGAATTCCAACACAATCAAACATATGGCCATGGCTTGCTTTGCAATAAACAACTCAAAATATATATCTTGACATTTTTAGCAACTTGTTACCTCCTTACATGCATGTGTAAGGTGGTAACATAAGCATTATAAAAAAAACTTGTTGCTATCACATATATTACTTTTCTAACATGAAAAACAATATCCTTTAGGTTTTGAGCTTAAAACCAAAACGATTTCCAAAAATTTCAAGAGCTCACATAAGAGGCTCTGATACCAATTGTTGGGATTTTAACATGTCCTTTTGAAAATAAGTTTGCAGCGGAAACATTTGACATGTAGATCTAATAAAATTTTAGAAACAAAACCCACCATAGGATCCATATGTGAGTAATCTTGAAACTCCAAAACCATACATAGGATGTTTAGCTTAACAACCTTTGTAGAGAAGTGGTAGCTCGTTGGTGAAAATGGATGAAAAAAGGTCCAAATGTTTCTTCTCCAAAATGTATGCACACTAAGCAAGTATAGCTCCAAGAGATGCTAGTCTTTAAACCTATAAATGTCAAGAACAACAACAAGAACTATATCTTTTGTTGTTAGAATTTAGCAAGTATCTGAACACTTTCATGAACCTAAATAACCCACTTTATGACTTAAAGTGTTTGTTAATGTTCCTTTGTGTTCTAGCCCTTAAAAATCCAATCTTCTTTATTCCATATGAAAACCACGTTTTCTAAATTAGAAACCTTTGTTAAAATTGTTTTCTTTTTGGCTTGAATCTCACGGCTGATGTGTGATAAATATATATAAATTTTTACCAAGTTTTAATTCAGAAATGGACTCACAACTAAATCATACGCTAATGGCAAGTGTACCGGTCGCGCGTAGTAAAGACAGTAAGCCCGAGTTATCGAACCGTGGACACAAAAGGCGGCGAACCTCGATACTAAACCTCTACTGACTCCTAACCGATGTAACACAAGAGATGGTTTTTATTTATTACTTTTGTTTATTTAGAACATGCAATCTAGAATAAAACAACTAAAATATTGACTCGATTCAAAGACGGACAAAACACGAAAATACTTAGACACACAGAAAGACAAACGAAGACGAAGAGAAGACACTGAAGATAGACCAAACGAACTAAGACACATAACAAAGACTAAATATGAGATAAACACCACCTAGACCAGGAATCCTATTGACTAACTCAACTACTTCCGGGACAACTGACTGTATGACACCAGTTCTAAAGATAGACTGACTCGGGAATCACTAAAACATGCAGGATCTCCTCTCGGACTCACCTACACAACTCAACTATCCTAAGGGTCAGATTAAGCTCACCGGTAAGGAATTGGATTTCCTCTCGGACTCACCAAAACCTAGAATACCACGTACTCAAAAACGGTTTCACCTCTCAGTCTCAACCACTCTATACTCACAGGTTATCCTATACAGACCTAAGAGCAAGGAGTAAACTCTCCAAATACTGTTTATGACACGAAATTGCAAATGACTAAAAACGACTCGGACAACCAACTCTCGTGCAATTGCAACCCAAACCGACAAACCACAAGACAACCCGACAACCTATCTGTTCTCGGACTCAAGATTGGTAAAATACTGACTTTTATGACCACATATACCTGCCACAACGATTGGCCTAATCATCTAGATCACAAACACCAAGTAAATGACCCGAGAACCCGAAATCTTACCCGAAACACACAAAGCATTCAAATAAAACATCAAGAGCAACAAATTCATGCAAGATCGGTAGTAAATCAATATTCTAACACATTCATAAACACTAAATCAGAAGTCTTTACAATAGCATTCGTCATACGATCAAGAAACAAACCGAAAACAATCAAATCATGTCAATATTCATCCTAATCTAGGTAGCAACGAGTTTAGCTACTCATAAAACTTAAAAACAAACCAAAGCATACTCGAAACATGTTTAGAATTCGAAATAAATAAATGAAGTAAGAAACAGAACGCAAAACCGATGTTTTCAAACCGAAAAGATGCAAGTTCTCCAAATCCAGATGATTTTTAGCTCCAATTCTTCGATTCTCTCAGCCCTCTGGCCGTCTACAGTCGTAAGAAAACGAACTCCCTTCTTGAAATTCGTCCAATCCTTTTATAACGGCAGACTTAGGGTTTTCTGCCCGACTGGGAGCGTGTTGGACCGACTTAGAATGGATGTCGGTCCGACTAGGGCTGACGCAAGCCTTAACCTATACAGCTCAATGATTAAACAATGATGGTGTCTTCTAAACGCGCGTCGGACCAACATGGTAGCAGAAGTCGGTCCGACTTCAGGTGAAATTCAGAATTACTTAATATTTTTCTTGCTTAACTCTAACTCTTTATTCCCGCTTCTTTCCGGACCCTTTTCTCAATAAAATTCTTCGGTTTATCACCAGAACCTATATTTTTCAACAAGAATATCAGTATCATTTTCCTTAAACTTTGACTGATAAAACCGAGTGAAACGGGTCAAAACGATCATAAAAACATATGTGTTTTACAACACATCAACGGCTCACTCTAATTTCATATCCCATCTTGAAACAACTCACAAACAACCCATTTAAGCTTCATAAAACTTCAATGGTTGCTTAGTTGCTTTCGACAGAGAGTAGTAAAGAGAAAAGGGGCTTAAGTGAGTACTACCATTTTTAATCCATGTGTACTCTCCACTCAATTCAACTCTTACTACCCATGAAAAAGAATCTCTCCCTTTATCTTAAAACTCACTACTGAAAAAGAGATAGGTGTGTTGTCATGTCATCAAATTAAAAGCAAGACATTGTCTTGTATTATGAGACCAACTAGTACACCCACCTTTTCAATTTCCAAGACATGGAGGTGAAGTATGTAAACCAAGTCAAAACAATTAAAACAAAAGGGTGTCCCCTTTTTTCTTCACTTTAACCGAATCAAGAGAAAAGAGAGAGATAGAGTGAAGTGTTATCTTGTGAACCATAGGATAATATACATTATCATGACTAGATATTATATCATCCATTTGTTTTACAAATACTTGCATGTTTGTATAAACATATTTATAAGATGTTATGAATATTAAGTATAATTCAATTTTCAATAACATAACTCTAGGTGCAAAAATTTATAAAACTATTTGTCACAAGCATCACATAACTTGCAATGAATTATTAATATAAATAAACATTTATATATTTACATTTTATATATATTATGCCACTCCATAATATATATATATATATACATATATATAGGGGTGAGTTACACTAAAAAGAAGATTTTTCCTAAAAAGTATAAAAAGTCCATGTTTTGTCATGGTGTTCATTTATTTTACGCATGGTGTCATGTTTTATTTTTGTGAACATATTTAAAAATTAAAAAATACCATGCCTAAAATAAATGAACACCATGTATAAACATGCACTTTTTAGAATTTTTAGAAAAAATCTCCTTTTTTATTTTAACCCAACTCCCTCTCTCTCTCTCTATATATATATATATATATATATATATATTATGTAACGATTCATTTCATATCATTATATCAATTAATAATAATATGCTTGACATTAATCGGGTCGTATACGTTTAAACCGAGTTTAGACGCGTACTTTGAATAATTGCTTAGTGTGACCTTTTGGGATCATATGTCAATGGCTATGTTGTTATATGTTGTGTCTTGGGCATATAGTTCCAAAATTTATAACTTTGTCTAAAATATAAAATAAATTATCACCGGTGTGGGGGTATCCAAACATTTCGAACGCAATAGTACGTTGCATCATTTGCCAACTTTCCGGATTTAGCCAATGAGCGGTAACGCAAAGGTAAGAATCCGGCAAGTTGTGGGGAGCCGACCAAACATCACAAGTTAAATTAATACCGGTTTTTAAACTTTCAAATTCATTTACTAATCCTGATTTAGCTTTTTTTCCACATATTTATACAATCTCGTCTAAGAGTAGCACGACTTACATGAGTGTAGCAATGTTGGAGCGTTTGTTGAATAAACCGAGTCAAACGCTCGTTGTCAAAGTGTTTGAAAGGCAAACTTTCTTGAATCACAAAATGCGTCATCCTCTCCCGAACCGCATCAACATTATACGCAAAAATATTACCGTCGTTCGTCATACTTGTTTGACCTTGCAAAGCTTGAGCCTTCAACACTGAACAATAGTTTTTTTCAATGTGATTCTTCAAAGTCGTGTTTGTATCTTTTCCAAAAAAATGCCCGCACAACATGCACTGGGCCTTAGAAACACCGTTCGACATTTCACATAAATCGAAATGTTGCCAAACATTGGGATTCCTTGTAGTAGGTGTCACACCCCGACCGATGGCGGAATCATCGGGGCGGGACATGTAAGACTGTTCATAGCACATGGTTGACTAAATTGAAATATATTAAAGTTAAATTTCCATTACAAATAATCCAAGTACAAACCAAATTCAAACAAGAAACATAAAACAACTCATAAAGTTCTTGATTTAAATTGCTAAGTCCAAATCCTATGTTGAACACGTCTTGAATCAATCTCACATATTGGGGCCTGAAACATGAATAAAATAAAGTCAACTAAATAGTTGGTGAGTATAACACAGTTGTATGTAGATAGCATATAGTTGAAAACAAATCCTTTACAAAACATGATAAAATAAGGCATTTATGGGGAGCAGCTATTGTATAACCATGTACAACCAAACCTTGTAACTAGCATGCAAAAATTGTGTTGTCGGTTTCAATCACCGCGCACCATGGGTGGGTTTGTCAGACTTAATAGATCTATCATTGAAAACCGTCGGCTTGTATAGTTAATGATTGCACATAATAGCATACAAAGGTTAGCACACCTAGCACTCGGGCACAAAGCTCAAATTTTGCACACATGTATGTAGATAGGATTTTTGCACTTGTGTTGTTTGTGTAAATGTAAATGTGTAATGTGTAATGTGTATAGAGTTCATGTTCCACCCCAAAAGTGTAAAAGAGTAAAAAGGGGTTGTGAATACTCACTTGGTATGGAAGTGTAGCTAACAAAGATTATAGATAGCAAATATGATCCTCGAAATGCACAATTTAACCTAAAGAGTAATGTGTATTGAATCAAATAGATACATAAAGTTTAAGTCTAAATGAAAGTTGAATTTGTGTATAAAACTATTGATTTGTATTTAAAAGTATTGAATAAAATATATAGAGTTTGAAGTAAAAATATTTTTGAAACAATTTGATTAGGTTTGAATTGGATAATTGAATAAATATATAATTATAGTTTATGAAATAATGTAAATATTAATTGTAATTAAGTATAAATAAATAAATGATTTTGATTTAAAATGTAAATTAAATAAATAATCATTATCTTATTTATTTATAAATTTTGTAACTTAATTATTTATAATATCATTTAAGTGTAAGATAATAAATATAAATTTAATTTTTCATAAACTTTTAAATAAATTAATTTATGCCAAAATTAAACTTTTAATCCATTTTTAAATACAGAAAACATATTTTTTATAAAATCGAAACATTTATTGATCGAAAAATATAAAAATATAATTCTGTTACAGTTTCTGAGTCACACACGACCATGCCTCGGAAGGGCACGATCGTGCTCAAGCCACGGGCGCGACCGCGGTAGTCGGGGCGCGACCAGGTTGATCAACAGAGGGTACAAACTAGACCAGTCAACAGGCACGACCGTGCCTTGGCCCGGCACGGTCGTGTCTATGATTCTTAGACACAACAGAGACTAGCCCAAAGGGCATGACTAGGTCTGGACAGGAGGGCACGACCGCGTTTCATGAGGCACTGCCGCGCTAGATGATTAGCGCGACCGTGTCTCTTCCAAATCAAACACGAATTGAACAATTCTTGTATTTATAGTGTTGGAATTGATAGGGATTTTGATTACTGAGTCGATACGAGTCTATTAGTATAAATTAATTGTATGTAACTCGTGTTTAAGAGTGAAATCGATTAAATCCTTTCTATTAAAAATATAAGTTCTGATTCGGACGATTTCTGTAATGAAAGCCCAGATTGATAGGGGGCTTTTGATATATGGACCGAAACGAAAGGGAGGGATGATTCAATTACCTCAAACAGAAAGGAATCGATAGCGATCGGTAGAAGGGAGTTCCGGCGACGGCGATAACGGCTTCCGGCGACTTCGGCTGCAATTCCGGCTAGGCCAGAGAGTCCAATAATAACAGGGGAGATTGCTGAATAGAATTTCTTGATTGCTTGAGAGGAATTTGATCGAATTTTAGGATTTGAGTCTTGAGGGAAAAGATCGACGGTTTTTCTTGAGAGGAAGAGAGTTTTTGATAATAATAATCGTAATCAACTGAGTTATTTTCCTTGACAATGAAAATGAAACGTAACCGGGTTTGAATTCGAACGATCGAGCGTTTTGAAATCACATTTACGTTTTGACAGTTACGCAGGCGCGACCGTGCCTAATAGAGGCGCGACCATGCTTAGGCACCGGGCGCGATCGTTCCAGGACCAGTCGCGCGATCGTGCCGAGGCACTTGGCGCGACCGTGCTAATTAGGGTTTCTTGATAAATTTTCAACTTTAGTCCTTGACTTTTCAGGTTTGATTAGTTTGAAATAAATAGTTACTTGTATAGCGTTTAAGTGTATATAATCGAGCAAAACTTGTAAATTTGTATTGGATCATTGCATTTAGTTTACGGTAAGAAAAATAACAAGGTAGTGCACGAGTATTGAATTTGAAATTGCATTACATTAAATTGAAATATGAATACTAAATTCAGAGATGTTACAGTCTCCCCATGTTGAGAGAATTTCGTCCCGAAATTTAGCTAGAGGATACAACAGTATTAGTAAAAAGATGAGGGTACTTGAGCTTCATTTGGTCTTCTCGTTCCCAAGTGAACTCAGGACCACGCTTAGATTCCCAACGAACTTTGACAATAGGAATGCGACTTCGCTTGAGCTGTTTGACTTCACGATCCATAATTTCCACCGGCTTCTCAACGAAGTGCATCGTTTCATCAATGCGCACGTCGTCAAGCGGTATATGGAGATTTTCATCAGCGAGACACTTCTTCAGATTAGATATATGAAATGTAGGATGCACATTGCCAAGAGATGGAGGTAACTCGAGCTTGTAAGCCACTTTCCCAATCCTTTCAAGGATTTTGAATGGACCAACATATCGATGTGCTAACTTGCCTTTCTTTCCAAAACGGATCACGCCCTTCCACGGGGACACCTTAAGAAGAACAAGATCACCGACTTGGAATTCCAAGGGTTTTCGCCGTTTGTCGGCATAACTCTATTGCCGACTCCTCGCTACTCGAATATTGTCACGGATTTGAATAATTTTGTCGGATGTTTCTTGAATTAACTCGGGACCGGTGATTTGTGCTTCACCAATCTCGTTCCAACAGATAGGCGAACGGCACTTGCGACCATAGAGAGCTTCGAATGGCGCCATGTTGATACTTGTGTGGTAGCTATTGTTGTAAGAAAACTCAATGAGGGATAGATGTGAATCCCAATTGCCACCAAAATCGATTACACAAGCTCTAAGCATGTCTTCAAGAGTTTGGATTGTTCGCACGGTTTGACCATTAGTTTGCGGATGGTAAGCCGTGCTCAAATCCAATCGAGTACCAAGAGCAGTTTGGAGAGATTGCCAAAATCGAGAAGTAAACCGGGCATCTCGATCAGATATTATGTTCAAAGGAACACCATGACGGCTCACAATTTCATCAATGTAAATTCGGGCTAGTTTCTCAACCCGATAGTCTTCACGGATAGGCAAGAAATGAGCAGATTTGGTGAGTCGATCAATGATCACCTAAATACTATCATAACCACTCGAGGTGCGAGGGAGTTTGGTAATAAAATCCATAGCTAGATTCTCCCAATTCCACACAGGAATTTCTGGTTGTTCGAGTAAACCAGATGGACGTTGATGTTCGGCTTTGAATTTGGAACAGGTTAAGCATTTGGCCACATAAAGAGCAATGTATTTCTTCATACCGGGCCACCAATAATGTTGGCGAAGATCTTGGTACATTTTATCCGCACCAGGATGAATAGAATAACGAGTTTTGTGAGCCTCGTTCATGAGAAATGTACGGAGATCATCGCGATCGGGAACCCAAATACGGTTCAAGTAATATAGTAAGCCATTGGGTTTTGTTTCAAGAAGAAGTTCAACACCACACGACATTTCTTCATACATGTTACCCTCGGTTACCGAGACGTGTTGAGCTTCTAAAATACGGGTTTGAATATCGGTTTGAATACGGGCACAATGAAGCATAACATGTTCCTTTCGACTCAAAGCATCGGCTATAACATTCGCTTTGCTGGGATGGTAATGAATCTCGCAGTCGTAGTCGTTAAGGAGTTCGACCCAACGTCGTTGCCTGATATTAAGTTCCTTTTGGTTGAAAATATGTTGAAGACTTTTGTGGTCGGTGAACACCACACATTTCGTGCCATATAGGTAATGTCTCCAAATCTTTAACGCGAATACGACCGCACCCAACTCGAGATCGTGCGTCGTATAATTCTTCTCATGAATTTTGAGTTGCCTAGATGCATAAGCGATTACTTTGCCTCGTTGCATGAGGACACAACCAAGACCTTGGTTAGAAGCATCACAATAGACAACTAAATCATCATCTCCATCGGGGAGAGTCAATATGGGAGCATTGCACAGCTTTTGCTTGAGGGTTTGAAAAGCTTCTTCTTGTTTCGGTCCCCATTCATAAGTCTTACCCTTGTGGGTCAAAGCGGTAAGGGGGACAACAATCTTTGAGAAGTTTGAGATGAAACGACGATAATAACCCGCAAGACCAAGAAATGAACGAACTTCGGTAGGAGTTTTCGGGGCATTCCAATTCTTAACCATTTCAATCTTAGCAGGATCAACATAAATTCCTTTGTCATTGACAATATGACCAAGAAATTGAACTTCCTTTAGCCAAAATTCACATTTGGAGAATTTGGCATAAAGTTGTTCCTTCTTTAAGAGATCCAAAACCAATCTAAGATGTTCTTCATGGTCGGCTTTAGTCTTGGAATAGATTAAGATATCATCAATGAAAACGATCACGAATTTATCAAGGTACGGTTTGCACACACGATTCATGAGATCCATGAAAACTGCGGGTGCATTGGTTAGCCCGAAAGGCATAACCATGAACTCGTAATGACCATACCTTGTTCGAAAAGCAGTCTTAGGAATGTCATCTTCTTGAACACGAAGCTGATGATAATCGGATCGAAAATCGATCTTCGAGAAGCAAGTAGAACCTTGAAGTTGATCAAAGAGATCATCGATTCTAGCCAAAGGATAACGGTTCTTGATAGTAAGTTTGTTGAGTTCGCGGTAGTCAATACACATGCGAAATGATCCATCCTTCTTCTTAACAAATAAGACGGGTGCACCCCACGGTGAATGACTCGGACGGATGAATCCCTTGTCGGAGAGTTCTTGAAGTTGACTTGCAAGTTCTTGCATTTCAGAAGGTGCAAGACGATAGGGAGCTCTAGCAACGGGGTTAGCTCCCGGTATAAGATCAATACGGAACTCTACTTGACGAACGGGAGGAAGACCGGATAAATCCTTAGGAAAAACCTCGGGAAAATCTCGAATAATGGGAATGTCTTGGATACTCTTCTCCTTGACATCCTTTTGAACAATGTGAGCTAAGAAAGCAATGTACTTCTTTCATAAGTACTTTTTGGCGGTAGTACACGACATCAACTTAAGTCCCTTGCAAGGCTTTTCACCAAAAACTCTTAAGGTTTCTCCCAATGGTAGCGGAATTTGGATACACTTTTCAAAGCAAATGACTTCGGCATGATGATTTGATAGCCAATCCATACCTATGATAATATCAAAGCTTCCTAGTGGCATTGGAACAAGGTTGATTGGGAATGTGTGATCATTAAGTTCTAAAGAGCAATCATAGATAATAGACTCAATTGTAAGAGAGTCACCATTTGCTACTTCAACGGTAAATGTTTTCTCTAATTGGGACCGAGTCTTTGCAAGTAAAGGTTCAAAATTAAGTGACACAAAACTTTTATCGGCTCCGGTATCGAATAAAATGGAGGCATATTGACTATTAACAAGAAACGTACCATTGACCACGTCATTGTTGGCTTGAGCTTCGTTGGCGTTTATGTTGAACGCACGCCCACGAGCTCCACCTTGCCTAGCATTTGCAAGTCTTGGACATTGATCACGAAAATGGTTCGGGTCACCACACTCATAGCAAGCATGCCCATTAGCAATGGCGGGAGCACCTTGGTTAGCCACTTGAGGTAGGGTTCGGTTTGGAGGGTTGACTTGGCCCGTAAGGGCTTTGGTCCTACAAACACTGACCGTATGACCATATCTCCCACAATAAGTACAAAGGCGACATGGGATGTTTTGAGGATGATGAAAATTGCAGGTGGCACAAAGAGGGTAGATCCCAACATATGGCTTTTTAGCCGGCGCTTGAATCATAGGTGCAGTTTGGTTGACGGGAACAGCAGGAGTAACCACAGCAAAATTTCTAACCTTCCTCTTTCTATTATTGCGAGAAGGCTCGGTTGTGGCTTCTTTGTTGTGAGTAGGAGGGGTTACGGTTTCAGAAACTTTCTTAGTACGAATAGCAGGAGTAAGTGTTCCCGCTTTCACATGGTTATCAGTTAAGGTAGCGGCTAGACGAATAGCATCCTCCAGAGTAGCAGGATTTCTACCTAAGACAGTATCTTGGATTTGTCTTGGTAGCCCACCAATATACTTCTCGATACAACGGGACAAAGGAGTGACCATGTGGGGCACTAGAAGACTCAACTCATGGAACCGAGTTGTATATGCTAAGCTTTCCCCGCTATCTTGGGCAAGATCCCAAAATTCAGCTTCTAGCTTTTTCACTTCATTTCGAGGACAGAACTCCTCGGTCATAAGCCTTTTGACCTCGTCCCAAGGTAAGGCTATAGCTACATCAACACCCCTATTTCTTTTCTCCCCATTCCACCATGTAAGTGCCCGTTTTTGTAGGACACTTGTAGCATGACGAACACGGAGGTTGTCGGGACAGTCACTATTGAGAAAGGTATTCTCAATGCTTTCAAACCATTGAAGGAGTCCAGTAGCTCCTTCGGTTCCATAAAACTTTAGGGGATTGCACGAGTTGAAGTGCTTGAAGGTGCATTGAGATGGATTATTACCACCATTTACACCATTTCCACCATTATTACCACTACTGCTTCCATTTCCACCATTGTTGCCATTGGTGGCACCATTGGCTTGGGTGAGTTGTGTCACCAATTGGGTGAGAATAGCAGCAATGTCGGTGTTGGCGTTGGTTGCGGGAGCACGACGAGGAGGCATTCTACAGATTGTCACAAGACAAGAAAAATTGTAAGAACTTATGAGATTTGATAGAATTTAATAGAATGAGATAACAAAAATAAAAATAGATATTCTTAGTTTGGATTGTACTCAAAAGTGACAAAATCACTTGAATACCATAACACATTAAGGTTAATTAAACTTATATAATTTTCAAGGAGACATGCTTTAGCCTATATGTAAACACTCATCTCGGGAATTCCCAGGAAAGCATACGGGTCCCTCGGTTGATTGGGATTTATGCGAAATGCTTTCCTAGACAGAAAACCCAAAATACAGGTGTCACCCTTCCAGATTGCACGTGTCTTCAAATAATTTAACAAGTTTAAAAACCTTAACGAAGAAATAAAAAATATTTTAAAGATTTTTGCTTCAAGAATTTTTCCACATGTTTAGAAAAGATAAAGATAGAAGGAAGATAGAGATATTATGAGGTTTTAGAATATAAGAAAGGATATTATTTATTTAATTATTAAGAATATCCTAATAAGTCATGGATTTAAAACACATAAGTCATCATAATGCAATAATAAGTAATCATACTAAACATGTAACATATAACATATAGTACATAGCATGTAACACATAGCACAAAAATCATGAAGCATAGTATAAGTGGGTGTCCTAAAGTTATAGTCTAGGTCAAGGTGTCTAATAACCTAATTCCCTATAACCAAGGCTCTGATACCAATCTGTCACACCCCGACCGATGGCGGAATCATCAGGGCGGGACATGTAAGACTGTTCATAGCACTGTTCATAGCACATGGCCGAACCGCATCAACATTATACGCAAAAATATTACCGTCGTTCGTCATACTTGTTTGACCTTGCAAAGCTTGAGCCTTCAACACCGAACAATAGTTTTTTTCAATGTTATTCTTCAAAGTCGTGTTTGTATCTTTTCCAAAAAAATGCCCGCACAACATGCACTGGGCCTTAGAAACACCGATCGACATTTCACATAAATCGAAATGTTGCCAAACATTGGGATTCCTTGTAGTAGGTGTCACACCCCGACCGATGGCGGAATCATCGGGGCGGGACATGTAAGACTGTTCATAGCACATGGTTGACTAAATTGAAATATATTAAAGTTAAATTTCCATTACAAATAATCCAAGTACAAACCAAATTCAAACAAGAAACATAAAACAACTCATAAAGTTCTTGATTTAAATTGCTAAGTCCAAATCCTATGTTGAACACGTCTTGAATCAATCTCACATATTGGGGCCTGAAACATGAATAAAATAAAGTCAACTAAATAGTTGGTGAGTATAACACAGTTGTATGTAGATAGCATATAGTTGAAAACAAATCCTTTACAAAACATGATAAAATAAGGCATTTATGGGGAGCAGCTATTGTATAACCATGTACAACCAAACCTTGTAACTAGCATGCAAAAATTGTGTTGTCGGTTTCAATCACCGCGCACCATGGGTGGGTTTGTCAGACTCAATAGATCTATCATTGAAAACCGTCGGCTTGTATAGTTAATGATTGCACATAATAGCATACAAAGGTTAGCACACCTAGCACTCGGGCACAAAGCTCAAATTTTGCACACATGTATGTAGATAGGATTTTTGCACTTGTGTTGTTTGTGTAAATGTAAATGTGTAATGTGTAATGTGTATAGAGTTCATGTTCCACCCCAAAAGTGTAAAAGAGTAAAAAGGGGTTGTGAATACTCACTTGGTATGGAAGTGTAGCTAACAAAGATTATAGATAGCAAATATGATCCTCGAAATGCACAATTTAACCTAAAGAGTAATGTGTATTGAATCAAATAGATACATAAAGTTTAAGTCTAAATGAAAGTTGAATTTGTGTATAAAACTATTGATTTGTATTTAAAAGTATTGAATAAAATATATAGAGTTTGAAGTAAAAATATTTTTGAAACAATTTGATTAGGTTTGAATTGGATAATTGAATAAATATATAATTATAGTTTATGAAATAATGTAAATATTAATTGTAATTAAGTATAAATAAATAAATGATTTTGATTTAAAATGTAAATTAAATAAATAATCATTATCTTATTTATTTATAAATTTTGTAACTTAATTATTTATAATATCATTTAAGTGTAAGATAATAAATATAAATTTAATTTTTCATAAACTTTTAAATAAATTATATTTATGCCAAAATTAAACTTTTAATCCATTTTTAAATACAGAAAACATATTTTTTATAAAATCGAAACATTTATTGATCGAAAAATATAAAAATATAATTCTGTTACAGTTTCTGAGTCACACACGACCATGCCTCGGAAGGGCACGATCGTGCTCAAGCCACGGGCGCGACCGCGGTAGTCGGGGCGCGACCAGGTTGATCAACAGAGGGTACAAACTAGACCAGTCAACAGGCACGACCGTGCCTTGGCCCGGCACGGTCGTGTCTATGATTCTTAGACACAACAGAGACTAGCCCAAAGGGCATGACTAGGTCTGGACAAGAGGACACGACCGCGCTGCTAGTCGGCACGACCGCGTTTCATGAGGCACTGCCGCGCTAGATGATTAGCGCGACCGTGTCTCTTCAAAATCAAACACGAATTGAACAATTCTTGTATTTATAGTGTTGGAATTGATAGGGCTTTTGATTACTGAGTCGATACGAGTCTATTAGTATAAATTAATTGTATGTAACTCGTGTTTAAGAGTGAAATCGATTAAATCCTTTCTATTAAAAATATAAGTTCTGATTCGGACGATTTCTGTAATGAAAGCCCAGATTGATAGGGGGCTTTTGATATATGGACCGAAACAAAAGGGAGGGATGATTCAATTACCTCAAACAGAAAGGAATCGATAGCGATCGGTAGAAGGGAGTTCCGGCGACGGCGATAACGGCTTCCGGCGACTTCGGCTGCAATTCCGGCTAGGCCAGAGAGTCCAATAATAACAGGGGAGATTGCTGAATAGAATTTCTTGATTGCTTGAGAGGAATTTGATCGAATTTTAGGATTTGAGTCTTGAGGGAAAAGATCGACGGTTTTTCTTGAGAGGAAGAGAGTTTTTGATAATAATAATCGTAATCAACTGAGTTATTTTCCTTGACAATGAAAATGAAACGTAACCGGGTTTGAATTCGAACGATCGAGCGTTTTGAAATCACATTTACGTTTTGACAGTTACGCAGGCGCGACCGTGCCTAATAGAGGCGCGACCGTGCTTAGGCACCGGGCGCGATCGTTCCAGGACCAGTCGCGCGATCGTGCCGAGGCACTTGGCGCGACCGTGCTAATTAGGGTTTCTTGATAAATTTTCAACTTTAGTCCTTGACTTTTCAGGTTTGATTAGTTTGAAATAAATAGTTATTTGTATAGCGTTTAAGTGTATATAATCGAGCAAAACTTGTAAATTTGTATTGGATCATTGCATTTAGTTTACGGTAAGAAAAATAACAAGGTAGTGCACGAGTATTGAATTTGAAATTGCATTACATTAAATTGAAATATGAATACTAAATTCAGAGATGTTATAGTCTCCCCATGTTGAGAGAATTTCGTCCCGAATATTAGCTAGAGGATACAACAGTATTAGTAAAAAGATGAGGGTACTTGAGCTTCATTTGGTCTTCTCGTTCCCAAGTGAACTCAGGACCACGCTTAGATTCCCAACGAACTTTGACAATAGGAATGCGACTTCGCTTGAGCTGTTTGACTTCACGATCCATAATTTCCACCAGCTTCTCAACGAAGTGCATCGTTTCATCAATGCGCACGTCGTCAAGCGGTATATGGAGATTTTCATCAGCGAGACACTTCTTCAGATTAGATATATGAAATGTAGAATGCACATTGCCAAGATGTCACACCCCCAACCCCGGCGGTAGCTACCGCGGGGCATGACGGTCATGGAAATCATCGTCACCGATTACATGGAACGACCACTAAGTGGTTTGAAAATCATACGTAGTAAATCATTTCAAAATACATAATTGTTTTACAATTTTTAGTGCGGAAGCAAATGTGGAAGTAATAATAGTTTCAAAATACGACATTTGGTAATGCTAAATGTCCAAGAGTAATTGTGTCCCTAAGTGGAAATGCGACTCCATGCAAGTATGCAGCTAACTTCCAAGCAATATCAATTACCTGAGAATACATGCGTAAAACGGGTCAACAAATAATGTTGGTGAGTTCACAGGTTTTAATTGTAAAAGTAAATCGTTGTAATGGACCACAAGACTTTCTATGATTTGATTGTTGTACAGACAATGCTACAATATTACCATAAGCACACCGAAACCATAGCTAGACTGTAACTGTAAATGTAACTGTAATCCCATGCCCCTACCCATGCCTACCGAATACATGGGGGTGTTTAGGCTAATGATGCACCCGTTTTGACCTACAATCAAAGTTAGCGCGACTAACTCGGGTGGGGGTTGTCAAACCCGATAGTACTATCCATAATTACCACGCTTTGTGAAAGAACTAACGGTCCAGTTGTGAGGGGACTTAGTACGGTAAGTAAACCGCTTATGTAATATGTGAAATCATGTAAATGTAATTGTGTCAAATGAAAACTGTAAGTATGCATGTAAACTCCCCCAAAAGGAAAATAAGTAAAATGGGGCTGTGAAACTCACCTGAAACGTGAGTACTGGAAACGTGCAAGTAGCAAAAGTCCGAGAGTAAACCGACCTATGCGTGCCCTAGAATATAAAAGACACCTTAAAGTCTAAGTAATGATTCTACATGCAAGTTGGTCATGTAACAGTTTCACCCAACTCATTATATTATGTGTGTAAGTTTTGGTTTAAAATGTTTTGATTCGACGACCCGTTGGTGATATGTATTTGTTACCCGAAAATATATATTTACATAAAATAAATTTAAATTATAAATTCGATCATGTATATGTCTATAAGTAATTTGGTAACAACTTAGAGTTTGGTTTTTAATGTAAGATTTGACCCGACCCGAATCGTAACTCGTTACGAACGGTAAATAAATATATCATCTATATTTATTTAAAATAACGTTTTCGAAGCACGTCGTGATTTTATGTAAAAAAAGTAGTATTTATATTATTTCTACAAAATATAACTTTGAGAATTATTAGTCTTAAAATAATGTCAGCTTTCGTTTTACGACTAAAGTATATATATATATATATTTATAAAGTTATATATTTTAGAATATAGTCTCGGACGTTTTAAATAGTTACATTTACCAAATATTAATACCTAAAATTTATATGTTTCAAACTTCATAACTAGATCCCAGTAATACTAACTTTACAACTAGTAATAATACATATTTATAATTTGTCATAAGTTTTACCAAAATACCAACAACTTGAAAAGAAACTATATAGATATTTTAACACATGCTAAGGTCTCCAACTTAAACATTTATTTTAGTGCAAGAACCAATATTAAGTTATTATCAATATTTTTATACTAAAGTAAGGTTTATGTAGTTTTTAGTTTATAGAAAGCTCCATATTTTACAAATATGGATTTTCGGTTGGTGAAAGTTGGTACATAACAACTTGTAGGTAAAGAAATATAAAACAAGAGTAAAAATATAAATAAGTAGAAGGGTTTTCTCACTAGAAGCAAGCAAGGAAGAAGGATGAGTGAAGATGATGAGCTTGAAGCTTGAAACTTGACTCGATGTTGGATGTAAAAACCGTGAACAACACGTAGCACCCAAAGAAGATCAAAACCAATTTCTAGAGAGAGTTTTGGTGTGTGTAGTGTCTTTTAAGTGAGGATTATTTATAGTGGAGTTGAGTGTAAATGAAAGAGGCATGTCATCTTGGATTAAAATGTGGTTTTAAGAATGTGTAGGGAGGGTTTTCTTGTCATCGTGGACTTGACAGAAACAAAAAGAATGAGTTCATAGGTTTATTTATTAGATTTTTGTAGGTTTATAAATGGCCCCTCCAATTTGACATACGTCAGGAAGAAAGAATGAGATATGACTTTGAGTTTGATTTGTAATACTTGGTGATGTTCGTTTTGAGGGTGGGTCCTCTCTCTGTCGTACATCATGAATAAAAAGAAAGCATCCATGATGGTGTCATTTGTTGAATAAGGCTTGCAAATTGGTGGGGGTCCCCCTTTGAACCGTACATCTTGGAAAGGAAAAAAAATAAGAATCGCACGAGTGGGTATGGGGAAAGAAAAGATGGCTCATATTGTTAGTTGGATTGAAATTATGTATTGAAGGTGGCCCCCCCTCTTAACCGAAAATCAGGAAGAAAAGCATGTTGGTAAGATTGATTTTTGTAAATTTGGATTTTAGATGTGAAAAGGGTCCATGCTCGTAAATCATAGCAAAAATATATATATATATATATATATATATATATATATATATAAATAGGGTTTTGAATATATACTAGATTAATAACATACGGGTATGGGTGGTAGCGGGTATGGGTTAGGCGCGACAAAAATCACACTTTTTATTAGAACCGAGTTTAATAAAACTATACATTATGTATATATTTAGGTTCTAAAAAGTAGTGTCAACACTTTGAAATATTTATTATAACATAAATATTAATTATCACCAATGTTCGTGTGTGTCGGTTATACTAAATGTGACCCGGTTATGAATGGACTTTGCTATGTATTAAACGACCTTAATTAACCAAAATTAAGTCTAACACGTATATGATGTATGCAATTTATTACTTATACGAGGACGGGTAATGACCTGAAATTGCCGGTTGTCACATACTCCCCATGTTAAAAAGAATTTCGTCCCGAAATTCAGCTGGTGTCATCCGTGACTGGTGCAGTTTCGAACAACTGTGGATATTTGCGCTTCATCTGGTCCTCGCGTTCCCAAGTAAACTCTGGTCCTCGCCTAGAGTTCCATCGAACTTTTACAATGGGAATGCGACTCTGTTTCAAGCTCTTGACATCCCGGTCCATAATCTCCAAGGGTTCTTCGACGAAATGAAGTTGATCGTCGATCTGTATCTCCTCGAGTGGTATAATTTGCGTCTCATCTGATAAACACTTCTTCAGATTTGACACGTGAAAAGTGTCATGAACACTACTGAGTTCTCGTGGCAGTTTAAGCTTGTAAGCTATGGGACCAATCCTTGCTAGGATTTCGAACGGTCCGATGTATCTTGGGTTTAGTTTACCACGTTTGCCGAAGCGAATAACTCCTTTCCAGGGTGAGACTTTCAGTAAAACCTTATGTCCAACCTGGAATTCCAACGGTTTGCGTCTTATGTCAGCATAACTCTTCTGACGATCACGCGCGGCTTTCAGTCTATTTTGAATTTGAACAATCTTCTCTGTTGTCTCGTGAACGATTTCTGGACCAGTAAGTTGACTATCTCCAACTTCAGTCCAACATAACGGTGATCGGCACTTTCTTCCATATAGTGCCTCAAATGGTGCGGCTTTAATGCTAGTGTGATAACTGTTATTGTAGGAAAACTCAGCCAGCGGTAGATGAGTATCCCATTTGTTCCCGAAATCAATCACACAAGCTCTAAGCATGTCCTCCAATGTCTGAATAGTCCTTTCACTTTGACCATCAGTTTGGGGGTGATACGCGGTACTCATGTCCAATCTCGTACCTAATGCTTTTTGTAGAGATTGCCAAAACCTAGAGGTGAATCGACTATCTCGATCTGAAATGATGGAGATTGGCACTCCATGTCTCGAGACAACCTCTTTGAGATAAATTCTGGTTAATCTTTCCATCTTATCGGTTTCCTTAATCGGCAAGAAATGTGCAGACTTCGTCAATCGGTCGACAATAACCCAAATTGTGTCACAACCATTTGATGTCTTGGGTAATTTCGTGATGAAATCCATAGAGATCTGTTCCCATTTCCATTGTGGAATCTCCGGTTGTTGTAGTAACCCTGACGGTTTCTGATATTCTGCCTTGACTTTTGAACACGTCAAGCACTTACTAACGTAGGTGGCAATGTCAGCCTTTATGTTAGGCCACCAGTAAAGTTCCTTGAGATCTTGATACATTTTGTCAGAGCCTGGGTGAATCGAGTACCTGGACTTGTGTGCTTCGTCCATTACTAAATCCCTCAAGTTCCCAAAGCTTGGTACCCAAATCCGATTCATGAAGTAACGAGTTTCATCGGATTTGATCTCAAACTTCTTATTTATACCCCGTAAGGACTCATTCTTTAGATTCTGCTCCTTGAGTGCCTCTAACTGAGCATCACGAATTTGAGTGGTTAGACTAGTGTGAATCGTCATCCCCAACGCTCGCACTTGTAGAGTTTTGGTTCGTTCCTTTCTACTCAAGGCATCCGCTACGACGTCTGCCTTGCCGGGATGGTACCGAATCTCACAATCGTAGTCGTTTAGCAATTCGACCCATCTGCGTTGCCTCATGTTTAACTCTTTCTGGTCAAAGATGTGCTGGAGACTTTTGTGATCGGTGAAGATAGTGCATTTAGTACCGTAAAGGTAATGTCTCCAAATCTTGAGTGCAAAAACTACGGCTCCCAATTCTAAGTCATGGGTGGTGTAGTTTTTCTCGTGCACCTTAAGTTGCCGCGACGCGTAAGCAATAACCTTATCCTTTTGCATTAATACGCAACCAAGACCTTGGTGAGATGCGTCACAGTACACCATGAATCCGTCTGTTCCTTCTGGAAGGGACAAGATGGAGCACAACATAATTTCTGTTTCAACAGTTGGAAAGCTGCTTCTTGCTTATCGCCCCAATCGAACTTCTTATCTTTCTGGGTTAAGGTCGTCATTGGCTGGGCTATCTTGGAGAAATTTTCGATAAACCGTCTGTAGTAGCCTGCCAGACCTAGGAATTGTCGCACCTCGGTCGGAGTCTTTGGTGCTTCCCAATTCTTTATCGCGTCAATCTTGGATGGGTCAACATGTATACCCTTCTCGTTGACCACATGCCCGAGAAATTGCACTTCTCGAATCCAAAAATTGCATTTTGAGAATTTAGCATACAACTTCTCGTTCTTAAGTAATTCCAAGATTAGTCTCAAATGCTGCTCATGTTCTTTTTGAGTTCGAGAGTAAATTAAGATGTCATCGATGAAGACAATCACGAATTTATCCAAGTAGGGCTTGCACACTCTATTCATGAGGTCCATGAATACAGCTGGTGCATTGGTTAGCCCAAACGGCATGACCATGAACTCGTAGTGACCATAACGAGTTCGAAATGCGGTCTTAGGAACATTTTCTTCTTGGATCCGTAACTGATGATATCCTGAACGTAAGTCGATCTTTGAGTAATAACTGGATCCCTGAAGTTGGTCGAATAAGTCATCGATCCTCGGGAGGGGGTATCGGTTCTTAATAGTGAGCTTGTTTAACTCCCGGTAATCGATGCACATTCGGAAAGATCCATCCTTTTTCTTGACAAACAAGACCGGGGCTCCCCATGGTGAGAAACTCGGTCTTATGAAACCCTTGTCTAGCAGCTCCTGTAGTTGGTTAGACAATTCTTGCATTTCCGACGGCGCGAGTCGGTACGGTGATCGCGCTACCGGTGCAGCTCCGGGCATCAGATCAATTCGAAACTCGACTTGCCTCGACGGTGGAAGTCCGGGCAAATCTTCGGGAAAGACTTCGGGATAGTCTCGAACGATCGGTATATCCTTGATTTTCTTTTCCTCCGTCTTCTTCTCCGTTACGTGTGCTAATATTGCATGATACCCCTTTCGTAAGTACTTCCGGGCCTTCATACATGTTATGACTCTTAGCGTAGAGTCGCTCCTCTCACCTTGAATCGAAAGCGTTTCTCCATTCGGAAGAGGAATGCGAATGATCTTTTCGCGGCAAACGATCTCTGCTTGATTCTTCGATAACCAATCCATCCCGATAACGATATCAAAACTTCCAAGCGTTACGGGTAGCAAATCTATGTCGAAAGAGTGATCCGACAAATTCAAAGTACATCCTTGCAACATCTCATCGGTTTCGATTAATTTACCATCGGCTAATTCTATTGTGTACTTACAGGTTAATGCGGTTGGTTTAGTGCCGAGTAATGAACTAAATTCGTTAGACACGAAACTCTTATCAGCACCAGTATCGAACAAAATAGAAGCATAGTGATCGTTAACGAGAAACGTACCCGTGACAATGTTCGGGTCCTGACGGGCTTCTCTGGCTCCAATGGAAAATGCCCGACCGCGTGCGTTGTTTCCACTAGTTTGCCTCAATTTTGGGCAGTCTTTTCGGAAGTGCCCAGTATTTCCACATTCAAAACATCCGCGGTTGGCTCCCGTGTTGGTGGTAGGGTCTGCCATTCGGCAATTTTTGGTTGCATGGCCAAAACACTTACACTTTTGGCACTTGGAATCTTCACATGTACCCTGATGATGGAAACCACACTTGTTACAGTTGGGTAGGTTTCCGACATACCCACCTCTTGGCTTCTTCTCAGTTGGGCCTGCAGCAAAGGCCTTAACCGTTTCTTGTTTCTTCTGAACAGGAGGCACATAAGTCTTGCCATGATTGTTATCCCATTTCCTCTTGTTATCATAGCTCTTCTCTCCCGCAGTCTTCTTCACAAACACACCCTGGCGTACCGCTTGATCTGTCAAGTCATGAGCTATTCTAACTGCATCCGAAATGGTGGCTGGCTTGGAAGAAGTCACCATGCTCTGAATTTGGGGTGCGAGGCCCCAAATATACCTTTCAATTCGCTTGTATTCAGGGGTGACCATATGTGGGCACAAGCGAGCAAGATCATGGAAACGAGTGGTATAGTTTGCCACATCCGGTCCATTCATGGTGTGATTCCAGAACTCAACTTCCAACTTCTGCAGTTCGTTACGTGGGCAATATTCGTCTGTAAGCATTTTCTTTAGTTCATCCCATGGGATTTGGTAAGCAGCATCAATCCCAATAGCCTGGGCATGAGTATTCCACCAGGAGAGTGCTTGACCCTCAAAAGTACACGTGGCATACTTGGTCTTGTTTTCTTCAACACAGTTACTAATACGTTGGACAGATTCCATCTTTTCAATCCAGCGCACTAGTCCCACAGCTCCTTCGTTACCGCGAAAGTTAAGCGGTTTGCAGTTCAGGAAAGCTTTGTAAGAGCAGCCTCTTACAGGTTCCTCGGTTCCTGTATTGCAACAGTTGTTACGTTATTAGCCATGTAATCATAATTTGTGACTCTTACGATCACAATCAGTCAAACTATCCTTTTTACCTCCGTTGGACTCTCGGTCACCACCAGACCCACTGGGTCTTCCAGCATTGTATTGTGCGATCGCATCGGCCACACGCTGCGCCACTAGCTGCTCGATTGCCTCTGAGCTCATGGGTGTTGTTGTGTCGGTGGTTCGATTGTCGGTACGTCTAGATCCTCTCTTTGGTGCCATGGTTTTCTTCTAGTCATAGATGATAAAAGAAATAAGACAATACATAAATAATTGTCAACACATGAACAGGAAATGTAAACAACCGTACAATCACGACAACAACCACAACGACAATCATAACAACAATCACAATCATCAATACAAATAGCCCATAAGATAGATCGCATAATCAGACGGAAATACTTGATACATAGTTCACAAAAGAAACAAAATGGGTGAGGGTACAAAACCTCCCCAGTACAAGTTTTCCTACTATGCCTACACTAAGTGAGCACAACCCGCTCACATAGGTCTATCTACGCCAATGTGCCACTGCGCTAGTCTGCATCACGGCAGCGGCAACCATGATGCAAATAGTGGCAAGCGCGGCAGCAGACGTGGCACGCTCCTCGGCTGCCACTACTCGCTGCTCTAAGGCAGCAACTCTCCTCTCTGCAGCTGCCTTTGCTGCTCCTCTACTGATAGTCTCATCTCCTGAGCGATCATCCTATCCTCCAGGGGAGTGAATCGCTGATCCAGAAGGCCAATGGACATGATCTCCACATACTGTACCTCAGCTACCTGTTCCAGTCGTCCTGTCATAGTCTGAATCCTCTCGTCCTCCTGGAGAGCTCTGATCTCGCCCTGCAGGTTCTGCATATCATGCTCGTGTCGCATGCCACGAGAAACAAGGATAGGGATAGCGTGCTCTACGGGTTCCTCATAGTACGACAGTGTCGTGGTGTGGTGGAGGACTCGCCAATCTCATGGGTAGAAGGTATCCACTCCTCATATGCCCAATCTCCCAAGGTTTGGGTACCCAACCGAAACTCTCGTCGTATCGGGGCCTCTTGGGCTCCCGATCAGTAGTAGTGCCTGTAGTCTCGGCTGGCTTCTTCGCTCCACCACTAGGGGTGTGAGCGATAGGGGTGGTGTGGGCGTCCATGGGAGCCTCCTCAGCTACAGGTGCCTCAACAGTCTTATCTGAAGTGGAGTGTCCGTAGAGTACCGTGTGTGGCACAGACTCCCCAGATCAAGTGTGATCATCCCCGGTGGCAGTCTCGCCTGTATCGCCCTCAACTGGGCTCTCTGGTATCTGCTCTGGGTCAGACTCATAGTCCTCCTCCGGGTCCTCATCAGTGTCAGGGATCTCCTCATCTGACACTGTAACCTCCTCCGTGGTGTCGCTGGACACCTCAACATGTAGTGGTGTGGCGGGTGGCGTCCCTGCTGGTGGCGGCGGCATGGCAGGTGGTGTCCCTGCTGGTGGCGGCAGCATGGCAGGTGGTGTCCCTGCTGGTGGCGGTGGTGGAAGTGTTATGGACGGGGTGTAATCCTCATCAGATGCATACACGTGGATGGGGTCAGATGCTGACGACATACCTGCAACATGGCAATTTCCGAATACTCCTAACGTGAGTTATGCAGGTGTATGTAATGTAATTGTAATGATATGAGCCTACGGTTATAGTCCAAGTCCACTAAATGCAACCTGGTTCTCTATAACCAATGGCTCTGATACCAATCTGTCACACCCCCAACCACGGCGGTAGCTACCGTGGGGCATGACGGTCATGGAAATCATCGTCACCGATTACATCGAACGACCACTAAGTGGTTTGAAAATCATACGTAGTAAATCATTTCAAAATACATAATTGTTTTACAATTTTTAGTGTGGAAGCAAATGTGGAAGTAATAATAGTTTCAAAATACGACATTTGGTAATGCTAAATGTCCAAGAGTAATTGTGTCCCTAAGTGGAAATGCGACTCCATGCAAGTATGCAGCTAACTTCCAAGCAATATCAATTACCTGAGAATACATGCGTAAAACGGGTCAACAAATAAGGTTGGTGAGTTCACAGGTTTTAATTGTAAAAGTAAATCGTTGTAATGGACCACAAGACTTTCTATGATTTGATTGTTGTACAGACAATGCTACAATATTACCATAAGCACACCGAAACCATAGCTAGACTGTAACTGTAAATGTAACTGTAATCCCATGCCTCTACCCATGCCTACCGAATACATGGGGGTGTTTAGGCTAATGATGCACCCGTTTTGACCTACAATCAAAGTTAGCGCGACTAACTCGGGTGGGGGTTGTCAAACCCGATAGTACTATCCATAATTACCACGCTTTGTGAAAGAACTAACGGTCCAGTTGTGAGGGGACTTAGTACGGTAAGTAAACCGCTTATGTAATATGTGAAATCATGTAAATGTAATTGTGTCAAATGAAAACTGTAAGTATGCATGTAAACTCCCCCAAAAGGAAAATAAGTAAAATGGGGCTGTGAAACTCACCTGAAACGTGAGTACTGGAAACGTGCAAGTAGCAAAAGTCCGAGAGTAAACCGACCTATGCGTGCCCTAGAATATAAAAGACACCTTAAAGTCTAAGTAATGATTCTACATGCAAGTTGGTCATGTAACAGTTTCACCCAACTCATTATATTATGTGTGTAAGTTTTGGTTTAAAATGTTTTGATTCGACGACCCGTTGGTGATATGTATTTGTTACCCGAAAATATATATTTACATAAAATAAATTTAAATTATAAATTCGATCATGTATATGTCTATAAGTAATTTGGTAACAACTTAGAGTTTGGTTTTTAATGTAAGATTTGACCCGACCCGAATCGTAACTCGTTACGAACGGTAAATAAATATATCATCTATATTTATTTAAAATAACGTTTTCGAAGCACGTCGTGATTTTATGTAAAAAAAGTAGTATTTATATTATTTCTACAAAATATAACTTTGAGAATTATTAGTCTTAAAATAATGTCAGCTTTCGTTTTACGACTAAAGTATATATATATATATATTTATAAAGTTATATATTTTAGAATATAGTCTCGGACGTTTTAAATAGTTACATTTACCAAATATTAATACCTAAAATTTATATGTTTCAAACTTCATAACTAGATCCCAGTAATACTAACTTTACAACTAGTAATAATACATATTTATAATTTGTCATAAGTTTTACCAAAATACCAACAACTTGAAAAGAAACTATATAGATATTTTAACACATGCTAAGGTCTCCAACTTAAACATTTATTTTAGTGCAAGAACCAATATTAAGTTATTATCAATATTTTTATACTAAAGTAAGGTTTATGTAGTTTTTAGTTTATAGAAAGCTCCATATTTTACAAATATGGATTTTCGGTTGGTGAAAGTTGGTACATAACAACTTGTAGGTAAAGAAATATAAAACAAGAGTAAAAATATAAATAAGTAGAAGGGTTTTCTCACTAGAAGCAAGCAAGGAAGAAGGATGAGTGAAGATGATGAGCTTGAAGCTTGAAACTTGACTCGATGTTGGATGTAAAAACCGTGAACAACACGTAGCACCCAAAGAAGATCAAAACCAATTTCTAGAGAGAGTTTTGGTGTGTGTAGTGTCTTTTAAGTGAGGATTATTTATAGTGGAGTTGAGTGTAAATGAAAGAGGCATGTCATCTTGGATTAAAATGTGGTTTTAAGAATGTGTAGGGAGGGTTTTCTTGTCATCGTGGACTTGACAGAAACAAAAAGAATGAGTTCATAGGTTTATTTATTAGATTTTTGTAGGTTTATAAATGGCCCCTCCAATTTGACATACGTCAGGAAGAAAGAATGAGATATGACTTTGAGTTTGATTTGTAATACTTGGTGATGTTCGTTTTGAGGGTGGGTCCTCTCTCTGTCGTACATCATGAATAAAAAGAAAGCATCCATGATGGTGTCATTTGTTGAATAAGGCTTGCAAATTGGTGGGGGTCCCCCTTTGAACCGTACATCTTGGAAAGGAAAAAAAATAAGAATCGCACGAGTGGGTATGGGGAAAGAAAAGATGGCTCATATTGTTAGTTGGATTGAAATTATGTATTGAAGGTGGCCCCCCCTCTTAACCGAAAATCAGGAAGAAAAGCATGTTGGTAAGATTGATTTTTGTAAATTTGGATTTTAGATGTGAAAAGGGTCCATGCTCGTAAATCATAGCAAAAAAAAAAAAATATATATATATATATATATATATATATAAATAGGGTTTTGAATATATACTAGATTAATAACATACGGGTATGGGTGGTAGCGGGTATGGGTTAGGCGCGACAAAAATCACACTTTTTATTAGAACCGAGTTTAATAAAACTATACATTATGTATATATTTAGGTTCTAAAAAGTAGTGTCAACACTTTGAAATATTTATTATAACATAAATATTAATTATCACCAACGTTCGTGTGTGTCGGTTATACTAAATGTGACCCGGTTATGAATGGACTTTGCTATGTATTAAACGACCTTAATTAACCAAAATTAAGTCTAACACGTATATGATGTATGCAATTTATTACTTATACGAGGACGGGTAATGACCTGAAATTGCCGGTTGTCACACAAGAGATGGAGGTAACTCGAGCTTGTAAGCCACTTTCCCAATCCTTTCAAGGATTTTGAATGGACCAACATATCGATGTGCTAACTTGCCTTTCTTTCCAAAACGGATCACGCCCTTCCACGGGGACACCTTAAGAAGAACAAGATCACCGACTTAGAATTCCAAGGGTTTTCGCCGTTTGTCGGCATAACTCTTTTGCCGACTCCTCGCTACTCGAATATTGTCACTGATTTGAATAATTTTGTCGGATGTTTCTTGAATTAACTCGGGACCGGTGATTTGTGCTTCACCAATCTCGTTCCAACAGATAGGCGAACGGCACTTGCGACCATAAAGAGCTTCGAATGGCGCCATGTTGATACTTGTGTGGTAGCTATTGTTGTAAGAAAACTCAATGAGGGATAGATGTGAATCCCAATTGCCACCAAAATCGATTACACAAGCTCTAAGCATGTCTTCAAGAGTTTGGATTGTTCGCACGGTTTGACCATTAGTTTGCGGATGGTAAGCCGTGCTCAAATCCAATCGAGTACCAAGTGCAGTTTGGAGAGATTGCCAAAATCGAGAAGTGAACCGGGCATCTCGATCAGATATTATGTTCAAAGGAACACCATGACGGCTCACAATTTCATCAATGTAAATTCGGGCTAGTTTCTCAACCCGATAGTCTTCACGGATAGGCAAGAAATGAGCAGATTTGGTGAGTCGATCAATGATCACCTAAATACTATCATAACCACTCGAGGTGCGAGGGAGTTTGGTAATAAAATCCATAGCTAGATTCTCCCATTTCCACACGGGAATTTCTGGTTGTTCGAGTAAACCAGATGGACGTTGATGTTCGGCTTTGACTTTGGAACAGGTTAAGCATTTGGCCACATAAAGTGCAATGTCTTTCTTCATACCGGGCCACCAATAATGTTGGCGAAGATCTTGGTACATTTTATCCGCACCAGGATGAATAGAATAACGAGTCTTGTGATCCTCATTCATGAGAAATGTACGGAGATCATCGCGATCGGGAACCCAAATACGGTTCAAGTAATATAGTAAGCCATTGGGTTTTGTTTCAAGAAGAAGTTCAACACCACACGACATTTCTTCATACATGTTACCCTCGGTTACCGAGACGTGTTGAGCTTCTAAAATACGGGTTTGAATATCGGTTTGAATACGGGCACAATGAAGCATAACATGTTCCTTTCGACTCAAAGCATCGGCTACAACATTCGCTTTGCTGGGATGGTAATGAATCTCGCAGTCGTAGTCGTTAAGGAGTTCGACCCAACGTCGTTGCCTGATATTAAGTTCCTTTTGGTTGAAAATATGTTGAAGACTTTTGTGGTCGGTGAACACCACACATTTCGTGCCATATAGGTAATGTCTCCAAATCTTTAACGCGAATACGACCGCACCCAACTCGAGATCGTGCGTCGTATAATTCTTCTCATGAATTTTGAGTTGCCTAGATGCATAAGCGATTACTTTGCCTCGTTGCATGAGGACACAACCAAGACCTTGGTTAGAAGCATCACAATAGACAACTAAATCATCATCTCCATCGGGGAGAGTCAATATGGGAGCATTGCACAGCTTTTGCTTGAGGGTTTGAAAAGCTTCTTCTTGTTTCGGTCCCCATTCATAAGTCTTACCCTTATGCGTCAAAGCGGTAAGGGGGACAGCAATCTTTGAGAAGTTTGAGATGAAACGACGATAATAACCCGCAAGACCAAGAAATGAACGAACTTCGGTAGGAGTCTTCGGGGCATTCCAATTCTTAACCGTTTCAATCTTAGCAGGATCAACATGAATTCCTTTGTCATTGACAATATGACCAAGAAATTGAACTTCCTTTAGCCAAAATTCACATTTGGAGAATTTGGCATAAAGTTGTTCCTTCTTTAAGAGATCCAAAACCAATCTAAGATGTTCTTCATGGTCGGCTTTAGTCTTGGAATAGATTAAGATATCCTCAATGAAAACGATCATGAATTTATCAAGGTACGGTTTGCACACACGATTCATGAGATCCATGAAAACTGCGGGTGCATTGGTTAGCCCGAAAGGCATAACCATGAACTCGTAATGACCATACCTTGTTCGAAAAGCAGTCTTAGGAATGTCATCTTCTTGAACACGAAGCTGATGATAATCGGATCGAAGATCGATCTTCGAGAAGCAAGTAGAACCTTGAAGTTGATCAAAGAGATCATCGATTCTAGGCAAAGGATAACGGTTCTTGATAGTAAGTTTGTTGAGTTCGCGGTAGTCAATACACATGCGAAATGATCCATCCTTCTTCTTAACAAATAAGACGGGTGCACCCCACGGTGAATGACTCGGACGGATGAATCCCTTGTCGGAGAGTTCTTGTAGTTGACTTGCAAGTTCTTGCATTTCAGAAGGTGCAAGATGATAGGGAGCTCTAGCAACGGGGTTAGCTCCCGGTATAAGATCAATACGGAACTCTACTTGACGAACGGGAGGAAGACCGGATAAATCCTTAGGAAAAACCTCGGGAAAATCTCGAATAATGGGAATGTCTTGGATACTCTTCTCCTTGACATCCTTTTGAACAATGTGAGCTAAGAAAGCAATGTACTTCTTTCGTAAGTACTTTTTGGCGGTAGTACACGACATCAACTTAAGTCCCTTGCAAGGCTTTTCACCAAAAACTCTTAAGGTTTCTCCCGATGGTAGCGGAATTTGGATACACTTTTCAAAGCAAATGACTTCGGCATGATGATTTGATAGCCAATCCATACCTATGATAATATCAAAGCTTCCTAGTGGCATTGGAACAAGGTTGATTGGGAATGTGTGATCATTAAGTTCTAAAGAGCAATCATAGATAATAGACTCAATTGTAAGAGAGTCACCATTTGCTACTTCAACGGTAAATGTTTTCTCTAATTGGGACCGAGTCTTTGCAAGTAAAGGTTCAAAATTAAGTGACACAAAACTTTTATCGGCTCCGGTATCGAATAAAATGGAGGCATATTGACTATTAACAAGAAACGTACCATTGACCACGTCATTGTTGGCTTGAGCTTCGTTGGCGTTTATGTTGAACGCACGCCCACGAGCTCCACCTTGCCTAGCATTTGCAAGTCTTGGACATTGATCACGAAAATGGTTCGGGTCACCACACTCATAGCAAGCATGCCCATTAGCAATGGCGGGAGCACCTTGGTTAGCCACTTGATGTAGGGTTCGGTTTGGAGGGTTGACTTGGCCCGTAAGGGCTTTGGTCCTACAAACACTGACCGTATGACCATATCTCCCACAATAAGTACAAAGGCGACATGGGATGTTTTGAGGATGATGAAAATTGCAGGTGGCACAAAGAGGGTAGATCCCAACATATGGCTTTTTAGCCGGCGCTTGAATCATAGGTGCAGTTTGGTTGACGGGAACAGCAGGAGTAACCACAGCAAAATTTCTAACCTTCCTCTTTCTATTATTGCGAGAAGGCTCGGTTGTGGCTTCTTTGTTGTGAGTAGGAGGGGTTACGGTTTCAGAAACTTTCTTAGTACGAATAGCAGGAGTAAGTGTTCCCGCTTTCACATGGTTATCAGTTAAGGTAGCGGCTAGACGAATAGCATCCTCCAGAGTAGCAGGATTTCTACCTAAGACAGTATCTTGGATTTGTCTTGGTAGCCCACCAATATACTTCTCGATACAACGGGACAAAGGAGTGACCATGTGGGGCACTAGAAGACCCAACTCATGGAACCGAGTTGTATATGCTAAGCTTTCCCCGCTATCTTGGGCAAGATCCCAAAATTCAGCTTCTAGCTTTTTCACTTCATTTCGAGGACAGAACTCCTCGGTCATAAGCCTTTTGACCTCATCCCAAGGTAAGGCTATAGCTACATCAACACCCCTATTTCTTTTCTCCCCATTCCACCATGTAAGTGCCCGTTTTTGTAGGACACTTGTAGCATGACGAACACGGAGGTTGTCGGGACAGTCACTATTGAGAAAGGTATTCTCAATGCTTTCAAACCATTGAAGGAGTCCAGTAGCTCCTTCGGTTCCATAAAACTTTAGGGGATTGCACGAGTTGAAGTGCTTGAAGGTGCATTGAGATGGATTATTACCACCATTTACACCATTTCCACCATTATTACCACTACTGCTTCCATTTCCACCATTGTTGCCATTGGTGGCACCATTGGCTTGGGTGAGTTGTGTCACCAATTGGGTGAGAATAGCAGCAATGTCGGTGTTGGCGTTGGTTGCGGGAGCACGACGAGGAGGCATTCTACAGATTGTCACAAGACAAGAAAAATTGTAAGAACTTATGAGATTTGATAGAATTTAATAGAATGAGATAACAAAAATAAAAATAGATATTCTTAGTTTGGATTGTACTCAAAAGTGACAAAATCACTTGAATACCATAACACATTAAGGTTAATTAAACTTATATAATTTTCAAGGAGACATGCTTTAGCCTATATGTAAACACTCATCTCGGGAATTCCCAGGAAAGCATACGGGTCCCTCGTTTGATTGGGATTTATGCGAAATGCTTTCCTAGACAGAAAACCCAAAATACAGGTGTCACCCTTCCAGATTGCACATGTCTTCAAATAATTTAACAAGTTTAAAAACCTTAACGAAGAAATAAAAAATATTTTAAAGATTTTTGCTTCAAGAATTTTTTCACATGTTTAGAAAAGATAAAGATAGAAGGAAGATAGAGATATTATGAGGTTTTAGAATATAAGAAAGGATATTATTTATTTAATTATTAAGAATATCCTAATAAGTCATGGATTTAAAACACATAAGTCATCATAATGCAATAATAAGTAATCATACTAAACATGTAACATATAACATATAGTACATAGCATGTAACACATAGCACAAAAATCATGAAGCATAGTATAAGTGGGTGTCCTAAAGTTATAGTCTAGGTCAAGGTGTCTAATAACCTAATTCCCTATAACCAAGGCTCTGATACCAATCTGTCACACCCCGACCGATGGCGGAATCATCAGGGCGGGACATGTAAGACTGTTCATAGCACTGTTCATAGCACATGGCCGAACCGCATCAACATTATACGCAAAAATATTACCGTCGTTCGTCATACTTGTTTGACCTTGCAAAGCTTGAGCCTTCAACACCGAACAATAGTTTTTTTCAATGTGATTCTTCAAAGTCGTGTTTGTATCTTTTCCAAAAAAAATGCCCGCACAACATGCACTGGGCCTTAGAAACACCGTTCGACATTTCACATAAATCGAAATGTTGCCAAACATTGGGATTCCTTGTAGTAGGTGTCACACCCCGACCGATGGCGGAATCATCGGGGCGGGACATGTAAGACGGTTCATAGCACATGGTTTACTAAATTGAAATATATTAAAGTTAAATTTCCATTACAAATAATCCAAGTACAAACCAAATTCAAACAAGAAACATAAAACAACTCATAAAGTTCTTGATTTAAATTGCTAAGTCCAAATCCTATGTTGAACACGTCTTGAATCAATCTCACATATTGGGGCCTGAAACATGAATAAAATAAAGTCAACTAAATAGTTGGTGAGTATAACACAGTTGTATGTAGATAGCATATAGTTGAAAACAAATCCTTTACAAAACATGATAAAATAAGGCATTTATGGGGAGCAGCTATTGTGTAACCATGTACAACCAAACCTTGTAACTAGCATGCAAAAATTGTGTTGTCGGTTTCAATCACCGCGCACCATGGGTGGGTTTGTCAGACTCAATAGATCTATCATTGAAAACCGTCGGCTTGTATAGTTAATGATTGCACATAATAGCATACAAAGGTTAGCACACCTAGCACTCGGGCACAAAGCTCAAATTTTGCACACATGTATGTAGATAGGATTTTTGCACTTGTGTTGTTTGTGTAAATGTAAATGTGTAATGTGTAATGTGTATAGAGTTCATGTTCCAAGAAAGGTGTGTCGAATTCAAGTTTAAAACATAAAAATATACAGGACTGATTCTGTCAAAACGAAATGACAGTATCGAAACTATAGTTTCGATACCTGTTTCTCAATCGAAACTAGGAGTTTCGATACCAGTCTGATCGAAACTAGGAGTTTCGATACCTGTTTCTCAATCGAAACTAGGTAGTTTCGATACCTAGTACTCAATCGAAACTAGATAGTTTCGATACCCAGTTTGCTTAATCGAAACTAGGTAGTTTCGACATCTGTTCTGTTCTGTCCTGTTCAATCGAAACTAGGTAGTTTCGATACCTGGTCATCAGTTCCATTTAGCAGTAACTTAGAACTATTTTTACAACAAAAAAAGTGTTGAACAACTAAGAGGATATTTTAAACAAAAACAACCAGATTTACAAAGTCGGTGAACAATTTGCAATATGAGACGTTCGGTCTTAACACAATTTACCCTTTGGTATCTAGGGTACAAATAGTCAAGTTGACTAGAACAAATATCGTTACAAGCATACACAAACTCAAGGTGAGTTTCACGGCCCCTTTTTACCGTTTTGTACTATTTGGGGGAAAAACATACTTATAACTATTTTTATATGATAACAAGAAAACAAGACCCGACCTTTATGTATGCATGAGTGAACACATTTGGAGCTCGTAAAGTCCCCTGATCATCATATTTATAACCATTAGCTATAGATTAGCCTGAGATTCTATGGATAGTACTATTGGGTCTGACACCCCCGGTCATGGTTAGTCGCGCTAACCATGGGTCCCTCTGGCCAAATGACTGCATAGTGTTCTAATATTGCTCGTGAGGTACGAGTAAGGGGCAAAACACCTGGTCTTGGTTTGGTTATGCCTCATGTATGTACATATTATTTGTATTCCTAGCTAGTTTACAAATGGGTCAAACATTACTTGTTTTGTTTATCATATACATAAAATCATTTTCATGCAATTGGTTTGCTCATTGTATTCATATATAAAACCTGTGAACTCACCAACCTAGTGTTGACATTTTCAAGTATGTTTTTTAGGAAATTAATCGCGGCAACAAGAGTAATACTACGTAGGGTTCATGCATACATGGTGGATACAACTTTTGAAGATTTTTTTGTATAACCCATGATGTTCGGGTCATATTTGCAAAATCTTACTAATTTGTAACTTCAACTACTATTTTGGGCTGTAAAACCTTAAACTTAATTTATGTATCCAGTTGTATGTATGCGTTTGCAATAATTATATGCTTTGAAAAACCATGAACGTCGCGCCTCGCGTTTCCGCCTTGGCGGGGTGTGACAGATTGGTACCAGAGCCATTAATTATAGCGAACTAGGAGTCTAAAAACTGAACCTAGTCTATAATTTAAATGACTCGCTGAGACGTTTTTCATTGCATATGCATTTCATAACTTATCATCATATTGTACGGATATCGTAGACACTGAATATCGTCACACACTAACCCCATTTCGACTTCAGACCCATGGCACCCAAAAGAAGGACACCGCGTGACACTACTGGTGAAAACAACACGACGATTTCCGCAGAAGTTGAGAAACTCATATCACAACGTGTAGCCGCCGCCTTGGAGCAGTACGAAGCCAATCGGAATAACGTCGGAGGAAATGGTAGTGGTAGCGGAGGAGGTGCAGGAGGCAGTGGCACTGCTGGAGGTTCTGGAGGTAACAGAATGTGTAATCACCTCTGTAACACAGTCACGATCTAAGTTAACAACATTATTAAAATATTGACTTGTGACCCTACAGATGCTTCGAACAAGAAGTGCACTTATAAGGCCTTTCTATCTTGCAACCCTCGCAACTTCAATGGCACCGAGGGTGCAGTAGGCCTGATGAGGTAGATTGAGAAGATGGAATCTGTGATTGATATTAGTGAATGCACAGCTGACTGTATGGTGAAATATGCCACTTGCACACTTGCTGACAAAGCATTAACCTGGTGGAATTCTCAGAGGAAAACATTGGGAAGACAGACTGCCTACCAGCTATCTTGGGATTATCTAAAGGCCATGATGATCGAGGAGTACTGTCCTCGAAATGAATTGCAGAAAATCGAAACTGAAATGTGGAACCTTCAGATGATAGGAGATGATGTGGCTGGTTACACTGACAGGTTCAATGAACTAGCAATCTTGGTGCCACACATGGTCACGCCAGAGTACAAAAAGGTTGAAAGGTACTTGTGGGGTCTTGCACCTCAAATTCGTAGTATGGTGACTTCGTCGAACCCCATGGATACCAAGAGTGCCATAGTCTTAGCCTACAAACTAACGGATGATGTTGTTCGTAATGGTTTGTTCGAGAAAAAGGAAAATGAGGAAAGAAAGTTAGGAGAAAAGAGGAAATGGGTGGGAAAACCAAATAACCAATTTAGGAATCAAGCCTATAAGAGACAAGAGACTGTGAAAGCTTTTGCCGCTAACGCTGTGGAGAAAAGGGGTTATGCTGGCCCCCAACCGAGGTGTGATAAGTGCGGGTATCACCATGTGGGGAAATGCACTCAATGTGAAAGGTGTAGAAAGTTTGGGCATCGAGCGCAGACATGTCGACTCAATGCCAACCCCACCGATAAGATTAAGCAAGGATGCTACGAATGTGGAGATCTGAAGCACTATAGGAAAGATTGCCCCAAGTTGAATAATCAGAATAACAATCAGGCCCGAGGAAGAGCGTTCGTGATGGGAGCTGGGGACGCACACCAGGACCCTGACATTGTCACTGGTACGTTCCGGATAAACAATCATTATGCTTCTATACTTTTCGATACGGGTGCAGATATGAGTTTTGTGTCAAATGACTTTAAGTCCCTACTTGGTATTAAGCCCAGCAAACTAGACCAAAATTATACAATTGAATTAGCAAACGGGAAATTAATTAAAACCGAAGAAGTCATTCAGGGTTGTACTCTATGTTTGAAAGACCACACCTTTAGTATAGACCTGTTACCTATTGACTTGGGAAGTTTTGACGTTGTTATTGGTATGGATTGGTTGTCGAAGAATCACGCCGAGATCGTTTGTTTTGAGAAGATTGTTCATATTCCTCTCCCAAACGGAGAAGTTCTTTCGGTACAAGGCGAGAAAAGTAGAGTGACATTGAAGATGATAAACTGCATGAAAGCCCGTAAGTATCTACGTAAAGGCTATTGCGTGTTCCTGGCTCACGTCGTCGAGAAGAAACCCGAGAAACGTCGACTTGAAGACCTACCAATCGTTAAGAATTACCCCGAAGTTTTTCCTGAAGACTTACCTGGATTACCACCACCAAGGCAAGTCGAATTCTGAATCGACTTAGTACCAGGAGCCGCCCCGGTTGCACGATCACCGTATCGATTAGCACCTTCTGAAATGCAGGAATTATCAAATCAACTCCAGGAGTTTCTTGATAAAGGTTTCATAAGACCGGAGCTCCCAGGGTGAGAAACTCCGGTCTTGTTCGTAAAGAAAAAGGATGGAACCTTTAGGATGTGTATTGATTACCGGGAATTAAACAAGCTTACAATCAAAAACCGATACCCACTTCCTCAAATAGATGATTTGTTTGATCAACTACAAGGTTCCAGTTTCTATTCTAAAATTGATCTACGATCGGGGTATCATCAACTAAGAATCCAAGAAGAAGATATACCAAAAACGGCATTTAGGACTCGTTACGGTCACTACGAGTTCCTAGTTATGCCATTTGGTTTGACGAACGCACCAGCTGTTTTCATGGATCTCATGAACCGCGTGTGCAAGCCATACTTGGATAAATTCGTGATAGTATTTATTGATGATATATTAATATATTCACGAACCAAGGAGGATCATGAACATCATTTGAAATTAATCTTAGAACTACTCAGGAACGAGAAACTTTACGCTAAATTCTCTAAGTGCGAGTTTTGGATCCGAGAAGTGCATTTTCTTGGACATGTCATCAACAAGGAAGGAATTCACGTTGATCCATCTAAAATAGAAGCGATCAAAAACTGGGAAGCACCAAAGACTCCGACCGAAGTGCGTCAATTTTTGGGTTTGGCAGGCTATTACAGGCGATTCATCGAGAATTTTTCAAAGATAGCCTTACCTTTGACCACGTTAACTCAGAAGGACAAAAAGTTTGATTGGACTGATAAACAAGAATCAGCTTTTCAATTACTGAAGCAGAAGCTGTGTAGTGCACCGATCTTATCCCTTCCTGAGGGAATCGACAACTTTGTCATATACTGCGATGCATCACACCAAGGACTTGGTTGTGTGTTAATGCAAAGAGACAAAGTCATCGCATATGCCTCACGACAACTAAAAGTGCACGAAAAGAATTATACGACCCATGACTTGGAGTTGGGTGCAGTTGTGTTTGCACTCAAGATTTGGAGACATTATCTTTACGGCACAAGATGCACTATCTTTACTGATCACAAGAGTCTTCAACATATCTTTGATCAAAAAGAACTTAACATGAGACAACGTCGTTGGGTAGAACTACTAAACGACTATGATTGTGATATCAAGTACCATCCCGGGAAAGCCAATGTCGTAGCAGACGCCTTAAGTCGCAAGGAACGAGTTAAAACTCTTCGTGTTCGTGCCCTAGGATTAACAATTCATACGAGTCTTACTACTCAAATCCGAATGGCACAACACGAAGCACTTAAGGAAAAGAACATCCAAAATGAAGCACTACGTGGAATGATCAAACAATTGGAGTCTAAGTCAGATGATACGTTTTACTTCATGGACAGAATTTGGGTGCCGAGTAACGATAACTTACGTGGGTTGATTATGGATGAAGCCCACAAGTCCAGGTACTCCATTGACCCAGGTTCAGATAAGATGTATAAGGATCTAAAAGAATTATATTGGTGGCCCAATATGAAAGGAGATATTGCCACATATGTCAGTAAATGCTTAACGTGTTCAAAAGTAAAAGCCGAACATCAGAAACCATCTGGCTTGTTACAACAACCTGAAATTACCCAATGGAAATGGGAACAGATTTCTATGGATTTCATCACGAAATTACCCAAGACGTCCAGTGGTTATGATACCATATGGGTAATTGTCGACCGTTTAACAAAATCATCTCATTTTCTACCTATCAAAGAGACGGATAAAACCGAGAAACTTGCAAAGCTTTATATCAAGGAAATTGTAGCTAGGCATGGAGTGCCAATTTCTATTATCTTTGATAGAGACAGCAGATTCGTGTCTAGAATCTGGAAATCATTACAAGAAGCCATGGGCACACGTCTTGACATGAGCACGGCATATCACCCACAAACAGATGGTCAAAGCGAAAGGACCATTCAAACTTTAGAGGATATGCTGCGTGCGTGTGTAATTGATTTCGGAGGTAATTGGGATACTCATTTACCGTTGGCAGAGTTTTCCTATAATAACAGCTACCACACAAGCATCAAGGCAGCTCCGTTTGAAGCTTTATATGGTCGTAAATGCCGCTCACCGCTATGTTGGGCGAAAGTTGGTGAAAAACATTTAACAGGCCCTGAGATTGTCCAGGAAACCACTGATAAGATCTTCAAAATTAAGGACCGTCTGAAAGCGGCCCGAGACAGACAAAAGAGCTATGCGGATAACAGAAGGAAACCATTAGAATTTCAAATTGGTGACCGAGTTATGTTAAAAGTCTCACCATGGAAAGGCGTTGCAAGGTTTGGTAACCGTGGTAAGCTCAACCCTAGATACGTTGGACCTTTTGAAATACTAGCTAGGGTTGGCCCTGTAGCTTACAAGCTTAAGTTGCCACAAGAACTAAGCAATGTACATGATACGTTTCATGTATCAAATCTCAAGAAGTGTTTATCAGACGAGACGTTAATTATACCGCCTGATGAGATTCACATAGACGACAGGTTGCATTTCATCGAGGAACCGATTGAGATATCAGATTGGAAAGTTCAAAGGCTGAGACGCAGTCGAATCAAACTGGTTAAGGTACGTTGGAACTCAAAACGTGGTCCTGAGTATACATGGGAACGAGAAGATCAAATGAAGACGAAATACCCCTCCTTGTTCAAGGATACACCAATTCAAGAAGACACGAATTGAATTTCGGGACGAAATTCTTTTAACATGGGGAGAATGTGACACCCGACATTTCAGGTCAACATCCGTACACGATATAAACGAGTTTATATTATATTTGTTTTCGTGATTTCCCTAATTGCATAAATTAGGACATTAAAGTCTAAGAAAAGCCGTACGTTGTTTCATTTCATATTTTGGTAATTTTAGGAGTTGCCGGTTCACATACCCGTATAACCAGACTAAATACGAACGTTAGTAATTAAATTAAATAACCAAGAAAAATATCTAGACATATATATTACACGAACTTTACGTTGGACAATAACTCATTTTTAGATTAAAATAAATATAAAAATACGTAAAAGTAAACTAACGAACTCTTTCGAAGATATTACCTAGTAGCGTCAACTTTAGATATTTATACCTACAAATAATCACCACAACGAATTATACAATCCAAGATTTCAATATCTTTCGTTAACGAGCCATAAACTTAATAAATTTATAATACCATGGGGAACCTAAACCAAATTAAATTACCCCTTTTATATCTCTAATTGATATTAATACCATTAATAAATTAATTCTTAAATCTAATCATTATTAACTCAAACCACCCTTGACTTTCTCGACCAAAATCCTAGGGAATACTCCATTCCCACTCCCTGCGACCCATATCCCATACCATACCTGAGAAAACTCAGATAAAACCATACCTCCTCAGTTTCAAAATTTCACAATCCCTTTCATACTTCTCATTTTCTTATGGTAATTTCCCCACATTCCTTCAAGTCAAAGTCCAGTTTAAGGCAAAATCCACCATATTTCGGTGCGCTATAAGAAGAATTCCAAGTGGTTTCCTCACGAATCAAGCTAAGGAACTCAAGATCATTCTCTGTTTTCTCTCAAAATCATCATCTCTGTTTAGAGGTAAAAACTCGATACCATCCATATTATTTTCTTTAAAACCGTAGCTAAACACACAAATCGTTCAAACACAAGTAAGATAACAAGAAAGGTGTGTCGAATTCAAGTTTAAAACATAAAAATATGCAGGACTGATTCTGTCAAAACGAAATGACAGTATCGAAACTATAGTTTCGATACCTGTTTCTCCATCGAAACTAGGAGTTTCGATACCTGTTTCTCAATCGAAACTAGGTAGTTTCGATACCTAGTACTCAATCGAAACTAGATAGTTTCGATACCCAGTTTGCTTAATCGAAACTAGGTAGTTTCGACATCTGTTCTGTTCTGTCCTGTTCAATCGAAACTAGGTAGTTTCGATACCTGGTCATCAGTTCCATTTAGTAGTAACTTAGAACTATTTTTACAACAAAACAAGTGTTGAACAACTAAGAGAATATTTTAAACAAAAACAACCAGATTTACAAAGTCGGTGAACAATTTGCAATATGAGACGTTCGGTCTTAACACAATTTACCCTTTGGTATCTAGGGTACAAATAGTCAAGTTGACTAGAACAAATATCGTTACAAGCATACACAAACTCAAGGTGAGTTTCACGGCCCCTTTTTACCGTTTTGTACTATTTGGGGGAAAAACATACTTATAACTATTTTTATATGATAACAAGAAAACAAGACCCGACCTTTATGTATGCATGAGTGAACACATTTGGAGCTCGTAAAGTCCCCTGATCATCATATTTATAACCATTAGCTATAGATTAGCCTGAGATTCTATGGATAGTACTATTGGGTCTAACACCCCCGGTCATGGTTAGTCACGCTAACCATGGGTCCCTCTGGCCAAATGACTGCATAGTGTTCTAATATTGCTCGTGAGGTACGAGTGAGGGGCAAAACACCTGGTCTTGGTTTGGTTATGCCTCATGTATGTACATATTATTTGTATTCCTAGCTAGTTTACAAATGGGTCAAACATTACTTGTTTTGTTTATCATATACATAAAATCATTTTCATGCAATTGGTTTGCTCATTGTATTCATATATAAAACCTGTGAACTCACCAACCTAGTGTTGACATTTTCAAGTATGTTTTTCAGGAAATTAATCGCGGCAACAAGAGTAATACTACGTAGGGTTCATGCATACATGGTGGATACAACTTTTGAAGATTTTTCTTGTATAACCCATGATGTTCGGGTCATATTTGCAAAATCTTACTAATTTGTAACTTCAACTACTATTTTGGGCTGTAAAACCTTAAACTTAATTTATGTATCCAGTTGTATGTATGCGTTTGCAATAATTATATGCTTTGAAAAACCATGAACGTCGCGCCTCGCGTTTCCGCCTTGGGGGGTGTGACAGATTGGTATCAGAGCCATTAATTAAAGCGAACTAGGAGTCTAAAAACTGAACCTAGTCTATAATTTAAATGACTCGCTGAGACGTTTTTCATTGCATATGAATTTCATAACTTATCATCATATTGTACGGATATCGTAGACACTGAATATCGTCACACACTAACCCCATTTCGACTTCAGACCCATGGCACCCAAAAGAAGGACACCGCGTGACACTACTTGTGAAAACAACACGACGATTTCCGCAGAAGTTGAGCAACTCATATCACAACGTGTAGCCGCCGCCTTGGAGCAGTACGAAGCCAATCGGAATAACGTCGGAGGAAATGGTAGTGGTAGCGGAGGAGGTGCAGGAGGCAGTGGCACTGCTGGAGGTTCTGGAGGTAACAGAATGTGTAATCACCTCTGTAACACAGTCACGATGTAAGTTAACAACATTATAAAAATATTGACTTGTGACCCTACAGATGCTTCGAACAAGAAGTGCACTTATAAGGGCTTTCTATCCTGCAACCCTCGCAACTTCAATGGCACCGAGGGTGAAGTAGGCCTGATGAGGTGGATTGATAAGATGGAATCTGTGATTGATATTAGTGAATGCACAGCAGACAGTATGGTGAAATATGCCACTTGCACACTTGCTGACAAAGCATTAACCTGGTGGAATTCTCAGAGGAAAACATTGGGAAGACAGACTGCCCACCAGCTATCTTGGGATGATCTAAAGGCCATGATGATCGAGGAGTATTGTCCTCGAAATGAATTGCAGAAAATCGAAACTGAAATGTGGAACCTTCAGATGATAGGAGATGATGTGGCTGGTTACACTGACAGGTTCAATGAACTAGCAATCTTGGTGCCACACATGGTCACGCCAGAGTACAAAAAGGTTGAAAGGTACTTGTGGGGTCTTGCACCTCAAATTCGTAGTATGGTGACTTCGTCGAACCCCATGGATACCAAGAGTGCCATAGTCTTAGCCTACAAACTAAGGGATGATGTTGTTCGTAATGGTTTGTTCGAGAAAAAGGAAACTGAGGAAAGAAAGTTAGGAGAAAAGAGGAAATGGGTGGGAAAACCAAATAACCAATTTAGGAATCAAGCCTATAAGAGACAAGAGACTGTGAAAGCTTTTGCTGCTAACGCTGTGGAGAAAAGGGGTTATGCTGGCCCCCAACCGAGGTGTGATAAGTGCGGGTATCACCATGTGGGGAAATGCACTCAATGTGAAAGGTGTAGAAAGTTTGGGCATCGAGCGCAGACATGTCGACTCAATGCCAACCCCACCGATAAGATTAAGCAAGGATGCTACGAATGTGGAGATCTGAAGCACTACAGGAAAGATTGCCCCAAGTTGAAAAATCAGAATAACAATCAGGCCCGAGGAAGAGCGTTCGTGATGGGAGCTGGGGACACACGCAAGGACCTTGACATTGTCACTGGTACGTTCCTGATAAACAATCATTATGCTTCTATACTTTTCGATACGGGTGCAGATATGAGTTTTGTGTCAAATGACTTTAAGTCCCTACTTGGTATTAAGCCCAGCAAACTAGACCAAAATTATACAATTGAATTAGCAAACGGGAAATTAATTAAAACCGAAGAAGTCATTCAGGGTTGTACTCTATGTTTGAAAGACCACACCTTTAGTATATACCTGTTACCTATTGACTTGGGAAGTTTTGACGTTGTTATTGGTATGGATTGGTTGTCGAAGAATCACGCCGAGATCGTTTGTTTTAAGAAGATTGTTCATATTCCTCTCCCAAACGGAGAAGTTCTTTCGGTACAAGGCGAGAAAAGTAGAGTGGCATTGAAGAAGATAAACTTCATGAAAGCCCGTAAGTATCTACGTAAAGGGTATTGCGTGTTCCTGGCTCACGTCGTCGAGAAGAAACCCGAGAAACGTCGACTTGAAGACCTACCAATCGTTAAGAATTACCCCGAAGTTTTTCCTGAAGACTTACCTGGATTACCACCACCGAGGCAAGTCAAATTCCGAATCGACTTAGTACCAGGAGCCGCCCCGGTTGCGCGATCACCGTATCGTTTAGCACCTTCTGAAATGCAGGAATTATCAAATCAACTCTAGGAGTTGCTTGATAAAGGTTTCATAAGACCGGAGCTCCCAGGGTGAGAAACTCCGGTCTTGTTCGTAAAGAAAAAGGATGGAACCTTTAGGATGTGTATTGATTACCGGGAATTAAACAAGCTTACAATCAAAAACCGATACCCACTTCCTCAAATAGATGATTTGTTTGATCAACTACAAGGTTCCAGTTTCTATTCTAAAATTGATCTACGGTCGGGGTATCATCAACTAAGAATCCAAGAAGAAGATATACCAAAAACGGCATTTAGGACTCGTTACGGTCACTACGAGTTCCTAGTTATGCCATTTGGTTTGACGAACGCACCAGCTGTTTTCATGGATCTCATGAACCGCGTGTGCAAGCCATACTTGGATAAATTCGTGATAGTATTTATTGATGATATATTAATATATTCACGAACCAAGGAGGATCATGAACATCATTTGAAATTAATCTTAGAACTACTCAGGAACGAGAACTTACGCTAAACTCTCTAAGTGCGAGTTTTGGATCCGAGAAGTGCATTTTCTTGGACATGTAATCAACAAGGAAGGAATTCACGTTGATCCATCTAAAATAGTAGCGATCAAAAACTGGGAAGCACCAAAGACTCCGACCGAAGTGCGTCAATTTTTGGGTTTGGCAGGCTATTACAGGCGATTCATCGAGAATTTTTCAAAGATAGCCTTACCTTTGACCACGTTAACTCAGAAGGACAAAAAGTTTGATTGGACTGATAAACAAGAATCAGCTTTTCAATTACTGAAGCAGAAGCTGTGTAGTGCACCGATCTTATCCCTTCCTGAGGGAATCGACAACTTTGTCGTATACTGCGACGCATCACACCAAGGACTTGGTTGTGTGTTAATGCAAAGAGACAAAGTCATCGCATATGCCTCACGACAACTAAAAGTGCACGAAAAGAATTATATGACCCATGACTTGGAGTTGGGTGCAGTTGTGTTTGCACTCAAGATTTGGAGACATTATCTTTACGGCACAAGATGCACTATCTTTACTGATCACAAGAGTCTTCAACATATCTTTGATCAAAAAGAACTTAACATGAGACAACGTCGTTGGGAAGAACTACTAAACGACTATGATTGTAATATCAAGTACCATCCCGGGAAAGCCAATGTCGTAGCAGACGCCTTAAGTCGCAAGGAACGAGTTAAAACTCTTCGTGTTCGTGCCCTAGGATTAACAATTCATACGAGTCTTACTACTCAAATACGAATGGCACAACACGAAGCACTTAAGGAAAAGAACATCCAAAATGAAGCACTACGTGGAATGATCAAACAATTGGAGTCTAAGTCAGATGATACGTTTTACTTCATGGACAGAATTTGGGTACCGAGTAACAGTAACTTACGTCGGTTGATTATGGATGAAGCCCACAAGTCCAGGTACTCCATTCACCCAGGTTCAGATAAGATGTATAAGGATCTAAAAGAATTATATTGGTGGCCCAATATGAAAGGAGATATTGCCACATATGTCAGTAAATGCTTAACGTTTTCAAAAGTAAAAGCCGAACATCAGAAACCATCTGGCTTGTTACAACAACCTGAAATTCCCCAATGGAAATGGGAACAGATTTCTATGGATTTCATCACGAAATTACCCAAGACGTCCAGTGGTTATGATACCATATGGGTAATTTTCGACCGTTTAACAAAATCATCTCATTTTCTACCTATCAAAGAGACGGATAAAACTGAGAAACTTGCAAAGCTTTATATCAAGGAAATTGTAGCTAGGCATGGAGTGCCAATTTCTATTATCTCTGATAGAGACAGCAGATTCGTGTCTAGAATCTGGAAATCATTACAAGAAGCCATGGGCTCACGTCTTGACATGAGCACGGCATATCACCCACAAACAGATGGTCAAAGCGAAAGGACCATTCAAACTTTAGAGGATATGCTGCGTGCGTGTGTAATTGATTTCGGAGGTAATTGGGATACTCATTTACCGTTGGCAGAGTTTTCCTATAATAACAGCTACCACACAAGCATCAAGGCAGCTCCGTTTGAAGCTTTATATGGTCGTAAATGCCGCTCACCGCTATGTTGGGCGAAAGTTGGTGAAAAACATTTGACAGGCCCTGAGATTGTCCAAGAAACCACTGATAAGATCTTCAAAATTAAGGACCGTCTGAAAGCGGCCCGAGACAGACAAAAGAGCTATGCGGATAACAGAAGGAAACCATTAGAATTTCAAATTGGTGACCGAGTTATGTTAAAAGTCTCACCATGGAAAGGCGTTGCAAGGTTTGGTAACCGTGGTAAGCTCAACCCTAGATATGTTGGACCTTTTGAAATACTAGCTAGGGTTGGCCCTGTAGCTTACAAGCTCAAGTTGCCACAAGAACTAAGCAATGTACATGATACGTTTCATGTATCAAATCTCAAGAAGTGTTTATCAGACGAGACGTTAAATATACCGCCTGATGAGATTCACATAGACGACAGGTTGCATTTCATCGAGGAACCGATTGAGATATCAGATTGGAAAGTTCAAAGGCTGAGACGCAGTCGAACCAAACTGGTTAAGGTACGTTGGAACTCAAAACGTGGTCCTGAGTATACATGGGAACGAGAAGATCAAATGAAGACGAAATACCCCTCCTTGTTCAAGGATACACCAATTCAAGAAGACACGAATTGAATTTCGGGACGAAATTCTTTTAACATGGGGAGAATGTGACACCCGACATTTCAGGTCAACATCCGTACACGATATAAACGATTTTATATTATATTTGTTTTCGTGATTTCCCTAATTGCATAAATTAGGACATTAAAGTCTAAGAAAAGCCGTACGTTGTTTCATTTCATATTTTGGTAATTTTAGGAGTTGCCGGTTCACATACCCGTATAACCAGACTAAATACGAACGTTAGTAATTAAATTAAATAACCAAGAAAAATATCTAGACATATATATTACACGAACTTTACGTTGGACAATAACTCATTTTTAGATTAAAATAAATATAAAAATACGTAAAAGTAAACTAACGAACTCTTTCGAAGATATTACCTAGTAGCGTCAACTTTAGATATTTATACCTACAAATAATCACCACAACGAATTATACAATCCAAGATTTCAATATCTTTCGTTAACGAGCCATAAACTTAATAAATTTATAATATCGTGGGGAACCTAAACCAAATTAAATTACCCCTTTTAAATCTCTAATTGAAATTAATACCATTAATAAATTAATTCTTAAATCTAATCATTATTAACTCAAACCACCCTTGACTTTCTCAACCAAAATCCCAGGGAATACTCCATTCCCACTCCCTGCGACCCATATCCCATACCATACCTGAGAAAACTCAGATAAAACCATACCTCCTCAGTTTCAAATTTTCACAATCCCTTTCATACTTCTCATTTTCTTACGGCAATTTCCCCACATTCCTTCAAGTCGAAGTCCAGTTTACGGCAAAATCCACCATATTTCGGTGCGCTATAAGAAGAATTCCAAGTGGTTTCCTCAAGAATCAAGCTAAGGAACTCAAGATCATTCTCTGTTTTCTCTCAAAATCATCATCTCTGTTTAGAGGTAAAAACTCGATACCATCCATATTATTTTCTTTAAAACCGTAGCTAAACACACAAATCGTTCGAACGCAAGTAAGATAACAAGAAAGGTGTGTCGAATTCAAGTTTAAAACATAAAAATATGCAGGACTGATTCTGTCAAAACGAAATGACAGTATCGAAACTATAGTTTCGATACCTGTTTCTCAATCGAAACTAGGAGTTTCGATACCAGTCTGATCGAAACTAGGAGTTTCGATACCTGTTTCTCAATCGAAACTAGGTAGTTTCGATACCTAGTACTCAATCGAAACTAGATAGTTTCGATACCCAGTTTGCTTAATCGAAACTAGGTAGTTTCGACATCTGTTCTGTTCTGTCCTGTTCAATCGAAACTAGGTAGTTTCGATACCTGGTCATCAGTTCCATTTAGTAGTAACTTAGAACTATTTTTACAACAAAACAAGTGTTGAACAACTAAGAGAATATTTTAAACAAAAACAACCAGATTTACAATGTCGGTGAACAATTTGCAATATGAGACGTTCGGTCTTAACACAATTTACCCTTTGGTATCTAGGGTACAAATTGTCAAGTTGACTAGAAGAAATATCGTTACAAGCATACACAAACTCAAGGTGAGTTTCACGGCCCCTTTTTACCGTTTTGTACTATTTGGGGGAAAAACATACTTATAACTATTTTTATATGATAACAAGAAAACAAGACCCGACCTTTATGTATGCATGAGTGAACACATTTGGAGCTCGTAAAGTCCGCTGATCATCATATTTATAACCATTAGCTATAGATTAGCCTGAGATTCTATGGATAGTACTATTGGGTCTGACACCCCCGGTCATGGTTAGTCGCGCTAACCATGGGTCCCTCTGGCCAAATGACTGCATAGTGTTCTAATATTGCTCATGAGGTACGAGTGAGGGGCAAAACACCTGGTCTTGGTTTGGTTATGCCTCATGTATGTACATATTATTTGTATTCCTAGCTAGTTTACAAATGGGTCAAACATTACTTGTTTTGTTTATCATATACATAAAATCATTTTCATGCAATTGGTTTGCTCATTGTATTCATATATAAAACCTGTGAACTCACCAACCTAGTGTTGACATTTTCAAGTATGTTTTTCAGGAAATTAATCGCGGCAACAAGAGTAATACTACGTAGGGTTCATGCATACATGGTGGATACAACTTTTGAAGATTTTTCTTGTATAACCCATGATGTTCGGGTCATATTTGCAAAATCTTACTAATTTGTAACTTCAACTACTATTTTGGGCTGTAAAACCTTAAACTTAATTTATGTATCCAGTTGTATGTATGCGTTTGCAATAATTATATGCTTTGAAAAACCATGAACGTCGCGCCTCGCGTTTCTGCCTTGGCGGGGTGTGACATAAAAAGTAATGTGTATTGAATCAAATAGATGCATAAAGTTTAAGTCTAAATGAAAGTTGAATTTGTGTATAAAACTATTGATTTGTATTTAAAAGTATTGAATAAAATATATAGAGTTTGAAGTAAAAATATTTTTGAAACAATTTGATTAGGTTTGAATTGGATAATTGAATAAATATATAATTATAGTTTATGAAATAATGTAAATATTAATTGTAATTAAGTATAAATAAATATATGATTTTGATTTAAAATGTAAATTAAATAAATAATCATTATCTTATTTATTTATAAATTTTGTAACTTAATTATTTATAATATCATTTAATTGTAAGATAATAAATATAAATTTAATTTTTCATAAACTTTTAAATAAATTATATTTATGCCAAGATTAAACTTTTAATTCATTTTTAAATACAGAAAACATATTTTTTATAAAATCGAAACATTTATTGATTGAAAATTATAAAATTATAATTCTGTTACAGTTTCTGAGTCACACACGACCGTGCCTCGGAAGGGCACGATCGTGCTCAAGCCACGGGCGCGACCGGGTTGATCAACAGAGGGTACAAACTAGACTAGTCAACAGGCACGACCGTGCCTTGGCCCGGCACGGTCATGTCTATGATTCTTAGACACAACAGAGACTAGCCCAAAGGGCATGACTAGGTCTAGACAGGAGGACACGACCGCGCTACTAGTAGGCACGACCGCGTTTCATGAGGCACGGCCGCGCTAGATGATTAGCGCGACCGTGTCTCTTCCAAATCAGACACGAATTGAACAATTCTTGTATTTATATTGTTGGAATTGATAGGGCTTTTGATTACTGAGTCGATACGTGTCTATTACTATAAATTAATTGTATGTAACTCGTGTTTAAGAGTGAAATCGATTAAATCCTTTTTATTAAAAATATAAGATCTGATTCGGACAATTTCTGTAATGAAAGCCCAGATTGATAGGGGGCTTTTGATATATGGACCGAAACGAAAGGGATGGATGATTCAATTACCTCAAACAGAAAGGAATCGATAGCGATCGGTAGAAGGGAGTTCCGACGACGGCGATAACGGCTTCCGGCGACTTCGGCTGCAATTCCGGCTAGGCCAGAGAGTCCAATAATAACAGGGGAGATTGCTGAATAGAATTTCTTGATTGCTTGAGAGGAATTTGATCAAATTTTAGGATTTGAGTCTTGAGGGAAAAGATCGACGGTTTTTCTTGAGAGGAAGAGAGTTTTTGATAATAATAATCGTAATCAACTGAGTTATTTTCCTTGAAAATGAAAATGAAACGTAACCGGGTTTGAATTCGAACGATCGAGCGTTTTGAAATCACATTTACGTTTTGACAGTTACGCAGGCGCGACCGTGCTTAGGCACCGGGCGCGATCGTTCCAGGACCAGTTGCGCGATCGTGCCGAGGCACTTGGCGCGACCGTGCCAGGACGAAGCACGACCGTGCTAATTAGGGTTTCTTGATAAATTTTCAACTTTAGTCCTTGACTTTTCAGGTTTGATTAGTTTGAAATAAATAGTTACTTGTATAGCGTTTAAGTGTATATAATCGAGCAAAACTTGTAAATTTGTATTGGATCATTGCATTTAGTTTACGGTAAGCAAAATAACAAGGTAGTGCACGAGTATTGAATTTGAAATTGCATTACATTGAATTGAAATATGAATACTAAATTCAGAGATGTTACAGTAGGAATGATCCGCACAACCGAAATTCATTTACTAATTCTAATTTAGCTTTTTTCCACATATTTATACAATCTCGTCTAAGAGTAGCACGACTTACATGAGTGTAGCGATGTTGGAGCGTTTGTTGAATAAACCGAGTCAAACGCTCGTTGTCAAAGTGTTTGAAAGGCAAACTTTCTTGAATCACAAAATGCGCCATCCTGTCCTGAACCGCATCAACATTATACGAAAAAATATTACCGTCGTTCGTCATGCTTGTTTGACTTTGCAAACCTTGAGACTTCAACACCGAACAATAGTTTTTTTCAATGTGATTCTTCAAAGTCGTGTTTGCATCTTTTCCAAAAAAATACCCGCACAACATGCACTGAGCCTTAGAAACATCGTTCGACATTTCTATCACAACCCCAATTTCAACTAATGGAGTTTTACCGTTTGGGAAGTGACGAACCAGGATCTCAGACATTAGTTACTTTGAACGACTCTACATGGGACTCAAAATGAAAATATCATTCAAATCAGAGTATCAATGTGGAAGCGTAAGAAAGTAAATGCGCAAAATACACCCGCCCAAAACCAAAGTTCAAAAGTCCAAAACGTCCAACCAAAACAAGTACAATAGAATAATTCAAACAATTATAAATAAGTCATAATCAAAGTAGTTGAATCCCATGCATGCCCTAACGTGCACCTGTGTCTTATCTTAGCGACTTGAGAAAACATGTAAGAAAATATGTCAACACGAGGTTGGTGAGTTCACAGGTTTCAATATACGTAAATAAGCGTTTACCAGATTCATGTTCATTCAGTACGTATCTATAGGTAGCTAACCTATGTTCATGTTCAGCTCAAGCGCTCGCAACCGAAGCTGACTGTTTGTTTATTGCCTCCTGCCAGGTCTATCAACACTGGCGGTGTGAGTAGGCTAACATTTCACCCGTTCTATATCTAATCGAGTTAGCGCGACTAATGCGAGTGAGATTTGTCAAACCCAATAATACTACTAAATATTACCTCGCTAAGATCCATATTAACGGTCCGATATTAGTTGAGGACTTTTTGTGATAGCGTGTTACGCTTAGCATTTAACATTGATATCATACGAATTACAAAATCCAAAATTGTTTAATCATGTTTTCTCCCCCAAGTTAAAACAGTAAAAAGGGGCCATGAAAACTCACCTGCGTTGCGTTGTAGGTAGTATCACACAAAGGACAAGTTGGAACCACGTGTGTAAGTCTCAAACGACTTACGAATGCCCTAAAATTATACACACATAAATTAGAGACAAAAATGGGAATTGTGACAGCGACACGGAAGATTAGAACGTCTTAAAACATTCTAATGATCAACGAATAGACGAACGTGTCCACGGTAATAAAGATTTCTTAATTAATTAATTATTAAGATAAATACGTTTCATGTCGAACGTTTCTATTAACGAATAATAATAATAAATAATTATATTCGTACGTTTGTGCCATTTAAAGTGGTTAGAAAAATAATATAACTATATATATATATATATATATATATATTATTTGTAAGTTCGTATGATTAACAAAATAATCATATGTGTTGAAATATAATAAATTATTTTTGATCGAGGATAAAACCGAGGGTAAATAATATAATCGATTATCTTATTTATAAGTTTGAAACATTTCATTGAGTTCATAAACGAGGTGAAAATAATATAAATATATATTATTTTTAATTGAGGTTACAAGGTTGAAAATAATATAAATGTATTATTTTGTTTGGAGTCGTGGTTTGAAAATAATATAGATATATTATTTTTAAAAGTGGGGAAATATTATAAAATAGGTTATAAAATCAAACTCGAGTCTACGAGTTATTTTCCGGGCTAAGACATATTTATATAATAATATAATATTATAAGTTTTGATTTTTATATTAAAATAGTACAAGAAAAACTGTTCAAAAAAAATGGTGTGGGAGCCCGGCCTCGAACCCGGGTCTATCCCACGCACACACACTGCCTTAACCAATCCGCCCGCTAAGGTCATCGCGAACATATTCAAGTCCAAATAATTTTAACACCCACGTCAAGTGAGTTTCCCTCCCATACACATACCAGTTCGAAACCCGTCCCAATACCGTCGGAATCAGTCGCGATTCAACGAAGAATCATAGGGGTTTTGATTACCAGGTACAAACGAACTTGATTACGAGTTTAATTAGAAAAACATCAGGTATTGAGTCGTTTAATCGTGGGTTGAATGGCCGAAACCCTAGATTAGGAACTTGGAGTCGATTTAAGAAATTTAGGTGATAAAACATGTTTAAATCATAGGGCTTTTGATCACCAAAGAATTGCGAAACTGTTGATATAATTTAATTGGATCGAGGTGGTGATTAGGATCAAAAACCCCAAATTAGATTATGAACAAACCCTAATTTCCATGTCATTATAAATTCGGTATTAAAAGGTTGAATTAACAGAGGGTTTACAAAGAGTAGGTCATTACGAAGCTAACCATGTAAGTTAATTGAGTTATGGTTGTGTTTAGATCAGTAATCGATTAAACCCAAACTGTGATGAACCCTAGAATTCGTTCATCACTATTTCGATGTTAGATGTTCGAATTAGTATAGGGCTTTCAAAGGGTAGGTTATTTCAAGTCTATTCAAGCAAGTTAATTGCATTGAGATCGAGTCTAGGATATAACTCGACTAAACCCGAAATTACATGAACCCTAGAATTGAATCGTATTTAATTTGGTGTTGTAAGCCCCAAATAGCAGAGGGCTTTCAATCAACAGATGAAAACGAAGCAAAGGGTGTGGGAGTTTACCGGATTTGGATCCGAATTGAGTGAGATCGACTAAAACAACAGTCGACGGTGGCTGGCTTGGTTCTCGGCGAGTTTAACTGCTTCTCCGATCAGATTATCGTGTGCAAAAGACTCAGATGGGTTCGTTTGATGTGCGCATAGGGTTTGTACATGAATTGGTAATCGAAGTTTATCGAATTTGATTGATTAAGCATTGAGTTTGACGGTTACGGATTTATTAGTCATAAATTGTTTCCAATCGACACAATGATGGTGATTAAAACTGTTATGATGACCGTTAATGACATCAATATGCAAATTCAGTTACTAGTTCGTGCAAACCATCGATCATGGATTCGAATTTGGATCAAACGCTCACGGGTTTGACTTTCAAAGTCAACGAAATCAAGTTTAGTTAAATTACAGAATCAGTCCTTGTGGTTTATTGTATTAAGGTATGGGAATTGACAGAATTAGTCCCTAGAGTTTGAAATATGTTGAATATGTTAGGATTTAACTGAAAATAATTAACGGGGTTTAGTTTTAGAAGAATATTTAACAGGATTGCTAACGGAACTAACTGAAAAAGTCCGGATTGTCACATCATCCCCTAGTTGAAAGAATTTTCGTCTCGAAAATTAAAATAAAAAAAAAAAATTTCCCGGGATATCACATCATCCCCTAGTTGAAAGAATTTTCGTCCCGAAAATTAAATAGTACCTTAAGAATTTGACATGGAGTGCTTGAACAGATTAGGATATTTACGCATCATCTGATCCTCGCGCTCCCACGTGAATTCCGGTCCGCGTTTCGATTTCCAACGAACTCTGACAATAGGGATCTTACTGTGCTTTAACGTTTTAACTTCCCTATCCATAATTTCCATAGGTTCTTCGATGAAACGTAACTGTTCATCAACGTGTAGTTCCTCAAGAGGAACTGTGAGTGATTCGTCTGCTAGGCATTTCTTTAAATTTGAGACGTGAAAGACGTTGTGTACACCACTATGTCCTTCATGTAGGTCCAGTTGATACGCGACTGGTCCGATTCTCTTCATTATCTTGAATGGTCCAACATAACGAGGATTCAGTTTGCCTCGTTTCCCGAAACGAATGACACCTTTCCAAGGTGAGACTTTGAGTAAGACCATGTCACCTATTTGAAACTCTAAGGGTTTACGACGCTTGTCGGCATAGCTCTTTTGACTATCCCGAGCTGCCGCCATACGGTTTCTAATTTGAATGATCTTTTCAGAAGTTTCGAATACAAGTTCAGGACCCGTAAGTTGACTATCCCCAACTTCGGTCCAACAAATAGGAGAACGGCATTTCCGTCCATAAAGTGCTTCAAATGGAGCTGCTTTGATGCTAGTGTGATAACTGTTGTTGTAGGATAACTCCACCAACGGTAGGTGAGACTCCCAAGTGTTACCGAAATCAATCACACAAGCTCGTAGCATGTCCTCCAGCGTTTGAATAGTACGTTCTGTTTGGCCATCCGTTTGAGGATGGTATGCTGTGCTCATATCTAGACGCGTGCCTAAAGCTTTATGTAACGACTGCCGGAAACGAGAAGTGAATCGTGCATCACGATCCGAAATGATAAAGATTGGCACCCCGTGCCAAGAGACTATTTCTTTCAAGTAAGTACGAGTAAGCTTATCCATTTTGTCGGTCTCCTTGATTGCTAAGAAGTGAGCGGACTTTGTTAATCGATCAACAATTACCCAAATGGTATCACATCCGGTAGGAGTTCGTGGTAATTTGGTGATGAAGTCCATGGATATTTGTTCCCATTTCCACATGGGAATTTCTGGTTGTTACAGAAGACCGGATGATTTTTGATATTCAACTTTGACCTTCGCGCAAGTCAGACACTTACTAACATAGGTGGCTATATCGGCCTTCTTCTTCGGCCACCAATATAACACCTTTAGGTCATGGTACATTCTGTCAGAACCTGGATCAATAGAGTAACGAGATTTATGAGCCTCATCCATAACTAGTTCCCTTAGGTTTCCGAATATTGGAACCCATATTCGTTCGGCGAAGTAGCGAATACCGTCAGATTTGACTTCAAGTTGTGCTTCCATACCGCATGTACCTTCCAGCGGTAGGTTTTCTTCTTTTAGGGCTTCGAGTTGAGCACTACGGATTTTGTCAGGTAATCCGGGGTGAATAGTAATCTGTAATGCTCGAACTCGTTTGGGTTTTGTTTCTTTTCGACTTAAGGCATCAGCTACAATATTAGCTTTACACGGGTGGTACCGGATCACACAGTCATAATCGTTTAAGAGTTCGACCCAACGACGTTGTCGCATGTTTAACTCTTTCTGTTCGAAGATGTGCTGAAGACTCTTGTGATCGGTGTAGATGGTGCATTTGGTACCGTACAAGTAATGTCTCCATATCTTAAGTGCGAAAACTACAGCTCCTAACTCTAGATCATGAGTGGTGTAGTTTTTCTCATGAATCTTTAGTTGACGTGAAGCGTATGCAATCACCTTTTCTCGTTGCATTAAGACACAACCCAGACCCTGAATAGACGCATCACAATACACTACAAAATCATCGGTTCCTTCCGGAAGAGCTAGAATAGGTGCACTGCAGAGTTTCTGTTTAAGATGTTGGAATGCTGACTCTTGGTTATCGCCCCAATTATAGGCTTACCCTTTTGAGTTAAAGCAGTGAGAGGTTGAGCAATTTTTGAAAATCCTTCGATGAATCGACGGTAATATCCAGCCAATCCCAGAATGTGTCACACCTCTGTCGGAGTCATCGGTGATGTCCAATTCTTGATGGCTTCTATCTTTGATGGGTCGACATGTATCCCTTTCTCGTTAACCACATGTCCTAGAAACTGAACTTCCCGGATCCAGAATTCACACTTGGAAAACTTAGCATACAGTTGCTCTCGCTTAAGTAATTCCAAAATTAGGCGTAGATGTTCCTCATGTTCTTCCTTTTTCTTGGAATAAATGAGGATGTCATCGATGAAAACGATAACCAATTGGTCAAGGTAAGGCTTACATACACGGTTCATGAGGTCCATGAATACCGCGGGTGCGTTGGTTAACCCGAAAGGCATAACCATAAACTCGTAATGGCCGTACCTTGTTCTGAATGCAGTCTTAGAGATATCCTCTTCTCGGACTCTTAACTGATGGTAGCCGGACCTAAGATCTATTTTGGAATAGAAACTTGATCCTTGGAGTTGATCAAAGAGGTCATCTATGCGAGGTAAAGGGTAGCGGTTCTTGATTGTGACTTTATTCAGCTCCCGGTAATCAATACACATACGGAAATTTCTGTCCTTCTTCTTGATAAATAGTACCGGAGCTCCCCACGGTGATGAGCTAGGTCGGATGAAACCTTTATCCAACAAATCTTGCAGTTGAGTGGACAGCTCTTGTAATTCACTGGGTGCCAGTCTGTAAGGTGCCCGAGCAATCGGTGCTGCTCCGGGTGCTAGATCAATTTGGAATTCATCTTGACGGTGCGGTGGCAGACCAGGCAGATCCTCGGGAAATACTCCTAAAAATTCATGAATGACGGGAGTATCATCAATCTTCTTCTCTTCTGCCGGCAGCTCAGCAACAAGAACCAAAATAGCTGTATGCCCCTTTCGAAGGCATTTTTGTGCTTTCATAAAAGATATGATGCCCATGACTGCACCAACTTTTTCGCCTTGAACGGAAAGGGTTTCTCCACTCGGGAGAGGAATACAAACAATCTTCTCATGACAGATAATTTCGGCTTGGTTTTTAGATAACCAATCCATGCCGACAATTACATCAAAACTACCAAGTGTGACTGGCATAAGATCGATATCAAATATATGTCTAGCTAGCTCAAGTTTACATCCCTTAAGAATGTGAGTTGCTTCAATCATTTGGCCATCAGCTATCTCTATTATATACTTAGCTTCTAATAGAGTTTGAGTTCCTTTTATCATATCACTAAGTTTCTTAGATATAAAACTTCTATCAGCACCAGTGTCAAAAAGGACAGAAGCAAAGTAATTATTTAACAGAAACTTACCGGTGACCACATTATGATCGTAACGGGCTTCTCCAGATCCCAGTACGAAGGCTCGTCCCATCGCACCATTTCCTCCACCATTGCCATTGTTACCACCATTGCCATTGTTATTATGGTTATGGTTGTGGTTTCCATTACCCCCTTTCTTCAATTGAGGACAATTCTTCCGAATATGCCCTTCCTTTCCGCACTCAAAGCAACCCCTTGTGGATCCAGGTTGTTGAAAAGGTTGTTTAGCTTATAACTCACCCCTGCAATCCTTAGCAGCATAACCTATTTTGCCGCACCTCTGGCAACGGTTGCAAAACCCGAAGTGGTGGAAGTTGCACTTGTTACACTTCGGAGACTTCCCCGCGTAACCAACGTGGTTTTGACCTGGAGAGGTCGACTGGTTGAAGTTCTTAGTAGGCTCAAACCTACGTTGTTGCTGCTACTGTGGTTGATTAAACTGGGGTTGGTTGGGTTGGGGTCCTTTGGAGTGAGAGTTGGAGTTGTTGTGGGTGTTGGAATGGTGATCAAACTTGCGTTTGTGATTGTCAGTGGGTTTAGAAACCGAACCTCTCGGAGGTAGAGTCCCTTGTGTCACCGCCTGGTCGGTTAACTTATGGGCAAGTCGGATAGTTTGTTGGATAGTGGTAGGATTGGATGAAGTAACCATGCTTTGTATTTGAGACACTAGACCTCCAATGTAAAGCTCAATTCTCTTGTAATCAGGTGTTACCATATGCGGGCACATAGTAGCAAGTTCATGGGAACGTGTGGTGTAGAGTTCAATTTCAGAACCCTCCATCTTTAGGTTCCAAAACTCTCCCTCTAACTTCTGGATTTCATCGCGAGGACAGTATTCCTCCTTCATCATTGATTTAAATTCCTCACACGGGAGTCCATTCGCCATGGCCAGACCCAACATTTGGACCTGGGCGTTCCACCATGTGAGTGCCGGGCCCTCCAAAGTTCCGGCGGCAAACTTTACCTGATTATTCATGGGACAGTTGCACATGGCAATCACCGATTCAACTTTCTCAAACCATCGAAGTAGTCTAACGGCTCCTTCAGCTCCACTAAAGGCGTGGGGCTTACAATCCATGAATTCCTTGAAAGTGCAGGCTGGTTGTTGATTTTGCTGATTTTGCTGGCCTGGATTTAGAAATAAAAATAGGATTAGAATTATAGAGTTTAGGAAGATGTTTTTAGGAGATGGATTGACATCATTAATCAATTGCTAAAGCATTTACCTGCAGCATTCTGTGCTGCTAGAGCCTCCGCCACACTATCATTTATTACTGCCGCTAGCTCTACTGCCGTCATGTTAATGGTACCCTGACCACCGGCACGACCTCCGCGTCCTCTCCCTGACATGATTCTTCACAACCACAAAAGAAAAACAATGAGAAATATATCTCATATTAAACATTATTCAGGTATGAGTAAGGAGGTATAACATCTAATATTTTGAAAATTAAATAAATTGTAAGGCTACAAAATAATTAACTCAAACATTAAACTTCTCATGCTTTTATTGGATGGGAACAACCTTACCCATCTAGGTTTGAAAAGAGAAATAACATAAGCAAAAATAGGCATGAAAAGGAAGATAGAATAGGAAGATCATCAAGCATCTTTGTCATCGGAAGAAACATACGATTGTGCATCGTCTATCTCCACTGGTTCCTCCTCCAAGGGCTCCTCCTCGAAGGGCTCTTCCTCGAAGGGCTCCTCCTCAAAAGGTTCCTCCTCAAAGGGCTCCTCCTCGCCATCGGAAAGTGGAATCTCCTCAGGAAATAGAGTGGCTTGCAGTTGGGCTTCCAAGTGAGTCACCCTCTCTTGAAGACCTTCAGCAGTGTGGTTTGCTACATGTAGTTGAGCTTCCAGAGCAGCCACTCTCTCCAGAACTCCTTCCATGTCATCGTCCGAGGTGTCCACCCTCATCTCCAGATGTGTCACACGATCCACCAAAACGTTATGGACCTGGTCAGTTACTGCTAGTTCAGCAGTCAAAAGTTCTATCCCCACTTTATTCTCCTCTATTTGTGGCTCCCTCTTCAGAATATCCGGTATCTCATCGATAGCATCTTTCACAATGCTTAACACTCTAGACATATAAAACACAAAGGCTGCAAAAGCTTGTTCCATAGTACATGGCAAGCTAGGCAAGGTAGATGATGAGGAAGTAGAACCGAAGTAAGGTGATGGGACATTTCCCATTTCGAAACATCTTTGGATCATTTGTGGGTATGCGTTCCAATTTCGAACAGGATTCATTGCTTGCGCGGTGCTCGTTTGCCCCAGGTCAACTGAATAGTCACTGGAACTAGTCCGGCGCCTTTTAGGCTCCGGGGATGATAGGATAGGTGCCTTATGTCTTGGTGCCTTAGGTGATGGATGTGGGTTTGACGACATGTTCCTGTAACAATACCTATAAGTGCCAAACATCCAAATGACATGTAACTAATGTGTGAGGCTATAGTCTAGTATGCAATCCTAGTTCTCTATAACCAATGGCTCTGATACCAATCTGTCACACCCCCAATTTCAAATGACGGAGTTTTACCATTTGGAAAGTGACGAACAAGGATCTCATACATTAGTTGCTTTTAACGACTCTACATGGGAATCAAAATGAAAATATCATTCAAATCAGAGTATCAATACGGAAGCGTAAGAAAGTAAATGCGCAAAATACACGCGCCCAAAACCAAAGTCCAAAATTCCAAAACGTCCAACCAAAACAAGTACAATAGAATAATTCAAACAATTATAAATAAGTCATAATCAAAGTAGTTGAATCCCATGCATGCCCTAACGTGCACCTGTGTCTTATCTTAGCAACCTGAGAAAACATGTAAGAAAATATGTCAACACGAGGTTGGTGAGTTCACAGGTTTCAATATACGTAAATAAGCGTTTACCAGATTCATGTTCATTCAGTACGTATCTATAGGTAGCTAACCTATGTTCATGTTCAGCTCAAGCGCTCGCAACCGAAGCTGACTGTTTGTTTATTGCCTCCTGCCAGGTCTATCAACACTGGCGGTGTGAGTAGGCTAACATTTCACCCGTTCGATATCTAATCGAGTTAGCGCGACTAACGCGGGTGGGATTTGTCAAACCCAGTAGTACTACTAAATATTACCTCGCTAAGATCCATATTAACGGTCCGATATTAGTTGAGGACTTTCTGTGATAGCGTGTTACGCTTAGCATTTAACATTGATATCATACGAATTACAAAATCCAAAATTGTTTAATCATGTTTTCTCCCCCAAGTTAAAACAGTACAAAGGGGCCGTGAAAACTCACATGCGTTGCGTTGTAGGTAGTATCACACAAAGGACAAGTTGAAACCACGTGTGTAAGTCTCAAACGACTTACGAATGCCCTAAAATTATACACACATAAATTAGGGACAAAAATGAGAATTGTGACAGCGACACGGAAGATTAGAACGTCTTAAAACATTCTAATGATCAACGAATAGACGAACGTGTCCACGGTAATAAAGATTTCTTAATTAATTAATTATTAAGATAAATACGTTTCGTGTCATCCGTTTCGTGTCGAACGTTTCTAATAACGAATAATAATAAATAATTATATTCGTACGTTTGTTCCATTTAAAGTGGTTAGGAAAATAATATAACTATATATATATATATATATATATTATTTTTAAGTTCGTATGATTAACAAAATAATCATTTGTGTTGAAAAATAATATATTATTTTTGATCGAGGATAAAACCGATGGTAAATAATATAATCGATTATCTTATTTATAAGTTTGAAACGTTTCATTGAGTTCATAAACGAGGTGAAAATAATATAAATATATATTATTTTTAATTGAGGTTACAAGGTTGAAAATAATATAAATGTATTATTTTGTTTGGAGTCGTGGTTTGAAAATAATATAGAAATATTATTTTCAAAAGTGGGGAAATATTATAAAATAGGTTATAAAATCAAACTCGAGTCTACGAGTTATTTTTCGGGCTAAGACATATTTATATAATAATATAATATTATAAGGTTTGATTTTTATATTAAAATAGTACAAGAAAAATGTTCAAAAAAAATGATGTGGGAGCCCGGCCTCGAACCCAGGTCTCTCCCACACACACACACTGCCTTAACCAATCCGCCCGCTAGGGTCATCGCGAACATATTCAGGTCCAAATAATTTTAACACCCAAGTCAAGTGAGTTTCCCTCCCATACACATACCGGTTCGAAACCCGTCCCAATACCGTCTGAATCAGTCGCGATTCAACGAAGAATCATAGGGGTTTTGATTACCAGGTACAAACGAACTTGATTACGAGTTTAATTAGAAAAACATCAGGTATTGAGTCGTTTAATCGTGGGTTGAATGGTCGAAACCCTAGATTAGGAACTTGGAGTCGATTTAAGAAATTTAGGTGATAAAACATGTTTAAATCATAGGGCTTTTGATCACCAAAGAATTGCGAAACTGTTGATATAATTTAATTGGATCGAGGTGGTCATTAGGATAAAAAACTGTAGGTCCAGGTAACTCAACTACTGATCGAACTTTTGATATGACGTTTCTATAACACGAAGTGCGGAATCCTTCGTGTTAACGTTTGTATACTAACCGACAATTCAAACAACACGCGTAAATAAACTTCTCAAATATATTCAGATTCACAATGGTTTACAGACTCAATCAGGCAAATCGTTCTCTCTGTTCTCTCTGTTCTGTGTTCTGTCTAATGACTCTGTAAACTCATATATATAGAAGCTAACCTGATGTAAGCGAACTTATTAAGTTCGCCTGAAACAAACTAAGCGAACTTAATAAGTTCGCCTCAGTTAGACCTAAGCGAACTTATTAAGTTCGCCTCTGATAGACCAGGCGAACTTAACAAGTTCGCCTCTCGGCACACATGTAAAAACACTTAGCAACTTTATACAATTACATAGCAAAAACATAAAGACATAAAATCTAACTATTACAAGCTTTTGTCATTACAAATCTATGTCCTAACAGACTCCCCCTTGACAATAGCTTGATCTTCTGTCTTCAGTCTTTATCTTGAACTCTTCCAGTTGTCTGGTAGTCTGCTTCCAGCATGCACACCGTATCTTCTGCATATCTCCAAAACTCTTTTGTACTGTAGACCTTGTTCTCTCCATTTATCAGTATACATGATCTCATTCTTTCGCAGAGTCCTCTGATCTTTCTTTGAAAAATTAATAAGATTCATTGCGTCATAGAAACACACAATGACCTTATTATCTTTATCTTCAACCCTTGCTTCACCAGTATTAACATCAACATACCACCATTTCATATTCCCAAGAAAGTCTTGAGGAATATTCTTTAATGGTATCTTGTGTATAGCACGCACTGGTCTATACTTGTATCTCCAGGTTACTTTCCCAGTCTTAGGATCTGTGTTCTTCACTCTCTTTCCCTTTTGTGGTTTCAGCCGTTCATACTTACCCGAACTACCTTCTTTCTTTATCAGGTTTGCTATCACATCAGCCAAACCATTCTTCGATCTATTTATGAGTGGCTTTGAAGCTAGACCATTTATTTCACACCTCGGCAAGGTATTGAAATATTTGATCCTTGGCTTTAAGTAATGAACACCATCAGATCGTTTGATTACAAACAAGTTTGATTCACCATCATAGAACCAACTTATGATCCTTCCTACACACTGCTCTTTATTCACATATTTCTCTTTCTGAGCAGGTTGTGCTGGAGACTTAGGTAGCACCTTCATCCAACTGTTTACAACTTCTCTCCACTGTTCTCGTGTCATTCCTGTATCTCTGTACATCACAGGTTCTTCATTAATCTTTGGAGACTCAGTGTGAGTAGTTTCAGTTTCAGCACCCTTATTGAATTGAAGATTCTCATCATCAGTATCCATCTTTGACTCAGCTGTATCATCAGGCAGTGTGACGTCTTCAATAGAGTCCATAGAGTCAGTTATTCCGTCATAAGAGAACTCAGGAACAACATCCTCTTGGATGAAATTATACGGCACCTTAAGACCGTCACAACCTTCATAGGTAACACTGTCTTTATCTTTCTCTATTTCAATCTCTACTATTTCTCCTTCTTCTATCTCAGTATCTGACATATCATCTTCCATGTCATTGAATAAATCGTCAATGTCATCAAGACATTCAATCTTTTCAGCTTCCTCTTCTTCTGAGTCTTGAAAGAATTCTAATAACAGAATTTCTTCGTCATTAGTACCAGAAGTATCTTTGTCTTTGTTTCCTTCAAGAGATTGTGATGTCGACTCCCCCTGAACTCTAGATATAGGATTAGCGTCAGTGTATTGACGATCACCCTCAATATTACTAGCAGGATCATTGTCTTCATCATCACGTCTTTGAATTGACTCTGTGTGACAAGTATCAGGTATCCTCAACTCCCCCTGAGCGTCAAGACGCTGAACGAGTTTGGACACTAAGGCTTGCATATCAGCAATCTGTTGAGCTTGAGTCTGAATCACCAGTTGCCGTTGTGAATCAATAGATACAAGTGAGTTAACTTGTGTTTGTAGAGACAGCACTTGAGATTCAAGGAAAGTAATCCTGTTAGAATCAGAAGGCTTTGACGGACCAGCTGTTGATTGTGGAATAGAAGGACTTGAAGTAGTAGGAATGACTGGAGGAACAGGAGTATGAACTGGAGATGGATCCTTAGAGCGTGGAGGAGTAATGATCAGAGAAGCAACAAAATTTGCATCCTCAACTCCCTGAGAATATTTTGCAGCAGCAATCGATGCAGACATTAACTTTGGACGTGTAGGATCTGGATTAAAGTCACTGTCAGTGTCAGAACTTTCATCGACCAAATATCTTTTTCCAAGTACTGATCCAGAAGGAGGATCCCGAACAGACTTTCGTCTTGGTCGTCTGGCTTGAGATTTAATTCTTTTTCCAGCATTAGTCAGTGGAATAGCAGCCAACCGTTCATAATGACCTGGAGAAAAATCCCTAGATTCATCAGAATCAATGCTGTCATCATCAGATGAAATTGTATCACTTGAACTGGAACTAGACTCAGCATCTGTCACCACATTCCCTTCTTGTTCATGAATGGGCGAGTTCACATTATCATCAACAAAATCATCCATGTTCATTCCTAGATCTTGATTAGGATCATGAACGACCTCTTCTTGAACTGGTTCCTGAATAGGAATATCAACTGCAGCTTGTGGAATAGGAACTTGTTCAGGAATAGGAATTTGAGGTTGTACAGGAACTTGTATTTGTGGCTGTTGAACTTGTATTTGTGAAACTGGTATCTGTTGTTGTTGTGCAGGTTGTTGTGGTTGTTGTTGTTGTTGTGCTGGAACGTTAACGCCTTGAGCTTGAGCAAGTTCATTAGGATGAATCCAGTTGTCATTAGGTGGTGCAACATAATCAGGATTGATTAAGTGCCCAAACAGTGGAGTATTGATAGGAATCAAAGCAGCATTCTGCTGTTTCACCTTTGTACAGTCAGTAAAGATACGTTTTGACATCGGAGTCAAAGTCAATCTTATAGCATGATGTGGAAGATCCGGAATAAGATGATTGAGTATCATTTGAATAAAACGTGGATACATCAAGAAACCTTGACCCTCAGCTGGATTGATCTGCATTACCATCTCCCGATAAAAATACAGAGGAAAATTGAATCTTTTATTCAATGTTAAGGCCACCATTGCTGTTTGAAGAGCCATCTTCAAGCCATCTGTACCAGCTTTTCGCGGAGATATGCATTGTATAATCACATGCATAAAATACCTCCATTCACCTACTAATCCACCTTTCCTAGCTTGTGTATCATTTTGTCGTCCACGATAACCCATCCTTTGAAAACAACCCATAATAAGAGTGTTAGGATAAGATATTGGATCTTCAGCATTTCCTCCCAAATCAAGAGCAGCACGAATCGTCTCTTCTGAAATTGCAATCTCGGTATTGTTTACTGTTGCATGAAGTACATGTGGTTCCACATCGATATCTTGATGTACCGTATCCCAGAATTGTTGTATATACACCAAGCTAATATACGTATCCGCAGATAATGCAACATGCAGTCTTGATCGATTCAGAAAATTGATGATGCCTTGAAAATGAACTGCTTCTGGCATATTAGGATCTAACAACGCCACTTGATTATGCTTATATTCGACACGTCGAGCCATCTGTGAAAATATCGGACAACACAACAAACATTAGTAGACTAACACATATATGAAACAACAAAAAAAATTTCAAACAAAAAAGAAATTCAAACAAAACAAAAAAAAATTTAAAAATTTCAAAAAAAAAATCACAAGTTCTTTTCACTACTGACCCTTAGGCGAACTTAATAAGTTCGCTTAGTAGTGCAAGAGGCGAACTTATTAAGTTCTCCTGACAAGTTCGCTTCGAACAAGTTCGCTAAACCTGAGACGTTTCAAATTCAAACACAGATTTTGTCAAACTTCGGCAAATCGATAGACATCGTGAAATAAGCATATACAATCAATTGAATATCACATTATAACCAAAAACGATGAACAATTTTATATTTAGGTAAAAAGTTAGGTCAAAATCGTCCCTGATACAGTCCACTAAAAACCGAGATGAAAAACCATCGAATACACTCAATTTAGCGGATGAAAATCGACGAAAATACCTTTGTTAGATTCGCAATGCAATTTCGATCAAGATACAACCAGCAATTAACACTCACAACACAGTTTTAAAGTTTTGAGAAATTTGGGCAAGTTCGCTCTAGTCTGATGAAGACGATGATAAGGACAAGTTCGCCTGATTCAACACTTATTCAGAATAAGTTCGCTTGATTAAGCGAACTTGTTAAGTTCGTTTAACAAGTCTTCGGCGAATAAGATAAGTTCGCTTCACCCTTAAGTTCGCTTCACCCCAGACTGTAAATTAAGTTCGCTTCACTGATTTAAGCGAACTTATTAAGTTCGCTTCACTGTACACAGGCGAACTTAATTACTTTTCAACCTTTTTGCCTTGAACACAAATTTTACCAACTTCAACCTTTCAAATCTTGTACTTCCGTCAGCAACACATATTTGATCCAATCCCGAACATCTTTAATAAAAGTTTAGAATTTTCATGGAAAATAAAAATCAAAATCTTTTTGAATTTTATCTATACAGACGGAAACACATATTTTTGATATTTCTCTATACAAACTGAAATCACATATTTTTGGTTTTTCTCTATACAAACAGAATCACAAATTTTTTATCTTTATCTGAATAAACTGAAATCACATATTTTTGGTTTGTACATCATGAGCAAGAAGATCATATCAGTATTCAATTAATTCATCACACTTATTATCAATAGCAAAGGATAACCTATAGTAAGAGACCATTCAACTCAATTTTGTGCATTTTGCATCTTTTTCTTTTTGAAACTCGTTTAATTTGAATAATATTTGAAATGATACGCGATAAATTTCAAAGTAAATAAGATCAGGTTATAAAATGCTCTTTTATTTATACCGAATTTGAAATATAAAGCCTGAATTCTTAAAACTGTCAATATTATATTATTTGAAACTATAAGCATTTATTCTCCAAATTCATATGATTTAGTACCATTTAGATGATAAACATCGTGTACCCCACAAATATGCCAAATAGAAAATAAATGCACCATCTTCAAGACATATATAAGATTTTACTAAAGATTATCCGAATATTCAGAATGAGGAGACATCACTTAGCACATGAATAGCAGAATCCAAATTGGATTGTATAGGAATCAATGAGATTCAGAATCGAATGATTCAATGTTTTTGGCTTATATTTGTGGAATCATAAGATTCAGGCACGTGGATCCAACTGTTATCTGGATTATGAATTCAATGGAATCAGTAAAGATGATATATCAATATGATCCAAGGGCTAGTATATGTTTGACAGATGTTGTCAAGTACATATCTTGATTATACTTCAAATTGCATGCTTTTCGGGACATGGGCACTGAAGCAAATCGAATGAATAATGCTAAGGACATAACCAGAAACTGATCTCATAGGAAAATCCTTATTAAAAGCTAATATTCTTTATCTGATAGTGATCTTTTAACACACACACCCAGGCATATAATGGATTTAAATCACAGATGTAATCATATTATATTTAATTTTCACACTACTATTAGTCTCAAAACGCTTTTAGCCTATTGACAATTCAAGTTTCAAATTTTATACACAAATTGTAAAACAAATTATTAAAAATAGAGCATTCACAACACTATCATTTCTTATTTATGCAGACTTTGAAATTTAGATCAAATCAACTTATCTTAATCAATCATATATCAAGGTCTACGAAGGTCGTGTGAAATAAACTAATCACTGATGTACTATCATTTCTTCTCTAACCTCAAATGATGTCAAATTTTATATTTTTCAATTTGTTTTGACTTTTTATAATTTAAAATTTTTGACTGAAAATGTAAATGCAGAACTGTAATAAAGCAATAAAAGAACTTAAAAGAAAATTTTTCCATGAAATTCTGATTTTGAAAAACTTTTATTCGGGATTGATCATACCAATCATTTTTATCAAGAATTCAAACCTGGTACGATCAAATGCCTTAGTAAACAAATCAGCAAAATTATCTTCAGTGTGTACCTTGATCAGCTCAATCAATCTTTTCTCTGCACAATCACGTATAAAATGATATCGAATTTCAATGTGCTTAGTTTTACTATGTTTAACAGGATTATTCGTTATGGACATAGTAGCATTGTTATCAATAAACATGAGGGTTTCTGTGAAATTCAAACCGTAATCTCTCAATTGTTGTTGTATCCACAGGATTTGTAAACAGCAACTTGCAGCAGCAATGTATTCTGCTTCGCATGTAGAAATCGAGACTGTGGTTTGCTTTTTGCATTGCCAAGATACAAGTCGATTTCCTAAGAATTGGCAACCACCTGTTGTAGATTTCCTGTCCAGACAACAACCACCAAAATCAGAATCAGTATAAGCATTGAAATCAAAGTTAGAACCATGAGGATACCATAGCCCTAAACGTTGTTTTCCTTTTAAATACCGAAAGATTCTTTTCACAGCAATTAAATGAGATTCTTTTGGCTTTGCCTGAAATCTGGAACAGATACACACGGCGAACATTATATCCGGCCTTGAAGCGGTTAAGTACATGAGGGATCCAATCATAGCTCTGTAAAGTCGACAATCCACATCTTTTCCCTCCGGGTCAGAATTTAACTTATGATTGACCGGAATTGGAGTATCGTATGAAGTACAGTCCTCCATCTTGAACCGGCTCAAGATGTCTTTGACATACTTGGACTGATGAATAAAGAAACCATCTTCCTTTTGATTTACTTGTAAACCTAAGAAAAACGATAACTCTCCTATCGCAGACATTTCAAACTTCGACTTCATAACACCCTCAAAGTCTTTGCACAACCCTTCATTTGTCGAGCCAAAAATAATATCATCCACATAAATCTGTACCAGTAGGTAATCTCCCCCTGATTTCTTTATGAATAAGGTCGAGTCTATCTTTCCACGAACAAAGTCATTCGCCAAAAGATGTGTAGATAAAGTCTCATACCACACACGAGGAGCCTGATGAAGACCATAGAGGGCCTTATCTAGCTTGAAAACCATGTTCGGATTCAGTGGATCTTCAAACCCCGGCGGCTGACACACATAGACTTCCTCCTTGACCTTTCCATATAAAAATGCACTCTTGACGTCTAATTGAAACACCTTAAAACCTTTAAAGGAAGCAAAAGCTAGAAACAGCCTTATAGCTTCAAGCCTTGCAACCGGCGCATAAACCTCGGTGTAATCAATTCCTTCTAGTTGATTGAAGCCCTGGACAACTAATCTTGCCTTATTGCGTACCACGACACCTCGATCGTCCTTTTTACATTTAAACACCCATTTTGTGCCTATCGGATACGTACCTTTCGGAAGATCAACCAGATTCCAAACCTTAAGTTTGTCAAATTGAGCAAGTTCTTCCTGCATAGCTTCTATCCAGTTATTGTTATTTAAAGCCATCTCTACAATTTTGGGTTCAATCTGCGAAATAAAGCAAGAATGTGAGCAATCATCAAGAACACCAGAATCTTTAATGCAAGTATACAAACAAGTATTGTCAACAAGAGAACGAGTTTTCACTCCATCCTGTAAATTTCCAATTATATTTGTTACTGGATGATCTTTGTGTTCCTTGATGGATGCGACCTCAGGAACCGGCAACACATCAACTTAGAGTCAGATTGATAAGAATAATCTTGAGGAATTGGAATTTCCGAGTCTAAATTTGTTGGAATCTCCCCCTGAGCCTGTGTCGAAGGTAATGGATCATCACTCAACAACGGATCAGCAGAAGAATCTTGAAAAATAGCATTATCCTCCTCACTCTCTGAATCTTGTGGACCTAAACAAGAAGCAACATTTGGATCTGGAGCAGAAGTAGATGGAATTGATGAATTGGGAACTGCATTTGGTAGAAATCCATTGTGCTGAGCATCTTGACAAGAATCATAGATAACACCAGCATCTTCATCAGAAATGTCAGAAGGTAAATGAAAAGACTTGAATAAGTTTTCATAATCAAATGCCCAATCCGGACCAATCGCCATTTGTGGTAAAGACCGATTTGAACAGTCAATATGGAACCATTCTTCAACTTGGCGTGTCTCTTTGTTATAAACCCTCTAGCCACATACCCCAGGAAAAATCCCTTCAATAGCCTTTGCACTGAATTTTGTTGGGACATCTCTAACCTTCAGTAGGGTACACGGATTACCAAAAGGTAGTAAATATTCCAGATTCGGCTTTCGATTATTTAGCAATTCATAGCAAGTCTTGTTATGTCGCTTTACGGTCAAGATCCTGTTCAAAACATGACACACAGTATTCACAGCTTCAGCCCAAAAGGTGACTGGAAGCTTAGGATTAAGTATTGTACCAACTCAGTGGTTTCAGCTTTAGAAGAAAGAAACTTAACCCATGAAAATCTGGAGTAATCATCAGTTGCGACCAAGCAATACGATTTCCCACCAATGCTCCTAATACTGATAGGACCGAACAAATCCATATGCAGCAACTCCAAAGGAGTTACGATAGAATTTGTCGACTTCGATTTGTGAGATTTCTTTCTTTGCTTCCCCTTCTTGCACGGAATACAATCATCAGGAACTGAGAATTTCATTTTCGGAATACCAAGCACAAGATCATTCCTAACAATGTAGTTCATCTTCCTGTAGTTTATGTGAGCTAGCTTCCTGTGCCACAATATTGAATCAGATTCCGACGCCTTGGAGAGTAAACATGTTGGAATTGAATCCGTTGTAGTGGCGACACTCATGTCAAGGACATACGTGTCATTTCTCCTTTGAGCCTTCATGAGAATCCATTCATCAGGAATCACAAAACCCGGTTTCAGAATATAGCATTCATGATCGTTGAAATGGAACGAAAACTTCTTGTCACAGACTTGTGATACGCTTAAAAGATTGTGTTCCAGTTGCTCAACATAATTCACCTTTTCAAATTTTACTTTGTCATTCTTTAACGTTCCCTGGCCTGTTATGTACCCGCCTTTATTACCCGTAAAAGCGACATAACCACCATCAATTTTAATCACATCCTCAAGCAATCTAACATTCCCTGTCATATGTCGAGAGCAACCACTATCCACATACCAAGTATTGTTGATAGTCCTCCTTGGTTGTCCCTACATAAACAACGAGAATTAGTTAGAAAGTGGAACCCAAGCCATCGTGGTCTTGGGTCGTCCGGATTGATCAAAATAAACAACTTCTTGTAATTTACAATCAATTTTATCATTCAATTTTTGAACAAATGTTTGACTATCAGACCTTTTCAAAGAAGAACCATTTTTATTATTTTGAAAAACATCATGTGATATATTATTGTCAGATTCAGATGTTTCCAAAATTTTCTTTAACTTTCTGTTTCTTCTTCTTCTTTGAGGTCTAGACAATTTAACCTCCTGAACAGAATCTTTTGAAATTCCAACTTTTGGAATCACAAGTTTCTCTTTGCAAACAAAGGATTTAACATTCAATGTATTCTGTTGTTTAAATCCAGGGGATTTAATAAAAGATCGATCAGGCATATTTTTCTCCAAAATAGAAGACGACTTTCCCTCATCTTCCCTTTTTAGAATCTTCACCACTTTCGGTTGTGAAGGAACAACCTTCATTTTACCCTGGTTCTTGTATGGACAATTAATCAAAATATGACCAGGCTCATTGCAATGAAAACACACTCGTCTTTCTTGATAACTTCTGAAATACGATGTTTTCTTTGAATTTGAAGAACCATCAGAAGAATAAGCTTCGGATGAATGCCCAGAACAATTTACCGGCTTCTTAGGAACATAAGTCTGTTTTGGCACATTTGAAGAATTCACCTTTTGAAAACCAGCCGCAACAAACCCACTTGACTCTAAGATTGGAGAAAGTTTAGTTGGAACCACTTTCACCTCATCAGGTTCTGTTAAGATGCATCTATCCCTAGTAACATTCTTCACAACCTTTGGTTCCTCAATTTTCACTTCTCTCGGAATGCCTTCAACCTTTGAATCATCAAACACTTCATCCTCTGTATCAGAATCATACACCATGTCTTCACCCGTCACTGGATTCACTTTTAATACTGTCTTGGGATCAATGTCCTCTTCATGAATGATTTCAAGCTCAACTACATAATTTGCATTGAACAGAGGAGGAATAAACCCAATACCAGCAACCCTTTTTGTGGGATCAGCATTAGCATTGAAATAATCCAAAACTACAGACGAATTCTCAAACTGTTCCAGCTTTCTATGTAACTTTATCACCTCAGATTCTTTTTCAGAAATCTCCTTGTTCTTTTGGGCAACTACTTTATTTCGTTTTTCAATTTCAGCATAAGCCATATCTAGATGATAACCCTGCTCTTTGTATTTTAACCCAAGAGAATTTAAGTCTCTTTTCAAAGACTCAATTCTATCAATGCACAGTTTATCATTATCTTTCAGTTTCTGATTAACTGAATGCATTGATTTCATGTCACAAATCAAATTTGTGTTATCATCCATGACTTTTTGTAGTTTACCTTTAACAGAAATGCAATTAGAACAAAATATATGACAAACAGAGTCTTTTACCTTAGTCGGGTCAGACATGTCTGCCATGAATACTTTGGCAATCGGAATATTCTCTGAATCTTCACCAACTGAAGCATTTTCTGTAAGAACAATTTCTTCCTCAACAACCCCTGTCACAGCATCAGAATCAATACTTTGCTCTCTTTCTTCCTCATCATCAACACTTGGAACACTATCACCATCACATGAATCATCACTAGAACTTTCATCATCAGTAGACTCTTCTGGTTTTTCTGAATGAATTTCTACAACAAAAGCCTGACTCACAGCACCTACCAAATCTTCCAGATGAATGCCCCAATCATAGTTTTCTTCATTTTGAGCAACTAAAGCTGATGATGCAGATGCATGATTTGTATTACTAGAAGGACCATGATTTTGATTACCAGATGAACCATGTGACTGATTCCTATTATGCTGAAAATTAGATTGCTTCTTTTGAGAATCAAATTCTACCTTTGGCTTCACACACTCCTTAGCAAAGTGACCATACTCTTGGCAATTATAACACCTAACTTTGCTCTTATCAAAACCCATACGCGATCGACTATTTGAACCAATATATTTTCTGCCAGTTTTTTTCAAAAAATCTTTAGCTTGTCGCATTAACATGGCCATATTCCATTGGATATTCATTTCTTCCAGATCAACAGGGTCAATCTGTCTGAAATCTTCTTCTATTACCTCAGGATCATGTATTTTTCCTCCAATGAAATTCTCATATGATGCCATGAATGAAGAAAACATAGCCAGATAATCATCAGCAACTTTCTGATTCACATGAGATCCAGATGATGTTGAAGCAGTAGTAGCAGAAAATCCAGAATGGCTTGTATGACCAGAATAAATTGGAACTCCAGAACACTGATCATTTGAAGACTCTTGAGCATCACCAGAAAAGAATGCCACTCCAGTACCAGATTTACCAACAGATTTGGCAAAATACATCGAGGGATCCTGGATATGCTCCATATTAGTCTCTTTCTTCTTCATATTCATGTCATGTGACTGAATCTTTCCTAGGACTTCTTCAAGAGACATGGTTTTATACTTAACATTTTCTTTGATCAAAACCGTATACACATCAAACTTTGATGGTAAAGCCTCCAAGAATTTATCATTGATTTCCTCAGTCTCATATACCACAGATGCACTAGCCAGTTCACTAAGAAGATGATAGAATCTTGTAGCAAGATCATCCAAAGATTCATTTTGAAAATGTTTAAAAACTAGGAACTGCTTCTTTAGTAACTCTTTTCTACTTTTCTTCACATCTAAACTCCCTTCACACCTTTTCTGTAACGCTTCCCACAGTTGTTGAGAAAACTTGAACTGTTTAAAACTGTGATAAATTTCCTTTGGTAGAGACATCGAAATGCTAGCCATTGCTTTCTTTTCTCGATCAAATAACAGCTTCTCTTCAGTAGTTAAAGCAGACACTGGTTTCGGAACATCATCCTTTCCCATCCATGAATAAGTAGGATGCGTATATCCTTCCAAAATTGGAATCCACAAACTAGTATCGGTAAAAGATACGAATTGGTCAAACCGATCTTTCCAATTTGAATAATCAGCTAGATTCAGCAACTTCGGAGGTTTTTGAGATGTACCGATCTCATTGTCATAATTGAACATGTTTGTAACTTGAACCATATTTGCCATGTCAAAAAATTTCCTGAAAAATTTCTAAGTATTGAGCAGTTTTACCCTCAGGCGAACTTAATAAGTTCGCTTTAGTGAGTACTAAGCGAACTTAATATCAGGCGAACAAGACAAGTTCGCTTAAGGAGGAAATCCGGTAAGTTCGCTTAACAGCTAAGTTCGCTGAAAATGTGAGAAGCGAACTTAATAAGTTCGGTTGCTAAGTTCGCCTGCACAGGAACTCAGCAAGTTCGCTTAAACTGCTGTAACAGATTCAAAAGAATCTTCACCCAAACACGAACCGAAAACTTCAAAAATCATGATTTCTCAGTGAATTGATGGAATTTAAGGAAATTGAACCGTAGGATTATGAATTTTATCAAATAGAACAGTTCTATCGGACTAATTTCGTCAAAAACACTTCCAAAATCACTAATTCAGCAGAGAAACGATCTTCAAGAACTTAAAAAACTCCATTGTTGCAGAAACTTCAAAAATGTTGAATTTCTTGTCGAATTATACACAAAAACCGTCACTAATCACCGAGAATCGTACTTAATTCACGAGCATAAGCTCTGATACCACTTGTAGGTCCAGGTAACTCAACTACTGATCGAACTCGTGATATGACGTTTCTATAACACGAAGTGCGGAATCCTTCGTGTTAACGTTTGTATACTAACCGACAATTCAAACAACACGCGTAAATAAACTTCTCAAATATATTCAGATTCACAATGGTTTACAGACTCAATCAGACAAATCGTTCTCTCTGTTCTCTGTTCTGTCTAATGACTCTGTAAACTCATATATATAGAAACTAACCTGTTGTAAGAGAACTTATTAAGTTCGCCTGAAACAGACTAAGCGAACTTAACAAGTTCGCCTCAGTTAGACCTAAGCGAACTTATTAAGTTCGCCTCTGATAGACCAGGCGAACTTAACAAGTTCGCCTCTAGGCACACTTGTAAAAACACTTAGCAACTTTATACAATTACATAGCAAAAACATAAAGACATAAAATCTAACTATTACAAGCTTTTGTCATTACAAATCTATGTCCTAACAAAAACCCCAAATTTGATTATGAACAAACCCTAATTTCCAGATCATTATAAATTTGGTATTAAAAGGTTGAATTAACAGAGGGTTTACAAAGAGTAGGTCATTACGAAGCTAACCATGTAAGTTAATTGAGTTATGGTTGTGTTTAGATCAGTAATCGATTAAACCCAAACTGTGATGAACCCTAGAATTCGTTCATCACTATTTCGATGTTAGATGTTCGAATTAGTATAGGGCTTTCAAAGGGTAGGTGATTTCGAGTCTATTCATGCAAGTTAATTGCATTGAGATCGAGTCTAGGATATAACTCGACTAAACCCGAAATTACATGAACCCTAGAATGGAATCGTATTTAATTTGGTGTTGTAAGCCCCAAATAGCAGAGGGCTTTCAATCAACAGATGAAAACGAAGCAAAGGGTGTGGGAGCTTACCGGATTTAGATCCGAATTGAGTGAGATCGACTAAAACAACAGTCGACGGTGGCTGGCTTGGTTCTCGGCGAGTTTAACTGCTTCTCCGATCAGATTATCGTGTGCAAAAGACTCAGATGGGTTGGTTTGATGTGCGTAGAGGGTTTGTACATGAATTGGTAATCGAAGTTTATCGAATTTGATTGATTAAGCATTGAGTTTGACGGTTACGGATTTATTAGTCATAAATTGTTTCCAATCGACACAATGATGGTGATTAAAACTGTTATGATGACCGTTAATGACATCAATATGCAAATTCAGTTACTAGTTCGTGCAAACCATCGATCATGGATTCGAATTTGGATCAAACGCTCACGGGTTTGACTTTCAAAGTCAACGAAATCGAGTTTAGTTAAATTACAGAATCAGTCCTTGTGGTTTTATGCATTAAGGTTTGGGAATTGACAGAATTAGTCCCTAGAGTTTGAAATATGTTGAATATGTTAGGATTTAACTTTAAATGATTAACGGGGTTTAGTTTTAGAAGAATATTTAACGGGATTGCTAACGGAACTAACTGAAAAAGTCCGGATTGTCACAATTTCACATAACCCGAAATGTTGCCAAACATTGGGATTCCTTGTAGTAGGAATGATCCGCACAACCGAGGGAGTATTAACACTCGTAGAAGCACCAATATTAACATTAGATTGTGCACTTTCGTTAGCCATTTTAGAGTTTCAAGTGTGAGCGTTTTTGAGAAATAAGAGTGTTTTTGAATGGTGTAGTTGAACTAATACAACCTACACCTATTTATACAAGTTTGGGGGGTCCAAAATACAAAAAAAACGGGCATAAAGCCGTTGTAACGGCTATAAAGCCGTTAAAAAAGTGCAGCTCAACGTTCGGAACCGAGTCGAGCCCGGAACCGGTTTGAGACAGAACCCAGTTTGGGTCGGGTTGAGAACCGGCTACCCAAAAAAATTTCCCAAACTGGTCTTACACCTACGGGTTGACTCGGGTCTCGAACCGGGTCGTGTGAAACCGGTTTGACGCTTGAAACCGGGTCGAGTTAGAACCTGGTAAACCGGGCCAGAACCGGTTTGACTGTACACCTCTAAGCATCGGTACCGGCGTTCTTATTATCGAAACCGGTACCGGTATTCTCTGTTTTAGTTTTCATCATGGAATTCAGGATTATTTCCATGTGTTTTTAATAATCATTTTGATGTGACTTTTTTTTGCTGGGTCAGCACGAGTGTATAGATCCTCAAAACAGAGTATTACAAATTTTAGCACTTAACGGATACCACCCGAACATCGGTACCGGTGTCATTATTATCGAAACCGGTACTGGTATTCTCTATTTTAGTTTTCGTCGATGTAAAACACTTGCCGATATCCTTTTGAACATGTAACGACTTTATTTTTTAAGTTTTCACTTTCATTTACTATATCAAGTGCCGGTTCCATACCGGTATCGTAACAAACCGATACTAAGCAAGTTCCTACGCTATGAAGCAGGGATCCCACTAGTTATTTGACATTTTATAAGGCATTTTGACTTTTGGTTTAGGAATTTATTTATTTATTTTATATGTATTGAAAAGAGTCATCATCGAATAATAGTTTCACACATTTGAAATAAGTTGAACGAGAAAGCTTGCCCGCGCTCCACGGCGAGAGGCTAAACCTAAATAGTTGATGCGGTGATAATAACGTGGCTAAACAAAAACATAAATGCGGTTAAATACATACAAAAAACGTATGAAGTTATGACGACTCGTGTTAGCCTCGCGCTCCGTGGCGGGACGCGGACATATTTTTTAGAATATTTAAACGGTTGAGACAGTGAAATTAATGTGGCTAAGCACAAAAAAGAACTTATAAAATTCACGTTGCACAAAAAAACCAAAGAAAAACTCAAAAAAATTATAACGAACCAACAGGGATGGTTTTGTAAAATAACAAACTTGAATAGGGGTGGATTGTGACAATTCATCAAAGTAGAAGGGGTGAGTTTGTCAGTGGCAAAAAGCCACCGACTTTTGTTCTTAAGTAATACTTAAATTATTAAGAACTTCCATACAAGTATTAAAGTTTTTGGAGCAGAATTGAATCCTTAAACCTATTTCGAGCCAACATCCTAAGGTTCATGGATCTATCAAGTTAAGATCTAGCTTAGAAAGTCATCAAATCACACGCCAGCTCCTTGACTCGTTTTCACCTCTAGTTTGTTGCAATAATCTTTCTTGCTGCAACAAATGATGCCACTGAATCAACTATGCTTTGTTACAAGGGGCCAAAAACTTTTTTTAATCCCTACAACCTTATAAATCATTGTACTCATAATAATATTGTTTTCTTTGGTAATAACTTTGATGTATATACATCAAATGGGAAAAGAAAGGTAGTGGCTCAATTCAACTCGGTCCATTTCGATCATACCAAAAAATAAACCGCTTCTAACACAAAGTACCAACCCGTTTACCCGGCCCACCAATCTTGTGACCTCTAGAAAAATGTTATTCAAGAGTCATGTTGGAGGGAAGGATGGACAACAAGTATAACTCGAAAAAATATAATTTACAATATCACCCAAAATTCGACTTCAGTCTCTAAATGGCTAAAAAACCTAGAAAAATTACCATCAAAACTTAAGATTTTGTTGTACAACAGAAAAGTATGATCTCCTGTAGCATGAACATAAAATCAAAACCGAATTGAACCTGACCAGAGGGTAAAAATGAGGCTGTTTCTATTTTCTTGCCAACGATTCCCCTTTGTACTCGCTGCCAGCAGTAACCACAAAACCAGCACCAATCTAAATTGTATTTAACACAGTACAGGGAATGAAATTAATCACACATTCACACGTAATAGATCATAATACCATAGTTATCAAAAGCGAGCGCCTTCTGCGCCTAGGCGCAATTTTAAGGCGAGGCGCGATAAATGTGCTTTGAATTTAAGGCGAGCGCCTTGTGAAGCTAAAGAAGATTTTGGTACTTTATTTTGAACATTTTGTTATTCATGTTTTGAAATTACATTGTAATCTTGACAATTTTAGAACTTCTGGTACTAATTAGATGATATTAAATGTTATATAATAGCTTTTCTTTATTTTAATTTAAAGAATTGTATTTAGCATAGTACAGAGAATGAAATTAATCACAAACACACTTACACTAATAGATCATAAAACCATAGTTATCAAAAGCGAGTGCCTTGTGCGCCTAGGCGCAATTTTCAGGCGAGGAGCTAAGCAGTTAATGCTGTAAAATTTCGGTCATCGGTCAAGGACCAATATTTGAGATATCGGTTATCGCGGTGAGATATCGGTGGGATATCGGTAACCATAAATTTATATAAAAATTATATATTAATCATCAGATTCAATAGTCATAGACTAGAAAAATAAAATTTATGTATAAATTTTTAGATTTATAAATATAACATTACTTTTATGCTTTTTATGTATAAATTTATAAGTTTGAGGACCCGATATAAACTAGTAAAAATGTAGAGGGATTAAAAGTTAAAAATCCAAACTTAATAAACCCTAAATCCCTCCACCCCATTCATTATACGCCGTTCCCCCTCTGCTCCACCATTCCCCCTCTGCCTCCACGCTCACCAGCTCCAAAATCAGATCGATTGGGTTCGAAATCGTGGATTACTGGGTTGATTTCCCACAATGGAGACACAGGTGGTTCGATTATGTCTCGAAATAAGGTAAGAATTCGTTCTACTTGCTCGATTTGGTCCAAACCGAGAATATCGGTGATATAACCGATATTTAAGACTCCAAATTTCAGCGATATATCAGTTATCTCGGCCGATATTTTCAGGAACGATATTCTAACCGATATTTTAAACCAATATGCTAGCCTATGACCGATAACCGATATATCGATGATATATCACCGATATATCGGCCGAGTTAACTGCATAGGCGAGGAGAGTGCCTTGTGAAGCTGAAGAAGATTTTCGTACTTTACTTTGAACATTTTGTTATTCAAGTTTTGGAATTACATCTGAATCTTGACTAATTTAGAAATTCTGGTACTAATTAGATGATATTAAATGTTATATAATAGCTTTTCTTTATTTTATTTGAAGAATAGTACTATTTTCAAGTATGGATTCCTTTCATTTAAGTGCGCTTTTTTTTGCTCAGGCCTTTGACAATTTTGTAAAGCTTGGGTATCAATTTTGACCCATTTACTTACGAAAAAATAGATTCAGGTTGTGTTTTATTTATAACGTGTCAAATGGTTAATACTTATTAAAAAAAAGCTAAAAAGGAGATGGTTCAATGGGTTGAAAGTAGCCTAAAATGTACTTTTACAAGGTTTGTGTAATTTGTCCCCAAGGTGGACATGTAAAGAACTACCTGGTGCACAAATATTTCCATAAATAGATTTTGTTGATACTAATGACCTCATGATTTTTTTATTCTACAAGTTCTACCCTTGTCTTACCTAATTAATTACTACCGATAAAAAAAGATCATGAGATCATTAATATCAACTAGTATTTATTTTACAGAAATATTTATGCATCATATGGTTCTTAACATATGCCCTTAGGCTATCGGGTATACTCCGTGGTTTAAGCTCCTGGTTGAGGAGTTGGCATGCGAGGGCCGTGGAACACCACGCCCCTGCACGTGGACCACGGCCGTGGGGCTTTGGCGTGGAGAATTCAACGAGTGTGGAGGACGAAGGAAACGACATTATAGCCGTTTGAGGCTTCCCCGTCTCTTTTCTATAAAAAAAAATCTAATTCATTCCTTCTCAACCTCTATAAATATTTACCTTTTTAATAAAAATAACACTCTCTCAGCCAATTTAAAAAAAAACACACATTCTCTCAACTTTATCCAAAAAATGGACCCGAACAACCAAACAACGCCAACCCCCTTTGGGTGCCTTCTCCGCTTCTTGCTCAATACTACCAAATGCAACAACAAGCGGGTCCGACCCAACAATTCGGCATTTGGAACTACCAAATGCAGTAGCAATAGACACCTCCTATCCAACAACCGCCTTTAACCCAACCATGCTATCAACCACAATTCGAGTCACCACTCGAGTCCCAAACCGTACCTGAGACCCAATACATACCCGAGACCGAGACCGAAACCGTACCCGAGACCCAAACCGCTCGCAAAAAGGGAAAAAAACAAACTAATTTGGTATCGTCCAGCCCTTAAAAGTGGACCCCCAAGAAAGAAGAAAACTTAGCGGGGGCTTGGGTCGAAGACCCGATTGTCGAAAACGCCCAAACACATGGGGTGATGTGGGGTCAGGTTGTTGATAGGTTCCACGAATTGATAGGTCGTGGGGAATATCGATCACAAGACACGCTCACTTCAAAGTGGCGGGAGAATTGGACACGAGAGGCCAAATTTTGCGGTATACATTGTAATCGAACGAACAACCGCAAAAGTGGTGAAAGCGATGTCGATATCTTAAACGCTAGACTTGAAAGATACCGGGAGGTGAAAAAACAACCTATCAAGCTTCTAGGCGCTTGGGAGATCTTAGGCATTGTTCAGAGTGGCATAAGGTGCCCTATATGCTTCAACAAAGTAGCGGGTCGAAAAGAAATTCGTCCGTTAGGGAAGGGACCCCAACTAGTGGATCGGATGGACGGTGTTTCGTTAAACTCAATGAAGTTTCCGATGACTTACCGGAAGAACCACAACGCCCAATCGAGAGGCAAAGGCGAAAGCTATGGCATCCACGGCCACGGACGAAAAGTTGGATAAAGTGTTGGCAAAGTTAGACAACTTTAGCACTAAATACGACGAGATTGAAAAGAAAAAAATCAAACTTAGGAAAGAAACGAACGAAAAGAAGGATCTAAAGGACGTTGAAAACCGACCACCTATTTGTTGAACAGCTTGAAGATGTCCTAGCTCTACAAGCGAAGATTCGGGCACGGCTTAGGAGGAAATGATATTTATTTTTTAATGTTATGTTTTTAAATTTTTATGTAATGTTTCTAATTTTTAATTATTAATGAAATTGATGTTTTTAATTTTACATTTTATTCATTAAAAGTGTTACAAAAACTATTATTTTTTAATTATAAAATAAATAAAAATCATTAAATTTAATTATAAAATAAAAATGACGTGGCAGTGTGAAAATGTGGAACCATTTCCCTCATATGTGGAGAAATGTGGAAAAGTTGTGGAATTTGATGTAGCGCTGAAGTGACAGTGTGAAGAGGTGTGGAATGTGGGAGTATACCCCATGGCCTTAGGTCACAAGTTAGGCAGACCCTTTAAATAAAATTGATTTATTAATGTTGGACTAATCTTATCAATAACTCAAAGTTAGAGGGGCAAAACTCGTGTTTTGTTTATTCAAGTATGGAGTCTGCGATTTTTAAGTCTTAGTATTACGATGGTTTATATGAAGTTATTATTGGGTAACAAATTGTTAAGAGTTTTATTTGGTTATTTTATTTAGTATTTATCTAAATGGGTCTAGATAATTATGGGTTTGATTTAGTTTCCAATTAGAGTCATTAAGCTTGGAGGTTAAGTTAGGGTTATACTATTTATATGGATCAATGTTGATTGTAAGGGTTGTAACAATTCCAGTGCATTATTAATAAAAGGTTCATGAGTTTTTTTGCTGTGATTTTTGGGCCTATGCCATCAACTAAGAGATAAGATTGTAGTACTAATAAAATACTATTTGTAAACTGTAATCATATTTAACACAAATTATTATAAAATTTTGAGATTTCTCATTCTTGTGGTATGTCAAAATCCCTTGACTTCATTAATATCGGAGGTCCTGCTTTCACTGTTTGACCAGGAATTTGGTCCACGGATAAGACTCCTTCACCCTAAGATTTTTACCCTCATAATGCAACACATGATGGGTATTTTCGTATTTATCCTTCAAATCATCATATTTACCCTTTCAAACAAATCTCTAAACCCTTTGCTAACACAACCAACCCTGCTCAACCGTTGCCCACCTCACCCAATTTGCAACCTCTATTAAAGCCTGGGAGAAAAAAGAAAAAAGAGAGTACCTGACAGTCCTTGAGTACAGCACGCTCTTGGAGTTGTACATTACTGGAAATAATTGATCCTTGTATAGAACACCCATCTCCAATCGTAACATGGTTCATAATGACTGAATTCACAACCTACAAAAACAGGCCATGTAAAGTGTGTGGGTATATGGTGTTGACCACCATATGGTAATCATCTTATGATGATGGTTATGGCTTTTAAAAAGGAAAACGTATAGCAAACCTTCACATTGGATCCTATCCGACAATGACAGCCAATAACAGATCGTTTAACGCTTCATTTGTCACCCATTTGGGAACCTTCCCCCAGCATGCATTGTGGTCCAACCTATATTTAAATAAATTAAGTTGCTACACCGTATTTAACAAAGGAAACTGGTCTCAAGACTCCAGAAAGCATAAACTAACTGTAACCTATAACAAACAAGTAGAGGTGGCAATTTCAACATATTTATATACAAATGGGTGGATCCAGATTATCATCGTCTCTAACAAGTCAAGTGGGTTAAGCAATAGATTTAACTAAATAGGAAATAGGTCAAATGGCTCGTAGAGGATTGAAAGTCATCATAAATGCATTAAAATGCATAATACCTTCAAAAACCGTTTTATTGAAAAAATAAATTTAGATTACTGTTGCAATAATACAATTTTGTGACCAATCATATGTAATGTAACACATTATTTATCTATAATTCTTTTTTTTTTAAAAGTAAGTGTCGGCATGTCAGCCCACCGACCCCTCATTATATGACAACCCATTTTGACCAAAACCCGTTTTGACCATTGTTAGAAAAGATATACTAAAATAATAAAGAGATAAGATAAGTCAAGTTGTCAGGTGGTCTTGCAAATGGTTCCTATTGTCAAGTGGTCTTGCAAGTGGCCAAGTAGCTTATCTAGAGTTTTAGTTTCCTATATATATATCATGTATATTGTAAGCTTAAAAATATCAGAGATCAATACAATGTAATCCTATACTCTCCTTTGTTTACCCAATGGGGTCTTCACCCCATTGGTCTCGTATTCTCGTTTGATCTGTTATGATTGAGTATGGGTTTAAGTGATTTCAGTTTCTTACATGGTATCAGAGTCAATGGCCCTCATACTTGGTTTTAAAAAGCACGCCTAGGTGCGAAGCGACCAGAGGCGCAAGGAGCAGCGCTTCAGGTGACTTAAGGCGCGCGTAAACATAAAGCGCACCTCAGGCGCGACTTTTTGGCAAAAAATTGGCTTGAGGTTTAGCTGAGGCGCGCGCTTTATGTAAATGAGCCTTTTTATGCAACAGAATGTTGTATAACAAGCTTTTTAGGTTGTACATGTAGGTAATTTACATGTTAAAACATATATAAAGCTTATTATAGTTAAATTTTGGGTAGGGGATGATAAAAACCCATGACATATATAAAAAAAAAATTATATGATCATTTTGCACCTCGCGTATGAAAAGCTCACCGCTTTTGCGCTTTGCGCCTCGATATTAGACCCTGTCGCTTTTGTGCGCTTCTCGCTTTTTAAAACCAAGCTCTCATATCGATCCTTGTTTCAGCACAAATCTGAGTTTCTGTTCGGTTAACATTCTGTCTTCGGGGTAGTGAAGCAATTCCTTTTTCAAGCCACCTTTCCATCTCACCTCCACCACCATTGCCTTCGCCAACCTCCAAATAAGGTACCCCGTGAAAATCTCGCCGGAAAACCTCCCGACGCGCCGCCATGTGGGCCAGGGACCGCCGTCTTCTTCTTTCCTTTGTCATCACCTGGTCACTCTGACCACATCTGTGCAGTTAATTTCTGATTTCTGGAACTTTGATTCTCTGGTACTCTTTGGTCTGCTACTGGTTCTGATCCGCTGCTGGTCCGTCTCTGGTCTACTGCTGGTGCTGCTGGTCTACTTCTGGTCCACGGCTGGTCCAGGGCTGGTCCTTAGCTGGCCAACTTCTGCTTTGACTTTTGTAGACTTCTGGTTTGACTTTCTGGCTTGACCCTTCAAGCCTTCTGGTTGACTTTCTAAAGCTGAATTCTGAATAATTCTGAATTTCTGGTCGCCATATGAAAAAAAAATGGTGTTTGAAATAAGATTTTTGGTATTTTATTTTCTGGATTTATTCCAGATTTCTGGTGTTGACTTAAGATAGTCTAAACTCAGATTTCTGGCTATGACTTGTAGTATCTTCTGGTCGATGTTCCGCTCATTGGTTCACTGTTCGGGTCGCTGTTTTGGTCGTTGTTCCGCGGCTGGTCCGCGGCCGGTCCCGGCTGTTCCGTGTCCGATCCCGGCTGGTCCTAGCTGGTCCGCTGCAAAATATTTAAAAAAAAATCTGGTTCTGCACTTTCATGTTGATTTCTGGTCTGACTTTTGTTGACTTCTGGTTGACTCTTGGGTTTGACTTTCTGATTTCTTGTGTTTTTAGTCTGTTCTGGTTAGCTTCTAGGTTTCGGTACTGCATCATAAAATGTCCAACCTTCGATTCTGGCTTCTGCTTGAGTTGCAGCTGGTTTGATCACGGTTTCTACGTTGGTTTCCATCTTGTTTCTGGCTTTGATAGCCGTCTGGTTCGTGGCTTTGACAGCCATCTGGTTCAATCTCCTTCCATTGAGATCGATTTTTGGTTTCTTTCTAGTTCGATCCCCATGAGATCGATTCTGGCTCCATCTGTTTCAGATTTAAGTTATTCGGATTTGAGCAACCACCTTGGGTTTGTTGCTCAGGGGGAGTCGAGCAAAGTCTACACGTTTCAAGCCATCTCCCCGTCCTTCAAGACATCTGGTCCTTCGGGACGTCTGGTCCTCCGGGACGTCCGGTTTGCCCTTCGAGATATTCATTGTGATCATTTTATAGGTGTATCATTTTGCTGTTTCAGGAACATCTAATATGGATGTTGTGCTTTTGGTCTTATTGAGGGTGCTCCTACAGCTGGATGCATTTTTCGTGTACGTCGACAAAATGGAAGTTAGGTTTTCACTAAAGCACTACCAAGAAGTCGGGTTAACTATATTAGTATAGTTGAAACAAGCTGGGCATGATTAACATCTATGCTCTAGCTTGAGGGGGAGTGTTAAAAAAGATAATACTAAAATAATAAAGAGAAGAGATAAGTCAAGTTGTTAAGTGGTCTTGCAAATGGTTCCTATTGTCAAGTGGTCTTGCAAGTGGCTAAGTAGCTTATCTAGAGTTTTAGTTTCCTATATATATCATGTATATTGTAAGCTTAAAAATATCAGAGATCAATACAATGTAATCCTATACTCTCCTTTGTTTATCCAATGGGGTCTTCACCCCATTGGTCTCGTATTCTCGTTTGATCTATTATGTTTGAGTATGGGTTTAAGTGATTTCAGTTTCTTATAACCATCACCCAATGTCCACCCCTAACAGTCGAACAATGCATTATCATGCAACCAGTGGAATCGCAATCTAGGTTTTAACATTTTACAATCTCAAAAATAATCCAGCCATAGAGGTACCTTTTGTTTTTAAGGGTAATATGGTCTTTGTTTTTAGAGTGTATTTAGAAATCAGATACTACAGATTGATCATAAACCATACAGTCCACGTGTAACTTTACAGAGAATATCTTGCAAACTTTAGGTTGTGAGTTTGAGTCTCCCTTTTTAGGTAAAGAAGGGCTTACCTCCGGCAAAATTTTATTGGTAAATCAAAAATACCTCCACATGAAAGAAAATCATAATTACTCCAGGACAGCACGCGCTGGGAGCAACATCTAGACCAATGCACAGCCTTATACTAAGAAAACATTAGGGTTTTAAAATATGCTGTCACGGAAAATAACTTACTGTGGTCTTTGAGCCAAGAACAGCAGATGGATGAATGACGTTGTTATGCACAGAGAATGAACATCCAGATAGGTGACTTGCATCTCCTATGACCTGACATGCTTAAGAGTGAAAAATCAGCTCGTTTCACAAAAAAACTAGTAGAGCTAGCAGCTTTAACCCATTTACTTATCAATGATATGTTTTATTCCTAATGGGCAAATTATCAAATGTAGCTAATAAAAAGAAAACGGTGGAAGGTCGCTCAAAGTATTTTTTTTTAATGTATAAAAGCTCCTGGACATTTATTTACATTATAACAGTCAAGTTGTTAGGGGCGAACTTAAAGTTTAGTTTGTTTCTTTGTTTATATATAAATAGTCTCTTTGTAATCATTATTGAGTTATCAATCAAATCATTTTCCCCCAATCATTCTCTCTCGTTTCAGCTTTCACTCTCGTTATCATAACATGGTATCAGGATATCTTCTCCTTTTATATCTTTGTTCCGCATTCGTGTTTCATTTTTTCTTCATTTTCTTGCATATTCTTGCTTTTCTAGAGTCGATTGGGCTTCTTTTGATGTTTTGCTCCGCTCAAAACATTCCTTTTGTGTTTCTGATCATTCCTACGGTTGGATTCCTTCATATTCGTTTTTTATTTCGAGTTATGATGATTTCTGGATAGATTTTACGATTTTCAGTTCGTGCAGGCGAACTTGTGTTCTGTTACAGGAGAACTTATTAAGTTCGCTTGACAAGTTCGCTTCCATAAGTTTCTTTTTTGTCAGTTTCGTTTCCTTGTTTTTCTGGTTATGCCTAATACTTCTGATCCCCTTTCCATCTTGCCTATGGATTCATTTAATCCTTTGTTCTTACACTCCTCTGATCATCCAGGTCTTTTACTTGTTTCCAAACCCTTTGACGGTTCTGCTTTCGGATCTTGAAAACGTGCTATGTCCATTGCTTTATCTGCCAAGAACAAGATTGGGTTTGTTGATGGCACTGTTGTCAGACCTCTTTCCTCTCCTAATCTGGACTTATGGAAGAGGTGCAATGATATGGTTATTTCTTGGATTCTCAACACTTTGTCTCGAGATATTGGTGAAAGTGTTTTGTATATTGAGACTGCTCGTCAACTTTGGGACGACTTAACTGACCGGTATGGGCAGAGTAATGGTGCAAAATATTATCAGTTGCACAAATCTCTTTATGACATTTCTCAAGGAAATGATGATATTGCTACTTATTTTACCAAAATAAAATATGTTTGGGATGAGCTTAATGCCCTCAAGCCTATTCCTCCTTACACTTGTGGCAATTCCAGACTTATGGCTAAACGTGAAGCATATCAACGTTTGATGCAATTTCTTATAGGTCTTAATTCCTGCTATGAAATGATCCGGGGAAATATTATTATGATAAAGCCTCTTCCTTCTATAAACCAGGCCTATGCTTTTCTCATTCAAGATGGAAAGCAGAGGGAGCTTCATTCATCTGTTCAGTTTATTCCTCAAAATGCTTCTATGAATGCCTCTGTGCAGGTGACAGAGTTCTGGACCTCGAAAGGGTATTGTTCGTAATCACTGCAAGAAGACGGGGCATGATGTTAGTAAATGCTATCTTCTCATTGGTTTCCCAAAGATTTCAAATTTACTAAACCCAAGGTTGCTGCAAATGTAGTTTTTTATTCTGGTGCCACTGCTTCTGTTTCTAGTTCACCTACTGGTATATCTACAGAACAGTATAATACTTTACTGCAACTTCTTCAGCAGAATTCTGGAGTTCAGGGTAGTGTTCCTACTGTCCAACCACTCAGCTTTGCTAATTTTGCAGGTATTATTGCTTGCAATTCGACTACGGTCGACACTACTTGGATCATTGATACTGGTGCAAGTAATCATATGTGTATGGACTTCAATTTGCTTTCTAACGTTCAATTGCTTAATTCGCATGTTTATGTTCTTCTTCCAAACGGGCATGTCTTAACTGATACGCAAGTCGGAACGGTTAATCTCACCAAGACTTTTTCTATCTTCAATGTCTTCTTTGTGTCTCAGTTCAAGCATAATCTTTTATCTGTTCCCAAACTTTGTAGGGATACAAAATGTCTTGTTTAATTTTCTGAAACTTCTTGTTTCTTACAGGCCCCTTCACTGAGTAGACCGTTGGTTCTGAGAGATCTTCTCAATGGACTTTATTAAGGCTAGACATCATAAACCACCTTTTGCTTCTAGTACTATATCTAGTTCTCAAATGTTTGATCTTATTCATATTGATATGTGGGGACCGTATCGTTCTACTACATGTGATGGATATAAATATTTTCTCACCATTGTTGATGATTTTACTAGAACTACTTGGACTCATCTTTTGACCACTAAAGGCAATGCCTTTACTATTCTTCAAGGGTTCATTGAGATGGTTGAGACTCAACTTACTACAAAAGTCAAGCGTGTTCGACCTGACAATGCTTTTGAACTTGGTTCGGGTGTTCATCATGTCGAGTATTTCAAACAGAAGGGCATTCTTCATCAAACTACTTGTCCTGGGGTTCCTCAACAGAATGGGGTGGTAGAACGGAAACATAAGCATCTTCTTGAAACTGCCCGGGCTCTTCTGTTTCAATCCAAGTTACCTATAACATTTTGGGATGAATGTGCTCTTACCAGTGTTGTAAAAATCGCTAGGCGCTAGCTAGGCGGTGGGTACCGACTAGGGATTAATCGGATTGGAATTTTTACATGTAATTTTTCGAACTTTTATATATACTTATATTTCATATATATATACACACACACACAAATACAAACACTAACATATTATCATATTAGTTCAAAATCTAAAATACTTCAAATATCGGAGCAGGTTGGTGGTCAACACTTGCTGACTGAAACAAGAACTCACAGAAGCAAGCAGGTAGCGAATTGGTCGGAGCAGGTTGGTGATCGGAGCAGGTTGGTGACTGAAAAAGAAGCATATAGCGATTAGGTTAGATAAAAACCCATGGATCCATGTATCAGGTGTTTATTTGGGCTTATTTTCTATTTAAAACCCATTTTTCAAACTCGAGTGCCTAGGTTCACCTAGCCCCGCCTAGGTCCACCTAGCCCCGATCTTGGTTTAAAAAAGCGCCATGAGGCGCTGCATAAAGCGTGAGACGCGTGAGGCGCTGTACAAAACGCCTCAAATGGGTGAGGCGCCCCATATACATGAAGCGCCCTGATGCGCCGCCTCAGGCTTGAGGGGTGAGGCGAGGTGAGGCGCGCTTCATGTATTTTTGCCTTTTTTTCACTGTTTTTTTATGAATTTTAGTTCCAATTTTAGTTCCTCTTTACTTAAATCAGTTTTTTAAGTTGTTTTTCTTGCAAGTTTTGTGAAAATTACTCAAAAGGAGGAGTTTTTAGACTGAAACAACATTTACTGGGAGGTTTTAAGAATGTTACTAACTTTTTTATTACTTTTTTAGCTTAGCGCCTCGCATACGTGAAGCTCTCGCCTCGCGCCTGAGGCGTGGCGTCTCGGATTTTGGGACCGAAACGCCTCGCCTCGCCTAGCGCTTTTTTAAACCAAGGCCCCGATTAATCCCAATTTCCGATTAATGGTCCGACTAGGCCAAAATTACATAGGAATCCACCGATTTCCGAATAATCCTCCCATTAATCCCGATTTTTACAACACTGGTTCTTACTGCTACTCACTTGATTAATATTTTTCCCACACGAGTTCTCTAGGGCAAATCTCCTTCTGAGATGCTTTTCGGTAAAGCTCCATCATACACTCATCTTCGTACTTTTGGGTGTTTGTGTTACACGCTTCTACCCCTACACCCGGAAGAGATAAATTTCAGCATAGGGCTCAAGCTTGTATCTTTATTGGATATCCTTTTGGAAAGAAAGGTTACAAGCTTTATAACCTTGACACTCGACAGGTTCTTGTTTCTCGGGATGTGACTTTTCTTGAGCACATTTTCCCTTCTTTACATACTTCGGACCCTTCTTCTTTGTTCCCTTCTCTAAATTATCTGTTTGAGGAGGCAGATCTAGTTGTTGTTCCTTCTTCTTCGGTTGCTCATGAAGTTGATTCTTCTCCTCCTCCTGTTACTCCTGCTCCTCCAGATCTCAGTTCTTCTGTTCCTCCTTCTCACTTGCAGGATTATGTTTGTAATTCTGCTTCCATTGATTCCTCTTGTTTTCATACTTTATCGAGTGCTTGTCAAGCTTCTTCTTTTGTTAATCTTGCTGATCTTTCTCTTGATTCTCAGCAGCTTCTTCTCAATATTGATTGTGTTTAGGAACCTTCTTCTTATCAGGAGGCTGCTCAACATCCTGCTTGGCAAGAGGCTATGACCGAGGAATTTGATGCCTTGGAACGTAATCAAACTTGGGAGGTCATGCATTTACCTAAGGGTAAGAAGGCTATTAAATGCAAATGGGTGTATAAAGTCAAATATAATGCTGATGGAACAGCTGAATGCTGCAAAGCCCGTTTGGTTGTTCGTGGTGATACTCAGAAAGCCGGGATTGATTATAATGAAACTTTCTCCCATGTCGTTAAAATGACTACTATTCGTAGTCTTCTTGTTGTTGATTATAACTCGGTTATTTGTGGAGTTTCCGCTTCCCAACCTCACTCTGGTTCCTCTCAAGTGTGACAGTCAGGCGGCCATCCACATTGCTAAGAATCCTGTTTTTCATGAGCGCACTAAGCATATTGAGTTGGATTGCCATTTTGTCCATGAGAAGCTTCAAGCCGGTTTGATTATGCTTTCTCATACGCGGACTTCTGATCAACTTGCGAATTTATTCACCAAAAGTCTGGCATTCCGATATCATTTTCAAGTTGGGGTTGTATACACCTCCAACTTGAGGGGGGGTGTTGGCGACCAGTTTTGTTAGGGGTTAACTTCCAAACAATGCTAACACAAACTTGGTCATTAAGTGAACCATTAAAACCTCTTAACTCACGGATTGGGGCCTTTTCTTGGTCCAGACAACAATTTTTGAACTTTCTTCCTTGGACTTTGAACTTTGGAACTTAGATCTTTGATTGGAATTTGGAATCCGACTCATACTTGGCTTATCATCTTTCAGTCCAACTCTTTGAAGATCTCGACCCGCAAAATTCTTCATTCCAATGCTAGCTTGTGTACAGGGCCTTGCTATCTTGATGTGAATCTTGTATAATCGGTTCTTGGTCCTTGTCACCTTCATCAAAAGCTTACATGTATCATCATGAATTGTTAGCAAATTGCATTTCATGTGAACGTCACATCCACCTTCCGTTGCTTGACCAAGACTTATGATATTGCTTTGTAGGCTCGGGATGTAGTAAATATCGGTCAACGGGCGCTGCTCCCCCGTTTTTCCTTCAGTTAAAACCGACCCCTTTCCCCGAATGTCAATAAAGGATCCGTCTCTGAATTTCACCTTTCCCGTTACGCATTCATTCAGTTCATAAAAATAAGCATGATTACTCGTCATGTGATTCGATGCACCATTGCTAAGATACCAAGTGTCTTTCTCCGTTGGCTCGGTCTCAAATAGTCTCTTTATTGCATCTCATCATAAACAAAGATGGATCAACATCCTTGACTTCGGCCAAGTTGGCCTCTTCCTGTTTCTCGTGTTTCTTCATGTGCTCCCGACCCGACACACAGACGCGAAGTGACCTAGCTTATCACAGCGATAACATTGAATCTGTGATCTATCCTTCTTTCTCCTTTGACCAGTCTGATTTGACCCAAGATCTTGACCATCTCGGTTTTCACTACCATCTTGGTCCTCATCATCCCGGTCTTGACCTCTTCCTCGGTCTCAAATAGTCTCTTTATTGAATCTCATCAAAAACCACGGCTCCCAATTCCAAGTCATGGGTGGTGTAGTTCTTTTCGTGCACTTTGAGTTGTCGTGAAGCATATGCAATAACCTTCTCTCTTTGCATCAGTATGCAACCGAGTCCTCGCATCGCAATAGACTACAAAGTCATCGTTTCCTTCAGGTAGTGCTAAGATCGGTGCGCTGCAAAGTTTTTGCTTGAGTAACTGAAATGCTTCTTCAGTTCTTTCATTCCAATCAAACTTCACGTCTTTCTGCGTCAAAGCAGTCAATGGTTTTGCAATCTTTGAAAAGTTTTCGATAAACCTTTTGTAATATCCGGCAAGTCCCAAAATTTGTCGTATTTCGGTTGCGGTTTTGGGTGTTCGCCAGTTTCTTATCACTTCAATCTTGGTTAGGTCAACATGTAAGCCCATCTCGTTTACCACGTGACCTAGGAAATGCACTTCTCGGATCCAGAAGTCGCACTTTGAGAACTTAGCGTACAACTTCTCTGTAACATCCATGAATTTCTAACACTACTTTAATTTAATTTATACAAAAATAAATAAATAAAATGGAAAGTTACTCTTTTATAAAATATTTATAGTTAAACAAGTAATGTTGAAGCACTTTCCTGTGACAAACACTCTGGATAGAGTCTTAGTTTGTACTTTCTTGTTTGTAATTGTCTTTGTATGTAAGAGTCTTTATGTATTAGTTTATCGAGTTGTATTTACTTTTACATATTGAATGTTGCAAAATCTCGGTTTTCACTACCATCTTGGTCCTCATCATCCCGGTCTTGACCTCTTCCTCGGTCTTTACCTTTCCTTTATACGAATAACGATAATTATTAGTAAAGAACTCGTTTAGTAAACATTAGGTTACCTTGGTTTTCGGGTTGAGTCTCCTCGTCTCTTATACGCTCCCCGTATGCCTTTAGACATCTCACAACATCGTCAAACCCAATGGTTTTCAAATCAACAGTCTGTTCGATCGAGGCTACCATATGAATGAAACGCTTTGGTAACCCGTTAAGGAACTTCTTCACTAACCGTGTTTCTTTGATCGTAGACCCTAGCGATGCCGCCTTAGAAGAGATTACTAATAATTTGCTCGCGAAGTCATCAATCGAACTCGAATCCTTCATCTTCAATACATCAAACTTCGATATTAGGGTTTAAAGCCTCACTTTCGTACTAGTTCGGCGCCTAGATGATGGGTCTTAATGGCTTCCCACATCTTCTTAGCCGAACCAAGATTGCGAACTTGCAAAATCTGCTCCTCGGGTATCGATTGAAACAAGAGTGCAATCGCCATATTATCTTTCTTCTTATCCACTCCCGTCCCCGGTTCAATGGCATCCCATACGCCATACACGTTAAAAACTGCTCGGATCCGCATCGCCCGAATCATGTAGTTAACAGAAGTCAACATCTGACAATGGGGCATTGTCGGGATGTTGCTACCGCCCTTCACAGGTTCTGTTTTATCTGCCATACTCGAATCACTCGATCAAACCCTAAGCTCGGTCGATCTTCTCTACTTTGATCACGGCTTTGATCGACACAAGAACTAATCATGAGTTCTTGATCGGGTTCTTAAATCAAGAATCGATTTCCACCTCAAAATCGAGTGCAAAATCATACTCGGCCTTAGTTTATTGATCACGGCTTTGATCGCAAAACAAGTTCGATCCGCGAATCAGATGGTCAAGAGCTTAAACCGCTCTGATACCAATTCAAGAACGATATAACTCAAACGATAAAAGAACAAATACAAGGATTGGGTAACTCCCAATATTATTACTCAGAGGAAATATAACTCAAACCTCTATTACAACTCTCTTAATGAAACCCTAACCCGGTAACATCTATTTATAATGTTAACACAAGCTTTGCTAACAAGAAACCTAATAACCCTAACTTGGTATTAAGTAAACCATTAAAACCCCTTAACTCACGGGTTGGGCCCATTTCTTGAGCCAGACAACAATTGAGCTACAGACCCCTCCCGACCCAATTTAACCGTACCAAGTAAAACCTTATTTGCTCTGTCACCATTTGGCCACTTTTATACACGAGCAACCTTACACCAAAAAAAAGCAAAATGAACTCACATCTCGGTTAATGTCACTATACGCTTGAATGGAGCTTAGTCTTGCACAATATTTGGTCTTGCTGGCAATATAAACACAGCATTTATGGGTTTTTCTCTCAGCAGGAGAAAAACCATTAGGACCCAAGGCATAAACTTCATGAAAACTTGGTGTGGATGCATTAGCCAGCAGCTGAGACAGCATCACTTTATCAGTATTATAACCATCCTTCTCATTCCCGTTTTCTTCAACGTGTGCTCCATTCAATAATATTTCAGACCTCTGCTTAATCAAAAGAATATGTTACATCATAATGCTAATAAAATAAAGAAAAATAGACATGTGGAGTCTTAACAAACCAACCAGCTGAGTTTTAACAAGATAAGGCAGCACATCCTGCTTTAAGCTTCTAAAAGATTGCTTTTGATTAAGAACTTGCTGAAGAACAGACCTATGAGAAAAGAAATTCAAAGTACATGGAAAACAAATAAAGATTAGATAAATTTAGTATAACCATCAATTCAAAAATATCTAGACCTCAAAACCTTTTGAATGCATATAAATGAGCATCCGTTAAATCAGCATGAATTTCCATCTACATGTGTCAAGAGAAAGACCCCAAGTGAGAAATATTGTGAAATCAAACAAGTTGATTGATTCTGTGCAGGTAACATTTACCTTCCCTACAGCACGAAGGATGCTCTTTTGAACTTTAATATCTTTCTCAACTTCATTACCTGAAAGTCCGTGTTAATAGATAAGAGTACTTGTAGGCTTGGTTTTAAAATGCGTGAGATGCACCGAGGTGATAGGAACCCTGGACCGAGGCGAGAGGCGAAGACGCATGCATCACGTACTTGAGACGCCAGGTATTCATATAATATTTTATTAATTATAGATAATATAAAGGACAATTGGATCGCAGAAAGTAAAACACAGCAGCTTTTTGTGGGAAAACACAACCCACGACTCTTTTCTTTAATATAAATCAAAACCACACCTTGAACTCTATACAATGACCCTCTTTTATACTAATCCTAAGTTCCTAACCTTACTTACTAAGAAATCACAGCTGGAATGACAACCCATTCACAGCCAAATCATTCGATACCTTAAAAAAAACTAAATCAAAAACCAATAAACTTCCTTCTCTCCTCCTCCACTGCGCCTCCTGTCTCGGGATCTATGGCCTCTCGCAGACCATGTGCAGCTAAGATGGTTTGTTGATGTTAGTTTCGGGCATTGTAACGTCATGTTACTGGGTTCTCGTTCTAGTACAATCACTGCACCAACAGCCTTTTCTGCCATCCTTTTGACTGATCTGAGTCACATAGATCTGGTCTCTTGTATTTCACATTTTCACACACTGCTAAACTGAATCACTCGGAATTTTTTTTTATTTTTTGCTGATCATTGCCTTCTGTTCCGCCTCACACAGAACCAACACAGCCCTCTGTTTCACACAGATTCCTTCCTATATCACCAAGCCAACAACATGTCTCGCACGGGATTTACTACTCTTGATTGCTTCCCATGATCAATCTTTTTCCACGATTTCTGACTTGAGCACCGTCTTTAGGCATTTCAGTTCTCAGGATCTTACGAAGAAAGGCTAAAGATCGTACTGAACACAACCCTATGATATGAGTGAAGGCGAGCCAGGAAAGCACCCTGGCAAGCACCCGGAAGCACTAGACCAATAAGCTAGATCTCCCTACGGGGCATTGCACGTTTAGCCAGACCGCTCCGCTCGTGCTTCTCCTGAAGAAATGGCAAGATAAATTGAATATCGATGGAGGTGCATTGCCGATGTGGAAAACAGGGCAGGGATTCTCTACAATGACACTGTAGACCGGATGTAGCGCAGCTTGGTAGTGGAATAGAAAAAGAGAAGGGATTCACGGGCAGTGAAGGCAACCAAGGGAGAGGAATCATTCCATTCAATTCCGAAGCCTAGCGTCTCCTGTTCTCTTGATAGAGCTTTCACGTCTGCGCATAGAATTTTTTTCCTTTCCATTCCGTTCTTACCATATCATGGGCAGTTGGGTTGGAATCCGTGTGATGGTTCGAAAGTGCTTTCCAGTCACAGGTTCACAGCTTTTCGCACCTCTCACAAGTGATCCGGTCACAGCCTGATATGCACAGGTCTTCGTCTTCATGGGTTGATTCGCACAACTCCAACCAGCCTTGATTGAATCGCACAATCAATCCGGTCCAGCCGTATCTCACTACCTTACTGTCTCGCACAGCCTTTCTGGATGCTCTCACAGCCCTCCGATAAAAACTCACAGCACCCGATCTATCACATATCGAATTCAGCAGTCTCTTTTACTCGATCTCAGCCCTTTCCAATCGACCAGCAGCTTTCACAGCAGCCCTCAATTGATCAAGCAGCTTCCCTTTTTTTCACTTATTTTCAAAACCAGTCGCAGGTTCTTGTGGTCGAATGATTTGTCTTCAACAGCCCCTATTGATCTTGTTGCGCTCTGATACCAATTGTTGGACAATTGGATCGCAGAAAGCTGTAAAACACAACAGCTTTTTGTGGGAAAACACAACCCACGACTCTTTTCTTTAATATAATCGAACCACACCTTAAACTCTATACAATGATCCTCTTTTATACTAATCCTAACCTTAATTACTAAGAAATCACAGCTCATTCACAGCTGGAAATAACCCATTCACAGCCAAATCACTCAATACCTTAAATAAAACTAAATCAAAAATCAATAAACATACTAATAAAAACAAATCTATCTTTAGACTCTTTACGATCCCTCCCTCCCCCCCACCCCCCAACTTTAACATATGAACCACATTAAGATTAAAAATCTCGCAAAATATCTACTATAATGTTAATCCTTGAATATCCAAAGCTTATATATATGATTTAATGCGTAAGTAACCTATATCTACAACCTAAAAAGATATATGTACAAGCTAAAGAAGCACAAAAGCTGCCAAAATCTCTACATGACCGATACACTCAATGTACAACTAACCCAAGCTCTAGATATAATAAATATAACTCAAAAAACAAGAAAAGAAAACAAATTAGAAAAAGTTAAGGGTCAACTGTAATAAAGCTATAACACTTGAGGATGAAAAATGTAATTTAGTGAAAAGAAAAAATAAAAATAGAAAAGATAATAAATATGTGGTTTAAGTATTTAACCTAAAATCTCACCCGTCACTTTCATCTCCTCTCCATCTCCATCTCCATCACACCACTCCTTTCATCTCATCTCCATCTACATCAAACCCCCTCCTAACACTTTCATCTCATCTCCATCTCCCTCTCCATCACACACCTCCTGGCTCCTCCTCATCTCTATCAGTCACCATTTTCCAGTTTTTAATTACGTCAGCTCCGATTTGACACAGAAGCGTTCAACTTGCACCTGTGCGACGTTGATCGAAGCGTGTGGAAGCAGCCACCTCTTGTAAAGGCCTCACCTGCACTCGGTAGAAGCGCATCGCTGGTAGCCTCGCGCCTAGGCGTGCCTTAGGCACACTTTTTACAACCAAGCTTCTAGGATATTATGCAATTGAGAAATATAATAAAAATGAAGATCTAACCAGCTGCTATATATAGCAAAAATTGTTGGGTGAGGTCCAGGCCCACAATATTATGGCGTACTGGCTTCTTTGTCTTGTCGTTTCCACTAGAAGAGCCCGACTCTGGAGGCCCACTGATTGGTGCAGCACAGAACAATGCAGTTACTACCGTATCATGCCGTCTATGAGCAGCTGCCACTGCTCCAGGGGATACGTCACAAACGAGATCGCCACTCACAACCTACACACGATAAATTTAATACTGTAGTAATAGAACAGATTTGTCCTGATGACTAGAGGTGGCAAATGGGCAGTTGGGTAACCATTCCAAACAGGTTTAGGTCATGACGAGGGTCACCTGAAACACTTTTTGTGCAAAATATTTTTGACTTTTTATAAATAATGTGTGTTTAATGTAATTACAAAAACTATAATGTGATGATAATTAACTTATTTAATAAAAATACACTTAGCCCCTTTCCATTTCAGCTAACTTTTATTATTTTTTACCTAACTGGATCATTAAAGATAAAACATAACCCAACTTGGCCATCCATAAGTATATAGTCCAAAACTGCCACCTCTAAATTACCAGGATGTCAAAGCTATGAGATGTCCAACCAACCAGAATGTCAGATGCTGTTAAGTGATGCGCAATTGCCCGTAGAGCACCAGCTGTTCCAACTTCCTCCCCCACAGCAGCAACCTAAAAATGTTAAAGCTTAGCCTCAATTTCCAATAAAGTGCCATCACATGACCTTTGCTTCCTTTCCTAGATGAAAGAAAATATACATCCCACTAAATTTTTACTTGTGTGATTCTCAAATTAAATTTTCAATAGAAAAATCTAAAGTTATTGATATAATCAATTAAAAGATTAGGAATAAAAAGAAATGAAATGTTAACTATTATAAGGTTTCTGAACTGAAGACCCTTGTAAATTTGATTTACTTAAAATGCTTTTCACTAGAAAATGTAAGTAATGAATTTTGAATTTTTTTTTAAGTTAAGAAAATAGATATTTACAAACAAACATACCCAGTAAAATCCCACTCATAGCAAAGCTATTGGTAGGGTCTGGGGGTGGGTGAAGACAAACCTTACCTCTATCCCAAGGGATAAAGAGGTTGCTCTCATTGAGATCCCCGACTCCAAAACCTCATTTACCAAATATAGATAGAAAACCATATAGCCAGAAAATAGATAGCATACAATAAAGCTTAGGAATCAAAGTGTGTGAGCACGATAAGGCAAAGCTAGACTAAGGCACACAACAAAAAATAGGAACAAGCTAAGGCAAAACAAGAGTGTAGATGCTAAGATAAGGCCAACTAAGGCAAACAAGAGTGTAGATGCTAAGATAAAGCAAGCTAGGGCAAACAAAACAAAGTATAAACAAGCTAATGCCCCAAGACAAATCTATACACTCACCTAGAAAAGTCCAAAACCTTAATCCGACGTCTCCAAAACTCCTATCCCCGATCATGTCCTCGTAGAGATGCAAGTCAAGCAAATCCTACCTAAACCGCTCATCCTAAAAGTCAGCTTGGGTCTGCCTCTGCTCCTCCTCCCTTCCACAGTGATAGTTTCTACGGTTCTAAGTTTTAACTGGAGCCGTCATTTGTCTCCTCTTCACGTGCCTAAACCATCTCAATCTCCCCTCTCTTATTTTTTCGGAGATACATGCGACCCCCAGTTTCTCCTGAAAAACTTCATTCCTTATGTGGTCTAACCTTGTGTGCCCACACATCCACCTCAACATCCTCATCTCTACAACCTCCAGTTTTCGCGCTTGTCTCTTTTTGATGGCCCAACAATTGGTTCCGTATAACATAGTCGGTCGAACCGCAACCCTACAAAATTTCCCTTTAATCGAGGGTGGGCCTTGAAGCACAAAGTGTAAGGTAAGGCTGCGTACATGGCCCCTCCTCGGACGTTGCGCGAATGGGGGAGCTAAGTCAAGCATCGGGTACGCCCTTTAATCTTGTTAGGAACCTCTTATCACACAATACTCCCGTGGCTGCTCTCCACTTGCACCAACCTGCCTGAACGCGATGAGCTACATCACTATCTATGTCCCTGTCACCTTGGATAAACGACCCTAAATACTTGAACTTGGTTGTCTGCGGGACCACATGGCCTTCAATACTGATTTGGGTGTCTACTTTTCAAGGACAATGAACACCATATGCAGATCGTGCTTCTTCTCTTTGTACTTTTCCATTAATCTCCTTAGAATGTGTATCGCCTCCGCAGTACACCGCCATGGCATGAAACCGAATTGATTAACCGTAACCTGAATTTTTCGTCTAACTCTAGTCTCAATTACCCTCTCCCACAATTTCATAGTATGACTTATGGTTACCATAACACTAGGCGTCTCCTTTGTTCTTGCAGAGAGGAACTAAGATACTACTCCTCCACTAATACGACATCTTTCCGGTTTTAAAGACAATGTTGAACAACTTTGTTAACCACTGAACTCCTTCCTGCCCCAAACACTTCCACGCCTCTATAGGTATGTTGTCCGGACCAACCATTTTAGCTCTTCTCATCTTCCTAAGGGCTCTCCCCACCTCTACCTGTGTGATATTACGACAGTAGCAGTTATTACATTGTCGGCATTGGGTAGTGGGGTACTCGCATCCTTCTTAATTAGGTCTGCTAACGTTGAAATGATTATGGAAATACATTTGCCATCTCACCTTGATGTCCTGCCCTTTTACTAAAACATGTCCATCCTCTCCCTTCATAAACTTTACGACTCCTGGATCCATCTTCCTGCGCTCTCTAGATTTGGCAGTCTTGCACATGTCATGCTCCCCCTCCTTAGTTTCCAGTCGTTCATACATCTTCTCATAAGCTCTACTTTTTGCCTCAGACACTGTCTTCTTCACCTCATGCTTTGCCTCTTTATATCTCTCGTGTAATCCCACTCGTTCATCCTCATTAGTGCACCTCACGACATCCCTAAAACATTGTTGCTTCTCCCTTGTCTTGTCTTGCACGTCCTCGATTCACCACCAAGACTCCTTATGTCTGCGTGTAGTTCCGTTGTGACCCCGAGAGTCTCCTTTGTTACTTGTGCGATGGTGGTAGGTAAACATGGTAATCAGTATTGTATTATTGTATGGAATAATAATGATTACATGATGTATATGTAAGATATACATAATTACAATCTAATCCCTCTAATATTAAGTACAACATATATTGTCTAACTCTAATATTAAGTACAACATATATTGTCTAATATTTCCCCGCAAGCTAAGGCTGAGGAGCGATCTGTAGCTTGCACCGTAAGAAGAGAAACCGTTGTGAGGGTAATGGCTTTGTGAAGACATCAGCAATCTGATCGTTTGTAGAAATAAACTGAACTGAAAGTTATCCTTGAGCAACCTTTTCTCGGACAAAGTGAAAATCCACTTCCACGTGTTTAGTACGTGCATGAAAGACCGGATTTGCTGATAAGTACATAGCACCTAGGTTATCACACCATAATGTAGGTACCGACTTAGCAGGAACCTGAAGTTCAAGAAGAAGTGTTTGAAGCCAAGTGAGTTCTCCAACTGTCAGCTAAGGCCTTGTATTCCGATTCCGTGAATGACCGAGAGACAGTTCTTTGTTTCCGAGCAGACCAAGACACAAGATTAGATCCGAGATATATAGCATATCCCCCGTTGGATCGTCGGTCATCCGGGCAACCAGCCGAGTCAGCATCAGAGCATGCACTGATAGAGTTAAAAGCCGAATCTGTGTAAGCATGTAGGAGTTTACCGGAATCATGTTTTATTAGAAGACCATGGGCAGCTATGCCTTGCAAGTATCGGAGGATCCTCTTAACCGCTGACCAGTGATTATCAGTTGGAGAATGCATAAATTGGTAGACCTTGTTAACTGCAAAAGTAATGTCCGAGCGGGACAATGTAACATACTGCAGGGCAACCACTATCTGATGGTATTTGACCGGATCAGCAAGTGGTGGACTGTTACCGAGTTGAAGATTAGCTGTAGTGGTAATCGGTGATGGTACCGGTTTAGCATTGGAAAGACCAGCTCTTTCAATTAATTCACGGATATACTTTTGCTATGAAAGAATCATGTCAAGACCTTGAGTGGTTATTTCAATACCCAAAAAATTGGACAATGGGCCCATATCTTGAACAGAAAAAGAGCGGCTTAGACGGTTGACTACTTGGTCGATCTCCTGTGAATTGTTACCTGTCAAAATAATATCATCAACGTAGACAAGCATGTAGAGGAGGGTTCCCTGAGACGAATAAATAAATAGTGAGGGATCGGTCTTGGAACCCCGGAAACCGAGTGTATGAAGAACCGTAGATAGGCGTTGAAACCACGCATGCGGTGCCTGTTTTAATCCATACAAGGATTTGTGAAGAAGACAAACATGATCCGGTTTGTTCGGATCCACAAAGCCCTGAGGTTGTTGCAAATAAATTGTCTCGGTTAAATTTCCATGTAGAAAGGCATTATGCACGTCTAGTTGTCTTAAGGGCCATTTTTGTGCAACGGCTAAAGAGAGAACAACACGTACAATGGTGGATTTGACCACCGGACTAAAAGTCTCCTGATAATTAATGCCCGGTTGTTGTCGAAACCCCTTAGCGACCAGGCACGCTTTATAACGTGTGATGGCCCTGTTTGATCCCTTTTTTAATTTATATACCCACTTGCAGTCAACAACATTGGAGTTCGGAACACGTGGGACTAAGGACTATGTGCCATTTCTCATAAGCGTTGAATACTCTTCAGCCATGGTTGTACGCCACTGATGGTGTTTGTTAGCAACAGTAAAGGTGGCAGGTTCAGTGTCAAGAGAATGAGTATGGGTATGGAAAGAGGTGGCATTGTGTGTTTTTGTTTGTTTGGGATTTGGACGGAGGTTGGCTGGTCTAGGACGGGGAGGTGGTTGGGCTGATTTGGTGTGGAGCGACGTTGATAGGTATGAAAGAGAGGTGGTGTGGCAGGGAGTGTTGTGGGCCGAGGGGTGTTTGGGCCGATTGTGGTGATAGGGGTGTGGGCTGAGGTGATTGGGCCGAGAGTGGGGAGGGGGTTGTGGCTGATGTTTAGGTCGTGGCAGGTTGGGGAGAAGCAGGTGGGGTAGGTGTGGGCTGAGGTGATTGAGCCGAGCCAGGTGTGGTAGGTGTGGATGGTGGGGAAGGAGTATGAGGGTGTGGCATGGTGTTGGTTTGAGGTGGGTTTTGTAAATAAGTGGGTGTAGTAGGTTCGGAATAGGATGAGAAATAAGGGTTGGGAGATGGTGAGGGAGAGGAGTTGGTAGGTGGTTGGTGAAAGAGAAAGGAATGCTCATCAAAACGACCGTGTCGAACGATATAAAACCGTTCAGAAGTGGGGTCAAAGCACCGGTAGCCATGGTGGGAGGTGCTATACCCAAGGAACACACATGGTAGTGATCGAAAATCCATTTTATGTTTGTTATATGGACGAATGTGTGGGTAACAACGACACCCGAAAACACGCAGAAAAGATAAATCAGGTTGATATTGAAAAACTTGTTCAAGAGGTGAGATGTTGGAGTTTGTTCTAGAGGGCATCCGGTTTATGAAGTAAACTGTGTGTCAAAGGCGAAGTGCCAAAACCGTTGTGGAACATGAGATTGAGCTAGTAAGGTAAGACCGGTTTCAACAACGTGACGGTGACGCCGCTCGACAAAGCCGTTTTATTCACTTGTATGTGGACACGAGAGACGATGAATGATGCCACGAGAGGAAAGAAGCGGAGAGAGACTCCGGAATTCACCTCCCCAATCAGTTTGGACAGATTTCAATTTAGTTTTAAATTGTCGATCAACCATAAAGAGAAATTGTGTAAAAACATCACAAACATCAAATTTCAATTTCAAAGGGAATATCCACATAAACCTTGAGTAATGATCAACACACAAAAGAAAATAATGATGGCCATCAAAGTAACGGGGGCGGGACCCATACATCACAGAAAACTAAATCCAAAACATTCAAACTTTTATAAGTAGACGGCAATAAATGAAGTTTTGAAGATTTTCCAATGAAACAATATTCAAAAAACGAAGTAGTACAATTATTAAGCAAAGGTAAGTGATATCTAGATAACATAGACTTCAAAAGCTGTGGATGAGGATGTCCAAGTCTTTGATGCCATGTTGTGGAAGAAGCATGGGTGGCGGGGGAAACGACTTTAGAAACGGGTTGTATCCTCGGAAGTTGGAAGGAGTATAGACCATAATTACTTGGACCCGTGAGAAGGATAGTGCGTGTAGAATTGTCCTTCACACAAAAGAAAGTAGAGTGAAATTCAAAAGAAGACATTATTGTCATGGCAAAATTTTTGGACAGAAAGAAGATTACGTTTGATTTCAGGAACATGAAATATATTTTTAAGAGAAAAGGTTTTGTTTGGGGAGTAAAATGTGGAGGAACCAATGTGAAGAAAGGGTTAACCTAAACCCTTACCATTGCCAACATGGAGATTATCCTCACCATAGTAGGCCTCAGAGTTGTCAAGGCTAGAGAGATCCGGAGCAACATACTGATTAGCTCCGGTGTCCGGAAGCCAAGAGGCTGATGCTTGTTAGTGGTAATCAGTAAAGTTGGCAGATGGTTGCGATCTCGTCCTCAATGTATTAGGATCATGATTAGGACATTGAGAGGGAACATGACCAATACCGCACCTGTTGCATGAACCAAAAACAGTATTCTTATTAGTAGCCTAACTAAATTGAGTATAATTACCTCCTCCTTAATTGCGGTTATTGTAGTTCCCTCGTCCACGGGTACTTCCTGACCGATAGTTTGAGCCACGAGTACGATTGTTTCCAGACCGGTTTGTGTAGTAAGCTTGTGCTGGTTGGGAACTAACCGGTTGAAGTTGTAAGCCAAGTTGAGTTGCACTTTGTTGAATAGCTTGAAGGGCCTCAAGTTGAGATAGAGATTGACCCGGTGCACGATTGGGAGTAACAGCCATGGAGGCCTGTGTTGGGGTGACTTCTGTGGAGGGCTTTTTGATCATGTAGCCATGATCAAACAAGAGGCCATGAAGTTTGACAAAAGCAGTTGGGAATTGTAGAGCAAGGAGAGTAGACTTCAAGCCGTTGTACTCTTCCCGTAGACCGGAAATCACCTGTTAGGAATAATCGCACAACCACGCAGTTCAATAAACATGAAAAGCAATAAACGACACGAGAGATTTACGTGGTTCGGTCTAGGTGACCTACTTCCACGGGGGAAGCTAGTGTTTTCTTTTATTTCTGAGGTGATGAATATTACAAGTACATAATGATCCATATATAGACTAGCTAATTAGGGTTTCCTTTGCTAACTTGCTAAACAAGACAATTAACAAACTGGGCTCAAATTAGAATTAGGGCCGGCCGGACCATAGATCCTCCTCCTAATTTACGGCTAAGCCCAACTGGGCCTAAGACAACATAGCGCAACAATCTCCCACTTGGTGTCTTCGGACCATGAACTGCATCATCTCTGTACTTCTGCAACTGAAAACCCTCTTTGATTTCCAGTCTCAGCCTAGTCACCCGTCTCCTCAACATTATTTCTGGACTACTTCCAGTGACCAATCAGTTGACCAAGGTGAACCGAGTAATGCACGAGCAATGGATTATACTCTCAATTGGAACGTATACCCGCAAATGATCCAAAGGTGGATCGAAATGGGAAATGTCCCATCACCCTACTTCGGTTCTACATCCTCATCATCCCTACTACCTAGCTTGCCATGCACTATGGAACAAGCTTTCGCAGCCTTTGTATCTTATATGTTGAAGAAATTGGGTATTGTACAAGATGCCACCGAGGAGATACCTAAACTCCTAAAAAATGGACCCCAAATAGAAGAGAATATGGTAGGAATAGCACTCTTGACTACCGAACTAGCTGCAACGGACCATGTTCATAACCTTTTAGTGGATCGTGTGGCACATCTAGAGACGAGGGCCGACACTATGGACGATGATATGGAAGGAGTTCTGGAGAGATTAGCTGCTATGGAAGCTCAACTACATGTGGCAAACCACACTGCTGAAGGTCTTCAAGAGAGGGTGACTCACTTGGAAGCCCAACTACAAGCCGCTTTATTTCCTGAGGAGATTCCACATTCTGATGGCGAGGAGGAACCTTTTGAGGAGGAACCTTTTGAAGAAGAACCCTTCGAGGAGGAGCCCTTTGAGGAGGAGCCCTTGGAGGAGGAACCAGTGGAGATAGACGATGCACAATCGTATGTTTCTTTCGATGACGAAGATGCTTGATGGTTTTCCTATTCTATCTTCCTTTTCATGTTTGTTTTTGCTTATGTTATTTCTCTTTTCAAACCTAGATGGGTAAGGTTGTTCCCATCCAATAAAAGCATGAGAAGTTTAATATTTGAGTTATTTATTTTGTAGCGTTACAATTTATTTAATTTTCAAAATATTAGATGTTGTATCTCCTTACTCGTACCTGAATAATGTTTAATATGCGATATATTTCTCATTGTTTTTCATTTGTGATTGTGAAGAATCATGTCTGGGAGAGGACGCGGAGGCCGTGCCGGTGGTCGTGGTACCATTAACATGACGGCAGCAAAGCTAGCAACACTGATAAATGATAGTGTGGCAGAGGCTCTAACAGCACAGAATGCTGTAGGTAAATGCTTTAGCTATTGACTAATGGTGTCAATCCTTCTCCTAAAGACATCTTTCTAAACTCTATAATTCCAATTCTATTTGTATTTCTAAATCCAGGCCAGCAAAACCAGCAAAACCAACAACCAGCCTGTACTTTCAAGGCATTCATGGATTGCAAGCCCCACACCTTTAGTGGAGCTGAAGGAGCCGTTGGATTACTTCGCTGGTTTGAGAAGGTTGAATCAGTAATTGTCATGTGCAACTGTCCCGTTGCTAATCAGGTGAAGTTTGCCGCCGGAACTTTAGAAGGCCCGGCACTAACATGGTGGAATGCCCAGGTCCAAATGTTGGGTCTGGCCATGGCGAATGGACTCCCGTGGGAGGAATTCAAAGCAATGATGAAAGAGGAATACTGTCCCCGCGATGAGATCCAGAAGTTAGAGGGAGAATTTTGGAACCTAAAGATGGAGGGTTCTGAGATTGAACTCTACACTACACGTTCCCATGAGCTGGCTACTATGTGCCCGCATATGGTAACTCCTGACTACAAAAGAATTGAACTTTACATTGGAGGTCTAGTGCCTCAAATACAAAGCATGGTTACTTTTTCCAATCCTGCCACTATCCAACAAACCATTCGACTTGCGCATAAGTTAACCGACCAAGCGGTGACACAAGGAACCCTACCCCCGAGAGGTTCAGTTGCTAAACCCACCGACAATCACAAACGCAAGTTCAATCACCATTCCAACACCCACAACCACTCCAAATCCCACTCCAAATCCCACTCCAAAGGACCTCAACCCAACCAACCCTAGTTTAACCAACCGCAACAGCAACAATAACGTAGGTTTGAGCCTACTAAAAACTTCAGCCAGTCGACCTCTTCAGGTCAAAACCAGGGTGGTTATGCGGGGAAGTCCCCGAAGTGTAACAAGTGTAACTTTCACCACTTTGGGTTCTGCAATCGTTGCCAGAGGTGCGGTAAAATAGGTCACGCTGCTAAGGACTGCAGGGGTGAGTTACAAAGCAAACAACCCTGAGTTGAAAAGAAACAAAACCCAAACGAGTTCGAGCATTACAGCTTACTATTCACCCCGGATTACCTGACAAAATCCGTAGTGCTCAACTCGAAGCTCTAAAAGAAGAAAATCTACCGCTGGAAGGTACACGCGGTCTAGAAGCACAACTTGAAGTCAAATCTGACGGTATTCGCTACTTTGCCGAACGAATATGGGTTCCAGTATTCGGAAACCTAAGGGAACTAGTTATGGATGAGTCTCATAAATCTCGTTACTCTATTCATCCAGGTTCCGACAAAATGTATCATGATCTAAAGATACTATATTGGTGGCCGAAGATGAAAGCCGATATAGCCACCTATGTTAGTAAGTGTCTGACTTGCGCGAAGGTCAAAGTTGAATATAAAAAACCATCTGGTCTTCTGCAACAACCAGAAATTCCTATGTGGAAATGGGAACAAATATCCATGGACTTCATCACCAAATTACCACGAACCCCTACCGGATGTGATACCATATGGGTAATCGTTGATCGATTACAAAGTCTGCTCACTTCTTAGCAATCAAAGAGACCGACAAAATGGATAAACTTACTCGTACTTACCTGAAAGAAATAGTCTCTCGGCACGGGGTGCCAATTTCTATTATTTCGGATCGTGATGCACGATTCACTTCTAGTTTCTGCCAGTCGTTACATAAGGCCTTAGGCACACGTCTAGATATGAGCACAACATACCATCCTCAAACTGATGGCCAAATGGAATGTACAATCCAAACTCTGGAGGACATGCTACGTGCTTGTGTGATCGATTTCGGTAACACTTGGGAGTCTCACCTACCGTTGGTAGAATTCTCCTACAACAACAGTTATCATACTAGCATCAAGGCAGCTCCATTTTAAGCACTGTATGGACGAAAATGCCGTTCTCCCATTTGTTGGACCGAGGTTGGAGATAGCCAACTCACAGGTCCTGAACTTGTATTTGAAACTTCCGAAAAGATCGTTCAAATTAGAAACCGTATGGCGGCAGCTCGTGATCGTCAAAAGAGCTATGCCGACAAGCGTCGTAAACCTTTGGAGTTTCAAATAGGTGACATGGTCTTACTCAAAGTCTCACCTTGGAATGGCGTCATTCTTTTCGGGAAACGAGGAAAACTGAATCCTCGTTATGTTGGACCATTCAAAATATTGAAGAGGATCGGACCAGTCGCGTATCAACTGGACCTACCTGGAAGACTTAGTGGTGTGCACAACGTCTTTCACGTCTCAAATTTAAAGAAATGCCTGGTAGACGAATCACTCGCAGTTCCTCTTGAGGAACTACACGTTGATGAACAGTTACGCTTCATCGAAGAACCTGTGGAAATTATGGATAGGGAAGTTAAAACGTTAAAGCATAGTAAGATCCCTATTGTCAGAGTTCGTTGGAACTCGAAACGCGGACCGGAATTCACGTGGGAGCGCTAGGATCAGATGATGCGCAAATATCCTAATTTATTCAAGCACTCCGCGTCAAATTCTTAAGGTACTATTTAATTTTTGGGACGAAAATTCTTTCAACTAGGGGATGATGTGATAACCCGGAAATTTTTTTTCTTTTATTTTATTTTATTAATTTTCGGGACGAAAATTCTTTCAACTAGGGGATGATATGACAACTCGGACTTTTCATAATAACACCGTTAACAATTCCGTTAAAAATCCAATAGAAAACTTAACCCCGTTAACTAAACCCAGTTAAATCTAACCACAGGGTCAAATTCTGTCAATATCTGAACTCAAACTACGGGGATCAAAGTTGTAATAAGCCTAAACTCTTTATGTTGACTCCAAAAAGTCAAATATGATTAAGTTTGTTTCTATTTGACTTTTAAAAGTCAAACCCGGAATGTTCTTGGCTTGAATTCGAAATCTTAACCGATTAGCTATCCAAATGTAACTGAAATACACAATCAGCATCATAAACGTTCATCATTGAAACATTATTGTGTGTTAATATGACTAATCAATCCAATTATTAAGTGATTAAACCACAACCGTCGACTTCACTCTTATCATTCACAAATTCGCAATCATTCGATCGAATACACTGAAATTGAACACTCTCAAACCTAAATCGCACCCGTTTGAACATGTTGCACACTGGAATTTTGCCGGGACCGCTGCAATTATCACCGAGGATCGAAGTCGTTGTCGTCGGCATTCATTTAGTCAAATCCTATCAATCCGACATCCAATCTGGTAATCAATTATACATGTAGTTTCGTTTCTTTATCTAGATTGAAAGCCCTATCAATTCCAGGGCTTAAAATATCGAATTAAACCAATCCCGTATCTAGGGTTTAAATCATAAATCGATTTGGGGGTTTTGATCCTAAGCCCGGCCTCAATGAAATTATATCACATAGTCATGTTCAAAATCTTTTCTTTATTAAAAGCCCTATACTAATTTGAACTCATAACATCGAATTTTTAAAGATCCAGAACCTAGGGTTCATCACAAACAGATTTAATCGAACCCTACTCTAAACCCTGTTTTAATACAATTAAAGCATATCATTCGACTCGAAATCATCTGTATAATGAAAGCCCTCTATCAATTTAATCTGATATCATCGAATAGCTTGTGATCCGGAATCTAGGGTTATACATAATCCGATTTGGGGCTTTCGATCCTAGACATAACCTAAATCAAATTAAACCATATCAGTAACTTCGAAACACCCTAATCATCGAAAGCCCTATGTTTTTAACAAATATTAATATAAGATTTGAGTAATCTGATTCGGTATTCATACTCAGAGTTTTCGTTTTCTAAAACGAGAATTTAACAGATTTAAAACTTATTATTTTTGAAATTTAAAACCACCACAGACTCGTGTGGACTTGATTTACAAAACCCATACACCACCTTGACCCATCGCGACCGAAATCAAAGTATTCGGGGCCGGGAATCGATCGCGGTACGATTGGAAGGAAGAACACAGAAACCTGGATGTTAAAACCATTCTGTCTCGGGTTTGTTTGCGAATCCCTAGCTGGCGGGACTGGTTGGTTCAGTGTGTGTGTGTGGGAGAGACCCGGGTTCGAGTCCGGGCTCCCACATTCATTTTTGGAACATTTTTTCTGGAATATTATATTAATAAAAATCAAACATTATAATATTATATTATTATATAAATGCGTTTTAACCCGGAAAATAACCCGTAGGCTCGGGTTTGAATTATTAACTTATTTTTATAAATTATACCCGCTTTTATAATTTATACATTATTGTTATTATTAAGTAAAAATAATATGTTTATTTTATTTCTAAGCCGTAAACTCGTGTAAAATAATATATTTATATTGTTCTCAAATCGTGACCCGTATTATTAAATAATATATGTTTATATTATTTCGAATCATTTTATAACGTCGTGTAACAATTAAGATTAAATAATAATATAATTAATTATATTATCCACTTGTATATATATTATTATTCGTGTCATTCGTCACGTAAAGTGATTCCTAAACTCGTGAACACGTTCGTCCACTCTCGTTTATTAGAGCGGTTCTTTAAGACGCTTCTTTCCGTGTCACAGTCACAATTCCCATTATCATTCCTAATTTATATGTTTATAATTTTAGGACATTCGTAGGTCTTTTGAGACTTACCCTCGTGGTTCCAACTTACTTCTAGTGTGAAACTACCTTCAACGCAAAGCAGGTGAGTTTTCACGGCCCCTTTTACTGTTTTAACTTGGGGGAGAAAACATGACTAAACGATTTTGGATTTCTTTTAATTCGTATGTTATCAATGTTAAATGCTAAGCGTAACACGCTATCACAGAAAGTCCTCAACTAATATCGGACCGTTAATATGGATCTTAGCGAGGTAATATTTAGTAGTACTACTGGGTTTGACAAATCCCACCTGCGTTAGTCGCGCTAACTCGATTAGATATCGAACGGGTGAAATGTTAGCCTACTCACACCGCCAGTGTTGATAGACCAGGAAGGAGGCAATAAACAAACAGTCAGCTTCGGTTGCGAGCGCTTGAGCTGAACATGAACATAGGTTAGCTACCTATAGATACGTACTGAATGAATTTAAATCCGGTAAACGCTTATTTACTTATATTGAAACCTGTGGACTCACCAACCTCGTGTTGACATATTTTTACATGTTTTCTCAGGTCGCTAAGCTAAGACACAGGTGCACGTTAGGGCATGCATGGGATTCAACTGCTTTGATTGTGTCTATTTATGTTTGGTTGAATTATTCTATTGTACTTTGCTTTATTTGGAAGTTTGGACTTTTTGGGACTTTTGGACTTTGGTTTTGGGCGCGTGTATTTTGCGCATTTACTTTCTTTACGCTTCCGCATTGAACTCTGATTATTATGGTATTTTCATTTGAGTCCCATGTAGAGTCGTTCAAAGTAACTAATGTCTGAGATCCTGGTTAGTCACTTCCCAAAACGGTAAAACTCCGTTAGTTGAAATTTGGGGGTGTGACATGTTGCATACAGGGGGTTGGAAAAACGGAACAATGAAATCAACAAACTGCAAAATGAGATCTTGCAGTTAAAATGTACTAATGAGAAGTTGAAAAACTCTCGTTTTGTGGTGGAACACTACGAATCTGTAGTGAGACAAATGAATGGGTTAGGGCTGGGTACTAATGCCATTCCTCCACCAGTGAGCGGGAAGTTTGTCAATAGCTTAATAGACATTGATCTCACCTGTCTAGATGAGTCCTCTGATAAGGATGATTCCCCTAAAAAGGATGAATCCTCAAGTAAGGCTAACTCCACATCTAGTGAGGAGTTCGTTACTGCTTCTGAAGACGGGTCGGTTAACTCTTGCCCTGAAGGAGTAGTATCTGAGGAGTTGTTGACTGAACAGAAAGTAAAGAAAAACGTTATCACTAATGGTGATAATTGCATTTTAACTGAACCCGATATCATTGAAACAAATGATAATCTAAAGGTAATGCTTTATGGGGGTTATAAAAGTCTTAACCAAGCAAAGAATGAAGCTTTTTCAGCTCATTATGGGCTTGGGTATAAAGAAAATTTGGAAAAATATTATACTTCCAAAAACCAAACTGGAAAGGTTCAGACTCCTGTTCATAAACCAACTCCTCCTGCTCATAATGCTGAGTTACCTAAGGCCAGATCTAATGAGCCTTACAAGAGAACTTATATAGACAAGAGGAATTGCTTTCACTGTGGCATGGTTGGTCACATTCTTGTGAACTGTCCTTCTAAGAACCAAGGGAAACGGCCTGTTGTTTCACAACCAGCTGTTATCCCTAGGTCGCCATCAGTGAAACCTCCTAAACATCCAAAACAAAATGTGGTGAAACCACTAGTCAAACCGATGGTAAAGCCTAAGATCAAATCTGAAGCTAAACCATATGTGTCAAGAAAGGTAACGCAACCTGCTGTACCTTGTGTATCTACCTCTGGTAGTACACGTACTGGTGAGAAATCTGTGACAAGACTTTCTAAACCACAGAGAAGAAGAAGGAACAAGAGGTTGAGAAAGCTAGTACAGCTGACTTCAGTTCAATCAGGTGAAGCTTCCACAAGTTAACCTGCTGTTGTTGAACCAAAGTCTCCTGTTCCGGTTAAGAAACTGAAGAGATCCTGGACAGCCAAATCCAAAATTTCTCAATCTCCTTGTTCTAATTCTTCTAAAGATTCATCAATTTTGAACAGTCATCATGGCTGTGAGTTAAAGGAAGTAGTTTATTTTGAAAAGGATGGACGACCCAAGACCACAATCAAATCTAACTAATTCTTTTGTTACTCGTGTAGGGACGTCCGAAGGGTACTATCTCTAACCGCTGGTATGTAGATAGTGGATGCTCCCGGCACATGACAGGAAACATGGCCTTGCTTCAAGATGTTAAACCATTAAGAGGCGGCTATGTGGCCTTTGCCGGAGAAAAAGGCGGCAGCATCACGTGTCAAGGCGTGGTTTCGAACGGTTGTGTCAGCTTTGACAATGTCAACTTCTGCGAGCAGCTGAAGCATAACCTGTTGAGTGTCTCCCAAATGTGTGATAATGAGTACTTGGTGATGTTTGACAAATCAGAATGCCTGATTCTCAAACCTGGTTTTGAAGTTCCCGAAGACTAGAACCTGATGAGAGCGCCAAGACCAAACGACACCTATCAGATCGATATGAGCGTGACAACAACCACCTCATCAGTTCCTACCTGTTTGCTTACCAAAACGACAGAGCTCGACTCCATTTTGTGGCATAGGAAACTCGGACATATTTCATATCGTAAAATGAACCATCTTGTCCGAAACGGTTTGGTAACCGGGGTTCCTAAGCTGAGATTTACCGTTGCAGATGACTGTATGCCTTGTAAAAAGGGCAAACAGCAGCGGAAGTCTCACAAGCCTAAGCTCCAAAACTCTATTGATACCCTTTTGTAGCTATTACACATGGATCTGTTTGGCCCCACAAGTATTGGAGGTAAGTCGTTCTGTCTTGCAGTAACTGATGATTTCTCATGTTTTTCTTGGGTGCACATTTTAGGTACTAAAGACGAGACTGCTGATATTCTTCAATACTTGATCCTGAGCTTGGAATCTCTTTGCAAGCTGAAAGTTAGAAGGATAAGGAGTGACAACGGAACTAAGTTCAAGAATAATTTGATGGAGCTTTTTTGTCTCAAGAAAGGGATCCGTCACGAATTCAGCGCGCCGTACACGCCTCAGCAGAATGGAGTTGCTGAACAGAAGAATAGAACACTGATTGAGACTGCAAGGACTATGCTGTTGGATGCAAAGCTTCCTGTCACTTTCTGGGCAGAAGCCGTTAATACAGCTTGTCACGTCTTAAACAGAGTTCTGGTTGTGAAGAGGCACAACAAGACTTGTTACGAGTTGATCAACAATCGACTCCCCAATCTTGATTACCTAGTTCCTTTTGGTAGTCCTTGTTCCTTGTTGCTACATTATAAAGACTGCCAGTCTAAGTTTCATGCAAAAGCGGCGGAAGGCATCTTCTTAGAATACGTTGCCAACTCGCCTTGCAATAGAGTGTACAACATAGGAACTCGTACTGTCGAGGAATGGTTTGAAGTGGATTGTAGTAAACACAGCATTCCACCCGAACCAACAGGTCCAGCTTGGGGTTTTGATTATGATGCGCTATTCAAGTCATTAAATCTTCCTGATCTATCTGCAATTGACGCCGCAAATGTTTATGAATTATTGGGTGGCGACAATGACTCCAGTTTCTCTACTCGTGCTACTGTACCGATTGTAACTCCTGATTCCAATGCTGCATCTGCATCTGGAACTCATGACAGTGATAACAGTGAAGATGCTCATGTTGATGGAAATGACGCTCAAGCCAATCCTAACACAACTGTAGGAAATGAAGCTCCAGCTGATCCAATTAACATTGAATCCTCTTCTTCTGGAACACAGGAAATGGGGGAGTTAAGCACGAATCTAGATCTAGAAATTCAGGAACCGATTGTACCGGAGACGAGAGTGCATAGGAATCATCCAATCGACAACATTATTGGTGATCCTTATGTCAGCGTTTAGACTCGTCGTCGAACCATCACTGAGAACACCAGTCTTTACACGGAGATACTTGACACTGGTGTTATGGAAACATGTCTGCATGCTGCATTCGTATCCCAGTTAGAGCCGAAGAATGTGAAGGAGGCCCTCACTGACAACTGCTGGATTGAGGCGATGCAAGATGAATTGTCTCAATTCCTAAAGTTGCACGTGTGGGATTTGGTTGACTTGCCAAAAGGCTTTCAGCCAATTGGAACCAGATGTGTGTTCAAATGCAAGATGGATGATCATCATGTAGTTGTGAAGAACAAAGGAAGATTGGTTGTTCAGGGTTTTTATCAGCAAGAGGGCTTGGATTACACGGAAGTATATGCCCCAGTTGCTAGAATTGAAGCCATTCGACTGTTCTTGGCTTATGCCACATATGTCGGCTTCAAGGTCTATCAACTTGATGTGAAGAGTGCTCTACTTTATGGTAAAGTTCATGAAGAGGTATATGTCACTCAACCTCCCGGCTTTGAAGATCCACATAATATCAATAAAGTGTATAAGCTCGACAAAGCACTTTATGGTCTTCATCAAGCACCAGGGCATGGCATGAGACATTATCTAAGCATCTACAGTCCAATGGTTTCGACCGTGGACAGATTGACTCGACTCTCTTCATTAGGAAAGCAGGAGGTGACATTCTTCTTGTACAAGTATACGTCGACGACATTATTTTTGGATCTACCAATGAAGGGATGTGTAGGGAATTCGAGCAGGTGATGAAGTCCAATTTTGAAATGAGTAACATGGGTGAATTGTCATTCTTCCTAGGTCTGCAAGTCGGTCAAAGAGAGGATGGCATTTATCTACATCAAACTAAGTACGTACAGGACATCTTGACAAAATACAAGATGAATGATATCAGTACTTATGGCACGCCTATCCTAGTCAATCATGGTCTGCATCCTGACAAAGATGGAAAGGATGTAGATAGCAGATTGTACCGTGGGATGATCGAATCACTTATGTATCTCACAGCTTCAAGACCCAATATAATGTTTGCTGTGTGCTTGTGCTCAAGGTTTCAGTCTCAACCGAAGGAGTCACATATGATAGCCGTGAAGAGAATTTTCAGATACCTGAAAGGGAAACCCATATTAGGTCTTTGGTACTCTAAGCAGCAGTCATTCGACTTCAAAGCCTACACTGATTCAGATTATGGCGGTTGTAACCTTGACAGAAAGTCAACTTCCGGTGGATGTCAATTCTTAGGAGACAGACTGGTCACCTGGCAGTGCAAGAAGCAGTCAACGGTTTCTGTCTCAACTTGTGAAGCAGAATACATTGCTGCGGCGAGCGGTTGTTCTCAGATTTTGTGGATTCAGTAGCAATTGAGAGACTACGGCTTAAACTTCACTGGAACTCCTTTATTCATTGACAACAATGCCACCATGTCCATCACAAATAACCTGGTGAAACATTCCAAAACTAAACATATAGAAATTCGCCATCATTTCATCCGTGATTGTGCTGAAAAGCATTTAATTGAACTTCTAAAAGTTCACACGGATGACAATCTTGCTGACCTTTTCACAAAGGCATTTGATCGATCCCATTTTGAGCATCTTGTCAACTTGATAGGAATGTTCAATCCTGAGTGAAAAATTATTTTTTCTTAAATCAATTCAATTCATGGAAGTTAAACTTTAGTTCTTTTAAATTTTCTGTATAGTTCTTTTAATTTTCAAACTATTTTACAAAATCAAAAACAATATAGAAAATTGAGAAAATTTCAAAATTAACTTGGGAAAAGAGGAAATGATAGTACATCAGAAATGATCTAAGCGTCACAGACTGCTCATATGGGAAATGATTGCGTCATGTTTACTTAATTGTTTAAATTATTATGTTTTTAATCTGCTGATTTACAAGTAATTTGAATTGTCAGTAGGCTGTATGCGTCTTTGAATCACTAGTAGTGTGGAAACTAAATCTAAATAACAACTGTGATTTGAATCCATGTTTGCAAGTGCGTCTGCGTAAAAGAATAGAAAAGATCATTATCAGATAAAGGATGTTAGATTTTGGCAATAATTTTCTTTTGAGGTCAGTTTCGGGTTATGTCGTTAGCACAATTAATGCGGTTTATCTCACTGCACATACTCACAAGTATGCAAGGAGAGATTGAATCAAGACATGTCTCTACATTAACCGTTGAGCATGCATTCACCCTTGAATCACTCATGATTCATTGCCCATACTCACAAGTATGCATGGAGAGATTGAATCAAGACATGTCTCTACATTAACCGTTGAGCATGTATTCACCCTTGAATCACTCCTGATTCATTGAAATCAAATCCAGATAAAAGTTGGATCATCTTACCTTAAAACTCAAACACCATATATATTATCCTGAATCATCATACCGATATTCAATGAAGAAAATCAAATGAAACCAAGACATATGAATCACTCGATTCTGAATCTTATGATTCCTGATAATCCTTGTGGATTCTACTTGATTTTTCCTGTGCTAATAGATGTAACTTCATTCTGAAAATTTTGAAAATCATTGGGAAAATCTTAGATGCCTTGAGATAGTGCAATTTACATTATTGTAGCATATCAGTGGGGTACACGTTGTATATCTTATAATTAATACCTTAATACACAAGAACATGATACAAAGATGCTTATAGTTTCAAATCTTATAATATTGTCAACTTGAATTACTTGTTTATTTGCTTATTACCTATGAATAAATAGTAATTCATGACATGATCCCATATTCTTTGATGTTTATATTGTATCGTTTTTGCTAAAAGATAGCCTGATATGATCCTCTGCTCGTGTCTTTGATCAAAAATAGTTTGTGTGAATACTTGTATATTTTTATGAGAAAAGATCAAAAAGATTTTAAGTTTATGCATAGTTCAATTTTATTCAGAAAAGCCAAAAAAATATTTGTGTTTAACCTTCCTGAATTGTATTTGAATCCTCCTGATTGAATATTTTTATCATGTTCGTTATTTGATTTGAAAAACTTCATAAATTTGAGTTGAAAGTTTGCGCACTTAAGGGTTTGTGCGTACTTGTAAGTGCGCATGAAGTAAGCCCTGCGTACTTAATAAGTACGCAAGAGTTAAGTCTTGCTCACTTGCAAGTACGCAAGAGTTAAGTCTTGCGCACTTGCAAGTACGCAAGAGTTAAGTCTTGCGCACTTGTAAGTACGCACGAGTTAAAACGTGCACACTTGCTAAGTACGCACGGCCTTTTGGTGTTGGGTATAAATGGGGGACTTAGAAAATTTCTGAGTTTTTCATCGCATTCAAACTGAAACTTTTCCCTCTGCAAATTTTACTCAAAATCCAAGTGTACTTAATCCGATTTTTCATCCCACTACAAGTTTCATCATTTCATAACATCGATTTGGTGAGAATCTAGGCTCATTCCATCCACAGAAACTTGTGATTTTGGACCGATTATCTTAGGTTTTTGTTAGAGATTTTTAGATAATTTTTGGGTTGTTTGGGTAATACCTAATAATTAAAACTTGTTAAGAATCATTAATCGATCACTAATCGACCTTTAATCATCCAATTTCGTCTTTAATTTTGTCCCTGTAGTTGAATTTGAACCGTCACTGGGTTTGTTCGACTGTTAGGTCAAAATTAGTCTTGTATAGCAGTGTCGTGGTGTTGATATTGGTCCCATAGGGTAGAATCTTCGATTCCGACCTAGTGGCGACCCAATACACACCAAATTTTGAACATCAGTTGAATTTCAAAATTCTGAAATTTTTCACCAAGTGTAGTTCTTGCGCACTTAGCAAGTACGCAAGAAGTAATTCTTGCGTACTTGTTAAGTACGCAAGAGGAAAATCCTGCGTACTTGCGTACTTGCTAAGTACGCAGGACCAACACTTGGCAAAAATTCTAAGTCTGAAATTTCAGTTCAAAGAGAAACTGCTATACTGTGTCATGTTTATCTATTTCCAATGATACGTGTTGTTCTGATTCTGTTTTCTGTGTGTTTTTGCAGATCATGGCTCGGGCGTTTATTAACGAATTCAACCTGTTAGCTAACACTGAACCAGAATGGAAGGGTGTAGTATTGCAGTACAAAGACATAGTTGATTTCTTGAACCGTTCAAGAATCAGCTACGCCATTTCTGCTGACCCGATCGTGTCAAGACCCTATCTCGAGCAGTTTTGGGAGACTGCGGAGCACGACTGCACGGTAACCCCCAACGTTATAAGGGCTACCGTTGCTGGTCAAGCTATCGCTTTCTCTGAAGATACTATTAGAAGGGTCCTTCAATTCAGAGATCTCTCGACCGACCCGACAGCCTATCCAGACTACTTTGTGGACGGCTGTTGGAGACAAAGAATGGGTTATGTCGGTGCGAGGGACTATGCTTCCTATAAGAAGATGTGGGTGTTAGACCAATGGAGATACTTCGCCCACGTCATGATCATGTGCTTCTCATCAAGGAAAGCTGGAAAAGATGCCATGGGTCATGACCTTGCAGCAGCCATGGTCGGCCTTTCTCTCAATAAGGGCTACAACTTCTCCCGCTACATCTTCAAGGCCATCAAAGACCATATCAACACAGCGGTGAGGATTCGGTTCTTATTATACCCTCGGTTTGTGCAACTTCTGATTAATGATGCGTTGCCAAACCTACCTGCTATAGGGGAGAGACTGCAAGTAAAGAGGGTGGACAAAAGAGTATTCGCCCAATTCCTAAAGCCAGGCAGTGTAGATCCTACCCCTGTGTATACAGAACTCTTTGGCCACCTCATCAATGAAGCATATGTGGCCCCAGGTGACTGGAGATGGTACAGTCACGACTCGGAGACTGAATTGAGTGAACACTCCGACGAACAACAGCAACAACAGGAGGAAATGGAGAGTGATGATGGATCGTCTGATGATGGAGACGACGAAGGAGGAAATGATGGTGCTGAGGGATCCGATTCGGAAGCGACTGAGTCAGATTCTTCTGATTCCGATGATGCACCGTCACAGGTACACCCGAGGAGAACGGCTAAGGTAACCCTACCTGAGTCGTCCTCCAAGAGAAAGCGACAGTCGCCTAGCAGCGAATACGAGCCAGACTCTGACGCTGCTATACAAAGACAAAGAAGAGAAAGCATTCACAAGAACAGGGGCGATAGGCAACAACTTTCTATCCCCAGTGAGGTGGAGGCTCAGCAACAAGTACAAGTGTCAGCTGCTAGTCCTGATTCGGCCTCCACCCCACCTTCACAGCAACTGTACCCTAGGAGGAGAAGGCCACAGGTGCAACGTGAAGTGGCCGTCACTTCAATGACAGAGGTGATTCATGTGATAGTGACCCTCCCTACCACAACTGCTCAGGTGGCGGTGACTACTCCAATTCTCACGGAGTCAGTCACCATCACCTCTACCATAACCCTACAATCCTCATCACATCCTCCATTCCAACCACCACCATTGAGCCTTTAAGTCAACCCTTCAATTATAGAGATTTCACACAAGGGTTTGACTTCGATACCATATTCTCCTCCCCCATTCACAATGCCAAGGCGTCCTCATCCAGACATCCTGATCCGAATGATGCAAGGATAGATGTTCTGGAAACCCAAGTTGCTGGATTACTGGAGACTATTCGGAAATAGAAGGAGGAGTCTGATGCTCAACAAGCACAGATCAATTCTTTTGGTAGACGAAGTTAGAATCCTTCGTAGCCAGAGAACGGGGACTGAGGAACGACTGAAGAACGTCATGGCCCAGAACGAGCTCCTAATCAAGACAAATGAAATGCTTCTGGGTCATGGGTCGTCCTTGGAGCTGAGGTTTGATACTCAAAGGAAGGAGCATGAGCTGATGGTCAAACTGATTGCTGATCTGACCAAGAAGCTTGATGCTCAGGGGGAGAAGGACAAAGAGAAAGAGAAAGAGAAAGAGAAGGAAAAGAGGACTACCGGTGATGAGGCGTGTCATCCTGTCGACTTGACAAAGGATGACGACAAAGACAAGGATCCCGAAGCCGGTCCTAGTGGAGGTGAGCACCAAGCTTTAGCAATCGTGCCCATCTCTGCTGTTCCAATGGCTCAAGGGGAGTCTATTCATCAAGAGGGTGGTGATACCTCTGGTGGTGGTGGTAGTGACAAAGGAAAGTCAGTGGCTGAAGTGCTTAAGGACTTATCTGATGATGAGATCCTATACCTAGAGCCTGACTATTCCAATGAAACACAGATCGATGCTCTCTTTAATCTGGAAGAAGGAGAGATCGACTCTGGTGGCGATTGGGATGATGATGACGAGGACGTTGTAATCGAAATTCCCAAGGGTGACGGGGAAGGAGAGTACGAGTTATAAGATGGAGAGATCTTTGAATTTCCATCCTTTGAAGCTACGCTCGACACAGGTTCAGTCGAGCATGCTAGTAATGTAGAAGCCTCGACTGAAGCCTCCCCAGTTGACCCTGCACCTGTGGACCCAGAGGCACCGAAAGAAACAGACATGCCTTCTACTTCATCAAAGGGTCCAGCTAAAGTGTGGCAAAAGACGTCTATAATAGACAAACATGGAGCGACAGGGATGATATTGGCTGTAAGGTTCGAGTAGGATAAGCAGTTGTTCGCTATCAAAAGATCTGGTGGAGTTTAATACTTGAAACCCACCAGTGAAGCGTTCAGCTCCTTACCCAAATACGACCTTGTGAACCTAACAAACCGAGAGTTGCTAGGTCATTCCAATCACGCAATGGCGATGGGTTTATGGGTGGTTCTGCAGCGAGAAGCAAGATCTGGGAAATTCGAGATGTTCAAGCCTCAAGTGCCAAAGAGAGTCAAGGATAAGCACACTATACATCCTGTGACTAAGAAGCACTTAAATAAATTGGTATACAAGCCAGTGCGATGTGAAACTAAGATTCCCCTGAGCAAGTTATCTCAGGATATTCTTGGTGACATGTGGTACTGGTACGTAGATCCAAAGACGGGCGAGGCTGTGATCAAGGGGAAGGTACGTTCAGACAGTGGAAACATAGTGCCAAAGCAACTGATCAGAATATTTGATGAAGTCTGCTTCATCAACTTTTCTGTGAAAGATCTAGAGGCACTAGCAGACAGATATTGTGTCTACACTGATGAATGGACAAAGCTCCTTGCTTCTAAATTTGACAAGGTGATTAAGTTCTGCCTTGATTACAAGAAGAAGATGGAAGCTAAAGATCAAGTGCTGTGAAGACCGAAGAATGAAGACTGAAGACTGAAGATTATCCAGAGCTGTTGTCAAGGGGGAGTTTGTTGAAGCACTTTCCTGTGACAAACACTCTGGATAGAGTCTTAGTTTGTACTTTCTTGTTTGTAATTGTCTTTGTATGTAAGAGTCTTTATGTATTAGTTTATCGAGTTGTATTTACTTTTACATATTAAATGTTGCCAAATTCTCTAAGTGTTTTGCGCACTTGTAAGTGCGCATGAGAAAGCTCCTGCGTACTTAGCAAGTACGCAAGAGTAACTTTGCGTACTTGCTAAGTACGCAAGAGCATTTTTCCCTGCGCACTTGCTAAGTGCGCAGGCATCAGGTCTTATATAAATAGGATAGGTTGACAGAAGTTAAATACGCATGCATAACATCAAATACGCAAATTGTAATCTAAGTGCTTCTTTCTGTAACCTTCAAGTGTTTATAATACAAAGAACGTTTAAAGTGTTTTCTCTTATCGGTTTACTTTGTTTAGTTTGACTCTCCGCCTAGTCACGGGTATTCCGCACCCGGTCCGACTAGTAGACCCACTTGCATGTGACGAGCCGCCACACCCGAGGGACCTACAAGTAACATTGTAAAGATGGAATTTTATATATAAAATAATTATGGTAAATAAGTAATGTTTAGTTTACAAGTTTTATAAAAAAATCATTCTTTAACAAAATTTCAATTTAACTAGTTTGAACCCTCTAGGCATTTGAAGCCTTATTTTGAACCCAAACCTTTTCGAAACCGATCGAATTCAACCATTTGACCAGGTTTGACTTTTTAAAAGTCAAACAACCCCATATCACCTAAAAATCTATACCAAATCGGATCAAACATGACCCAATCCGTGTAATTGGACTCATGTACAGGACGAACTCGATTATATACCATTACCAGACCAATTAAAGTCTCACTTCGATCAAATAACGCGGTCTAATTTGGATTCAAACGAGTTTGACTCGGCAGAGTCAAACCAAACCAAATTAGGAAAGAAATCGTGAGATTGAAACGCGTTTTTGACAGCAAGTTAATTTTAGACTGACTGGGCATGAATCCGAACCATAAAAAAGACTCAATTCAACCCTAAATTGATTCAATTGACGCGTGTTTCACTCGGCAACCGACTCATTCAAATCCGTAATCAAATTATGTAAATGGGATAGAACTGAACCAATTAACTCACACCACACCTTCGAATAACCCACTTCAAACTCTCTGCACTCTTATTCGCGTCTCATTACCCCTCTGGAAATATGTCGAGCTCAAGGATCACCGAAACCTACACTTCAGCGGTTCTCCTTCGTCATTTCATCAAAACAGGTATTTCTTGTGTCATTATGATCGTTTGAACCCAAAGATCGAAAGACCTATGATCAAAACTTCAATTGTATACCTATCGGTTTAATTTCATGGCTAGGGTTACGGGTATTCAAATAGGGACGCGGGGGGGGGGGGGGAGCGGGTTTCTGTGTTTAAAATTTTTCCAACCGGTTCTTAACCAAAGCCATCGCCCAGTTACACTGGTTAATGCGCTTGACCCATAGAGATAAGGTTGTGGGTTCAAACTAGCCCCGCGCCTCTTCTTCCTTTTTGTTCACGCAACTGAATCCGGCTCCATCCTTGACCCATGTTAAGATAATTCTAGTCCGGTTTGTATCAATGATATCTCCCTAGTCTAGTGGTTGGAGTTTGATTCTTTTACCGGGTAAACCCGGGTTCGATCCGGGCAAACCCCAATTATTTTAAAACCATCTTTTTACAACTCCAATTATTTTATAAAACTTATTTTATAAAACCCAATACCCTTTGAATCTGATTTGGGCATTAAGGAGCAAATTCTAAATAAAAAGACGAAAATTCGTATATTTTAAATGGTTTTAAAAGTCCATAAAAATCATTTAAAAGTTATTCTAAATAAAAGCATTAGTTTATAAATTAAAGCTTTTCAAATGCTTATTTTATAAAAAAATTGAATAAGGAAGTTACAAAATACCTAATCGCTAATAATATTTTTCAGTTGGTTATTAATTTAGAATTTATCATTTATCTAAATAAATCTAAATTTTGACTAATCATATATTAATACATCTATATTTGTTTTACAGAGACACATCATTTTTTTTAAATAAAAAGAATATGATTATTTAAATTAACTATCTTTTTACGTTAATAATTTCAATTAGGGTTTAAATCATGTATTTAAGTTATATAAACTAAACCCTAAGACAGTTATTATTTTCATTTATACTTAGAACTTATGTTTTTATGCTAACTCCTATTCAAATACAAACATAGACTTACATACATCTTTCACATGAAATAACACCACCTCGTGCAAGTCCCTACACTCAATCCCGCTAAACCCTATATCTTACTTTAGACTTTGTGCATATCGTTAATTCAATTTCATATAATTTACTCTAGGTTAACCCTGTGAATTACAATTCACTTGTGCTACCTTTTGCCCGTGGTAACTACAACATCTACTACGGGTGAGTATTACATAGCCCCTTTTACACTTTTACACTTTTTGGGGTGAAACATGAACTCTATACACACAATTTTTTACATTTACATAAACTACACAAACACAAATCCTCTTTACATTCATGTATGCAAAATTTGAGCTTTATGCTTGAGTGCTAGGTGTGTTAACTATTTTTGTGCAATTTATGTGCAATCATTAACTATTCAAGCCAACAGTTAACAATGATAGATCTATTGAGTCTGATAAACTCACCCAGATTGGGGTGATTGTTACCGACAACACAATTTACATGCTAGTTACAAAGGTTTGATTGTACTTTGGTTACACAATAGTAGCTCCCCATAAATGCCTTATTTTATCGTGCTATGTAAGGATTTGTTTATTCACATCTATATACTATCTATGTACAAACCTGTGTATGCTCACCAACTTTTTAGTTGACCTTATTTTATTCATGTTTCAGGTGCTAATGTGTGATTTTGATCAAGACTTGCTACACATAAGTTTTGGACCTAGTTAATTTTAATAAAGGGTTGATGTATTTCATTTTATGTACTTGGTTTGATTTTGGTTTGTTTTGAATCTATGCAATGAACTTGAATGATTAATATATTTCAATTTAGTCAACCTTGTGCTCATGAACAGTCTACATGTCCCGCCCCGACGTTTCCGCCGTCGGTTGAGGTGTGACAGATTGGTATCAGAGCCTTGGTTATAGGGAATTATGTTATTAGACACTCTTGACCTAGCCTATAACCATAGGACACCCATACTATACCATGCTACTACATGCTATCTGATTATTTCTTATGTGAATAATTTTACATGTTATACTAAATAATTACATCATATGATACAGTACTTAATAGTCTATGTGTCACATTACCTGCCAACTTTTGTCTCCTATTCATTGCTACCTATTTGATTTATTTAAAGTGCTATCCTAAGTTTTCCACACACACTCATACACACTTAGTTCTTCATGCACCCTTAATCTCACACACAAAATATCACCATCTCTTGTGATCAAAAGCTAGACTATTGGGCCTAATTGGGCCTAATGCTCATTAATAATAAACTAAGAATCCACTTACCCTCTAAGAAGAATAAGCCCGCTGCAATAAATAAACCTCACTTTCGGGCCTCAAAGCCCAGTCCACAACAATTCTCATCCTAACCATGAGTCCAACAATAGTGTTATTAGTACATGATGGCTGGAAGAGTGTGTAGGCCCATGAGGAATTCTGGCCAAGGAAAGACAGGGTACTTAAGTGTGTCCTAGTGACCCACCCCTCTTTCCTGGGAATTCTCCTCAGGGATACGCTACTTATAGGTCAAGTGTACTCCTAAAATACTATTGTGAAGACTCAGTGTTATGACTAGTCAAACTCTAAACCTATGAGAACTCATATATTTAACACCTAGTATTTCATTATCACTTACAACCTTTTCATTGTTTTCTGCTAGACATGGACTCCTACTCTCCTTCCTCCCCGGTTTACCGTCTTGGAGCAGAGTCTGATTGGGAAGAAGACATCGGGACACCCGTGTATCGGCCACCAACACCCCTAGCTGCTAGACCAAGGTTTGATGTAAGGGCAGATTGGATTAGGAACACCGGCCCAAGACTTCGAACATCTGGATCACCCGCACCCAGGAACTCGTATCAGACACCACATCTCCACAATCAATTACCACCCCCACTAAGAGACCCGTATCTGGTGCCCGACCTGTATCACCCTAACCCTTGGGTAAGGCATATCATGGCACCCACTAGTACTATGGGAATTCCAATCAATGACATGCACCAATATGTAAGGACCTCAGAATTTGAGAGGCAAAGGATGGAGCAAGGGGTAATGCACGACTTGCAAGGACAAAGAATGGATAGCCTAGCAAACCAATTAGGGTACCAAAGGAGTTAATCTCCATCATCGAAAAAGAAATACTGGAGCATCGCACGGAGACAGCTAAAGCTGAAGCCAGATCGGCTACCCGAGTGACCATAGCGGTGCTCGTCTTGAGAATTATTCACCTTCTAGTGGAAAGCTACAAGAGGCGTTAACAGAATATTATTTTTTTTATTTATTTCAGTTTGAGAACCATTTCCCTGTGTTTTGAATAATGTTTTACATTTCAGCATTTACTAAATTTTATATTTTCCAACTCTAAAGTTATTATTCATTAATTCAATACGTTGAGTGTGAATTACACCCATCATATTTTCATCAACATTCTAGTATCACCTTTCTCATTCACCACAATTTAGTACACTACCAACAATCTTCTTCGTAAACAAATCATCATATTATTTGATTTAAACAAACCTCGTTATCTTGTTCAAACAAAATGTTTATCAAACTTTTAGATAGTATCAAAAATATAAATTTTCTATAAACCTTTTCACCTTATAAGGAAACTTAATACGACCTGTCTTATAAAAGCAGTATTTCAAATTGATAAATAATTATGACTTTTCTCGTTAAATCAAGTACTTCTAAACCTTGATTAAATTAATATACAACTACTTGTTTATCTGTTGTAAATCATGGGTTAAATTATTCAACCACCATTTTCTTAAATATTTTTGTAAAAAAGGCTTTCGTGTAATTATCTATTATTCAACCCATTACTTTCACCCTCCTATCAATCTACGAACCACTCCTTAATTACAAACAAATATTCATAAACACATTACTCAGAATATTTTTAGAACCTCCTCGTTACCCTACACCTTCAATAATGTATGAGTGTACTTGCCACATCAAGAGACGACCCATTTCGCGTAGACGTTAACCATCCCTACAAACCTCAACGAGATTGAAAAAAAAAGCTAGAACCTAACTACCACATTATACATGAACGCCAAACAAAACGCTTGTCCGCAACACTCGATCGCATACAAAACTCGTTAGTATACGTCACACACGGAATTCAATAATTTACGTATGCACGTTCACAAGATACACAACACGATCACATAATACATGAAACTAGTTTATTTACAAATCACAATTTACTGGATCAATCACATAATACATGAAACTAGTTTATTTGCAAATCACAATTTACTGGATTGATCACATAACACATGAAACTTGTTTATTTTCAATACACATGCTACTGGGTTGAACGCATGGAACTTGGTTGTTTGCAATATACATGATACATAACAATTGTTTGCTTGGTACATAATACTAGATTGACTACATTGAACATGAAACTTATTGATTTACAAAATACATGATGCTAAGTTGTTCACGCTACACATGAAACCTATTTGATTACAAGCTACGTGACACTAGATCATACATGAGACTTGTGTGTTTACATTATACGTGAAACTAAGTTGCTTAAAATTTTTGCAATTGATTGATCACATTATACACAAATAATGGCCGCACACTCTGTTCACCAAAGTTGTAAGCTATAACACATCGAAGCTACTCGGGGTTTGACGTATTCTTGTTCAAACCCGAGGAAGCTGTAACACTTTAAAACAACTCGGTGTTTGACGTATTCTTGTACAAACACGAGTAAGCTATGAAACTTTAAGTTATTCTACCTTATTACTCTTTAGTTGCTAACTAACCTGCCTACTTAAGGACATAGTTACTTTTAGTAACTCATATGTGGAAACAATAGACATGAACTAAGTGAATTTGTGCCCCCTTTTGCCCCACACACAACGGAAAGATCTATACGGACCATACGATGATTTGAGTAACTACAGGTGCACACGTAATTATAAAAATCAGCACATGGAAAGCATAGTGAATTCTGTCGTGTGTTGCGACCTAAAACCTATCGTGATATATAACAACAAAACTAATGTGATATGACAAGGGCATGGTGGATACACCGATGGTACTTCCTATATATAAGTGCTTTATCATATTATCAGAAGTAGCGTTTGTGTCATGTGAAGTTTTGACCTAGACCAATGTTTGAGTAACCTCTTGTCTACTAACATTTTTGAGCATATTTGACAACATCTTAAACAAACCATGATCATCAAATTCTCATAAACTCCATTCCAAGTAATGCATTACATCTTTACAATCCGAAATATTATTTAACTGTTTTCACCTTTAATTCATTCCAAAAAAAAAAGAGAATTCATTATTATCATTCATAGTTGAATTTGAGTATCAAAACCTAAAAACTCGTAGATATATTCCTTAAACCAATCGTCATAACGTATTGGAAATTCAAATCCCTCACCTCCTTCCTGATTCAATAACCTTCACTAGTTAAATTTCGTGACGAAATTCCCTCAACATGGGGATACTTTAACATCCATGAATTTCTAACACTACTTTAATTAAATTTATACAAAAAAAATAAAAATAAAATGGAAAGTTACTCTTTTATAAAATATTTATAGTTAAACAAGTAACATTGTAAAGATGGAATTTTATATATAAAATAATTATGGTAAACAAGTAATGTTTAGTTTACAAGTTTTATAAAAAAAATCATTCTATACAAAATTTTAATTTAACTAGTTTGAACCCTCTAGGCATTTGAAGCCTTATTTTGAACCCAAACCTTTTCGAAGCCGATCGAATTCAACCATTTGTGCAGGTTTGACTTTTTAAAAGTCAAACAACCCCATATCACCTAAAAATCTATACCAAATTGGATCAAACATGACCCAATCCGTGTAATTAGACTCATGTACAGGACGAACTCGATTATATACCATTACCAGACCAACTAAAGTCTCACTTCGATCAAATAACGCGGTCTAATTCGGATTCAAACGAGTTTGACTCGGCAGAGTCAAACCAAACCAAATTAGGAAAGAAATTGTAACATCCCCAAAAAAATAAAACGACAGTTAAAATAACGGGATAAATGAACGAGGCATGTCGGGTCGGGCCGGGTGGGCCGGCGGGCTGGAAGGGGAGCCTTCCCTATAAATAGCCAAGGTCACCACCTATTTCTCTCATTTGCAACTTCTAGAGAGAGAAACCTTAGAGAGAGAAAGTTGGCGGATCGACCCGAGATTTCAGCAAAGTGTTGCTCCATAGCTCGTGAGAAGAACCTCCGGATCAGAAACTCGATTCACGTAACGATCGGGACTAAATCTGAGTTTTTGTTCGTTTTTGGGTTTTTCTTGTTTTGGGTGAAAAGGTAACGTTTTCACGGATAAAATTGAAAGATAAACATAGATTTGAGTTCCTTAATGGAAAGCAAACGTTTTGAAGTAAACAAGTTCGGGATCTTGACGTGATCAGACCCGAAGGCGAAAGTTAGGGTTTTTGCGAAGAAGCAGTTCGTGCGTACTTATCAAGTACGCATGAAGATGATCATGCGTACTTACCAAGTACATAAGAAGAGGATCCTGCATACTTATCAAGTACGCATGAAGAGGGTCATGCGTACTTATTAAGTACGCATGAAGCAGGTACCGCGTATTTATCAAGTACGCATGAAGCAAAGTCTGCGTACTTATTAAGTACGCAAGAATAAGTCCCTGCGCACTTGCTAAGTGCGCAGGCATCAGGCTGGTTAAGTAAAGTTAGTATGTTTAGAATGGTTAAACCGTTAGAGTCGGTATTGGTCTGATGTGTATTTAACTAATCAATTCAGATCGGAAGTGACGTTGTGGGACCTTGTTTAGGACAACCCAAATTAGCTTATCAGGTGAGTTCTAGAAGCCCTCTTTTAAATGTTTTAATAATGTTTTTGGGCTGGTGTGCATACGTAACGATGTGACTATTTTATAAAATGATGTTTATGAATGTTGTATGTGACGTTTTATAAAATGATGTTTATGAACGATGTTTTGGAAGGAAGGGTTATGAAAGAAGTGTTTATGAAATATTTTGCCAAAAGAAGTTTATGAATTTTATGAAGTGTTTATGAATGAAGGAATGATTTTTAATAAAACGTACGAATGCTTTAACTGAAGTTTTGAAGTAAAAGAAGTGAATGTTTACGAAAGTCACAAACGAACGAATCTGCCAATATTCCTTAGGGAATGAAGGTTATGGGTATGGGAAGTATGTTATGGGCCTTTACCTTTTAGGGGCCTTTGTAGCTGGCCAACTGTTGTACAACTGGGGTGATGACGGTCACCAAGGGGATTATCGTGATCCTTGAAGTTTGGTACGATTTACCTTACGGGGTAGTCGTGCTTGAAGTTTGGTACTTGCGCCTTACGGGGTGCAGTGCTTGAAGTTTGGTACGTGTCATCCTTGTGATGCCGTGCTTGAAGTTTGGTGCTGAATAACCTAAGTATCGGGCCCTAGGAGTTCCTCACCCGAAGGACAGTACGGTGTTGATGGGCCTAGTGGTGGTGATCTTTAGGTTATTCCACTAGTATGCGACGTATGGATTTGACGGTTACGAGAAGGCGCAGATTCGATATGTTCGTTGACTTATGTTTTGATGTTATGTTATTGCTTGTTTTTGTACGATTTTATTAATGAAGTTAAATGATATGTTTTTGGCAAATATTTGAAGTTAAGGTTTTATGAAAAGCTAGAACTCACCAGCGTAGCTGACTTTTTAGTATGCACATTCAGGTTAAGGCAGGTTACGATGATGGAAGGTGATGCTGGGCGGCTTGATGAGTTACCCGGATGATACGAAGACTGGCATCCTGTTATGATTAGATTATGTTATGTTTATGTAATAGACTATGTTACGCTTCCGCATGTTGAACAATGTAATGGTTATGTTTTAATGAAGTATTTTCCGCTGCGTTAGTTTGATATTCAAGTTTAAGAACTGTTTGTAAATGAGTAAATCCAACAAATGAGGCCTCCCGGGTTTGGGGCCTTACAAGTTGGTATCAGAGCAATAATTTGAGAGATTCAGACACTCCTAGTGTCTGAACTTAAACTGTGAATGGGACCGAAAGCGGATGCCAGTACGGGTAACTCGAGCCACAGCATCAGGTATGAAGGTAGTATATATTTACATATATAGTATGCCTTAGAAAGGGTTAGGTAAGGACTTGTGTTCTGATGGAATCACAAAGGTGGTCAAATAGAAATCGAAAGGTAGTGTAATGGTTAATTGCAGATGGCCAGTGTATATTAACATCTTATAGTGCTTGTTGAATTTTATTTGTTAACTAGCGTGATGACATTGGATTCCTTTTCTTATAGAACGAAATGGCGGGACGAAAGAGCGGAAGGCGTGGTGGGGGCCGTACCGGCGGTCGTACCGGTGGACGTAACGGTGGGCGTGGCAGGACCCCTGCGCGCCAAGAGTATAGCGAAGAAGGAAGTGTTCACACTGAACCGGCGGTTAGTGTGCACGGAACTGAGCAGACACTGGTTGAAGAACAACCTTTCACTTTTGAACTAGAAGTGAGAGCAGCTATAGCTCGAGAGTTCACAGAGTTGATGAAGACTTCTCTACCAGGTCTGTTGGCAGAAGCATTGAAGAAGATTAATGGGGAGGGTGGGTCTAGTGCGCCCAGAACAACGAGACCGACAACGCACCGCCTGCACGCGGATGCGACTACAAGTCATTTAAAGCATGTGACCTACCGGTCCTTACTGGAAAGAAAGAAGCGGTGGCTACGTTTGATTAGGTGATCCGTATGGAAGCTGCCATTCGTCTAAGCGAATGTCGAACGGATCAAGTTGTAAAATTTGCTGCTAACTCCTTGAGGGAGGAAGCATCCCATTGGTGGGAAGGTGTACGTCAAGCAAAAGGGAGTGAGGTTGTGGATGCAATGATGTGAGCTGATTTGAAAACCTTGGTGATCAAGAATTTCTGCCCAAGGAACGAGATTGAGAAGGTAGAGAGGGAATTTCTGGGATTGAAGGCCGGGAGCATGATGCACCGGCAGTACACAACCCGATTCAATGAACTGGCACGTCTGGTGCCACATCTTGTCACGCCTGAGGAAAGAAAGATTGCATGCTACATTCAAGGACTGCCGGACCAGGTCCGCACCTATGTTAAGGCAAACGCCTCTACTACCTATGATTCGGTAGTAGAACTGAGCGGCATGGTATTTGATGATCTGGCGCTGAATGTCGTTGCCATTGAAGAGGCTAAGAAGAAGCTGAGTTTTCCCGCTAAGCGATCGGGTGGGAAGTTGTTTGGGGCTTGGGACAAACAGGACAGGGTAGGTGAGACGATAGTCTATGGAAGATGTGGGGTAAGACATGCGGGTGAATGTCGGTTAGGGTCTAATCTATGCTTTAAATGCGGCAAGACCGGACACTATTCCCGTGAATGCCCGCAAGGATTCAAATGCTACAATTGTGGGGAAAGTGGTCATATGAGCCGGGAATGCACCAAGCCCTGGATGGGTGAAGCCGGAAAAGGGAAAGGCCCGGAGAAGAAAGAAGAGGGGCCCTGAGCAAAGACTCGAGCGTACACGCTGACGTAAGAACAGGCCAGAGCGGACCCCGATGTGGCGTCAGGTACGTTTATCCTTGACAACACTTTTGTATCTGTGTTATTCAATTCGGGTGCCAGTAAGAGTTTTATATCCGCGACTTTCTGTAAACGAGTTAAGTACACTGTCAGTAAGCTAGAAAGGGCTTTTAGCGTAGAAACCGCTGAGGGTAGAACTGCGAGAGTGACCGATGTAGTTGACAACGCCATGTTAAAAATAGAAGGTCATAGGTTCCCTGTCAGATTGTTTGTTATGGTTTTGGGAGGGTTTGATGTCGTGTTAGGAATGGATTGGCTAACTGCCAATGAAGCACAAATTATATGTAAACAAAAGATAATCCGACTCAAGGCTCCGGATGGTAGCGAAGTCGAGGTTTTTGGAGATCGTGACGCCCTGATGTCAAACGTTATCTCGATGATTAAGGCAGCAGATTACTTGAGGCGCGGATGCGAGGCTTATCTGGTGTACGTAATTGTCGAGTGTAAGGAAGTGAAGGAACTAGACGATGTACCCGTGGTACGCGAGTACCCGGAGGTGTTTCCATAGGATTTGCCTGGGATACCACCCGACAGAGAGATCGAATTTCGAATCGACTTAGTACCAGATGCCCATCCCGTGGCTAACGCTCCATATCGACTAGCACCAGTGGAGATGAAAGAGTTAATGGCAAAACTAGACGAGTTACTTGAAAAGGGATTTATCCAACCGAGCATCTCGCCGTGGGGTGCTCCGGTGTTGTTTGTGAAGAAGAAAGACGGTTCGATGAGAATGTGTATTGATTATCACGAGTTGAATAAATGTACGGTGAAGAACAAGTACCCTTTACCAAGGATCGACGACCTGTTCGATCAATTGCAAGGCGCAAGTTGGTTCTCAAAAATCGACCTTCGGTCAAGGTACCATCAGTTGAAGGTGAGGGAAGAAGACATACCGAAAACTGCATTTCGCACGTGTTATGGACATTTCGAGTTCCGCGTAATGTCTTTCGGATTGACGAACGCCACGCAGCGTTCATGGATTTGATGAATAGGGTTTGTCGACCAATGCTGGATCGATCGGTAATCGTGTTCATCGATGATATCCTCATCTACTCCAAGAATGTGGGTGATCACGCGTGTCACTTGAAGGAAGTATTGGAAGCTCTGAAGAAGGAAAAGTTGTATGCTAAGTTCTCCAAATGCGCGTTCTGACTTAGGGAAGTCCCATTCCTAGGTTACGTAATTAACCCGAACGACATTATGGTTGACCCAGCAAAGATAATGACGGTAAGGGAATGGAATATTCCTAAGACGCCAACTGAAATCCGCAGTTTCTTGGGATTGGCAGGCTACTATCGGAGAATCATCCAGGATTTCTCAAAAATAGCTTCGCCGTTGACAAAGTTGACTCGGAAGGAGGTAAAGTACGAATGGGGTTTGACCCAGGATTAGGCGTTTAAGCAATTGAAGGAGAAGCTAACCCAAGCTCCAGTCTTGGCCCTTCTAGAGGGTAGTGAAGACATAGTGGTATACTCTGACGCTTCGGGTCAGGGATTCGGATACGTGTTGATGCAACGCGGGAGAGTGATCACGTATGTGTCACGGTAGTTGAAGATTCACGAAGCTAATTATCTGACTCACGATTTGGAACTTGCCGCTGTCGTATTCGCATTGAAAATCTGGAGGCACTACCTTTACGGGGTGAAGTTTACTATTTACTCCGACCACAAAAGTTTGAAGTACTTCTTCAAACAAAAGGAACTTAATATGAGGCAGAGGCGATGGTTGGAATTGTTGAAAGGCTATGACTGTGAAATAATATACCATCCTGGAAAAGCAAACATGATGGCTGACGCTCTAAGCCGAAAGGATGTGCCTACTCCTATTAGAGTGAAAGCTTGCCAGTTGGTGATAACATCGGATGTGATGAGAGAAATTGAAAAGGCTCAAGATGAGGCACTTAAAGAAGAAAATATAAAGAAGGAAAGGATGATTGGCCAACAGGACAAGTTAGAATATAACACCCCTGGTGTTAGGACACGTTTTGGACGGGTATGGATACCTATGGGTGGCGAGCTTAGAACCAAAATCTTGGATGAGGCTCATAAGTCTCGGTACTCTATCCATCCTGGTACTAATAAAATGTACCAAGACCTAAGGAAGGAATACTGGTGGCCTGGAATGAAACACGAAGTGACAAAGTACGTAAGCAAGTGCTTGACTTAGTCACAAGTAAAGGCCGAACACCAGAAACCGTATGGAAAGATTCGACCACTTGATATACCGGAATGGAAGTGGGAACATATTACCATGGACTTCATAACTAAGCTACCTCGCACAGCTAAAGGTCATGATACCATTTGGGTATTGTGGATTGTTTAATGAAGAGTGCTCATTTCCTACCTATTCGCGAGACGTTCTCGTCAGAAAGGTTAGTGGAAGTATTTATTAAAGAAGTAGTAGCACGAAATGAGATGCCTTTGATGATCGTATCTGACCGGGACACACGATTCACATCGAGGTTCTGGAAAAGATTTCACGAGGCGATGGGCACAAGACTCAATGTTAGCACGGCATACCACCCACAAATGGATGGTCAGTCCGAAAGGACCATTCAGACCTTGGAGGATATGCTTCGCGCTTGTATTATCGATTTTGGCGGCAGTTGGGACAGTCATCTGCCGTTAGCCGAATTCTCCTACAACAATAGTCATCACACGACGATAGGCATGCCGCCTTACAAAATGTTGTATGGGAGAAGATGCAGGACCCCGGTTTGTTGGGGTGAGATTGGACAGAAGGAATTAGGAAGTCTTGAAGTCGTAAGAGAAACGTCAGAAAGGTTTGATCAAATCAAAGCACGGATGAAAGCCGCACAAGATCGTCAGAAGCCCTATGCGGATAAACGACGAAGGCCTATTGAGTTTGATGTTGGGGATAGAGTAATGTTGAAAGTGTCACCCTGGAAGGGGATCATACGATTCAGGAAGAGAGGGAAGTTAAGTCCCAGGTTTGTCGGACCATTCAGAATAATGGCGCAGGTTGGTGAAGTCGCTTATCGGTTAGAGTTGCCTGATGAGTTAAGTGGGATTCATCCTACCTTCCATGTATCACACTTGCGAAAGTGTTTGGCGGATGAATCGGCTCACATACCACTTACTGGCATCGAGGTCGACAATAGCCTTAACTACATCGAAGAACCCGTGGCCATCTTAGACAGAAAGGAGAAGCGTTTGCGTAATAAGATTATTCAATTGGTTAAAGTCCAATGGAAGCATCAAAGGGGATCGGAAGCCACTTGGGAAACGGAGACGGAAATGAGGGATTCGTACCCTAAACTATTTGACTTATGTTAGGTTTCGGGGACGAAACCTATTGTTAGGGGGGTAGACTTGTAACATCCCAAAAAAAATAAAACGACTGTTAAAATAACGGAATAAACGAACGAGGCATGTCGGGTCGGGCTGGACCACCTATTTCTCTCATTTGCAACTTCTAGAGAGAGAAACCGTAGAGAGAGAAAGTTAGCGGATCGACCCGAGATTTCAGTAAAGTGTTGCTCCATAGCTCGTGAGAAGAACCTCTGGATCAGAAACTCGATTCCGGTAACGATCGGGCCTAAATCTTAGTTTTTGTTCGTTTTTGGGTTTTTCGGGTTTTGGGTGAAAAGGTAACGTTTTCACGGATAAAACTGAAAGATAAACATAGATTTGAGTTCCTTAATGGAAAGCAAACGTTTTGAAGTAAACAAGTTCGGGATCTTGACGTGATCAGACCCAAAGGTGAAAGTTAGGGTTTTTGCGAAGAAGCAGTTCATACGTACTTATCAAGTACGCATGAAGATGATCCTGCGTACTTACCAAGTACGCAAGAAGAGGATCCTGCGTACTTATCAAGTACGCATGAAGAGGGTCATGCGTACTTATCAAGTACGCATGAAGTAGGTACTGCGTATTTATCAAGTACGCATGAAGAGGGTCATGCGTACTTATAATGTTTTTGGGCTGGTGTGCATACGTAACGATGTGACTATTTTATAAAACGATGTTTATGAATGTTGTATGTGACGTTTTATAAAATGATGTTTATGAACGATGTTTTGGAAGGAAGGGTTATGAAAGAAGTGTTTATGAAATATTTTTCCAAAAGAAGTTTATGATGTTTATGAAGTGTTTATGAATAAAGGAATGATTTTTAATAAAACGTACGAATGCTTTAACTGAAGTTTTGAAGTAAAAGAAGTGAATGTTTACGAAAGTCACAAACGAACGAATCTGCCAATATTCCTTAGGGAATGAAGGTTATGGGTATGGGATGTATGTTATTATAGGTCCCTCGGGTGTGGCGGATCGTCACATGCAAGTGAGTCTACTAGTCGAACCGGGTGTGGAATGCCCGTGACTAGGTGGAGAGTCAAACTAAACAAAGTAAACCAACAAGAGAATCACTTTAAACGTTCTTTTCTATTATAAACACTTGAAGGTTACAGAGAGAAGTACTGAGATTACAACTTGCGTATTTGCGTTTATGCCTGCGTACTTAGCTTCTGTCAACCTATCCTACTTATACCTGACCTGATGCCTGCGCACTTAGCAAGTGCGCAGGGCAAAATGCTCTTGCGTACTTAACAAGTACGCAAAGGTATTCTTGCGTACTTGCTAAGTACGCACATGTAAGTGCGCAAAACACTTAGTAAGAAATGCAACATTCAATATATAAAAGTAAATATAACTCGATAAACTAATACATAAAGACTCTTACATACAAAGACAATTACAGACATGAAAATATAAACTAAGACTCTATCCAGAGTGTTGTCACAGGAAAGTGCTTCAACAAACTCCCCCTTGACAACAGCTCGGGATTTTCATCGTCTTCAGTCTTCAATCTTCAGTCTTCACAGCTGTCCATCCTTAGCTTCCATCTTCTTCTTGTAATCAAGGCAGAACTTAATCACCTTGTCATATTTAGAAGCAAGGAGCTTTGTCCATTCATCCATGTGGACACAATACCTATCAGCTAGTACCTCCAGATCTTTCACAGAAAAGTTGATGAAGCAAACTTCATCAAATATTCTGATCAGTTCTTTTGGTACTATGTTCCCACTTTCGAAACGTCCCTTTCCCATGATCACAGACTCGCCCGTTTTTGGATCTACGTACCAGTACTACATGTCACCAAGAATATCCTGAGATAACTTGCTTAGGGGAATCTTAGTTTCACATCGTACTGGCTTGTATACCAATTTCTTTAAGTGCATCTTAGTCACAGGATGCACAGCGTGCTTATCCTTGACTCTCTTGGGCACCTGAGGCTTGAACATTTCAAAGTTCCCAGATCTTGCTTCACGCTGCAGAACCACCCACAAACCCATCGCCACTGCGTGATTGGAATGACCCAGCAGCTCTCGGTTTGCTAGATTCACTAGGTCGTATTTGGGCAAGGAGCTGAACGCTTCACTGGTGGGTTTCAAGTATTGAACCCCGCCAGATCTTTTGATGGTGAACAGCTGCTTGTCCTCCTCGAACCTTATAGCCAAGATCATCCCTGTTGCTCCGTGCTTGTCTATGATAGACGTCTTTTGCCACACCGGAGCTGGACCCATTGAACTAGTAGAAGGCATATCTGTCTCTTTTGGTGCCTCTGGGTCCACAGGTTCAGGGTCAACTGGGGAGGCTTCAGTCGAGGCTTCTACATTACTAGCCTGCTCGACTGAACCTGTGTCGAGCGGAGTGTCGAAGGATGGAACTTCAAAGATCTCTCCATCTTCTAGCTCGTACTCTCCTTCCCCGTCACCCTTGGGAATCTCTATCACCACGTCTTCATCATCATCATTCCAGTCATCACCAGAGTCGATCTCTCCTTCTTCCAGATTAAAGAGAGCATCGATCTGTGCTTCCTTGGAATAGTCAGGCTCAAGATAAAGGATCTCATCATCAGATAAGTCCTTGAGCACCTCGGCTGCTGACTTCCCTTTATCACCACCACCACCAGAGGTATCACCACCCTCTTGCTGAGTAGACTCCCCCTCAGCCATTGGAATAGCATAGATGGGCACAATTGCCAAAGCTTGGTGCTCACCTCCACTAGGACCGGCTTCAGAATCATTGTCTTTATCGTCATCCTTAGTCAAGTCGACTGGATGACCGGCTTCAGGATCCTTGTCTCCATTCTGGTTCAGTGTTAGCTAACAGGTTGAATTCGTTAGAAAACGCCCGAGCCATGATCTGCAAAAACACACAGAAAACATAATCAGAACAACACGTATCATTGGAAATGGATAAACATGACTCAGTATAGCAGTTACTCAATGAAGTGAATTTCAGACTTAGGAATTTTTGCTAAGTGTTGGTCCTGCGTACTTAGCAAGTACGCAGGAGTTTGTTCTTGCATACTTAACAAGTACGCAGGAATTACTTCTTGCGTACTTGTTAAGTGCGCAAGACTTGCACTTAGCCAAAATTCCAGAAATCTCAACTTTCAATCAGAAGAGAGGCATTGCTGTGGATTATGGTAACCACAAGGTCGAAATACTTGATTAAGACCTATGGGACCACTATCCACTGCAACTAACCGCTAAACCCGTCAAATTTTTGACCTAGATGACGACCCAGTTGAACCAACGGGCAATCGAGGGTCAAGGCCAAAATCAAACCATGTTAAGGACAAATTAGGAGTCAATAGGTTTTGATTAGTGATTATTAACAAGTTTTAGGTCTTAATTTTCATTTAGAACACCAAAATAGGTCAATAATTCACACTCAAAACCATCGATGAATCGGTTGAAAACATCGGATTTAATGGAGGATACGGACCGAGATTCTCACCAAGTAAATGTTTGATGATGATTAAACAATGAGCGGGACGAAAAATCCGGTTGGAACACTCAAAATTTTTTTGAGGAAAATGGTCGGAGGGAATATCACAGGAGAAAAGGTTTGAAAGTGATAAACTCTAAAAAATTTTCTAAGTCCTGTATTTATACCCAACACATATTGGTCGTGCGTACTTACTAAGTGCGCAGGACTTAACTCCTGCGTACTTACTAAGTACTCATGACTTAAGTCTTGCGTACTTGTTAAGTACACAGGGTTTACCTCATGCGCACTTATCAAGTACGCAGAGACCCTTATGTGCGCACAATTTCAACTCAAATTATGAAGATTTCAAGTCAAATAACGAACAAGATAAAAATATTCAATCACGAGGTTTCAAATACAATTCAGGAAGGTTAAACACAAATATTTTTGGCTTTTCTGAATAAAGTTGAACTATGCATAAACTAAAAATATTTTTGATCTTTTCTCATAGAAATATACAAGTATTCACACAAACTATTTTTGAACAAAGACACGAGCAGAGGGTCATATCAGGCTATCTTTTAGCAAAAACGATACAAAATAAACGTCAAAGAATATGGGATCATGTCATGGATTACTATTTATTCGTACGTAATAAGCACATAAACAAGTAATTCAAGTTGACAATATTATAAGTTTTGAAACTATAAGCATCTTTGTATCACATTCTTGTGTATTAAGGTATTTTTATAAGATATACAACGTGTACCCCACTGATATGCTATTCTAACTTGCACTATCTCAAGGCATCTAAGATTTTCCCAATGATTTTCTAAATTTTCAGAATGAAGCTACATCTATTAGCACAGGAAAAATCAAGCAGAATCCATAAGGATTATCAGGAATCATAAGATTCAGAATCGAGTGATTCAGTTGTCTTGGTTTCATTTGATTTTCTTCATTGAATATCGGAATGATGATTCAGGATAATAATATATATGGTGATTGAATAAGGTAAGGTGATCCAACTTTTATCTGGATTTGATTTCAATGAATCAGGAATGATTCATGGTTGAATACATGCTCAACGGTTAATGTAGAGACATGTCTTGATTCAATCTCTCATTGTATACTTGTGAGTATGGGCAGTGAGATGAACCGCATTAATTGTGCTAACGACATAACCCGAAACTGACCTCAAAAGAAAATAATTGCCAAAATCTAACATCCTATATCTGATAATGATCTTTTCTATTCTTTTACACACACACACTTGCCAACATGGGTTCAAATCACAGTTGTAATTTAGATTTAGTTTCCACACTACTAGTGATTCAAAGACGCATACAGCCTACTGACAATTTAAATTACTCGTAAATAAGCAGATTAAAACATAATAACCTAAACAGTTAAGTAAGCATGACGCAATCATTTCCCATATGAGCAGGCTGTGACATTTAGATCATTTATGATGTACTATCATTTCCTCTTTTCTCAAGTTAACTTTGAAATTTTCTCCATTTTCTATTTTTGTTTTTGTAAAATATTTTGAAACTTAAAAGAACTATACAGAAAATTTAAAAGAAATAAAGTTTAACTTCCATGAATTGAATTGAATTAAGAAAAATTAATTTTTCACTCAGGATTGAACATTCCTATCAAGTTGAAAAGATGCTCAAAACGGGATCGATCAAATGCCTTTGTGAAAAGGTCAGCAAGATTGTCATCCGTGTGAACTTTTACAAGTTCAATTAAATGCTTTTCAGCACAATCACGGATGAAGTGATGGCGAATCTCTATATGTTTAGTTTTGGAATGTTTCACCGGGTTATTTGTGATGGACATTGTGGCATTGTTGTCAATGAATAGAGGAGTTCCAGTGAAGTTTAAGCCATAGTCTCTCAACTGCTGCTGAATCCACAGTATCTGAGAACAACCGCTCGCTGCAGCAATGTATTCTGCTTCAAAAGTTGAGACAGAAACTGTTGACTGCTTCTTACACTGCCAGGAGACCAGTCTGTCTCCTAAGAATTGACATCCGCCAGAAGTTGACTTTCTGTCAAGGTTACAACCGCCATAATCTGAATCAGTGTAGGCTTTGAAGTCGAATGACTGCTGCTTAGAGTACCAAAGACCTAATCGGGGTTTCCCTTTCAGGTATCTGAAAATTCTCTTCACGGCTATCATATATGACTCCTTCGGTTGAGACTGAAACTTTGAGCACAGGCACATAGAAAACATTATATCGGGTCTTGAAGCTGTGAGATACATTAGTGATCCGATCATCCCACGGTACAATCTGCTGTCTACATCCTTTCCATCTTTGTCAGGATGCAGACTATGATTGACTGGGATAGGTGTTCCATAAGTACTACTATCATTCATCTTGTATTTTGATAAGATGTCCTGCACATACTTAGTTTGATGTAGATAAATGCCATCCTCTCTTTGACTGACTTGCAGACCCAGGAAGAACGACAATTCACCCATATTACTCATTTCAAATTTGGACTTCATCACCTGCTCGAATTCCCTACACATCCCTTCATTGGTAGATCCAAAGATAACGTCGTCGACGTATACTTGTACAAGAAGAATGTTACCTCCTGCTTTCCTAATGAAGAGAGTCGAGTCAATCTGTCCACAGTCGAAACCATTAGATAGTAAATGCTTAGATAATGTCTCATACCATGCCCGCGGTGCTTGATGAAGACCATAAAGTGCTTTGTCGAGCTTATACACTTTATTGATATTATGCGGATCTTCAAAACCGGGAGGTTGAGTGACATAGACTTCTTCATGAACTTTACCATAAAGGAAAGCACTCTTGACATCAAGTTGATAGACCTTGAAGCCGACATATGTGGCATAAGCCAAGAACAGTCGAATGGCTTCAATTCTAGCAACTTGGGCATATACTTCGTGTAATCCAAGCCCTCTTGCTGATAAAAACCCTGAACAATTAATCTTGCTTTGTTCTTCACAACAACATGACGATCATCCGTCTTGCACTTGAACACCCATCTGGTTCCAATTGGCTGAAAGCCTTTTGGCAAGTCAACCAAATCCCACACGTGCAACTTTTGGAATTGAGACAATTCATCTTGCATCGCCTCAATCCAGCAGTTGTCAGTGAGAGCATCCTTCACATTCTTCGGCTCTAACTGGGACACGAATGCAGCATGCAGACATGTTTCCATGACACCAGTGTCCAGTATCTCTGTGTAAAGACTGGTGTTCTCAGTGATGGTTCGATGACGAGTCTGAACGCCGGCATAAGGATCACCAATAATGTTGTCGATTGGATGATTCCTATGCACTTTCGTCTCCGGTACAATCGGTTCCTGAATTTCTAGATCAAGATTCGTGCTTAAATCCCCCATTTCTTGTGTTCCAGAGGAAGAAGATTCAATGTTAATTGGATCAGCTGGAGCGTCATGTCCTACAGTTGTGTTAGGATTGGCTTGAGCGTCATCTCCAACAACAAGAACATCTTCACTGTTATCACTGTCATGAGTTCCAGATGCAGATGCAGCATTGGAATCAGGAGTTACAATCGGTACAGTAGCACGATTAGATAAGCTGGAGTCACTGTTGCCACCCAATAATTCATAAACATTTGTGGCGTCAACTGCAGATAGATCAGGAAGATTGAATGACTTGAATAGCGCATCATAATCAAAACCCCAAGCTGGACCTGTTGGTTCGGGTGGAATGCTGTGTTTACTGCAATCCACTTCAAACCATTCCTCGACAGTACGAGTTCCTATATTGTACACTCTCTTGCAAGGCGAGTTGGAAACGTATCCTAAGAAGATGTTGGACCTGTTGCCTTCCACTGCTTTTGCATGAAACTTAGACTGGCGGTCTTTGTACTGTAGCAACAAGGAACAAGGACTACCGAAAGGAACTAGGTAATCAAGATTGGGAAGTCGATTGTTGATCAACTCGTAACAAGTCTTGTTGTGCCTCTTCACAACCAGAACTCTGTTTAAGACGTGACAGGCTGTATTAAAGGCTTCTGCCCAGAAAGTGACAGGAAGCTTTGCATCCGACAGCATAGTCCTTGCAGTCTCAATCAGTGTTCTGTTCTTCCATTCAGCAACTCCATTCTGCTGAGGCGTGTACAGCGCGCTGAATTCGTGACGGATCCCTTTCTTGAGACAGAAAAGCTCCATCAAATTATTCTTGAACTCAGTTCCGTTGTCGCTCCTTATCCTTCTAACTTTCAGCTTGCAAAGATATTCCAAGCTCAGGATCAAATATTGAAGAATATCAGCAGTCTCGAATTTAGTACCTAAAAAATGCACCCAAGAAAAACGTGAGAAATCATCAGTTACTACTAGACAGAATGACTTACCTCCAATACTCCTGATACTTATGGGGCCAAACAGATCCATGTGTAATAGCTCCAAAGGGGTATCGATAGAGTTTTGGAGCTTGGGCTTGTGAGACTTCCGTTGCTGTTTGCCCTTTTTACAAGGCTTACAGTCATCTGCAACGGTAAATCTTAGCTTAGGAACCCCGGTTACCAAACCGTTTCGGACAAGATGATTCATTTTACGATACGAAATATGTCCGAGTTTCCTATGCCACAAGATGGAGTCGAGCTCTGTCGCTTTGGTAAGCAAACAAGTAGCAACTGATGAGGTGGTTGTTGCCACGCTCATATCGATCTAATAGGTGTCGTTGCTCTCATCAGGATCCAATCTTCCGGAACTTCAAAACCGGGTTTGAGAATCAGGCATTCTGACTTGTAAAACATCACTGAGTACTCCTTATCACACATTTGGGAGACACTCAACAGGTTATGCTTCAGCTGCTCGCAGAAGTTGACATTTTCAAAGCTGACACAACCGTTCGAAACCACGCCTTGACACGTGATGCTGCCGCCTTTTTCTCCGGCAAAGGCCACATAGCCGCCTCTGAATGGTTTAACGTCTTGAAGCAGGGCCATGTTTCCTGTCATGTGCCTGGAACATCCACTATCTACATACCAGCAGTTAGAGATAGTACCCTTCGGACGTCCCTGCACGAGTCACAAAAGAATTAGTTAGTTTTGGTGACCCAAGCCATTGTGGTCTTGGGTCGTCCATCCTTTTCAAAATAAACTACTTCCTTTAACTCACAGTCATGATGACTGTTCAAAATTGATGAATCTTTAGAAGAAATAGAACTAGGAGATTGAGAAGTTTTGGATTTGGCAGTCTAGGATCTCTTCTGTTTCTTAACCGGAACAGGAGACTTTGGTTCAACTACAGCAGGTGAACTTGTGGAAGCTTCACCTGATTGAACTGAAGTCAGCTGTTCAAGTTTTCTCAACCTCTTGTTCCGTCTCCTCCTCTGTGGCTTAGAGAGTCTTGCCACAGGTTTCTCACCAGTACGTGTACTACTAGAGGTAGATACACGAGGTACAACAGGTTGCTTTACCTTTCTTGGAACAGATGGTTTAGCTTCAGATATGATCTTAGGCTTTACCATCGGTTTGACTGGTGGTTTCACCACATTTTGCTTTGGATGTTTGGGAGATGGTTTCACTGGTGGCGACCTGGGGATAATAGCTGGTTGTGAAACAACAGGCCGTTTCCCTTGGTTCTTAGAAGGACAGTTCACAAAAATGTGACCAACCAAGCCACAGTGAAAACAATTCCTCTTGTCTACATAAGTTCTCTTGTAAGGCTCATTAGATCTGGCCTTAGATAACTCAGCATTTTGGGAGTATAATATTTTTCCAAATTTTCTTTATACCCAAGCCCATAGTGAGCTGAAAAAGCCTCTTTCTTTACTTGGTTAAGACTTTTATACCCCTTGTAAAGCATTACCTTTAGTTTATCATTTGTTTCAATGATGTCAGGTTCAGTTAAAATGCAGTTATCACCATTAGTGATAACGTTTTTCTTTACCTTTTGTTCAGTCAACAACTCCTCAGATACTACTCCTTCAGGGCAAGAGTTAACCGACCCGCCTTCAGAAGCAGTAACAAACTCCTCACTAGATGTGGAGTTAGCCTTACTCGAGGATTCATCCTTTTTAGGGGAATCATCCTTATCAGAGGACTCATCTAGACAAGTGAGATCAATGTCTATTAAGCTATTAACAAACTTCCCGCTCACTGGTGGAGGAATGGCATTAGTACCCAAACCTAACCCATTCAATTGTCTCACTACAGATTCGTAGTGTTCCACCACAAAGCGAGAGTTTTTCAACTTCTCATTAGAGCATTTTAACTGCAAGATCTCATTTTGCAGTTTGTTGATTTCATTGTTCCGTTTTTCCAACCCCTTATAAGCAATATCCAAGTGAAGCTGTTGATCGCTCATTTTTAAAGAATACTCACGTTTTTCCTTTTTCAACGTTTCAATAGACTCTTTAAAACGTTTTTCGTTTTCTTTATAGTTTAGAGCTGCCATACTTAGGGGTTCGATTTTGTCTTAGAGCTTAGAATTTTCAAGTTTTAGCCCTAGAAACTTAGAACATGAAACAACAGAAAAGGGATTAGAGTCTACCTCATGAGATGAACTTGTTGCTTCTCCAATGGCCATGAGAGCAACCTCTTTCTCAGCTACAGAAGCTTCCTTTCCTTCAGCTTCCTCCTCTTCCTCTGTAGCAGTAGTAGTAGACTCTTTTAGGTCAGCCATAGAAGCTTCCCTTCTCTCTGCTTCCATCATTTCCATGATCTTAGCCATGAGACCAACCTGGGTTTGTGCGATGATGGCATCCTTAAGATGAACGCCCCAATCAAAGCTGTCGTCCTGTTGGGCTACCAGTGCATTGGACGTTCCACCTTGGCTTTGATTGTGGTGGTTTGGATTGTTTTGGCCATGGCTGTTTCCTTGGTTGGGTCGGGTGAAACCAGAGGCAGGTGCTCTGTCTTTCTGACACTCACGAGCAAAGTGTCCATAGTTCAGACACTTGTAGCATTTGGCCTTAGATTTGTCAAACACGACCTTGGCATTAGGATGCCCGCCAATAAACTTTCTTCCTGTTCTGTTCAGGAAACGCTTGGCTCTCCTCAATAACATGGCCATATTCCATTGAATATCCATGTCCTCCATGTCATCAGGATCCACTTGATTAAAATCTTCTTCGATCGTCTCTGGATCAGTAAGCTTGCCACTTATGAAATTTTCATATGCAAGCATACAAGATGAGAATAGTGCTACATGATCTTCAGCTATTCTGGCTATAGCTGAGTTGTTAGCTGAAGGCGTAGCAGGAGGATTTCTTGAGGTATTTTGATGATGAGATCCCAACCCTGATCCTGAAGCATAGCAAGCATGACCACCACACCCAGTTGAGTGGTCTTCTTCAGTAGGATTTCCAGTGAAGAGGGTAATTCTAGAGCTAGATGACCTGGATGTAGAAGACGTCCCATGATACATAGAAGGGTCTTGTATCTGGGGTCTTCCAGAGCTCTCCTTTCTTCTTAGGTTCATGTCATGAGCTTGAACCTTTCCTATTGCCTCTTCAACTGTCAGCTCATATAATTTAGGATTTTCCCTCATCAGGGTTGTGTACATCTCAAATTTGGGTGGTAAAGCATCCAAAAACTTTTCCACCATCTCTTCATCCGGATACTTGAGTTCAAAAGCCTTTAACTCAGTCTGTAAATGATAGAACCTAGAGATGAGGTCATCTAAAGATTCGTTCTCAAAAAATCTGAAGCACTCATACTGCTTCCTGAGAAGATCCCGCTTACTCTTCTTGATGTCACTATTTCCTTCGAATCTCTTCTGTAAAGCTTTCCAGAGATCTTTAGAATTGTCATACCCTCGAAAACTGTGGAACAATTCCCGAGTTAATGCCATAGTGATCGAACCAAGTGCCTTCTTCTCTCGATCATATGTTTTCTTTTCTTCCTCATCGAGGGGCAATTCATCATCAAGATAGATGTGTGTGGGATGCTTATATCCCTCAAGGATTAGTATCCATAGCGATGAGTCGGTATAAGAAATGTAGTGCTCGAAACGTGCTTTCCAATTAGAGTAATCGTTTACGTTTAGCAACTTTGGCGGTTTCTGTGGTGTACCGATCTCATTATCATAGTTTAACATGTTTCCCAAATTCTGAAGATTCGACATAGTGAACACTTAGTCAACTTTCAGAAAAATCAGACACATTTGCGCACTTGACATTGGCCTTGCGCACTTGAGAAATGGTCTTGCGTATTTATATTTGCTCTTGCGTACTTGTAAGTACGCAGGAGTAGATGTAAGTACACAGGATATAACTTAAGTTCACACAAGTTCAGTCTTGCGCACTTATAAGTACGCAGGAGATAAGTCTTGCGTATTTAGTAAGTACGCACAAAATTGTACTTTTTGCCAGAAATGGTAAGTACGCAGGACACCTTTTCAGCAACTTTCACCAAACTTTTCCGGTCACCTGAAACTCGCCGGAGATGGTAAAAATTCGTCTGATGATCAATGCAAATGATCCAAAGGGTCAGAAACTTGTTTCTAACCAACCTTTGATGCTCAAAACACTCAAATACACAACAAAAATCAGTTTTTGAGTAATTTTTGCTTCTAAAATAGTGCTCAAGAGCTACCCCTATTTTATCACAAAAATCAACAAAAATACCTCTTTTTGCTAGTAAAAACTCTCCAAACTCACTCACAACACTCGAAATCAAGAGCAAATGCTCTGATACCACTTGTAGGTCCCTCGGGTGTGGCAGATCGTCACATGCAAGTGAGTCTACTAGTCGAACCGGATGCGGAATGCCCGTGACTAGGTGGAGAGTCAAACTAAACAAAGTAAACCAACAAGAGAATCACTTTAAACGTTCTTTTCTATTATAAACACTTGAAGGTTACAGAGAGAAGTACTGAGATTACAACTTGCGTATTTGCGTTTATGCCTGCGTACTTAACTTCTGTCAACCTATCCTACTTATACCTGACCTGATGCCTGCGCACTTAGCAAGTGCGCAGGGCAAAATGATCTTGCGTACTTAACAAGTATGCAAATGTATTCTTGCGTACTTGCTAAGTACGCAGGAGCTTTCTCCTGCGCACATGTAAGTGCGCAAAACACTTAGTAAGAAATGCAACATTCAATATGTAAAAGTAAATACAACTCGATAAACTAATACATAAAGACTCTTACATACAAAGACAATTACAGAAATGAAAATACAAATTAAGACTCTATCCAGAGTGTTGTCATAGGAAAGTGCTTCAACAATTATGGGCCTTTACCTTTTATGGGCCTTTGTGGCTGGCTAACTGTTGTACAACTGGGGTGATGACGGTCACCAAGGGGATTATCGTGATCCTTGAAGTTTGGTACGATTTACCTTACGGGGTAGTCGTGCTTGAAGTTTGGTACTTGCGCCTTACGGGGTGCAGTGCTTGAAGTTTGGTACGTGTCATCCTTGTGATGCCGTGCTTGAAGTTTGGTGCTGAATAACCTAAGTATCGGGCCCTAGGAGTTCCTCACCCGAAGGACAGTATGGTGTTGATGGGCCTAGTGGCAGTGATCTTTAGGTTATTCCACTAGTATGCGGCGTATGGATTTGACGCTTACGAGAAGGCGCAGGTTCGATATGTTCGTTGACTTATGTTTTGATGTTATGTTATGTTATTGCATGTTTTTGTACGCTTTTATTAATGAAGTTAAATGATATGTTTTTGGCAAATATTTGAAGTTAAGGTTTTATGAAAAGCTAGAACTCATCAGCGTAGCTGACTTTTTAGTATGCACATTCAGGTTAAGGCAGGTTACGATGATGGAAGGTGATGCTGGGTGGCTTGATGAGTTACCCGGATGATATGAAGACTGGCATCCTGTTATGATTAGATTATGTTATGTTTATGTAATAGACTATGTTACGCTTCCGCATGTTGAACAATGTAATGGTTATGTTTTAATGAAGTATTTTCAGCTGCGTTATTTTGATGTTCAAGTTTAAGAACTGTTTGTAAATGAGTAAATCCAACAAATGAGGCCTCCCGGGTTTGGGGCCTTACAGAAATCGCGAGATTGAAACGCGTTTTTGACAGCAAGTTAATTTTAGACTGAATGGGCATGAATCCGAACCATAAACAAGACTCAATTCAACCCTAAATTGATTCAATTGACGCGTGTTTCACTCGGCAACCGACTCATTCAAATCCATAATCAAATCGTGTAAATGGGATAGAACTGAACCAATTAACTCACACCACACCTTCGAATAACCCACTTCAAACTCTCTGCACTCTTATTCGTGTCTCATTACCCCTCTGGAAACCTGTCGAGCTCAAGGATCACCGAAACCTACACCTCAGCGGTTCTCCTTCGTCATTTCATCAAAAAAGGTATTTCTTGTGTCATTATGATCGTTTGAACCCAAAGATCGAAAGCCCCTTGATCAGAACTTCAATTGTATGCCTATTGGTTTAATTTCATGGCTAGGGTTACAGGTATTCAAATAGGGACGAAGGGGGGAGTGGGTTTCTATGTTTTAAAATTTTTCCAACCGGTTCTTAACCAAAGCCATCGCCCAATTACACTGGTTAATGCGCTTGACCCATAGAGATAAGGTCGTGGGTTCAAACCAGCCCCGCGCCTCTTCTTCCTTTTTGTTCACGCAACTGAATCCGGCTCCATCCTTGACCTATGTTAAGATAATTCTAGTCCGGTTTGTATCAATGATTTCTCCCTAGTCCAGTGGTTGGAGTTTGATACTTTTACCGGGTAGACCCGGGTTCGATCCGGGCAAACCCCAATTATTTTAAAACCATCTTTTTACAACTCCAATTATTTTATAAAACTTATTTTATAAAACCCAATACCCTTTGAATCTGATTTGGGCATTAAGGAGCAAATTCTAAATAAAAAGATGAAAATTCTTATATTTTAAATGGTTTTAAAACTCCATAAAAATTATTTAAAAGTTATTCTAAATAAAAGCATTAGTTTATAAATTAAAGCATTTCCAATGCTTATTTTATAAAAAAATTGAATAAGGAAGTTACAAAATACCTAATCGCTAATATTATTTTTCAGTTGGTTATTAATTTAGAATTTATCATTTATCTAAATAAATCTAAATTTTGACTAATCATATATTAATACATCTATATTTGTTTTACAGAGACATCATTTTTTTTAAATAAAAAGAATATGATTATTTAAATTAACTATCTTTTTACGTTAATAATTTCAATTAGGGTTTAAATCATGTATTTAAGTTATATAAACTAAACCCTAAGACAGTAATTATTTTTATTTATACTTAGAACTTATGTTTTTATGCTAACTCCTATTCAAATACAAACATAGACTTACATACATCTTTCACATGACATAACACCACCTCGTGCAAGTCCCTACACTCAATCCCGCTAAACCCTATATCTTACTTTAGACTTTGTGCATATCGTTAATTCAATTTCATATAATTTACTCTAGGTTAACCCTGTGAATTATAATTCACTTGTGCTACCTTTTGCCCGTGGTAACTACAACATCTGCTACGGGTGAGTATTACATAGCCCCTTTTACACTTTTACACTTTTTGGGGTGAAACATGAACTCTATACACATAATTGTTTACATTCACATAAACTACACAAACACAAATCCTCTTTACATTCATGTATACAAAATTTGAGCTTTATGTTTGAGTGCTTGGTGTGTTAACTGTTTTTGTGCAATTTATGTGCAATCATTAACTATTCAAGCCGACGGTTAACAATGATAGATCTATTGAGTCTGACAAACCCACCCAGATTGGGGTGATTGTTACCGACAACACAATTTACATGCTAGTTACAAAGGTTTGATTGTACTTTGGTTACACAATAGTAGCTCCCCATAAATGCCTTATTTTATCATGTTATGTAAGAATTTGTTTATTCACATCTATATACTATCTATGTACAAACCTGTGTATGCTCACCAACTTTTTAGCTGACCTTATTTTATTCATTAATGTGTGATTTTGATCAAGACTTGCTACACATAAGTTTTGGACCTAGTTAATTTTAATAAAGGGTTGATGTATTTCATTTTATGTACTTGGTTTGATTTTGGTTTGTTTTGAATCTATGCAATGAACTTGAATGATTAATATATTTCAATTTAGTCAACCTTGTGCTCATGAACAGTCTACATGTCCCGCCCCGACGTTTCCACCGTCGGTTGCGGTATGACATTCTCGGTTTTCTATAATTCTAGAACGAGTCTTAGATGTTCAGCGTGTTCCTCCTCTCTGCGAGAATAGATCAAGATGTCATCAATGAACACAATAACAAACTTGTCTAGGTAGGGTTTGCACACATGGTTCATAAGATCCATAAACACTGCGGGTACATTGGTCAAACCGAATGGCATAACCAAAAACTCGTAGTGTCCATATCGAGTTCGGAATGCCTTCTTGTGTATGTCCTCCTCGTGGATTCTCAGCTGATGGTACCCTGACCGTAAGTCTATCTTGGAGTAATAACTCAATCCTTGTAGTTGGTCGAACAAATCGTCTATTCGGGGTAGAGGGTATCGGTTCTTGATGGTTACTTTGTTCAATTACATGTAGTCGATGCACATACGGAATGATCCGTCTTTCTTTATGACAAATAAGACAGGTGCTCCCCAAGGCGAATGACTTGGTCGGATAAATCCTTTATGTAGCAACTCATGTAGTTGGTTTGATAATTCTTGCATTTTTGATGACGCCAGTCGGTACGGTGACCGCGCTGTCGGGGTAGCCTCTGGGGTAAGGTCGATTCGAAATTCGACTTGTCGCTGTGGTGGGAGTCCCGGTAAGTCTTCAGGGAACACTTCAGGAAAACCACGAACAATTGGTATGTCCTCGACCTTCCTTTCTTTTGTCCGGTTCTCCGTCACAGGTGCTAAGATGGCATAGTATCCTTTCCGTAGATACTACTAGGCTTTCATACACGAGATGATATTCAGAGGAATCCCGCTCCTTTCTCCTTGTATTGTAAGTGTTTCTCCATCTGGTAGGGGTAATCTGATAATCTTTTCACGGCATACAATCTCCGCTCCATTCTTGGACATCCACTCCATACCGATAATCATGTCAAAACTCCCTAGTTTAACGGGTAACAGATCTATTTCGATGGAATGATTAGCTAATTCTAGGACACAGCTCAGAATAATGTGGTTGGTTTTGATTAATTTACCGTCAGCTAGTTCTACGGTATACTCGTTATCTAGAATGGTAGGTTCGATACCAAGTAATGGACTAAACTCGTTAGACACAAAGCTTCTTTCAGTACCAGTATCAAATAACATAGATGCATAATGGTTGTTTAGAAGGAACGTACCCATGACGGTGTCGGGGTTTTGTTTGGCTTTTGCTACTCCAATCACAAAAGCTTGCCCTTTGGCGTTGTTGTTGTTGTTGTTTCCCGGCTTCCTGTTCTTTGGGCAATCCTTTGAAAAATGTCCATTTTGCCCATAAGTGTAACAAGCACGGGTTGCTCCAGTGTTTGGAACTGGTCCTCTCACTCTACAATCCTTGGCCGCATGGCCAATCCTCTTACATTTCTGGCACCTTGCTTCCTCACAAGTGCCGTTGTGGTGAAAGTTGCATCAATTGCACTTTGGTAGGGTTCCCGTGTAAGATCTTTTTGGCTTATTGTCAGCTTGACCTGCGATGTAGGCTCGGGTAGTTTCTTGCCTTTTCTGTGGTGGTGGCGGATTAAATGACCTTGAAGAACTACCTTCGCACTTTCTCTTGTTATCAACAGGTTTGTCAAAGAGTCCCTGACGAACGACATGGGACGTCAGGTTGTGTGCTAATCGAGTTGCTTGCTGGATTGTTGTAGGTTCAGAAGATGATACCATACCCTGGATTTGCGGGGCCAGTCCCCATAGATAACGCTCAATACGCTTCTACTCAGGTGTTACCATATGAGGACACAATCCTGCCAAATCATGAAATTTTGACGTGTAATCCACCACATCTGGTCCATTCATTTTCAGGTTCCAAAACTTTTCCTCAAGATCCTGGATCTCGTTTCATGTACAATACTCATCCCTTAACAGCTTCTTGAAGTCTGCCCATGGCATAGCATTCGCTGCTTCCAAGCCCATCGCTTTGACATTGGATTTCCACCAGGTGAGGGCTTGTCCCTCAAAAGTTCCAGTGGCGAATTTCACCTTTGAAGTTTTGGGACAGTTGCACTTCTCGAAAGTAGACTCAACTTTCTCAATCCATCGTACCAAGTTAACTACTCCATCCCGCCCATCGAAAGAGAGCGGTTTGCAGTCAAGGAAAAGCTTGTAGGTGCATACTAGGGGATTTTGTCCTGGTCCTCATGCATTCTGGTTTCTCGGTAAAGCTGCTATAGCTGCAGCTACTCTTTGGTTAATCAGGGCCTCCATCTGTGCTGCCGTCATTGTTGCTTAGCGGGGCAGCATGTCTCTTCATATTATAATGTTAGCAAAAGTTAGATTATATGTAACATACAACCAACACATGTACGCAATATAACACATCACATCACCAATCAACCACAAAATATAAAAAGATAGTAAACTTGATAAAATAGATTGTAAGTGGTACAAAATATTCCAGGAGTCTCCGCTCCTAAAAAATGAGAACAAGTTTAAAACTTCAAATATTTTGTGGGCACAGCCCGCCCACAATAGGCTGAACAGGAAATGAAATATATCAAGTAAGTGTGCTGTTCCACATAGCGACCGAGAGCAAAGCAGCGCAGAACACAGCAAGAGTACTAGTAGCCTCTAGCTGCTCCCCCACTTCATTTGCCCTGAGCTCCGGTGCAACGGCTCTCTGGGTAGCAAGTGTAGCTCTCTGCTCTGCCATGGTGGTCCTCTGTCTGTCGAGGCTCAGATGCCTCTCAGCCTCGGATACTCGGTCAGATAAAATGGTTGGCAGCATCCCTCTAGCTATCCTCCGTCAGTCGGGACACCTGCTCCTGTAGGGTCTGTAGTGTGGTCTCGGACACTTGCACAGGCACATGCTCAATCCTCTGCTCATTCGCTTTCCCCAGATCTTCTAGCGACATAACCTTCTTCTTAAGGTGCTCCACTTGCTTCAGGTTGCCGCGTACCTTCTTCTACTCCCATCGCAGATTCCCTAGCAGTCTATCGTACCGGTTGCATCGTTCTACCAGGGTCGGGATCGTACGCTCGATCGGCTTCCCGGTTATCGATAAGATGCGTGGTCCATGTGAAGACTCTCCGATCTCGGTCATAGGAGGTACTCCTTCCTCCTTAGCCTAATCCATCAAGGTATCAGAAACGAACACCCACTTTCTCGCGTTAAGTCTAGACTTCTTGCGCTTGGGCTCAGGGACAGGTGTGCTCGTAGGAGAGGGTGGTGCCCGCTTCGTCGGGGTATGCTGAACTAGTGGCCCATAGGGGAGATGTCGGTGCGGGTAGGCGATGTCACAAGTGGCCATCTCGCGGGTCTCTTTAGCTGCTTGAGTCTCAGACTCCATCTTTGACTCAACTTCATCATCCTCTGTCGGTTCTTTTCCCGACTTCTCAACGGTGGTGTCGTCGAATACAAGGTACTCCAGTAGTGTCTTAACGGATGAAGTGTCCACTGGTGTCGATGGCGTGTACACGTACTCGTCCTTAGAGTCCGTAATCTCGATTGACTGGTTTGCAGCTGACATGTTCCTGTAACAGGTCAACCACAATTTCTATCTTACGTAAGTATTCTAAGTGTATGAGAATACTAAGTGTACGTGCGGAAGTGAAATGCATATGAGACATCGGTTACAGTCTAAGTCCACTATATGCAACCTAGTTCGCTGCAACCAATGTCTCTGATACCAGTCTGTCACACCCCTAAATTCCACTTCGGGCTATACCAGAGGGGCGTGACTCGAGAAGATCTTTACCATTGAATTACTTTGAACGACCACTAAATGGTTTTCAAAATACCTGTTTTATGCATGACTCGAACAAGTCCAAAATAAAGTTTGACATAGTCCAAAGTAAAAGTGCGGAAATAATGTTTAAATGTTTACAACATTTAAAATAAGGATGATAAAATATTGTTTATCAAAATAGGATTGATTGGTTGGTGCTTTATGTTAATATATCTGAATTATATGTTTTGATCTAAACTTCAGAGACTGCACAAATAGGAAATGATAGTGTTATGTATGCATATAATTTGAATTGTCAGTAGACTAAAAGCGTCACTGAACCATTAGTAGTGTGAAAACATAATTACATATGTTACAACTGTTATTTGAACCCATTTTATGCCTGGGTGTGTGTATTAAAAGATCACTATCAGATAAAGAATATTTGCTTTTAATAAAGATTTTCCTATGAGATCAGTTTCGGGTTATGTCCTTAGCACTATTCATTCGATTTGCTTCAGTGCCCTTGTCCCGAAAAGCATGCAATTTGAAGTATAATCAAGATATGTACTTGACAACATCTGTCAAACATATACTAGCCCTTGGATCAGATTGATAAATCATCTTTACTGATTCCATTGAATTCATAATCCAGATAACAGTTGGATCCACGTACCTGAATCTTATGATTCCACATATATAAGCCAAGACATTGAATCATTCGATTCTGAATCTCATTAATTCCTATACAATCCAATTTGGATTCTGCTATTCATGTGCTAAGTGATGTCTCCTCATTCTGGAAATTTGGATAATCTTTAGTAAAATCTCATATGTCTTAAAGATAGTGCATTTACTTTCTGTTGGCATACTAGTGGGGTACACGTTGTATTTCATACTTAAATGGTACCTTAACTCACAAGAAAGTGGGAATGAGATGCTTTAGTTTCAAATCTTATAATATTGACAATTTGAATTTGTGTGTCATAGCCTGATCCTATTTTCTTTGACTGTTTATCGCGTATCATAACATGCAATATGAAAGTCTTGAAAAGATAGAGTTTGATAATCTTGAAAGATATTGGTTTGATTGGTCAAGGCTTGAAAGAATGACATAGGATACCATTTGATATTATATGGATTTTATATCCAAGATGTGTGATTGATATCTCATATATACTGATATGATCTTCTTACTCGTGATGTTCGACCAAAAAGATGTGATTTTGTATTTTATATTTCAGTTTATATAGAGAAAAACCAAAAAGATTTTGTCTTTCTTATGTTTGAAAAACCAAAAAAGATTTTATTTTTTCAGCTTCCATGGAAATCTAAATTGTTGGTTATTCTTGGTTGTTCTCCTTTGCAAAAACTGAAAATTGCAGACAGAAGTTGACAAGGGGTCCTTCTCCCAAGTTTTCTTCTAGATAAAAAGAGAATGTGCAGATGAACAAGGCGAAGACTACAGTGTGTTTGATGATATATGAAGACGGATGACAATCTTCTAAAGCTGTTGTCAAGGGGGAGTTTGTTGGAGCATATTCTGGTGAGAACGAGCTTGAAGATATTATGTCTTAGTCTTAGAGTCTTTGACTTGTAATTGATAGAATTGTTAGCAACAGTTAAAGGGGAGTCTGTTAGGACATGCTTTGTAACTGTTGATAAAATTCTGTGTAAGTTCATAGAGAGGCAAACTTAATAAGTTCGCCTAAGCATCTTTGAGGCGAACTTATTAAGTTCGCCTACTGCAGAACTGATGTTTATAAATAGAGAACAGAGTCTGTTAATCAGAGAGACGATATCAGGAGGAACTGATTAGAGACAGAATTATTGTAAACTGATATTGTGGTGGAAATACAAAGCGTTTATTTACACCGTTGTTGTTGATTGAGTTACACGAGCACGTTGATCATGGATTCCGCATGTTATCATCGTGTCGTACCGCGAGTCTAGAGATCCGTCATGCACCGAATTAGGGACCTACAGTACCGCGAGGCTTGTGCTTCTCTGCTTCGCGTACCGCGAAGACTCAATATTTCCCATTTTTTACATTTTTATCTTGGGACTTGTTCTCGTGCTCGGTTTCTTCATGATTTGACTTGTAATTCTCATGAGCACCTGTAAACATGACAAAGACTTAGAACGAACTAAAAACGACTCAAAAGAAATGAAAAACTAACTAAAACACACGAAAACAATAGGAAATAAGATGTGTGCTTTGCACTACATCAAACATCCCCACACTTAACCTTTTTCCGTCCTCGAAAAACTCTACAATGGAATCATAACTGGACATAGCTTTCACAATCTCAATTATTCAATTATTCAAACAGACTCACGCGTTAAAAAGCAATAATCGGTATTTCTATCCAATTAAACCCAACCACCAACTTTCAAGCCCCCGTTTAGTGTTCTAATTCCATTTTATACAGCATATCAAACAATATATGGGACTCACACTTCAAAAGCTACATCTCTACTTAATCCCGTCTCACGGTCATGTCTAGGCACAGATTAGAGCATATAGATTTCACCCACCACGTTAAACTAAGATTTACAGGTTTTAGAAAGTAAGATGATCAATAAATGAATGGATGGATTGAGCATTAAATTAAACAGATGAACCTTCGTCTAGAGGCGTTTCAACCAAGTCGTTAACCCGGAAGGTAACATATAGACTACGGTTCTAATCAGTGAAGCACTAAAGAATCTAACCCAGTGGTGTTTCAATCAAGCTGAAACCCGACGTGTGACACGTAGGCGAAACTTAGATTTCTATCAAATAAGCTCAAGTATATGGAATATGAATTGCGGGCGCCACCAAAACTCAGATTTATTAAAGAGAGTGGTGTGCCAAGAAAATTTCAAAAACCTCTAAATTTTAATTTAACGTGGTACCTATCACCCTATGTTGACAGTTTCAGTAATACCGACACCCCTAAGATGAGTACCCACAAGATTTCATGAATTTAAATCAATTATTAACCCTAAGTAACACAAACAGGCTATTTAAGATCTACTAGTTGGCTGGATCTACCAAAACATCACAGTTCAGACGTGTTTTCTATCATTTATCTCATTTAAAACTCAACAAACAGAACCAGTTGTACTATTATTTTCCATTTTGTTTGCAAAACTTTTGATTTCCAAGGACATTTTTTAAAATTTATTTTTGTATTTTTGTGTTTTTTATTAAAGAAAAACGATCTAGACAAACTAGTCTCAAGAAGTCTCCCATCACCATACTTGAAACAAACATTGTCCCTAATGTGAACCAAGAAACAAGTAAAAATAAAAAGACAAAAATAAATACGAAGACTTAGCTGGTAATGTATGCAGTGAAGTGTATCCAGCGTTGCTCTTCCACGTGTGCACCGTATAGCATTTCGGTCGCGGCTGCACAATCGACTATCGGGTTGCCTTTATAAGATAATAATAAAATTAGGATCGACCCCGCCCGAATGGAGATTGAGTACGGATGGAGGGATTAATACCTGTAAAATAAAGCTTACACAAACCCACAGCATTACACTGACTCAAGATACATACTCAAGATAAACCAAAAGACACGACCGACAGACTCGATAAGACTCAAGATAGAGCAGGAACACGTACCCAATGCATGACAAACACATAGACATGAGTGCCACAAGCAAGGTGAAACATCGGTCACGAACGGTCCTTAAGTTTCCCATAGTGATGGTAGGTGGATGATATGTGTGATGATATGGTGGATGATAGATGGATGAATGGTAATGAAGAATAATGGTGGTGGTGAACGGTGAATGGTAGTGTGTATGGGAAACCATGGGAAAACAAGGAAGTGAGAAAGACACAGGGTTCCCTCGCGTACCGCGAGGAACTATGGGCCACTCCTCGCGTACCGCGAGGAGTTTGGATTTAAACCAGCGACATTTTCTATCCTCCACGTACCGCGAGAGAGTTACGCTTGGCCTTCGCGTACCACGAGGCAGCCTTATTCACAGAAAGTTATTAGCCTTTTTTGTACTTAGAAAAAATTCGGATCTCCAAAAACTTTCTTCCCCGAATTCCTTATAAAAACGTTCCAACTATAAAAACCAAAGTATAGATACCTGAAACTTCGTTCCTGATAATTTTTCTCACCGAATCAAGTGCGAATCCCTACAAGACACACACAAAACAAAACTTGCACACCGAAAAACACAAAACAGACACAAAATTCAAAGATAGCAAATTTACAAACTATACATCCCGGGCACTTGCCCGAGATTCAAATAAGCCTATCAGGAGGCTTCTCCTTGATTCTAACCGGAACTGCCTTCATTCTGTGTGTGTATACCAGTTCTCCACATCATCCCCAAACAATTACAAACCCCTAAATGTCTATTACATTCATCACTTGGGTTCTTCCACCAAAACTTATACCTACCAGGTCCGAAGTTAACTTGATTCAAGTAGCTCAACAAAATATCACCGCTAAACGTCCCCACACTTGGGGTTTGCACTCTCCTCACATCACAAACATCAATCAACTCTCGGAGTTTCTTACGTGAAGGTCTAAACTTAGGGGTTGACTTGGTTTCTATCCCCTAGGACTGAACAATAAGAATGGACAAGGGCTCAGGATTGGTTAATTCTACTAGTATGACCTCTACGCTCTCATCCGGATCATCGGGGGTCTCCACTATCTCAGTCATCCCCTCACTTGGGGTTTTCCCTATGATTCCTTCTAACTCTACCATCATCTCTAGCAGATCACTAGGCACCTCGTCACTATACTCGTCTTGTGCATCCAACAACTCCTCTAACTCCACCACCCACTCAGATGGTTCTCCTAAACCTTGGCCAGGTTCACCAACAACATCCTCTCTTGGATCAGAGTCCCAATGGTGGTCCATAAAGGCATCAATCATGCACACGGAGTGGCTTTGCTCACCAGCCACCTTCATGTACTTTGCAACATCCAAAGTAACAGACTCATCCCCCACACGAAGTGTGAGCTTCTTGTCAAAGACATCGATCAAGTGGGACTCCGTCATCCATAATCCATATCTACGATGACAAAATCCACGGGGAAGACGAATTTGTCAACTTTCACTAAAAGATTCTCCATTATTCCCCATGGATACTTGACTAAACGGTTAGCCAAGGATATGCTCATGCGCGTCGGCTTAGGTTCTCCTAGGTCCAACTTCTTATATATATAATAGGGCATCAGATTGATGCTAGCACCCAGGTCCGCTAACGCGTGGTTCAAGGGCAAACTGCCAAGCAGACACGGGATCGTGAAGTGACCCGGAACTGCCAGTTTCTCTGGCAGTTTGTTCTGCACCACTACAGAGCATCGCTCACTTAGTGAGACTTTAGAGACTTCCTCCAGCTTTTTCTTGTTGGAAAGAAGATATTTTTGGAACTTGCCATACTTAGGCATATGTTGGAGGACCTCTATGAACAGGAGATTGACTTTGAGTTGTTTGAACATGTTTAGGAAGTTACCGTATTCCCTAACATATTTATGAGGCAGCAAGCACGCTGGGTAGGGAACACGGCTCAAGTCAATCTCGGGGGTCTTCATCTCCACCCTCTTCTTCTTCTCCTCTGCCTTCTTGGCAGGCTTCTCAACCACTATCTCCTCATCCACCGACTCCTCTTCTTCTTCTTCCACCTGTGGCTGCTCTCTCTCCTCTACTCTTCGACTCCTAGTCTCCCACCGTGCGCTACAGGTCTTGGAATGTAGAATGCTGATTTCTCAGCTGGGTATCATGTGCATCCAACCTCTGGTGGGTCTCCTTGTCTCTCTGCACTAAATGAGCGAGAATCTGTGTCTGTGTCTCCAACATCTCCTTAATCCTCTTTGTGTTGACACCGCTTCCCCCACTCGGTCCTGCTTCTCCTCCACTTTGCTGACTAAGGCGGGCATTAAACCCCGGTGGGTTGTTGCCAGATCTCCATCCCTAGCCATATGAATTGTTATAGTTATTGAAGCCTCGGTTCTGGTTGCCCGTAAAGTTAACCTGCTCCTGCTTACTGATGGGGCAGTCCCTGGTGTCGTGGCCTCCACTACACACCTCACACCTTTGAGCGCTCAGCTTCAGCTCCTTTATCTCATTTGCCATCGTTGCGAGTGTAGCAGCCACGCTAGTATCGGGGTTGACCTGATGCATACCTCTAGGTGAAGAGGCAGGTGCTCTAGCACTACGAATGGAAGTCCTAGTAGGTGGCCGCTGTTGCTCAGTGAGAGCGAAGCTCTCAAACTTCTCCTCGCATTCAGCAGGCTTTAATTTATCCATGATATGGCCTCCCGCAGCAGTGTTGAACATTTGCTGCTTCTCGAAGGTGAGGCAATTATAGAACTTCTCCACAATCGCCCAGTCAGAAAGACCATGCTGGGGACATCGGCTCAATAGCGCGTTGAACCGCTCCTAGGCCATGTGATAAGGCTCGCTAGGGTCCATCCGGAAGGAGTGGATTTTGTCCCTAAGGCCAGCGGCGCTGGAAGGTGGATATTAATTTTTAAGGAACTTGGCTTGAACATCCTCCCAAGTGGTGATGGAATTGTCAGGGAGGGTGTCAAGCCAAGTGAAAGCACGCCAAGAGAGCGAGAATGGAAAGAGACGCAAGTAGATTGCGTTCTTAGATACACCCATGATATTGAAGGTATCGCATATGCACGCGAAGCGGGACAGATGTCCGTGTGCATCCTCATCCTCGAAGCCATGAGTGATCGTACTCATGACATGTGATGTGATTTGCCAAGTATTGGTATTACGAATAGCGGGGCGGGCGATCGAAGATCGCCCCCTGGTGGCCCCATCACTGGCTCTCTGGTGTACGGTACGTCAGCGTCGCCCATTTTAGGAAAAGGAACTGGGCTAGTGGGACGTACCTGGTTTTTTCACAACATTTTCAAACGCTCCCAGAAGTCGCGGGTGCGCTCATGAAGCTCTTGTTCGGGCTCTTCGTAGGTTGAATAATGTGGCGATCCCTGCGAACGAGTACGTTGCATAAACTGAAGAACACAAAGAAAAATATGAAAGAATCAAAACACAAAAAGACTCGATCCTAAATTAGACACACAAGTAGCAGATAGGACAAAGCACAAAATTAAGACTCAAAATAAAAGAAAGAAAGAAAATAACCAAAAATCACACAAAGAACTAGTAAAAACTAATGTTGCTATTGCCAAGTGTCCCCGACTCCTAAGTAATAAATGGAGTACCTATGAACTAAAACCGCACTGACAGGCAAGTGAACTTATCGAGTGTAGCACAGCTTAATTGTAAACCGGATTATCGAACCCTAGAGACACTACTATAGCAAAATAGACTCTGACTCGGACTAAATATGATTGATTGGGGGGTTTCTACACTACTGATCAAACTAATAATGCAGAATACTAAATATCGACTCTAACTATCAAACAAGGACTTGGGGAATATCAGGATGGGAAGAATACCACCTAGGTCAGAATCCCACTTGCAAAGCACAGACTTCTACCGGTTATGGAAACTATGATGGATCTGGGTATCTAAGAATAACAGCTCTAGACAACCTAGTGGATCCCTAATCACTCTCAGGGTGTCACCAACTAAGAAATCTAAAGATGTACTAAACTCACCAGATAATCAGATTACCTTTCAGTCTCTCCAACAATGATAATGTACCCAAAAGACAAATTACCTCTCGGTCTCAATGTCCACAATACATCAAAGATGCACGAGGTAATCTCAGATCAACACACTATGACTCGGTCTAGCAACAATCACTAAGAACCTAATGGAATTTCCTCTCAGACAATTCACACTCGAAATCCTAATACGAAGACTAACCGATTACCTCTCACCTTTCTGGTATCGAGATAAGATGAACATTCAGATCTATTGAACTCTCAACTACAGTTCCTATGGGATACTACGCCTAGCAAATCATACAAACAACCACAAACACACAGTCTATGATCTAGATACGCTATTCAAACTGGAAAACATCCATAAATAACATACGGAACTTATAATCAATTGCAAAACAGATCTAAACATGCATATTCATCATAATTATTAAGCCAAGATTGTTACAAAATCATTAATCCAACATTCGAATCCAAAAACCGATAAAAATCATAACTTTACTAAGTATTCATCATAAACCCAGGCAGTATCAGTTGTTTAGCCTCGATTCATGTTCAAAACGTTCAAAACAGAAGTATCAAACAAGAACATAGGCTTAAACACAGAAATCAAGAAAGATTTGAACTTTGAAACCAAATACGCTAATCTAACGAACCTGGGATCCAAAGTCTTCAACTTTAGCCTTAAATCCACCTCCAAACTCCCAAAATTGCCTCTAAGAACTGCTCTGACGGCTAAATGATCGAACTCTCATCCCAATAGCATTCAAAATGTATTTAAAATCAATCTAGGGTTTTTCTCGGAATTTACAGCCCTCGCATATCGCGAGAGATACGGCTGGGTTCCTCGCGTACAATGAGCAACAAAATAGTCGTGCCCGGATTTGTATTTATTCGCGTACCGCGAGGCTTGGGCTTCTCTGCTTCGCGTATCGCAAAGACTCAATATTTCCCATTTTTTACATTTTATTCTTGGGTCTTGTTCTCGTGCTCGGTTTCTTCATGATTTGACTTGTAATTCTCATGAGCACCTTTAAACATGACAAAGACTCAGAACGAACTAAAAACGACTCAAAACAAATGTAAAACTAACAAAAACACATGAGAACAATTGTAAATAAGATGTGTGCTTTGCACTACATCACAAAGCTTGGAGATATTCAAGAGAAGGTATTAGATGAAGAACATAAATCAAGATATTCCATGCATCCCGGTGCAAACAAGATGTACAAAGATTTGAAGACACATTACTGGTGGCCAAATATGAAGAGATCAATTGACCAGTACATAGATAGGTGCTTGACTTGTCTTCAAGTTAAAATTGAGCACCAAAATCCAGCAGGTCAATTACAACAATTAGAATTACCCGTCTGGAAGTGGGATCGTATTACCATGGACTTGATAACTAAACTACATAGAACTCAAAAAGGGCACAATGCAATATGGGTCGTGGTCGATAGACTGACCAAGTCAGCTCATTTCATACCCATCAATGACACATAATCTATGGATAAGTTGCCTAGGATCTATATCAATGAAATTATGAGCCACCATGGCATACCACTGTCTATTATTTCTGATAGAAACAGTCGGTTCACATCTAGATTTTGGATAAGTTTTCAGAAATAATTCGGAACTAGACTTACCATGAGTACTGCATATCATCATTAGACAGATGGACATAGCGAGCGTACGATTCAAACTCAAGAAGATATGCTAAGAGCTTGTGTTATTGATTTCGGAAGTAATTTGGATAATTACCTACCGTTGATTGAATTCTCCTACAACAACAGTTATCATTCAAATATCAAGGCTGCACCATTTGAAGCACTATTCTGAAGGAAGTGAAGAACTCCAATATGTTGGACTGAAATAGGAGACAATCAATTATTTGGACCGGAGGTCTTACAGGAAACAACAGATAAGATAGTCCAGATTAAACAACAGTTGAAGGCTGCTCAAGATCGACAAATGAGTTATGTTAACAAACGACGATGACCGTTAGAATTCCAAGTTGGAGATTATGTTATGTTAAAGGTTTCACCTTAGAAAGGTGTTGTAAGGTTCAGGAAATGAGGAAAACTAGGACCAAGGTATATTAGACCTCACAAGATCATTGAAAGAGTTAGAGTAGTAGCCTACAAGTTAGATCTACATTAAGCTTTATAAGGGATTCACAATACATTTCACGTATCTTGCTTACGGAAGTGTTTAGCCGATTCAACTCAAGCTATTGCACTAGACGATGTGCATGTGGATGACAAACTTCATTTCACTGAACAACCGATTAAGATTTTGGATACTCAAGAACGGAAATTAAGAAAGAAAATTATACCAATGGTACAAGTACAATGGCAAGGTGGATCAGAGCCGATAAGACTTGGGAATTAGAGGAACAGATGAAAGCTAAATATCCTCATCTATTTACCTCTTAATTTCGAGGACGAAATTTCATAAAGGAGGGGAGATTTGTAACACCTCAAAATTCCCTAGACAATAAAGGGGTTAAACTTGCCATAAATTCATAGTTAAAGGTGTTGGATATATGATGTCCAATCGTCAATTAAATCAACGTTACTAACGAGGTACGATCCAAAGGGTTACACTTTGGTCAACGAGCAAATATATAATATTTAATTGTTAAATATTATGATTCACGAAAGATAGATTAATTAAAAGGTGTATTAATATTTAGAGAAATATTTAATTGGTGAATACTCTAATTAATTATTTAGAGAAATAATTAAAGCATAGATGTTTTAAACGTTTAAGGGTTAAACGTTAACTTGTTAGTATTTTACTGAATATTTATAATTAGTAAAAGTACAGGGTTAAAAGTAATTAATAGTTAATTACTGGGAATTAACAGTTAATTCTCAAGGGGTGCATTCAGTAAATTAAGGGGTTATAAATATATCCTTAATGTTAAACCCTAAACCAAGTTTTGCCACCATCTAGTTTTCGCAAGGAGAAGGAGCCGCAACCCCCCCTTGCGTTTTTCCGGTCGTCGCCAACCATCGGCCACCGTAGCCGGCCTCTTCCGGCGTCGCCGCCACCTGCGTGTTCCATGAGACGGTCCCAGTTATTTGCGGTTTTCGTGATCGTGTCATCTAGCGTGACGTTCGTTGAACCAAGGTGTTTCTGATTCGGTTTATCGTCAAAGGTTTAATCATAGAACACCCCATGTTTGGTTTATATTATATTGTTTATACGCATGTAATCGGATCACTGACAGGAATCCAGATTTGATCTGTTCAGTACCATAAATCGCTTCTGCTAAATAAATCTGATTTATTTATTTAAAAGATTTAAATAATTATTGTTTTTAAAAGTTAAAAACCGGTGCTTGATTCCCAACAGTGGTATCAGAGTCACCTTCAAGCGCGTTTAGACATATATTTATATATATATATATATATATATATATCCATCTAATGTTTTATTTGCCAAACTATTGTTTGACAAAAGATCGAACCTTTTTCGTTTTTTGTTATTGTGTTGTAATAATCGAGCACTAGAGACATGTTGCTATATTACTTGTGTTGGTTAATTTTTCTTTATATTTTTTATGGTTTATTTGAAACCCTGATGTAATAGTTAGGTTTATTTTTATTTATTTATTTTTTGTGTATCTGTAAATAAATAATGTAATCCTAAATAGACGAAGACTAGAAGACCAAGGCGGACAATGATAGGATTAAAGATGGAGATCTTGGACTAAGTGGGAGATAGAAGATTTATTTGATTTTGTTATCCCTTATACAAGTCCGGTTATCGTTTGATGGCTCGAACGAAACCGGACATTTTTCCTAGTTGCTTGGTTCTATGTTTTATTTTTTTTGTGGTTGTGATATGATTATTTAGGATAATAATTAAACCGCAAAAAATATTTATAAAACTTTTGACACAATTTAAAAATGATGAGATAATTAAATTGTTTATTTTTCTCGGAAAGCTAATTAAATAAAAAGGTGTTTTATTTAAACAGTAAAAACAAGTTTTAAATTTAACAGTTTTATTTAAAACAATTTCAAATTATTTAAAAGAGTTGATTAGTTTAAAATCGGTTTGCGACGAATAACCAATTTAGAATAAATAAGGTATTTGAAATTGGATCGTGTCGAGTGTTGAAAGTTGTTTCGTGAACTAAAACTAGTAAAACTGGTTTACTAAAAGTGCGCGACTTGTATCATGCTACTCGTCGACCAAAATGTTTTTGACCCGAAATGGTAATATTTAAAAACATTAAAGAAATCCCAAAATATAAAATTGATATTTTGCGCCACCCTAAAATATAACACTTCAACTAATCTATCCGAACCCCTGACGTTAGTGAATTACCCTGCATCCGGCTCTATGGTTTTTGTTGAAGGTAGAACCGCGATTCCTGAGTTACTTAGGCCGGGTCTACAGTTATAATTGAAGGACCTATATCGCTTAAGTCGTTTAAGTGGGCACAGTTAAGGGAAACATATCCAAAGCTTGACATTACTCGTCATGCCCCTCAAACCGAGAATTATATAGTCGATACAATTGGTAATCGTTACCTACCTGTCTAGCTATGCCAGTGAAGAATGCTCAGCCATTCACTGAGACATGGGGAACCCGGATCTCATTCCTAATTATATAATTTTGCAATTGGGTCCTAAAATTTTAATTAGGAAATTATGCATGAAAATACTAAAACATTTATTTTGAATTTTTGTAGATGTCTATCGAAATCAATTCCGACTCCGTTTTTGCTCTAAGGTCTATGCTTTATCGGAACATGCTCAAAGGAGGAAACTTCTCTGAGTGGTACGGTATCTTGAGAAATGTTCTTAAGGAAGAAAAGAGATCCTATGTTCTGGAAATTTCAATTCCCCTAGTTCCTCCCAACGACGGATCCAAAATGCTTTGGAGACGGCACGTTGAAGATTCTAATGAGGCATCATTTTTGATGTTATCTATGATGTGTGATGAACTCCGTCGTGAGCTAGAATATCACCCTACATATGATATGGCTTGCGAATTGAAGAAAAGGTTTCATCAAAACCGCAACGAGCATCTTGATGTGCTTAAGTCCTTATCAAGTAGCATGGAAAGAGCTCTAAAATAGCGAAACTCATTGACAGCTTGAAAGATCTTGGTTCAACTATCAGCAAGGATATGGAAATAGATTTCATACTGATGTCTTTGCCGGTTGAATACGAAGAGTTCGTTGATTACTATAAGAAGTATGTAGTAGGAGAAACCTTATCTGATTTGCGAGGGTCGCTAATGGCTTTTGAAATGACGTTGGGTCAAATGGACACTCTGATCACTAAACCTAAAAAACGTGGCAAGAAGAGAGTAGTTTTCAAGAGTGATGACACCTGTTATTACTGTGGAGAAATATGACACTAGAAGAATACCTATCTTTCATACCTTGCTAAGAAGACCAAAGCTTCGGAAGCAGGCTCTTCAGGTATGTTCGTTATTGAGATCTTCTCTTTGTCTAGCAAATCTTGGCTGTTTGACACTGGATGTGGTTATCACATTTGTAATGATTTGCAGGGACTAAAGAAGGTTAGGAGGCTGAAGCAAGGTCACCTGGAGCTCCATGTTGGAAATGGATAAAAGGTTGCTGTGAAGGCTGTAGGAGAATACACTCTTTTACTACATTTTGGTTTAGAACTTGTTTTGAACAATGTTTATTTCGTTTCTAATTTGACTAGGAATATTATTTTAGTATCTGCTTTGCTGGAACAAGGATTTAATTATGCTTTTGACAATGATTTCATTTCTGCATATTTGAATGGTTTGTTTATTTTTCTGCAAAGCCTCACAATGGAATCTATGAGATAGAAGTCCGTGATAATAATGTTCTATTTAATATCTCCTCCAAATGTACGAAATATGATTTCAATGATACGTATCTATGGCATTGTAGACTAGGACACATAAACAAGAATCGCGTGAAGAAACTCCAGACCGCTGGAATTCTGAATTCTACTGGTCAAGAGTCATTTAATGATTGCGAATCGTGTTTAAGTGGAAACCTAACCAAGGCTCCTTTTACTGGATCAGTAAAAGGGCCAAGGATTTGTTAGGACTTGTACATACTGATGTGTGTGGTCCATTCAGAACAATTTCTAGAAGTGGAGAGAGATACTTCGTCACATTTACTAATGACTTCAATAGATATGGATATGTTTATGTTATGAAGCATAAACATGAAACGTTTGAAATGTTAAAAACAATACCAGAACGAAGTACAAAATCAACTTGGTAAGATGATTAAGATGCTTTGATCTGATCGAGGTGATGAATATCTTAGTTAAGAGTATGACGAACATCTAAAGAAATGTGGTATCATTTCTCAGCTTACTCCACCAGGAACACCACAAGTCAATGGTGTGTCCAAAAGGAGAAATCAAACTCTATTAGATATGGTTTGATCTATGATGTGTCATACAAACCTCCCACACTCATTCTAGAGTTTTGCTCTCGAGACTGACACAAGAATCATAAATCTAGCTCCTACAAAGAAGGTGGACAAGACGCCTTATGAGATATGGCATGGGGAGAAACCCAAAGTGTCATACCTTAGGGTTTGAGGATGTAACTCATATGTTACAAGTGAATCTACGGATAAGCTAAATCCTCATGGTGATAAAGTTGTTTTCGTCGGATACCCTAAAACAATCGGTTACTACTTCTACAATCCTACTGAAAACCGAGTTTTCATTAAATGCAGAGCTACTTTCTTCGACAAAGAACTTCTTGCGAGAGGGATTGGAGATAACCGTGTGGATATGGATGAGAACCAACAACCACAAACTGAACCTGCCGTTCAGCGTGAGAGTACTGAAACTGAATCTCGAAATTGTGACAACCCAAACTTTTTGTCACACCCCCAATTTCAACTAACGGAGTTTTACTGTTTAGGAAGTGACGAACCAGGATCTCAGACATTAGTTACTTTGAACGACTCTACATGGGACTCAAAATGAAAATATCTTTTAAATCAGAGTATCAATGCGGAAGCGTAAAGAAAGTAAATGCGCAAAATACACGCGCCCAAAACCAAAGTTCGAAAGTTCAAAAAGTCCAAACGTCCAATAAGAACAAGTACAATGGAATAATTCAAGCAGACATAAATAAATCAAAATCAAGCAGTTGAATCCCATGTATGCTCTAACGTGCACCTGTGTCTTATCTTAGTGACCTGAGAAAACATGTAAGAAAATATGTCAACACGAGGTTGGTGAGTCCACAGGTTTCAATATAAGTAAATAAGCGTTTACCGGATTTATGTTCATTCAGTATGTATCTATAGGTAGCTAACCTAAGTTCATGTTCAGCTTAAGCGCTCGCAACCGAAGCTGACTGTTTGTTTATTGCCTCCTGCCAGGTATATCAACACTGGCGGTGTGAGTAGGCTAACATTTCACCCGTTCGATATCTAATCGAGTTAGCGCGACTAACGCGGGTGGGATTTGTCAAACCCAGTAGTACTACTAAATATTACCTCGCTAAGATCCATATTAACGGTCCGATATTAGTTGAGGACTTTCTGTGATAACGTGTTACGCTTAGCATTTAACATTGATATCATACGAAATTAAAAATCCAAAATTGTTTACTCATGTTTTCTCCCCCAAGTTAAAACAGTAAAAAGGGGCCGTGAAAACTCACCTGCTTTACGTTGAAGGTAGTTTCACCCTAGAGGTAAGTTGGAACCACGAGTGTAAGTCTCAAAAGACCTACGAATGTCCTAAAATTATAAACACATAAATTAGGGATGATAATGGGAATTGTGACAGTGACATGGAAAGAAGCGTCTTAAAGAGTCGCTCTAATATTCAAGAGTGGACGAAAGTGTCCACGGAGTTAGGGATTACTTTACGCGACGAATGACAGAAATAATAATAAATAAAATCGGGTGTTTTGTCATTCATGAAAATTGAGAAGATAAATATATATATATACGAGTAAATAATATAACTAATTATATTATTATTTAGTCTCAATCGATACACGATGTTATAAAATGATTCGAAATAATATAAATATGTATTATTTAATAATACGGGTCACAGTTTGAAAATGATATAAACGTATTATTTTATACGAATTTATGGCTTATAAATAATATAAACATATTATTTTTATTTGATAATAATAACAATGTATTATTTATAAAAGTGGGTATAATTAATAAAAATATGTTAATAATTCAAACCCGAGCCTACGGACTGTTTCCCGGGTTAAAACACATTTACATAGTGATATAATATTATAAAGTTTGATTTTTATTAATTTAATATATCAGAAAATGCCTAAAAAAATAGGTGTGGGAGCCTGGCCTCGAACCCGGGTCTCTCCCACACACGCATAAGTCCTTAACCAGTCCCGCCCGGTAGGGTATCGTAATTGATACCCGGGTTGAATTCTTTTAACATCCAGGCTCAAGTGGTTTTCCTCCCAAACCCACTCGCGATCGAAACCCGGCCCTGATCCATCGATTCCGGTGGTAATCGATCGAAACAGTTGAGGGGTTTTGATACTCGGTTTGAGGCGGTCCTGTGGTTAAGTTTAATTTCAAAATCTTCATGTTTAAGTTTGTTTAATTTCAGAACTAAAGGCCGTAACCCTAGATTATGAACACTGAATCGATTTGAGATATTATGACAATAAAATTTGATAGAATCATAGGGCTTTTAACAAAAACAACATTGCGAATCTGATGATGTGGATTAATTTTATTTCTTTTGAGTTTAAGATTGAAAACCCCAAATCGTTTTCAGGATGAACCCTAATTACTGGATCATGATCAATTCGATAATGGAAGCCCGATATTTCATAGGGCTTTCACTCTACAGACGATTACGAGTCTAATAATGTGATTGAATTTGATTTAAATACGGTTTAGAGTTGAATTTGACAATCTGGTTTCATAAGAACCCTAGATTACGGGTTACAACAATTTGTATAATAAAACATCGAATTGACAGAGGGCTTTCAATGAAAATGGTATTGCGAATCTGATTGTATAGGTTAATTGTATTTTGATTGGGTTTAGACTAGGGTTCGATTAAATCGGTCAGAGATGAACCCTAGGTTACAGATTTTGATCGAATTGATAATGTAAGCCCTAATTGAGTTAGGGCTTTCATTTAAGAGATGAAAACGAAGCTGATGATGTATCTATTTACCTGAATTGATGTCGGGACGGTGGAGGTCGACTAAAACAGGTCCGACGATGACTGGTTCGATTTCCGGTGGCTTTTGCTATGAATCCGATCAACTTGACGAGTACAGAGGTTTCAGAAAGACTCGATTTAGGTGCGCAGTGTGTTGGTTTGCCAATTGGTAACTAATTAAAGTCGAATTCGATTGAGTAAGGCATAGAGTCGACGGTTTTGGTTTAACACCCATTAATTCAGTTTAATTTCGCTGTAATGGTAATGATTAAGTTATAATTAAGTCCGTTAAGAGTCTGATTGTATGCCCCAGTTACGAATTTTGGTATATCATTTAACATGAATGCGAATTTGAATCAAAATGTCATGGGTTTGACTTTAAAAGTCAATAAGAACCAAAACGTCCTAATTTTGACTTTGAGAAGTCAATTGATTTGATTTTGCATATTCACACAACCAGTCCTTGTTGTTTTAAGTTTGATTCGTGACTGAATCAGTCCCTGGGGTTAGATTTAGTTAATTAAGTTAAGGTTTAACTGGATTTAGTTAGCTAGGTTAAGTTTTTAACAGAAAACTTAACGGAATTGTTAACAGAGTTAACATAAAAAGTCGAATTGTCACATCATCTCTTAGTTGAAAGAATTTTCGTTCCGAAAATTAGAATAAATAAAAAAAATTTCTGGGGTGTCACATCTTCCCTTAGTTGAAAGAATTTTCGTCCCGAAAGTTAAATAGTACCTTAAGTACTTGACGCGGAGTGCTTGAACAGATTAGGATATTTGCGCATCATCTGATCCTCGCGCTCCCATGTGAATTCCGGTCCGCGTTTCGAGTTCCAACGAACTCTGAGAATAGGGATCTTACTGTGCTTTAACGTTTTAATTTCCCTATCCATAATTTCCACAGGTTTTTCGATGAAACGTAACTGTTCATCAACTTGTAGTTCCTCAAGAGGAACTGCGAGTGATTCCTCTGCCAGGCATTTCTTTAAATTTGAGACGTGAAAGACGTTGTGCACACCACTAAGTCTTTCAGGTAGGTCTAGTTGATACGCTACTGGTCCGATTCTCTTCATTATTTTGAATGGTCCAACATAACGAGGATTCAGCTTGCCTTGTTTCCCGAAACGAATGACACCTTTCCAAGGTGAGAATTTGAGTAAGACCATGTCGCCTATTTGAAACTCTAAAGGTTTATGACGTTTGTCGGCATAGCTCTTTTGACGATCACGAGCTGCCGCCATACGGTTTCTAATTTGAACGATCTTTTCGAAAGTTTCAAATACAAGTTCAGGACCTGTGAGTTGGCTATCCCCAACCTCGGTCCAACAAATAGGAGAACGGCATTTCCGTCCATACAGTGCTTCAAATGGAGCTGCCTTGATGCTAGTGTGATAGCTGTTGTTGTAGGAGAACTCCACCAACGGTAGGTGAGACTCCCAAGTGTTACCGAAATCAATCACACAAGCTCGTAGCATGTCCTCCAGAGTTTGGATTGTACGTTCCGTTTGGCCATCAGTTTGAGGATGGTATGCTGTGCTCATATCTAGATGCGTGCCTAAGGCCTTATGTAACGACTGCCAGAAACGAGAGGTGAATCGTGCATCACGATCCGAAATAATAGATATTGGCACCCGTGCCGAGAGACTATTTCTTTCAAGTAAGTACGAGTAAGCTTATCCATTTTGTCGGTCTCTTTAATTGCTAAGAAGTGAGCGGACTTTGTTAAACGATCAATGATTACCCATATGGTATCACATCCGGTAGGGGTTCGTGGTAATTTGGTGATGAAGTCCATGGATATTTGTTCCCATTTCCACATGGGAATTTCTAGTTGTTGCAGAAGACCGGATGGTTTTTGATATTCAACTTTGACCTTCGGGTAAGTCAGACACTTACTAACATAGGTGGCTATATCGGCCTTCGTCTTTGGCCACCAATATAGTACTTGTAGGTCATGGTACATTTTGTCGGAACCTGGATGTATTGAGTAGCGAGATTTATGAGACTCATCCATAACTAGTTCCCTTAGGTTCCCGAACACTGGAATCCATATTCGCTCGGCAAAGTAGCGAATACCGTCAGATTTGAATTCAAGTTGTGCTTCCATACCGCGTGTACTTTCCAGCGGTAGATTTTCTTCTTTTAGAGCTTCGAGTTGAGCACTACGGATTTTGTCGGGTAATCCGGGGTGAATAGTAAGCTGTAACGCTCGAACTCGTTTGGGTTTTGTTTCTTTTCGACTTAGGGCATCAGCTGCAACATTAGCTTTACCCGGGTGGTATCGGATCGCACAGTCATAATCGTTTAAGAGTTCGACCCAACGACGTTGTCGCATGTTCAACTCTTTCTGTTTGAAGATGTGATGAAGACTCTTGTGATCGGTGTAGATGGTGCATTTGGTACCGTACAAGTAATGTCTCCATATCTTAAGTGCGAAAACTACAGCTCCCAACTCTAAGTCTTGAGTGGTGTAGTTTTTCTCGTGGACCTTTAGTTGACGTGAAGCGTATGCGATCACCTTTTTGCGTTGCATTAAGACACAACCCAGACCTTGAATAAATGCATCACAATACACTACAAAATCATCGGTTCCTTCCGGAAGGGCTAGAATAGGTGCACTGCAAAGTTTCTGTTTGAGGTGTTGGAATGCTGACTCTTGGTTGTCGCCCCACTTATAGGCTTTACCCTTTTGAGTTAAAGCAGTGAGGGGTTGAGCAATTTTGGAAAATCCTTCGATGAATCGACGGTAATATCCAGCCAATCCCAGAAATTGTCGCACCTCAGTCGGAGTCGTCGGTGCTGCCCAATTCTTGATGGCTTCTATTTTGGATGGGTCGACATGTATCCCTTTCTCGTTAACCACATGTCCTAGAAAATGAACTTCCCGGATCCCGAAAGGCATGACCATAAATTCGTAATGACCGTACCTCGTTTTGAATGCAGTCTTAGAGATATCCTCTTCTCGGACTCTTAACTGATGGTAGCCGGACCTAAGATATATTTTGGAATAGAAACTTGATCCTTGGAGTTGATCAAAGAGGTCATCTATGTGAGGTAAAGGGTAGCGATTCTTGATTGTGACTTTATTCAGCTCCCGGTAGTCAATACACATAAGGAAAGTTCCGTCCTTCTTCTTGACAAATAGTACCGGAGCTCCCCACGGTGATGAACTAGGTCGGATGAAACCTTTATCCAATAAATCTTGCAATTGAGTGGACAGTTCCTGCAATTCACTGGGTGCCAGTCTGTAAGGTGCCCTAGCAATCGGTGCTGCTCCGGGTGCTAAATCAATTTGGAATTCAACTTGACGATGCGGTGGCAAACCGAGCAGATCCTCGGGAAACACTTCCAAAAATTCACGCACGACAGGAATATCTTCAATCTTCTTCTCTTCTGAGGGCTGCTCAGCAACGAGAGCTAAAATAGCCGTATACCCCTTTCGAAGGCATTTTTGTGCTTTCATGAAGGATATGATGCCTATGACTGCACCAGCTCTTTCGCCTTGAACGGAAAGGGTTTCTCCATTCGGGAGAGGTATACGAACAATCTTCTCATTACAGATAATTTCGGCTTGGTTTTTAGATAACCAATCCATGCCGACGATTATATCAAAACTACCAAGTATGACCGGCATAAGGTCGATATCAAATATATGTGTAGCTAGCTCAAGTTTACATCCCTTAAGAATGTGAGTTGCCTCAATTTATTTGGCTGTCAGCTATCTCTATTGTATACTTATCTTCTAATAGAGATGAAGTTCCTTTTATCATATTACTAAATTTCTTAGATATAAAACTTCTATCAGCACCGGTGTCAAAAAGGACTGAAGCAAAGTAATTATTTACGAGGAACTTACTGGTGACCACATTATGGTCGTAACGGGCTTCTCCAGATCCTAGTACGAAGGCTCGTCCCTTCGCACCATTTCCTCCACCATTTCCTTTATTACTAGGGCTGGCAAAACAGGTAATTCGTGTCTAAACAGGTCATAGGCGACGCGGATAACACAAGTATCAAATATGAATACGACTCGTTTAACTTCTTTATATCTAATGTCTATAAGACAGTTGTATCTTTTATGTACCAAGAAGGAGAAATGATGGAGACTAGCCTATTAATTTTACTTATTTTTTAAAATGTATAAAATTACATAGTGTACTTTTTCTTAAACAGGTTTAATCGTGTCTTAAACAGGTAGAAATTGCCAGCCCTATTTATTACCACCATTGCCATTGTTATTCTGGTTAGGGTTGTGGTTTCCATTACCCCTTTCTTCAATTGAAGACAATTCTTTCGAATATGCCCTTCCTTTCCGCACTCAAAACAACCACTTGTGGATCCCGGTTGTTGAAAAGGTTGTTTAGTTTGTAACTCACCCCTGCAGTCCCTAGCAACATGACCTATTTTGCCGCACCTCTGGCAACGATTGCAGAACCCAAAGTGGTGGAAGTTACACTTGTTACACTTCGGAGACTTCCCCGCATAACCACCCTGGTTTTGACCTGAAGAGGTCGACTGGTTGAAGTTCTTAGTAGGCTCAAACCTACGCTGTTGCTGCTGCTGCGGTTGGTTAAACTGGGGTTGGTTGGGTTGGGGTCCTTTGGAGTGGGAGTTGGAGTGGTTGTGGGTGTTGGAGTTTTGATCGAACTTGCGTTTGTGATTGTTGGTGGGTTTAGAAACCGAACCTTTCAGAGGTAGAGTCTCCTGTGTCACCGCTTGGTCGGTTAACTTATGGGAAAGTCGGATGGTTTGTTAGATAGTGGTAGGATTAGATGAAGTAACCATGCTTTGTATTTGAGGCACTAGACCTCCAATGTAAAGCTCAATTCTTTTGTAATTAGGAGTTACCATATGCGGGCACATAGTAGCCAGTTCATGGGAACGTGTGGTGTAGAGTTCAATTTCAGAACCCTCCATCTTTAGGTTCCAAAACTCTCCCTCTAACTTCTGGATCTCATCACGAGGACAGTATTCCTCCTTCATCATTGATTTAAATTCTTCCCACGGGAGTCCGTTCGCCATGGCCAGACCCAACATTTGGACCTAGGCATTCCACCATGTGAGTGCCGGGCCTTCTAAAGTCCCAGCGACAAACTTCACTTGATTAGCCACGGGGCAGTTACACATGGCAATTACTGATTCAACCTTCTCAAACCAACGAAATAGTCCAATGGCTCCTTCAGCTCCACTAAAGGCGTGGGGCTTGCAATCCAAGAACGCCTTGAAAGTGCAGGTTGGTTGTTGGTTTTGCTGATTTTGCTGGCCTGGATTTAGAAATACAAACAGAATTGGAATTATAGAGTTTAGGGCAGGCTTTTTTTAAGAGGTGGATTGATATCATTAGTCAATAGCTAAAGCATTTACCTGCAGCATTCTGTGCTGCCAGAGCCTCCGCCACACTATCATTTATCAGTGTCGCTAGTTCTGCTGCCGTCATGTTAATGGTACCACGACCACCGGCACGGCCTCCGCGTCCTCTCCCTGACATGATTCTTCACAATCACAAATGAAAAACAATGAGAAATATATCGCATATTAAACATCATTCAGGTATGAGTAAGGAGATACAACATCTAATATTTTGAAAATTAAATAAATTGTAAGGCTACAAAATAAATAACTCAAATATTAAACTTCTCATGCTTTTATTGGATAGGAACAACCTTACCCATCTAGGTTTGAAAAGAGAAATAACGTAAGCAAGAGCAAACATGAAAAAGAAGATAGAATAGGAAGATCATCAAGCATCTTCATCATCGGAAGAAACATACGATTGTGCATCGTCTATCTCTACTGGTTCCTCCTCCACGGGCTCCTCCTCGAAAGGCTCCTCTTCATAAGGTTCCTCCTCAAAAGGTTCCTCCTCGCCACCAGAATGTGGAATCTCTTCAGGAATTAAAGCGGCTTGCAGTTGGGCTTCCAAGTGAGTCACCCTCTCTTGAAGACCTTTAGCAGTGTGGTTTGCTACATGTAGCTGAGCTTCCATAGCAGCCAATATCTCCAGAACTCCTTCCATATCATCGTCCATAGTGTCCACCCTCGTCTCCAAGTGTGTCACACGATCCACTAAAAGGTTATGGAACTGGTCAGTTACTGCTAGCTCGGCAGTCAAAAGTTCTATCCCTACTTTATTCTCCTCTATTTGAGGCTCTTTCTTCAAAATATTCGGTATCTCATCGGTAGCATCCTTTACAATGCTTAATTCTCTATACATATAAAACACAAAGGCTGTAAAAGCTTGTTCCATAGTACATGGCAAGCTAGGCAAGGTAGGTATTGAGGAAGTAGAACCGAAGTAAGGTGATGGGACATTTCCCATTTCGATCCATCTTTGGATCAATTGTGGGTATGTGTTCCAGTTTCGAGCAGGATTCATTGCTTGCGTGCTGCTCGCTTCTCCTTGGTCAACTGAATAGTCACTGGAAGTAGTCCGGCGCCTTTTGGGCTCCGGGGATGGTCGGATAGGTGCCTTATCTCTTGGTGCCTTAGGTGATGAAGGTGGGGTTGACGGCATGTTCCTGTAACAATACATATAAGTGCCAAACATCCAAATGACATGTAACTAATGTGTGAGGCTATAGTCTTGTATGCAATCCTAGTTCTCTATAACCAATGGCTCTGATACCAATCTGTCACACCCCCAATTTCAACTGACGGAGTTTTACCGTTTGGGAAGTGACGAACCAGGATCTCATACATTAGTTACTTTGAACGACTCTACATGGGACTCAAAATGAAAATATCTTTTAAATCAGAGTATTAATGCGGATGCGTAAAGAAAGTAAATGCGCAAAATACACGTGCCCAAAACCAAAGTTCGAAAGTTCAAAAAGTCCAAACGTCCAATAAGAACAAGTACAATGGAATAATTCAAGCAGACATAAATAAATCAAAATCAAGCAGTTGAATCCCATGCATGCCCTAACGTGCACCTGTGTCTTATCTTAGCGACCTGAGAAAACATGTAAGAAAATATGTCAACACGAGGTTGGTGAGTCCACAGGTTTCAATATAAGTAAATAAGCGTTTACCGGATTTATGTTCATTCAGTATGTATCTATAGGTAGCTAACCTATGTTCATGTTCAGCTCAAGCGCTCGCAACCGAAGCTGACTGTTTGTTTATTGCCTCCTGCCAGGTCTATCAACACTGGCGGTGTGAGTAGGCTAACATTTCACCCGTTCGATATCTAATCGAGTTAGCGCGACTAACGCGGGTGGGATTTGTCAAACCCAGTAGTACTACTAAATATTACCTCGCTAAGATCCATATTAACGGTCCGATATTAGTTGAGGACTTTCTGTGATAGCGTGTTACGCTTAGCATTTAACATTGATATCATACGAAATTAAAAATCCAAAATCGTTTAGTCATGTTTTCTCCCCCAAGTTAAAACAGTAAAAAGGGCCGTGAAAACTCACCTGCTTTGCGTTAAAGGTAGTTTCACCCTAGAGGTAAGTTGGAACGACGAGTGTAAGTCTCAAAAGACCTACGAATGTCCTAAAATTATAAACACATAAATTAGGGATGATAATGGGAATTGTGACAGTGACACGGAAAGAAGCGTCTTAAAGAGCCGCTCTAATATTCTAGAGTGGACGAAAGTGTCCACGAAGTTAGGGATTACTTTACGCGACGAATGACAGAAATAATAATAAATAAAATCGGGTGTTTTGTCATTCATGAAAATTGAGAAAATAAATATATATATATATACGAGTAAATAATATAACTAATTATATTATTATTTAGTCTCAATCGATACACGATGTTATAAAATAATTCGAAATAATATAAATATATAATATTTAATAATACGGGTCACAGTTTGAAAATAATATAAACGTATTATTTTATACGAATTTATGGCTTATAAATAATATAAACATATTATTTTTACTTGATAATAATAACAATGTATTATTTATAAAAGTGGATATAATTAATAAAAATATGTTAATAATTCAAACCCGAGCCTACGGGCTGTTTCCCGGGTTAAAACACATTTACATAGTGATGTAATATTATAAAGTTTGATTTTTATTAATTTAATATATCAGAAATTGCCAAAAAAAATAGGTGTGGGAGCCCGGCCTCGAACCCGGGTCTCTCCCACACACGCACAAGTCCTTAACCAGTCCCGCCCGCTAGGGTATCGCGATTGATACCCGGGTTGAATTCTTTTAACATCCAGGCTCAAGTGGTTTTCCTCCCAAACCCACTCGCGATCGAAACCCGGCCCTGATCCATCGATTCCGATGGTAATCGATCGAAACAGCAGAGGGGTTTTGATACTCGGTTTGAGACGGTCCTGTGGTTAAGTTTAATTTCACAATCTTCATGTTTAAGTTTGTTTAATTTCATAACTAAAGGCCGTAACCCTAGATTATGAACAATGAATCGATTTGAGATATTCTGATAATAAAATTTGATAGAATCATAGGGCTTTTAACAAAAACGACATTGTGAATCTGATGATGTGGTTTAATTTTATTTCTTTTGAGTTTAAGATTGAAAACCCCAAATCGTTTTCAGGATGAACCCTAATTACTGGATCATGATCAATTCGATAATGGAACCCCGATATTTCATAGGGCTTTCACTCTACAGACGATTACGAGTCTAATGATGTGATTGAATTTGATTTAAATACGGTTTAGAGTTGAATTTGACAATATGGTTTCATAAGAACCCTAGATTACAGGTTACAACAATTTGTATAATAAAACATCGAATTGACAGAGGGCTTTCAATGAAAATGGTATTGCGAATCTGATTGTATAGGTTAATTGTATTTTGATTAGGTTTAGACTAGGGTTCGATTAAATCGGTCAGAGATGAACCCTAGGTTACAGATTTCGATCGAATTGATAATGTATGCCCTAATTGAGTTAGGGCTTTCATTTAAGAGATGAAAATGAAGCTGATGATGTATCTATTTACCTGAATTGATGTCGGGACGGTGGAGGTCGACTAAAACAGGTCTGACGATGACTGGTTCGATTTCCGGTGGCTTTTGCTATGAATCCGATCAACTTGACGTGTACAGAGGTTTCAGAAAGACTCGATTTAGGTGTGTAGTGTGTTGGTTTGCCAATTGGTAATTAATTACAGTCGAATTCGATTGAGTAAGGCATAGAGTCGATGGTTTTGGTTTAACACCCATTAATTCAGTTTAATTTCGGTGTAACGGTAATGATTAAGTTATTATTAAGTTCGTTAAGAGTCTGATTGTATGCCCCAGTTATGAATTTTGGTATATCATTTAACATGAATGCGAATTTGAATCAAAATGTCACGGGTTTGACTTTAAAAGTCAACAAGAACCAAAACTTCCTGATTTTGACTTTGAGAAGTCAATTGATTTGATTTTGCATATTCACACAACTAGTCCTTGTTGTTTTACGTTTGATTTGTGACTGAATCAGTCCTTGGGGTTAGATTTAGTTAATTAAGTTAAGGTTTAACTGGATTTAGTTAGCTAGGTTAAGTTTTTAACATAAAACTTAACGGAAACGTTAACGGAGTTAACATAAAAAGTCGAATTGTCACATCATCCCTTATTTGAAAGAATTTTCGTCCCGAAAATTAGAATAAATAAAAAAAATTTCTGGGGTGTCACACTTTTTTCAGACAACTAGCGACTTTGCTTAATTTTTGGGGTAAAAATTCTTTCAACAAGGGGATGATGTGACATCCGGCATTTTCAGGTTAACTCCGTTAACACAAACATCATTATCTCAAACATTTATTTTTACAAACTCAGTTATCTCAAACATTCACACATGCATTACATTTAATTAGGATTAGTTAGATGTGTCAGTTTGCACAAACACATAGAATTACCGGATCGCACACGAGTCTAACTGTAGGTCCCGGGAGCCTCGTCGCGCAGCAGAGATAACACAGACCTGTTCTGTGATTTGTGTGGGAACCAAGAAACGAGATAGAGAAACACGAACAAAGACAAAAGATAATGAAACAATACGTAATCCATAACATAGAAGTATCCCGTATTACAGACTACATACCGAAGGAGCACACATCCCTCATCTAAGCTCACGGTCCAGGGGTCGGGAGAGCTCGTCTCGACCCGGACACCTCTCAACCTTGTTCCAGAAGTTCCACCTACAAATGAAGACAAGTCTTCTATTTATAGGGGCAGGAACACAACCTGCGTACTAGGCTAAGTACGCAGGGCATTGGTCATGCGTACTTGCTAAGTACGCAAGGCAAAAGCCGTGCGTACTTACTAAGTACGCAGGACCAACTAGTGAACAAGCTAAGTACGCAGGAACACCCTCCTGTGTACTAGCCTAGTACACCAATACATAGAATTTAATCTATAGTTACTAAAACATGTTTCTACAGACTCCCTCTTAACTATAACATCAAATTCTATCTATCACTATGTAAGGCCCCAAACCCGGGAGGCCTCACTTGTTGGATTTACTCATTCACACATAGTTCTTAAACTTGAATATCAAATAACGTCGCGAAAAATGCTTCATTAAACATAACCATTACATTGTTCAACATGCGGAAGCGTAACATAGTCTATTACATAAACATAACATAAGCTAATCATAACGGGATGCCAGTCTTCATCTCATCCGGGTAACTCATTAAGCCGCCCAGCATCACCTTCCATCATCATAACCTACCTTAACCTGATTGTGCATACTAAAAAGTCAGCTACGCTGGTGAGTTCTAGCTTTACATAAAACTTTAACATAATAATTTTGCCAAAAACATAACATACATTTATTTAACAAAAGCGTACGTAAAACATGCAATAACTTAACATCATCTTAACATCGTAACATAACATCATAACATAAGTCAACATGAACCGAATCTGCACCTTCTCGTAACCGTCAATTCCATACATCGCATACCAGCGCATGAACTTAAGGCTCGTTACCTCTAAGGCATCCGTCACACAGGTCTCCTAAGGCTCGTTACCTCTAGGTGGACCAAACATATGTCTCCTAAGGATCGTTACCTCTTGGTAGACCAACATATGTCCCCTAAGGCTCGTTACCTCTAGGTAGACCAACATATGTCCCCTAAGGCTCTTTACCTCTAGGTAGACAGAACATAACATAGGCACTATTTCCCCACAAGGAATAGTACCTTCCATCAGGATCCCGGTAATCCCATGGGTGACCGTCGTCACCCCATCATCAACCAGTTGTATAACCGTTAGCCAGCCACAAAGGCCCCTTGTAAGGGTGAAGCCAATACATACATACATACATACCTACATTAGCTCCCGTAGGAACTCGTGGCAGATTCGTTCATTCGTGACTTTCATAAAACCTTTACCTCTTTTTTTAGTTAAAGCAATCGTACGTTTTATTAAACAAAACATCATCTCTTTCGTAAACTTCGTTTGGCAAAACATTTCATAAACATCATCTCTTAAACATCATTTCGTAAACATCATATCGTAAACATCATACCGTAAACATCGTTTCGTAAACATCATATCGTAAACATCACATCGTAAACATCGTTTCGTAAACATCATTTCGTAAACCTCGTTTCATAAACCTCATTTCGAAACATCATTCCGTATGTATGCACACCAGCCCAAAAACATTTAATTAAAACATTTAAAGAAGGGCTTCTAGAACTCACCTTATAAGCTAGCCTCGGTTGTCCTAAACGAAGGTCCAACAACGTCACTTCCGATCTGAATTGATTAGTTACATACACATCAGACCAAATCCCGACTCTAATGGTTTAACCATTCTAAACATAATGACTTTACTTAACCATCATGATGCCTACGCACTTAGCAAGTGCGCATGGCCTTGTTCTTGCGTACTTAATAAGTGCGCAAGACCCTCTTCATGCGTACTTGATAAGTACGCAGGAACCTCTTCATGCGTACTTGATAAGTACGCAGGATCCTCGTCATGCGTACTTGATAAGTACGCAGGATCTGCTTCCCCACAAAAAAAACCCTAACTTTCGCATTCGGGTCTGATCACGTCAAGATCCCGAACTTGTTTACATTCAAAGCGTTTGCTTTTTATTAAGGAACTCAAATCTATGTTTTTCTTCCAATTTCATCTTTAAAAACGTTACCTTTTTGTCCAAAACCCGAAAAACCCCAAAACGAACAATAACTCGGATCTAGGCTAGACCGTTACCTGTATCGGGCTTCTGATCCGGAGGTTTTTCTCACAAGCTCTGGAGCTACACACTTCTTCAATCTCGGGTCGATCCGCCAACTTTCTCTCTCTATGGTTTCTCTCTCTAGATGTTGCAAATGAGAGAAATGGGCGGTGACCTTGGCTATTTATAGGGGAGGCTCCCCTTTAAGCCCGCCAGCCCATCCGGCCTGGCTCGTCATGCCTCGTTCGTTTATTCCGTTATTATAACTGTCGTTTTATTTTTGGGATGTTACAAGTCTACCCCCTTATAATAGGTTTCGTCCCCGAAACCTATCATAAGTCAAATAGTTGAGGGTACGACTCCCTCATTTCCGTCTCCGTTTCACAAGTGGCTCCCGACCCCTTTCGATGCTTCCATTGGACTTTAACTAATTGGATAATCTTATTACGCAAACGCTTCTCCTTTCTGTCTAAGATGGCCACGGGTTCTTCGATGTAGTTAAGGTTGTTGTCGACCTCGATGTCAGTAAGTGGTACGTGAGCCGATTCATCCACCAAACACTTTCGCAAGTGTGATACATGGAAGGTAGGATGAATTCCACTTAATTCATCAGGCAACTCTAACCGATAGGCGACTTCACCAACCCGCACCATTATCCTGAATGGTCCGACAAACCTCAGACTTAACTTTCCTCTCTTCCTGAATCGTATGATTCCCTTACAGGGTGACACTTTCAACATTACTATATCCCCAACATCAAACTCAATAGGCCTTCGTCGTTTATCCGGGTAGGATTTCTGACGATCTTGAGCGGCCTTCATTCTTGCATTGATTTGATCAAACCTTTCCGACGTTTCTCTTACGACTTCAGGACTTCCTAATTCCTTCTGTCCAATCTCACCCCAACAAACCGGGGTCCTGCATCTTCACCCATACAACATTTCGTAAGGCGGCATGCCTATAGTCGTGTGATGACTATTGTTGTAGGAGAATTCGGCTAACGGCAGATGACTGTCCCAACTGCCGCCAAAATCGATAATACAAGCGTGAAGCATATCGTCCAATGTCTGAATGGTCCTTTCGGACTGACCATCCGTTTGTGGGTGGAATGCCGTGCTGATATTAAGCCTCGTGCCCATCGCCTCGTGAAATCTTTTCCAGATCCTCAATGTGAATCATGTATCCGGGTCAGATACGATCGTCAAAGGCATCCCATGCCGTGCTACTACTTCGTTAATAAATACTTCCACTAACCTTTTCGACGAGAACGTCTTGCGAATAGGTAGGAAATGAGCACTTTTCGTTAAACGGTCCACAATTACCCAAATGGTGTCATGATCTTTAGCTGTGCGAGGTAGCTTGGTTATGAAGTCCATGGTAATGTGTTCCCACTTCCATTCCGGTATGTCAAGTGGTTGAATCTTTCCATACGGTTTCTGGTGTTCATCCTTCACTTGCGAGCAAGTCAAGCACTTGCTTCCGTACTTTGTCACTTCGTGTTTCATTCCAGGCCACCAGTATTCCTTCCTCAGATCTTGGTACATTTTGTTGGTATCGAGGTGGATAGAGTATCGAGACTTATGAGCCTCATCCAAGATTTTGGTTCTAAGCTCGCAGCTCATAGGTATCCATACCCGCCCAAAACGTGTCTTAACACCAAGGGTGTTATATTCCAACTTGTCCTGTTGGCCAGCCATCCTTTCCTTCTTTATGTTTTCTTCCTTAAGTGCTTCATCTTGAGCTCTTTCAATTTCCCTTATCACATCTGATGTTACCACTAACTGGCAAGCTTTCACTCTAATAGGAGCAGGCACATCATTTCGGCTTAGAGCGTCTACCACCACGTTTGCCTTTCCAGGATGGTATATGATTTAACAGTCATAGTCTTTCAATAGTTCCAACCATCGTCTCTGTCTCATATTAAGTTCCCTTTGTTCGAAAAAGTACTTCAAACTTTTATGGTCGGAGTAAATAGTAAACTTCACCCCGTAAAGGTAGTGCCTCCAGATTTTTAATGCGAATACGATAGCAGCAAGTTCCAAATTGTGAGTCGGGTAATTGGCTTCGTGAACTTTCAACTGCTGCGACGCATATGCAATCACTCTACCGCGTTGCATCAACACGCACCCTAATCCCTGACCCGAAGCGTCAGAGTATACCTCCAAGTCTTCATTGCCCTCGGGAATGGCCAAAACTGGAGCTTTGGTTAGCTTCTCTTTCAATTCCTTAAATGCCTGATCCTAGGTCGAACCCCATTCGTACTTTACCTCCTTCCGAGTCAACTTTGTCAATGGCGAAGCTATTTTCGAGAAATCCTAGATGAATCTCCGATAGTAGCCTGCCAATCCCAAGAAACTACGGATTTCGGTTGGCGTCTTAGGAATATTCCATTCCCTTACCGTCATTATCTTCATTGGGTCAACCATAATGCCGTTCGGGATAATGACATGACCTAGGAATTGGACTTCCCTAAGCCAGAACGCCCATTTGGAGAACTTAGCATACAACTTTTCCTTCTTCAGAGCTTCCAAAACCTCCTTCAAGTGACACGCGTGATCACCCTCATTCTTGAGTAGATGAGGATATCATCGATGAACACGATTATTGATCGGTCCAGCATTGGTCGACAAACTCTATTCATCAAATCCATGAACGCTGCGGGGGCGTTCGTCAATCCAAAAGACATTACGCGGAACTCGAAATGTCCATAACGCGTGCGAAATGCAGTTTTTGGTATATCTTCTTCCCTCACCTTCAACTGATGGTACCCGGATCGAAGGTCGATTTTTGAGAACCAACTTGCGCCTTGCAATTGATCGAACAGGTCGTCGATCCTTGGTAAAGGGTACTTGTTCTTCACCGTTCGTTTGTTTAACTCGTGATAATCAATACACATTCTCATCGAACCATCCTTCTTCTTCACGAACAACACCGGAGCACCCCAAGTCGAGATGCTTGGTTGTATAAATCCCTTCTCAAGTAGTTCGTCTAACTGGGCCATAAGTTCGTTCATCTCCATTGGTGCTAGTCGATATGGAGCCTTAGCCACAGGCTAGGTATCTGGTACTAAGTCGATTCGAAATTCAATCTCTCTGTCGGGTGGTATCCCAGGAAAATCCTCTGGAAACACCTCCGGGTACTCGCGTACCACGGGTACATCGTCTAGTTCCCTCACTTCCTTACACTTGTCAATTACGTACACTAGATAAGCCTCGCATCCATGCCTCAAGTAATCTGTTGCCTTAATCATCGAGATGACGTTTGGCATTGGGGCGTCACGATCTCCAAAAACCTCGACTTTGCTACCATCCGGAGCCTTGAGTTGGATTATCTTTCGCTTGCATATAATTTGCACTTCATTGGCAGTTAGCCAATCCATACCTAACACGACATCGAACCCTCCCAAAACCATAACAAACAACCAGACAGAGAACCTATAACCTTCTATTTTTATCATGGAATTGTCAACTACATCGGTCACTCTCGCAGTCCTACCCTCAGCGGTTTCTACGCTAAAGGCCCTTTCCAACTTACTCACAGTGTACCGTTTACAATAATTCGCAGATATAAAACTCTTACTGGCACCCGAATCAAATAACACAGAAACAAAAGTGTTGTCAAGGATGAACGTACCTGACGCCACATCGGGGTCTGCCTTGGATTGTTCTTGCGTCAGTGCGTACGCACGAGTCTTTGCTCGGGGCCACTCTTCTTTCTTCTCCGGGCCTTTCCCTTTCCTGGCTTCACCCATCCTGGGCTTGGTGCATTCCCGGCTCATATGACCGCTTTCACCACAATTATAACATTTAATGCCTTACGTGCATTCACGGGAGTAGTGCCCAGTCTTGCCACATTTGTAGCATAGATTTGTCCGTAGCCGACATTCACCCGTATGTCTCACCCCACATTTTCCACAGACTGCCGTCTTGCCTACCCTGGCCTGTTTGTCCCGAGCCCCAAACAACCTCCCACCCGATCGCTTAGCTGGAAAACTTAGCTTCTTCTTTGGCTCTTCAATGGAAACGACATTCAGCGCCAGATCATCAAATACCACTCCGCTCAGTTCTACTACTGAATCATAGGTAGTAGGGGCGTTTGATTTAACATAGGTACGGACCTGGTCCGACAGCCCTTGAATGTAACATGAAATCTTTCTTTCCTCAGTCATGATAAGGTGTGGCACCAGACGTGCCAGTTCATTGAACCGTGTGGTGTACTGCCGGTGCGTCATGCTCCTGGCCTTAATCCCCAGAAATTCCCTTTCTAACTTTTCGATCTCACTCCTTCGACAGAAATTCTTGATCACCAAAGTTTTCAAATCAGACCACATCATTGCATCCACAGTCTCGTCCCCTTTGGCTTGACGTACACCTTCCCACCAATGGGATGCTTCCTCTCTCAAGGAGTTAGCAGCAAATTTCACAACTTGGTCTGCTCGACACTCGCTCAGACGGATGGCGGCTTCCATACGTATCACCCAGTCAAAAGTAGCCACCGCGTCTTTTTTTTCTAGTGAGGACCGGTGGGTCAATGCTTTAAATGACTTGTAGTCGCATCCGCGTGCAGGCGGCGCGTTGTCAGTCTCGTTGTTCTGGGCACCAATTGCCACACTAGACCCACCCTCCCCATTAACCTTCTTCAATGCTTCTGCTAATAGACCTGGCAGAGAAGTCTTCATCAACTCTGTGAACTCTCGAGCTATAGCTGTTCTCACTTCTGGTTCAAAAGTGAAAGGTTGTTCGTCAACCAGTGTCTGCTCAGTTCCATGAACACTAACCGCCGGTTCAGTGTGAACACTTCCTTCTTCACTATACTCTTGGCGCGCAGGGGTCCTGCTGCGCCCACCATTACGGCCCCACCACGCCTTCCGCTCTTTCGTCCTGCCATTTCATTCTATAAGACAAGGAATCCAATGTCATCACGCTAGTTAACAAATAAAATTCAACAAGCAATGTAAGATGTTAATATACATTGGCCATCTGCAATTAACCATTACACTACCTTTCGATTTCTATTTGACCACCTTTGTGATTCCATCAGAACACAAGTCCTTACCTAACCCTTTCTAAGGCATACTACACATGTAAATATATACTACCTTCATACCTGATGCTGTGGCTCGAGTTACCCGTACTGGCATCCGCTTTGGGTCCCATTCACAGTTTAAGTTCAGACACGGGGAGTGTCCAAATCTCTCAAACTATTGCTCTCATACCAACTTATAAGGCCCCAAACCCGGGAGGCCTCCCTTGTTGGATTTACTCATTCACACAGTTCTTAAACTTGAATATCAAATAACGCAGCGGAAAATGCTTCATTAAATATAACCATTAATTTGTTTAACATGCTGAAGCGTAACATAGTCTATTACATAAACATAACATAAGCTAATCATAACGGGATGCCAGTTTTCATCTCATCCGGGTAACTCATCAAGCCGCCCAACATCACCTTCCATCATCATAACCTGCCTTAACCTGAATGTGCATACTAAAAAGTCAGCTATGCTGGTGAGTTCTAGCTTTACATAAAACTTTAACATAATCATTTTGCCAAAAACATAACATACATTTATTTAACAAAATCGTACGTAAAACATGCAATAACTTAACATCATCTTAACATAACATCATAACATAAATCAACATGAACCGAATCTGCGCCTTTTCGTCACCGTCAATTCCATACATCGCATACCAGCGGATGAACTTAAGGCTCGTTACCTCTAAGTCATCCGTCACACAGGTCCCCTAAGGCTCGTTACCTCTAGGTGGACCAAACATATGTCTCCTAAGGCTCGTTACCTCTAGGTAGACCAACATATGTCCCCTAAGGCTCGTTACCTCTAGGTAGACCAACATATGTCTCCTAAGGCTCGTTACCTCTAGGTAGACATAACATAACATAGGCACTATTTCCCCGCAAGGAATAGTACCTTCCATCGGGATCCCGGTAATCCCATGGGACCGTCGTCACCCCATCATCAACCAGTTGTACAACCGTTAGCCAGCCACAAAGGCCCCCCGTAAGGGTGAGGCCAATACATACATACATACTTACCTTAGCTCCCATAGGAACTCGTGGCAGATTCCTTCATTCGCGACTTTTTTAGTTAAAGCACTCGTACGTTTTATTAAACAAAACATCATCTCTTTCGTAAACCTTTCGTAAACTTCGTTTGGCAAAACATTTCATAAACATCATATCTTAAACATCATTTCGTAAACATCATATCGTAAACATCATACCGTAAACATCGTTTCGTAAACATCATTTCATAAACATCATTTCGTAAACCTCGTTTCGTAAACCTCATTTCAAAACATCATTCCGTATGTATGCACACCAGCCCAAAAACATTTAATTAAAACATTTAAAGAAGGACTTCTAGAACTCACCTTATAAGCTAGCCTCGGTTGTCCTAAACGAAGGTCCAACAACGTCACTTCCGATCTGAATTGATTAGTTACATACACATCAGACCAAATCCCGACTCTAACGGTTTAACCATTCTAAACATACTGACTTTACATAACCAGCCTGATGCCTGCGCACTTAGCAAGTGCACATGGCCTTGTTCTAGCGTACTTAATAAGTGCGCAGACTTTGCTTCATGCGTACTTGATAAGTACGCAGGACCCTCTTCATGCGTACTTGATAAGTACACAGGATCCTCTTCATGCGTACTTGACAAGTACGCAGGATCCTCTTCATGCGTACTTGACAAGTACGTAGGATCCTCTTCATGTGTACTTGATAAGTACGCAGGATCCTCTTCATGTGTACTTGATAAGTACGCAGGATCTGCTTCCCCGCAAAAAAACCCTAACTTTCGCATTCGGGTCTGATCACGTCAAGATCCCGAACTTGTTTACATTCAAAATGTTTGCTTTTCATTAAGGAACTCAAATCTATGTTTTTCTTCCAATTTCATCCGTAAAAACGTTACCTTTTCTCTCTCTACGGTTTCTCTCTCTAGATGTTGCAAATGAGAGAAATGGGCGGTGACCTTGGCAATTTATATGGGAGGCTCCCCTTCAAGCCCGCCAGCCCATCCGGCCCGGCATGCCTCGTTCGTTTATTTTGTTATTATAACTGTCGTTTTATTTTTGGGATGTTACACACTAACACTGATAATCATCAGTTTACAAAGAATGTCCTAACAGACTCCCTCTAAACTAATGACATCACGTGACTTCTGGTGAGACTTGATCTTCTGGCATTCCACTTGAGATCTTCAAACTTCAGTCTTCAGTTGCTGAGTGATGACAAACCCGACTCCTTCTTAACTGTAGCTTTCATTGTAGACCAAACCAAGTGCTTCAATAGGAATCGACTAACCCAACACACCTCATTGTACTTCATCCTCTCAGCAGTAGCTTGCTCCACCCTGACTTAGAACTCTGAGTCTGACAATGTCTTCCTAACCATGTAACAATAGTAGACTAAGACAACTCCGCATATGATAGAGAGTTTGAAATTCCAATAACCTGAATCAAACTAATCAGCTCCCATAGGAATTCCAGTAAGATAAACTTAAGTCTTCAACAAGATGTGTCCAACTCTATCCTTTATCTTCACGAGTTAACCAAATTCCCGAAGATGTTCATTTCCAATATCCCTTTTCAGGTTAAGCCCCATCTGACTAGACCAGAAACAAGGGTATGTTTCCTATCCCATCGACCAATGATAAAAGGTTCCATCTTCAACTAATAATCCAACGGATATCCAACTTCATCCTTAAAACCCTTGATAGAATCAAACACAAAATCATGCTCAGCAGTGATAACCTTATATCCAAAGTCCAACATTCTTCAATTAGATCTTCATTCCTGGTTCACACCTCCTAATATGTATACATTCACCGCGGTGAAGTTCCATAACTAGGTTGTCTATCTGGATTCCGCCCAGATCCCAAGTGAGAAATCCCATCATAATTGAATCACATCAAATCTTGAACACATGCTTGACCAATGAGCATGAAAAATATAGTTTACATGAGAAACCATGGTTGATGATACATCCCCGCCATTTCTCTGTAAACTATGACCAGCTTCATCATCACTTCACTCAAATCCTTAAAAAGCACAACCAGCCAACTCCAGGATTTTATTCTTTTATTCCTTTGCAAAGATCCACAACAAACCCGGAACGTTGGTGAACTAATAAAAATAATTGCGAACAATTATTTTAATATAAATTATGTGAATGGCCCGGCATGCCTCGTTCGTTTATTTTGTTATTATAACTGTCGTTTTATTTTTGGGATGTTACACACTAACACTGATAATCATCAGTTTACAAATAATGTCCTAACAGACTCCCTCTAAACTAATGACATCACGTGACTTATGGTGAGACTTGATCTTCTGGCATTCCACTTGAGATCTTCAAACTTCAGTCTTCAGTTGCTGAGTGATGACAAACCCGACTCCTTCTTAACTGTAGCTTTCATTGTAGACCAAACCAAGTGCTTCAATAGGAATCGACTAACCCAACACACCTCATTGTACTTCATCCTCTCAGCAGTAGCTTGCTCCACCCTGACTTAGAACTCTGAGTCTGACAATGTCTTCCTAACCATGTAACAATAGTAGACTAAGACAACTCCACATATGATAGAGAGTTTGAAATTCCAATAACCTGCATCAAACTAATCAGCTCCCATAGGAATTCCAGTAAGATAAACTTAAGTCTTCAACAAGATGTGTCCAACTCTATCCTGTATCTTCACGAGTTAACCAAATTCCCGAAGATGTTCATTTCCAATATCCCTTTTCAGGTTAAGCCCCATCTGACTAGACCAGAAACAAGGGTATGTTTCCTATCCCATCGACCAATGATAAAAGGTTCCATCTTCAACTAATAATCCAACGGATATCCAGCTTCATCCTTAAAACACTTGATAGAATCAAACACAAAATCATGCTCAGCAGTGATAACCTTATATCCAAAGTCCAACATTCTTCAATTAGATCTTCATTCCTGGTTCACACCTCCTAATATGTATACATTCACCGCGGTGATGTTCCATAACTAGGTTGTCTATCTGGATTCCGCCCAGATCCCAAGTGAGAAATCCCATCATAATTGAATCACATCAAATCTTGAACACATGCTTGACCAATGAGCATGAAAAATATAGTTTACATGAGAAACCATGGTTGATGATACATCCCCGCCATTTCTCTGTAAACTATGACCAGCTTCATCATCACTTCACTCAAATCCTTAAAAAGCACAACCAGCCAACTCCAGGATTTTATTCTTTTATTCCTTTGCAAAGATCCACAACAAACCCGGAACGTTGGTGAACTAATAAAAATAATTGCGAACAATTATTTTAATATAAATTATGTGAATTCATGTGTTTAGTGATTTTGCTGCGAATTATGTAGACTTTCGTGAAATCGCGTACGTTTACGTGGAATATTATGACTTTTACTGCTTTAGTGATTTTATAAATAAAATTTTATAAATATCATTTATTTAAAACAATTTTATTTAGTGGATTAATTAAATGATTTGTAAAACCCATTTAAATTAGTCCATGGGCTATCTAAACCTATTTTAAAACCCATGCATGCTTTTATATAAAGAATTCTATAAAAAAAATTGAAACCCTAATCCCTCTTTTCCCCTATTGCCGCCGCGATCAAGCCCCCCCCCCCTTGTGAGCCGAGACCAAGAACACACCCAAAAACCCTCTCTTTGATCTTCAATCTTCCAATTAAACGCGTAATCGGACTCCCCTAGGCATTCCTAACACTACTACGTAAGTTGTTTCGTTTGATTTCGTTACTTTTTTATTCCAAGAATTTTGATTGAAACCCTAATTCATCCAAACATGAGTTTTTGTGATTAAGTTGGTGACTTTGTTATTTAATAGGTGTTATTTGATGATTTTGTTGTTATTTGGAAAACCCTAGTTGCATATGATTCATAACTTGTTAAAAGAAGGAACTTTTTTATTATGTGATGTTGTAGGATTGCATGATAGATGTGTTTGATGTTTATTATGGTTATAATCATGCTAGTTAGGTTGTATACAATTAATTTGGAGCTTTGAATCTCTTTAAACAAACTAGAAATCATAACTTACTAAAGGAGGAAACTTTTTGTGAATTCTATCTTGCATATTAGACATGATTAGGATGATATAATGATGTTTATGTGTTACTTGATTCATGTATAGGTGATTTGTGAAATTAGATTTCTAATACCTAGCTCGGTTTTGCAAACTTTCTAAAAGAGGAAACTTTAATTGTCAAAAGTGTTCATAGCCTGCTATTTAGACATATATGATATGGTTTAATGATAGCTACATGTTAGTTAGGATATAATAACATGTTGTAACGTGTTAGATATCTCCAAACACGCATGATATTCATAACTTACTATACTTGGAAACTTTAATTGAAGTATGATCTGCATGTTAAGTTCAAGGCATTGTTATGTGCTATGATTATCTAGGGTAAGTAAGATTTTTGTTATGATCATATTGATCATGCAAACATGTTGTAAATGATTAACATATGGAAACCAAACTTTATGTTCATACATTATATAAAAGTAGAAACTTGTTGATCGTGCATTGTGTAGACATACTTGCCATGCTAAGATAGTTATGAGTTGTGTAGCATGAAACTTGAATTACTTGTGTACTATGTTTTAGTATTCAAATCAAACATTAAATCACTAACGGGTCACCAACGGGTCGTCGGGTCAAACTTGTAAATCTTTTCTAAACACTTAAACAATGGTATTGTTTGGATACTAAGGGTTTATGTCAACCTACACGAACACACACTTATAGACCTATGGTTTTAGGTAGCAGTTAGAGGTCCAACTGTTTTTACTTAGCTTTCATCTGCATGCATACTAAGGTGAGTTTCACTACCTCTCTCTTTTACTTACTTTCCTTTTTGGGGGAGAAAGCATGCTCGTAAGCATTTTGATCTTTTATTATTGTATTATCACTTGCTTACTAAAGTGCAAACATACCACATAAGTCCTTACATTCTGGAACCGTTAGTATTGGAACATAGCGAGGTAATCTTGAGTAGTACTACTGGGTTTTGAAAAGCCCCACCCGCGTTAGTCGCGCTAAATCGACTGGAGGTCGAACGGGTGTAATATTGACCTAGACATTTGCCATTGTTCGGTAGACATTGCAGAAGGAAAACAAACACAAACAGTCAGCTTTGGTTTCGAAACACTTCTAGTAGCATGACATAGACTAGCTATCTATCGGTATACATTAATTACATTATCTAGCAAACATTGAACTCTTATTTACTTACAACTCTGTGAACTCACCAACCATTGTGTTGACACTTTTAGCATGTCTTTCTCAGGTCACTAAGGTACACTCAGGATTAGGATGCATGGCGGTGCATGGTTTTCATAAACAGTTTTTAAACTTATTTACTTGTCTCATTTACTTTGGTTTGGGCGTGGTGTTTTGCTCATTTGATTTTACTTGCATTGGATTTTATTTACGCTTCCGCAACATTTTCAAGCTTAAAGATTGTTGTCTCGTGACTATGAGCAGCAATGGTATTTTATTCAAATTCATATAGAGTCGTTCCGTGTAACTAATGACTGAGATCCTGGTGTGTCATGCGCATCGCGGTAAAACCTCCCAAGTGGATTTTGAGGGTGTGTCAAAAATGTTCAAGATTCAACTGTGACACAAGCTGTTCGCAGAAGTGCTAGGGATCGTTATGAACCCGACTGGTATATCGGGATTCACCAGATTGATGACATCCTGATAGTTAATTAGGCTGAGCCCACTAGTTACAAATCTGCAATCTTAGATTCTGAATCTAAGAAATGGCATGAAGCGATGGATGCTGAAATCCAATCCATGTACGATAACCATGTATGGGAGTTGGTTGACCTTCCTCCCGAAAGTCAGACCGTAGGAAGCAAGTGGATTTTCAAGAAGAAAATCGACATGGATGGGAATGTGCAAACCTTCAAAGCAAGGCTGGTAGCGAAAGGCTTTACTCAGACTCAAGGAATTGATTATGATGAAACCTTCTCGCCAGTAGCCATGCTTATGTCTATTAGGATCTTGTTTGCCAATGCCGCGTATTATGACTTCAAGATATGGCAAATGGATGTCAAAACCGCGTTCCTTAATGGGCATCTTACTGAAGATGTCTATTTGGTTCAACCAGAAGGTTTTGAAGATCTAAGGAATCCTAATAAGGTGTACAATTTAAACAAATCCATTTATGGATTAAAACAGGCATCCAGAAGCTAGAATCTTCGCTTTGACCAAAAAATCAAAGAGTTTGGTTTTGTCAAGAACGAAGATGAACCGTGTGTCTACAAGAAAACAAGTGGGAGCCATGTGACTTTTCTGATTCTGCATGTAGATGACATACTGCTCATTGGAAACCGTATCCCTATGCTAAAAGACATAAAGTCTTGGCTGGGTAAATGTTTCGCAATGAAAGATCTTGGTGAAGCTGCTTATATTCTGGGAATAAAGATCTATAGAGATAGATCAAAGCGGCTTATAGGTTTGAGTCAAAGTACATACATTGATAAAGTCGTTCGACGCTTTTTCATGCAAGACTCTAAGAGAGGGTCTTTACCTATTGCACATGGAACCATACTGAATAACAAACAGTGCCCTCATTCTGACGAGGACAAGAAGAAAATGGAAAAGGTTCCATATGCTTCTGCAATTGGTTCGATCATGCCATGTTATGTACTAGACCTGACGTATCGTGCCCTTTAAGCATGACAAGCAGATATCAATAGAATCCTTGTGAGAGTCACTAGATAGCTGTGAAGAACATCCTTAAGTACTTGAGAAGAACTAAGGACATGTTCTTGATATATGGAGGGCAGGAAGAAGAACTAGTTGTTAAATGTTACACAGATGCTAGCTTCCAGACTGATCGAGATGATTCTCGATCACAAACGGGATTTGTATTGGTTCTGAATGGTGGTGCGATCATTTGGAAGAGTATTAAGCAAAGTGTTGTTGCTCAATCCACCACCGAGTCAGAATACATTGCCGCTTCGGAAGCTGCAAAGGAGGCTGCTTGGATGAAGAAGTTCATTACTGATCTCGGAGTAATGCCTAGCATTCAGAAACCGATCGAGATACTGTGTGACAATACTGGTGCCATTTCTCAAGCTAAGGAACCAAGGTCACACCACAGCACGAAGCACATACTCAGAAGATTTTATTATATCCGGGATATATTAGAACCGGGAGACATCATGTTAAACAAAGTTCACACGGATCAGAATCTAGCCGACCCGTTCACTAAGCCTATGCCTCATTCTAAACATGAGGAACATGCTGACAAGATAAGCCTTAGATTTGCTAGACAGTGGGTTTGATCTGTAATTAGTATTTGGTGCTTTCAAACGATACAGTTGCATTAGTTTTATATTTGATTTAATGGTTAAATGCATTATAAATAGATGTTACTGTGTTCGATAGTTTATACGTTTTATAAATCCTTAAATATTATATTCTAAATGTCCATAGTCGATCAGATTTATGGGAATCAATCTGAATGTAAGACTACTGTGAATCGGATGGTTGGTTCATTATGAATGAAAGTCCAAGTAGTTGGATATCATGTTCACAGATAATTATTACTGAATAATTATTGGACGTAACTCGTTTCAAAACTATCTTCATGGATCCATGTCTTAAGATATTTTGAATATGGTGAGTTCTATCGATCCTCCACCCGAGGCACATACTAGAACTAACTCTGACTAAAGTTTGTTCTTTGATTTTATCTAACGTTGTACCTTAACAGACAGTAATAAGGGTATGATCAGGAGTAATCTGAAGTTTAGTGGGAGTTGTACATTGCCAAAGGAATTATGTTCTTCTTTAATTAGGAGTTGGACATTCTGGCGCCCTCGTTGATTCAAGCTGGTGTAAAATGCATGGCCATGCTCAAACTAAAGAGTAGTTTGTTTAAGACCACTTTGAATTGGAGAACGAGAATAAGAATAGTTGAACCACATATGAGAAGTGAATAATAACCATGTCTCATGTTCAACGGATGCCCTAAACAGAAATGATACATAGATATGCTTACTAGGACTGTTAGACTTGGTAAAGTAAAGTTTACTTGTACACAAGGGAATAGTTTGACGATTGTAATACGTCATACCTTGCTAGGGGCAGTGAGATGCAGCTAGGCGTCCACCACTGTCTACGTTGAACCGATTAATTGATGCATCGTCCAAGTGGGATATTGTTGGATATATGATGTCCGATCGTCAATTAAATCAACATTACTAACGAGGTACGGTCCAAAGGGTTACACTTTGGGCAACGAACAAATATGTAATATTTAATTGTAAAATATTATGATTCACGAAAGACGGATTAATTAAAAAGTGGATTAATATTCAGAGAAATATTTAATTGGTGAATACGCTAATAAATTATTTAGAGAAATAATTAAAGCATAGATGATAAAGTTCTAGGTTATAGAAAAGATAGCCAAAACTTAATAGATCAAAATGAAGAGTTTAATCAAATGAAATCTGAATTCAAAATTGTTGAAAACAGCTACAAAGAAAAGATTAATTGTCTAAAGAAAGAAATTTCATCATTAAAACATGAGCAAACAAATCTTGAAACTCAGATTGATGATCTATTAGTTAAACTGAAAGCTACAAGAGCTGAACTTGCTGATCAAAAGGTTCATGTTGACAAATATGAATTTGTATCTTAAAAGTTACAAAGGCTGTTAGATGCTTAAATTCTTGAAAAGATAACTGCTGGTCTTGGTTATCAAGCAGAAAGTTATAAGACTGTCCCACCACCCAGTGACTATGTAGCTATTCATGAACCAAACTTCAATCTCATCACCTTGAAACCTCAAACCGAAGCCATGATCCCACCAAAGAAAACATTTCTGTGCAAGAGTGTATCAACTCCACAGAGTCTGATACCACATACTCAGACTCATTTGATAGAATTGATGCCCCCTTACTTCCAATAAATGAAGTAATCATGAAAACTGTAGAGACATGTTTTGTGACAATAAGCGTTGTAATAGATTAGGTCTTTATACCGTCTTTATGTTTTGTGTTTGTCTTTTATGTTTGTAATTATTAAGTAGTAACTAATTTTTGGCTAGGACAAGTTCCAGAGAACTTGTTAAGTTCACCTGCATCAGTTACTTAGTCTATAAATAGGTGTTTAATAGTTTGAATTGTAAGCTTCTGTCATTAAGTCCTGTAAACACTCTGAGTTTGAAAGCAATACAAATGGAGATTATTTACCTACTGTGTTCACTGATATTGTTCTAGTTGTCATCTATACACAAGCATGCATGCGTTGGATTCCGCACTCCATGTGCATATCGAGTCGCTCGTATAGACCGATCCGTATTGACCTTACCGGGACCTACATGTGGTATCAGAGCTTATCTCTTGATAGAGATCAACTAGTGACTTTTGTGTGAAGATTTAACATCAAAAGCTTGAGTTTTTACAAGGATTTCATGTTCATGGCGTTTTTGGGTTCTTGAAGTGATTTTAGGGCTGATTTCATCAAATTAGATGTGTTTTTGAAGAAATTGATCCGTTCAAAGTGTTATAATTCATCTTATATACATTCCTACGGTTCAATTTGATCAAATTCCTTCAAATCATCAAGAAATGGCGATTTTCAGAAGTGTTGGTTCGTGTTTTGGTTGAAGTTTCATCTTCCTAAAGTTTCAGCTATAACAGGCGAACTTAAGGATTCAGTTACTGGCGAACTTAAGGCAGCGAACTTATTATCTTCGCTTAATTAAAGGTTTAGGCGAACTTGCTAAGTTCGCTTAAACACGTTTGCTTGATTTTGGTCTGAAGCGACTTGTTAAGTTCGCTTGTGGTGATTTTTGTTAAATTGTTTACTTTTCTTGATATTCTTTGTATACTTGTTGTTATGGCTAAAATGGAGCTGGTAACAAACATGTTGAACTATGACAATGAAATAGGAACTCCATAGAAACCACCGAAGCTCTTGAGTCTAACTGATTATCCAAACTGTAAAGATCGTTTTGATTAGTTTGTTTCATACACAGATACTAGCTTGTGGATACCAATTCTTGAAGGCTATAATCATCCGACTTATTCCTTTATGGATAATGATAATCTTCCAAAGCCAGTCTCTGCTTTGACAGCTAAAGAAAAATTAATCTTTGATAGAGAAAAGAAGGCAATGGCGAGTATCTAGATGTCATTACAAAAAGAAATTTTTCATGGATTCAAGCAGTTCAAAACTTCAAAGCAATTATGGGATGGCTTACAGAAAAGATGTGAAGGAAGCTTGGATGTTAAGAAAAGCAGAAAGGAATTATTGAAGAAATAGTTTTTGGTGTTCAAGCACTTTCAAAATGAAACTTTGGATGAGTTGGCTACAAGATTTTATCATTTGCTTAGTGAGCTTGCAACCGCAAAGGTGTTTATGAACCTGAAGAAATAAATGACAAGTTCTTGGATGCATTACCATCAAATTTTGATGTGTATTATGTGCTTATTAAAGAAAGTGAGAAATACAAGACAATGTCATTAGAAGATGTGTTGGGGAAAATTCAATTACATGACCTGAATTTGAAGAAGAAAGAAACAAACATGGAGCATATTCAAGTTCCTTCAATGTATTTTGAAAAAAACTGCTGCTAAATCGGGTTATGGAGTTGCTTTATTCTCTGGAGATGGTCAAGACTGTAATGTGGAGAATTCTTCTGGATGTTCTTATCAATCTGTTTTTCTACAACAACATCAACTTCATCTGGATCACAGTCAACAAGTTCTCATTCTGTAAATCAAAGAGTAGCAGAAGATTATATGGCGATGTTTTCTTCGTTCATTGCATCGTATGAAAATTTTATTGGTGGGAAAATTCATGATCTAGAAGCCATTGAAGAAGATTACAAGCAGATTGATCCTGTTGTTTTGGAAGAAATGAATATTCAGTGGAATATGGCTATGTTAATGAGGCAAGCTAAAGAATTCTTGAAGAAGACCGGAAGAAAGTATATTGGATCTAATGGGTTTCGACAAATAAAAAGTTCGTTTTTATAAGGGCCAGGAGTACGGTCATTTTGCCAATGAATGCAATAGACCAAAAGTTGAGTTTGATTCTCAAAAGAAGAACAATTATCAAGGAAATATACAACATCAATATCAACAGGGATCTGGAAGTTCTGGAAATTTGTCTACATCATCTGCCTTAGTTACTCAAGGGGATGACAATTATTATTGAGGAATTCATTTAGAAGACTTGGTTGGAGCTGTGAGTCAAGCATTTGTTGCTGAAATTCATACAACTGATTCATCTGAGGATGATAGTTCAAGCAGTTCGAGTGAAGAAGAATGTTCAGCAAGTGAAACTAAAAGTCAGAATGAAGCAGTTGAAGAGAGTACTTCTGAAGATAATATCTCTGTTAAAAGTCATTCTGATGATAAAATATCAACTACAAGTGCTTCTGAAGATGAAATTATTCTAAATATTAGAGAACCTGAAGTGAAAGAAAAGATTCCTACAGAGAAGGAGCATGTATTCATGGCTGACACATCCAATCCTAATAAGGTAAATGATGTTATCTGTGAAATATATTGTTCTAACTATGTTTCTGTGAAGGATAAAATGATGAGGGTTATGGAGGATAATACAAACCTTATCTGTGATATGAAATCTATGTGTACGGTAAAACAAACCTTGAGGGATAATGAAAAGCTGTGTGTTGAAAGGATTAACTTGTTGAAAAGAGATATTAAATCTCTAACCTTGAAGATAAAGGAGAAGGCGTATCAATTGGATATGTCATTTGTAGAGATTGAGAAAAGAAATGCTATTCTTACTGAAACGAACAAGAAGCTTGCTGATTCTGAAGCAGAAGTGGTTAGACTGCACAGAAAGATAGAAGGTTTTGGAAGTTCTTCATTTTTGTTGGGATACTACAATGACAACATTGATCAATATAAAAAAATTGGTGGTGTTAGATTTGTGCCTTCACCTTTTAACGGCAACTATACAGTTGAACCTGCAGTTGTGAAGGATGAGCATTTGGATCCTAAGACAGTGCTCAATGTAAATTCTGTAACTAGAGAAGACATGGTGTATGAGATTGACACTGATGATAAAGAATTTGATGAGGCCAAAATGGAAGGTATTCCTGAAGAGGTTAAGTTGAAGGAACAGAAGGTGGTTAAGCAAGTAACAAGGGATCGATGCATACTAACTGAACCCGATGAGGATGTTCAACCAAAACCAGTTATTAAGAAGAAAGTTTTTGTTAGTGCTGGTGATATTAAAGCTGAAGTTCCCAAAGTTGAGAACAAATCAACTGTTGAGTTTATCAAACAAAAGGTGAATCTACAGAAATCTAAAGTTGGTCAGTCTCAAAGCTCAAAGGTTTATGTTGGTGAGTCATCAAAGAAAGTGTATGTTCCAAAAAAGCAAGATGTTGATGAGGTGAAATCTTCTGAAGGTTATACAGCAGGAAGTTCTTCTAATTCAAGAAAGGTTCCTTATGTTAGAGAATACAGAGAAAGGCATGTGTGTTTTCACTGCAATGAGATAGGGCATATCTTGGTGTACTGTCCTAACAAGAATAAGGAAAAGAAACATATCATTTCAGAGAAACCAAAGCCTGTTCTTAAGCCAGTTGTTAGTCAATCAAAACCTCTAAGTAGTGAAGATTCTGAAAAGGCCTGATGTGGTTAAGCCTATTTCTGATAATGTAGTGAAACAATCTGTGAAACAGAATGTGTCTAAACAGACATTTGTTAAACTATTTGGGTTTAAACAAGAGTTGAGACATCATGTGGATGTTATAGTTGGTATGAGTAAACGAGGGTTTGTTCAAACTGGTAGTAGAAAGCAAGTGGTTTATCCACAATTTATTGAGAATCTTAAAGTTGGATTCAAAGAAAATTCACAATCTGAGGTGAAGCTTTCAAAACCTCAAAGAAGGAGACGGAACAGAAGATTAAAGAAACTTTTAGAAACTGAACAAATTGCTTCTTTTTCAAATACTCATGATTTTCAAAATCAATCTAATTTTGATAAGAAAAAGAATGTTTCCATATGAAAGTGGTCTAGTTCTGAATTCTCACTTCAATCACCAAGGGTGGATGATCATAGAGATTGTGAATTACTTGAAGTAGTTTATTTTGATGCAAATGGTAGACCCAAGACCACAATGGCTTGGGTACCTGTTACTAACTGATTTTTCTTATTTATGTATGGTCAACCTAGGAGGACTGTAAACAACAATTGGTATGTTAACAGTGGTTGCCCCCTACATATGACTGGAAAAATTCATTTGTTAGAAGATGTGAAAAAGATTGATGGTGGTTATGTCGCTTTTGCGGGTGATAAAGGCGGTTACATAACTGGTCAAGGAACGCTGAAGAATGAAAAAAGTGAAGTTTGAGAAAGTCAATTATGTTGAGCAACTCGAGCACAATCTACTCAGTGTATCCCAAGTCTGCGATAACAAGTTTTCGTTCCATTTTAGAGATTCTGAATGCTTTATTCTGAAGCCGGGATTTGTTATACCCGAGGAATGGATTTTGATGAAGGCACTAAGGAGAAATGACACCTATGTAGGTCCCTCGGGTGTGGCGGATCGTCATAGGCAAGTGGGTCTACTAGTCGAACCGGGTGCAGAATGCCCGTGACTAGGTGGGGAGTCAAACTAAACAAAGTAAACCGACAAGATAAACACTTTAAACGTTCTTTGTATTATAAACACTTGAAGGTTACAGAGAGAAGTACTGAGATTACACTTTACGTATTTGCAACTATGACTGCGTACTTAACTTTTGTCAACCTATCCTATTTATACAAGACCTGATGCCTGCGCATTTAGCAAGTTTGCAGGGCAAAATGCTCTTGCGTACTTAACAAGTACGCAAAGGTATTCTTGCGTACTTGCTAAGTACGCAGGAGCTTTCTCCTGCGCACATACAAGTGCGCAAAACACTTGGAGAAAAATGCAACATTCAATATGTAAAAGTAAATACAACTCGATAAACTAATACATAAAGACTCTTACATACAAAGACAATTAAAAACATTAAAGTTCAAACTAAGACTCTATCAATCCAGAGTGTTTTTCACAGGAAAGTGCTTCAACAAACTCTTCCTTGACAACAGCTCTGGATATTCTTCTGTCTTCAGTCTTCACATCTTCAGTCTTCACAGCACTTGATCTTTAGCTTCCATCTTCTTCTTGTATTCAAGGAAGAACTTAATCACCTTGTCATATTTAGAAGCAAGGAGCTTTGTCCATTCATCAGTGTACACGCAATACCTGTCTGCTAGTGCCTCTAGATCTTTCACAAAAAAGTTGATGAAGCAGACTTCATCAAATATTCTGATAAGTTCCTTTGGCACTATGTTCCCACTCTCTGGACGTACCTTCCCCATGATCACAGCCTCGCCCGTCTTTGGATCTACGTACCAGTACCACATGTCACCAAGAATATCCTGAGATGACTTGCTCAGGGGAATCTTAGTTTCACATCGCACTGGCTTGTATACCAATTTCTTTAAGTGCTTCTTAGTTACAGGATGTCTAGCGTGCTTATCCTTGACTCTCTTGGGCACTTGAGGCTTGAAAATCCCGAATTTCCCAGATCTTGCTTGCCGCTGCAGAACCACCCACAAACCCATCGCCACTGCGTGATTGGAATGACCCAGCAGCTATCGGTTTGCTAGGTTCACAAGGTCGTATTTGGGTAAGGAGCTGAACGCTTCACTGGTGGGTTTCAAGTATTGAACCCCACCAGATCTTTTGATTGCGAACAACTGCTTATCCTCCTCGAACCTTACAGCCAAGATCATCCATGTTGCTCCTTGTTTGTCTATTACAGACGTCTTTTGCCACACAGGAGCTGGACCCTTTGATGAAGTAGAAGGCATATCTTTTTCTTTTGGTGCCTCTGGGTCCACAGGTGTAGTGTCAACTGGGGAGGCTTCAGTCAAGGCTTCCACATTACTAGCATGCTCGACTGAACCTGTGTCAAGCTGAACTTCGAAGGATGGAAATTCAAAGATCTCTCCATCCTCTAACTCATACTCTCCTTCCCCGTCACCCTTGGGAATTTCAATTACAACATCCTCATCATCATCATCCCAATCGTCACCAGATTCGATCTCTCCTTCTTCAAGATTAAAGAGATCACCGATCTGTGCTTCCTTGGAATAGTCAGGCTCTAGGTATAGGATCTCATCATCAGATAAGTCCTTAAGCACTTCAGCCACTGACTTTCCTTTGTCACCACCACCAGAGGTATCACCACCCTCTTGATGAGTAGACTCCCCCTGAGCCATTGGAATAGCAGAGATGGGCACAATTGCTAAAGCTTGGTGCTAACCTCCACTAGGACCGGCTTCGGGATCCTTGTCTTTGTCGTCATCCTTAGTCAAGTCGACAGGATGACTAGCCTCATCACCAGTGGTTTTCTTTTCTTTCTCTTTCTCCTTCTCTGTCTCTTTCTCCTTCTATTTCTCCTCCTGAGCATCAAGCTTCTTGGTCAGTTCGGCAATAAGTTTGACCATCACTTCATGCTCTTTCCTATGTACATCAAACTTCAGCTCCAAGGACGACCTGTGACCCAGAATCATTTCATTTTTCTTGATTAGGAGCTCGTTCTAGGCCATGACGTTCTTCAGTCTTTCATCAGTTCCCGTTCTCTGGCTACGTAGGATTCTAACTTAGTCTACCAAAGAATTAATCTGTGCTTGTTGAGCGTCAGACTCCTCCTTTGATTTCCGAATAGTCTCTAGTAATCCAGCAACTTGGGTTTCCAGAACATCTATCCTTGCATCAATCGGATCAGGATGTCTGGATGATGACGCCTCGGCATTGTGAATAGGGGAGGAGAATATGGTATCGAAGTCAAACCCTTGTGTGAATTCTCCATAATTGAAGGGTTGACTTATAAGATCAATGGTGGTTGTTGGGATTGAGGATGTGATGAGGGTTGTTGGAGTTATGGATGGTGACTGACTCCGTGAGAATTAGAGTAGTCACCGCCACCTGAGCAGTTGTGGTAGGGAGGGTCACTATCACAGGAATCTCCTCTGTGAGTGAAGTGACGGCCACGTCAAGTTGCACATGTGGCCTCCTCCTCCTACGATATAGCTGCTGTGAAGATGGGTGGAGGCTGAATCAGAACTCGCAACTAAAACTTGTTCCTGCTGCTGAGCCTCCACCTCACTGGGGATAGAAAGTTGTTGCCTATCGCCCCTGTTCTTGTGAATGCTTTCTCGTCTTTGTCTCTGTATAGCAGCGTCAGAGTCAGAGTCTGGCTCGTATTCGCTGCTAGAAGACTGTCGCTTTCTCTTGGAGGACGACTTAGGTAGGGTTACCTTTGTCGTTCTCCTTGGGTGTACCTGCGATGGTGCATCATCGGAATCAGAAGAATCTGACTCTGTCTCTTCCGAGTCAGATCCCTCAGCACCATCATTTCCTCCTTCTTCGTCTCCATCATCAGACGATCCATCATCACTTTCCACTTCCTCCGCTTGTTGTTGCTGTAGTTCGTCGGAGTGTTCACTCAATTCAGGCTCCGAATCATGACTATACCATCTCCAGTCACCTGGTGCCACATATGCTTCATTGATTAGGTGGCCAAAGAGTTCTGTATGCACAGGGGTAGGTTCTACACTCCCTGGCTTTAAGAATTGTGCGAACACTCTTTTGTCCATCCTCTTCACTTGCAGTCTCTCCCCTATATCAGGTAGGTTTGGCAACGCGTCGTTAATCAAAAGTTGCACAAACCTAGGGTATAATAAGAACCTAAACCTCTCCGCCATGTTGATCTGGTCATTGATTGCTTTGAATATGTAGCGGGAGAAGTTGTAGCCCTTATTAAGAGAAAGGCCGACCATGGCTGCTGCAAGGTCATGACCCATGGCATCTTTTCCAGCTTTCCTTGATGAGATGCACATGATTAGGGGTGTTCAAAACCGGATATCCGAATTTCGGATATCCGAAAATTTCGGATACGGATTCGGATAGTAAACCGGATATCCGAAATCCAAAAAAAAATCTAAGCATTTGTGCTGGTATAGAATTCCCTAAAAAAACAATGGTCTCAACTCATCGTAGAACACTAGAACAGGGAGGCAGGCGGTGGCAGTCGGAATTCGCCAAGCCGGAACGCAGGGCGGCGGGTGGCAGTCGGAATACGTATATATCTCGTACACATGGAACTTGAACCATCGTCTTCGGACCTCCCTGAACTAGACCCGACGACCTAGCAATTACCAAACAAAAATCGATCAAATATCCATTGTCCCTTTAATCCACTTGATTTTCCAGATCTATTTAGAAAAAATAACTCCAACAAATATCCAGAAGAGCAAACCTACAAAATCTTTAATCTTTTCTTTAAAAATCCCCCAATATTTGATCTTTTAATTCCTAGTTACATGTCATATCGTCTTTATCGGACGCACTATTTTCCGACGTCATCAAACCCACCGTTTTCAAAACCCAATATTCGGAACGCAAGCGTCAGCGGAGCATATCAACAGATGAGAATGACATTAGGGTTTTTTTCAATGATTTATCTATATATATATTTAAAATATAGTAAATAAATAAAAATAACTAAATATAATATTTCGGATATTCGGATATCCGAATTATCGAAATATCCGAAAATCACTATCCGAATCCGAATCCGAAAATTCGGATATCCGTTTTTCGGATATCTGAATTTTCGGATAATTCGGATTCGGGTTTTCGGATAATTCGGATTTGGATTTTTTTGAACACCCCTACACATGATCATGATGTGGGCAAAGTATCTCCATTGGTCTAACACCCACATCTTCTTATATGAAGCATAGTCTCTCGCACCGACATAACCCATTCTTTGTCTCCAACAGCCGTCCACAAAGTAGTCTGGATAGGCTGTCGGGTCAGTCGAAAGATCTCTGAATTGAAGGACCCTTCTAATAGTATCTTCAGAGAAAGCGATAGCATGACCAGCAACGGTAGCCCTTATAACGTTGGGGGTTACCATGCAATCATGCTCCGCAGTCTCCCAAAACTGCTCCAGATAGGGTCTTGACATGATCGGGTCAGCAGAAATAGTGTAGCTTGAACGGTTCAAGAAATCAACTATTTCTCTATACTGTAATGCTGCACCCTTCCATTCTGGTTCAGTGTTAGCTAACAGGTTAAATTCGTTAGTAAACGCCGAGCCATGATCTGCAAAAACACATCGAAAACATAATCAAAACAACACGTATCATTGGAAATGGATAAACATGACTCAGTATAGCAGTTACTCTTTGAACTGAAATTTCAGACTTGGAATTTTTTTGCCAAGTGTTGGTCCTGCGTACTTAGCAAGTACGCATGCATTTCCTCTTGCGTACTTAACAAGTACGCATGAATTGCTTCTTGCGTACTTGTTAAGTGCGCAGGAAACGCACTTGGTGAAAAATTCCAGAAATTGAAAGATTCAACAGGAGTTCATAAATCAGGTCAATTAGGTCGCCACTAGGTCGGAATCGATTATTCTAGCCTATGGGACCAACATCAACACTAACACTCTGCTACATTGGCCACATTTTGACCTAAAACGGTCGACCGAACCACTGTCGGTTCAAATTCAAGCACAGGGTCAGAATTAAAGACGAAATTGGACGATTAAGGTCTCATAGGTGATCGATTAATAATTCTTAACAAGTTTTAATTATCAGGTTTTACCCAAATAACCCAAAAATTGTCTAAAAATATCGAACAAAAACCTAAGATGAATCGGTCCAAAATCACGAGTTTTTGCGGATGGATTGAGCCTAGATTCTCACCGAATGGATGTTATGAGATGATGAATCTTGTAATGGGACGAAAAGATGGTTTAGGAACACTTGGATTTTGAGTAAAAGTTTGCAGAGGGGAAAATTTGATTTGAATGTGATGAAAACTCAGAAATTTTCTAAGTCCCCTATTTATACCCAACACTAAACAGTCGTGCGTACTTGCTAAGTACACACGCTTTAACTCTTACATACTTACAAGTGCGCAAGACTTAACTCTTGCGTATTTACAAGTGCGCAAGACTTAACTCTTGCGTACTTGTTAAGTACGCAGGGCTTACTTCATGCGCACTTACAAGGACGCACAAATCCTTAAGTGCGCAAACTTTCAACTTAAATTTATGAAGTTTTTCAAGTCAAATAACGAACAAGATAAGAATATTCAATCAGGAGGATTCAAATACAATTCAGGAAGGTTAAACACAAATGTTTTTAACTTTTCTGAATAAAATTGAACTATGCATAAACTTAAAAATCTTTTTGATCTTTTCTCATAGAAATATACAAGTATACACACAAACTATTTTTGATCAAAGACACGTGCAGAGGGTCATATCAGGCTATCTTTTAGCAAAAACGATACAATATAAACATCAAAGAATATGGGATCATGTCATGGATTATTATTTATTCATACGTAATAAGCATAAAAACAAGTAATTTAAGTGGACAATATTATAAGATTTGAAACTATAAGCATCTTTGTATCACGTTCTTGTGTATTAAGGTATTAATTATAAGATATACAACGTGTACCCCACTAATATGCTACAATAATGTAAATTGCACTATCTCAAGGCATCTAAGATTTTCCCAATGATTTTCTAAATTTTCAGAATGAAGTTACATCTATTAGAACAGGAAAAATCAAGCATAATCCATAAGGATTATCAGGAATCATAAGATTCAGAATCGAGTGATTCATATGTCTTGGTTTCATTTGATTTTCTTCATTGAATATCGGTATGATGATTCAGGATAATGAGTATGGTGTTTGAATAAGGTAAGGGGATCCAACTTTTATCTGGATTTGATTTCAATGAATCAGGAGTGATTCAAGGGTGAATACATGCTCAACGGTTGATGTAGAGACATGTCTTGATTCAATCTCTCCTTGCATACTTGTGAGTATGGGCAGTGAGATGGACCGCATTAATTGTGCTAACGACATAACTCAAAACTGATCTCAAAGGAAAATTATTGCCAAAATCTAACATCCTTTATCTGATAATGATCTTTTCTATTCTTTTACGCACACACACTTTCAAACATGGGTTCAAATCACAGTTGTAATTTAGATTTAGTTTTCACACTACTAGTGATTCAAAGACGCATACAGCCTACTGACAATTCAAATTGCTTGTAAATAAGCAGATTAAAAAAATAATAATTTAAACAATTAAGTAAGCACGACGCAATCATTTCCCATATGAGCAGTCTGTGACGTTTAGATCATTTCTGATGTACTATCATTTCCTCTTTTATCAAGTTAACTTTGAAATTTTCTCCATTTTCTATTTTGTTTTTGATTTTGTAAAATATTTTGAAAATTAAAAGAACTGTACAGAATATTTAAAAGAAATAAAGTTTAACTTTCATGAATTGAATTGATTTAAGAAAAATAAATTTTCACTAAGGATTGAACATTCCTATAAAGTTGACAAGATGCTTAAAACGGGATCGATCAAATGCCTTTGTCAAAAAGTCAGCAAGATTGTCATCTGTGTGAACTTTTACAAGTTCAATTAGATGCTTTTCAGCACAATCACGGATGAAATGAAGGCGAATTTCTATATGTTTAGTTTTGGAATGTTTCACCGGGTTATTTGTGATGGACATGGTGGCATTGTTGTCAATGAATAATGGAGTTTTAGTGAAGTTTAAGCCGTAGTCTCTCAATTACTACTGAATCCACAATATCTGAGAGCAACCGCTCGCCGCAGCAATTTATTCTGCTTCACAAGTTGAGACAGACACCGTTGACAGCTTCTTGCACTGCCAGGAGACCAGTCTGTCTCCTAAGAATTGATATCCACCAGAAGTTGACTTTCTGTCAAGGTTACAACCGCCATAGTCTGAATCGGTGTAGGCTTTGAAGTCGAATAACTGCTGCTTAGAGTACCAAAGACCCAATAGGGGTTTCCCTTTCAGGTATCTGAAAATTCTCTTTACGGCTATCATATGTGACTCCTTCGGTTGAGACTGAAACCTTGAGCACAAGCACACATCAAACATTATATCGGGTCTTGAAGCTGTGAGATACATAAGTGATCCGATCATCCCACGGTACAATCTGCTATCTACATCCTTTCCATCTTTGTCAGGATGCAGACCATGATTGACTGGGATAGGTGTGCCATAAGTACTGCTATCATTCATCTTCTATTTTGACAAGATGTCCTGCACATACTTGGTTTGATGTAGATAAATGCCATTCTCTCTTTGACTGACTTGCAGACCTAGGAAGAACGACAATTCACCCATATTACTCATTTCAAACTTGGACTTCATCACCTGCTCGAATTCCCTACACATCCCTTCATTGGTAGATCCAAAAATAATGTCGTCGACGTATACTTGTACAAGAAGAATGTCACCTCCTGCTTTCCTAATGAAGAGAGTTGAGTCAATCTGTCCACGGTCGAAACCATTAGACAGTAAATGCTTAGATAATGTCTCATACCATGCCCACGGTGCTTGATGAAGACCATAAAGTGCTTTGTCGAGCTTATACACTTTATTGATATTATGCGGATCTTCAAAGCCCGGAGGTTGAGTGACATAGACCTCTTTATGAACTTTACCATAAAGGAAAGCTCTCTTCACATCAAGTTGATAGACCTTGAAGCTGACATATGTGGCATAAGCCAAGAACAGTCGAATGGCCTCAATTCTAGCAACTGGGGCATATACTTCCGTGTAATCCAAGCCCTCTTGCTGATAAAAACCCTAAACAACCAATCTTGATTTGTTCTTCACAACAACATGACGATCATCCGTCTTGCATTTGAACACCCATCTGGTTCCAATTGGCTGAAAGCCTTTTGGCAAGTCAACAAAATCCCACACGTGCAACTTTTGGAATTGAGACAACTCATCTTGCATCACCTCAATCCAGCAGTTGTCTGTGAGAGCCTCCTTCACATTCTTTGGCTCTAACTGGGACACGAATGCAGCATGCAGACATGTTTCCATGACACCAGTGTCAAGTATCTCCGAGTAAAGACTGGTGTTCTCAGTGATGGTTCGATGACGAGTCTGAACACCGGCATAAGGATCACCAATAATGTTGTCGATTGGATGATTCCTATGCACTCTCCTTTTCGTTACAATTGGTTCCTGAATTTCTGAATCGAGATTCGTGCTTAACTCCCCCATTTCCTATGTTCCAGAGGAAGAAGATTCAATGTTAATTGGATCAGCTGGAGCTTCATTTCCTACAGTTGTGTGTAGGTCCCTAATTCGGTGCGTGACGGATCTCTAGACTCGCGGTACGACACGGTGATAACGTGCGGAATCCATGATCAACGTGCTCGTGTGACTCAATCAACAACAACGGTGTAAATAAACTCTTTGTATTTCCACCACAATATCAGGTTACAAGATTACAGAATCTGTCTACTCTGATATCGTCTCTTCTCTAATCTGTTCTCTGTGTTCTGGTCTGTCTCAACAGACTCTGTTTTGTATTTATAAGCAATTGTTCTGCACCAGGCAAACTTAACAAGTTCGCTTCACTGTGCTTAGGCGAACTTATTAAGTTTGCCTCTAATAGGCTAAGCGAACTTAATAAGTTCGCCTCTGATAGACTTAAGCGAACTTATTAAGTTCGCCTCTGATAGCCCAGGCGAACTTATTAAGTTCGCCTCTGATAGGCTTGGCGAACTTGTTAAGTTCGCCTCTAGCAGAACTTACAAAGAATTTTATCAACAGTTACAAAACATGTCCTAACATTGTGTTAGGATTAGCTTGTGCGTCATCTCCAACAACATGAACATCTTCACTGTTATCACTGTCATGAGTTCCAGATGCAGATGCAGCATTGGAATCAGGAGTTATAATCGGTACAGTAGCACGAGTAGAGAAGCTGGAGTCATTGTTGCCACCCAATAATTCATAAACATTTGCGGCGTCAACTGCAGATAGATTAAGAAGATTGAAAGACTTGAATAGCGCATCATAATCAAAACCCCAAGCTGGACCTGTTGGTTCGGGTGGAATGCTGTATTTACTGCAATCCACTTCAAACCATTCCTCGATAGTACGAGTTCCTATGTTGTACACTCTCTTGCAAGGCGAGTTGGCAACGTATCCTAAGAAGATGCCTTCCACCGCTTTTGTATGAAACTTAGACTGGCGGTCTTTGTACTGTAGCAACAAGGAACAAGGACTACCAAAAGGAACTAGGTAATAAAGATTGGGAAGTCGATTGTTGATCAACTCGTAACAAGTCTTGTTGTGCCTCTTCACAACCAGAACTCTGTTTAAGACGTGACAACCTGTATTAACGGCTTCTGCCCAGAAAGTGACAGGAAGCTTTGCATCCGACAGCATAGTCCTTGCAGTCTCAATCAGTGTTCTGTTCTTCCGTTCAGCAACTCCATTCTGCTGAGGCGTGTATGGTGCGCTGAATTCGTCACTGATCCCTTTCTTGAGACAGTAAAGCTCCATCAAATTATTCTTGAACTCAGTTCCATTGTCACTCCTTATCCTTCTAACTTTCAGCCTACAAAGAGATTCCAAGCTCAGGATTAAGTATTGAAGAATATCAGCAGTCTCGTCTTTAGTACCTAAAAAGTGCACCCAAGAAAAACGTGAGAAATCATCAGTTACTACTAGACAGAACGACTTACCTCCAATACTCCTGATACTTTTGGGGCCAAACAGATCCATGTGTAATAGCTCCAAAGGGGTATCAATAGGGTTTTGGAGCTTGGGCTTGTGAGACTTCCGTTACTGTTTGCCCCTTTTACAAGGAATAAGTCATCTGTAACGGTAAATCTCAGCTTAGGAACCCCGGTTACCAACCAATTTCGGACAAGATGATTCATTTTACGATATGAAATATGTCCGAGTTTCCTATGCCACAAGATAGAGTCAAGCTCTGTCGCTTTGGTAAGCAAACAGGTAGCAACTGATGAGGTGGTTGTTGCCACGCTCATATCGATCTGATAGGTGTCGTTTGTTCTTGGCGCTCTCATCAGGATCCAGTCTTCGGGAACTTCAAAACCAAGTTTGAGAATCAGGCATTTTGACTTGTCAAACATCACCGAGTACCCCTTATCACACATTTGGGAGACACTCAACAATTTATGCTTTAGCTGCTCGCAAAAGTTGACATTGTCAAAGCTGACACAACCGTTCAAAACCACGCCTTGACACGTGATGCTGCCGCCTTTTTCTCCGGCAAAGGCCACATAGCCGCCTCTGAATGGTTTAACATCTTGAAGCAAGGCCATGTTTCCTGTCATGTGTCGGGAGCATCCACTATCTGCATACCAGCGGTTAGAGATAGTACCCTTCGGACGTCCCTGCACGAGTAACAAAAGAATTAGTTAGATTTGGAGACCCAAGCCATTGTGGTCTTGGGTCGTCCATCTTTTTCAAAATAAACTACTTCCTTTAACTCACAGTCGTGATGACTGTTCAAAACAGATGAATCTTTTAAAGAATTAGGACTAGGAGATCGAGAAGTTTTGGATTTGGCAGTCTAGGATCTCTTCTGTTTCTTAACCGGAATAGGAGACTTTGGTTCAACAACAACAGGTGAACTAGTGGAAGCTTCACCTGATTGAACTGAAGTCAGCTGTTCTAGCTTTCTCAACCTCTTGTTCCTTCTCCTTCTCTATGGTTTAGAGAGTCTCACCACAAGTTTCTCACCAATATGTGTACTACCGGAGGTAGATACACAAGGTACAGCATGTTGCGTTACCTTTCTTGAAACAGATGCTTTAGTTTCAGATTTGATCTTAGGCTTTACCATCGGTTTGATTGGTGGTTTCACCACATTTTGTTTTGGATGTTTGGGAGGTTTCACTAATGGTGACTTAGGATAACAGCTGGTTGTGAAACAATAGGCCGTTTCCCTTGGATCTTTGAAGGACAGTTCACAAGAATGTGACTAACCAAGCCACGGTGAAAACAATTCCTCTTGTCTATATAAGTTCTCTTGTAAAGCTCATTAGATCTGGCCTTAGATAACTCAACATTATGAGCAGGAGGAGTTGGTTTATGAACATGAATCTGAACCTTTACAGTTTGGTTTTTGGGAGTATAGTATTTTTCCAAATTTTCTTTGTAACCAAGCCCATAGTGAGCTGAAAAAGCCTCTTTCTTTACTTGGTTAAGACTTTTATAACCCCCATAAAGCATTACCTTTAGTTTATCATTTGTTTCAATGATATCGGGTTCAGTTAAAATGCAATTATCACCATTAGTGATAATGTTTTTCTTTACTTTCTGTTCAGTTAACAACTCCTCAGATACTACTCCTTCAGGGTAAGTGTTAACCGACCCATCTTCAGAAGCAGTAACGAACTCCTCACTAGATGTGGAGTTAGCCATACTTGAGGATTCATCCTTTTTAGGGGAATCATCCTTATCAGAGAACTCATCTAGACAAGTGAGATCAATGTCTATTAAGCTATTGATAAACTTCCCGCTTACTGGTGGAGGAATGGCATTAGTACCCAGCCCTAACCCATTCATTTGTCTCACTACAGATTCGTAGTGTTCCACCACAAAACGAGAGTTTTTCAACTTCTCATTAGTACATTTTAACTGCAAGATCTCATTTTGCAGTTTGTTGATTTCGTTGTTTCGTTTTTCCAACCCCCTGTATGCAACATCTAAGTGAAGCTGTTGATCCCTTATTTTTAGATAATATTCACATTTTTCCTTTTTCAACGTTTCAATTGAATCTTTAAAATGTTTTTCGTTTTCTTTATAGTTTAGAGCTGCCATACTTAGGGGTTCGATTTTGTCTTGGAGCCTAGAATTTTCAAGTTTTAGCCCTAGACATTTAGAACATGAAATAACAGAAAAAGGATTAGAGTCTACCTCAGAAGATGAACTTGTTGCTTCTCCAATGGCCACGAGAGCAACAGTAGTAGTTGATTCCTCTTTCTCTGCTGCAGAAGCTTCCTTTTCTTCAGCTTCCTTCTCTTCCTCTGTAGCAGCCTTAGTAGACTCTTCTAGGTCAGCCATAGAAGCTTCCTTTTTCTCCGCTTCCATCATTTCCATGATCTCAGCCATGAGACCATTCTGTGTTTGTGCAATGATGGCATCTTCTAGATGAACACCCCAATCAAAGCTTTCGTCCTATTGAGCTACCAGTGCATTGGACGTTCCACCTTGGCTTTGAGTGTGGTGGTTTGAGTTGTTGTGGCCATGGCTGTTTCCTTGGCTAGGTTTGGTAAAACTAGAAGCCGGTGCTCTGTCTTTCTGACACTCACGAGAAAAGTGTCCAAAATTTAGACACTTATAGCATTTGGCCTTAGATTTGTCAAACCCGACCTTGGCATTAGGATGCCCGCCAATAAACTTTCTTCCTGTTCTGTTCAGGAAACGCTTGGCTCTCCTCAATAGCATGGCCATATTCCATTGAATATCCATGTCCTCCATGTCATCAGGATCCACTTGATTAAAATCTTCTTCATTCGTCTCGGGAATCTATAAGCTTGCCACCTATGAAATTCTCATACGCAAGCATACAAGATGATAATAGTGCTACATGATCTTCAGCTATTCTGGCTATAGCTGATTGGTTAGCTGAGGACATAGCAGGAGGATTTCTTGAGGTATGTTGATGATGAGACCCCAACCCTGATCCAGATGCATAGCATGCATGACCACCACAACCGTTTGAGTGGTCTTCATCAGTAGAGTATCTAGTGAAAAGGGCAATTCCAGAGCCCGATGACTTGGATGTAGAAGTCGTCCCATGATACATAGAAGGGTCTTGTATCTGAGGTCTTCCTGAGCTCTCCTTTCTTTTTAGGTTCATGTCATGAGCTTGAACCTTTCCTATTGCCTCCTCTACTGTCAACTCATAGAATTTTGGATTTTCCTTCATTAGGGTTGTGTACATCTTAAATTTGGGTGGCAAAGCATCCAAAAACTTTTCCACCATCTCTTCATCTGGATACCTGAGTTCAAAAGCCTTCAACTCAGTCTGTAGATGATAGAATCTAGAGATGAGGTCATCTAAAGATTCGTTCTCTAAAAATCTGAAGCATTCAAACTGCTTTCGGAGTAGATCCCGCTTACTCTTCTTGATATCACTATTTCCTTCGAATCTTTTCTGTAAAGCTTTCCAAAGATCCTTGGAATTGTCATAACCTCGGAAACTGTGGAACAATTCCCGAGTTAATGCCATAGTGATTGAACCAAGTGCCTTCTTTTCTCGACCATAAGCTTTCTTTTCTTCGTCAGAAAGTTTAGAGATAGGTTTGGGCATGGTTTCATCAAGATAGATGTGTGTGGGATGCTTGTATCTCTCAAGGATTGGTATCCATAGCGATGAATCGGTATAAGAAATGTAGTGCTCAAAACGTGCTTTCCAATTAGAATAATCGTTTATGTTCACCAACTTTGGCGGTTTTTGTGGTGTACCGATCTCATTATCATAGTTTAAAAGGTTTCCTAAATTCTGAAGATTCGACATAGTGAACACTTAGTCAAATTTCAGAAAAATCAGACACAGCTGCGCACTTGATTTTGGCCTTGCGCACTTGAGAAATGGTCTTGCGTATTTAGTTTTGCTCTTGCGTACTTGATAAGTACGCAGGATTAAATGATAAGTATGCATGTTATAACTTAAGTTCGCACAAGATCAGTCTTGCACACTTGTAAGTACGCAGGAGATTACTCTTGCGTATTTAGTAAGTACGCAACAAAACTGTACTTTTTGCCAGAAATGGTAAGTACGCACAACACCTTTTCATCAACTCTCACCAAACTATTCCGGTCACTGGAAAATCGCCGGAGATGGTAAAAATTGGACTGATGAACAATGCAAATGAGCCAGAGGGTCAGAAACTTGTTTCTAACCAAACTTTGATGCTCAAAACACTCAAATACACAACAAAAATCAGTTTTTTGAGCGATTTTTGCTTCTAAAATAGTGCTCAAGAGCTACCCCTATTTTATCACAAAAATACCTCTTTTTGCTTGTAAAAACTCGATAGAAACTCTCCAAACTCACTCACAACACTCGAAATCAGGAGCAATAGCTCTGATACCACTTGTAGGTCCCTCGGGTGTGGCGGATCGTCACATGCAAGTGGGTCTACTAGTCGAACCAGGTGCGGAATGCCCGTGACTAGGTGGAGAGTCAAACTAAACAAAGTAAACCGACAAGATAAACACTTTAAACATTCTTTGTATTATAAACACTTGAAGGTTACAGAGAGAAGTACTGAGATTACACTTCGCGTATTTGCAACTATGACTGCGTACTTAACTTCTGTCAACCTATCCTATTTATACAAGACCTGATGCCTGCGCATTTAGCAAGTGCACAGGGCATAATGCTCTTGCGTACTTAACAAGTACGCAAAGGTATTCTTGCGTACTTGCTAAGTTCGCAGGAGCTTTCTGTATGTGCGCAAAACACTTGGAGAAAAATGCAACATTCAATATGTAAAAGTAACTACAACTCGATAAACTAATACATAAAGACTCTTACATACAAAGACAATTACAAACATTAAAGTACAAACTAAGACTCTATCTATACAGAGTGTTTGTCACAGGAAAGTGCTTCAACAACCTATGTCCTAGACATGAGTGTTGGAACCTAGTAGTCCATCGAATTGTAATTCTTCAGAGCCGTGAAGCTGCTATTGCCCAATATATAAGAGCGTTGAGGGCAAGAGATCATAGAAGACAAGAGCAGCTAGATCAGCAACAAATTCAAATCAATCAATTTCAAGGCATTGTACAAGATTTGTTAAAGCATCTCGGAATGTCAATTCAAGGCAATGTTGAAATCCCTCAACCCAGTACTGAAGCAAACAAAGATAGTTTGAATCAAGAAGGACCTTCATCTGATCCACAAAAAGACAATACACAAAATTGTTGATATTCTTTAAGTTCACATGCCCCAAACGTCTATGCCACAAGTAAGACTCAAAATCAGTGGCCTTTGACAATAAACATGACACATTCACGGGTGATGAATGATCATTCATATCCACCACGTATGTGTTAAAACTTCGAGGGGCTCTCATTAGAATCATATCTTTAGGAATTACAATTCCAGGTTTTAGAAATAAGCACTCTTTGGCAGTAAAATAAACTGGAATGTCTTTATCAAAAACTTGTGACACACTCAACAAATTGTATTCAAGTCGGGACACATAATTCACTTTCTCGAGAGTAATAAGGTCATTTGACACAGTTCCTTGACCAGAAATTTTACCACCCTTATTGTCTCGCGCAAAATCTACAACCCCTCATGATCAGAATGGACCGGATTAGTTCTTTGATGCGGAAGTTATCTTTAAAACTTTTGATCAGAAATATTCAAAAGGTTGAAGTAATGTGAGTTCTTCAGGCACAACTGATGAGACTTCAACAAGTCTTAATCAGAATTATAATGATTTCATGATTGATCCTCAACCTGTAAGAGTTCAAATTAAAAATTCAGAGGTCATTTCTTCATCAACACAGACTAAAGAAGTACAAATTGAAAATTTAGAGAGTGAAGTAATTTCTGAAGCAGCTCAACATGTTAATGATGATCATGTCACTCCAGATGTTCAGCAAGAAGATTTCGTTTCTTCTGATAATCAAGTTGATCAACAAACTTCTCCGAGTGTTGGTGAATCTATCAATAACTCATTTGATGTCAATATTACAAATTTGCCTGAGACGACTCAAGTAGAAGATGTTCCAACTCACTGAATCAATTATGTGCATCCTGTTGAAAATATTATTGGATCAGTTAAGGATGGAGTGAAAACCAGAAGCCAATCAGGAACTATAAAAATCTGTTTGTATTCGTGTTTTTTATCTCAAGTGGAACCCAAAAACGTCACCATCGCTCTTTAAGATGCTAATTGGATTGAAGCGATGCAGGATGAACTTTTACAGTTCAAGAAACTTAATGTCTGGCACTTGGTGGATTTTCTAGAAGGTAAGTATCCAATTGGTACTAAGTGGGTATTTCGGAACAAAAGAGAAGATCACGGGATTGTTGTGCGCAACAAAGCTAGATTGGTTGTGCAAGGTTTTTATCAAGAAGAGGGTTTGGATTATGATGATGTTTTTGCACCTGTGGCCAGAATTGAAGCTATCAGAATTTTTCTAGCTTATGCTTCGTATATAAAATTCAAGGTGTATCAAATGGATGTGAAAACCGCATTTTTATACGGGGTGGTTAAAGAGGACATTTTTGTGAATCAGCCACCAGGATTTGAAGATCCTGAGCACCCGTTTCAAGTTTACAAGCTGGATAAAGCGCTTTATCGTTTGCATCAGGCACCTCATGCTTGGTATGAAACTCTATTCATGCATCTAGTTACAAATGGTTTTTCACGAGGAACAATTGACAAAACCTTGTGTCTAAAGAAGTTTGGAGATGATCTGTTGCTGGTTCAAGTTTATATGGATGACAATATCTATGGTTCGATGAATGAGAATTTGAATAGAGAATTTGAAGGTGTCATGAAGCTGAAATTCGAAGTGAGTCTTACGGGTCGGATGCAGTTTTTCCTTGGTCTACAAGTAAAGCAATCAGAGTCGGGTATACTCATTCATTAGGCGAAGTATATCAACGATATCTTGACAAAGTTTAATATGAAAGACTGTAAAGCTTCTTCTACTCCCATTGCTCCACATGAACCTCTCTCTCTCTGGATCCAATCGGAGTTGAAGTTAATCGGAAGTATTACCGCTCCATGATCGGATCTCTTATGTACTTAACTGCGAGTCGACCAGACATCATGTTCGCTTACGCTAGTGTGCTAGATATCAAGCGTCACCCCGAGAATCTCATGAGATTGTTGTCAAGTGGATTCTGCGTTATCTGAAAGGCCGTGTCAATCTTGGTCTTTGGTATCCGTCAGAGTCTGATTTTAATCTGTATGCTTTTACTAACAGTGATTATGGAGGTTGTGGTTTAGATCGTAAATCTACATCTGGTGGATGTCAGTTTTTGGGGGAGCGATTGGTGTCATGGCAGTGCAAGAAACAGACGAATATCTCCACATCAACTACTGAAGCTGAATACACAGCTGTCTCAAGCTGTTGTTCTCAAGTAATCTGGATTAAGCATCAACTCTTGGACTTCGGGATAAATTTCATGGACACACCCATTTTTTGTGATAATGAGGCCGTGCTTGGCATTGTGAAGAATCCAATTCAACATTCCAAAACCAAACACATTGCGACTAGGTTACATTTTATTCATGATTATTTCGATAATGGCTTGATAAAGGTGGTCCACGTTGATACGTTAGAGTAGAAAGCCGATATTTTTACAAAAGCTTTTTCAACTGATCGGTTTAACTCTCTTGTTGAAATGTTGGGGATGATTTCTTTTTTAGGACAGTTTTGTGTTAAAATAAAATAAAAAAGAAATAAAAAATAAAAAAAATAAAAAATAATACTAAAAATTGTTAAATAACATCTGATTTTGATTAAAAGACCACATTTGTTCCACAAAAAGATTTTTCATTTAGTGATAAAATTGTGTTGTGTTAGTATCGTGTTATGTTTACTGTTTGTTTTGATCTTACATTAATTGTGTTTAGTTAAATAAAGTACATCACAATTTTAGGGGGAGAATAAAATAAAATAAAAAATAAAAAAAATAAAATAAGTGATAGTACTTTGGTTGTTTGTGAGTATTTCTGTTGAGTTGATATGATATTGAAAATTGTGCTGATCCTGATAAAAGTTGAAAATGTGAGTGATTGACGTGCATATAGGACATGATAGTATATTTGTGTGCTGAGCTTATGCATGAATTGGATATGATGGTGACATCGGTTACAATTATTGATGTGTCGGTAGACTCTGCATGTAATAAATTAGGCGATATTTGTGTGACTAACTAAATTACAATCTTTGTGTTTTACCCACATGGAATATCGATTGTTTCATCATTCGAATGCTAGGTGAATCTAGACATGCCATGAGACCAGGATCTTGATTTCTTAGCACAATTTTTTTGCTCTAGTTCCTATATCCGTCAAATATATAATCTAGAGTTAAACAACTTTTACACAGCTGATGGTTCTGGTGAAAATCTCGGATGGAAACCAGGAAGTCAGTCTGTTTGCCGTTGATTCAGTTTCTGAATTCATTGTATATCGAGATAACAGTTGGATACCCGCTACCCGAATCTTCTGATTCTTTACAAATCTCTAATTCATATGAATCTATCTGATTCTCTGTCTATACACATATACTCATATGAAGAATTCATGACTCCATATATATCATTCATCTCATTCACATACAGACCAAGACATTTTATTCTATACTTCAAATCCACTTGGATTATTTTTCTATGCTAAGAATACTACCTTCATGCTGGTGATTGGATCATGATCTAGTGAAACCTTACATTATGTCTTACTTCATTCCATCTCGATTGTGGGATACACATTGTATTGATTAAATCTTACCTTAATCATCAGACGGTATTTGCTGAAATATGAGGCATGAGTTTATGTGGATACATATATTCACAATCGATGTTGAATTGTATAGATCTTGATTTGATATGAAGTGTAATGAGACAGTGTGCATTTATGATCCTATGTCAATTTCAGTTCACCAAAAAAGAGAAAAGTAAAAGATCATATAAAAGTGTGAAATTCAATAAGTGATGTTCATATGTTGTGGTTCATAGTTCTGTATTGTAAATAAAGTTGATCTTATATCTCTATACATGTTCTGATATGTTTAGAGTGTTTGTGTCATAAAAGTCAAGTGTGTTGTTATGTTTTGTTCTTGTGTGTTAGAAAATACCATGTGATGTGTTACTTGAGTGTTATAAAGTGCTACAGAGTTATATTTGTTGTTTAGCATGTATAAAAAATTGTTCAAAAACATTTTGGAACAGGTCTTAATGATTTTGTTATCGGATTGTTGATAAAAAGCTAAAAATTTCAATAAGTAAAAAGTTTTTGAATGAAAAATGTGTCCGAAATCTACTTCGATCGAAAAGTCGGGTTCGAAATGTGTTTTCGTCCGAAATCTCAGAAGGTGTATATACAATTTTTTGATCGAAATCTGTTTACCGCCATTGTTGAGTTTTCGAGCTTGATTCAGAATTCATCCGAGTATTTTGTTTTCGTGCGGAATCTTCAAGATGTGCGTGAATCGTCACGACATTGAGTTTTTTTGACATCAAGGTATGATTTTTTGACTCATATATTAAGATAAGATAGATCCATGGACCTAGATTTGATAGATATTAAATTGTTCGAAATCTTAGTTGAATGGTCCGAAATCTTGTTTGAATGGATCGAAATTGTTTTCGGATGGAAATGAAGAGTCAGACTCCGATTTATCCGAAAAAGATTTCGATCGAAATGAGTTTTTGATAGTGGGTTTTTCGTTCGAAATCTCTGGAGTTGGATTTTTCCTGAAAAATTGTGTTTTCATTCGAAAAGGTTTTTGAACATAGATGTTTTCGACCGAAATCTTTTTAGTTGGAATTTTGGATATTTTGAGTTTCCGATCGAAAAAGATTTTGAGCAGGACTTTTCGTCCGAAATCTTTGAAGTTAGGAAATTTTTCAGGATTTCTGACATTTGAACTTTGTGTTGTGCAGTTATGAATCGTTTAAAGTTTGACGCAGGGCACAACATTTGTGCTTGTTTGACTTCAAGAACAAGGAAGTCTAGAGGCTATGAAGAAATTGTTCGTTTCTTGAACAAGTCAAGGATTTTAAACCGCAATATCAACACAAGTGACTGTTTATGAAGCTCATATTCGAGAATTTTGGGATAACGTTGAATATCGTCATGTCAACAAGAACATTTGGATTGAAAGTACTGTGGGAGGAAAGAAGATTAAAGTTGATGAGCAAGTGATACGGGAAGTGTTGAACTTTAGATACAATGTTAATTTTCCCTACAGAATCAGTTATACTCGAGTTTCACAGATTATCCAAACCATGGGTTATGAAGGTTATTTTCCAAGGAGACAGGTTACTAAGACCTTGTTAGGGAAGCAGTGGAGATATCTGGTGCATGTCTTCATTCATTGTCTAGGATCGAGGACTAGTGCGTTCGATCAAATCAGTGAAGTATTCAGCTGTGCTCTAGTTTGTCTAGCAACTCACTGAAGATTCAATTTCTCAAGGATGATATTTGAGGCGATGATAAATAGTTTTGTGGGGCCAAGGCAAAACAACAAATTCTTGTTATATCTGAGGTTTTTACAAATGATCATCAACACATTGTTACTGGATCTACCGAATGATGGAGTTGAATTGCCACTTGAACATATGTCGGAAACCATATTCAGTAGCATGAACACAATCAGAAAGAAAAGCAAGTTTTCAGGAGAATTGACTCCTTTATTTGCAAACATGCTTGAAGAAAATCTTGATCCAGAGTTTGGAGTTAATGATGAAGTTGATGATATCTTGAGTAGTGGCGTAGAAGATAATGAAGGCGATGATGATAATGATGGAGATGAAGGAGGTGATGGTGGTGCAGTATAAGGTAATGTCAAACAAGAAGGTGAACAACCTGTTAATAATCAAGTACCGAAAGCTGAAACTGAGAATGAAGTTCCTATAGTTGAAGAGTCAGCAGGTGTAAAGGAAAATGATCAAGATAAACAAGATGGTTCAAGTTTAAATGTGAATGAACCAGTGATTGTTCCAAGAGAAGTTCAAAGTGATACTCATGTTGAAACATCTGAAGTTGAAGCAACTGCAACAACAACTCCAGTCAAAAGAAAAGAAGTTGAAGCTAAACGGACCATGCCTTCTAGACCTCCTCCGTCTAAGGGTATCGTGATCAAAGAGCCTAAAAAGAAGAGAAAAAAGACAATGGCACAAAGGTATACATGCAAAGGCAAGGCAAATGCAAGGTAAAGGAAGTTCCAGAACCTGTGAAGCAAAAGAGTTCTAAAGATTACAACTTAATAGATGAAGGGTTTGCAAATTATGCAACACAAGAAACGGCTAACATAGTAAGTCAGTTGAAAACTAAAATTGTAAATCTTCAGAGCCGTGAAGCTGCTAGTGCCCAAGAGATAATAGAAGAAAAGAGCAGCTAGATCAGCAACAAATTCAAAATAATCAACTTCAAGGCATCTTACAGATTTGTTAAAGCATCTCGGAATGTCAATTCAAAGCAATGTTGAAATCCCTCAACCCAGTACTGAAGCAAACAAAGATAGTTTGAATCAAGAAAGACCTTCATCTGATCTACAAAAAGACAAAGCTCCAAATGATGATGAAGTTGTGTTTAGATCACAAGCTATGATCGACGTTGATTTTTTAATTAATCAGCAAGGTGAAGGTATGAAAATAAATGATGAAGAAAAAGAGAAGGAAGAAGAGAAAGAAAAGGAAGAAGAAGAAGAAGAGGAGGTTGTTATAACTAACATCAAGAAGAATGATAAAGATCCATCAGATGATGATGACAGTAGCAGTAGTAGTTCTGATATTGGTGGTGGTGGATGAAATAATAATAATTCAAGTGATGAAAATGATTCAAATAAAGTTTATGAGAAGTATGAATATGAAGAAAAACAAACTTATGTCGAAAACGATGGAAATGTAATTGGGAAGATGGATAAAGTTATGGATGAAAGAATACCATTCAGTGAACCAACAGAAGAAAAGACTACAGATGAAGCTCAAACAAATTCTACTACCAAGAGGGAGGTATATGATAAATGTTTGCGGTGGAAAACAAATGAAACTCCATCTATTGTGGAGAAAGTTACTCAAAAGATAAGAAACCCTGGAGAAAGTTACTCAAAAGATAAGAAACCCAAGGAAGGCACTGACAGGGTAGATTCTAGGATGGAAATATGACAGTGAGAAGAAGATGTATGTAATCAAGAGGGTTGATGGGGATATTCAATATTTTGTTACAAGTCACAAGCTGCAGACATTGCCGAGATGGGACATCAGATATTTAAGTCATCTTAAATTGCTCAATCAATCAAACTGCACACTTGCTTCTAATTTTGAGAAATTCTTGAGAAATCAGTGTGAACAAGATAGTTTTACTTCATTCCAGCAGCAAATTCCAAAATGTGAAAAGATCAAGAAGAAATACAGATCAAGTGCTCAAAGAAAGTTTAGATACATAGTTAAACCGGCTGATATGGTGACGACTGTGTACATTCCTGAGAGGAAGGAGAGCTTTATCATTGATTTTGACAAATGTTTTTATGATTCCAAGACACATGAAGCTGTTATTCAACAGAGAGGATTACCAGAATTCAGAGTCTTTGACCCTATGGATCTTTTCAGTTTGTCTGATGAAGATCTCAAGATTCTGTATTACAATACGATCCAATGTGACATGAGCACGATGATAAAGAATGAGGCAAAGCTGTATATGGGGGTTGTTGCTAGATGTTTGTTGATGAGAGCAGAAGCGAAGATAAAAAAGAAGTGTTTGCAGGATCTGGATGCCAAGAAAGTCAAGATAGAGACCAAGCCTGATGCCGACAAGACAGAAGACTTGTAATTCAATGGACTAGGGGGAGATTGTTGGAACCTAGCAGTCCATAGAATTCAAGTTCTGTCGAAAAAGTTTTCGGACGATAGAGTTTTTGGACGAAGACTTTGTACTATATATATGTCTTGTTTTGAATTATGTTTAGAACTAGAACTTGGTAGAACTTTGATTGTAACCAGTAATTGTCTTTTGATTGTAATCAACAATCTTATCATCAATACAAGTAAAGCATTTGTGAACACCTCGTTCATATGGCGTTTTATTCATTCTTCGGAGTTTGATTCGTCGGTTTCAATCTCGTTATATCTCCGATTGTTTTCGCCTTTCCTGGAGATATTCAGTGTTTGGATAGCTTAGAATATAGCAGATCGGGAGGACTAACAATGAGTGTGGCTACTACGATGGATTCAGTTTCTACATGTTTACTCTCCAAAGCGTTTGAATCTGACTATATAATTTGGCATCAGAAGCTAGCGCACATCAATTTAAGAAAAAGGAATTACTTGGTGAAGAATGATTTAGTAACTGGTGTTCCAAAAGTGAAGTTTTCTGTGGCTGATGACTGTATACCTTGCAAGAAGGGGAAGCAGCACAGAAAATCCCACAAATCAAATAAACAAAATTCAATTGTTACTCCTTTGGAGCTTCTACATATGGATTTGTTCGGGCCAATAAGTATTCAAAGTATTGGAGGAAAATCGTATTGCTTGGTGGTAACTGATGACTTCTCACGATTCTCATGGGTCAAGTTTTTGGCAACAAAAGATGAAACAACTGAGAATGTTTAGTTCTTGATTATTGGCTTGGAGAATCTATTCAAGCAAAAAGTTAGGCGTATTAGAAGTGACAATGACACTGAATTCAAGAACAACAAGATGGGATTCTTTTGTTTACAGAAGGGTATTCATCATGAATTTAGCGCACCAAATGTTCCTCAACAGAATGGTGTAGCTGAGCGAAAGAACAAAACATTAATTGACACAACGAGAACTATGCCTGCAGATTCTAAGCTTCCAGTCACTTTCTAGGCCGAAGATGTGAATACTGCTTGTCATGTCCTTAACCATGTTCTGACCGTGAAGCGACACAACAAGACGTGTTATGAGCTGTTAAACAACCGAAAGCTTATTTTGGACTATCTTCTACCTTTTGGGAATCCGTGTACTCTTCTGAAGACTAGGAATGTTGCTACAAAGTTTAGCGAAAAGGCCATCGAATGGATTTTTCTTGGATATGTAGCCAATTCGTTGAATAAACAAGTGTATAACAAGGAATCAAGACAGGTCGAAGAATGGTTCCATAACGATTGCTCGGATCGTTCTATTCCTCAGAAGGCAGTTCGTCCAGAGTGGGTATTTTATTATGACAGTTTGTTTAAGTCTTTCAATTTTGATCCTAAGTTATCTGATGAAGGTGTTACATTGTTATATGAGTCATGCAATGGTGATCAAGATTGCGGTTTTACAGCAAGATCAGCGATTCCGTTATCAGTTCCATCAACAACCCCTGATTCAAACGTTGCATCTTGTTCGGGTACTCATGAAACAGATAGTGATGACGATGAGGCGATATTTCAAGATTCTTTAACTGATCCTTTGATCGTTGATGATTCGTCTACATCTACACAAATTCTAGGGGAGATTTCTTCTAATCTAGATCAATGGATCATACAAGTATCTCAAGTTGTTACTCCTCAAGTGGAGACTACACAAGTTGAAGTATTACCTGTTCCTGAGGTTGCTTCCATTAAAGAGCTAAAAGATCATCTGGTGACGAATATCATTAGGAATTTGCAATATGGAGTCAAAACTCGCTCTATAATTGAAAATACTTGTTTATATTCTCATATTAAGGATACTGGAGTACTTGATGTTTGCTCACATTCTTGTTTTATTTATCAGATCAAACCAAAGAACGTAGAAATGGCGTTACAAGACAATAATTGGATTAAGGCTATGCAGCAGGAGCTGGGTTAATTTGATAAATTGAATGTCTGGAATCTGGTTGATCTTCCAAAGGGAGTGTATCTGAACGGCACAAAATGGGTCTTTAAATGTAAGAAAGATGATAAAGGTGTCGTGGTGAGGAATAAAGCAAGGTTGGTCGTCCAAGGGTTCAATCAACAAAAAGGAATAGATTACATTGAGGTGTACGCACCTGTAGCGAGGTTGGAAGAGATCCGGTTGTTTCTGGCTTTTGCTTCCTTCAAGGGGTTTAAAGTTTATCAATTGGCAGTCAAGAGTGGTTTCTTGTATGGAAAGGTTAAAGAAGAAGTGTACGTTTGTCAGCCACCGGGCTTTGAATATCTATTACATCCTTTGAGAGTGTTCAAGCTAGATAAAGCTTTATATGGACTTCATCAGGTGCCCAGAGCTTTGTATGAAACGTTGTCTCAGCATCTTCTGGACAATGGTTTTATTCGTGGCCAAATTGACTCAACCTTGTTAATAAAGAAAGCAGGGGGAGATTACCTGATGGTTCAGATTTACGTGGACGATATTATATTTGGTTCAACAAATGATGAGTTATGCAAAAAGTTTGAGGGAGTCATGAAATCGAAGTTTGAAATGTCTGCTATGGGAGAGTTGTCCTTTTTCTTAGGGTTGCAAGTTAACCAAAAGGAAGATGGCTTCTTTATTCAACAGTCTAAGTACGTAAACGACAACTTGAGCAGGATCAAGATGGAAGACTGTACCCCATATGACACACCGATCCCAGTGAATCACAAGTTAAATCCAAATCAAGAAGGGAAGGATATTGACAATCGATTGTACAGAGCTATGATCGGACCCCTCATGTATCTTACTGCGTCAAGGCCAGATATAATGTTTGCCGTGTGTTTCTGTTCCAGATTTCAAAAGAAACCGAAAGAATCTCATCTTATTGCAGTAAAAAGGATAATCCGGTACCTGAAAGGGAAACCGAGACTAGGAATTTGGTTTCCTCATGGATCTAATTTTGATTTTGTTGCATATACAGATTCTGATTTTGGAGGTTACTGCTTGGACAGGAAGTCTACAATAGCTGGTTGCCAGTTCCTTGGTAATCGGCTTGTATCATGGCAGTGTAAGAAGCAGACCATAGTCTCAGTTTCAACAAGTGAAGCAGAGTACATTGCAGCTTCCAATTGTTGTTCACAAATTTTGTGGATCCAACAACAATTAAGAGACTACGGTTTGAACCTTACATGCACCCCCATGTTCATAGATAGCAATGCCACTATGTCCATTAATAATAACCCTGTCAAGCACAATAAAACTAAGCACATTGAGACAAGGTACCATTTTATTCATGATTGTGCAGATAAAAGGTTGATTGAGCTGGTGAAAGTGCATACTAATGACAACTTTGCTGACCTTTTCACTAAGGCATTTATTTGGACTCGCTTTGAGTTTCTGGTAAAAATGATCGGAATGATCAATCCCGAATAAAAGTTTTTAAAAACTTTTTTCATGGAAGTTTTTATTTTGTTTTATTTATTTCTTTTAGCATAATTTTACTGCTTTATTACTTTCATGTTTTTATTCTACAGTCAAAAAGTTGTTATTTATAAAAATTCAAAATAAATTTGAAAAAGATAAAATCAACATCACTTGAAGTTAGAGAAGAAATGATAGTACATCAGTAGACGATCACACATATGACCATAGAATGACTACTTGGTTTCTGTATTTATGCTCAAAGTTGTGTTTATATGATTTGATCTAAACTTCTTAGTTTACATAAACAAGAAATGATAGCTTCATGACTGCTTAATATTACACACACACACACACATATATATATATATATATATATATATATATATATATATATATTATAATTTGGATATCTACATGTAATTTGAATTGTTAGTAGGCTAGAAGCGTGTTTAGACTATTAGTAGTGTGTAAACATAAAGATCTATGTCACAATCGTGATTTGAACCCATATTATGGCGGGTGTGTGAGTTAAAAGATCATTATCAGATACAGAATATGAGGCTTTAAGAATTTCATGAGACCAGTATCGGATTATGTTGATTAGCATAATTTTTCGGTTCACTTCAATACCCTTGTCCCGAAAAACATGCAATGTGATGTTGAACTAAGATATGTCTTGATAACATTTGTCAAGCATATACTAGCCCTTGAATCAAAATCACTTGATTATCCTGATTCATTGAAAAGATCCAGATAACAGTTGGACCATATTACCCTGGATTATTGAATCGATCGATTCTTTATTCAATCTTTCATCTGTTACTATATTTCATTGAGAATCATCAAAGCCAAACCAATCTATATGAATCATTCGATTATGAATCTTTATGATTCTTTATATCCTTCGGGATCTGCTTCTTTTCCTGTGCTAATTGATATAATTTCATCCTAGAGATTGATACACATATTTTATTGCACAAAGTCTCATATGTCTTGAAGATAGTGCACATTTACTTTATGTTGGCATACTTGTGGGGTACACATTCTTTCATATAAATGGTATTAACTCACAAGAACGTGGGATAAATACGCTTGTAGTTTCAAATATTATAATAATGACAACTTGAATTCACATGTAGTGTATTACAAATTAAGTACGAATATTTTAGCATGTCATGATCTGATCTTGTTTACTTTGAAATTTATCGCGTATTATTTCATAATCTTTTAAAAGGAAATATTTGATAATTCTGAGAGTTGTGAATTGTAATTACACAGAATACCATAGGTCACCCTTAGATCTTCTAGGAATTTTATATCTGATATGTGTGTGATTCATCAAAGATACTGATATGATGTTCTTACTAGTGGTGACTTGAACAAAAATATGTGTTTTCAGTACTTGTATTTCATTTTGTACAAATAAAAACCAAAAGTATATGATTTCAGTTTATACAGATAAAAATCAAAAAGATTTTATTTTTGTTTACTGCTTTATTTCATTGGAAAAATCCAAAAAGATTTTAAGTGTGTTTTAGCATAATGTTTCAAAAAAAAATATATGTTGGTTATTTGATAGTTCGTCTTATTAAAAATCCAAAAATATTTTCTTTTTTGCTTCCATGAGAATTTTTATTTTATAAATGTTCGGGATTGTATCTCTTACACGTTCAAGTTGGAAAGAAGAAAGATCGTGAGTTTGAAAGTTTCATTTGAAAAGTTCAAAATTTTCTATGTTTGGAGACTTGGCTTAGTTCGCCTGGGAGCGAACTTAATAAGTTCGCCTGTTTTAGTGAACTTAAACAGACGGTATAAAATGCACAATATAGTGAACTTGATTCTAGACCTTTTATCTCTGACCTAGCGAACTTGTGTGGCGAACTTATTTGAACGTTGTGCGAACTTACTAGTTTTCAAATTTTTGTTGTTGGGAGGTGTTTTCTTCATTAGATTATCATTCTATTTGATCTTGCAATTCATTTGAAGGTAAATCCACTCGTTTCCATCCAATAATTTGATCATAATTTGAAAATTTTAAGGGTTTGAGTTACGGGTTGTTAACAGGATGTGTTTGTGCTGCGTTTGTGTGTTTAAATTGAAATTGACGGTACATTAGTCCTTATCGGTGCTTATGTGACAATTTTCATTGTTTACTTGATCGTGTTATCATCGGTTTTGAGTCTTGAATTGTTTGTCTGAAGTTTTTGAGCCTTAGCGAACTTGCTCAGGCGAACTTATTAAGTTCTCCTATTGCACTCTAAGCGAACTTAATAAGTTCGCCACAGGGGATAGTACTTATTCTAGACTTGGCAAATTTTTCTGTTGAATTTTTTTAAACTTTGTTTTAGTTTTATTTTCTTTGTTATTTTAATGCTAAGTCTAACAAATTCTATTCTTTTACAGATGGATCGTCATGTGGAGTACAAGCATAATCAAGTTGCACTTCTTGATCCAGAGCTACCCGAGGCTATGAACTACATAGAGATAATCACATTTCTTAATAGATCAAGAATCAGGGTTGCCTTATCTTCTAATCCCGTTATTAGTTTGTAATATATTAAACAGTTCTGGGATACAGCGGTACAAGACTGTGAAGTAAATCCTAATGTGATTCGTGCAACCATCAACAATCAACCTCTAGCCATATCCGTGGAAACTATTAGGGAATCTTTATCATTGGGAGGAGATAATACTGATCCAATCATGCTTCCTTCTACTCTTATCAAAGGATGTTTTCATCGTATGGGCTACCGAGGTAAAGCTAATGATTCCCAAGCTAGGAAGGGAGGATTTGTCGGTCAATGGATATATTTTATGCATGTGATTATAAAATGTTTGTCTCCTAGAAAGGCGGGTACCGATGGGTTGAAGTCATCTCTTCAGGCTGCTATGGTGGCACTGACTCTGGACAAATGATATAATTTTGCCTTATATATCTATAAAGAGATTATAGCACAGATTAATCTGCCAGAAGGGCAAGGCTTTATCATGTATCAAAGATTTCTGCAGGTTATTATCAATCACTTGATACCTGAGTTGCCTCTAGTTGGACAAAGTCTTACTCTCACTCCAATGACAAAGAGGATCTTTACTGATTGTAATAATGTCAAGAGAGAGAATCTAGCTTTGATTCCAGTTCCTACTCCAATATTCGGGCACATAATTAATCCTAATCATGTTGCACCTGCCAATGATAACTGGATCAATCATGATGAACAACAACAACCAACACAAGTACACCAGCAGCAACAACAACCACAACAACCTCAAGTTCCTTTACCACAACATGTTCAAGTTCAAGATCCTGTACAGCAAGAACACCAAGTAGAACAACCTGCTCAAGTTGCACAAGTTGATCCTGTTCAAGCTGATGATCAAGTTGATAATGTTGATGAAGATGTGAATGTAAATGATGATGTTAATGTACCTTCACATCCACCACAACAAGAGAATGTGCAAGCATAGACTACCAGTACAAGCTCTAGTAGTTCAAGTAAAGAAGAAGGGGGAGATAAAGATAAGGAAGTTGATTCAGAAGAGACTAAACTTGATTTTGGTTCAGATCATTATGCGCAATTAGATAAGAATCCAAGAGTTCCTAAAAAGACTCAAGGTAGAAAGAAATCAATGCCAAGACGCAAGTCAGTCCGAGGTCATCCTTTCGGATCTGTACTTGGCAAGAGAAGCTTGAGAGACGAATCATCTGACTCGGAGTATGTACCTGACTCTCCGAAGGACAAAAAGAAAGTAGCTAAGACAGCTCAGGCTAGTCAAGCTGATTAATATGTAGCTTTTGTTGATTCTTTATTAGTTACTCTGTCACCGTCAACACAAACTACCCCGTCAGTTCCAAAGCAAACAATTCAAGCTGAACCGTCATCGTCTACTGATACAACTAAACAAATCAAAGTTCTAGAAACTAGAGTTGCTTGTCTAGAAGCTCATGTAGAAGGATTGCAAGGACAGATTGATGTGCTTCAAGCTACTGATATGGAGAGACATGTTGAAATACAATCAAAAAATTGTCAGTTAGCCGAAATGTAAATCTTGATTTCTCAACTTATAGAGCGTATTAACGCTCAGGGGGAGATGGCTAATACTAATGATACTTATCACAGAGTTGAGGTTCAAAGAAGAAATAATGATGACGACGATGAACCTAATGCAAGAGATAAAGGTGAGCGTCAACACGCTGATGTGACACCGATATCTTTAGCTCAGGGGGAGTCAACAGATCTACAAGGTGACAAGTCAACTGATAAAGAACTGTCTAATGTTGAAGCTATGGATTTGTTAGATAATTCAGCATTCTTTGAGGATTACGAAAGTGATGAAAATGATAAGATCGAATGTTTGCTCAATTTAGATGACCTAAGTGATGATGAGGATGGTGATAATGCTGAGCTTCATATTGAAGATGGAGAGATCGTTGAATTTGAGGTAACGAAGAATGCAAGAACTATAACATATGAATGTATTGACGGGTTGAACATTTCACTAGATTTTATTCAAGATAAAGAAGATGAAGTGAATCAATCTAGTTCCCCGTATACTGTAATTCCTAAGGGTCAAGAACAAAGTGAAGAACTAGTGATGTACAAGCAAACTGGTATGACCAAGGAAAACTGGCTAAAGATGGTAAGAAGTTGGAGAAAAGCTTTACCAGTCACTCCACCAAGATCGATACTTAAAGAAAAATATGTGAATGATGTTCACTGTATTGGTAGACTAATAAGTTGGTATGGTCTAGCAACAAAACCTCTGGTTAATAGATCAAGGAATGGTATTGCATATTGTATAGCAAGGCTGATTCATACAGAAGGGAGCACTGGAAAGTATAATAGATTGAAACCACAAAAAGGGAAAAGAGTGAAGAGTGGTGTGATAGATCCGGAGACTCAGAAAGAAATCATAAGAATCAAGTATAAACCTGTGAAAGTACTTCAAAAGATTCCTTTGAAAAGATTTGATCAAGACTTTATGGGAAATTTGAAGTGGTGGTATGTTGATGTAGACACAGGTGAAGCAGTAGTGGAAGACAAAGATGGACAAATTTTAGCTCGTGTTTATGATGCTATGAATCTTGTTAATTTCTCAAGGAAAGATCAGCTTATGCTCAGACGTAATGAGATAATGTACACCAGGGAGTGGAGAGAACAAGCCATGAAGTATAAAAGAGTGTTATATGTTTGTATTGAGAAGAAGTTACATGCCGGGAGTCAAGGACAGAAGAGTTAGGTGAAAGCGTGAAGAACAAAGACCAGAAGAACAAAGGGCAAACTATTGTCAAGGGGGAGTCTGTAGAGACATGTTTTGTGACAATAAGCCTTGTATTAGATTAGGTCTTTGTAATGTCTTTATGTTTGGTGTTTGTCTTTTATGTTTGTAATTGTTAAATAGTAACTAAGTTTTGGCATAGGCGAACTTAGTAAGTTCACCTAGGACGAGTTCCAGTGAACTTGTTAAGTTCGCCTGCATCGGTTACATAGTCTATAAATAGGAGTTTACTAATTTGAATTCTAAGCTTATGTCATTAAGTCCTGTAAACACTCTGAGTTTGAAAGCAATACAAGTGGAGATTATTTACCTACTGTGTTCACTGATATTGTTCTAGTTGTCATCTATACACAAGCATGCATGCGTTGGATTCCGCACTCCGTGTGCGTGTCGAGTCGCTCGTTTAGACTGATCCGTGTTGACCTTACCGGGACCTACAAAAACAACCAAAATTGGGAAAGTAATTCAAAAAAACTTTCCTAGTAAGTTCATACCATCCATCCCAGTTTCAAAACCTACCCAACATATCAAGATTCGCTATCCCCCTTAAGGGAGAAAGTTAATCATTGAAAAAGGTCAATGCTAAAAACCAACAATACTCCAAAGAAAGAATTTGATATCTATCATTCATCTGCAGAAAGAAAGCAATATGTTCAGAAAACCTTAGAGGAAGCTACTTTGAACACAACAAGAATCATCCATGGAACTTTAAGGATCTGTTCAAGAGAAAAGATTATGTGTACTTTCAGAGAGACAAAATTGCAAAATCCTGCTTTGTATGTGGAAAGTATAATTACATAGCAAGTACATGCTTCTACTATCTTCAGCAACAAAGAAACCTCAAACAACAACCATTTTAGAAGACTAACAAGAACAAGAAGGTGAGAAGTTTTGAAGCAAGAACCAACCATTTTCACAAGTCTGTTTCTCCAACAAGGAAGGTTGCTGCACCTGTAAAACTCACAAGAGATCAACAATCTTGCATCATCTGTGGTGAATCAGACCACTTTGCGACAAATTGCAAATTCAATCCGTTTAATCAGTTTGCAAATCTTTAGAAACCATCAGTAGCTGTCAAGACTACTCATGTTAGAAAAAAATCTATCTATGAAAGACCTCCAAAAGAGAAGCCTATCTTCAACAGGAAAAAGAAAAATGTGCAATCTGCAGCAACTTCCTCAGCTATTGACAAAATGAAGCCATCAGCAGCAACAAAGTCTGCTGCTGATCAGCCAAAACAAAGGAAAAATAAGAAAAAGCCAATGCCATCAGCAGTACCCTCATTTACTGTTGACAATGCAAAGCCATCAGCAACAAAAGCAACTGTCACACCCTCAAATTCCACCTGTGGGGTTTTACCGCGAGGCGCGTGACACACAAGGATCTCAGTCAATAGTTACACGGAACGACTCTATATGAATTTAAATAAAATACCGTTGCTGCTTATAGTCACGAGACAACACTCGTTAAGTTTGAAAATGTTGCAGAAACGTAAATAAAATTCAATGCAAGTAAAATCAAACACGCAAAACACCGCGCCCAAACCAAAGTAAATAAGACAAGTAAATAAGTTTTAAAACTGTTTATGAAAACCATACACCGTCATGCATCCTAATCCTGAGTGTACCTTAGCGACCCGAGAAAGACATGCTAAAAGTGTCAACACAATGGTTGGTGAGTTCACAGAGTTGTAAGAAAATAAGAGTTCGATTTTTGCTAGATAATGTAATTAATGTATACCGATAGATAGCTAGTCTATGTCATGCTACTACAAGTGTTTTGAAACCGAAGCTGACTATTTGTGTTTGTTTGCCTTCCACCATGTCTACCGAACAATGGCAAATGTCCATGTCAATATCACACCAGTTCGACCTCCAGTCAAGTTAGCGTGACTAACTCGGGTGGGGCTTGTCAAAGCCCAGTAGTACTACTCAAGATTACCTCGCTATGTTCCAATACTAAAGGTTCGAGAATTTAAGGACTTATGTGGTATGTTTGCACTTTAGTAAGCAAGTGATAATACAATAACACAAGATCAAAAATGTTTGAGAGCATGATTTTTCCCCCAACAAGGAAAGTAAGTAAAAGAGAGGGGCCATGAAACTCACCTTAGTATACATGCAGATGAAAGCTAAGTACAAACAGTTGGACCTCTAACTTCCACCTAAAATCATAGGTCTATAAGTGTGTGTTCGTGTAGGTTGACATGAACCCTTAGTATCCAAACAATACCATTGTTTAAGTGTTTAGAAAAGATTTACAAGTTTGAATCAAGTTTGACCCGACGACCCATTGGTAACACATTGTATGAAATTATGTTTGCTTAGTATAATACTACCATATTATACACAGATGATCATGCTATAACACTTAGCAACAAATCTTATTTGTTCTAGCAAGCAAGCACAGTTTATTATCAATAGAAAGTTTCCATATATAGCAAGTAAGTTCGGGATTCGTGTTTCCTAGAAACTATCATTGCTAATATGTTCCTAAGATCAATCTAACATGTCCTAGATCATCACATCACATAACAATTGCTTAGAACATAACATACAGATCATACTTCAATTAAAGTTTCTAAGTATAGTAAGTTATGAATATCTTGCGTGTTTTGAAATATCTAACACGTTAAAACATGTTCTTTGTAACATTTCTGATTTTCCTACTTGTTTGAAATTAATGTAACTCATTTAATTTCCAATTCTAGTACACTGGTTTTTTTTTAAGCTGTAAGTGCCAAGTATTAAATCCCAAACACACATCTGCAAACCCTATTACGGGTATACATTTACATAAATTTTCAATCAAATACTTATACGCATAGATACATTTATTCCATTAACAAGAAATTTCACGGTTGATCGAACCCGAAATCAATTAAACCCTAAATTGGAACCCCACACTCCAATTTTGACTTTCCTTGACAGTTTGACTTTAAAAAGTTAAAGGGGCCAAAAACTGTGACTATTCACTCGACCAATCGATGGATTTCTTTCGAATTGGACTCCTCATGATTTCCTAATCACGAATCGATCCATTCTCGGCCCAAACAACAACCCAAACTGACCGAATACGCGGCCATTTCAAATTTAAAAGAATTTGACTAAGTTTAGTCAAACCCGTATTATTATCCGATCAAATTGTGTAATTGACACGTAATGAATCCCACAATTCATGCGCAGACCAGTCTCTCATGTATACAGCACCTTAACATGACTCGATTCATCATCAATTAATAAGATTATCGCGAAATCAGCAAGCAAAACGTTTCGGTCAAAAATCGAAATCAAATTAGTTAATTCGAATAAAATTGAACGAATTAAACCACTCACCCTTACGCGTTTACCTCCTCTCAAACTCTCCCAACCTCTGTTGAACCTGCATTTCACCTCTGGAGCCCTCTCAATCACGAAGAACAGTCGGACACCTCTCCGTAACGGGTTATCAGAAATCCGAGTGGATCTTTCACTCGAATAGCTGCCCTGGTCCAGCGGTATACATGCAATACCCACACAGGATCCACCCGGGTTCGAACCGGGTGGCCTGTTTATATTTTTAAATGCCATTTATAAAACTCCAAAAATTTTATAAAAATATTTTTATAAACCTTGAAACATTTATAACAGAATAAAATCATAATCATTAAATTTCAATAGAAATTCCGATTTAATCTGAATTAAAATGTCAAATTGCATATTAAACTTTTAAATCAAAACTTTAAATATTTAAATTAATTTCTAAATAAAAATAATTAATTTTATAAAAGTTATAAAATATTAACATTATTTACAAAAATCAAAATACTCATTTTCCAAAAAGAAAAAAAATGAATATATAAATAAAAGTTATTTATTATAACATACAAAAATAAATATACTTTTTACGCACCTTTATAAATAAATATCATTTTTTTACATATCTTTATAAATAAATAAATAAATTATTTATTTAAATAAGATAAGACACGCGACAAATTTCATAACTAAATTATTAAATAATAATTATTTAATATATTTAGTATTTCGAACTCAAAACTTAGTTTAATTATTTTAAAACTATTTATTTAAATTCCTCATTTTTATGAAACATTTCATTCAAGTACGAACCAATAATACTTACCACTCCAACACTTGTCACACATAACCGATTCAACCCTAGACTTAGACATAGACAATTGTACCCACTAATAATTCAAATGTACATAATACATTAGGTTAACGTGGTGAGTTGCAAGGATCAAATTTCAATCTAGTCTTCCGTGTTTAGCTACACCTCGAACCAAGTGAGTTTACATAGTCCCTTTTACTCTTTTACATTTTTGGGGTGAAACATGAACACTACTCAAACTACTGTTTACATTTACACAAACAACACAAGTACAAATCCTAATTACATTCATGTGTGCAATTTGAGCTTTATGCCCGAGTGCTATGTGTGCTAACTTTTGTGAAAACTTATGTGCAATCATTAACTATTCAAGCCGACGGTTTTCAATGATAGATCTATTGAGTCTGACAAACCGACCCAGATTGGGGTGATTGATACCGACAACACAATTTTGCATGCTAGTTACAAATGTTTGATTGTACTTGGTTACACAATAGCTGCTCCCCATAAATGCCTTATTTATCATGTTATGTAAGGATTTGTTTTACAATCTATGTGCTACCTATATACAAACCTGTGTTATACTCACCAACTTTTTAGTTGACTTTATTTTATTCATGTTTCAGGTACTAATGTGTGAGTGTGATCAAGATGTGCTACATTTAGGCTTTGGACTTAGCTAATTTTAATAAAGAAGTCTATGTTTTGAAATTATGCTACTGTCTTGGAATTGGTTTTGTTTGAATGTTTGTAATGAAATTTGACGATTAATATATTTCAATTTAGTCAACCTTGTGCTTATGAACAGTCTACATGTCCCGCCCCGATGATTCCGCCATCGGTCGGGGTGTGACAGATTGGTATCAGAGCCTTGGTTATAGGGAATTAGGTTATTAGACACCCTTGACCTAGACTATAACTTTAGGACACCCGCTTATGCTATGCTTCATGATTATGTGATATGTGCTACATGTTATGTGTTACATGCTTACTATGATTAGTTGTTATATTATTTTGATGCCTTACTTGTTAAATATTCATGACTTATTAGAATATATCTAAATAATAAGTAAATAAACAATATCCCTACCTATACCCTAAACCTCATAATATTCTTACCTACTTCTCTATCTTCATCTTCTTAGCATGTGGAAACTTCATGAATCCAAATCTATAAAATCTTTTAATTCCTCGTTAAGGCTTTTAAACTTTGTTAATTATTTGAGGACACGTGCAATCTGGAAGGGTGACACCTGTATTCTGGGTTTTCTGTCTAGGAAAGCATTTCGCATAAATCCCAACCAACCGAGGGACCCGTATGCTTTCTTGGGAATACCCGGGATGAGTGTCTACTTATAGGCTAAAGCATGTCTCGTTGAAAATTATATGAGTTTAATTAACCTTAATGTGTCATAGTATTCAAGTGATTATATCACTATTTGAGTACAATCCAAACTATGATTTACTAATTTAATTTGTTATCTCATCCTTTTAAATCCAAGTAAGATTCATAAGTTCTTACATCTTTTCTTGTCTTGTGAAAATCTGTAGAATGCCTCCCCGTCGTGCTCCCGTGGTCAACACCAATACCGACATTGCTGCTATTCTTGCACAACTCGTGACACAATTCACTCAAGCTAATGGTGCCACCAATGGCAACCAGGGTGGAAACGGTGGTAATGGTGGAAATGGTGGTATCAACCCAACTCAAAGCACCTTCAAGCATTTCAACTCGTGTAACCCTCTCAAGTTCTATGGTACCGAAGGAGCTACGGGACTCCTTCAATGGTTCGAAAGCATTGAGAATACTTTTCTCAATAGTGACTGCCCCGACAACCTTCGTGTTCGTCATGCCACAAGTGTCCTACAAAAACGGGCACTCACGTGGTGGAATGGGGAGAAAAGGAAGAGAGGTGTGGATGTAGCAATGGCCTTACCTTGGGATGAGGTTAAAAGGCTAATGACCGAGGAATTCTGTCCTCGAAATGAAGTGAAGAAACTTGAAGCTGAGTTTTGGGATCTTGCCCAAGATAGTGGTGAAAACTTGGCATATACAACTCGGTTCCATGAGTTGAGCCTCCTCGTGCCCCACATGGTCACACCTTTATCCCGCTGCATTGAAAAATATATTGGTGGGTTACCTAGGCAAATTCAAGATACTGTTCTAGGGAGAAATCCCGCAACACTTGAAGATGCTATCCGTGTATCCGCTACCTTAACTGATAACCATGTGAACGTGGGGACTCTTACTAAAAATGGCACAAAGAAAGTCTCTGACATTGCAACTCCGTCCACCCACAACAAAGAAGCCATAACTGAACCCTCCCGACATAATAAGAAAAGAAAGGCTAGAAACTATGCTATGGTCACCCCTGCCATGCCCGTTAATCAAGTTGCTCCTATGGTTCAAGCACCAGCCAAAAAGCCATATGTGGGGATCTACCCACTCTGTGCCACATGCAACTATCATTATCCACAAAACATCCCATGTCCCCTTTGCACTTATTGTGGGAAATATGGCCATACGGTTAATGTGTGTAGGGCCAAAGCTCTTGCGGGCCAAGTCAACCCACCAAACCGAACCAATCCGCAAGTGGCTAATCCAGGTATTCCCGTTATTGCAAATGGGCGTGCCTGTTATGAATATGGCAACCCAAACCATTTTCGTGATCAGTGCCCAAGGTTAGTCAATGCTAGACAAGGCGGAGCTCGTGGGCGTGCTTTCAACATAAACGCCAATGAGGCTCAAGCCAACAATGATGTGGTCAACGGTACGTTCCTTGTCAATAGTCAATATGCCTCCATTTTATTTGATACCGGTGCCGATAAGAGTTTTGTGTCACTTAACTTTGAACCCTTACTTGCAAAGACACGATCCCAATTAGAGAAAACCTTCACTGTTGAAATAGCAAATGGTGATTCACTTACAACTGAGTCTATTATCTATGACTGCTCTCTAGAACTTAATGAACATACATTTCCAATCAACCTTGTACCAATGCCACTAGGAAGTTTTGATATCATTATAGGCATGGATTGGCTATCAAACCATCATGCCGAAGTCATCTGTTTTGAGAAGTGTATTCGAATACCTCAACCGTCGGGAGATACGTTAAGAGTCTTTGGTGAAAAGCCTTGTAAAGGACTTAAGTTAATGTCATGCACTACCGCCCAAAAGTACCTACGAAAGAAGTACGTGACCTTCTTAGCTCATGTTGTCCAAAAAGATGTCAAAAAGAAGAGTATACAAGACATTCCCGTCATCCTGGATTTTCCCGAAGTATTCCCCGAAGACTTATCCGGCCTTCCACCCGTCTGACAAGTAGAATTTCGCATTGATCTCGTGCCCGGAGCTAACCCCGTGGCTAGAGCTCCATATCGTCTTGCACCTTCCGAAATGCAAGAACTTGCAAGCCAACTCCAAGAGCTCTCCGACAAGGGCTTCATCCGTCCAAGTCATTCACCGTGGGGTGCACCTGTCTTATTCGTCAAGAAGAAGGATGGATCATTCCGCATGTGTATTGACTACCGAGAACTCAACAAACTTACCATCAAGAACCGTTATCCTTTAATTAGAATTGATGATATCTTTTATCAACTTCAAGGTTCCACTTGTTTCTCGAAGATTGACCTTCGATCTGGTTATCACCAACTCCATGTGCAAGAGGAAGATATTCCAAAGACTGCCTTCCGAACAAGATACGGTCACTACGAATTCATGGTTATGCCTTTTGGGTTAACCAATGCACCCGCGGTTTTCATGGACCTCATGAATCGTGTGTGCAAACTGTATCTTGACAAATTTGTGATCGTCTTCATTGATGATATCTTAATCTACTCCAAGACTAAAGCCGATCATGAGCAACACCTTAGGTTGGTTTTGGATCTATTGAGGAAAGAGCAACTATATGCCAAGTTCTCCAAATGTGAATTTTGGCTAAAAGAGGTTCAATTTCTTGGTCATATGGTTAACGACAAGGGAATTCATGTTGACCCTGCTAAGATCGAAACGGTTAAAAATTGGAATGCCCCGAAGACCCCCACCGAAGTTCATTCATTTCTTGGTCTTGCTGGATATTATCGTCGATTCATTTCAAACTTCTCTAAGATTGTTGTCCCTCTTACCGCTTTAACCCACAAGGGTAAAACTTATGAATGCGGACCAAAACAAGAAGAAGCTTTCCAAACTCTCAAGCAAAAGTTATGCAATGCTCTTATTTTGACTCTCCCTGAGGGGAATGATGATCTAGTTGTCTACTGTGATGCTTCCAACCAAGGTCTCGGTTGTGTTCTCATGCAACGAGGCAAAGTAATCGCTTACGCATCAAGACAACTCAAGATTCACGAGAAGAATTATACGACGCACGATCTCGAGTTGGGTGCAGTCGTATTCGCATTGAAGATTTGGAGACATTACCTCTATGACACGAAGTGTGTGGTGTTCACCGACCACAAAAGTCTCCAACACATCTTCAACCAAAAGGAACTCAATATGAGGCAACGACGTTGGGTTGAACTCCTTAACGACTATGACTGCGAGATTTGTTACCATCCCGGCAAAGCGAATGTTGTAGCCGACGCTTTGAGTCGAAAGGATCATGTCATGCTTCTTAGAAGCTCAACACGTCTCAGTCACCGAGGGTAACATGTATGAGGAAATGTCGTGTGGTGTTGAACTTCAACTTGAATCAAAACCCAATGGCTTACTTTATTACTTGAACCGTATTTGGGTTCCCGATCACGATGATCTCTGTACATTTCTTATGAATGAGGCTTACAAGACTCGTTATTCTATTCATCCGGGTGCGGATAAAATGTACCAAGACCTTCGCCAACAATATTGGTGGCCCGGTATGAAGAAAGACACTGCTCTCTATGTTGCCAAATGTCTAACGTGTTCCAAAGTCAAAGCCGAACACCAACGTCCTTCCGGATTACTTGAACAACCGGAAATTCCCGTGTGGAAATGGGAGAACTTAGCCATGGATTTATTACCAAACTCCCTCGCACCTCGAGTGGTTATGATAGCATTTGGGTGATCGTTGATCGTCTCACCAAATCTGCTTATTTCTTGCCCATCCGTGAAGACTATCAGGTTGAGAAACTAGCCCGAATTTACATTGTTGAAATTGTGAGCCGTCACGGTGTTCCCTTAAACATAATCTCCGATAGAGATGCTCGGTTCACCTCTCACTTTTGGCAATCTCTCCAAACTGCTCTTGGTACACGATTGGATTTGAGCACGGCCTACCATCCTCAAACTGATGGTCAGACCGAGCGAACAATCCAAACTCTTGAAGATATGCTTAGAGCTTGTGTAATTGATTTTGGTGGCAATTGGGATTCACATCTATCCCTAATCGAGTTCTCTTACAATAATAGCTACCACACGAGTATCAACATGGCCCCATTTGAAGCTCTCTATGGTCGCAAGTGTCGTTCTCCTATCTATTGGAACGAGATTGGTGAAGCACAAATCACCGGTCCCGAGCTAAATCAAGAAACATCCGACAAGATTATTCAAATCCGTGACTACATTCGAGTAGCGAGAAGTCGGCAAAAGAGTTATGCCGACAAACGACGAAAACCCTTGGAATTCCAAGTCGGTGACCTTGTTCTTCTAAAGGTGTCTCCATGGAAGGGTGTGATCCGTTTTGGAACGAAAGGTAAGTTATCACCTCGCTATGTGGGCCCATTCAAGATCCTTGAAAGGATTGGGAAAGTGGCTTACAAACTCGAGTTACCTCCATCACTTGGTAACGTGCATCCTACATTTCATGTGTCTAACCTGAAGAAATGCCATGCTGATAAAAATCTTCACATACCTCTTGAAGACGTGCACATTGACGAAACGATGCACTTCGTTGAGAGACCGGTAGAAATCATGGATCGTGAAATCAAACAGTTCAAGCGAATTCGTATTCCTATTGTCAAAGTTCGTTGGGAATCTAAGCGTGGTCCTGAATTTACTTGGGAACGTGAGGACCAAATAAAGCTCAAGTACCCTCACCTCTTTGCTGATTCAGTAGTCTCAACTAGCTAAATTTCGGGACGAAATTCCCTCAACATGGGGATACTGTAACATTTCTGATTTTCCTACTTGTTTGAAATTAATGTAACTCGTTTAATTTCCAATTCTAGTACACTGGTTTTTTTTAAGCTGTAAGTTCCAAGTATTAAATCCCAAACACACATCCGCAAACCCTTTTACGGGTATACATTTACATAAATTTTCAATCAAATACTTATACGCATAGATACATTTATTCCATTAACAAGAAATTTCACGGTTGATCGAACCCCAAATCAATTAAACCCTAAATTGGAACCCCACACTCCAATTTTGACTTTCCTTGACAGTTTGACTTTCAAAAGTCAAAGGGGCCAAAAACCGTGACAATTCACTCGACCAATCGACGGATTTCTTTCGAATTGGACTCCTCATGATTTCCTAATCACGAATCGATCCATTCTCGGCCCAAACAACAACCCAAACTGACCGAATACGCGGCCATTTCAAATTTAAAAGAATTTGACTAAGTTTAGTCAAACCCGTATTATTATCCAATCAAATTGTGTAATTGACGCGTAATGAATCCCACAATTCACGCGCAGACCAGTCTCTCATGTATACAGCACCTTAACATGACTCGATTCATCCTCAATTAATCAGATTATCGCGAAATCAGCCCGCTAAATGTTTCGGTCAAAAAATCGAAATCAAATTAGTTAATTCGAATAAAATTGAATGAATTAAACCACTCACCCTTACGCGTTTACCTCCTCTCAAACTCTCCCAACCTCTGTCGAACCTGCATTTCACCTCTGGAGCCCTCTCAATCACGAAGAACAGTCGGAACCAAACTCGTAGCCGTCAGCACTTGTTGCCCAATCTCAACGTGTAAGTCTTAGGTCATTAGGATCGTAATCAAACCCTGATCAATAGCCCTATATCAATTTATGCTGAAAATACAAAATCAAACCAATTCGAATTCTAGGGTTCTTGGCTCTCGTATTGATTTGGGTTTCGATCCGAAAGTTATGTTTAAAATTTTTAGTATTCTTATAATCCAGCGAAACCACCTGGTCCGGCCGGCAAGTCACTGCGCCGCTGAACCAGGTGACGTGGGTTCGAAACCCACCAAATCAGTCCTTTTTCGCGAACACTGAATACCAGACCCGGACACCTCTCCGTAACGGGTTATCAGAAATCCGAGTGGATCTTTTACGTGAATAGCTTCCCTGGTCCAGCGGTATACATGCAATACCCACACAGGATCCACCCGGGTGGCCTGTTTATATTTTTAAATTCCATTTATAAAACTCCAAAAATTTTATAAAAAACATTTTTATAAACCTTGAAACATTTATAACAGAATAAAATCAGAATCATTAAATTTCAATAGAAATTCCGATTTAATCCGAATTAAAATGTCAAAATGCATATTAAACTTTTAAATCAAAACATTAAATATTTAAATTAATTTCTAAATAAAAATAATTAATTTTATAAAAGTTAAAAAATATTAACTTTATTTACAAAAATCAAAATACTCATTTTCCAAAAAGAAAAAAAATGAATAAATAAATAAAAATTATTTATTATAACATACAAAAATAAATATACTTTTTACGCACCTTTATAAATAAATATCATTTTTTTACATATCTTTATAAATAAATAAATAAATTATTTATTTAAATAAGATAAGACACGCGACAAATTTCATAACTAAATAATTAAATAATAATTATTTAATCTATTTAGTATTTCGAACTCAAAACTTAGTTTAATTATTTTAAAACTATTTATTTAAATTCTTCATTTTTATGAAACATTTCATTCAAGTACGAACCACTAATACTTACCACTCCAACACTTGTCACACATAACTGATTCAACCCTAGACTTAGACATAGACAATTGCACCCACTAATAATTCAAATGTACATAATACATTAGGTTAACGTGTTGAGTTGGAAGGATCAAATTTCAATCTAGTCTTCCGTGTTTAGCTACACCTCGAACCAAGTGAGTTTACATAGCCCCTTTTACTCTTTTACATTTTTGGGGTGAAACATGAACACTACTCAAACTACTGTTTACATTTACACAAACAACACAAGTACAAATCCTAATTACATTCATGTGTGCAATTTGAGCTTTATACCCGAGTGCTATGTGTGCTAACTTTTGTGAACACTTATGTGCAATCGTTAACTATTCAAGCCGACGGTTTTCAATGATAGATCTATTGAGTCTGACAAAGCGACCCAGATTGGGGTGATTGATACCGACAACACAATTTTGCATGCTAGTTACAAAGGTTTGATTGTACTTGGTTACACAATAGCTGCTCCCCATAAATGCCTTATTTATCATGTTATGTAAGGATTTGTTTTACAATCTATATGCTACCTATATACAAACCAGTGTTATACTCACCAACTTTTTAGTTGACTTTATTTTATTCATGTTTCAGGTACTATTGTGCGAGTGTGATCAAGATGTGATATATTTAGGCTTTGGACTTAGCTAATTTTAATAAAGAAGTCTATGTTTTGAAATTATGCTACTGTCTTGGAATTGGTTTTGTTTGAATGTTTGTAATGAAATTTGACGATTAATATATTTCAATTTAGTCAACCTTGTGCTTATAAACAGTCTACATGTCCCGCCCCGATGATTCCGCCATCGGTCGGGGTGTGACATTCTTATATCCTAACTAGCATATAGCTATCATTAAACCGTATCATACATGTCTAAATAGCAGGCTATGAACACTTTTGACCATTAAAGTTTCCTCTTTTAGAAAGTTTGCAAAACCAAGCAAGGTATTAAAAATCTAATTTCACAAATCATTTATACATGAATCAAGTAACACATAAATCTCATGACATCATATAATTCAAGTCTAGAATGCAAGTTCCAAAACCTAAAAAGTTTCCTCCTTTAGTAAGTTATGATTTCTAGCTTTGTTCATGTGATTCAACGCACCAAATCTATTGCATACAACCTAACTAGCATGAATAAAACCATAATAAGCATCAAACACATCTAGCATGCAATCCTACAACATCACATAATCAAAAAGTCTCTTGTTTTGACAAGTTATGAACCATATGAAACTAGGGTTTTCCAAATAACAACATACTTATCAAATAATATCAATTAAATAACAATGTCACCATCTTTATTACAAAAACTCATGTTTGGATGAACTAGGGTTTAAATCAAAATTCTTAAAATCATAAAATAACGAAATTGAATGAAAAAACTTACGTAGGATTGTTAGAAACGCCTAGACTAGACCGAATACACTTCCAATTGCAAGATTGAAGATCAAAAGTATGGTGTTTGTAAGGCCCTTTTCCCGGGTAACCTCACTTGTTGGATTTACTCATAAACATAGTCATAAATACTGAACTTAAATTAAAAGCATTCAGAAGTAGCGGAAGCAAACATCATTCGAATACATAACATAACAGTACATAACATAACAGCGGAAGTCTTAACAATTAAAAACATAACATTTTCTTAACATATATAAAAGTGGGATGTCAGTCTCGTGCCGGGTAACCTTCATGCCATCGCACGACCCTTCCTTTCTTTACCTGAAATGTATACTAAAAGTCAGCTAACGCTGATGAGTTCTAGTTTAAAGACAATCATACATAACATTTATCTTATCATGAGTATTATATGTATATATATATAATATACGTAACATTCGTGCTTTTGCATATTCTTTGATTTACTGTTCTCACATAACATTTATACTGAGTATATATATATGTACATACATACTTACTTTGGGGAGAACATTCATTGGCCATACACATAGGGGTGATCAACCCGTCATAATTGTCGCGAGTGTAACAAAGACAACGCAGTGAGAACTACCGTCGTAGCCCTTTTCATAAACCGTCCGGTCCTAGAAACCGTCCGTCGTAACATAAACCCGTCCGGCAACCTTTGTCCGTCCGCTATTAAACCCGTCCTACCATCGTAGTCCGTTCATTAGCCCGTCTGCCCAAGGGCATCCGTTTCCCACGCGACTATTATGTATGCAACCGTTCTACATGTAATAAGGCATTTGCTTCGACCGTCCATGAGTGCCTTTTATACGTCCTAGCTTGCGAAGGAACGTTTTTGTCCCGGTTGCAAAATATTCACGTGGTCGTCCGTCTACCGAAGTAGTCGTTGTTATCGAAGCGTCCATAATGTTTACATACATTCATAACATGCAATATATAAAATATAAAGCAAGATTTCATTCATTCACATTATGTCATTCTTTCATTCATTCTTTATAATCATACGTTTCATTCTTTGTTCATAATTCATTTTCATATATATATAATATACTTATTTGTATATCATGTATGATCACATTGGCATTCATATCATTTATTCACTTAGTGTACACAGTTCAGCCCCAAAACATTTAAAATGATTTGCACATTACATAGAAGGGGACACATAGAACTCACTTGATAAGCTAGTCTTGGCTGTCCTAAACAAAGGCCTAACAACGTCTCGTACGATCGGAATTAGGTAGTTAAATACACATCAGACCCAATCCCAACTCTAATGGTTTAATCATACTGAATTAGGCGAACATACTGGCTTCACTAACTAGCTTGATGCCTGCGCACTTAGTAAGTGCGCCGGGCCTTGTTCATGCGTACTTGACAAGTACGCAGAACATTTTATTCTTGCGTACTTGATAAGTACGCATGATCTTCCTCTTGCGTACTTGATAAGTACGCAGGACATCTTTCTTGCGTACTTGATAAGTACGCAAGACCTGTTTCCCCAACAAGTCCGAAATTCTTGCATGCTAACCCGATCATGCCAATCTTACAACTTTCTTTGTTTAAAACGTGCGGTTTTCATTCTAGATGCTAGTTCTAAGCTTGTTTTCAAGTTTCATCCGTAAAAACGTCATCTATTTAGCTAAAACCCGAAAAATCCCAAAACGAACAAAAACTCAGTTTAAGGTCGAATCATTACCTGGATTGGGATTCAGGTTCGGAGGTTTTGCTCACGATCTCAGCAGTAACGTGCTCCTTCAATTCCGGGTCGATCTGTCAACTTTCTCTCTCTAGGCCCGAGCTCTCCTTTCTCTCTCTAGATTGCAAATGGTGGAAGTATGAAAGAATGAGGCTGCCTTGACCCTTATATACATGGGCTTCCCTCGGCCCGTTGGAGCCGAGCCCAAGCCCATCCATTTTCCTTTCATTTATGATGATTAAATCTCGATCGCGTTATTTTTTATTTATTAACTATTTTTTGGGTGTTACAAGTCTACCCTCCTAAAAGGGTTTTCGTCCTCGAAACCTCTTATACGTTAAACAATTGAGGGTATAGTCCCCTCATCTCGTCTTTTTTTTCCCATGTCGCTTCTGACCCTTTTTTTGTGCTTCCATTGTACTTTAACTAAATGAATCGACTTAATGCGTAGTCGTTTCTCAGCTCGGTCAAGAATGGCTATTGGTTCCTCCACATAATTTAGACTGTTATCCACTTCGATCTCGTCGTAAGGTATGTGAGCTGTGTCTTCAGTTAGGCACTCGCGTAAGTGCGATACGTGGATCGTGGGGTGTATTCCTCTAAGCTCAACGGGTAGGTCGAGTTTGTAAGCAACTTGGCCCACTTTCGCTAAAATCTTGAAAGGTCCGACAAACCTTGGACTTAGTTTGCCACGTTTTCTGAATCGGATGATTTGTTTCCATGGTGATACCTTTAACAGTACCATGTCCCCCACTTGAAACTCTAAATCCCTTTTTCTCTTATCCGCGTATGACTTCTGTCTGTCTTTTGCGGCTTTCATTCGAGCTTTGATTTGATCAAACTTCTTGGAAGTATTTTTGACCACTTCGAGACTTGCAAAATCCTTTTGTCCAATTTCCCCCTAACAAACCGGGGTCCTACATCTCCTCCCATACAACATTTCAAATGGCGGCATGCCAATAGTTGAGTGATAGCTGTTGTTATATGAAAATTCTGCCAATGGTAGATGGCAGTCCCGGCTCTCATCGAAGTCAATTATACAGGCCCGGAGCATGTCATCCAAGGTCTGAATGGTCCTTTCCAATTGACCATCGGTTTGGGGGTGGTAAGCGGTGCTGATGTTCAGTCTAGTGCCCATTGCTTCATTGAATTTCTTCCAAAACCTTGACGTGAATCTAATATCCCTGTCGGACACAATCGACAGCGGCATACCATGTCTACTCACAACTTCCTTGATAAATATTCCTGCTAGTCTTTCTGACGAAGAAGTCTCACGTATTGGCAAGAAGTGAGCACTTTTCGTCAACCGGTCGACGATCACCCAAATGGTATCATTGCCTTTAGCTGTTCGTGGTAGCTTGGTAATGAAGTCCATCATGATATCCTCCCACTTCCATTCCGGTATTGGTAAAGGTTGCATTTTACCGCATAGCTTCTGGTGCTCGGCCTTAACTAGTGAACACGTTAGGCACTTGTTCATGTACTCGGTGACATCATTCTTCATGCCGGGCCACCAATACTCTTTTTTGAAGTCTTTATACATTTTGTTTGTCCCGGGGTGGATAGAATAGCGAGACTTATGAGCCTCATCGAGTATTTTGGCTCTAAGATCGCCAATCTTAGGTATCCACATTCGGCCAAACCTAGTTCGTACACCGTATGCATTTGCATCCAAATTCCCTTGTTGTCCCACTATTCTTTCCCGTTTTAGATTTCTTTCTAATAGTGCTTCATCTTTTGCCTTAGATATTTCACTCATCAAATCTGGCGTTATAATCAGCTGACACGCTTTGATCCGGATAGGTTCCGATTCTTCCTTTCTACTTAAAGCGCCTGCCACTACGTTTGCCTTGCCTAGATGGTACAATATCTCACAATCATAGTCTTTCAGTAGCTCTAACCACCTCCTTTGTCTCATGTTTAATTCCTTTTGTTCGAAAAAGTACTTCAGGGTTTTGTGATCGGAGTAAATGGTGCATTTAACTCCATACAGATAGTGCCTCCATATTTTCAATGCGAAAACTACTGCCGCTAACTCTAGATCGTGAGTTGTGTAGTTAACCTCGTGAATCTTTAGTTGTCGCAAAGCGTAAGCAATTACCTTTCCTCGTTGCATAAGTACGCAACCTAAATCCTGTCCCGAAGCGTCAGAGTAGATTACCAAGTCTTCATTTCCCTCAGGTAGAGTCAAGACTGGAGCTTGGGTTAATCGTGTCTTAAGTACCTCAAACGCGTTGTTTTGGGTTGGACCCCATCTATATTTTACTTCCTTCCATGTTAGTTTAGTTAGTGGCGAGGCTATCCTCGAGAAATCTTGAATGAACCTCCGATAGTAGCCTGCCAATCCTAGAAAACTTTGTATCTCTGTTGGTGTCTTCGGGATGTTCCATTCCTTTACTGTTTCGATCTTTGCAGCCGTTTAGGTTTATCACATGACCTAGGAATTGGACTTCCCTAATCCAGAACGCGCATTTGGAGAATTTTACGTACAACTTTTCCTGCTTTAGTACCTCCAGAACCTCTCTAAGGTGGCAGTGGTGATCACCTTCGCTTTTCGAATATACCAGTATGTCGTCTATAAAAACTTTCACTGATCGATCCAACATTGGTCGACATACTCTATTCATCAAATCCATGAATGCTGCTGCTGCATTTGTCAATCCAAAGGACATCACGAGAAACTCATAATGCCCATAACACGTGCGAAACGCGGTCTTTGGTACATCTTCTTCTCTTACTTTCAACTTATGGTAACCCGACCTAAGATCGATCTTTGAGAACCAACTCGCACCTTGCAGTTGATCAAAAAGGTCGTTTATTCTAGGCAGTGGGTATTTGTTCTTTACTGTCCTCTTGTTCAATTCGCGGTAGTCAATGCACATGCGCATGCTGCCGTCCTTCTTCTTTACAAATAGTACCAGAGCGCCCAATGGTGAAATGCTCGGTCTGATAAATCCTTTTTCTGTTAATTCCTCTAGTTGAGACATCATTTCTTTCATTTCTGACGGAGCCAATCGGTAGGGGGCTTTGGCAACAGGCTCGGCTCCTGGCAGTAAGTCAATCTGAAATTATATTTCCCGATCGGGTGGCAACCCAGGTAGATTCTCAGGAAACCCTTCCGGAAAGTTGCACACCACGGGTACATTCTTGAGTTCTTTCGTTTTCATTCTATCTTCAATAACATACGCCAGATAAGCTTCGCAACCACGCCTCGTATAAATTTCGGCCTTGATCATCGAGATGACGTTCGGCATCGTGCAATTCCAATCCCCATAAACCGTAATTGGACTGCCGCTAGGAGCTTTGAGGTGTATCCTCTTACGTTTACATATGATTTGAGATTCGTTTGCAGCTAGCCAATCCATACCCAATACTATATCGAATCCTCCTAAGGTGAGAAGGAATAATCTAGAAGGAAACCTATGACCCTCTATTTCTATGATGCAATCCTCTGTTACTTGAAAAACTGCCGAATTTTTACCAACGACAGTTTGTACGTTAAAGGCCTTTACTATGGTGTTGATAGTGCAATCTAGTTTACGACTAAATGCATTGGATATAAAGCTTTTACTAGCACCAGAGTTAAATAAAATAGCAGCATGTTCATCATTTACTAGGAACGTACCTAACACAACATCAGGGTTTCCCCTTACTTCCTCCTCGGTCAGGGCGTAGGCTCTAGTCCTAGCCTTCAGCTGTTCCTTTTCTGCTTCCCTTTCCTTTCCTGAACCGGATTATCTGATTTTCCTGCAATCCCTAGGCAGGTGTCCATATCTACCACAACTTTGGCACTTGGCGTCCTTTAAGCAATCTCGGGAGTAGTGTCCGGACTCCCGCATTTATAGCACATGGTTATGCTAACTAAACATTCGCCTTGGTGTTTCCTTGAGCATTTCTTACATACTTCATACCCCTATGGCCTAGGCTTCTTCACCTCAGCGGTGTAGTTTCCCTTTCCATTTCCTTTGAACGAGTTCTCCCATTTCCGTTTCGGAGCTTCGGGAGCTGTGTCCTCGTTAGCATAATCGTCATAGACGATTCCAGACAGGTTGACTACCGACTCGAAGGTCGAGGGTAGATTAGCTTTCACATGAACACGGACCCTTTGAGGTAGGCCCTTCACATACTATTTAATCATTAGTTCTTCTGTCTCCACCAGGTGGGGTACCAGTTGAGCGAGCTCATTGAACCTGGAAGTATACTGGCGGTGCGTCTTGCTGCCAGCCTTGAAGTTTAGGAATTCATTTTCCACTAGATCAATTTCGTTCTGGGGACAGAACTTTTGGATTATCAACTTCTTCAGGTCTTCCCATGTCATTCTGGCAAGAGCGTTTGGCGACTTTTTCCTCTGAATGTTCCTCCACCAACTTAGTGCCTCATTGGTGAAAGAATGAGCAACATACTTAACAGCCTGGCCTGGTCGACACTCGCTGATGTTGATTACAACATTCATCCTCTCAATCCATTCGAACGTAGCCACTGAATCCTTGTTCCCATCGAACTTGGGTGGGTCTCAGTCCTTTAAACCTTTGTAGGTACACCCACGATTGCTTGATTCTACCTTCACTTCATACCTATCACTGTCTTACACTTTCTCTTCATGGTCTCCCTCATCCTCCTCTCTACTTTTCTCTAGTGCCTCGGATAGTAGATCAGGCAATACTTTCTTCATAGTAAGTACAACTTCACGGGCAATACCATCCCTGACCTCGGGTTCCAACTGTAGAGGCCCTTGATTGTCGTCCCCAGTTGGGGTCACTTCTGTTTCATGCACACTCTCAGTGTGTTCTGCGTGCACACTCTCTTCTTCTTCTTCATGTCTTTGATTCAATGGAGGTCTACCGACTCGGCCAGTGCGGCTACCTCGGCGTCCTGTTCTTCCTCCACCAGCCATAGTTCCTAGTTTCCTGATAGTTATAAAGGGAATACATCAATGCCATTTCTTCATATCATAGTTTTAGAACAATACGAGCAAGGTAAATTGTTAATTACAGTGACCGGTTTGTGATTTCTAATTTACATTGCTTTTCGGGTTCAAAACTCTTCAAATCAGTTGTGACATTGACATCTATTTGTTCTAAGTTAATGTATCTATTCTTATCCAAGTGCATTAACTTTTGTACTTACTTACCGTGCTGGCATTGGCGTTGGTTACCCATACTGACATCCATGCGTTGGTCCCATAATCAGTTTGAGTCCAGATATTTAGGGATGTCTGAATCACTCAAACTATTGCTCTGATACCAACTTGTAAGGACCCTTTCCTGGGTAACCTCACTTGTTGGGTTTACTCAAAAACATAGTCATAAATACTGAACTTAAATTAAAAGCATTCAGAAGTAGCGGAAGCAAATACCATTCAAATACATAACATAACAGTACATAACATAACAGCGGAAGTCTTAACAATTAAAAACATAACATTTTCTTAACATATATAAAAGTGGGATGTCAGTATCGTGCGGGGTAACCTTCACGCCATCACACGACCCTTCCTTTCTTTACCTAAAATGTATACTAAAAGTCCGCTAACGCTGGTGAGTTCTAGTTTAAAGACAATCATACATAGCATTTATCTTATCATGAGTATTTTTTGTATATATATATATATATAATATGCGTAACATTCGTGCTTTTGCATATTCTTTGCTTTACTGTTCTCACATAACATTCATACTGAGTATATACATATATACATACATACTTACTTTGGGGAGAACATTCATTGGCCATACACATAGGGGTGATCAACCCGTCATAATTGTCGTGAGTGTCACAAAGACAACGCAGTGAGAACTACCGTCGTAGCCCTTTTCATAAACCGTCCGGTCCTAGAAACCGTCCGTCGTAACATAAATCCGTCCGGCAACCTTTGTCCGTTCGCTCTTAAACCCGTCCTACCGTCGTAGTCCGTTCATTCGCTCGTCTGCCCAAGGGCATCTGTTTCCCACGCGACTATTATGTATGCAACCGTTCTACATGTAATAAGGAATTTGCTTCGACCGTCCATGAGTGCCTTTTATACGTCCTAGCTTGCGAATGAACGTTTTTGTCCCGGTTGCAAAATAGTCACGTGGTCGTCCGTCTACCGAAGTAGTCGTTGTCATCGAAGTGTCCATAACGTTTACATACATTCATAACATGCAATATATAAAATATAAAGTAAGATTTCATTCATTCACGTTATGTCATTTTTTCATTCATTCTTTATAATCATACATTTCATTCTTTGTTAATAATTCATTTTCATATATATATAATATACTTATTTGTATATCACGTATGATCTCATTGGCATTCATATCATTTATTCACTTAGTGTATACAGTTTAGCCCTAAAACATTTAAAATGATTTGCACATAACATAGAAGGGGGCACATAGAACTCACCTGATAAGCTAGTCTTCGCTGTCCTAAACAAAGGCCCAACAACGTCTCGTACGATCTGAATTAGGTAGTTAAATACACATCAGACCCAATCCTGACTCTAACGGTTTAATCATACTGAATTAGGCGAACATACTGACTTCACTAACTAGCCTGATGCCTGCGCACTTAGTAAGTGCGCAGGGCCTTGTTCATGCGTACTTGACAAGTACGCAGAACATTCTTCTTGCGTACTTGATAAATACGCAGGACATCTTTCTTGCGTACTTGATAAGTACGCAAGACCTGTTTCCCCAACAAGTCCGAAATTCTTGCATGCTAACCCGATCATGCCAATCTTACAACTTTCTTTGTTCAAAATGTACGGTTTTCATTCTAGATGCTAGTTCTAAGCTTATTTTCAAGTTTCATCCGTAAAAACGTCATCTATTTAGCTAAAACCCAAAAACCACAAAACGAACAAAAACTCAGTTTAAGGTCGAATCATTACCTAGATTGGGATTCAGGTTCAGAGGTTTTGCTCACGAGCTCAGCAGTAACGTGCTCCTTCAATTCCGGGTCGATCCGTCAACTTTCTCTCTCTAGGCCCGAGCTCTCCTTTCTCTCTCTAGATTGCAAATGGTGGAAGTATGAAAGAATGAGGCTGCCTTGACCCTTATATACATGGGCTTCCCTCGGCCCGTTGAAGCCGAGCCCAAGCCCATCCATTTTCCTTTCATTTATGACTATTAAATCTCGACCGTGTTATTATTTATTTATTTACTATTTTTGGGATGTTACAGTGTTTGGGGTGGAAATCGATCTCGGCTCGGGGGGGGGGGGTTTCTTTGGTTGCGACGGCTTGGAGAGGAACAAAAGGGATTAGGGTTTATTTTCTTTTTTATAAAATCTATATATATATGCATGCATGGGTTTAAATGACTCATGAATAGTCCATGGGTTATCTAGAGATCAATGGGTTATTTTAAAACAAGTTTCAGTAGTTGACAATTAAAACCCTCCACTATTAATTTTATAAAAACTCCATATCTATAAAAATAATTAATACAATTAACTTCCGATAACTCTAAGCGATTTCACGAAAGTTCACATAATTCATAGAAAAGTCACTTAACACATAAATTCACATAATTATCACTAAAATAACTGTTCGCAATTATTTTTATTAGGTCACCAACGTTCCGGGTTAGACTCGTGTGTGATCCGGTAATTCTTCGAATTACCGTTATGTGAGTGTTTGTGCAAAACTGACACATCTAACTAATCCTAATTAAATATAATGCATGAGTGGATGTTTGAGATAATTTCATCTCGAAATTTTGGTTGTCACATCATTCACTTGTTGAAAGAAATTTCATCTCGAAATTTAATTAGTACCTTTAGTGTTTGCTGCTGAGTGCTTGAAAAGCTGAGGATATTTTTTATCATTTGATCCTCGTGTTCCCACGTGAACTCCGATCCATGTTTCGAGTTCCAGCGAACTCTAACGATCGGAATCTTGCTGTGCTTGAGCGTTTTGACATTTCGGTCCATAATTTCAACCGGCTCTTCGATGAAACGCAACTATTCATCGATTTCCAACTCCTCGAGAGGAACCATGAGTGTCTCGTCTGACCGGAATTTCTTTAAGTTGGAAACGTGAAAGACATTGTGTACTCCATTGAGTTCATCTGGTAGGTTTAATTGATACGTAACCGGACCAATCCTCTTTACTATCTCGAATGGTCCAACATAACGCGGGTTTAGCTTGCCCCGTTTTTCAAAACGGATCACACCTTTCCAAGGTGAAAATTTTAATAACACTCTGTCACCCACTTGAAATTCTATCTTTTTCTGCGTTTGTCTGCATAACTCTTCTGACGATCACGAGCTGCCGCCATACGATTCCGAATTTGCACAATCTTTTCTGAAGTTTCGTGCACAAGTTCAGGGCCTGTAATTTGGCTATCTCCCACTTCAGCCCAACAGAGAGGTGATCGGCATTTTCGTCTATATAACGTCTCGAACGGTGCTGCCTTGATGCTAGTATGGTAGCTATTGTTATAAGAGAACTCCACCAAGGGTAGGTGAGTCTCCCAATTATTTCCGAAATCGATTACGCAAGCCCGTATCATGTCCTCTAGGGTTTGGATAGTACGCTCACTCTCGCCATCTGTTTGGGGATGGTACGCTGTGCTCATATCCAGACGTGTACCCAGAGATTTCTGAGGGAAAGCAAAAGCGTGAAGTGAATCGAGCGTCTCTATCTGAAATGAGTGAAACTGGCACTCCATGCCGAGAGACTACTTCCTTTAAATAGGTGCGGGTTAGCTTCTCCATTTTTTCAGTTTCTTTGATAGCAAGGAAGTGAGCGGATCTACTATCACCCAGATTGTCACACCCCGCAAAGGCGGAAACGCGAGGCGTAACATTCATTGGTTTCCAAAGCATATGATTACCACAAACACATACATGTAGTTGGATACATAATTGAGTTTAAAATATTTACATCACAAAATATCAACTTGCGTTTACAAAAGTTTAAGATTTCGCAATTATGACTCAAGACCATGAGTTATAAGAGAGAAATCCTCCAAAAGTCGTATCCACATGCATGCATGTAACCTACATTGCTAACCTGAAGACCACGTTCAATTTCCTGAAAACATACTTACAAAGTGTCAACACGAGGTTGGTGAGTTCACAAGTTATTATCAAGAGTTATCATAAATCCAGCGTTTAAACATGATCATTTTCCGATCAAAACTCTTTGTATGTATAACCAATGAATTTGAACATTACCCTGACCAATTGACCCCATTTGTAAGCTTGCAAGGAATACAAATTAATATGTAATGCACGAGACCGTAACCAAACCCCAACTTTTTGTGCCTCCCATCGCCTTTCTGCGAGTAAGATAATATGCGGTCATTCGGTCATTTGGACCCCTGGTTAGCGCGACTAACCATGACCGGAGGCGTCACCCCCAATAGTACTATCCATAGAATCCCGGGCTAAATCCATAGCTAATGGTTACTAAGTTTTTATTCCGAGGACTTTAAGCGCTTTATTTTTCCCTCAATGCACACATACGGTCTGATCATTTGTCCATTCATTTACATACGAAAATTCTTTACAAGTATGTTTCCACCCCAAAACATTTCAAAAACTCAGAAAAAGGGGTTAGTGAAACTCACCTCAATAGTATGAATGCTAGCAAATACTTGAATAACCGTAAACCCCGCTTATCCGTATCCTAATTACACAAGGATACTATACCCGTTAAGACTACCCGTCTTAAACGCAAGTTGTTCACCTGACTTAACTATTCCTGTTAAGTTCGTCTTTGTTTATCTAAAACAATGTTTTCTCATGACGACTCGTTGGTGATTTTTATTCCAGTCTAGACGCTTTATTTATTTTCCGGAAAAATATTATATTTCCATATTGGTGACTTGTTATGTTTGTCAAAAATAAATATTATTTTTGCAACATCTTATAATATATTTATATTATATTCCAGGCATCACCATATAATTATTTTCTATCAATAATTATATAAACCACAAATATCGTTCAAGTTTGTACTAAGCATGTCATTTATTCTACGAGCACATAAACCATGTTAGCACATCCACATACAATTACTTGTTCCGAACGATATTTATTATCTTGTCATACATTTATATTTTCACCAAATACGCAGAAGTATGTTTATTAATTCTACATATATTTCAATATGCTTTACGATAACACGTATACATTTATAATTTTACCGAAACGTTTTTAATTTCATTCACATAATTTCTCTACGATTATTCCATCATAATATGTGAATATATGATTGTTATAATTACTAAATGTCTTAGACATTTTAATCATACCAAGTTTCATGTTTCTAAATAAACAACTTGACAACATCATAAATATGTATACCTACACATATATTCCGGTTTACATATGCTTATTATACACATTCAACTTACCCTCATAATCATTCATATTTTACCATCCAATGATCTAGCAACAACATACATACCCACATATACATGTAATTTATGTATTTATATGTATAGATACATTTCACTTTTTATCAATAAATGATTATGCCTATCTATTAGGGTCACAAAATAATGTTTTAAACTACAATCTTACATATACATGCATAACTCTCAATTTATATGTATGTATCTACGCTTTACAATTTTTCCCAAACTAACAACTATAAACACACACATTTATATATATATATATATATATATATATATATATATATCATAATTTCTACACGTATGCATCCATGTTCAAGCCTTTTTATCTAGTGTTAATCATGCGTTTAATTTAATATCTACAACTATCATCATAGGATCAAAACAACAACATATACACCCATACATACAATTTCAATATATATGTATGTATGTATTACTACCATTTCAAGTTACTACAATCAACAATATGCATACACATGTGTTTCTACAAATTCGATCCTTTTATATATTTACACAAATCTTTTATTTTAACCACTCCTAACTTAGCATCTTGAACTCAAAATAACAAAGATCTTATAAAATATTTTAATAGTCCACTAATTTAACCCGTCATGGTTAATGTTTTAACTAATATAATACATGTATACATAAAATAATATAGAACCATGTAACGATTATTTATATGTCAACTTTTATAAAAGTTTAGTCACCAATATTTATGTTTTTACATTAAAGCGTGTCCCTAGACTTTTGCTAGAATAAAATTCTTGTCAATCACCAACGACCGTACCTTGCGGGTTATCACTGTTTATTTTCCTAGTAATTCTTATCAATTACTATTTTGATATAAGTTCCTTTGCTAGACTCCTTGACTTTACTTAGTCAAAATAAAACTTCAGGAAATATATGTTATGAACGTGCATTTATGTAATATGGATATTGACCTGAAATACTGGGTGTCACATTCTCCCCATGTTAAAGAGAATTTCGTCCCAAAATTCATTTCTTGTCATCTTGACTTGGAGTGTTCATGAACAAGGACGGATACTTGGCTTTCATTTTATCTTCCTGCTCCCACGTATACTTGGGGCCGCGCTTTGAATTCCAACGTACCTTAACCAATTTAACTCGGCTACGCCTTGTTTTCTGAACCTTCCAATCCGTAACTTCAATTTGTTCCTCAATGAAGTGTAGCTTGTTATCTATGTGAATCTCATCAGGCAGTATAATTAACGTCTCGTCTGATAAACACTTCTTGAGATTTGATACATGAAACGTATCATGTACTTTGCTTAGTTCTTGTGGCAACTTGAGCGTGTATGCTACAGGGCCAACCCTAGCCAATATTTCAAATGGTCTAACGTACCTAGGGTTAAGCTTGCCACGGTTGCCAAATCTTGCAACTCCTTTCCAAGGTGAGACCTTTAACATGACACGGTCCCCAACTTGGAATTCTAATGGTCTTCGTCTGTAATCCACGTAACTCTTTTGCCTATCACGGGCGACCTTCAGACGATCGTTGATCTTGAAGATCTTGTCGGTAGTCTCCTGAATAATCTCCGGACCGGTTAAATGCTTGTCGCCAACCTCCGCCCAACATAGCGGTGAACGACATTTTTGACCGTACAAAGCCTCAAACGGAGCGGCTTTGATGCTGGTGTGGTAACTGTTATTGTATGAAAACTCAGCCAGCGGCAAATGAGTATCTCAATTTCCTCCAAAATCGATTGCACATGCACGGAGCATATCCTCTAAAGTTTGAATGGTCCTTTCACTTTGACCATCTGTTTGTGGGTGATATGTCATGCTCATGTCAAGACATGTGCCCAAGGCTTCTTGTAATGACTGCCAGATTCTAGACATGAATCTGCTGTCTCTATCAGAGATAATAGAAATTGGCACTCCATGCCTAGACACAATTTCCTTAATATAAATCCTTGCAAGTTTCTCGATTTTATCCATCTCTTTGATGGGCAGAAAATGAGCTGATTTCGTCAAACGATCAACGACTACCCATATAGTGTCATACCCGCTCGACGTCTTGGGTAACTTTGTAATGAAATACATTGAAATCTGTTCCCATTTCCATTTAGGTATCTCGGGTGGTTGTAACAATCCCGACGGTTTCTGATGTTCTGCCTTTACCTTTGAACATGTCAGGCATTTACCGACATAAATAGCAATTTCTCCTTTCATGGTCAGCCACCAATAAAGTTCTTTCAGATCCTTATACATTTTATCCGAACCTGGGTGAATGGAGTACCTGGACTTGTGGGCTTCGTCCATAACCAACTCCCGTAAGTTATCAAAACATGGCACCCAAATTCTATTCATGAAGTATAAAATATCATCTGACTTTGGTTCCAACTGCTTTATCATTCCCCGTAAAGCTTCATTCTAAATGTTTTCTTCTTTGATTGCCTCTTGTTGTGCCATCCGGATTTGAGTCATGAGACTCGTATGAATTGTCAATCCTAGGGCACGAACACCGAGAGTTTTAACCCATTCCTTACGACTCAAGGCATCTGCTACGATGTTTGCCTTACCAGGGTGATACTTGATATCACAGTCGTAATCATTCAGTAGCTCTACCCAACGACGTTGCTTCATGTTGAGTTCTTTCTGATTAAAGATGTGCTGGAGACTCTTGTGGTCTGTAAAGATAGTACATTTTGTACCGTATAAGTAATGTCTCCAAATCTTGAGTGCAAACATAACAGCACCCAATTCCAGATCGTGAGTCGTATAATTTTTCTTATGGACTTTCAGCTGCCTGGATGCAAACGCTATGACTTTTTCTCTCTGCATCAACACACATCACAGACCTTGGTGTGATGCGTCGCAGTACACGATAAAATTGTCAGTTCCTTCGGGAAGGGATAGGATTGGGGCACTGCAAAGCTTCTGCTTCAGCAATTGAAAAACTGATTCTTGTTTATCAGTCCAATCAAACTTTTTGTCCTTCTGAGTTAACGTGGTCAAATGCAAGGCTATCCTTGAAAAATTCTCGATGAATCGCCTGTAATAGCCTGCCAAACCCAGAAATTGACCCACCTCGGTTAGAGTTCTTGGTGCTTCCCAGTTTTTGATAGCTTCAATCTTGGATGGATCCACATGGATACCCTTCTTATTGATGACATGTCCGGGAAAATGAACCTCTCGGATCCAAAACTCACACTTAGAGAATTTGGCATAAAGCTTCTCATTCCTGAGTAGTTCCAAGATTAATTTCAAATGATGTTCATGTTCCTCCTTGGTTCGTGAATATATTAATATGTCATCGATAAACACAATCACGAATTTATCCAAGTATGGCTTGCACACGCGGTTCATGAGATCCATGAAAATGGCCGGTGCATTAGTCAAGCCAAATGGCATAACTAGAAACTCGTAGTGACCGTAACGAGTCTTAAAATCCATTTTTGGTATATCCTCTTCCTGAATTTTCAGTTGATGATACCCTGATCGCAGATCAATCTTAGAATAGAAACTGGAACCTTGAAGTTGATCGAATAAATCGTCTATTCGGGGAAGAGGATACCGGTTTTTGATTGTCATTTTGTTCAATTCCCGGTAATCGAAGCACATCCTAAAGGTTCCATCCTTTTTCTTTACAAACAGGACCGGAGCTCTCCAGGGTGAGAAACTCGGTCTTATGAAACCTTTGTCAAGTAATTCTTGTAGTTGGCTCGACAGTTCCTGCATCTCGGAAGGGGCTAGACGATAAGGCGATCGTGCAACTGGTGCGGCTCCTGGTACTAGGTCGATCCAGAACTCGACTTGTCTTGATGGTGGTAATCCTGGTAAGTCCTCGGGAAATACCTCAGAGTAATCCCTAACGATTGGTATGTCCTCAAGTCGACGTTCCTCAGGTTTCTTCTCAACGATGTGAGCCAGGAATGTGCAATAAACCGTGCGTAGATACTTATGAGCTTTCATGTAGTTTATCGTCTTTAACATCGTTCTACACCTTTCGCCTTGAACTGAAAGAATTTCTCTACTTGGTAGTGGGATACGTACAATCTTCTCGAAGCATACGATCTCGGCACGATTCTTTGATAACCAATCCATACCAATAACAATATCAAAACTCCCTAGTTCGACGGGTAGAAGGTCTATACTTAATGTATGGTTTTCTAAACATAAAGTACAACCCTTAATGACCTATCCGGTTTCTATTAATTTCCCATTTGCTAATTCAATTGTATATCTTTGTTCTAGTTTGCTGGCCTTAATACCGAGTAAGGATTTAAAATCATTCGACACAAAGCTCATATCCGCACCCGAATCTGTTGGAGCATATTCTAGTGACAACGAGCATGAAGATATTATGTCTTAGTCTTAGAGTCTTTGACTTGTAATTGATAGAATTGTTAGCAACAGTTAAAGGGGTGTCTGTTAGGACATGTTTTGTAACTATTGATAAAATTCTGTATAAGTTCACAGAGAGGTGAACTTAATAAGTTCAAGCTCGTTGTCACTAGAATATGCTCCAACAGACTCCCCCTTGACAACAGATTTAGAAGACTGTCATCCGTCTTCAAATATCATCAAACAAGTTGTAGTCTTCGTCTTGTTCATCTGTACACTCTCTCTTTCTATCTAGAAGAAAACTTGGGAGAAGGACCCATTGTCAACTTCTATGTCAACTTCTATCTGCAGTATTCAGTTTTTGCAAAGGAGAACAACCAAGAATAACCAACAATTAAGATTTCCATGGAAGCTCAAAAAATAAAATCTTTTTGGTTTTTCAAACATAAGAAACACAAAATCTTTTTGGTTTGTCTCTGTATAAACTGAAATGTAAAATACAAAATCACATATTTTTGGTCGAACATTACAAGTAAGAAGATCATATCAGTATATATGAGATATCAATCACACATCTTAGATATGGAATCCATATAATATCAAATGGTATCCTATGTCATTCTTTCAAGCCTTGACCAATCAAACCAATATCTTTTAAGATTATCACACTCTATCTTTTCAAGACTTTCATATTGCATGTTATGATTTGCGATAAACATTCAAAGAAAATAGGATCAGGCTATGACACACAAATTCAAATTGTCAATATTATAAGATTTGAAACTAAAGCATCTCATTCCCACTTTCTTGTGAGTTAAGGTACCATTTAAGTATGAAATACAACGTGTACCCCACTAGTATGCCAACAGAAAATAAATGCACTTTCTTCAAGACATATGAGATTTTACTAAAGATTATCCGAATTTCCAGAATGAGGAGACATCACTTAGCACATGAATAGCAGAATCCAAATTTGATTGTATAGGAATCAATGAGATTCAGAATCGAATGATTCAATGTTTTGGCTTATATATGTAGAATCATAAGATTCAGGTACGTGGATCCAACTGTTATCTGGATTATGAATTCAATGGAATCAGTAAAGATGATTTATCAATATGATCCAAGGGCTAGTATATGTTTGACAGATGTTGTCAAGTACATATCTTGATTATACTTCAAATTGCATGCTTTTCGGGACATGGGCACTGAAGGAAATCGAATGAATAGTGCTAAGGACATAACCCGAAACTGATCTCATAAGAAAATCTTTATTAAAAACTAATATTCTTTATTTGATAGTGATCTTTTAACGCACACACCCTGACATAAAATGGGTTCAAATCACAGTTGTAACATATGCAATTATGTTTTCACACTACTAATGGTTCAGTGACGCTTTTAGTCTACTGACAATTCAAATTATATGCATACACAACACTATCATTTCCTATTTGTGCAGTCTCTGAATTTTAGATCAAAACATATAATTCAGATATATTAACATAAAGCACCAACCAGTCAATCTAAGGTCATGTGTGAAAGAACATCTACTGATGCACTATCATCTTTTCTTTAACTTTAAGTAATGTCGATTTTATCTTTTTCAATTTGTTTGTCTTTTTCAAAATTTTTTTAAAGAAAAATAAAACAAACGAAAATAAACCTTCCATGAAAACATTTTATAAAAAAAAACATTTTACTTGGTTACTCAAGATTAAGCAAATCAATCAATTAAAAACTTAAACCGATGTAATCATGTAATTGAATGCCTTCGCCTTTGTCACCAACACAAATCTGTACTCCCCCTATCCTGTAGACTTCCCCTCAACTAGTCAAATGGTTGCATCAATGACTTTATGCTCACCATCGTCATCCTAAGTTTCAGGTTATCATTTGGACTTTGTAAAACTCTTTCAAAATAACATTGTGTGTGACATATTCTCCCCCTTAAGCATCAAGTCGTTGAAACAAAAAGATTCTCAGTTATCAACAACTCGTTACTCTTGCAGATGTCAATCCCTGTCATGTGCTTAGAACCACCACTATCAACAACCAAAATGGTATTGATAGTCCCTCTTGTAATTCCTGCACATCTAACAAGAAACATTAATTTGAAATTGGGACCCAAGCCATGGTAGTCATGGGTCGTCCATCTGTATCAAAATAATAAACCTCACTCCATTCACAATCGAATCTCTCATCGATTTTCGGAGATTGTTCCGACGAGTCAGAAACTTTAGATTTTCAAACATACTTCTTTTCATTAAGTTCTTTTTGCTTAAAATGTGAAGTGTTTGAACAATCTTGTTCATTTGAAAAATGAATTGATTGTGAAAACTCTTGTTGTTCTAAAAGTTTTCTCAATCTTCTGTTTCTCCTCCGTCTTTGAGGTCTAGAAAGCCTAACCTGAGATTTTGAATTACCCTTTGGTGTAACATGAGGTTTAACCACATTTGGGTTAACACAAGGCTTAACATGAGTTCTTACCTTTCCTGGAGTAACATGTCGGTTACCTTTGGCTTTGTGAGAACAATCAATCCGTATGTGACCCACAAGACCACAGTAAAAGCAAGTTCTCTTCTCACTATAGTCTCTCATATAAGGAATCTTCACAAGATTAGATGCACTTGAAGAAGATTCTCCTACATGAACTTCTTTTGGAGTTTGAGAATGAATAAACTTTTTCTCAACAGGTTTTGATTCATGCTTCACCTTCTCAGGAACTACATGCTTCTTCCCTTTATTTTTGTAAGGATAGTTCACCACAATATGTCCCATCTCATTACAATGAAAGCATGTATGCCTGTCTTTATAATCTCTGACATATGGAACTCTCCTTGAATTTGAAGAACTTCCAAATGTATAATTTCTAGATGAATTAGAATCAACCTTTGAGTCTTCTTTCTTAACCTCTTTCGGTATCCCCTCTACCTTAGCTTCATCAAAATATTCATCATCACTCTCATCAGTATACACCATATCTTCACCTGTGACTGGATTCACTTTCAACACAGTCTTAGGATCTAAATCCTCATCTTTTATAATCTCAGGTGTAACAGAATAATTTTCATTGAATGGTGGAGGAACATAACCAATACCATTAGTTCCCTTCCCCTCTTTAGTATTATTATGATAATATTCTAATAAGAATGATGAATTTCCAAAGCTTTCTAACTTGCTATGCAATCTGATTACCTCTGCTTTAGATTCAGCTAGTTCCTTTTCTTTCTCAACAAGATCATTATTTCTTTTCTCAATTTCTGCGAAGGACATATCCAGATGATATGCCTGCTCTTTGATCTTCAAAGTCATAGAACTTATATCCCTCTTCAGTGATTCTATCCTTTCAATACACACATTCTCATTATCGTTTAATTTCTGGTTTACCGTGTGCATCGATTTCATATCACAAATGCGGTTGACGTTGTCATCCATAACCCCTATCATTTTATCCTTAACTGAAACACAGTTAGAACAAAACGTTTCAGAGTTAGAAAATACCTCAGGTTTTACTTCTGAAGAAGATGCACCAGGAGACATGAATTCGTCATCATCAACTTCACTCTTTTGTTCAATAATGACAGGCTCTGCATCAGTTTCTAATTCACTCAGATCATCTTCAACTGTGTGAAAACTTTCTTCACTCATCACATCAGTCTCAGTAGATTGAGTACTTTCACTAGAACGGATACTCTCACTATAAGTTAAATCTACAGAAGAATCACTTTTAGAATAACTCCGCTTCTCCAATACTTCATTGATCAAGACCACAAACGCTTGAGAAGTTGCTTCACCCTTTTCTTCAAAGCTTCCCATAGATCTCTTGAAGTTGGACACTTCCCGAGACTATGAATGATTTCTTTTGGTAAAGACATCTTTAATGTTTCACACGTTTTCATCTCTCGATCAAACTTCTGCTTTTCTACTTTAGTAAGAGCTGTCACTGGTTTAGGAACATCATAATATCCCATATAGTCATAAGTAGGATGCACATATCCTTCAAATATGGATGTCCAAAAGCTTTCATCAGTTTCTGATACGAACTGTTCGAACCGGACTTTCCAGCTACGGTAATCTGATATGCACAAAAGTCTCGGTGGCATAGTTCCAATCTCATTATCATCACAAGAAATTGACATTTTGATTTTTTTGCAAAAATACCCGGAAAAAATTTCCCGCCAAAATACTCTTTTTAAAAAATTTTGAAAATTCAAAATTTCAAAAATGATTCAAAACGACCATATAAACTTTCCCTAAAAAATTGAACAAGAAGAATTTTCCCGAAAAATTTCCAAGTGCGAAACACCCTCTACCCTTAGGCGAAGATAATAAGTTCGTTTAAACCAGAAACCAGAAAATCTGATTATGTTCGCCTAAAAATAAGTTCGCTTAATCTATGAGAAGCGAACTTGACAAGTTCGCCTGCACAAAATCAGCAAGTTCGCTTGCTTCAACAGATTCAAACTCAAGAACAGCTCAAACAAAAACCGCGAACCAAGAATCACCAAAAATCTTCATAATTCACTGATTTGAAGGAATTAATCAAAATCGAACCGTAGGATTGTGTAATATCGCAATTAGAACCTTTCTATCGGATCAATTTCTTCAAAATCATCTTCAAAAACACCAAATCAGAACCAAATTAAGCTTGAAAACTCCATGGAAATGAAAATGTCAAAGCTGATGAATTTCTTGTCAATTTGCATGCAAAACCGTCTAGAATCACCAAGAATCATGAGCAATAGCTCTGATACCACTTGTAGGTCCCTAATTCGGTGAGTCTAGGGATTATCATAAAACCCTAGTACAAGTTGGTTCAGTACATAAGAATCATAAGTACAGAGGCATAGTGATTATTTATCGGGAGCGTACCGATGACGATGTTCGGGTCCTGGCGTGCGTCCCTTGCACCCATCACAAATGCCCTCCCTGGTGCCTGAGCGTTGTTCTGATTCTTCCACTTGGGACAATCCCTCTTGAAGTGCTCCAGGTCACCACATGTGAAACATCCCAATTTAATTCTCCCCATTCGGTTGTTAGCTCGACAAACTTGTGTGGTGTGACCAAACTTGTCACATTTTCCACACTTGATGCACTCACCGGCATGATGATTTTCTCACTTCTTACATCTCGGTAGGCCCCTATTATACTCCTTCCTTTCCACTGCGTTGGCTGCAAAAGCCTTCACAGTTCCTTGTTTCTTAAACCTTTCTTTTCAGACTTGCTACTTGAATTTCCCATCCACTTCCTTTTCTCTCCAAACCTACCTTCCTCGTTCTCCTTCCTTCCTTCCAAGCAATCCATTACGCATTGCATCATCCCTCGGTTTAAATGCTAAAGTTATAGCACTCTTGGCATCTATTGGACTAGATGAAGTTACCATACTACGAATTTGAGGCGCAAGGCCCCACAAATATCTTTCCACACGCTTATGTTCAGGCGTGACCATATGCGGTACCAGAATTGCCAACTCATTAAAACGGTCGGTGTACCCCGCCACATCATCTCCGATCATTTGTAGATTCCCCATCTCAGTCTCAATCATTTGCAGTTCGTTTCGAGGGCAGTATTCCTCGATCATCATGGTTTTCAAGTCCTCACAAGATAATTGATACGTTGTCTGTCTCCCCAAAGTCTTTACTTGAGTATTCTACCAAGTTAAAGCTTTATCAGTGAGTGTGCAAGTAGAATACTTCACCATGCAGTCAGCGGTGCACTCACTAATATCAATTACCGACTCCATCTTTTCTATCCACCTCATTAGACCTACTGCACCCTCGGTGCCATTGAAGTTGCGGGGGTTGCAGGATAGGAAAGCCTTCTAAGTGCACTTCCTGCTTGGAGCATCTGTAGGATCACAAGTCATAACGTCATTAATTCAGATCATGACTATGTGTTACGGTTGTGATTATTTATTCTATTACCTCCGGAACCTCCGGCTGTGCCGCTACCTCCTGCACCTCCTCCGCCGGTACCTCTGCCATTTCCTCCGCCACTATTTCGATTGGCTTCGTACTGCTCCATGGCGGTAGCTACTCGCTGTGCTATGAATTGTTCCACGTTTGGAGAAATCGTGTCGTTGTTGTTCTCACTAGTGGTGTCACTGGGTGTCCTTCGCTTAAGTGCCATGGCGTTCTTTCTAACATAAAATTTAAAAAGAAACAACATTATATAATTGTTAGGACATAGATTTGTAATGACAAAAGCTTGTAATAGTTAGATTTTATGTCTTTATGTTTTTGTTATGTAAATGTTTAAAGTTACTTAGTGAGCCTAGAGGCGAACTTGTTAAGTTCGTGGTTGTACCTTCGACTGCGATCAAATTTTGGCGCCGTTGCCGGGGAGCCAGTGCGCAAGGTTTATTGTTTAGATTAATTTGTTTCAAGCAGTACTACTTGGGTTGTTTGTTTTTGTTGTGTGCAGGTGATCACAAATCGTATGCATACAAGATATTCTGGTAGATCTTCTCCGTTGAACTTCGATCCAGAAATTGAACGAACAGCTCGCCACAACAGGATTATTCATCGCACCAATCTTGCATCTTCAAGCCAACCAAATCCATCTCCAGAAATGGTGAATCCTAATGTTCCTCCACTCAACTTTGAGGATCTATTCGATCCTCCACCCTACAACAACCCACCACCCAATCAACCACCTCTGAATGACCCTCAAAATCCAAATCCACCCTCAAGCAGAGCACCAACCAATACCGATTGCGATACTCTTGACAATAATAGTGTGCATGGCACACTTGGAACGGGTGTAAGGGTACAACGATGGGATGATGGGTGGAATGGATATGATCCGCATCAAGGGCATCCACAGAACATGTACGAGAATCCACCACCGAATTACATGAATCAAGAACACCAAATAAATTATGGTGGATATGGATTCCCGCAGCAACAACCACAAGGATACCCTCCACAGCCGCAAGGATTCTATAGGCCTCCGATGCCACAGATGCAGGGACAAAATTATGAGCCCGGTATTCCTATGCCTCCACCACATAACATGGGAGTACCGAGAAACTACAATCAAGGCATGATGCATGCCCAAGCTGCCAACAATTACTTCCAACCAGCTTTGACCACGAATGCTTCTCCTGTGGTAACACCTGTGAGAAATGGAAGATCCTTTGAAGTCCGTCCAGCAGTATTGACTTCCATGCCTACTTTTCATGGGCGTGCCACTGAAGAACCTTATCCACATCTGCAGAGTTTTGAGAAATTTTGTCAGGTAACTAGGCTACAAGGTTTTACACCAGATGAGGTTAAGTTGATTTTGTTCTCCTTCAGTTTGAAAGACCGTGCGAAGGAATGGTTTGATTCTCTACCATCTGCTAGTATTTACACATGGGCTGACTTACAACAGAAGTTTTTGGAAGAGTTTTACACTATGAAGAAAACTAATGAGGCCCGAGCAAATATCCGAAATTTCAAGCAGAAGGGTGTGGAGTTGTTTCATGAATCTTTTACTCGATTCAAGGATATGCTACGGAAGTGTCCTCATCATGGTATTAACATGTGGGAGTTATTGGTGGCGTTTTATGATGGGATGTCGTCTGAAGACATCCGGGATATCAATTCACAGAGTAATGGCACCTTCTTGTATAATCATGTACAAGTTGATTGGGATTTGCTAGAAAGAATGTGTGCCAACTCTAAACGGTTGGAGCAGTCGAACAAAAGATCTAAGCATGAGACGGTGAATGGGGCAGCCACCCAAATGACTGATGAGCAATTGGAGGCTATGGCACAGAAAGTGGCAAAGATAGCCGGGTTGGGTAAGGAGAACACTTCAGCTCCAACGGGTTCGGTCTATCATGTGTGTGGGGTATGTGGTGATCTTGGGCACAAATCTAGTCAGTGTCAGCAACAACAAGGTGGACAACAAGGGGGCCCAACTGAAGAGGTTAATCAAGTGCATGGAGATATGAACTCGAACACCTACCATCTAGGGCTTCGAAACCATCCTAATTTTAGGTATGGTAATGCTTCAAATCAGATGAACCCGAATTTCCAACCTGCAAACAACAGAAGTTATCCTCAACCTTTTGATCGTCAACAGTACCAACAAGCCAATTATTAGAAACCTTATTATGCGAATCAGCAACAAGGAGGTGGTCAGAACAACAGGCAACAAGCTCCGCCTGCAAATCAACAAGCTGGATCATCCACCAATTCTGAAGGCTCAAAAATTGATCAACTCGTTGAGATGATGAAAGAGATGAGGAAGGAAAATGACATAAGGGACAAGGCTTTTGTTGCATTGAACAAGCAAGTGGGACAGATAGCAGAGCAACTTTCACAGAGACCTCCTGGAACACTTCCCAGCGATACACATGTAAATCCAGCTCATCAGAGTTCTAGCCAAAAGAATGCTCAGGTAAATCAGGTAATTACTCTCAGAAGTGAATAATAATGTCACTCCTCCACCTCCTTTCGTCGAAGGGATTGTGGAGGATGTAAATGAGAGTGCAGAGAGTGATAGTGAGGAACCTGCTATTGCATCTAAACCGGTTTTAAATAATAACTCACCATCTGAAATGTTGTTAACAAGGCTCCATTTCCATCAGCCTTGGTCAAACCAGACAAATCAAACAAGTCAAAAAGAGGCCCACAACAAGATGAGTTGTGGGAAGTTTTTAAACAAGTAAAAATCAATCTGCCTCTTCTAGATGTAATTAAACAGGTACCTGCTTATGCTCGGTATTTGAAGGACCTTTGCACACAGAAAAGACAACCAAGGTTGCCTAAGAAGTTAGATGTAAATGTGCAAGTCAGTGCTATTTTGTCGGGTGCACTTCCACCAAAGCTTGATGACCCAGGAACGCCTTTAATTTCAATTCAAATCGGTGATTTTAAAAGTGAACGGGCGTTACTGGATTTGGGAGCTAGCATTAGCATTCTCCCGGGAAGCTTGTATGACCAATTTGATTTTGGTCCCCTCAAGAAGGCTGACACTACTGTGGTGTTAGCTGACTTGACTCCTAAGCTTCCTAGGGGAGTGTTAACTGATGTCCTTGTTAAGGTGGGAGAATTTTATTACCCTGTGGACTTTTTGGGTTTGGATTATGTGTCGGGGATACAAGGGAGACAACCAGATATCATATTGGGGAGGCCATTTTTGGCCACTGCACATGCCATAATTGATTGTGTTTCAGTAACAATCGACATGATATTTGGCAATTGGAAAATGAGGTTGAATATGTTCACTAACGTTACTAACCCACCTGTTTTTGATACTTGTTTTATGGCAGATATTGTTGACCGATGTGTTCCTTGCTATGAGCCTTTGGTGAGCAAGGATAACATATCAGACAATTGTTCTGTGTTTGACAGGGTGGAGAGAGAACATATGCAGGAATTGATTGAGGCGGAAAGGGAAGTTGAACTTAAAGCAGCGCAAGAAAACATGCCATCGTGGTCCTGTCATCAAGAGAAACTTCCAGATAAATGGAACAAGGAGTTAAAGCCATCCTTGGTTGAGCCACCGCAGCTGGAGCTGAAAGAATTACCATCACATTTGAAGTATGCATTTCTAGGAAAGGAGAAAACCTTACCGGTCATTGTTGCATCAGATTTGACCGAGGATCAGGAGAAAGAATTGTTGAAGGTACTGGTTGCTCTCAAATCAGCAATTGAATGGACGATAGCAGATTTGAAGGGGATTAGTCCCTCTGTTGTAATGCACAAGATCATAACTGAGCCGGACGCAAAACCCGCTCGCGACACACAGAGGCGACTCAATCCGAACATGAGAGAAGTCGTGAAGAAAGAGGTGCTTCAGTGGCTTGATGCAGATATTGTCTACCCCATTTCAGACAGTACGTGGGTGAGCCCCACTCAGACAGTTCCGAAAAAAGCAGGTATCCAGGTAATTAAAAAGGAAAATGGTGAGGAACTTGCTACCCGCCCAGTAACCGGGTGGCGAGTGTGCATAGATTACAGGAAGCTGAAAGCAGCTACCTCGAAAGACCACTTTCCATTACCTTTTATTGATCAGATAATAGAGCGACTTTCAGGTCAGAAATTCTTTTATTTTCTTGATGGATATTTTGGGTATAATCAAATTGCCATACATCCAGACGATCAGCACAAGACTACATTCACATGCCCGTATGGTACATTCGCTTTCAGGCGAATGCCATTCGGTTTGTGCAATGCCTCCGCCACCTTCCAAAGGTGCATGATGAGTATCTTCTCAGATATGGTGGGGTAGAATCTTGAGATCTTCATGGATGATTTTTCTATTTTCGGAATGTCATTTGAAAAATGTCTAGATCAACTTACAAAGTACTTAAACGTTGTGTTGAAAAAAATTTGGTACTAAGTTGGGAGAAGAGCCACTTCATGGTTCGAGAGGGGGTAGTGTTAGGACATGTTGTGTCTGAACGTGGGATGGAGGTTGATAGGGCAAAAGTTAATGTAATTTCAACTTTGCCTCCTCCCACGAATGTGAAAGGCGTGCGATCATTCTTAGGACACGCTGGGTTTTATCGTCGGTTCATTAAAAGTTTTAGCGTCATTTCAAAACCATTATGTAACTTGCTTTTAAAAGACACGACCTTTACCTTTGATGACGAATGCTTAAAATCCTTTGAAACATTGAAAAAGTTGTTGGTTGAAGCCCCAGTGTTACAGTCACCCGATTGGTCATCACCGTTTGAAATCATGTGTGATGCGAGTGATGTGGCATTAGGGGCAGTGTTAGGTCAAAGGATAGACAAGAAACCGGTAGTTATTTATTATGCTAGTAAAACCCTTTCAGAGGCACAATTGAATTATACAACAACTGAAAAGGAATTCCTAGCAGTTGTCTATGCCTTAGACAAATTTCGTTCTTATCTTTGGGGCAGCAAAGTTATTATTTATACTGATCATTCTGCTGTCAGGTACTTGATGGAAAAGAAGGATGCGAAGCCGAGGCTGATTCGGTGGATACTGCTTCTTCAAGAATTCAATTTGGAGATCCGAGATAAGAAAGGGAGTGAAAACGTGGTGGCAGATCATTTGTCACGCCTACCGACTCTCAATAATGGGATCCCCTCGAAAATTATTGACACATTTCCGGATGAACAACTCTTTTCGGTTACTAAATTGCCATGGTTCGCTGATTTGGTGAATTATTTGGATGCATGTGTAATTCCAAGTTTTTGGTCAGCACAGAAAAGACGCCATTTTCTTGTTCAGGTTAGACATTATGTGTGGGATGCACCTGATTTGTTCAAGGTAGGTGCAGATCAAATTTTGAGAAGGTGCATCCCAGAAGAAGAGGTGCAGAGTGTGCTGGCTCATGCACATTCGTCTGCGTGTGGAGGCCATCTAAGTGGGAAGAAAACGGCATATAGGGTTCTTTCATGTGGTCTTTTCTGGCCCACTTTGTTTAAAGATGCTACGAATTATGTTAAATGCTGTGTTAAGTGTCAACAACTGGGGGGAATTGCAAAACGAGATGAGATGCCCATGAACCCAATTTTAATTGTTAACATTTTTGATGTATGGGGAATTGATTTCATGGGCCCATTCCCGGTTTCGTTTGGTAAGGTTTATATCTTAGTGGCAGTGGATTACGTGTCTAAATGGGTTGAAGCCATTGCCACTAAGACGAATGATCACGCAGTTGTTTGTGAATTTGTAAGAACCCACATTTTTTCTAGATTTGGGGTACCTCGGGTCATCATTAGTGATGGGGGAACCCATTTCAAAAATTTTAATTTTGGGAAATTACTTAAAAAGTATGGCGTGGATCATCGCATTGCTACACCTTACCACCCCCAAACTAGTGGTCAAGTTGAGGTTTCTAATCGGCAGATTAAGGAAATTTTGCAAAAGACCGTCCGAGCTAATTGAAAAGATTGGTCTAAGAAATTAGATGATGCTTTATGGGCATATCGGACGGCGTACAAAACACCGATTGGAACGACTCCTTACCGTTTGGTTTATGGAAAAGGTTGTCATCTACCATTAGAAATCGCCCACCGTGCTTTGTGGGCGATGACCACACTTAATTTGGAATATGATGATGCAGGGAAAGAACGTCGGTTAGAGCTTTGTGAATTGGAGGAGTTGCGTGAAGAGGCGTATGACACAGCAGCCGCATACAAGACAAAGATGAAAGCGGTGCATGATGCGAAGCTAAGGAAAAGGAGCTTCGAAGTTGGTCAAAAGGTATGGTTGTTTAATTCACGGTTGAAGTTATTTCCAGGAAAGTTGAAGAGCAAGTGGTCCGGACCATTTGTGATTGTGAGGATTGGTCACTACGGTGACATTGAAATTGAAAGCGTGAAAGATCGGACAAAGCAAGTGGTTAATGGTCACCGACTGAAGCCATATTTGGATGCGACCGATATTAACAAGGAATCAATGGAAGTGGTGAGCTTTGTCGAAGGCTCACCAACTTATGAGGACGTCTGAGGTCCAGGTAATCTCGAGGGAAACCTCGGGTTGTAGAGTTTGTATTTAAAATTGTTCATTAGGCATTTGTTACTTTCGTTTGTTTTCTTTTTGTGTGTTTGATGTGTTTGTTTGTCATGAGTTCTCCTACGAGGCTAAGTGTGGGGAAGATCGATCACCAGGTACGTTTTGATTTGAGAATTGTGTTGGGGGCAACACAACTTTCGAGAGGGGGTGAGGATAAAAATGGGTAAATTGGTTAAAAATAAGTTAAGTGTAAACCAGGTCACAATTGAGTAGTCAAAAAAAAAAAAAAAAAGGTGACCGTAACTTACGTCCTAACCACCGTAACTTACGGTGGTTCTACTTTATGGCCCTTAAGACATGTTTTACGGTGATTAAAAATGGAGAAAAATAAAGAACAGGGGAGCCGTAACTTACGGTGACTCCATCGTAACTTACGGCGTCTGCAGAAAAAAAAAATTTTGGTCGGTTTTTGTACGAATTAACCGAGCCAAATTGATTAAGAGCCCACAATTTCAGTTTTTATTGCCTCACCTACCCTTTCCATCTGCACTTAAACACCATATCTCTCTCTTTTCATTTTCATCTTCATCTTCATCTTCCTCAAGCTTTCAAACCCTAACTTCCTTAAATCTCAATCAAATCCAACGATTTTTGAGTCTATTCCGCTTGTTTTTGAGCGAGGAACATCACCCAGGTGTCAGTTTTGAAGGAATCGCAGCTAATTTGGGCACATTGGAACCGACCCGTTAACCCTAAGTTTCAAAATTTTGGGGCTTTTTGAGTCCTACCTTCTAATTACTATCCTTAAGCTGAAAAGGTATGTTCTTTGTGTTCATTATGCAACGTTCATGGATTGTTAAGGTATTGTTCCTTCATGACTATGTGGATATACTTGGATGATAATTAGGAATAGCAGGTATTTGGGAACCACACCTGTTTAGGGCTGTGATATTGTTTGTTCTTAGTATGATTTTGATTTCATGTTAATATCTAATATGGATACTAAGCAAATAATGAGTTATGGGTATATGCATAAATGTTGCGGAAGCTTCAAGCTTCAAGTTTAATTGGTACATGGAAACTTTGTTTTCAGAAAGTTAAACATTCAGTAATCAAGTAGCCATAGTGACAAACAAGTGTGGGGAGGTTGGTTTGGTTTTTCGAAGTTTTTGCCTCATGGATTGATTTAGCCTTCGTTGTTGTTGGTGATTATGCAGATGGTTCGTACTAAACACGTGTCTGGCAAAGGAAAGGGAAAGGTTGGTGAGCGTGGTTCTTCTTCACATTCTGAAGAACCACCAATGCGACGCCAAAGGACAGATGATTCATATGAAGAGGACTCACCTGATAGAGAACAGAAGCCCATCTGGGGAAGTGGTCCGTTGTCAAGTATGCCGAGGAGGTGGCAATTGGAGTTATTTCAGGATAAGATGAATGAATTGGCATCAAAACAGCTGGGGTTTATCTGGGAACGGGTGATCACCCGTAGGGACTTTGAACCGTTTGGGATCGTTAAATACTTTTAGGATGTAGGATGGGAGGCAGTGATGGGATTTGATGAGATGAAGATAAACAAGGTGTACATGGATCCCATTGAAGAGTGGATGGGTACTCTGCAGTTGGTTAAAGGTAATAACTTTCCGAAGTCTATGAGTCTGGTTGGCACGGTCGGTGGGGTGACTGTAACCATGTCAAGGGACACGTTGAAGCATGTTGCTCGGTTTGATACTAAAGCTAGCAACCAGTATATTTACCCTGCTTTTGATCTGATTTATGAGAGACCCATGGAACACCCTTCTTGGAATCGCATGGTTGAGGCGATTTTTGAACCAGGTAGAGGATCAGTGATGTCAAGGAATGATCTTAAGAAAGAGGCGAAGCTGCTTTTGATGTTTTTTAATACAAATGTGATGCCTAGGCGAGGCGATAAAACAAGTGTGAGACACTCAGAGGTGCCGATTTTGTATTCTCTTTTGATGGTAACGCCAAAGATCTCCTTTAGACATTTGGCGATGATGAATATTTGGGAGGCTCGTAATAATAAGGAGAAAAAGGTAATCCCACATTGCAAGTTGATCCAAGCACTTTTTTGATGGAATGAATTGTTTGATGGAGAGTTTGATTGGGAGTATACGTCCAAGCGAGAAGTCGCTTATGAAATTTCAAAGTTAAAAAGGTTGCAATGGGATTATAAACAATCCGAGCGATATCATAGGTTGGTGGACATGGCGACAAACCGAGTTTGGGATGTATTGAAAGCAGATGCTCGGCCTTTGAGGAGAGGAGAGAGAGATGTATTTAATTCCGAGGGAGCCATGGAGGATGTTCATATGGGGGGTGAGAATGAGGAGTCCGACGATGATGATCAAACAATCGCACGGATTTTTAGAAGGTCAAGGGGGGAAGGATCGAGTCAGAGATCACACCAACCACCGCAGTACACATTCCAGGATAGGGGGACACCCTAGGGTGTGGTTGATGATGATATGGGAAGGATCCTAAATGATGCTAGGCCTGCGGGGTGGCGGGATTGGCCACCCTATGCACGGGTGATGTTTGATCAGGACACCCAAAATTCTGAGCTGCAAAGAAGGGAGACGCAACGGTTGTACGATAGAAGTGAGCATTGGAACAGGTTGCACGCTTACAACACTCAGCGTGAGATTAACCATAATTTTGATGATGCTCAGCAGTGGAAAATGCACGATGAGTGGCACAGGGGTGAACAGGTGGTACAACATCCACCGGTTATTGATTACACTGCGTTAGACCCGTACGATGGTTTAGTTCGATACCCGCAACCACAGGTGCATCACTCAGAATGGCTTAATCCCTACCAAGACCAACAGCAACAGCAGGATAGAGGTGATGGAACACCGAGTGTGTTCGATTTTAGTGCAATTGAGGAGACCATGACATCTATTTTTGGACCACAACAGCCGCGGTACTTCTGAGCATTCTCTGATAAACATCAGGTCCATGTGCTTGGCTCCTCTATTATTTGTGAACAATGATCCGTAACTAAGGGTGGTGGGTGGTTGGATTGGGAAGAACTACTTTTATTTTCTTTTATTTTCTGTTTTGGTGGTGTGGACATTTGTGTAGGGTGTGTTTAATTTGATATTGTGTGCTTAAGTTGTTTTGTTAGTTAGTAGTAGTTAGGTTAGTGTCATCAGGTGCATAAGGATGGATTAGCAGCCCTCATCATGAGTTCCAAGGATGAGAAATTGACAAAACCACACATTGGGGACAATGTGTCTCAAGTGTGGGGATGGGGGGAGAAACACACTTAACTTTGCTGAATTTTGCTAAAAATCGCCGAAATTGAAAAATTGAAAATTTTTTGCAAAGCAAACCAATTTTTAAACTCATGGAAAAGGTCCTTTCTGAATGACTAATCTAGATCTTGAATCATGGTTGTCCCTTTAAGTTTCAGGAGAGTATTTCCGATGGGTGTTTTAAGAAAAATGGGAAGGGATGCTTAATTAGGTGTAACATGCTTTGAATTGATTGCTAATGCTACATGTCGGTAACCAATTGTCCGCCATATGTGAGTTTTTGAGCCATACTTGCTATAAGATTGATAGGTCACTGAAAAATTTGTTTCAATTGCTGAGAGTGACCAATGTGATATGATATGGTAGAACTTGTATGGTTGATACATTTCGAGACTACATATTAGACATGTGCACAAAGATGACAAGGCATTAGGATTCCCCATATTCCCCGTTAATCCATTTTGTTGCTATAATTCCTTAGAAGCCATTGTTGAGCCTGATAGAGGACATTGAATAAAATCATTATATCCGTCGTTTGTCCACCCCATAAGCCGAGTAGAAAGTGTATATTTTCTTGAAAATTTTGATGAGAATGCTAGAAAGTAAAAAAAAAAAAAAAAAAAAAAAAAAAAAAAAAAAAAAAAAGGGTGAAATTACAAAAATAGCATGGAGTATGAGAAGTGAATCACAATGATTCAAGTTGTGAGAAAGTTGTGAAAGAAATAAAACAAGTCAAATGTGACTTTGTAAGTTAAATAAATAAATAAATAAATAAATAAAATATAGAATTTCTCATCACACTAGCCATCAAAAATCCTAAAATCCTTACCCGAGCCTAAGCCAAAAACCCAAAGTCCTTCGATTTGTGCAGTGTCTATAGCAGTAGTGGAGATTTGATTGCTTTACAAGCATATGCTTATATGGTCTCACATTCGGTTTTGGAGTGAATACTTATACTAGCACATTATTTATGCTAGTCCAGAAATTAAACCGAGAGGAGTGCATCTTGTGAGGGATATGTAGCAATTGCATAGAAATAAAAGCATGTTGCGTTTGATTAAGCAAACCGCGTTTTGTTCTAACTGTTTATCACTTGCTCGTCGGTTTGTCAATCTCGACTGTGTCAGTCTATGGGACAGGTATGATTCTAGACCTTAACTTGTTGAGGAATAAAAGGGCTTTGGATGTGGGTTATTGGTGAAATAAGTGAAAAATAAAGGTTTGCTTGGGGACAAGCAAAGGTTAAGTGTGGGAATGTGATGGGATGTGGATTTTGTGTGTATACAGTGCTTTAACCCCGCGATTTTATATGTTTTTCTCTTATTACATATACATGGATAGCAATTACTACGAGCTTTTGTGTTTGTAGGTAAGAGTGGTTAAATCATAGATGTTAGAGCACGTGGAAATGCAGGTTACGGGAATCGGAACGAAGAAACGAAGAAGTGAAAAAGGGCTGGCCGTAAGTTACGGCCAGGCCACCGTAACTTACGACGGACAGATTTTCGAGACCGTAAACCAGAATCTACAGGCCGTAAGATAGTTTTGGGATAGGCTGACCGTAAGTTACGGTGCATCGGGCGTAACTTACGGTGGAAAGAAAATCAAAAAGTTTAGCCGTAAACCAGAAGCTACAAGCCGTAAGTTATAATTTTGAAAAAGTTGACCGTAAGTTACGGCCAAACCACCGTAACTTACGGTGGTCGGGAAAACAGAAAGACGGGAGCTTTGATTCTGAGGAGAAATAAGCCATGGAAAGTCAGTTTTTTAAACAGAGACGAACAGGTAGGGAAATCTAGGCGATTTTGGGGCATTTGGATCATCACGATTGAAGCTTTTTCACCCAAAAATTGAAGAGCTAATCATGGATTCTTTGAAGAACTTTGAAGAATCAATCATTATGATGTCAGGCTAATCACCCGGTACCCAACCCTAGATGTAAGACTTTGATGTTTGGATTCTTAACTAGTTTTGATTGTGTGAATGTAAACATGGGATTGAGTAGTCTTTCTTTCGTGTGTTTATAATTGTTTTCCGGATTCACAAATAGATTTGAATCAATCTAATTTGCAATTATTCGATTTTCATTCGAATTTTACAGCCGCTAGCATATCGAGTTGTTAATTAGGTTTTTGTCAAAGTGATAACTGTTAGATTAGTTCGTGATTGTGTTCCATTGTCCGATCTCAGATCGTTGGGTTAACACACTGAATGAAATCTAATTGTTATTAGTTGAATTGGTAACAAATTGTTATTGAGTGACAATTTGTTACCAATTCAACTAATAACAATTAGATTTCATTCAGTGTGTTAACCCAACGATCTGAGATCGGACAATGGAACACAATCACGAACTAATCTAACAGTTATCACTTTGACAAAAACCTGATTAACAACTAGATATGCTAGCGGCTGTAAAAGTCGAATGAAAATCGAATAATTGCAAATTAGATTGATTCAAATCTATTTGTGAATCCGGAAAACAATTATAAACACACGAAAGAAAGACTACTCAATCCCATGTTTACATTCACACAATCAAAACTAGTTAAGAATCCAAACATCAAAGTCTTAGATCTAGGGTTGGGTACCGGGTGATTAGCCTGACATCATAATGATTGATTCTTCAAAGTTCTTCAAAGAATCCATGATTAGCTCTTCGATTTTTGGGTGAAAAAGCTTCAATCTTGATGATCCAAATGCCCCAAAATTGCCTAGATTTCCCTACCTGTTCGTCTCTGTTCAAAAAACTGACTTTCCATGGCTTATTTCTCCTCAGAATCGAAGCTCCCGTCTTTCTATTTTCCCGACCACCGTAAGTTACGGTGGTTTGGCCGTAACTTACGGTCAACTTTTTCAAAATTATAACTTACGGCTTGTAGCTTCTAGTTTACGGCCAAACTTTTTGATTTTCTTTCCACCGTAAGTTACGCCCGATGCACCGTAACTTACGGTCAGCCTATCCCAAAACTATCTTACGGCCTGTAGATTCTGGTTTACGGTCTCGAAAATCTGTCCATCGTAAGTTACGGTGGCCTGGCCGTAACTTACGGCCAGCCCTTTTTCACTTCTTCGTTTCTTCGTTCCGATTCCCGTAACCTGCATTTCCACGTGCTCTAACATCTATGTTTTAGCCCCTCTTACCTACAAACACAAAAGCTCATAGTAATTGCTATCCATGCATATGTAATAAGAGAAAAACATATAAATTTGCGGGGTTAAAGCACTGTATACACACAAAATCCACATCCCATCAGTTCGCCTGGTCTATCAGAGGCGAACTTAATAAGTTCGCCTAGGTCTAACTGAGGCGAACTTGTTAAGTTCGCTTAGTCTGTTTGAGGCGAACTTAATAAGTTCGCTTACAGCAGGACAGTTTTCTATATATAGGTTTACAGAGTCATTAGACAGAGCGTAGATCAGAGAGAACCGAGAGATAGAATTGTCTGATTGAGTCTGTAAACCATTGTGAATTGGAATATAATTGAGAAGTTTATTTACGCGTGTTGTTTCAATTGTCGGTTAGTATACAAATGTTAACATGAAGGATTCCACACTTCATGTTATAGCAACGTCATATTACGAGTTCGATCAGTAGTTGAGTTACTTGGACCTACAAGTGGTATCAGAGCCTATGCTCATGACTTAAGTATGATTCTCGGTGATTAGTGACGGTTTTGTGTACAATTCGACAAGAAATTCAACATTTTTGAAATTTCTGCATCAATGGAGTTTTTCAAGTTCTTGAAGATCGTTTCTCTGCTGAATTCGTGTTTTTGGAAGTGATTTTGAAGAAATTAGTCCGATAGAAGTGTTCTATTTGATAAAATTCATAATCCTACGGTTCAATTTCTTTAAATTCCATCAATTCACTGAGAAATCATGATTTTTGAAGTTCTTGGTTCGTGTTTGGGTAAAGATTCCTCTAAGTTTGTTACAGCAGTTTAAGCGAACTTGCTAGTTCCTGTGCAGGCGAACTTAGCAAGCGAACTTATTAAGTTCGCTTCTCACATTTTAAGCGAACTTAAAATGTATAAATAAATATGTTATAACCTGATTTTAAGCGAACTTGATAAATTTAAGAATTCATGCTTTATATTTCAAATTCGGTATAAATAAAAGAGCATTTTATAACCTGATCTTATTTACTTTGAAATTTATCGCGTATCATTTCAAATATTATTCAAATTGAATGAGTTTCAAAATGAAATAGATGCAAAATGCACAAAATTGAGTTGAATAGATCTCATACTATAGGTTACCCTTTATTATTGATAATATGTGTGATGAATTAATTGAATACTAATATGATCTTCTTGCTCATGATGTTAAAACCAAAAATATGTGATTTCAGTTTGTACAGATAAAAACCAAAAATATGTGATTTCAGTTTGTACAGAGAAAAACCAAAAATATGTGATTTCAGTTTGTACAGAGAAAAACCAAAAATATGTAATTTCAGTTTATTCAGATAAAAGTAAAAAATATGTGATTCTGTTTGTATAGATAAAATCCAAAAATATGTGTTTCCGTCTGTATAGATAAAACTCAAAAAGATTTTGATTTTTATTTTCCATGAAAATTCTAAACTTTTATTAAAATTGTTCGAGATTGGATCGAATATGTGTTGCTGACGGAAGTTCAAGACTTGAAAGGTTGAATTTAGAAAATTTTGTTCAAGGCAAAAGTAATTGGATATTATGTTCGCTTGTACAGTGAAGCGAACTTAATATGTTCGCCCGAGAATAGTGAAGCGAACTTAATCTAACTGTGGTGAAGCGAACTTATCTTGTTTGCCGAAGGCTTGTTAAGCGAACTTAACAAGTTCACCTAATCAAGCGAACTTAATCTGTATAAGGGTTTAATCAGGCGAACATGTCATTTTCATCGTCTTCCTCAGATTAGGCGAACTTGCCCAAAATTTTCAAAAATTTCAAACTGTGTTGTGGGAGTTGATTACTGGTTGAATCTTAATCCATATTGAATTGCGAACTCAACCGAAGTATTTTCGTTGAATTTCATCTGGTAAATTGTGAGTATTTGAGGTTTTTCTTCTCGGTTTTTCGTCGAACGTTTCAAAGGACGATTTTAGACCTAATTTTGACCGAAATATAAAATTGATCATCATATTTGGTTGTAAATTGGTATTCGACTGATGTTCAATACTTATTTCATGATTTCTATCGATTTACCGAATTTTGAATCGACTGATGTTTGAATTTGAATCATCTCAGGTTCAGGCGAACTTGTTCCAAGCGAACTTGTTCAAAGCGAACTTGTTAAGTTCGCCTCTTGCACTACTAAGCGAACTTATTAAGTTCGCCTAGGGGTCAGAAGTGAATTTGGACTTGTGAATTTTTGTTGAAATTTTTTTTTTGTTTGAAAATTTTTTTTATTAAATTTTTTTTTGGTTTTGTGTGTATTATTAAATGTGTGTTTCATATATGTGTAAATGTACTAATGTTTGTTGTGTTGTCCAATACTTTCACAGATGGCTCATCGTGTCGAATATAAACATAATCAAGTGGCATTATTAGATCCTAACATGCCAGAAGCAGTTCATTTTCAAGGCATCATAAATTTTCTGAATCGATCATGACTGCATGTTGCCTTATCTGCAGATCCCTATATCAGCTTGGTGTATATACAGCAATTCTGGGATACGGTACATCAAGATACTGACGTGAAACCGCATGTACTTCGTGCAACAGTAAACAATACTGAGATTGCAATTTCTGAAGAGACGATTCGTGCTGCTCTTGATTTGGGTGGAAATGCTGACGATCCAATAACTTATCCTAGCACTCTTATTATGGGTTGTTTTCAACGGATGTGATATCGTGGGAAACAAAATGATACCCAAGCTCGGAAAGGTGGATTAGTTGGTGAATGGAGGTATTTTATGCATGTGATTATTCAATGCATCTCTCCACGAAAAGCTGGTACCGATGGATTAAAAATGGCTCTTCAAACAGCAATGGTGGCCTTAACATTGAATAAACGATTCAATTTTCCTCTTTATTTCTATCGGGAGATGGTAATGCAGATTAATCCAGCTGAAGGTCAAGGTTTCTTGATGTATCCTCGGTTTATTCAAATGATACTCAATCATCTTATTCCTGATCTTCCACAACATCCAATAAGATTAACGTTGACTCCGATGTCGAAACGTATCTTTACCGACTGTACGAAGGTAAAACAGCAGAATGCTGCATTGATTCCAGTCAACACTCCATTGTTTGGGCACTTAATCAATCCTGATTATGTTGCACCACCGAATGACAACTGGTTTCATCCTGATGAACTTGTTCAAGCTCAAGGCATTAATGTGCAACAACAGCAACAACCACAACAACAAAAACAACCACAACAACAACAACCACAACAAAAACCCGCACAAGTACAAGTTCCTGAACAACCACAAATTCCTATTCCTGAACAAGTTCCTATTCCACAAGCTGCAGTTGATATACCTATTCAGGAACCAGTTCAAGAAGAGGCCGTTCATGACCTTGATCACGATCTAGGAATGAATATGGATGATTTCATTGATGATGCTGTGAACTCGCCCATTCATGAAACAGAAGGGAATGTGGTGACAGAAGCTGATTCTAGTTCCAGCTCAAGTGATACGATATCATCTGATGATGACAGCACTGATTCTGATGAATCTAGGGATTTTTCCTCAGATCATTATGAACGGTTGGCTGCTATTCTACTGGCTAATGCTGGAAAACGCATTAAATCTCAAGCTAGACGACCAAGACGAAAGTCTGTTCGGGATCCTCCTTCCGGATCAGTACTTGGTAAAAGATCTTTGGTCGATGAAAGTTCTGACACTGATAGTGACTTTAATCCAGATCCTACACGTCAAAAGTTAATGTCTGCGTCAATTGCTGCTGCAAAATCTTCTCAAGGAGTCGAGGATGCTAATTTTGTTGCTTCTTTGATAATTACTCCTCCAAGATCTAAGGATCCATCTCCAGTTCATACTCCTGTTCCTCCAGTCATTCCTACTACTTCAAGTCCTTCTATTCCACAATCAACAGCTGGTCCGTCAAAGCCTTTTGATTCTGACAAGATTACTTTCCTTGAATCTCAAGTGCTTTCTTTACAAACACAGGTAAACACTCTTGTGTCTACTGATTCACAACGGCAGCTGGTGATTCAGACTCAAGCTCAACAGATTGTTGATATGCAAGCACTAGTTTCCAAACTCGTTCAGCGTCTTGACGCTCAGTGGGAGTTGAGGATACCTGATACTTGTCACACAGAGTCAATTCAAAGACATGATGATGAAGACAATGATCCTACTGGAAATATTGTGGATGATCGTCAATACACTGACGCTAATCCTATATAAAAGGTTCAGGGGGAGTCAACATCACAATCACTTGAAGGAAACCAAGATACTACTGGTACTAATGACGAAGAAATTCTGTTATTAGAATTCTTTCAAGATTCAGAAGAAGAGGAAGCTGAAAAGATTGAATGTCTTGATGACATTAACGATTTATTCAATGACATGGAAGATGATATGTTAGATACTGAGATAGAAGAAGGAGAAATAGTAGAGATTGAAATAGAGAAAGAAAAAGATAGTGTTACTTATGAAGGCTATGATGGTCTTACAGTGCCTTATAACTTCATCCAGGATGATGTTATTCCTGAGTTCTCTTATGACGGAATAACTGATTCTATGGACTCTGTTGAAGACGTCACACTGCCTGATGATACATCTAATTCAAAGATGGATACTGATGATGAGTCAAGTCAATCCAATAAAGGTGCTGAAACTGAAACTATTCACACTGAGTCTCCGAAGATTAATGAAGAACCTGTGATGTACAGAGATACAGGGATGACACGAGAACAGTGGAGAGAAGTTGTAAACAGTTGGATGAAGGTGCTTCCCAAGTCTCCAGCACAACCTGCTCAGAAAGAGAAAAATGTGAATAAAGAGCAGTGTGTAGGAAGGATCATAAGTTGGTTCTATGATGGTGAATCAAAATTATTTGCAATCAAACGATCTGACGGTGTTCAATAGTTAAAGTCGAGGATCAAATATTTCAATACCTTGCCAAGGTGTGAAATAAATGGTCTAGCTTCAAGGCCACTCATAAATAGATCGAAGAATGGTTTGGCTGATGTGATAGCAAACCTGATAAAGAAAGAAGGTAGTTCAAGAAAGTATGAACGACTGAAACCACAGAAGGGAAAGAGAGTGAAGAATACAGATCCAAAGACTGGGAAAGTAACCTGGAGATACAAGTATAAACCAGTGCGTGCTATTCACAAGATACCATTAAAGAATATTCCTCAAGACTTTCTTGGGAATATGAAATGGTGGTATGTTGATGTTAATACTGGTGAAGCAAGGATTGAAGATAAAGATAATAAGGTCATTGTGTGTTTCTTTGACGCAATGAATCTTATTAATTTTTCAAAGAAAGATCAGAGGACGCTGCGAAAGAATGAGATCATGTATACTGATGAACGGAGAGAACAAGGTCTACAGTACAAAAGAGTTTTGGAGATATGCAGAAGATATGGAGTGCATGCTGGCAGCAGACTTCCGGATAACTGGAAGAGTTCAAGATAAAGACTGAAGACAGAAGATCAAGCTATTGTCAAGGGGGAGTCTGTTAGGACATAGATTTGTAATGACAAAAGCTTGTAATAGTTAGATTTTATGTCTTTATGCTTTTGTTATGTAAATGTTTAAAGTTACTAAGTGTTTTACAAGTGAGCCTAAAGGCGAACTTGTTAAGTTCGCCTGGTATATCAGAGGCGAACTTAATAAGTTCGCCTAGGTCTAACTGAGGCGAACTTGTTAAGTTCGCTTAGTCTGTTTGAGGCGAACTTAATAAGTTCGCTTACAGCAGGACAATTTTCTATATATAGGTTTACAGAGTCATTAGACAGAGCGTAGATCAGAGAGAACTGAGAGATAGAATTGTCTGATTGAGTCTGTAAACCATTGTGAATTGGAATATAATTGAGAAGTTTATTTACGCGTGTTGTTTCAATTTTCGGTTAGTATACAAATGTTAACATGAAGGATTCCGCACTTCATGTTATAGCAACGTCATATTACGAGTTCGATGAGTAGTTGAGTTACCTGGACCTACAATAATAATAATGATGCCATGACATAAGGATACAACAACATCAAACGTATACAACTATCATCACAACATAAACCATCACATAAATAGTTAAAAACATACACAGTACATTGTTCCTAAAAGTTAAGGATACAAAAGAGATGGGTTCACATGACCACATCATTACCAAAGTTTTAAAATACATAATGTGTTACGGGCACAACCCACCCGTAATAGGTCTAGAAGTAGGAAGGTACTCTCGATGGGGCAGCAGCTGCAGTGATCATAGCCTCTACACGTGCCTCAGCTAGAGTAGCCCAGAGTTCAGCATCAATCGCCCTCTGCTCGGCTGCCTCTACCCTTCGCTCAGCTGCGGCGGTCTTCCTCTCCATCTCCGCTAGTCTTTTCTCGAGCTCCATCATGTGATTAGATGCATGCTGAAGGGACTGGTCGATCAACCTCTAATCTTCCATCATTCCAGCAACATTTCCCAGTAGGGTCGGAACGGCCATCAAGTCTCTTCGGATAGACTTCACATCCTTCTCCAAATGGTGAATTTCTACCTCTTGCTTATTGCTACGGGACACTAGTAGGGGGATGGTGCATCCCATGCACTCCCCGGTGAGTGGCACGGGCTGTGAACTGCATGCTACTCCAACAGAGTCGCAGGTCGTAGGGATGTCCTCCTCTACCCTCCACATCTGGATTGCTTGGCGAAGCCAATCCCAGTATGATACGTCGATCCTCGGTCCTCTGGGCATAGTCTCACCAGTGGATTTCAGCCATTGTTGTGGGTCGCTTCCTAACTATGGATTTTAAGTGGGGTTAGTGTGTGACATGATGTGACTACAATATCCATATGACATGATGGATGGTTATGCAATGCTTATGCAATGAAAACGTTTTAGAGAGTTATTTAAATTATAGACTTGGTTCCGTTTTAGACTCCTAGTTCGCTATAATCAATGGCTTTGATACCAAGTTCTGTCACACCCCGCCAAGGCGGAAACGCGAGGCGTAACATTCACTGGTTTCCAAAGCATATGATTACCGCAAACACATACATGTAGTTGGATACATAATCGAGTTTAAAATATTTACATCACAAAATATCAACTTGAATTTACAAAAGTTTAAGATTTCGCAATTATGACTCAAGACCATGAGTTATACGAGAGAAATCCTCCAAAAGTCGTATCCACATGCATGCATGTAACCTACATTGCTAACCTGAAGACCACGTTCAATTTCCTGAAACCATACTTAAAAAGTGTCAACACGTGGTTGGTGAGTTCACAAGTTATTATCAAGAGTTATCATAAATCCAGCGTTTAAACATGATCATTTTCCGATCAAAACTCTTTGTATGTATAACCAATGAATCTGAACATTACCCTGACCAATTGACCCCATTTGTAATCTTGCAAGGAATACAAATTAATATGTAATGCACGAGCCTGTAACCAAACCCCAACTTTTTGTGCCTCCCCTCGCCTTTCTGCGAGTAAGATAATATGCGGTCATTCGGTCATTTGGACCACTGGTTAGCGCGACTAACCATGACCGGAGGCGTCACCCCCAATAGTACTATCCATAGAATCCCGGGCTAAATCCATAGCTAATGGTTACTAAGTTTTTATTCCGAGGACTTTAAGTGCTTTATTTTTCCCTCAATGTACACATACGGTCTGATCATTTGTTCATTCATTTACATAGGAAAATTCTTTACAAGTATACTTCCACCCAAAAACATTTCAAAAACTTAGAAAAAGGGGTTAGTGAAACTCACCTCGATACTATGAGTGCTAGCAAATACTTGAATAACCGTAAACCCCGCTTATCCGTATCCTAATTACACAAGGATACTATACCCGTTAAGACTACCCGTCTTAAACGCAAGTTGTTCACCCGACTTAACTATTCCTGTTAAGTTCGTCTTTGTTTATCTAAAACAATGTTTTCTCATGACGACTCGTTGGTGATTTTTATTCCAGTCTAGACGCTTTATTTATTTTCCGAAAAAATATTATATTTCCATATTGGTGACTTGTTATGTTTGTCAAAAATAAATATTATTTTTGCAACATCTTATAATATATTTATATTATATTCCAGGCATCACCATATAAGTATTTTCTATCAATAATTATATAAACCACAAATATCGTTCAAGTTTGTACTAAGCATGTCATTTATTCTTCGAGCACATAAACCATGTTAACACATCCACATACAATTACTTGTTCCGAACGATATTTATTATCTTGTCATACATTTATATTTTCAACGAATACGCAGAAGTATGTTTATTAATTCTACATATATTTCAATATGCTTTACGATAATACGTATACATTTATAATTTTACCGAAACGTCTTTAATTTCATTCACATAATTTCTCTACGATTACTCCATCATAATATGTGAATATATGATTGTTATAATTACTAAATGTCTTAGACATTTTAATCATACCAAGTTTCATGTTTCTAAATAAACAACTTGACAACATCATAAATATGTATACCTACACATATATTCTGGTTTACATATGCTTATTATACACATACAACTCACCCTCATAATCATTCATATTTTACCATCCAATGATCTAGCAACAACATACATACCCACATATACATGTAATTTATGTATTTATATGTATAGATACATTTCACTTTTTATCAATAAATGATTATGCCTATCTATTAGGGTCACAAAATAATGTTTTAAACTACAATCTTACATATACATGCGTAACTCTCAATTTATATGTATGCATCTACTCTTTACAATTTTTCCCAAAATAACAACTATAAACACACACATTTATATATATATATATATATATATCATAATTTCTACACGTATGCATCCATGTTCAAGCCTTTTTATCTAGTGTTAATCATGCGTTTTATTTAATATCTACAACTATCATCGTAGGATCAAAACAACAACATATACACCCATACATACAATTTTGATATATATGTATGTATGTATTACTACCATTTGAAGTTACTACAATAAAAAATATGCATACACATGTGTTTCTACAAATTCGATCCTTTTATATATTTACACAAATCTTTTATTTTAACCACTCCTAACTTAGCATCTTGAACTCAAAATAACAAATATCTTATAAAATATTTCAAGACAATAATCTATATATAAGTCTATCATTTTTCGAACCACATACATCTTTTTATATAAAATTTAGTTTTTAGACATAATAAAGTTAAACTTATAAAACTCTTTTAAACTTTTAAATCTTTTGTTACTTTGGTGAACCACGAGCTTTAAAACTAAAAATAAAGATGAAAATAAAGTGTGGTGTCGGTTTCATACCGCTAGACATAGCTAGGTGACGAACAATGAGTAGAAAGATGGTAGAGGCTCGTGATGCTACAAAACCCGACTCCTAGACTCCAACTTCCTTGAATCACCAACTCTAGCCCAAGATCTCTATGTTCTAGCTCTTGGTTGTGAAATATGCAATGTGTGTGTGTGTGTGTGAAGCTCGATATATGTAGGGAAAAATATAATGGAGATGGTGTGTTGTTTACTCTACCATCAATACCAAGGATGGTAATTAAGATGGATGTGATGGTGGCTTGCTCTACACTTGAAAGAGCATGGGCTTCCTATGACACAAGGATGGTGGTGGTGTGGTGTAGGTGATGTTGTGTGGGTGGGCCACCTTTCTCGGCCGAAATGGGTAGAAGGGTGGGGGTTGGGTCTTGTTCCACTTCTAGTTGATTTTTAGGTGTTTAGTTAGATGGATTTTAGGTAGGGTATACTCGGTAGGTGTTCCCGTGATCTAATACCCGATGTACGAACTTTTATGATTAAAACTACATATATTTTGTATCTTGACTATTTTAATAGTCCACTAATTTAACCCGTCATGGTTAATGTTTTTACTAATATAATACATGTATACATAAAATAATATAGAACCATGTAACGATTATTTATATGTCAACTTTTATAAAATTTTAGTCACCAATATTTATGTTTTTACATTAAAGTGTGTCCTTAGACTTTTCCTAGAATAAAATTCTTGTCAATCACCAACGACCGTTTCTTGCGGGTTATCACTGTTTATTTTCCTAGTAATTCTTATCAATTACTATTTTGATATAAGTTCCTTTGCTAGACTCCTTGACTTTACTTAGTCAAAATAAAACGTCAGGAAATATATGTTATGAACGTGCATTTATGTAATGTGGATATTGACCTGAAATACTGGGTGTCACACAGATTATGTCACATCCAGTAGGGGTTCGGGGTAATTTGGTGATAAAATCCATGGAAATCTGCTCCCATTTCCACATCGGGATCTCCGGCTGTTGGAGCAATTCAGATGGATTTTGGTACTCCACCTTGACCTTTGAACATGTAAGACACTTGTTCACATAGGTGGCTATGTCGGCTTTCATGTTCGACCACCAATACAACACCTTTAGATCGTGGTACATCTTGTCAGACCCCGGGTGAATAGAGTATCGGGATTTGTGAGCTTCATCCATAACAAGTTCTCTCAGGTCTCCATAAACTGAAATCCATATTCGCTCTGCGAAGTAGCGAATACCATCTGATTTAACCTCAAGCTGTTTCTCCATACCACGAGTGGCTTCCAATGATAAATTCTCTTCTTTCAAAGCTTCGAGTTGAGCATTACGGATCTGTTCGGGTAAACCCGTATGAATTGTGAGTTGTAACGCTCTAACTCATCGGGGCTTGGTTTCTTTTCTGCTGAGGGTATCGACTACCACGTTAGCTTTGCCCGGGTGATACTTGATGGCACAATTATAATCATTCAAGAGTTTGATCCAGCGATGATGTCGCATGTTCAACTCTTTTGGTTCAAAGATATGTTGGAGACTCTTGTGATCGGTGTAGATAGTGCATTTGGTACCGTACAAGTAGTGTCTCCAGATTTTCAGCGCAAATACCACGGCTCCCAACTCCAAGTCGTGAGTCGTGTAGTTCTTCTCATGAACCTTTAATTGTCGAGAAGCGTACGCGATGACCTTCTCGCGTTGTATCAAAACACAACCGAGACCCTGGATGGAGGCATCGCAGTACACTACAAAATCATTCATTCCCTCTGGCAGAGACATGATGGGTGCACTACAGAGTTTCTACTTCAGTAGTTGGAATGCTGCCTCCTGGGTTTCGCTCCAATTATAAGGTTTACCTTTGTGGGTTAGGGTGGTGAGAGGTTGGGCAATCTTAGAAAATCCTTCGATAAATCGATGGTAGTATCCCGCCAATCCTAGAAATTGTCGCACCTCAGTCGGAGTCGTTAGTGCTGCCTAATTCTTGATAGCTTCTATTTTGGCCGGATCGACATGTATTCCTCTCTCATTGACTACATGTCCTAGAAATTGAACCTCACGAATCCAAAAATCGCATTTGGAAAACTTGGCATCTCTTGTTTCAGCAGTTCAAGTATTAAGCGTAGGTGTTCCTCGTGTTCTTCCCTACTCTGGGAATAGATGAAGATATCGTCAATGAAAACGATAACGAATTGATCGAGGTAAGGTTTACCCACACGGTTCATGAGGTCCATGAATACTGTGGGTGCATTGGTTAACCTTAATGGCATGTCTAAAAACTCATAATGGCCATACCGGGTTCTGAATGCGGTTTTCGATACATCTTCATCTCGAACTCTTAGTTGGTGGTAACATCATCTCAAATCGATCTTTGAATAGAAACTCGACCCTTGAAGTTGATCGAATAGATCATCGATGTGCGGAAGTGGATAACGGTTCTTAACGGTTACCTTGTTTAGCTCTCTATAATCAATACACATACGGAAAGTCCCATCTTTCTTTTTGACAAATAGGACTGGGGCTCCCCATGGCGATGAGCTTGGTCGGATAAAACCCTTATCCAACAAATCTTGTAGTTGTGTGGACGATTCCTGCAACTCACTCGGTGCATGTCTGTAAGGTGCTCGAGCAATAGGTCCTGCTCCGGGCGCTAGGTCAATCTGAAATTTGACATGACGATGGGGTGGAAGACTAGGTAAGTCTTCAGGAAAAACTTCCGAAAAGTCACGGACTATGGGGATATCTTCCAGCTTCTTCTCCTAGGAAGGTTTGTCGGTGACAAGGGCTAGGATTGCGGTATGACCCTTACGCAGACACTTTTGCACTTTCATATAAGATATGATGCCGACGACTGCACCACTTTTCTCACCTTTGACAGAAAGGATCTCTCCGCTAGGAAGGGGAATACAAACAATCTTATCTTTACAGACTATTTCAGCTTGGTTTTTTGATAACCAATCCATGCCAACAATTATGTCAAAAATGCCAAGTGCAACTGGCATGAGATCGATGTCGAGTTTGTGACCAGATAATCCTAACTTACATCCCTTGAGGATATGAGTTGGCTAGATTAACTTACCGTCAACTATTTCTATGGTATATCTGTGCTCTAACGGGGTTGTGGTCATCTCTATCTGTTTACTAAAGTTCTCAGAAATAAAACTCCTATCGGCACCAGTATCAAAAAGGACAGAAGCAAAATGATCATTTAAAGGAAACATACCGTTAACAACGTTGTGGTCATTTCTCGCCTCTCATGTGCCGATCACGAAGGCCCGACCCTTCGCACCATTACCATTATTGTTACAATTTCCACCCTGATTGTTGCCATTACCATTTCCATTGCCAGCTTTCATTAGTTCAGGGCAGTTTCTTTTGAAATGCCCCTCTTTACCGCACTCAAAACATCCTTTGGGTGCGTCACCAGTTGGTGTCTGTTTATTCTAGAGATCTCCCGTATAATCCTTGGCCGAGTAGCCCATTTTTCCGCACCATTGGCAACGGTACTTGTCACATGCCCCATTATGATAAAAGTTACATTTGTGACACTTTGGGTACTTACCAGTGTATGCACCCTGGTTTTGCTGAGTAGAGCTAGACTGTGAGAGATTTTTAGCAGTTTCGAACTTTCGCTGCTGCTGTTGTGGGGGTGGGTTAAACTGAGAAGATTTGGAGTGTGTACTATCAAACTTACGCTTGTTATCAACCATCTTAGAAGTGCCTTGGGCGAATGCCTGATCGGTTAACTTGTGGGCTAACTGGATAGTTTGTTGGATAGTGGTGGGGTTTGAGGATGTCATTATGCTCTGGATTTGAGGGACTAGGACCTCGATATACATCTCGATTCGCTTGTAAACATGGGTTACCATATGAGGGCACAAGGTTGCCAGCTCATGAGAGCGGGTGGTGTAGGCTTCGATCTCAGGTCCTTCCATTTTGAGGTTCCAGAACTCAACCTCAAGTTTCTGCACCTCGCCACGAGGGCAGTACTCCTCTTTCAGCATGTTCTTAAATTCATCCCATGGCAAAGCATTTGCCATTTCCAAAGTTAGCATTTGTACTTGGGAGTTCCACCAAGTCAAGGTAGGACCCTCCAGTGTGCCAGACGCATATTTCACCTGATTATACTACGGGCAATTACACATGGCAAAGACCGACTCAGATTTCTCCATCCAGCGGAGTAAGCCGACTGCTCCCTCAGCTCCACTAAAAGTGTGGGGCTTGCAGTCCATAAAGGTCTTGTAAGTGCAGACCTGCTAATTGTTGTGCTGACCTGGATTGGAGACATAGAATGTGTTTAGGAATATTGGATTCGGTAATGAGTTTAGAATGAGTGTTGACTCACTAGAGTCGACAAATGATAAATTTACCTCCAATCGGGTTGGCTGCTAATGCTTCAGCCACACGCTCGTTAATCATTGCGGTGAGTTCGGCTGCGGTCAGATTGATGTTACCATGACCAGCTCGCCCACCGTTACGTCCTCCGCGTCCAGCAGCTCGTCCAGACATGATCTTTACATTCACAAATACACAATCATGAGCAAAAATATATCGCATATCATTGTCATACAAGTATAAGTAAACAAAAGCAATATAAACCACAACATCTCATATTTCCATAAAAATCCTTGATTAAATAAATTGCAAAGCTACGAAATAAATTCAACAAAACGTCAAGATTCAGAAATATCTGTTAGATGGGAACAACCCTGCCCATCTAGGTTTAAATAAAAGGAAATAACTAAAATGATAGACTGCCAAACGCCACTGCCAGCTGAGGTCACATCAGAATTAGCATCATCATCTTCATCCGGCTCCTCCTCGGGCTCATCCTCCTGTTCAACTCCTGCAGCGTTGGCAGCCTCTAGTTGTCCCTCCAGCTCCTTGATCCTAGCTCCCGCTGCCTCGAGGTTAAGATGTATCACGTTCACCTGTGCCCGTAACTCATGGAATGTTGTCACCAGGTTATCGTGTAATGTATTTGCTCTTCCCTGACTCTTTGTCAACTTCTCTATCCTCGGATCAGCCTAATGTCCACGCTGCAACAGTCCGGTGATCTCACCTGTAGCCTCACACATATTACCTATCTCTCTGTCCATCCTCGCCACTAGGGCAGCAAAGGCCTACTCCAGTGGGTACTGCAGAGGTGGTAGAGTCTCCACGGAAGAAGTACTAGGTGTAAGGTGTGGGGGCGGGACCCGCTCTTGACATACCCAACTCCTGATCCTGTTCGGGTACCAATCCCAATCCTGTGCGTTACCGGTGACACGCACATGGAAAGGCTCGCCATACACTATGGTGTCATCAATAGGTGTAAATCTCCGCCTCTTAGGCTCCGGTGAAGGTACTGTAGGAACATCGGGTTCCTGAGTGACTGGGGATGTAGGTGACTTGGGTGAAGTAGACATCTCCTGTAACGAAATGCATAAGTGTCATGTATGAGTGTGGGTGTTGTGTAACTAATGTAGTGTGTGTGGTTGTAGTCTAAGTCTACTACTAATGCAAACCTAGTTCACTAAAACCAATGGCTCTGATACCAATCTGTCGCACCCTCAAATTCCACCTGCGGGGTTTTACCGCGAGGCGCGTGACACACCAGGATCTCAGTCATTAGTTACACGGAACGACTCTATATGAATTTATATAAAATTCCATTGCTTCTCATAGTCACGAGACAACAATCGTTAAGTTTGAAAATGTTGCGAAAGCGTAAATAAAATCCAATGCAAGTAAAATCAAATGCGTAAAACACCGCGCCCAAACCAAAGTAAATAAGACGAGTAAATAAGTTTTAAAACCATTTATGAAAACCATGCACCGCCATGCATCCTAATCCTGAGTGTACCTTAGCGACCTGAGAATGACATGCTAAAAGTGTCAAAACAATGGTTGGTGAGTTCACAGAGTTGTAAGAAAATAAGAGTTCGATGTTTGCTAGATAATGTAATTAATGTATGCCGATAGATAGCTAGTCTATGTCATGCTACTACAAGTGTTTCGAAACCGAAGCTGACTGTTAGTGTTTGTTTGCCTTCCGCCATGTCTACTGAACAATGACAAATGTCTAGGTCAATATTACACCCGTTCAACCTCCAGTCAAGTTAGCGTGACTAACTCGGGTGGGGCTTGTGAAAGCCAAGTAGTACTACTCAAGATTTCCTCGCTATGTTCCAATACTAACGGTTCGAGAATGTAAGGACTTATGTGGTATGTTTGCACTTTAGTAAGCAAGCTATAATACAATAACACAAGATCAAAAATGTTTGCGAGCATGCTTTCTCCCCCAACAAGGAAAGTAAGTAAAAGAGAGGGGTCGTGAAACCCACCTTAGTATGCATGTAGATGAAAGCTAAGTAAAAACAGTTGGACCTATAACTGCCACCTAAAATCATAGGTCTATAAGTGTGTGTTCGTGTAAGTTGACATGAACCCTTAGTACCATACAATACCATTGTTAAAGTGTTTTGAAAAGATTTACAAGTTTGACCCGATGACCCGTTGGTGACACATTGTATGAAATTGTGTTTGCTTAGTATAATACTACCATATTATACACAGATGATCATGATGTAGCACTTAGCAACAAATCCTATTTGTTCTAGCAAGCAAGCACGGTTTCTTATCAATAGAAAGTTTCCATATATAGCAGGTATGTTCGGGATTCGTGTTTCCTAGAAACTATCATTGCTAATATGTTCATAAGATCAATCTAGCATGTCCTAGATCATCACATCACATAACAATTGCTTAAAACTTAACATGCAGATCATACTTCAATTAAAGTTTCCAAGTATAGTAAGTTATGAATATCATGCGTGTTTTGAAATATCTAACATGTTACAACATGTTCTTATATCCTAACTAGCATATAGCTATCATTAAATCATATCATACATGTCTAAATAGCAGGCTATGAACACTTTTTACCATTAAAGTTTCCTCTTTTAGAAAGTTTGCAAAACCGAGCTAGGTATTAAAAATCTAATTTCACAAATCATTTATACTTGAATCAAGTAACACATAAATCTCATCACGTCATATAATTCAAGTCTAGAATGCAAGTTCCAAAACCTAAAAAGTTTCCTCCTTTAGTAAGTTATGATTTCTAGCTTTGTTCATGTGATTCAACGCACCAAATCAGTTGCATCCAACCTAACTAGCATGAATATAACCATAATAAGCATCAAACACATCTAACATGCAATCCTACAACATCACATAATCAAAAAGTCTTGTTTTGACAAGTTATGAACCATATGAAACTAGGGTTTTCCAAATAATAACATACTCATCAAATAATATCAATTAAATAACAAAGTCACCATCTTTATTACAAAACTCATGTTTGGATGAACTAGGGTTTAAATAAAAATTCTTGAAATCATAAAATAACGAAATTGAATGAAACAACTTACGTAGGATTGTTAGAAACGCCTAGACTATACCGAATACACTTCCAATTGCAAGATTGAATATCAAAAGGATGGTGTTTGGGCTGGAAATCGATCTCGGCTCAAGGGGGGGGGGTATCTTTGCTTGCGACGGCTTGGAGAGGAACAAAAGGGATTAGGGTTTTTTTTTATAAAATCTATATATATGCATGCATGGGTTTAAATGACTCATGGTTAGTCCATGGGTTATCTAGAGATCCATGGGTTATTTTAAAACAAGTTTAACTAGTTGACAATTAAAACCCTCCACTATTAATTTTATAAAAAAACTATTATCTATAAAAATAATTAATACAATTAACTTCCGATAACTCTACGCGATTTCACGAAAGTTCATATAATTCACAGAAAAGTCACTTAACATATAAATTCACATAATTATCACTAAATATATGTTCACAATTATTTTTATTAGGTCACCAACGTTCCGGGTTAGACTTGTGTGTGATCGGTAATTATTCGGATTACCGTTATGTGAGTGTTTGTGCGAAACTGACACGTCTAACTAATCCTAATTAAATGTAATGCATGAGTGGATGTTTGAGATAACTGAGTTTGTATAAATAAATGTTTGAGATAACGATGTTTGTGTTAACAGAGTTAACTTGAAGTTGCCGGATGTCACAGCAACATCTGCTGATGACAGTGGTAAAAGAAAAGGAAAAGTCATTTAAACATTGCAAGGAAAACCAAAAATCTCCTCGAGTCAAAGTATTATTATTAGATCAATTGAATGCCAACCTACTTCTGATGTCATAAATGTCCTAAAATCAAAAGTCAAACCCAAGTTTGCTGCTCCTTGGGTTCCTCTCTCTAACTAGAACTATTCTCATGTGTAGGAACAACCAAGTAACAAGGATAACACCTGGGTTGTTGACAATGGTTGTTCTAGGCACATGACTGGCAACATATCTATCCTATCTGACTTCAAAATTTTTTATGGTGGATATGTTGCCTTTGGGAGTAATTCAAAAGGAGGGACCATCACTAGACAAGGAACTGTGTCCAATGAAAGAATAAGTATTAAGAAGGTAAATTTTGTAAAGGAATTAAGATTCAATCTCATGAGTGTATTCCAAATCTGTGATCAAAAGCACTAGATGCTTTTCACAAATGAAGAATGTTTTATGTTATCCCCTGGTTTAAGCAAACTTCTTCTAGAGAAGATTATATTAAATGCGGAAAGAAAAGACAATCTTTATGTTTTTGATATGAACAAGATCACACCATCTTGCAGTGTGTCTTAGAAGATTGAGCCATGTGAATGTCAAGACAATAAACAAGTTAGTTAGAGGAAATCTAGTAAGAGGAATAGCTGATAAAGAATTCCAACTTGAAGATCATTGTATAGCATGCCTGAAGGGGAAGCAACACAAAAGTTCTCACAAGCCCAAGACAATTAACTCCAATGACACTCCACTACAACTGCTGCACATGGATCTATTTGGTCCTACAAATGTCATGTCTATGGAAAGTAGTCACACTGTCTGGTGATAACTGATGACTATACCAGATACTCAGAGGTATATTTCTTGAGAACTAAAGATGAAACTGCTGAGATTCTCAAATCCTTCATTCTTAGGGTTGAAAATCAAAGCAATCAAAAGGTCAAGATTATGAGATGTGATCAAGGTACAAAGTTTAAGAATCACATCTTGAATAGTTTCTGTGAAAGCAAAGGTATTAATAGGCAGTATACTGCTCCAAGAACTCCTCAACAGAATGGAGTTGCTGAGAGGAGAAATAGCTCTGATTGAGTCTGCTACATCCATGCTAGCTGACTCCAAGCTACCTCTTATATTTTGGGCTGAAGCAGTAAGTATAGCTTGCTATGTGCAGAATAGAGTTCTCATTGTTAAACCTCACAAAAAACACCCTATGAGCTATGGTTCAAAATAATTCCTTACATTGGTTTTCTTAAACCTTTTGGTTGTCCCTACACCATTCGCATTACAAATGGAGTTCTCCCCAAATTCTCTATAAAATCTGATGAAGGATACTTTGTGGGTTATTCCTATCCATCAAAAGCCTACAGAGTTTCAATACTAGAACTCAGATCATTGAAGAATCTGCAAATACGGAATGTAGTGAGCACATTCCATGTGAACAGGGTAAAGGACCATATTGGTTGTTTGATATAGACTCATTCTCTCAAATATTTGAGCCTCTCATCTTCTCAAATATGGAGTATTCACAAGAGAAATCCATATCAACGAATGATGACTATAGATTAGGTTTGAATGGTCTTTCTGTAGAAGCATGTTCTGGTAACTATAGTTAAAATTCTATGTATCGGTGTACTTAGCTAGTACGCAGGATGGTGTTCATGCATACTTAGCTTGTACAACATATTGGTCCTGCGTACTTAGCCAAGTACGTATGGCTTTTGCCTTGCGTACTTAGCCAAGTACGCAGGAATAGTTCCTACCCCCTATAAATAGAAGGCGTTGTCTTCATTTGTAGGTGGAACAAGGGACAAGGTTGAGAGAGGTCAGGGCGGGATGAGCTCTCCCGCCTACGGACCGTAAGCGTAAACGAGAGTTGTGTACTCCTTCGGTATGTAATCTGTAATGACGGGATGACTTCTTTGTTATGGATTACGTTTAGTTTGTGTTGATTCTCTTGGTTTTTTATGCTTTTGTTTATCCCTGTCTTCTCCTTCGTTCCCACATGAATCACGAGCAGATCTGTATATTTCCGCAATGCAACGAGGCCCTGGGACCTACAACTGATATTAGAGCCTCAGTGTTCGTTGATTTGTGTTCCAGATTCGAGGTTTTGAGGTTTTGAACAGATCTGAGTTCATACGGTTTGCTACTTTTTCAGACCAAAATCCCTAAATTCGTTTTTATTATCACTTCATTTGGTGTTTGGAAGGCAAGAGGTTTATTAGAAGATGATTTCTAAGCTTTTGGAAGCATTAATTTCACAGATCCAACACTTTTCAAACATTCTCCTCAAGATCGTCAAGTGCGCTGCTGTACTGTCTCGTAAGTACGCAAAACAACTTTTCTGCGTACCTACTAAGTACGCAGGAGTAGTTGTCGTGCGAACTTACTAAGTACACATGGGTATTTGGCTTTGCGAACTTACATATACGCATGACGTGTTTGGCTGCAAACTTGGTATGTACGCATGAACTTATGGATGTGCGAACTTACCAAGTACACAAGAGCTAGTCTCTGGGATAAAAAAAAGTTTTTTGGCGGGAAAAGTTTTCTTGGCCAAATTTTTTAGGGAACATTTGTACGCTTGTTTCAGGCCATTTTTGAGAAGATAGTAATTTTGGTTTTTCGGGACCGAAATTTGTATTTGATGTGGCTCGGAGAAACAAGAACGAGATTTTTGTTAAATGATACCAATTGCTATATTGTGTAGGTGTTCAAAACTGAAAATGTAGGCTACGAGTATCTTGGATACTTCATTAATAGGGAATGAATGATGAATCAATTTGAGCAACTGGGTCGTCATCGACTAAAGGTCTAGTTTATTTGTGAAGATGTGCAGGTTTGGGTCTTTTGGAAAAATAATCATATTGTTTGGGTATTCAATCCTAAAAATGTAGGCTACGAGTATCCGGGATACTTATTTAATAGGGGATGAATACTGGAACAACTTGAACCCATTAATTTGCTGTTTTGGATCTTTGCAAAGAAATAAAGTGAATAAAATCCCGGGGTTGACTAGTCATGGTTTTTGAGGATTCGGATGAAGCGGTGATGAAGCTGGTCATAGTTTACAGAGAAATGAGGGGGTTAAAAGAAAAGGAGTATTCATGGGACGTTAAAGGGGTGGTGGATAAGCCGCTGGTACATCCTATATATAAACCTCGATAAAGTAACATGGATCTCAACTAAGATTTCTTTGTAAACTATATTATTGTGCTCATTGGTCAAGCCTGTCTTCAAGATTTGATGTGCTTTAGTTATGATGGGATTTCTCATTTGGGATCTGGGAGGAATCAAGATAGACAACCTAGTTATGGAACTTCACCGTGGTGAATGTATACAGATTAGGAGATATGAACCAGGAATGAAGACATAATTGAAGAATGTTGGACTTTGGATACAGGATGATCACTTCTGAGCATGATTTTGTGTTAGATTCTGTATAGTGTTTTCAGGATGAAGCTGGATATCTGTTGCATTAATAGTTAAAGATGGAACCTTTATCATTTGCCGGCGGGATAGGAAACATTCCCTTGTTTCTGGTCTAGTCAGAAAGAGCTTAAATTGAAAGGGGAAATTGGATATAAATATCTTCAGGAATTTAGTTGACTTTTGAAGATACAGGATAGAGTTGGACACATCTGGCTTGAACACTAAAATTTATCTTACTGGAATTCCTATGGGAGCTGATTAGTTTGATGCAGGTTATTCGAAATTCAAACTCTCTATCATATGCCAGCTGATTTGGAGGAAGTCTAAGTCAGAATTGGAGGAAGCTACTGCTGAGAGGATGAACTACAATGAGGTGTGTTGGGTTAGTTGGTTCTTATTGAAGCACTTGGTTTGATCTACAATGCAAGCATAAGTTTAAAGGGGAGTCATGGTGCTTGACGATTACTCGGTAACTAAAGACTGCAGATTGAAGATCAGAAGATCACAAGTGGAATGCCAGAAGATCAAGTCTCGCCAGAAGACACGTGATGTCATTAGTTTAGAGGGAGTCTGTTAGGACATTCTTTGTAACTGATGATTTTCAGTGTTAGTGATAGATAGAATTTGATGCTATACTTAAGAGGGAGTCTGTAGAAGCATGTTTTGGTAACTATAGATGAAATTCTATGTATCGGTGTACTTAGCTAGTACGCAGGAGGGTGTTCCTACGTACTTAGCTTGTACACCATATTGGTCCTGCGTACTTAGTTTGTACACCATATTGGTCCTGCGTACTTAGCTTGTACACCATATTAGTCCTGCGTACTTAGTTTGTACACCATATTGGTCCTGCGTACTTAGCTTGTACACCATATTGGTCCTGCGTACTTAGCCAAGTACGCATGGCTTTTGCCCTGCGTACTTAGCCAAGTACGCATGAATAGTTCCTACCCCCTATAAATAGAAGGTGTTGTCTTCATTTGTAGGTGGAACAAAGGACAAGGTTGATGTCACGCCCGTAACATAGGATAGTTATCTAACCAGAGCAGTACCTCTAACAGAGATGTTCCCATGAAAGAACGACGGGTATAGGAGAGATTTATACACCACCCTTTCCTAGATAGAACATTCCGTTCATCAGATAACTACATACCGGTCAGAAGGTCGCCTTCTAGTTACTGTGACGTTGATATCAAGAACACACACGGAAGACTAAATCGTAACTTTTATTACTATCAAAACATTGTTTACATCATGTTTAACAAAAGTTACATCATCCGTTCCTAACAAGGAACAAGTAATTCGGGACTTATAGTTCCAGGCATGCCCATCATCTGGATCATTCATCTTTTCATTCTAGTCCTGGAAATGCCTCATCTATTGTCTACCTGTGATGCGTCCAAAAACATTTGCTAAAACATGGGTAAGCACAAAGCTGGTGAATTCATAAACTAAAATAGTTTATTAAAATGACATGCCAAAGTATCTTGAACACATTCATGGGCTTTAACACCCAATTTCATAGATAACTATGAACAATCATTCAGTCTATATATAACCAAAGACCGTTCCATAGGTCCTGTCCAACATGCCGTTCCACGGGCAAGTGAAATACAATAAGCGCTTAGAATACTTTATATATAAACAATCGGTACAATCGTTTCAAGATACTCAAAATGTTTCATAAATCAATCATGCCAGACAATGTCATGAAAGGGTTCATGCATCACAATTTAAGAACTCACCTTGGCAGTATTTCGGCTTATTAATCAGTAATGTGGCAAACACTTTAGGCAGAGCTCCTATATAAGTAAGTACATTATTCATTTATACAACCCTAACTTAATGGTGTATAAAGCTTAATAGGAGATTGGAACCTTACCTCAGCACTATCTATGGCATTTTGAAGTCGAATGGTCAGAAACCGGACTTTCGTACGCGAACCAGGGCTCGGAAATGGATCTTCAGAGAGTGTGTGCGTGAATTTGAGTGTGTTTGTGTGTGTAAAAGAGTTGAAATCGATCATCTATTTATAGGGGTAAATGGGCACTCGGAAATGGATCTTCAGAGAGTGTGTGCGTGAATTTGAGTGTGTTTGTGTGTGTAAAAGAGTTGAAATCGATCATCTATTTATAGGGGTAAATGGGCACCCATAGCAAACCGTTATCTGTGGGGATATCGGTCCACTATGGATCTTAGCCGCCTCGTTGTCTTTGGGCCTACAGAACGGACCGTTATGCTTCTCATGTCGGTCTGCAATGGATGAATTGTGGCTAGCGGACCGCAACGGATCCAATATCAGTCCGATATCAATCTTCCACGTGTCAGACTCCAGCGATTAGTCACCCGACACGTGTCACCTCCTGAGTGATTCCTTGTTCCCTACATAGCGGACCGCTATCCCTGAGATGTCGGTCCGACATCTACTTTTTTTTCAAATTTTTAATTTTTGGTCCCTGAACTTTTTTTATTTTCATATTCACCCCTTAACTTTGAAAATTGGCAAGTTTAGTCCTTTATTTTCTAGAGAATTTTTGAGTTGTTACAAATCTCCCCTCCTTTAAGAAATTTTGTCCTCGAAATTAAGATGGGAATAGATGAGGATATTTGACTCTCATCTGTTCCTCTAATTCCCAAGTCTTGTCGGCTTCGATCCGACCTTGCCATTGTACCAGTACCATTGGTATTGTTTTCTTTCTTAATTTTCGGTCTTGGGTTTCTAAGATTTTAACGGTTTGCTCAATGAATTAGATTTTATCATCAATGTGTACATCATCTAATGAGATTTCCTGATCGGGGTCTGCCAGGCATTTGCGTAGACATGATACGTGGAACGTGTTATGAATATCCTGCAATGCTTCATGCAACTCAAGTTTATATGCTACTACTCCAACTCTTTCGATGATTTTATAAGGTCCTATATATCTTGGTCCTAACTTTCCTCATTTCCTAAACCTTACCACACCTTTCCAAGGTGAAACTTTTAACATCACATAATCCCCGACATGGAATTCTAACGGTCGTCGTCGTCTGTCAGCATAACTATTCTGACGATCATAAGCAGCTTTCAGTCGTTGTTTAATCTGGACTATCTTATCCATTTTTTCCTGTATAACTTCTGGTCCAGATAATTGATTGTCTCCTACTTAAGTCCAACAGATAGGAGTTCTGCACTTTCTTCCATATAGTGCTTCAAATGGAGCAACTTTGATACTTGAATGGTAACTATTGTTATAGGAGAATTCGATTAACGGTAGGTGATTAAACCAATTACCTCCGAAATATACAACACATGCTCTTAACATATCTTCCAGGGTTTGAATTGTACGTTCGCTCTGACCGTCAGTTTGAGGATGATATGCAGTACTCATGGTAAGTCGAGTTCCCAATTCTTTCTGAAAACTCTTCCAGAATCTAGATGTGAACCGATTGTCTCTATCAGAAATAATAGAAAGTGGTATGCCATGGTGGCTCACAATTTCATTAATATAGATCCTGGCTAACTTATCCATAGAGTATGTTTCATTGATGGGTATAAAATGGGCTGACTTGGTCAATCTGTCGATCACGACCCATATTGCATTATGTCCTTTCTGGGTTCCGGGTAGTTTAGTGACAAAGTCCATTGTAATACGATCCCATTTCCAGATAGGTAATTCTATTTGTTTGGCCACCAGTAATGAGTCTTTAAATCCTTTTACATCTTGTTCGCACCAGGATGCATGGAATATCTTGACTTATGTGCTTCATCTAACACCTTTTCTTGAATATCTCCAAGCTTTGGAATCCAGATTCTTTGGTCAAATCTCATGATTCCATCATCTCCTTTGAATAGCAACTTTTGTTTTCGAACGATACGTTCTTTCTTGATGTTTCCTTCTTCTAATGCTTTTGGTTCGACTTCCTTAATTTGCTCTAGCAAATTTAACTTTAAATCTGATCGTAGTGCTTTTACTTTAATTAGTTGGCTTCGTTCCTTCCGACGTAAAGCATCTGCTACTATATTAGCTTTCCTGGGATGGTATTTGATTTCACAATCATAGTCATTGATGAGTTCCATCCACCTCCTTTGTCTCATATTTAAATCCTTCTGATTAAAAATATTGGAGGCTTTTATGGTTTGAATATATTACGCATTTAGTACCATACAGATAGTGTCTCCAAATCTTTAGAGCAAACACTATGGCACCAAGTTCAAGTTCAAGATCGTGCGTAGTATAGTTCTTCTCATGAACTTTAAGTTGGTGTGATGCGTAGGCAATAACCTTGTTTTGCTGCATCAACACACAACCCAGACCAGTTCGAGAAGCGTCACAATAGATGACAAAACCATTGTTTCACTCGGGTAGTGCTAAGATCGATGCATGGCTGAGTTTATCTTTGAGAATATTGAATGCCTTTTCTTGTTTCGTACCCCATTCAAACTTTGCTGCTTTCTGAGTTAAAGCAGTTAAAGGTGTAGCAATCTTGGAGAAATCTTGAATGAATCTTTTGTAGTAACCGGCTAATGCAAGAAAGCTTCTAATTTCTGTTGGAGTCTTTGGGGCTTCCCATTTCATAACTGCTTCAATCTTACTTGGATCCACTTGTATTCCTTGCTCGTTCACAACGTGCCCAAGAAATTGTATTTCTTGTTTCCAAAATTCGCATTTGGAAAACTTAGCATATAATCTTTCTTTTCTCAGGGTTTCCAGAATGATCTTGAGATGCTTAGCATGTTCTTCTTGGCTTCGGGAATAAATAAGAATACCATCGTTGAAAACGATGACAAATTTATCAAGGAACGGTTTACAGACCCTGTTCATTAAGTCCATAAATGCTGCAGGGGCATTTGTTGGACCAAATGACATGACCAGGAATTCATAATGACCATATCGGGTCCTAAAAGCAGTCTTAGGTACATCTTCCTCATGTACCCTCAACTGATGATATCCTGATCTTAGGTCGGTTTTTGAAAAGCACTTGGCTCCTTGTAACTGATCGAACAGATCATCTATTCTAGGCAATGGATATCTGTTCTTAATAGTCAGCTTATTCAATTCCCGATAATCAATGTACATTCTCATGCTTCCATCTTTCTTCTTTACGAATAGTACCGGTGCTCCCCAAGGTGAAGTACTCGGATGAATGAACTCTTTGTCTAAGAGTTCTTGAATTTGTTTCATCAGTTCTTTTAATTCGGAAGGAGCTAGACGGTAAGGGGATATTGAAACAGGCTTAGCTCCGTGAATGAGTTCGATTCTGAATTAGATTCGACGATCGGGTGGAAGACCGGGTAATTCTTCCGAGAAAACATCCGGGTGATCACAGACTACGGGAACATCCGCAATCTATCCTTCGGGTTTGATGTTTAATCCATGGAGTATGAATATACCGTCTCCCTTAATTAATTCTTTCTTAGATTTTGCTATAGAAATTATTTCAATCTTATTGTTATCACTATCGCCCTGAATCATCAAACTAGTTTCATCTGGTTTCTTAATCTTCACCGTTTTCTGCTCGCAATCAATCTGGGCCTGGTATTGGTTTAACCAATCCATACCTAGGATAACCTCAAATTCATTCAAGTTTAATGGAATTAGTGTAACTAATACCTTATCGTTACCAAAATTGATGACACAATCAGGGTATGATTCGGTTATCCTAATATGTTCGCCACTTGCCGTTTCAACGACATAGGCATTAATAAGTGGAATTAATCTTACGCCTAGATATGGGGTAAATGAACATGAAACAAAACTTTTATTTGCCCCTGTATCAAATAAAATCTTGTCGTAGATATTATTAACTAAGAAAGTACCTGCCACTTCCGTAGCTTTATTTTTCTGTTCATCTCCACTTCCTAAGACAAACACTCATCATGCTCCTTTATTCTGACCACCTATTCTCTGTTTAGGTGGTATAGGAGAAGAAGTTCTATAATGTCCTATCTCTCCACAGTTAAAACATTTAACATTTGGGCATTGGGTTGCCAAATGGCCAAACTTCTGACAAGTCTGGCATTTCATTCCCTGATTGGCTCTATCAGGGTTGGGATTAAATCCTCCTCTTCTAGGAAACTTACTATTTCCCAGTTTGAACTTGTAAACAACTTCTTCAGGTTTCCTCTTGTGATCAGTCTTTGGTGGCTCTTGGGCTGCCACCTCATTATACATCATCGCATTCTTTTCAACGGCCAAATCTATCATTTCGGGTGCGATAGATTTCTCTAAGGTACGAACCCAAGGAGGTAAACCTTGGACATAACATTTGATTCTTCTTGACTCGGGAGTTACCAAATGTGGCACCTGTTTGGCCATCTCATTGAACTTGGTTGTGTACTCCTGATGAGTCATGGTTCCAGCTTTGAACCGCAGAAATTCATCTTCAATCTTGTCCATATCATTTTGTTGATAGTATCCTTTCACAATTAAAGACTTGAGATCTTCCCAAGTCATTCTATCAGTTACAGTTTATCCCTTTGTCTGCTTAATTGACTCCTACCAGTCAAGAGCCTCCTCTTCAAAGGAGTGTGCAGCAAACTTCACAACTTGATCTGCCCTGCAATCACTCATCTTTATTACTGCTTCCATAGACGTAATACATTGCAAGGCTACAATGGCATCTTTCTTTCCATTGAATGGCTTAGGGTGACAGTCACTGAAATTATTGTAGTTGCATCCTTGGCCACGAACTCTTGTATTCTGGGTTGTCATTCCCATCGTTTCATGAGTTCGGGTTGATTCGATATTATTTCCTACTGGGGTGGCATGAAGGGTATCTTCTGTTCGGGGAACAGCACCACTTGTACCTTCGTTTCGGTTACCCAAACTGTTATGATTTTCCCATTTCCTAAGGGCATCATCAAGAATTCCGGGTAGAGTTGTTTGAAGTACTCGGGTGACCTCAGATTCCACCGATCCTTGGAATTGGGTTTCATTCATAACAACTTTTTCCATCGGTTGCTCGGGTTCAGTATTTACGTTTTCATTTGGATCAGGGTTTGTGTTTGTCGTTCACGTGTAAGAGACCTAGTATTGGGAATTCTACCCCTACCTTTTCCTCGTACTCTACCACGTTCTACCATTTGTACCTACATACAGATGTATAACATCAGAATTCGTATAACCGGTCATAATCCAGAAATTCCGAAATTAACAACATTTGGCCAAAAATGCCTTTAATTATCTGATTTCTAAGTATTTCCCGTTATAGGTCGTATTGAATGTATACATTTAACTTATCCTGAGGCATTTTAGACTAATCTTAGAGTCCTAGTTTAAGTTTAGACACTATTCCTGTATTATCGAAATACCTTAAACCGAGGCTCTGATACCAACTTGTCATGCCTGTAACACAGGACAATTATCTAACCAGAGTAGTACCTCCAACAGAGAGGTTCCCAGGAAAGAACGACGGGTCTAGGAGAGATTTATACACCATCCTTTCATAGACAGAACATTTCGTTCGTCAGATAACTACATACCAGTCAGGAGGTCGCCTTGTAGTTACTGTGACGTTGATATCAAGAACACACAGCGGAAGACTAAATCGTAACATTTATTACTTTCAAAACATTGTTTACATCATGTTTAACAAAAGTTACATCATCCGTTCCTAACAAGGAACAAGTCATTCGGGACTTATAGTTCCAGGCATGCCTATCATCTGGATCATTCATCTTTTCATTTTAGTCCTGGAAATACCTCATCTATTGTCTACATGTGATGCGTCTAAAAACATTTGGTAAAACATGGGTCAGCACAAAGCTGGTGAATTCATAAACTAAAATAGTTTATTAAAATGACACGCCAAAGTATCTTGAACACCTTCATGGGCTTCAACACCGAGTGGGCTTCAACACCCAATTTCATAGATAACTATGAACAATCATTCAGTCTATATATAACCGAAGACCATTCCACGGGTCCTGTCCAACATGCCGTTCCACGGGCAAGTGAAATACAACAAGCGCTTAGAATACGTTATATATAAACAATCAGTACAATCGTTTCAAGATACTCAAAATGTTTCATAAATCAATCATGCCAGACAAGGTCATGAAAGGGTTCATGCAGCACAATTTAAGAACTCACCTTGGCAGTATTTCGGCTTATTAATCAGTAATGTGGCAAACACTTTGGGCAGAGCTCCTGTATAAGTAAGTACATTTTTCATTTATACAACCCTAACTTAATGGTGTATAAAGCTTAATAGGAGATTGGAACCTTACCTCAGCACTATCTATGGCATTTTGAAGTCGAATGGTCAGAAACCGGACTCTCGTACGCGAACCGGGGCTCGGAAATGGATCTTCAGAGAGTGTGTGCTTGTATTTGAGTGTGTTTGTGTGTTTAAAAGAGTTGAAATCGATCATCTATTTATAGGGGTAAATGGGCACCCATAACGGATTTTTATCAGAGGGGATGTCGGTCCGCTTTGGCTCTTAGCCACATAGTTGTCTTTGGGCCTACAAAACGGACCGTTATGCTTCTCATGTCGGTCCGCAATGGATGAATTGCGGCTAGCGGACCGCAACGGATCCAATATCGGTCCGATATCAATCTTCCACGTGTCAGACTCCAGCGATTAGTCACCCGACACGTGTCACCTCCTGAGTGATTCCTTGTTCCCTACATAGCAGACCGCTATCCCTGAGATGTCGGTCCGACATCTACCTTTTTTTTCAAAATTTTCATTTTTAGTCCCTGAACTTTGTTTATTTACATATTCACCCCTTAACTTTGAAAATTGGCAAGTTTAGTCCATTATTTTCTAGAGAATTTTCGAGGTGTTACAGTTGAGAGAGGTCAGGGTGGGATGAGCTCTTCCGCCCGCGGACCGTGAGCGTAAATGAGAGATGTGTAATCCTTCGGTATGTAATTTGTAATGAAAGGAAGACTTCTTTCTTATGGATTACGTTTCGTTTGTGTTGATTCTCTTGGTTTTTTATGCTTTTGTTTATCTCTGTCTTCTCCTTCGTTCCCACACGAATCACGAACAGATATGCAACGAGGCCCTCAGGACCTACACTTTCCATAAAATTCAAAAGACCATCCATTGATCCTCCTTCTGTAGCTCATACCATTGAAGCAAGTGAAGCCAGAACAAGTTGCTCAAATGTCACAAGCAATAGTATATCTGAACCTGACAATACAATTGTCACCATGGAACAATCTACAGCTGATATAGAGGCACCTGTTGCAGATGAAGGCACAAATTCTGATGATATTGAAGACAGTTTTGCAAATGACACTAAGGATGCTCCTGAACAACAACATAGCAATCTTGACCAAGGAATACAGAGTGATGTGGTACCAGCTCAAAGAACCAACAAAGAACATCCTCTAGAAAATGTAATTGGGTCAGTCCACCAAGGGGTTCAAACAAGAAGAAAAACTTATGAAGCAAATATATGTCTCTATTCATGCTTCTTATCTCAAGTTGAACCAAAGAATGTAGATGAAGCTTTACAACACAGTAGTTGGATTGAGGTAATGCAAGAAGAACTCCTGCAGTTTTAGAGGCGAGAGGTGTGGAAACTAGTCGATTTGCCAAAGGGTCAAACTGCTATTGACACAAGGTGGGTGTTTAGAAACAAAGAAGATGAGAGAGGAATAGTGATAAAAACAAAGCAAGACTTGTAGCTCAAGGATACACTCAGGAAGAAGGAATTGACTATGATGAAGTCTTTGCACCAGTTGCCAGGTTGGAGGCAATCAGAATATTTCTAGCCCATGCGACATCCAAGAATTACACTGTATATCATACGGATGTAAAGAGTGCATTTCTCTATGGGAAGATTGGTGAAGAAGTTTATGTTCGTCAACCTCCTAGATTTGTAGATCCTCTACATCCTGACAAAGTGTTCAAACTAGACAATGCTCTATATGGGTTACATCAAGCCCGAAGAACTTGGTATGAGACATTGTTAGGATATCTTCTCAGTAACAATTTCAGAAGAGGTGCCATTGACCAGACAATGTTTATTAAAGATGAAAGGGGAGAGATCTTACTAGTACAAATCTATGTAGATGATATCATCTTTGGATCAACAAAGAAGAAATTGTGCAAGGACTTTGAGACTCTTATGCATAAAAAAATTGAAATGAGTTCATTGGGTGAACTAAATTTCTTCTTGGGTCACCAAGTCAAACAAGTCCAAAATGGGATCTTCATAAGTCAATCCAAATATGCCAAGAGCATATTAGAAAGATTCAAGCTGACTGATTGCACTGCTGCACGTACCCCAATTCAAGTTAGTCATCAACTATCTCCAGACAAAAAGGTCAAGATACTGATCAACATCAATACAGAGAAATGATTGGATCAATTATCTATCTAACTGCATTAAGGCCTGATATCATGTTTATAGTATGCTTATGTGCAAGATTTCAAGCCTCTCCAAAAATATCTCATCTCCAAGCTGTTAAGAGAATTTGTAAATACCTTAAAGGAGCTCCAAAACTTGGATTATGGTATCCCAAAAATGAAAAGTTCAATCTATATGCATACACTGACAATGACTATGGAGGATGCAACATGGAAAAAAAGTCCACATCGGGGATATGTCAATTTTTGGGAGGAAGACTCATCTCTTGGCAATGCAAGAAGCAGACATGTGTTTCCACATCAACAGCAGAAGCAGAATACATTGCAGCTTCAAGTTGATGTGCTTAAGTAATATGGATTCATAATCAGATGCTGGACTATGGAGTAACTTTTATGGCTACTCCTATTCACATTGATAACAAGTGTGCTATTTCAACCACTAAAAATCCTATGCAGTACTCCAAGACAAAACACATTGACATCAGGTATCATTTCATTAGAGATCAAGCTGAGAAAAAGAAAATTATTTTAACCAAAGTTCATACAAATGAGCAATATGCTGAATTATTCACTAAAGCCTTTGATGAAGCTAGATTTAAATATCTTGTTGAATCCATTGGTGTGATGAACTTTGAATAAAATCCTTCTCTAAAAATAAAAAGGAATAAATGTGTGTTTGTTTTTCTTTTCTGTTTTGATAAAAAACTTCTTCAAAATCAAAAAATAAATTTTGTTATTTTGATAACTTTCTCTGTCAGCAGCAAACATTTCTGCTGCTGATAGGTTTAGTTATCAGCAGCAAAAGCCCTTGCCGCTGATTGCTTTATACCATCCATAGAAACATATCTGCTGCAAATAGCTTTAAGGAAATCATGAACACCTTTTGCTGCGAACCATTATATCCATCAACAACAATTAAGTTTGCTATTGAGAGACATAACCATCAACATGAACCAACTTTGCTGCAAATGGGTAAAAGTAACTTTTCTTTCCATTGAATGGCTTAGGGTGACAGTCACTGAAATTATTGTAGTTGCATCCTTGGCCACGAACTCTTGTATTATGGATTGTCATTCCCATCGTTTCATGAGTTCGGGTTGTTTCGATATTATTTCCTACTGGGGTGGCATGAAGGGTATCTTCTGTTCGTGGAACAGCACCACTTGTACCTTCGTTTCGGTTACCCAAACTGTTATGATTTTCCCTTTTCCTAAGGGCATCATCAAGAATTCCGGGTAGAGTTGTTTGAAGTACTCGGGTGACCTCAGATTCCACCGATCCTTGGAATTGGGTTTCATTCATAACAACTTTTTCCATCGGTTGCTCGGGTTCAGTATTTACGTTTTCATTTGGATCAGGGTTTGTGTTTGTCGTTCACGTGTAAGAGACCTAGTATTGGGAATTCTACCCCAACCATTTCCTCGTACTCTACCACGTTCTGCCTACAGATGTATAACATCAGAATTCGTATAACTGGTCATAATCCAGAAATTCCAAAATTAACAACATTTGGCCAAAAATGCATTTAATTATCTGATTTCTAAGTATTTCCCGTTATAGGTCGTATTGAATGTATACATCTAACTTATCCTAGGCATTTCAGACTAATCTTAGAGTCCTAGTTTAAGTTTAGACACTATTCCTGTATTATCTAAATCCCTTAAACCGAGGCTCTGATACCAACTTGTCGCGCCTATAACACAGGACAATTATCTAACCAGAGTAGTACCTCCAACAGAGAGGTTCCCAGGAAAGAACGATGGGTCTAGGAGAGATTTATACACCGTCCTTTCATAGACAGAACATTTCGTTCGTCAGATAACTACATTCCAGTCAGGAGGTCGCCTTCTAGTTACTGTGACGTTGATATCAAGAACACACAACAGAAGACTAAATCGTAACTTTTATTACTTTCAAAACATTGTTTACATCATGTTTAAGAAAAGTTACATCATCCGTTCCTAACAAGGAACAAGTCATTCGGGACTTATAGTTCCAGTCATGCCTATCATCTGGATCATTCATCTTTTCATTCTAGTCCTTGAAATACCTCATCTATTTTCTACCTGTGATGTGTCTAAAAACATTTGGTAAAACATGGGTCAGCACAAAGCTGGTGAATTCATAAACTAAAATAGTTTATTAAAATAACCCCCAAAGTATCTTGAACACCTTCATGGGCTTCAACACCCAGTGGGCTTCAACACCCAATTTCATAGATACCTATGAACAATCATTTAGTCTATATATAACCGAAGACCGTTCCACGGGTCCTGTCCAACATGCCGTTCCACGGGCAAGTGAAATACAATAAGCGCTTAGAATACGTTATATATAAACAATCAGTACAATCGTTTCAAGATACTCAAAATGTTTCATAAATCAATCATGCCAGACAAGGTCAAGAAAGGGTTCATGCATCACAATTTAAGAACTCACCTTGACCATAATCCTCCCAAGCAAACACATTGTACGCCTTATTCGATCCTCTCTGAAGCTCCCGAACACGTTGATTCAGCCGGAGTTGCAGCAAAAGGCACCGGAGATCAAACCTGTCGTCGCCGGAACAAGTTCTAACCGTACGGTATCAATAAGTCATCCTTACTGGTAATTGAAACCTCCTACACTTTCGTTTCAATCTATAGATCAAAAGCCCCAACCTGGTTTGGGCTTGCAGTAGCGATTATAACATGAACCCGAATCTAGGGTTCATGCATTTTCAGTTTAATTAAACACCATTCTAGACCCAATTATAATCCAATTAACTTATATGGTTAAATTCGCAACTGGTTACACATCAAAAGCCCTATCTTTATTTATCAATCATCACGGAATTTTTCAAGATCCGTAACCTAGTGTTCTTACGAAAATGGTTTAACCGGATCCTACTTTAGACATGTTTTTAAATCCAATTAACCTATACCTATACACTCGTAATCACCTAATTGATGAAAGCCCTATGATTTCCAACATTAATTTTATAAGAATCGAATAATTTGGTCTCTAAACTTGACCGGACACGGTCGCGCTAATCATCTAGCGCGGTCGTGCTACTCCATGACACGATCGTGCCTCTTGACTAGACCTGGTCATGCCTCAGAATCCAAGATTGTTTGATTTATATTTATATTTGTATTTTTGAAACATTAAGTATTAAAGTGTTTTGAACCCGGAAGCCACCCGTGGATTCGGGTTTGGTCTTGCAAACTGGAATTATTATTATAATTATTTATAAAATAATATATTTTTCCATTATTTTGTACCGTGACTCAAATTAAAAATAATACAATTTATATATTATTTCCTCCGTATTATAAGCATTTTTGCAACGTTTCAAATTCATAAATAATATAATTAAACTATTCATTTCAAATTGTTTTCATTTTAGTCAACACCTACATAATCCTTTTTCATAATTTGTCACGAACTCGGTATATAATTCCTTATACTCATATCCATTGAAACCCTAGACTTTGATTTAGACATTTTATTAATTTATGTTCATACGCAATACACTTTATGTTACACCCCAACCGACGGCGGAAACGTCGGGGCGTGAAGCGTGCAGACTGTTCATTGCTCATGGTTTGCTAAAGTTTGAATATTAAATAATTGTTTTCATTGCAATCAATAAGTTCAATCAAAACACAACCAATCCATAAAACAAAAATGTAAATTACATAGAATAAAATGGTTTAATTGAATTCTAGGTCCAAAAATCCTATGTGTAGCATATCTTGATTACTTCAAACATTGGTACCTGAAACATGGTTAAAACAGAGTCAACTAAAAAGTTGGTGAGAATACATAGGTTTTATTGTGTGATAGCAAAATACGTGTTGTGTGCATACAGTTCAATACAACATGTCAATTAAGGCAATTATGGAGAGAAACCATCGGGTGACCTATACAATCAAACCTTTGTAACTTGCACGCAAAATAGTGTTGTCAGTAACAGTCACCCTACCTGGGTGGGTTTGTCAGACTCAGTAGATCTACCACTGTTTACTGTCGGCTGATAGTTAATGATTGTACATGAAGAGCATAATAATTGGTCTACACATCTAGTACTCAAGCACAAAGCGCAAAATTGTATATGCATAGGATGGAACTGTATATGTGTATAATTGAAAACATGTAAATAGAACGCATGTTCCACCCCAAAAGTTTGTAAAATAGAGTAAAAGAGGGGCTATGTAACTCACGTGTTATGTAGCGTATAGATTGCACAAGCAAATGGAAAACGGCGGTGTGTTGTGGATTGCTAGATTCGACCTAATGAACAATATATGATTACGTATTATTGAGTTGCGTTATTCGATGTCGGAAGCGGATTTGTTTAAGTTTAAAAGTGTAGGGTTTGTTTTAAAATACTATTTATTTATTTTGAATATTATATATATTTACTTGTATAAGTTTAAATAGTTAATGTTGGTTTGGAAACAAGTGTAAGGAATATAGGTATTCCAGTAATTAGTTTATAAAAATAATTATATAAACTGTAATATATTTTATAAAAAATAAAGATTCTGTTAAGGGGAACACGACCGTGCTCGTATCCGGCACGACCGTGCTCAGCTCGTACGCGACCGCGCTTGGTCGGTAACGCGCCCGTGGTTGGTCAGAAGTCACAACAAGAGTCTGTTCATAAGACACGACCGTGCTCGTACCCGGCACGACCGCGTCTAGGTTTTGTCTAGGTCAGGATTTTGTTTGGTCGATAAGAATGACCGCGCCACACTCGGGCATGACTGTGCTTGGTCAGGCACGACCGCGCTTTTTGATGAGCGCGACCGTGTCTGGTCCTTTTCAGACACAATTCGCCTGATTCTTGTATTAAAACTGATTAGAAACTTAGGGTTTTCATTTAGAGAGTGTTTGCGAATCGAATGACACCATTTAATTAGATTTATCTCCTGTTTAACGTGTCGATCGTTTAAAACCATTTTTTATCAAAAGTTAGATTCAATTGGTAATATCGTGTATTATTGATTCCAATTAGATTAGGGTTTTCGTCTGGAATGAAGAAAAGAATCTATTGGACTATTGCTTACCTTGGTTTGATTGGCAACAAGTGCAGACGGCTACGTTAAGGAATCGCGGCTCTTTCTTGATCGACAGAGAATTAGAGAGGTTGTTTAGACGAATTAGGGGTTGTAGAATCTTATAGGAGTCGTACGAAGTCCGTATCGTGGTTTGATTTGTCTTGATTTGGTCTTAATTACGAGATTTGATTTAAAAAGGAAGGTTCGGTCGTAGTCGCGGGAATTCGGTCGATCAGACGTGTATTTGGTTGGGTTTTATGCTTAATTGGTCGAATAACTTCTTCTACAAGTCCCGCGATTTCTAAAATAGGTTTGAAATTTATTTTTGGAAAAGATTTGTGTCGGTTTGACTTTTACGGAGTCAAACTGTATCTCAGGCGTGACCGTGCTTAAAGTTACGCACGACCGTGTTCGTGGCTTAAGCGCGACCGTGCTTAGGACTAAGCACGATCGTGCTTGTGCACTTTTTGATATTTACAAGAATGGTCCCTGTAGTTTTGTAGTCTTGATGTGTGTTTTGAGTTTTGGTCAAGTTTGGGTCCTCGAGGTTTGTAAGATGGTTTTAGTTAATATTGTAATATAATAGACGCGTGTATGCTTGTTATTCAACATGAACAATGAATGTAAGGTTGGAATCGGAATCGTCTTTTATTGCACGACATAAAATAAATAAGAAAAATATGAAAATCAGAAAGGTTACACTTTAGGTTAACGTTAACGTTACTACCTAGTCTCCCGTGTTAACTACACCTTTGAATCAAGTGAGTATTACATAGCCCCTTTAACTCTTTTACACTTTTTGGGGGAAACATGAACTCTATACAAACAATTGCTTACATTTACACAAACTACACAAATACAAATCCTCTTTACATTCATGTGTGCAAATTTGAGCTTTATGTTTGAGTGCTAGGTGTGTTAACTTTTATGTGTAATTTATGTGCAATCATTAACTATTCAAGCCGACGGTTAACAATGATAGATCTATTGAGTCTGACAAACCCACCCAGATTGGGGTGATTGTTACCGACAACACAATTTGCATGCTAGTTACAAAGGTTTGATTGTACTTTGGTTACACAATAGTAGCTCCCCATAAATGCCTTATTTTATCATGTTATGTAAGGATTTGTTTATTCACATCTATATACTATCTATGTACAAACCTGTGTATGCTCACCAACTTTTTAGTTGACTTTATTTTATTCATGTTCCAGGTGCTAATATGTGAGTTTGATCAAGACATGCTACACATAGGCTTTGGAGTTAGTTAAATTTAAATAAAGAATATTATGTATTTCAATTATGTACTTGTTTGAATTTGGTTATATTTGAATCGTTTGAAATGAAATTTGATGATTAAATTGTTGAAATCTAGTCAACCTTGTGCTCATGAACAGTCTACATGTCCCGTCCCTACGTATTCCGCCGTCTGTTGGGGTGTGACACATCTTCACATTCAGTTCTGACCTAACCCTCATCTCTCACTCCCGCATTCTCGAATTCAAAGCTATCTTCTCCATAACTAACTTTCAAACACTTACGATTCCCTCCAATCATACTCTAAATGGCAAACCCTGACCTTGAAAACCCTAATGACAAATTCTCAACTTACCATAACCTGGAGGCATACCTATTTAAGGGAAAGAAATCTGATGGTTTTGATGATATGATCGACTTCTTGTGTCGATCAAAGATATATTTTGCTCTCAACGTCAATCCCACCATTTACATATCCCACATGGAGGATTTCTGAAACTCCGCCGTCTACTCCACCGAACAGGGCAATCCACAAATCAAAGCCAAGGTAGATGGAAAGAATATTATCATCATTGAAGCAACAATCAGGAAGCATCTCAAGCGTTAGGATGAAGGTGGTGCCAACTCTTGCACCCAAGCTGAATATATAAAGACTTTTGTGATGATTGCGTATACTAGAAACCATAAGGACTACACCATAGAGAAGGCTCTGCTTGGACCACCATGGAAGTATCCGTGTCACACTCTTCTACAATGCATATCCAAGAAGAGGTGTGGTTTGCATCAACTGTCATCTGGACTTCCATCAGCTGTCCATGGTCTGGTGAATGCTCTGACTTTTAACTTCTCTCACCTGATTTTTCAAGGATTGAGATACAACCTTCAGGAAGGGGCAAAACAGGCCTTCTTCATGTACCCTAGATTCTTGCAACAAATTTTTTAATTGTGAAATAAAAGACTTATCCAAAACTTCAAGAATCTACATGATTGGGTCTCATAAAAATGACATTTTTAAAAGCATGAGAACTGTTTCCAAAAAGTTCTCAGGGGCTAATGTTCTATTATTATCTACAATGATCCTATAATAAATAAGGACATTTACACCACCTATTACAGGTTAGGTCCTAAAGCTATAGTGGTTTAGGGGTAAGGCCTTTATGTCCCCCCTTGTCTTTTCTTTTTTTGCAATAAATAGCGAAATCGAGACGATAGTGAAAATGAATCGAATTATTAATTGTGTCATAAAGGCGTTTAGTTGGTTGCACTCTAGGTCTCACATATAGTGTTCGTGATCGGGCTCCTCAACTGTGTATCGATCGAAAGGCGGGGCGGCACAGCCCCTAACCAAAGAAAGAAGAACTCCTCTTCTTTCTTTTTTGATTACCTTCCTCACGTTTGTATAAGACTGACTTTTAGTCCCAAGCCTACTATAGAAAGGGATAATTTATAACAAAGTTTCATTAGGTCGGATATAGAAAAAGGAAATTCTTCCATTTTTTCCAAAAAAAGAACATATAAAATGCTCAGGGTGATAGTTCAACAGTCTCAGCTGATACTGATCCCACACCCTCCCCTTCACAGCCTGAAAATATAACTTCTGAAATCCTTGATTGAACCCTTGTGCAACCTACTGAGGGTGCACAAGTTCAACAAATAGTCACCCCTGCACTTCTTGCTCAACTGGAACACAGGGCCCTAGTTGAGGTTAGTTATATAAGAAAGAAAAAGAAGAGAAAGAAGAATCCTTCTATTCTTGGCTCAAAGGCCAAACTGTGACACCCAGCATTTCAGGTCAATATCCATATTTCATAAATGCACGTTCATAACATATATTTTCCTGAAGTTTTATTTTGAATAAATAAAGTCAAGGAGTCTAGCAAAGGAACTTATTTCATGTTCAGTAATTTTTAAGAGTTACTAGAAAAGTAAACAGTTATAACCCGCAAGATACGATCGTTGGTGATTAAAAGAATGTTATTCCAGAAAAGTCTAGAGACACGTTTGAATATAAAAATATAAATATTGGTGACTAAACTTTTATAAAAAATTGACACATAAATAATTGTTACATGACTCTATGTTATATTATGTGTATTCATGTATAATACAGTTATAGTAATAATCTATGTCGAGTTAACTAATAAATTATTGAGACTAGTCAAACCACACAAAAACATATAAGTAATGAATCGTTTAAAAGTCTTACACCCGGTATTAGATCACGTGATCACCTAGGGGGTTTATACCATCAAAGAACCAACCTAACTAGCCATTAATTGATTTGACAGCACCCAACCCCCCACCCCATACCCCTCTCGGCCGAAAAGTGGGTATAGCCACCCACTATCTCATTAATGCTTGCATACATGGCTTGCATGCACAGCCTCTTCCACACTTGATGATTACATGCAATTCCAATCAATCATAAATAGTAATAATGAAGAGGTAGGCAAACACTCAACTCTCATCCTATCTATATACATATATACGGCTCACACATGCACATACTCTTTCAAAAAGAAAAATCGAAGATAAAAATCTTAGAGAGATTAGCTTGAAGTTGGGAGATTCAAGGAGTTGTTGAAGAATCAAGGATCGGTTGTAGCTAGGGAACCAAGCCATTCTCACATTCTACTCGTGATTCTTCACCTAGCTTGTCTAGCGGTATGAAATCGACATCAATCTCTAAAATCCTCTTTATTTCTTGAATAAAGCACGTTGTTCATCCTAATAATCAAAGAGATTTGAAAAGCTAAAGAGTTTTATAAGTTTAACTTTATTATGTTTAAAAACTAGATTTTATATAAAAATATGTATGTGGTTCGAAAATGATAGGCTTATATACATAGATTATTGTCTTGAAATATTTTATGAGATATTTGTTATTTTGATTTCGTGATGCTAACTTATGAGTTGTTAAACTAAAAGGATCGAATTTGTAGAAAACACATATGTATGCATATTATTGATTGTAGTAACTTGAAATGGTGATAATACATACATACATATATATATATATATATATAGATATCGAAATTTATATATGTATTTATAGGTAGATATTCTTGTTTGAACATTTGATAATAAAAAGGGAAGTAGTAAATTAATAACTATGAATAATACTTAGATAAGTGAAATATATGTGTATATGTATGTGATCACATGAAACATGTAAATATATATTTATGTGTGTTTGAAGTTTGAAAATTTGGTAGATTATTAAGAATGAAAATCATGAGTTCATATAAAGGGATTACAACATATACTTGAATAAATGATCTAGTGTATGTATACATGTTTAGCAACCGAAAAATGTGTAAATATATGAGTATGAACATTACTTGTTGAACATGAAAAGTTGTTAAACAACGCATATAAATATATGTGTATTTATATATTGAAGTTATAATATATAAATATAAGTGATGGAAGATTAGTAACTTGGTATGAGTTATGAAACGACTAAATAGTTGAAATCATATATATGCTTATAACTTGTTTATAGCATGGAACGTGGACTTGATTAATGAAATCTAAAGACGTTTGGTTTAAATAAATGATCGTCTGTATTCACGAAACATATTTAATTGTATGTTGAAATGTGGTTATACTTGTGTGTAGATATTGGTGAAAATATAAATACATGACAAGTTAATAAATGTCGTTCGGAACAAGTAATTGTATATGGATGTGTTAACATGAATTATGTGTACATAGAGATAGACATACATAGAAAATACTTGAACAGTACTTGTATAATTATTGGAAAGAAATAATTATGTGTTTATACGTGACTATAATGTGAAATAATACAAGATATTGCAAAAATAATATTTATTTTTGGGTACATATGATAAGTCACCAATATGGAGATATAATATTTTTCCAGAAAATAATTAAAGCGTCTAGGCTTGAATAATAATCACCAACGAGTCGTTACGAGAAAATATTGTTTTAAATAAACTAAGACGTACTTAACAGGAATAGTTAAGTCGGGTGAACAACTTGCGTTTATGACGGGTAGTCTTAACGTGTTTAGTATCCTTGTGTAAATAGGATACGGATAGGCGGGTATGCTTTTATTCAAATCTTTGCCAGCATATACTTCTATCGAGGTGAGTTTCACTAACCCCTTTTTCTAAGTTTTTGAAATGTTTTAGGGTGGAAACATACTTGTAAAGAATTTTCATATGTAAATGAATGAATAAATGATCAGACCGTATGTGTGCATTGAGGGAAAAATAAAGCGCTTAAAGACCTCGGAATAAAAATTTAGTAACAATTAGCTATGGACTTAGCCTGGGATTCTATGGATAGTACTGTTGGGGGGTGACGCCTCCGGTCATGGTTAGTCGCGCTAACCAGGGGTCCAAATGATCGAATGACTGCATATTGTCTTACTCGCAGAAAGGCGAGGGAGGCATAAAAAGTTGGGGTTTGGTAACAGTCTCGTGCATTACATATTATTTTGTATTCCTTGCAATCTTACAAATGGGGTCAATTGGTCAGGGTAATGTTCAGATTCATTGGTTATACATACAAAGAGTTTTGATCGGAAAATGATCATGTTTTAATGCTGGATTTATGATAACTCTTGATAATGACTTGTGAACTCACCAACCTCGTGTTGACACTTTTTAAGTAGGTTTTCAGGAAATTGAACGTGGTCTTCAGGTTAGCAATGTAGGTTACATGCATGCATGTGGATACGGATTTTGGAGGATTTCTCTCGTATAACTCATGGTCTTGAGTCATAATTGCGAAATCTTAAAATTTTGTAAACTCAAGTTGATATTTTGTGATGTAAATACTTTAAACTCGATTATGTATCCAACTACATGTATGTGTTTGCGGTAATCATATGCTTTGGAAACCATGAATGTTACGCCTCGCGTTTTCGCCTTGGCGGGGTGTGGCAGAAATTGGTATCAGAGCCATTGATTATAGCGAACTAGGAGTATAAAAACATAACCTAGTCTATAATTTAAATGACCCACTAAAACGTTTTCATTGCATAAGCATTGCGTAGGCATTCATCTTGTCATATGGATATTGTAGTCACACCATGTCACATGCTAACTCCACTTAAACTCCATAGTTAGGAAGCGTCTTACACAAAAATGGCTGAATTCACTGGTGAGACTATGCCCAGAGGACCGAGGATTGACGTATCATATTGGGATTGGCTTCGCCAAGAAATCCAAATGTGGAGGGTGGAGGAGGACATCCCTACGTCCTGCGACCCTATCGGAGTAACGTGTGGTTCAAGACCAGTACCACTCACCGGGTAGTGCGTAGAATGCACCATCCCCCTGCTAGTGTCTCGAAGCAATAAGCAAGAGATAGAAATACACCATCTGGAAAGGAATGTGAAATCCATCCGAAGAGACTTGACGACTTTTCCAACCTTACTGGAAAATATTACTGGTATAATGGAAGATCATATACTGATTGACCAATCCCTTCAGCATGCATCTAGTCACATGATGGAGTTAGAGAAAAGACTAGCAGAGATGGAGAGGAGGACTGTCGCAGCTGAGCAGAAGGCAGAGGTAGCCAAGAAGAGGGCGATTGATGCAGAGCTCCGGGCTACTCTAGCTGAGGCACGTGTGGAGCATATGCTGACCCCAACTACCATTCTGACAAGATCGTTTTCTTATTTCTAGACCTATTACGGGCAGGTTGTGCCCGTATCATGTTATGTAGTTTGAAACATTAGTACTGATGTGGTCATATGAACCCATCTATTTTACATCCTTGTCTTTTGGAACTATGTACTATGTATGTTTATCTATGAATGTGATGGGTTATGTTGTGATGATCGTTGTGTACGTTTGATGTTGTTGTATATGTATGTCATGTGGTATCATTATTATTTTATAGTGTTACTTCTTTCTAAATGTCATGTTAGAAAGAACGCCATGGCACCTAAGCGAAGGACACCCCGTGACACCACTAGTGAGAACAACAACAACACAATTTCCCCAAACGTGGAACAACTCATAGCACAACGAGTAGTTGCCGCCATGGAGCAGTATGAAGCAAATCGAAATAGTGGCGGAGGAAATGGCAGTGGTACCGGCAGAGGAGGTGCAGGAGGTAGCAGCACAACAGGAGGTTCAGGAGGTAATGGGTCGAGTAATCTCACTTGAAACACATAGTCATGGTCTAAAATTAATAGCGTTATTAAAATAGTGACTTGTGATCCTAAAGATGCTCCAAGCAGGAAGTGCACCGACAAGGCTTTCCTATCCTGCAACCCCCGCAATTTCAATGGCACAGAGGGTGCAGTAGGGCTAATGAGGTGGATAGAAAAGATGGAGTAGGTAATTGATATTAGTGATGTGGCGGGGTACACCGACCGTTTTAACGAGTTGGAAATTCTGGTACCACATATGGTCACGCCAGAACATAAGCATGTGGAAAGGTATCTGTGGGGCCTTGCGCCTCAGATTCGCAGTATGGTAACTTCATCTAATCCAATAGATGCCAAGAGTGCTATAACTTTAGCATTCAAACTAAGGGATGATGTAGTACGTAATAGATTGTTTGAGAGGAAGGAGAATGAGGAAGGTAGATCTGGGGAGAAAAGGAAGTGGATGGGAAGTTCAAGTAACAAATCTGGGAAACAAGGGTTTAAGAAACAAGGAACTATGAAGGCTTTTGTAGCCAACACAGTGGAAAGGAAGGAGTATGATAGGGGCCTACCGAGATGTAATAAGTGCGGAAATCATCATACCTGTTAGTGCATTAAGTGTGGAAAATGTGACAAATTTGGTCACACCACACAAGTTTGTCGAGTTAACAACCGAATGGGGAGAAATAAACCAGGATGTTTCGTATGTGGTGACCTGAAGCACTTCAAGAAGGACTGTCCCAAGTGGAAGAATCAGATGAAAGCTCAGGCACAGGGAATAGCATTTGTGATGGGTGCAGGGGACGCACGCCAGGACCCGAATATTGTCACTGGTACGTTTCCGATAAATAATCACTACGCCTCTATACTTTTTGATTCGGGTGCGGATATGAGCTTTGTGTCGAATGATTTTAAATCCTTACTTGGTATTAAGGCCAGCAAACTAGATCAAAGTTATACAATCGAATTAGAAAATGGGAAGTTAATTAAAACCGGAGAGGTCATTAAGGGTTGTACTTTATGATTAGAAAAACATACATTCAATATAGACCTTCAACCCGTTGAACTAGGGAGTTTCGATATTGTTATTGGTATGGATTGGTTATCAAAGAATCACGCCGAGATCGTATGCTTCGAGAAGATTGTACGTATCCCACTACCAAGCAGAGAAATTCTTTCAATTCACGGCGAAAGGTGTAGAATGATGTTGAAGACGATAAACTGCATGAAAGCTCATAAATATCTACGCAAGGGTTATTGCGCATTTCTGGCTCATATCATTGATAAGAAACCCGAGGAACGTCGACTTGAGGACATACCGATCGTTAGGGATTACCCTAAAGTATTTCCCGAAGACTTACCTGGTTTACCGCCAACGAGACAAGTCGAGTTCCGAATCGACCTAGCACCAGGAGCTGCACCAGTTGGACGATCACCGTATCGTCTAGCACCTTCTGAGATGCAAGAATTATCAAGCCAATTGCAAGAGTTACTAGATAAAGGTTTCATAAGACCGAGTTTTTCACCCTGGGGAGCTCTGGTCTTATTTGTGAAGAAAAAGGATGGAACCTTTAGAATGTGTATCGATTACCGGGAGTTGAACAAACTTACAATTAATAACCGGTATCATCTTCCTCGAATAGACGACCTATTCGATCAACTTCAAGGTTCAAGTTTCTATTCTAAGATTGATCTACGATCAGGATACCATCAACTAAGAGTCCAGGAGGATAATATATCAAAGACAGCTTTTAGGACTCGTTATGGTCATTACGAGTTCCTAGTCATGCCATTTGGTTTGACTAATGCACCGGTAGTTTTCATGGATCTCATGAACCGCATACCTGGATAAATTCGTGATTGTGTTTATCGATAACATATTGATATATTCACGAACCAAGGAAGAACATGAACATCACTTGAAGCTAGTCTTGGAACTACTTAGGAATGAGAATTTATATGCAAAATTCTCTAAGTGTGAGTTTTGGATTCAAGAGGTCCACTTTCTAGGACATATCATCAATAAGAAGGGTATTCACGTAGACCCGGTCAAGATTGAAGCTATCAAAAACTGGGAAGCACCAAGAACTCCAACTGAGGTGCGTCAATTTCTGGGATTGGCAGGTTATTACAGGCGATTCATCGAGAACTTTTCAAAAATAGCCCTGCCCTTGACGACGTTAACCCAGAAAGACAAAAAGTTTGATTGGACCGATAAACAAGAGTCAACTTTTCAATTGTTAAAGCAGAAGCTTTGCAGTACACCAATCCTCTCACTTCTTGAAGGAACCGATAATTCCATCGTGTACTATGACGCGTCACACCAAGGTATGGGATGTGTACTGATGCAGAGAGAAAAAGTCATAGCATATACATCCAGACAGCTGAAGGTCCATGAGAAAAATTATACTACTCACGATTTAGAATTGGGTGCTGTTGTGTTTGCACTCAAAATATGGAGACATTACCTCTATGGTATAAGATGAACTATCTTTACAGACCACAAGAGTCTCCAACACATCTTTAATCAGAAAGAACTCAACATGAGGCAACGCCATTGGGTAGAACTGCAAAATGATTACGACTGCGAGATCAAGTATCACCCTGGGAAGGCGAATATCGTAGTGTTAGGACATAGTTTGTAATAACAAAAGCTTTGTAATAGCTTAGATCTAATGTCTTTATGTTTTTGTTATGTATAATGTTCTAAGTGTTTTATGCAAGTTATGCTAGAGGCGAACTTGTTAAGTTCGCCTAGTCTAACAGAGGCGAACTTGTTAAGTTCGCTTAAGTCTATCTAAGGAGAACTTGTTAAGTTCGCTTAGTCTGTTAGACACTTGTAAAAACCTTATCTTCGCCTAAGGGAACTTATTAAAAACCTTAAGTCTATCTAAGGAGAACTCCTTCAATCTATTACGTACAAAAGCTTGTAAAAACTTATTAAGTTGCTTGTTAAGTTCGCTTAGTCTGTTAGACACAACAAAAGCCCATTTTCTGGTTTAAGCGAACTTATTAAGTTCGCTTGGGTATCACAGAAGCGAACTTATTATCTTCGCCTAAGGGTAGTGAGTGTTCAACACTTGTAAAATTTTCAAGAAAATGGCAAATATGGTACAAGTAACGAATATGTTCAATTATGATAATGAGATTGGTACATCTCAAAAACCACCGACGTTGTTGAATCTTGCTGATTATTCTAATTAGAAAGATAGGTTTGATCAGTTCGTGCCTTTTACCGATACCAGTCTCTGGATTCCTATTTTAGAAGGTTATACGCATCCGACTTATTCGTGGATGGGATAGGATAATGTTCCAAAGCCGGTATCAGCGTTACCGACTGAAGAAAAGTTGCTGTTTGATAGGGAAAAGAAAGCGATGGCAAGTATTTCGATGTCTCTTTTGAAGGAAATATATCACAGTTTCAAACAATTCAAGTCTTCTCTACAACTATGGGAAGCATTACAGAAAAGGTGTGAAGGCAGTTTGGATGTAAAGAAGAGTAGAAAAGAGCTACTGAAGAAGTAATTCTTGGTCTTCAAACATTTTCAAAATGAATCCTTGGATGATCTTGCTACCAGATTCTATCATTTGCTTAGTCAACTGTCGAGTGCTTTTGTGGTGTATGAAACTGAAGAAATTAATGATAAGTTCTTGGAGGCATTACCATCAAAATTTGATGTGTATACGGTTTTGATAAAATAAAATATCAAGTACAAAACCATGTCTCTTGAAGAAGTTCTTGGGAAGATATCGCATGACCTGAATATGAAGAAGAAGGAGACGAACATGGAGCATATCCAGGATCCTTCAATGTATTTTGCCAAGACTTCTAGTAAAACTGGTACAGGAATTGCATTATTTTCTGGCGATGCTTGTAACCTTTCTGATTTTCATGTTTTTCCTATTTATTTTATGCCGCGCAATAAAAGACGATTCCGATTCCAACCTTACATTCATTGTTCATGTGCAATAACAAGCATACACGCGTCTATTATATTACAATATTAACTAAAACCATCTTACAAACCTCGAGGACCCAAACTTGACCAAAACTCAAAACAACATAAGGACTACGAAACTACAGGGGCCATTCTTGTAAATATCAAAAAGTGCACAAGCACGGTCGTGCTTAGTCCTAAGCACGGTCGCGCTTTAACCAACGACCATGGTCTTGCTTAACATTAAGCACGGTCGCGCCTCTTTTACAGTTTGACTCTGAAAAGGTCAAACCGACTCAAATCTTGTCCAAAAATAGAATTCAAACGAGTTTTAGAAACCGCGGGACTTGTAGAAGAAGTTACTCGACCAGTTGTGACGTATACCCGACCAAATACACATGCAATCGTCCGAATACTCGCAAATTCTAAACCGACTTCCTTTTTAAACCGAATCAAGTAATTGGGGCAAGAATCAAACGAATTAAGTTAATCCAATACCTACCCGCGACTTATATAAGCCTTCTTAAACCCTAAATCCATCATTACATCGTCCCTATCTCGTCTGTCGATCAAGAAAAGCCAAGAAGTCTCACCGTAGCCGTCTGCACTGGTTGCCCATTCAACACAGGTTAGTAATAGGTCATTAGGATCGTCTCTCCAAGCTAAACGAAAGCCCCAACTTAATTCGTAACCGCATTACACGATTTTACCGAATTGAATCTGAGTTTTTATAAATAAATGGTTTTAATCAAACTACACACTAGACGTGTTATAAATCCAATTAAATAGTATGGTTGGATTCGCAAACACTCTCTCAATGAAAACCCTAAGTTTCTAATCAGTTGTATTACAAGAACTAGATTAATTGCTTCTGAAATTGACCAGACACGGTCGCGCTAACATATGAGCGCGGTCGTGCCTGACCAAGCAGCAGTCGTGCCCGAGAAAGGCCCGGTCGTGTTTATCGAACAAACCAAGTCCGGACCTAGTCAAACCCTAGACGCGGTCGTGCCGGGTACGAGCACGGTCGTGTCTTATGAACAGACTCTTGTTGTGACTTCTGACCAACCACGGGCGCGTTGCCGACCAAGCGCGGTCGCGTACGAGCTGAGCACGGTCGTGCCGTATACGAGCACGGTCGTGTTCATCCTTTAACAGAGTCTTTTATTTAATATATTTTATATTTTAATCAGTTTTAATGTTATAAAAATTATTTTATAAAATATTCAGAACCAAGTATTGTTTATTAAAGATCGATTACTTAATCTTTCTTTAAATTAAAATCAATAAAATACTACAAGTTTATATAATTATTTTTATGAACAAAAATATATTCCATACGTTTTGTCTTTAACAAATATTATTTATTTAAACTTATATTTTAAATAAATGTATATTCTATTACTATTGATTAAATAAATAGTATATTTAAACAAACCTTAAACTTAAACAAATCCGCTTCTGACATCGAATAACGCAACTCAATAATACGTAATCATATATTGTTCAATAGGTCGAACCTAGCAATCCATAATACATCGTCGTTTCCCATTTGCTTGTGCAATCTATACGCTACATAACATGTGAGTTACATAGCCCCTCTTTTACTCTATTTTACAAACTTTTAGGGTGGAACATGCGTTCTATTTACATGTTTTCAATTATACACATATACAGTTCCGTCCTATGCATGTATACAATTTTGCGCTTTGTGCTTGAGTACTAGGTGTAGGCCAATTATTATGCTCTTCATGTACAATCATTAACTATCAGCCGACAGTAAACAGTGGTAGATCTATTGAGTCTGACAAACCCACCCAGGTAGGGTGTCTGTTACTGACAACACAATTTTGCGTGCAAGTTACAAAGGTTTGATTGTATAGGTCACACGATGGTTTCTCTCCATAATTGCCTTAATTGTCATGTTGTATTGAATTGTATGCACACAACACGTATTTTGCGATCACACAATAAAACCTATGTATTCTCACCAACTTTTTAGTTGACTCTGTTTTAACCATGTTTCAGGTACCAATGTTTGAAGTAATCAAGATATGCTACACATAGGATTTTTGGACCTAGAATTCAATTAAACCAGTTTATTCTATGTAATTTACATTTTTGTTTTGTGGATTGGTTGTGTTTTTATTAAACTTATTGATTGCAATGAAAACAATTATTTAATATTCAAACTTTAGCAAACCATGAGCAATGAACAGTCTGCACGCTTCACGCCCCGACGTTTCCGCCGTCGGTTGGGGTGTGACAGATTGGTATCAGAGCCTTGGTTATAGGGAATTAGGTTATTAGACACCTTTGACCTAGACTATAACTTTAGGATACCCACTTATGCCATGCTTCATGATTTATGTGCTACATGCTATGTGCTACATGCTATGTGATATATGCCAAATGTTTTATATGTATATATAAATAACAACTTAAATAAACAATATCCCTACCCATATCCTAAACCACATATCCTTCATGCCTGCTTCCGTGTCATCATTAACATAGTTGGTGGAACGTCAAATTTCTTTTTACACCCGTTAAGGTTTTTAGACTTTGTTTAATTGTTAAAGGACACGTGCAATCTGGAAGGGTGACACCTGTATTCTGGGCTTTCTATCTAGGAAAGTATTTCATATAAATCCCAATCAACCGAGGGATCCGTATGCTTTCCTTGGAATTCCCGGGATGAGTGTTTACTTATAGGCTAAAGCACGTCTCCTTGATAATTATCTGAGTTTAAATTAACCTTAATATGTCATAGTACTCGAGTGATTATGTCACTATTTGAGTACAATCCGAACTATGAATTACTTATCTATTTATCCTTCTATTTAATCCAAGAAATTCTCACAACTCTTATTGTGTCTAAATCTGTAGAATGCCTCCCCGTCGTGACAACAGCAACAACAGCAATAACACTGACATGGCTGCTTTACTCACACAGCTGGTGAATCAAATTACCTAAGCCAACAATAACACTAATGGCCATGCCAGTGGGAGTGCTAATACTGGAGGTGGTGGTGGTGCCAACCTGCCACAATGCACCTTCAAACACTTCAACTCCTGCAATCCCCTCAAATTCTATGGCAACGAAGGAGCCACGGGCCTCCTTCAATGGTTTGAAAGCATTGAGAGCACTTTCCTCAATAGCGATTGTCCCGACAACCTCCGTGTTCGTCATGCTACTAGTGTCTTTCAAAAAAGGGCGCTTACTTGGTGGAATGGTGAGAAAAGGACTAGGGGAATGGATGTAGCAATGGCACTGCCGTGGGATGAGTTGAAGAGGATCATGACTGAGGAATTCTGTCCTTGAAATGAGATGAAAAAGCTGGAAGCGGAATTTTGGGATCTTGCTCAAGATAGTGGTGAAAGCTTAGCATACACCACCCGTTTCCACGAGCTGAGTCTACTTGTGCCACACATGGTTACACCTCTGTCTAGGTGTATTGAAAAGTACATTGGTGGTCTACCTAGACAAATTCAAGATACTATGGTAGGAGGAAATCCTGCTACTCTGGAGGATGCTATCCGCTTGTCAGCCACACTTACTGACAACCATGTTAAAGCGGGTACACTTACAAGAAAGGGTGCCAAGAAAGTTCCTGACACAACAACACCTCCCGCTCATGTCAAAGAAGTCCAAACTGAACCATACCGCAACACTAGGAAGAGAAAGGTCAAGAACTGTGCTGTAATCACTCCGGCTGCTCCAGTAAATCAAGTTGCACCCATGGCTCAAAACCCAGTAAAGAAACCCTATAGGGGCAGCCACCCACTTTGCAACACCTGCAACTATCATCACCCTCCAAGCATACCTTGTCGCCTTTGCAACCACTGCGGGAAACATGGCCACACAGCCAATATTTGTCGAGCCAAGGCACTTGCCAACCAAACCAACCCAGCAAATCAAGCCAATCAACAAGCAACTAACCAAGCCATCCCAGCCATTGCAAATGGACGTGCTTGCTTCGAATGTGGCGACCCGAACCACTTCCGTAACCAGTGCCCAAGACTGGTCAATGTTAACCAAGGCGGAGCTCGTGGGCGTGCTTTCAACATCAACGCCAATGAGGCTCAGTCCAACACTGATGTGGTTAACGGTACGTTCCTTATGAATAATCGTTATGCTTCTATACTATTTGATACCGGAGCCGATAAAAGTTTTGTGTCACTAGACTTCGAACCGTTACTTGCAAAAACCCGGTCTAAACTAGAGAAAACCTTTACCGTTGAAGTAGCCGATGGTAACACCGTTACGATTGACACCATCATTTATGATTGCTCCCTAGAGCTAAATAAACACACTTTTCCGATCAATCTCGTACCAATGCCATTAGGGAGTTTTGACGTCATCATAGGTATGGACTGGTTGTCGAAGCACCATGCCGAAGTCATGTGCTTTGAAAAATGCATCCGTCTACCACTCCCATCCGGTGAAACGTTGAAGGTCTTTGGTGAGAAACCTTGCAAAGGACTCAAACTAATGTCATGCATTGCCGTCCAAAAGTATATAAGAAAGAAGTGCATGGTTTTCCTAGCCCATGTTATCCAAAAAGAAGACAAGAAGAAGAGTGTACAAGACATCCCCATCGTTCAGGATTTTCCTGAAGTTTTTCCTGATGACTTACCAGGTCTTCCACCTGTTCGGCAAGTGGAATTTCGCATCGATCTTGTACCTGGAGCAAACCCGGTGGCTAAAGCTCCATACCGGCTTGCACCTTCCGAGATGCAAGAACTTGCAAGCCAACTTCAAGAACTCGCCGACAAAGGTTTCATACGGCCGAGTCATTTACCGTGGGGTGCACCAGTCTTGTTTGTTAAAAAGAAGGATGGTTCATTCCGCATGTGTATTGACTATCGAGAACTCAACAAACTTACAATCAAAAACCGCTACCCTTTACCTAGGATTGACGATCTCTTCGATCAACTCCAAGGTTCTACCTACTTCTCGAAGATTGATCTTCGATCTGGTTATCATCAACTCCGTGTGCAAGAGGAGGATATTCCCAAAACCGCCTTCCGAACGAGATATGGTCACTACGAGTTCATGGTTATGCCTTTTGGGCTAACCAATGCACCTGCTGTTTTCATGGACCTCATGAATCGCATGTGCAAACCATATCTTGACAAATTTGTGATCGTGTTCATCGACGACATCTTGATCTATTCCAAGACCAAGGAAGATCATGAGCAACATCTTAGGTTGATTTTGGACCTCTTGAAAAACGAACAGCTATACGCCAAGTTCTCCAAGTGTGATTTTTGGCTAAAGGAAGTGCAATTTTTGGGTCACGTTGTCAATAAAAAGGGAATTCATGTTGACCCCGCCAAAATTGAAGCTGTTAAGAATTGGAAAGCTCCTAAAACCCCTACCGAAGTTCGTTCGTTTCTTGGTTTAGCGGGTTATTACCGAAGGTTTATTTCTAACTTCTCCAAGATCGCTGTTCCCCTCACTACCTTAACCCAAAAAGGTAAACCTTATGAGTGGGGACCGAAGCAAGAAGAAGCCTTTCAAATTCTCAAGCAAAAGTTGTGCAATGCTCCTATCCTCACCCTTCCTGAAGGTGAAGATGATCTAGTTGTTTACTGTGATGCTTCAAACCAAGGTCTTGGTTGCGTTCTCATGCAACGAGGCAAGGTGATCGCTTATGCATCAAGACAACTCAAAATCCATGAGAAGAATTATACGACGCTTGATCTGGAGTTGGGTGCTGTCGTATTTACGTTGAAGATTTGGAGACATTATCTCTATGGGACGAAATGTGTGGTGTTCACCGACCACAAAAGCCTCCAACATATCTTCAACCAAAAGGAACTCAACATGAGACAACGACGTTGGGTTGAACTCCTCAACGATTACGATTGCGAGATTCGTTATCATCCCGGCAAGGCTAATGTTGTAGCCGATGCACTAAGCCGCAAGGAACATGTCCTGCTTCAAAGTGTCAAGATCCATTCCGACATTCTAGTTCGTATTCTAGCAGCTCAACATGTCTCGGTTACCGAGGGTAATATGTATGAGGAAATGTCTTGTGGTGCTGAATTCCAATTAGAGACTAAAACAAACGGCTTGCCTTATTTTCTAGATCGTATTTGGGTTCCCGATCGTGACGATCTCCGAGCATTCATCATGACCGAAGCACACAAGTCTCGATATTCTATTCATCCCGGTGCGGATAAAATGTACCAAAATCTTCGTCCACAATATTGGTGGCCCGACATGAAGAAAGACATTGCCTTGTTCGTAGCAAAATGTCTCACATGTTCTAAAGTCAAAGCTGAGCATCAACGTCCTTCTGGTTTACTTGAACAACCGGAAATCCCCGTGTAGAAATGGGAGAATCTAGCTATGGATTTCATCACTAAACTCCCTCACACTTCAAGCGGTTATGATAGCATTTGGGTGATCATTGACCGTCTCACTAAGTCCGCACACTTCTTGCCTATCCGTGAAGACTATAAGGTTGAGAAATTGGCCCGAATTTACATTGACGAGATCGTGAGTCGTCACGGTGTTCCTTTGAACATAATCTCCGATAGAGATGCTCGTTTCACTTCTCGGTTTTGGCAATCTCTCCAAAAGGCACTTGGTACACGATTGGATTTGAGCACGGCCTACCATCCCCAAACAGATGGTCAGACCGAGCGAACAATCCAAACCCTGGAAGACATGCTGAGAGCCTGTGTCATCGACTTTGGTGGCAATTGGGATTCACATTTGACACTTATCGAATTTTCCTACAACAATAGTTACCACACCAGCATCGACATGGCTCCGTTTGAAGCTCTCTACGGTCGTAAGTGTCATTCTCCCATCTGTTGGAACGAGATTGGTGAAGCACAAATCATCGGTCCCGAGTTAATTCAAGAAACCTCCGACAAGATTATTCAAATCCGTGACAACATTCGAGTTGCGAGGAGTCGGCAAAAGAGCTATGCCGACAAACGACGCAAACCCTTGGAATTCCAAGTTGGTGATCTTGTACTTCTAAAGGTGTCTCCTTGGAAGGGGGTGATCCGTTTTGGGAAGAAAGGCAAGCTAGCACCTCGCTATGTGGGTCCATTCAAGATCCTTGAAAGGATTGGGAAAGTGGCTTACAAGCTCGAGTTACCTCCATCACTTGGCAACGTACATCCTACATTTCATGTATCCAACCTCAAGAAGTGTCTTGCTGATGAGAACCTTCATATACCTCTTGACGATGTGCGCATTGATGAGACGATGCACTTCGTTGAAAAACCAGTCGAGATTATGGATCGTGAGATAAAACAACTCAAGCGCAGCCGTATTCCTAATGTCAAGGTTCGTTGGGAATCTAAGCGAGGACCCGAGTTTACTTGGGAGCGAGAACACCAAATGAAGCTCAAGTACCCGCATCTTTTTGCTGAAGCAGTAGCCTCAACCAGTTGAATTTCAGGACGAAATTCCCTCAACATGGGGATACTGTAACCTTTCTGATTTTCATGATTTTCCTATTTATTTTATGCCGCGCAATAAAAGACGATTCCGATTCCAACCTTACATTCATTGTTCATGTGCAATAACAAGCATACACGCGTCTATTATATTACAATATTAACTAAAACCATCTTACAAACCTCGAGGACCCAAACTTGACCAAAACTCAAAACAACATAAGGACTACGAAACTACAGGGGCCATTCTTGTAAATATCAAAAAGTGCACAAGCACGGTCGTGCTTAGTCCTAAGCACGGTCGCGCTTTAACCAACGACCACGGTCGTGCTTAACATTAAGCACGGTCGCGCCTCTTTTACAGTTTGACTCTGAAAAGGTCAAACCGACTCAAATCTTGTCCAAAAATAGAATTCAAACGAGTTTTAGAAACCGCGGGACTTGTAGAAGAAGTTACTTGACCAGTTGTGACGTATACCCGACCAAATACACATGCAATCGTCCGAATACTCGCAAATTCTAAACCGACTTCCTTTTTAAACCGAATCAAGTAATTGGGGCAAGAATCAAACGAATTAAGTTAATCCAATACCTACCCGCGACTTATATAAGCCTTCTTAAACCCTAAATCCATCATTACATCGTCCCTATCTCGTCTGTCGATCAAGAAAAGCCACGAAGTCTCACCGTAGCCGTCTGCACTGGTTGCCCATTCAACACAGGTTAGTAATAGGTCATTAGGATCGTCTCTCCAAGCTAAACGAAAGCCCCAACTTAATTCGTAACCACATTACACGATTTTACCGAATTGAATCTGAGTTTTTATAAATAAATGGTTTTAATCAAACTACACGCTAGACGTGTTATAAATCCAATTAAATAGTATGGTTGAATTCGCAAACACTCTCTCAATGAAAACCCTAAATTTCTAATCAGTTGTATTCCAAGAACTAGATTAATTGCTTCTGAAATTGACCAGACACGGTCGCGCTAACATATGAGCGCGGTCGTGCCTGACCAAGCAGCAGTCGTGCCCGAGAAAGGCCCGGTCGTGTTTATCGAACAAACCAAGTCCGGACCTAGTCAAACCCTAGACGCGGTCGTGCCGGGTACGAGCACGGTCGTGTCTTATGAACAGACTCTTGTTGTGACTTCTGACCAACCACGGGCGCGTTGCCGACCAAGCGCTGTCGCGTACGAGCTGAGCACGGTCGTGCCGTATACGAGCACGGTCGTGTTCATCCTTTAACAGAGTCTTTTATTTAATATATTTTATATTTTAATCAGTTTTAATGTTATAAAAATTATTTTATAAAATATTCAGAACCAAGTATTGTTTATTAAAGATCGATTACTTAATCTTTCTTTAAATTAAAATCAATAAAATACTACAAGTTTATATAATTATTTTTATGAACAACAATATATTCCATACGTTTTGTCTTTAACAAATATTATTTATTTAAACTTATATTTTAAATAAATGTATATTCTATTACTATTGATTAAATAAATAGTATATTTAAACAAACCTTAAACTTAAACAAATCCGCTTCCGACATCGAATAACGCAACTCAATAATACGTAATCATATATTGTTCAATAGGTCGAACCTAGCAATCCATAATACACCGCCGTTTCCCATTTGCTTGTGCAATCTATACGCTACATAACACGTGAGTTACATAGCCCCTCTTTTACTCTATTTTACAAACTTTTTGGGTGGAACATGCGTTCTATTTACATGTTTTCAATTATACACATATACAGTTCCGTCCTATGCATGTATACAATTTTGCGCTTTGTGCTTGAGTACTAGGTGTAGGCCAATTATTATGCTCTTCATGTACAATCATTAACTATCAGCCGACAGTAAACAGTGGTAGATCTATTGAGTCTGACAAACCCACCCAGGTAGGGTGTCTGTTACTGACAACACAATTTTGCGTGCAAGTTACAAAGGTTTGATTGTATAGGTCACACGATGGTTTCTCTCCATAATTGCCTTAATTGTCATGTTGTATTGAACTGTATGCACAAAACACGTATTTTGCGATCACACAATAAAACCTATGTATTCTCACCAACTTTTTAGTTGACTCTGTTTTAACCATGTTTCAGGTACCAATGTTTGAAGTAATCAAGATATGCTACACATAGGATTTTTGGACCTAGAATTCAATTAAACCAGTTTATTCTATGTAATTTACATTTTTGTTTTGTGGATTGGTTGTGTTTTGATTAAACTTATTGATTGCAATGAAAACAATTATTTAATATTCAAACTTTAGCAAACCATGAGCAATGAACAGTCTGCACGCTTCACGCCCCGACGTTTCCGCCGTCGGTTGGGGTGTGACAATGCTCAAGATTCTTCTAATGATCAGAGTTCTGGAGTTCCTATTCATTCTTGTAACATCCCAAAACTGGTAATAAATAAATAATGGCACGATCGAAATTATAATTTTCAAATGACGAAAGAAAAATGGATGGGCTTGGGCTCGGCTCCAACGGGCCGAAGGAAGCCCAAGTATATAAGGGCAAGGGCTGCCCAAACTTCTCATTTTCCACCAATCTTAAGTTCTAGAGAGAGAGAAGAGAGCACGGTTCTAGAGAGAGAAAGTGACGGATCGACTCGGGAATTCAGGAGAACGTTGCTACTGTGCTCGTGATCATCTTCTCTAAATCGTAACTCCAATCCAGGTAAGCGTTCAATCATAATCTGAGTTTTTAAGATATTTTAGGATTTTCGGTTTTAGCTAAATAGGGGAAGTTTTTATGGATGAAACTTGAAAATGAACAAAGATCTAGCATCTAGAATAAAAACCGAACGTTCTGATCAAAGAAAATTTAGATATTGACATGATCAGACCCGCATGCAAAAAGTTAGGGTTCTGACGCCTGAATCAGATCCTGTGTACTTATCAAGTACGCAGGAAGAAGGGTTCTGCGTACTTATCTAGTACGCATGAAGTAAAGTCTGCGTACTTACCAAGTGGGCATGAAGTAAAGTCTGCGTACTTACTAAGTGCGCATGAAGTGAAGTCTGCGTACTTGTCAAGTACGCATGACCAAGGCCCTGCGCACTTGCTAGGTGCGCAGGCATCAGAATGGTTATGTAAAGTCAGTATGTTTAGAATGATTAAACCGTTAGAGTCGAGATTAGGTCTGATGTGTATTTAACTACTCAATTCAGATCATAAGCGACGTTGTTGGACTTTGTTTAGGACAACCTAGAGAAGCTTATCAGGTGAGTTCTATGTGCCCCCTTCTATGTTATGTGCAAATCATTTTAAATGTTTTGGGGCTGAAGTGTATACACTAAATGATTAAATGTTATAAATGTCAATGTGATCATACGTATATATATAAATACTTATATATGAAAATGAATTATGAATAAAGAAAGTAGCGTATGATTTTAAAGAATGAATGAAAGAAGGACATAACGTAAAAGAATGAAATCTTGCTTTATATTACATATATATTGCTTGTTATGAATGAATGTAAATGTTATAAACCCTTCTATGACAACGGCTACTTCGGTAGACGGACGACCACGTGACTATTTTGCAACCGGGACAAAAACGTCGCAAGCTAGGACGTTTGAAAAGGTATTAATGGACGGTCGAAGCACATGCCTTAACTAATGTAGAACGGTTGCATACATAATGGTCGCGTGGGAAACGGATGCCCTAGGGCAGACGGACAAAATGACGGACTACGACGGTAGGACGGTTTAAGAGCGGACGGACAAAGGTTGCCGGACGGATTAATGAATGATGGACGGTTTTCTAGAGCCGGACGGTAATGAAATGGGCTACGACGGTAGTTCTGACAGCGATGTGTTCGTGACATTCGCGACAAGTATGACGGGTTGATCTCCCTTAAGATTGTGGCCAATAAGTGTTCTCTCAAAAAGAAAGTATGTATGTACATATGTATATACCCTCAATGAATGTTATGTGAGAACAGTAAAGTGAAGAATATTTAAAAGTATGAATATATATATATATACACGTTATATTCATGATAAAGTAAATATTATGTATGATTGTCTTTAAACTAGAACTCACCAGCGTTAGCTGACTTTTAGTATACATTTCAGGTAGAGGAAGAAAAGGTCGTGCGGTGGCGTGAAGGTTACCCGACACAAGACTGACATCCCACTTTAATATATGTGTTAAGACTTCCACTGTCAAGTTATGTTATATTATGTAATTGAACGACGAATGATTTGTAATTGAATGATGAATGTCTTTAATTTAAGTTCAGTATTTATGACTATGTTTATGAGTAAATCCAACAAGTGAGGTTACCCGGGAAAGGGGCCTTACAAGTTGGTATCAGAGCAATAGTTTAAGAGATTCAGACATCCCTAAATGTCTGGACTCAAACTAATTATGGGACCAATGCACGGATGTCAGTCATGGGTAACCAACGCCAACGCCAGCACAGTAAGTAAGTACTAAGGTTAATACACTTAGATAAGAATAGACACTCAAACCTAGAACCAATAGATGTCAATGTCATGACCAATTTGAAGAGTTTGGAACCCGAAAAGCAATATAAATTTCTAATCACAAACCGGTCACTGTAATTAAAAATTTACCTTGTTCGTACTGTTTCAAGACTATGATCTGAGAGAATGACATTGATGTATTCCTTTTATGACCATCAGGAAAACTAGGAATTGTGGCCGGAGGAGGAAGAACTGGACGCCGAGGCGGTCGCACTGGCTGAGTGGGTAGACCTCCACTGAATCGAAGAAGTGAAGAGGAAGAGAGTGTGCACGCAGAACACACTGAGAGTGTGCACGAAACTAATGTGACCCCAACTGGGGACGGCAATCAGGGGCATATACAGTTGGAACCCGAGGTTAGGGATGCTATTGCCTGCGAGGTTGTACTTACTCTGAAGAACATATTGCCTGACCTATTATCTGAGGCACTAAAGAAAAGCAAAGAAGAGGATGAAGGGAACAATGAAGAGAAAATTTATGACAGTGACGGAGATGAAGTAAAAGTGGCATCAAGCAATCGTGGGTGTACTTACAAAGGTTTCAAGGACGGAGACCCACCTAAGTTTGATGGAACCAAGGATTCGGTGGCTACTTTCGAATGGATTGAGAGGATGAACGCTGTAATCAACATCAGCGAGTGCCGACCGGACCAGGCAGTTAAATATGTTGCTCATTCTTTCACCAATGAAGCACTAGGTTGGTGGAGAAACATTCAAAGAACAAAGTCGCCAAATGCTATTGCCAGAATGACATGGGAAGACCTGAAGAAGCTCGTAATCCAAAAGTTCTGCCCACAGAATGAGATTGATCGTGTGGAGAACGAGTTCCTAAACTTTAAGGCTGGCAACAAGACTCGTCGCCAGTATACTTCAAGATTCAACGAGCTGGCCCAACTGGTACCACACTTGGTGGAAACCGAAGAACGTATGATCAAATACTATGTCAAGGGTCTGCCGCAAAGGGTCCGTGTCCATGTAAAAGCCAACCTACCCTCGACCTTCGAGTCGGTAGTCAACCTGTCTAGAATCGTCTACGACGATTATGCCAATGAAGACCCAGCACCTGAGACACAAAAGAGAAAGTGGTAGAACTCGTCTAGAGGCACCAGAAAAGGGAATGTAACAACTGAAATTAAGAAACCAAGGTTGGACGAATATGAAACATGTAAGAAATGTGGGAGGCAACATCTTGGCAAGTGTCGAATCGGCACCACCGTGTGTTATAAGTGCAGGAGGCCGGGGCACTACTCCCAAGATTGTTTGAAGGACGTCAAATGTCAAGTATGTGGATTGTTTGGACATCTGATAAAGAACTGCATGAAGGCCGGCCAATCTGGTTCGGGAAGGGAAAAAGAACAGGAACAGCCAAAGGCTAGGACTCGAGCCTATGAACTGACTGAGGAAGAAGCAAGAGGAAACCCTGATGTTGTATCAGGTACGTTTCTAGTAAACGATGAAAATGCTGCTATTTTATTTGACTCTGGTGCTAGTAAAAGTTTTATATCCAATGCATTTAGTCGTAAACTAGGTTGCACTATCAACACCATAGTGAAGGCCTTTAGCGTACAAACTGCCGTTGGTAAAAATTCGGCAGTCTTCCAAGTAACAGAGGATTGTATCATAGAAATAGAGGGCCATAAGTTTCCTTCTAGATTATTCCTTCTCACCTTAGGAGGATTCGATATAGTATTGGGTATGGATTGGTTAGCTGCCAACGAAGCTCAAATCATATGTAAACGTAAGAGGATACACCTCAAAGCTTATGGCGACAGTCCAATTACGGTTTATGGGGATTGGAATTGCCCGATGCCGAACATCATCTCGATGATCAAGGCCGAAAGTTACATGAGGCGCGGTTGCGAAGCTTATTTGGCATATGTTATTGATGATAGAATGAAAATGAATGAACTCAAGGAAGTACCCGTGGTGTGCAACTTTCCGGAAGTATTCCCTAAGGATCTACCTAGGTTACCACCCGATCGGGAAATAGAATTTCAGATTGACTTATTGCCAGGAGCTGATCCCGTTGCCAAAGCCCCCTACCGATTGGCGCCATCAGAAATGAAAGAATTAATGTCTCAACTAGAGGAACTAACAGAAAAAGGATTTATTAGGCCGAGCATCTCACCATGGGGCGCTCCGGTATTATTTGTAAAGAAGAAAGACGGCAGCATGCGCATGTGCATTGACTACCGTGAGTTGAACAAGAGAACAGTAAAGAAAAAATACCCACTGCCTAGAATAGACGACCTTTTTGATCAACTGCAAGGTGCGAGTTGGTTCTCAAAGATCGATCTTAGGTCGGGTTACCATCAGTTGAAAGTAAGAGAAGAAGACGTACCAAAGACCGCGTTTCGCACGCGTTATGGGCATTATGAGTTTCTCGTGATGTCTTTCGGATTGACCAACGCACCAGCAGTGTTTATGGATTTGATGAATAGAGTATGTCGACCCATGTTGGATCGATCAGTGATAGTTTTTATAGACGACATACTGGTATATTCGAAAAGCGAGGGTGATCACCCCTGTCACCTAAGGGAGGTTCTGGAGGTGCTAAAGTAGGAAAAGTCGTACGCAAAATTCTCCAAATGCGCGTTCTGGCTTAGGGAAGTCCAATTCCTAGGTCATGTAATAAACCCAAACGGCATCATGGTGGATCCTGCAAAGATCGAGACAGTAAAGGAATGGAACGTCCCAAAGACACCAACAGAGATACGAAGTTTTCTGGGATTGGCGGGCTACTATCGAAGGTTCATTAAAGATTTTTCAAGAATAGCCTTGCCACTAACTAAGTTGACACGGAAGGAAGTGAAGTATGAATGGGGTCAAACCCAAAACAACGCGTTTGAAGAACTTAAGGCACGATTAACCCAAGCTCCAGTCTTAACTCTACCTGAGGGAAATGAAGACTTGGTAGTCTATTCTGACGCTTCGGGGCAGGGTTTGGGGTGCGTACTTATGCAACGAGGAAAGGTAATTGCTTACGCATCGCGACAACTAAAGATTCACGAGGCTAATTACCCAACACACGATTTAGAGTTAGCAGCAGTAGTTTTTGCGTTGAAAATATGGAGGCACTATCTGTATGGAGTCAAATGCACCATTTACTCCGATCACAAAAGCCTGAAGTACTTTTTCGGGCAAAAGGAATTAAACATGAGGCAAAGGAGGTGGTTAGAGCTACTGAAGGACTATGACTGTGAGATAATGTACCATCTAGGCAAAGCAAACGTGGTGGCTGACGCTTTAAGCAGAAAGGAAGAATCGAAACCTATACAGATCAAAGCGTGTTAGCTGATTATAACACCAGATTTGATGAGTGAAATATCAAAGGCACAAGACGAAGCGCTATTAGAAGGAAATATAAGACGGGAAAGAATAGTAGGACAACAAGGGAATTTGGATGCAAATGCATACGGTGTATGAACTAGGTTTGGCCGAATGTGGATACCTAAGATTGGCGAGCTTAGAGCCAAAATACTTGATGAGGCCCATAAGTCTCGCTATTCTATCCACCCCGGGACAAACAAAATGTATCAAGACTTGAAGAAAGAATACTGGTGGCCTGGCATGAAGAATGATGTGACAGAATACGTGAGCAAGTGCCTAACGTGTTCTCTAGTTAAGGCCGAGCACCAGAAACCATACGGTAAAATGTAACCTCTACCAATACCGGAATGGAAGTGGGAGGATATCACGATGGACTTCATTACCAAGCTACCGCGAACAGCTAAAGGCAATGATACCATTTGGGTGATCGATGACCGCTTGACGAAAAGTGCTCACTTCTTGCCAATACGTGAGCCTTCCTCTTCAGAAAGACTAGCAGAAATATTTATCAAGGAAGTTGTGAGCAGACATGGTATGCCGCTGTCGATTGTGTCCGACAGGGATACTAGATTCACGTCAAGGTTTTGGAAGAAATTCAACGAAGCAATGGGCACTAGACTGAACATCAGCACCGCTTACCACCCCCAAACCGATGGACAATCAGAAAGGACTATTCAAACCTATATTATTGACTTCGGTGGGAGCTGGGACAGCCATCTACCATTGGCTGAATTTTCATATAACAACAGCTATCACACAACTATTAGCATGCCGCCATTTGAAATGTTATATGGGAGGAAATGTAGGACCCCAGTTTGTTGGGGGGAAATTGGACAGAAGGATTTTGCAAGTCTCGAAGTGGTCAAAGCTACTTCCGAGAAATTTGATCAAATCAAAGCTCGAATGAGAGCCGCAAAAGACAGACATAAATCATACGCGGATAAGAGAAGAAGGGATTTAGAGTTTCAAGTAGGGGACATGGTACTGTTAAAGGTATCACCATGGAAAGGAATCATCCGATTCAGAAAGCGTGGCAAACTAAGTCCAAGGTTTGTCGGACCTTTCAAGATACTAGCAAGAGTGGGTCAAGTTGCTTACAGACTCGACCTACCCGTTGAGCTTAGTGGAATACACCCTACATTCCACGTGTCGCACTTACGCAAGTGCCTAGCTGATGACACAGCTCACATACCTTACGACGAGATCGAAGTAGATAACAGTCTAAATTATGTAGCGGAACCGATAGCCATCCTTGACAGAGCTGAAAAACGACTACGCAATAAGTCGATTCCTCTAGTCAAAATACAATGGAAGCATAGAAAAGGGTCAGAAGCTACGTGGGAAATTGAAGACGAGATGAGGGGACTATACCCTCAATTATTTAACGTATAAGCAGTTTCGAGGACGAAACCTCTTTAAGGGGGGTAGACTTGTAACATCCTAAAACTGGTAATAAATAAATAATGGCACGATCGAATATATAATTTTCAAATGACGAAAGAAAAATGGATGGGCTTGGGCTCGGCTCCAACGGGCCGAAGGAAGCCTAAGTATATAAGGGCAAGGGCTGCCCAAACTTCTCATTTTCCACCAATCTTAAGTTCTAGAGAGAGAGAAGAGAGCACTGTTCTAGAGAGAGAAAGTGACGGATCGACTCGGGAATTCAGGAGAACGTTGCTACTGTGCTCGTGATCATCTTCTCTGAATCATAACTCCAATCCAGGTAAGCGTTCGATCATAATATGTTTTTTTAAGATTATTTTAGGATTTTTGGTTTTAGCTAAATAGGTGAAGTTTTTATGGATGAAACTTGAAAATGAACAAAGATCTAGCATCTAGAATAAAAACCGAACGTTCTGATCAAAGAAAATTTAGATATTGACATGATCAGACCCGCATGCAAAAAGTTAGGGTTCTTACGCCTGAATCAGATCCTGCGTACTTATCAAGTACGCTGGAAGAAGGGTTCTGCGTACTTATCAAGTACGCATGAAGTAAAGTCTGCGTACTTACCAAGTGCGCATGAAGTAAAGTCTGCGTACTTACCAAGTGCGCATGAAGTGAAGTCTGCGTACTTGTCAAGTACGCATGACCAAGGCCCTGCGCACTTGCTAAGTGCGCAGGCATCAGAATGGTTAAGTAAAGTCAGTATGTTTAGAATGATTAAACCATTAGAGTCGAGATTAGGTCTGATGTGTATTTAACTACTCAATTCAGATCAGAAGCGACGTTGTTGGACTTTGTTTAGGACAACCTAGAGAAGCTTATCAGGTGAGTTCTATGTGCCCCCTTCTATGTTATGTGCAAATCATTTTAAATGTTTTGGGGCTGAAGTGTATACACTAAATGATTAAATGTTATAAATGTCAATGTGATCATACGTATATATATAAATACTTATATATGAAAATGAATTATGAATAAAGAAAGAAGCGTATGATTTTAAAGAATGAATGAAAGAAGGACATAACGTAAAAGAATGAAATCTTGCTTTATATTACATATATATTGCATGTTATGAATGAATGTAAATGTTATAAACCCTTCTATGACAACGGCTATTTCGGTAGATGGACGACCATGTGACTATTTTGCAACCGGGACAAAAACGTTCCTTCGCAAGCTAGGACGTATGAAAAGGTATTAATGGACGGTCGAAGCACATGCCTTAACTAATGTAGAACGGTTGCATACATAATGGTCGCATGGGAAACGGATGCCCTAGGGCAGACGAACAAAATGACGGACTACGACGGTAGGACGGTTTAAGAGCGGATGGACAAAGGTTGCCGGACGGATTAAAGAATGACGGACGGTTTTCTAGAGCCGGACGGTAATGAAATGGGTTACGACGGTAGTTCTGACAGCGATGTCTTCGTGACATTCGCGACAAGTATGACGGGTTGATCTCCCTTAAGATTGTGGCCAATAAGTGTTCTCTCAAAAAGAAAGTATGTATGTACATATGTATATACCCTCAATGAATGTTATGTGAGAACAGTAAAGTGAAGAATATTTAAAAGTATGAATATATATATATATATATATATATACGTTATATTCAGGATAAAGTAAATATTATGTTTGATTGTCTTTAAACTAGAACTCACCAGCGTTAGCTGACTTTTAGTATACATTTCAGGTAAAGGAAGAAAAGGTCGTGCGGTGGCGTGAAGGTTACCCGACACAAGACTGGCATCCCACTTTAATATATGTGTTAAGACTTCCGCTATCAAGTTATGTTATATTATGTAATTGAACGACGAATGATTTGTAATTGAATGATGAATGTCTTTAATTTTAGTTCAGTATTTATGACTATGTTTATGAGTAAATCCAACAAGTGAGGTTACCCGGGAAAGGGGCCTTACAATTCTGGTCATTCTAGTTATTCTGGATTTTCTGCGACAACAGCTTCTACATCTTCTAGATCTCATATAAATCAAAAGGTTGCTGATGATTATCTAGCTATGTTTTTCTCATTCATGGCTTCGTATGAGAATTTTATTGGAGGGAAAATTCATGATCCTGAGGTTATTGAAGAAGATTTCAGACAGATTGACCCTGTTGATCTGGAAGAAATGAACATCCAATGGAATATAGCCATGTTGATGCGTTAAGCAAATGATTTTTCGAAGAAAACTGGCAGAAAGTATAATGGATCTAATAGTCGATCACGCATGGGATTTGATAAATCCAAAGTGCATTGTTATAACTATCAAGAGTATGGTCACTTTGCTAAAGAGTGTGTGAAGCAAAAGGTTGAGTTTGATTCTCAGAAGAAGCAAAATAATTTTCAGAATAATCGTAATCAATCACATGGTTCATCTGGAAATTCAAATCATGCATCTGCATCATCGGCATTGGTTGCACAGAACGATGAGAACTATGACTGGGGTATTCATCTGGAAGATTTAGTGGGTGCTGTATGTCACACCCCGACCGATGGCGGAATCATCGGGGCGGGACATGTAAGACTGTTCATAGCTCATGGTTGACTAAATTGAAATATATTAAAGTTAAATTTCCATTACAAATAATCCGAGTACAAACCAAATTCAAACAAGAAACATAAAACAATTCATAAGGTTCTTGATTTAAATTGCTAAGTCCAAATCCTATGTTGAACACGTCTTGAATCAATCTCCAAATCCTATGTACAACCAAACTTTGTGACTAGCATGCAAAAATTGTGTTGTCAGTTTCAATCACCGCGCACCATGGGTGGGTTTGTCAGACTCAATAGATCTATCATTGAAAACCGTCGGCTTGTATAGTTAATGATTGCACATAAGAGCATACAAAGGTTAGCACACCTAGCACTCGGGCACAAAGCTCAAATTTTGCACACATGTATGTAAATAGGATTTTTGCACTTGTGTTGTTTGTGTAAATGTAAATGTGTAATGTGTAATGTGTATAGAGTTCATGTTCCACCCCAAAAGTGTAAAAGAGTAAAAAGGGGTTGTGAATACTCACTTGGTATAGAAGTGTAGCTAACAAAGATAATAGATAGCAAATATGATCCTCGAAATGCACAATTTAACCTAAAGAGTAATGTGTATCGAATCAAATATATGTATAAAGTTTAAGTCTAAAATGAAAGTTGAATTTGTGTATAAAACTATTGATTTGTATTTAAAAGTATTGAATAAAATATATATAGAGTTTGAAGTAATAATATTTTTGAAACAATTTGATTAGGTTTGAATTGGGTAATTGAATAAATATATAATTATAGTTTATGAAATAATGTAAATATTAATTGTAATTAAGTATAAATAAATAAATGAGTTTGATTTAAATTGTACTTAAATAGATAATCATTATCTTATTTATTTATAAGTTTTGTAATTTAATTATTTAAAATATCATTTAAGTGTAAGATGGTAAATATGAATTTAATTTTTCATAAACTTTTAAATAAATTATATTTATTCCAAGATCAAACTTTTAAATTCATTTTTGAATACAGAAAACATATTTTTATAAAATCTGAAACATTTACTGATTAAAATATAAAAATTATAATTTTGATAAAAGTTATGAATCTCACACGACCGTGCCTCGGAAGGGCACGATCGTGCTCAAGCCACGGGCGCGACCGCGCTTGTCGGGGCGCGACCGGGTTGATCAACAGGAGCACAATCTAGACAAGTCAACAGGCACGACCGTGCCTTGGCCCGACACGGTCGTGTCTATGATCTTTAGACACAACTGAGACTAGCCCGAAGGGCATGACTAGGTATGGACAGGAGGACACGACCGCGCTGCTAGTCGGCACGACCGCGCTCTATGAGGCACGGCCGCGCTAGATGATTAGCGCGACCGTGTCTCTTCCAAATCAGACACGAATTGACAAATGCTTGTATTTTAAACGCTGAAATTGTTAGGGCTTTTGATTAATGGGTTATTACTAGTCTTTTCATATAACCTAATTGCATATACATCGTGTTTAAGCAGGGATTCGATTAAATCAATTTTTTATAAAACATGAGTTCTGATTCAGATCGATTTCTATAATGGAAGCCCAAATTGAATAGGGGCTTTTGATACTGATACTGAAATGAATGAATTAAAGGTCTAAGTTACCCTGAACAGTAGCGAATCGATGGATATTGGTAGGGAGGAAATTCCGGCGACGGCGAGATCGAGTTCCGGTGATCGTTGTTGCACTCCGGCCAATCCAGTCAGTCCAGAACTTCTCGGGAGGGACGAGTGACACGAATTTCTTGCTTGATTGAGATAATACGGATTGCAGGGGAGAATCCTTGATTTTTCTTGAAATGATTTGAGAGAGAATTCTCGAAATTGGTAATATGAAACTGAGACGTTTGAGGAATTCAAAAATTGTGATTCATTCGTTAAGGAGAAAAGAAACGGATGACTGTTACGGATTTCCAATGATCCGGTGATTAAACTGCATTTACGTTTCAACTGTTACGCAGGCGCGACCGTGCCCAAGAGAGGCGCGACTGTGCCTAGGCACCGGGCGCGATCGTTCTAAGACCAGTCGCGCGATCGTGCCGAGGCACTTGGCGCGACCGTGCTAATTAGGGTTTCTTGATAAATTTTCAACTTTTGTCCTTGACTTTTCAGGTTTGATTAGTTTGATATAAATAGTTACTTGTATAGCGTTTAAGTGTATATAATCGAGCAAAACTTGTAAATTTGTATTGAATCATTGCATTTAGTTTACTGTAAGCAAAATAACAAGGCAGTGCATGAGTATTGAATTTGAAATTGCATTACATTGAATTGAAATATGAATACTAAATTCAGAGATGTTACAGTCTCCCCATGTTGAGAGAATTTCGTCCCGAAATTTAGCTAGAGGATACAATAGTATTAGTAAAAAGATGAGGTTACTTGAGCTTCATTTGGTCTTCTCGTTCCCAAGTGAACTCAGGACCACGCTTAGATTCCCAACGAACTTTGACAATGGGAATGCGACTTCGCTTGAGCTGTTTGACTTCACGATCCATAATTTCCACCGGCTTTTCAACGAAGTGCATTGTTTCATCAATGCACACGTCGTCAAGCGGTATATGGAGATTTTCATCAGCGAGACACTTCTTCAGATTAGATATATGAAATGTAGGATGCACATTGCCAAGAGATGGAGGTAACTCGAGCTTGTAAGCCACTTTCCCAATCCTTTCAAGGATCTTGAATGGACCAACATAGCGAGGTGCTAACTTTCATTTCTTTCCAAAACGGATCACGCCCTTACATGGAGACACATTTAGAAGAACAAGGTCACCGACTTGGAATTCCAAGGGTTTTCGACGTTTGTCGACATAACTCTTTTGCCGACTCCTCGCTACTCGAATATTGTCACGGATTTGAATAATCTTGTCGGATGTTTCTTGAATTAAATCGGGACCGGTGATTTGTACTTAACCAATCTCGTTCCAACAGATAGGAGAACGACACTTGCGACCATAGAGAGCTTCAAATGGAGCCATGTTAATACTTGTGTGGTAGCTATTATTGTAAGAGAACTCAATGAGGGATAGATGTGAATCCCAATTGCCACCAAAATCGATTACACAAGCTCTAAGCATGTCTTCCAGAGTTTGGATTGTTCGCTCGGTTTGACCATCAGTTTACGGATGGTAAGCCGTGCTCAAATCCAATCGAGTACCATGAGCAGTTTGGAGAGATTTCCAAAATCGAGAAGTGAACCGGGCATCTCGATCGGATATTATGTTCAAAGGAACACCATGACGGCTCACAATTTCATCAATGTAAATTCGGGCTAGTTTCTCAACCCGATAGTCTTCACGGATAGGCAAGAAATGAGCAGATTTGGTGAGTCGATCAATGATCACCCAAATACTATCATAACCACTTGAGGTGCGAGGGAGTTTGGTAATAAAATCCATGGCTAAGTTCTCCCATTTCCACACGGGAATTTCTGGTTGTTCAAGCAAACCAGAAGGACGTTGATGTTCGGCTTTGACTTTGGAACAGGTTAAGCATTTGGCCACATAAAAAGCGATGTCTTTCTTCATACCTGGCCACCAATATTGTTGGCGAAGATCTTGGTACATTTTATCCGCACCAGGATGAATAGAATAACAAGTCTTATGAGCCTCGTTCATGAGAAATGTACAGAGATCGTCGCGATCGGGAACCCAAATGCGGTTCAAGTAATATAGTAGGCCATTGGGTTTTGATTCAAGAAGAAGTTCAACACCACACGACATTTCTTCATACATGTTACCCTCGGTTATTGAGACGTGTTGAGCTTCTAAGATACTGGTTTGAATATCGGTTTGAATACAGGCACAATGAAGCATAACATGGTCCTTTCGACTCAAAGCATCGGCTACAACATTCGCTTTGCCGGGATGGTAGCGAATCTCGCAGTCGTAGTCGTTAAGGAGTTCGACCCAACGTCGTTGCCTCATATTGAGTTCTTTTTGGTTGAAAATATGTTGAAGACTTTTGTGGTCGGTGAACACCACACATTTCGTGCCATATAGGTAATGTCTCCAAATCTTTAACGCGAATACGACCGCACCCAACTCGAGATCATGCGTCGTATAATTCTTCTCATGAACTTTGAGTTGCCTTGATGCATAAGCGATTACTTTGCCTCGTTGCATGAGAACACAACCAAGACATTTGTTAGAAGCATCACAATAGACAACTAAATCATCGATTCCATCGGGGAGAGTCAATATAGGAGCATTGCACAACTTTTGTTTGAGGGTTTGGAAAGCTTCTTCTTGTTTCGGTCCCCATTCATAAGTCTTACCCTTGTGGGTCAAAGCGGTAAGAGGGACAGCAATCTTTGAGAAGTTTGAGATGAAACGACGATAATAACCCGCAAGACCAAGAAATGAACGAACTTCGGTAGGAGTCTTCGGGGCATTCCAATTCTTAATCGTTTCAATCTTAGCAGGATCAACATGAATTCCTTTGTCATTGACAATATGACCAAGAAATTGAACTTCCTTTAGCCAAAATCCACACTTGGAGAATTTGGCATAAAGTTGTTCCTTCTTTAAGAGATCCAAAACCAATCTAAGATGTTCTTCATGGTCGGCTTTAGTCTTGGAATAGATTAAGATATCGTCAATGAAGACAATCACGAATTTATCAAGGTACGGTTTGCACACACGATTCATAAGATCCATGAAAACTGTGGGTGCATTGGTTAACCTGAAAGGCATAACCATGAACTCGTAATGACCATACCTTGTTCGAAAAGCAGTCTTAGGAATGTCATCTTCTTGAACACGAAGCTGATGATAACCGGATCAAAGATCGATCTTCGAGAAGCAAGTAGAACCTTGAAGTTGATCAAAGAGATCATCGATTCTAGGCAAAGGATAACGGTTCTTGATAGTAAGTTTGTTGAGTTCCCGGTAGTCAATACACATGCGAAATGATCCATCCTTCTTCTTAACAAATAAGACGGGTGCACCCCACGGTGAATGACTCGGACGGATGAATCCCTTGTCGGAGAGCTCTTGAAGTTGACTTGCAAGCTCTTGCATTTCGGAAGGGGCAAGACGATAGGGAGCCCTAGCAACGGGGTTAGCTCCTGGTATAAGATCAATACGGAACTCTACTTGACGAACGGGAGGAAGACCGGATAAATCCTTAGGAAAAACTTCGGGGAAATCCCGAATGATAGGAATGTCTTGGATACTCTTCTCCTTGACATCCTTTTGAACAATATGAGCTAAGAAAGCAATGTACTTCTTTCGTAAGTACTTTTGGGCGGTAGTACATGACATCAATTTAAGTCCCTTGCAAAGCTTTTCACCAAAAACTCTTAAGGTTTCTCCCGATGGTAGCGGAATTTGGATACACTTTTCAAAGCAAATGACTTCGGCATGATGATTTGATAGCCAATCCATACCTATGATAATATCAAAGCTTCCTAGTGGCATTGGAACAAGGTTGATTGGGAATGTGTGATCATTAAGTTCTAAAGAGCAATCATAGATAATGGACTCAATTGTAAGGGAGTCACCATTTGCTACTCCAACGGTAAATGTTTTCTCTAATTGGGACCGAGTCTTTGCAAGTAAAGGTTCAAAATTAAGTGACACAAAACTTTTATCGGCTCCGGTATCGAATAATATGGAGGCATATTGACTATTAACAAGAAACGTACCATTGACCACGTCATTGTTGGCTTGAGCTTCGTTGGCGTTTATGTTGAACGGCAGCCCACGAGCTCCACCTTGTCTAGCATTTGCAAGTCTTGGACATTGATCATGAAAATGGTTCGGGTCACCACACTCATAGCAAGCACGCCCATTAGCAATGGCGGGAGCACCTTGGTTAGCCACTTGAGGTACGGTTCGGTTTGGAGGGTTGACTTGGCCCGTAAGGGCTTTGGTCCTACAAACACTGACCGTATGACCATATCTCCCATAATAAGTACAAAGGCGACATGGGATGTTTTGAGGATGATGAAAATTGCAGGTGGCACAAAGAGGGTAGATCCCAACATATGGCTTTTTAGCCAGCGCTTGAATCATAGGTGCAGCTTGGTTGACGGCAACGGCAGGAGTAACCACAGCAAAATTTCTAACCTTCCTCTTTCTATTATTGTGAGAGGGCTCGGTTGTGGTTTCTTTGTTGTGAGTAGGAGGGGTTATGGTTTCAGAAACTTTCTTAGAACCCTTTTTGGTAAGAGTTCCAGCTTTCACATGATTATCAGTTAAGGTAGCGGCTAGACGAATAGCATCCTCCAGAGTAGCAGGATTTCTACCTAAGACAGTATCTTGGATTTGTCTTGGTAGCCCACCAATATACTTCTCGATACATCGGGACAAAGGAGTGACCATGTGGGGCACTAGAAGACTCAAGTCATGGAACCGAGTTGTATATGCTAAGCTTTCCCCACTATCTTGGGCAAGATCCCAAAATTCAGCTTCTAACTTTTTCACTTCATTTCGAGGACAGAACTCCTCGGTCATAAGCCTTTTGACCTCATCCCAAGGTAAGGCCATAGCTATGTCGACACCCCTATTTCGTTTCTCCCCATTCCACCAAGTAAGTGCCCGTTTTTGTAGGACACTTGTAGCATGACGAACACGGAGGTTGTCGGGACAGTCACTATTGAGAAAGGTATTCTCAATGCTTTCGAACCATTGAAGGAGTCCAGTAGCTCCTTCGGTTCCATAAAACTTTAGGGGATTGCACGAGTTGAAGTGCTTGAAGGTGCATTGAGGTGGATTGTTACCACCATTTCCACCATTTCCACCATTATTACCGCTATTGCTTCCATTTCCACTATTGTTGCCATTGGTGGCACCATTGGCTTGGGTGAGTTGTGTCACCAACTGGGTGAGAATAGCAGCAATGTCGGTGTTGGCGTTGGTTGCGGGAGCACGACGAGGAGGCATTCTACAGGTTGTCACAAGACAAGAAAAATTGTGAGAACTTATGAGATTTGATAGGATTTAATAGAATGAGATACAAAATAAAATAGATATTCTTAGTTTGGATTGTACTCAAAAGTGACAAAATCACTTGAATACCATGGCACATTAAGGTTAATTAAACGTATAAAATTTTCAAGGAGACATGCTTTAGCCTATAAGTAAACACTCATCTCGGGAATTCCCAGGAAAGCATACGGGTCCCTCGGTTGATTGGGATTTATGCGAAATGTTTTCGTAGACAGAAAACCCAAAATACAGGTGTCACCCTTCCAGATTGCACGTGTCCTCAAATAATTTAACAAGTTTAAAAACCTTAACGAAGAAATAAAAATTTTAAAGATTTTTGCTTCAAGAGTTTTCCACATGCTTAAAAAGGATAAAGGTAGAAAAGAATATAGAAATATTATGAGGTTTTAGAATATAGAAAAAGATATTATTTATTTAATTATTAAGAATATCCTAATAAGTCATGGATTTAAAACACATAAGTCATCATAATGCAATAATAAGTAATCATACTAAACATGTAACATATAACATATAGCACATAGCATGTAACATAAAGCACAAAAATCATGAAGCATAGTATAAGTGGGTGTCCTAAAGTTATAGTCTAGGTCAAGGTGTCTAATAACCTAATTCCCTACAACCAAGTCTCTGATACCAATCTGTCACACCCCGACCGATGGCGGAATCATCGGGGCGGGACATGTAAGACTGTTCATAGCTCATGGTTGACTAAATTGAAATATATTAAAGTTAAATTTCGATTACAAATAATCCAAGTACAAACCAAATTCAAACAAGAAACATAAAACAATTCATAAGGTTCTTGATTTAAATTGCTAAGTCCAAATCCTATGTTAAACACGTCTTGAATCAATCTCACATATTGGGGCATGAAACATGAATAAAATAAAGTCAACTAAAAAGTTGGTGAGTATAACACAGTTGTAAGTAGATAGCATATAGTTGAAAACAAATCCTTTACAAAACATGATAAAATAAGGCATTTATGGGGAGCAGCTATTGTGTAACCATGTACATCAAACCTTATGACTAGCATGCAAAAATTGTGTTGTCGGTTTCAATCATCGCGCACCATGGGTGGGTTTGTCAGACTCAATAGATCTATCATTGAAAACTGTCGGCTTGTATAGTTAATGATTGCACATAAGAGCATACAAAGGTTAGCACACCTAGCACTCGGGCACAAAGCTCAAATTTTGCACACATGTATGTAAATAGGATTTTTGCACTTGTGTTGTTTGTGTAAATGTAAATGTGTAATGTGTAATGTGTATAGAGTTCATGTTCCACCCCAAAAGTGTAAAAGAGTAAAAAGGGGTTGTGAATACTCACTTGGTATAGAAGTGTAGCTAACAAAGATAATAGATAGCAAATATGATCCTCGAAATGCACAATTTAACCTAAAGAGTAATGTGTATCGAATCAAATATATGTATAAAGTTTAAGTCTAAAATGAAAGTTGAATTTGTGTATAAAACTATTGATTTGTATTTAAAAGTATTGAATAAAATATATATAGAGTTTGAAGTAATAATATTTTTGAAACAATTTGATTAGGTTTGAATTGGGTAATTGAATAAATATATAATTATAGTTTATGAAATAATGTAAATATTAATTGTAATTAAGTATAAATAAATAAATGAGTTTGATTTAAATTGTACTTAAATAGATAATCATTATCTTATTTATTTATAAGTTTTGTAATTTAATTATTTAAAATATCATTTAAGTGTAAGATGGTAAATATGAATTTAATTTTTCATAAACTTTTAAATAAATTATATTTATGCCAAGATCAAACTTTTAAATTCATTTTTGAATACAGAAAACATATTTTTATAAAATCTGAAACATTTACTGATTAAAATATAAAAATTATAATTTTGATAAAAGTTATGAATCTCACACGACCGTGCCTCGGAAGGGCACGATCGTGCTCAAGCCACGGGCGTGACCGCGCTAGTCGGGGCGCGACCGGGTTGATCAACAGGAGCACAATCTAGACAAGTCAACATGCACGACCGTGCCTTGGCCCGGCACGGTTGTGTCTATGATCTTTAGACACAACTGAGACTAGCCCGAAGGGCATGACTAGGTCTGGACAGGAGGACACGACCGCGCTGCTAGTCGGCACGACCGCGCTCTATGAGGCACGGCCGCGCTAAATGATTAGCGCGACCGTGTCTCTTCCAAATCAGACACGAATTGACAAATGCTTGTATTTTAAACGCTGAAATTGTTAGGGCTTTTGATTAATGGGTTATTACGAGTCTTTTCATATAACCTAATTGCATGTACATCGTGTTTAAGCAGGGATTAGATTAAATCATTTTTTTATAAAACATGAGTTCTGATTCAGATCGATTTCTATAATGGAAGCCCAAATTGAATAGGGGCTTTTGATACTGATACTGAAATGAATGAATTAAAGGTCTAAGTTACCCTGAACAGTAGCGAATCGATGGATATTGTAGGGAGGAAATTCCGGCGACGACGAGATCGAGTTCCGGTGATCCTTGTTGCACTCCGGCCAATCCAGTCAGTCCAGAACTTCTCGGGAGGGACGAGTGACACGAATTTCTTGCTTGATTGAAATAATACGGATTGCAGGGGAGAATCCTTGATTTTTCTTGAAATGCTTTGAGAGAGAATTTTCGAAATTGGTAATATGAAACTGAGATTTTTGAGGAATTCGAAAATTGTGATTCATTCGTTAAGGAGAAAAGAAACGGATGACTGTTACGGATTTCCAATGATCGGGTGATTAAACTGCATTTACGTTTCAACTGTTACGCAGGCGCGACCGTGCCCAAGAGAGGCGCGACCGTGCCTAGGCACCGGGCGCGATCGTTCCAGGACCAGTCGCGCGATCGTGCCGAGGCACTTCGCGCGACCGTGCCAGGACGAAGCACGACCGTGCTAATTAGGGTTTCTTGATAAATTTTCAACTTTTGTCCTTGACTTTTCAGGTTTGATTAGATTGTTATAAATAGTTACTTGTATAGCGTTTAAGTGTATATAATCGAGCAAAACTTGTAAATTTGTATTGAATCATTGCATTTAGTTTACTGTAAGCAAAATAACAAGGCAGTGCATGAGTATTGAATTTGAAATTGCATTACATTGAATTGAAATATGAATACTAAATTCAGAGATGTTACACTGTAAGTCAAGCCTTTGTAGCAGAATTAGAAGAGGTGACTGATGATGACAGTTCGAGTGATGGTGAAAGTGTGTAGATTGTTGATGAATAGATTGAACAAGTGCAGAATATTGATTCTGATGTTGCATCAGGTGTTGCTGAATATGATATTGTTCTAACACAAAATGCTTCAGATGGTGCTGATCAAGAGAATATTCCCATTACCAAAGTTTTCATGGCAGACATGTCTGATCCGTCAAAGGTAAAAGACTCTGTTTGTCATATTTACTGTTCTAACTGTATTACTGTAAAAGATAAATTGCAAAAGGTCATGGATGATAACACAAACTTGATTTGTGATATGAAGTCGATGCATTCAGTTAATCAGAAACTGAAAGATAACGATAAATTGTGCATCGATAGAATTGAGTCTTTGAAAAGATATTTAAATTCTCTGGGGTTGAAATATAAAGAACAAGCTTATCATTTGGATATGGCTTATGCTGAGATAGAAAAACGAAATGAAGTTGTTGCTCAAAAGAATAAAGAAATTTCGGACAAAGAGTCTGAGGTGATCAAACTTCATAGAAAGTTGGAAAACTTAACAAATTCTTCGGTTGTTTTGGATTATTTTAATTCAAATGCTGATCCTACTAAGTGGGTTGCTGGGATTGGATTTGTTCCTCCACTATTTAATGCAAATTATGTGGTTGAACATGAAATCATACATGAAGAGGAAATAGATCCAAAAACAGTATTGAAAGTGAACCCGGTAACTGGTGAGGATATGGTTTATGAATCTGATTCTGAAGATGAGATATTTGATGAGAAGAAGGTCGAAGGTATTCCAAAAGAGGTGAAACTTGATGAACCAACAGTTGTAAAAATTGTTACCCGTGATAGATGCATTCTGACTGAACCTGATGAGGTGAAAGTTGTTACACCTATGTTTTCCCCAATTTTACAGTCAAGTGATTTTGTCGATGCTGGTCATCTAAAGGTGCATTCATCAAAGGTGCCTACACAGGTTTATGTTCCAAAGAAATCAGTAAACTGTTCTCGAAAATCATCAGAAGCTTATTCCTCTGATGGCTCCTCAAACTCAAAGAATTCTTCTTACTTTAGAACTTATAAATAAAGAAGAGTTTGTTTTCATTGCAACGAAGCGGGTCACATTCTGGTCAATTGTCCTTATAAGAACCAGGGAAAATTGAAGACTGTTCCTTCACAACCAAAAGTGGTGCAAATTCTGAAAAGAACCGATGAGGGAAAGTCATCATTTAGTTTGAAGAAAAATACGTCATGTCGATCTTTTGTTAGATCCTCTGGATTTAAACAGCAGGATAAATTAAATTCTAAATCATTTGTGTGTCAAGAGAAACTTGAGATTCCTCATGATAGAATTTCAAAAGATTCTCAATCTGAAGTTAAATTGTCTAGACCACAAAGGAGAAGACGAAACAGAAAATTGAAGAAAATTTTGGAAACATCTGAATCTGATAATAATATTTCAAATAATGTTTTTCAAAATAATCAAAATATGTCTCCTTTGAAAAAGTCTGTTGGTAAAACTTTTATTCCAAAGGTTAATGGTAACATTGATTGTGAATTACTACAAGTTGTTTATTTTGATCAATCTGGACGACCCAAGACCACAATGGCTTGGGTTCCTATTTCTAACTAATTTTTGTTGTTTATGTAGGGACAACCAAGGAGGACTATCAACAATACAGGGTATGTGGATAGTGGTTGCTCTCAACATATGACAGGGAATATTTGATTGCTTGAAGATGTTAAAAATTTTGATGGAGGTTATGTCGCTTTTGCGGGGAATAAAGGCGGGTACATAACTGGACAGGGTACTTTAAAGAATGATAAAGTCAAATTTGAGAAGGTGAATTATATGGAGCAGCTTGAACACAATCTTTTGAGTGTATCACAAGTTTGTGACACGAAGTTTTCGTTCCATTTCAATGATGCTGAGTGTTATATCTTGAAACCTGGTTTTGTTATTCCTTACGAATGGATTGACATGAAGGCCCCATGGAGAAATGACACGTATGTCCTTGACATGAGTGTCACTACTACAACGGATTCAATTCCTACATGTTTACTCTCCAAGGCGTCGGATTCAGATTCTATTTTGCGGCACAGGAAGCTAGCTCACATCAACTATCGGAAGATGAACTATATTGTTAAGAATGATCTGGTTCTTGGTATTCCGAAGATGAAATTCTCAGTTCCTGATGATTGTATTCCTTGCAAGAAGGGGAAACAACGAAAGAAATCACACAAATCTAAATCGAAGAATTCTATCATAACTCCTTTGGAGTTGCTGCATATGGATTTGTTTGGTCCGATTAGTATCAGGAGCATTGGTGGAAAATCGTACTGTTTGGTAGTAACGGATGATTTCTCTAGATTTTCATGGGTTAAGTTTCTTTCTTCTAAAGCTGAAACCACTGAGTTGGTACAATACTTAATTCTGGGATTGGAGAATTTGTTCAATCTGAATGTCAAAAGAATTAGGAGTGACAATGGCAGCGAGTTTAAGAATAGCAAGATGGGATTATTCTATCTACAAAAGAGAATTCCTCATGAATTCAGTGCGCCATATGTTCCTCAACAAAACGGTGTTGCTGAACGAAAGAACAGGACATTGGTTGAAACGGCACGCACGATGCTTGCAGATTCTAAGCTTCCGGTTACTTTTTGGGCTGAAGCTGTGAATACTGCGTGTCACGTTTTGAACAGGGTCTTGACCGTCAAGCGACACAACAAGACTTGCTACGAGTTGTTGAATAATCGAAAGCCGAATCTGGATTATTTACTACCTTTTGGTAATCCGTGCACCCTGTTGAAAGTTCGAGATGTCCCAACAAAATTCAGTGCTAAGGCTATTGAAGGGATTTTTCTAGGGTATGTTGCTAATTCGACTACCAAGAGGGTTTATAACAAAGAGACGCGCCAAGTTGAAGAATGGTTCCATATTGACTGTTCAAATCGGTCTTTACCTCAAATGGCGATTGGACCAGATTGGGCATTTGATTATGAAAATTTATTCAAGTGCTTTCATTTACCTTCTTATATTTCTCCTGATGAGGCTGCTGTTCTCTATGATTCATGTCAGGATGCACAGCACAATGGCTTTCTACCAAATGCAGTTCCATCTACTTCTGTTCCCGATCCTAATGTTGCTTCTTGTTCGGGACCACAAGATTCAGAGAGTGAGGAAGACAATGCTATTTTTCAAGATTCTTCTACTGATCCTTTGTTGGGTGATGATTCATTACCTTCTACACAGGATTCGGGGGAGATTCCTACAAATTTAGACTCAGAAATTCCAATTAATCATGATTTGTCTTATCAATCTGATACAACTCGTGTTGAAGTGTTACAGGTTCCTGAGGTCGCTTCCATCAAGGAACTCAAAGATCATCCAGTGACAACTATAATCGGAAATTTGCAGGATGTAGTGAAAACACGTTCTCTTGTAGACAATACTTGTTTGTATACATGTATTAAAGATTCTGGTGTTCTTGATGATTGCTCACATTCATGTTTTATTTCTCTGGTCGAACCCAAAAATGTTGAAATGGCTTTAAATGATAACAATTGGATAGAGGCTATGCAGGAAGAACTTGCTCAGTTTGACAAACTTAAGGTTTGGAATCTTGTAGATCTTCCGAAGGGTGTATATCCGATTGGTACTAAATGGGTGTTTAAATATAAGAAAGACGATCGAGGTGTCGTGGTAAGAAACAAGGCAAGATTAGTTGTCCAGGGCTTCAATGAACAAGAGGGAATTGATTACACCGAGGTTTATGCGCCTGTTGCGAGGCTTGAAGCTATATGGCTGTTTCTAGCTTTTGCTTCTTGTAAAGGTTTTAAGGTGTTTCAAATGGATGTGAAAAGTGCATTTTTATATGGTAAGGTCAAGGAGGAAGTTTATGTTTGTCAGTCGCCGGGGTTTGAAGATCCACTTCATCCGAATATGGTTTTCAAGCTTGATAAGGCCCTCTATGGTCTTCATCAGGCTCCTCGAGCGTGGTATGAAACATTATCTACACATCAATGATTTTGTTCGTGGCAAGATTGACTTGACCTTATTCATAAAGAAATCAGGGGGAGATTACCTACTAGTGCAGATATATGTGGACGATATTATTTTTGGCTCAACAAATGAAGAGTTATGCAAAGATTTTGAGAGTGTAATGAAGTCGAAGTTTGAAATGTCAGCTATGGGAGAGTTATTGTTTTTCTTAGGTTTACAAGTAAATCAAAAAGAAGATGGTCTCTTTATTCATCAGTCCAAGTATGTCAAAGACATCTTGAGCCGATTCAAGATGGAGGACTGTACCCCATATGATACTCCGATTCCGGTCAATCATAAGTTGAATTCTGACCCGGATGGAAAAGATGTGGATTGTCAACTTTACAGAACAATGATTGGATCTCTCATGTACTTAACCGCTTCAAGGCCAGATATAATGTTCGTTGTCTGCATCTGTTCTAGATTCCAGGCAAAACCAAAAGAATCTCACTTAATAGCTGTAAAAAGAATCTTTCGTTATTTGAAAGGAAAACAAAGATTGGGACTATGGTATCCACATGGTTCTAACTTTGATTTCAATGCTTATACTGATTCTGATTTTGGTGGTTGTTGTTTGGACAGGAAATCTACAACATGTGGTTGCCAGTTCTTGGGTAATCGACTTGTTTCCTGGCAATGCAAAAAGCAAACCACTGTCTCCATTTCTACATGCGAAGCAGAATACATCGCTGCTGCAAGTTGTTGTTCACAGATCCTGTGGATACAACAGCAATTAAGAGATTACGGTTTGAATTTCACAGGAACCCCTATGCTTATTGATAATAATTGTACAATGTCTGTAACTAATAATCCTGTTAAGCACAGTAAAACAAAGCACATTGAGATTAGATATCATTTTATTCGTGATTGTGCAGAGAAAAGGTTGATTGAGCTGGTAAAGGTTCACACTGATGATAATTTTGCTGATTTGTTTACCAAGGCATTTGATCGTACCAGGTTTGAATTTCTAATCAAAATGATAGGTATGATCAATCCCGAATAAAAGTTTTTCAAAATCAGATTTTCATGGAAAATTTTGTTTTTAATTTCCTTTATTGCTTTTTTACATTTCTGCATTTTAAATTTTCAGTCAAAAAGTTCTTAATTTATAAAAAGTCAAAACAAATTGAAAAATATAAAATTTGACATCATTTGAAGTTAGAGAAGAAATGATAGTACATCAGTGATTAGTTCATTTCACATGACCTTAGTAGACCTTTAATATATGATTGATTAAACTGAGTTGATTTGATCTAAATTTCAAAGTCTGCATAAATGAGAAATGATAGTTTTGTGCATGCTCTAATCTTGATAATCTGTTTTCAAATTTGTGTATGAGTTTTGAAACTTGAATTGTCAATAGACTAGAAGCATTTTGAAACTAATAGTAGTGTGAAAATTAAATATGATATGATTACATCTGTGATTTGAATCCATTATATGCCTGGGTGTGTGTGTAAAAGATCATTATCAGATAAAGAATATATGGTTTTAAAGAATTTCATGAGACCAATATCGAATTATATCTTTAGCACAAATCTATTTCAGTTCACATTACTGCCCATGCCCCGAAAAACATGCAATGTATTGTTGAACTAAGATATGCTTTTCAAATCTGTTGAAACATATATTAGCCCTTGGATCAGTTAGATACATCATCTAGTCTAACTCCATTGAATCTTATCCAGATAATAGTTGGATCCTCATACCTGAATCTGTTTATTCTCATTATACAACCAATTCATTAGAATCTTCTGATTCTGAATCATCATGATTCTTCTATCCTTTGGGATCTGCTTCTATTCTTGTGCTAAATGAGATAATTTCATCTTGGAAATTGATCTAATCTTAAAATAAACTGTATATGTCTTGAAGATAGTGCAAATTATATTTCTATTTGGCATATATGTGGGGTACACGATGTTTTTCATCTAAATGGTACTAAATCACATGAATTTGGAGAATAAACGCTTTTAGTTTCAAATCATATAATATTAACAAATTTAAGAATTCATACTTTATATTTCAAATTCGGTATAAATAAAAGAGCATTTCATAACCCGATCTTATTTACTTTGAAATTAATCGCGTATCATTTCAAATATTATTCAAATTGATTGATCTATAAACACTGAAAAAGATACATAGAGTACAAGATGAGTTGGATTGTTTCTCATCATAGGTTACCCTTTGTTATTGCTAAAATGTGTGATAAACTACTCGGATACTGATATGATCTTCTTACTCATGATGTTCATTCAAAAATATGTGATTTCAGTTTATACAGATAAAAATCCAAAAATAGGTGATTCCGTTTGTATAGATAAAAATCCAAAAATATGTGATTCCGTTTGTATAGATAAAATTCAAAAAGATTTTGTTTTTTATTTTCCATGAAAATTCTAATCTTTTATTAAGTTGTTCGGGATTGGATCAAATACATGCTGCTGACGGAATTTCAAGAAGTGACGAATTGAAAGTTGGTAAAAATTTTGATTAAGGGAAAAAGTTAAAGGCATTAAGTTCGCCTAATTCTGATGAAGTGAACTTAATATGTTCGCCTGATGTTGGTGAAGCGAACTAATTATGTTCGCATAGGGCTTGTTAAGCGAACTTAACAAGTTCGCCTAAATAAGCGAACTTAATCTGTATATGGGTTGTCTAGGCGAACTTATTCACTTCATCGTCTTCACAGATACAGCGAACTTGTCCGATCCATCGAAATTTTTTAAAAAATTTCAAATTAAGTGGTTGTTGGGTTGTTAATTGGTACATTCTGGTTCGAAATTGAATTGCGAACGTAACTAAGGTAATTTCATCGATTTTCATCCGTTCAATTGTGAGAAAATTGATGTTTTTGTCTCGGTTTTGACAGCGTGACTGTTTTTGCCCTAATTGTTGTTATATTTGCCTTAAATCTTGAAATTGATCATTGATATTGACTTTGTTGTACTAATCGATTTGTTTACAATGTTTATTTCATGATTTCCACACATTTTGAAAGATATTTGATTTCTGAGTTTGAATTTGAAACGTCAGACAGTTCAGGCGAACTTGTCTAGGCGAACTTAATAAGTTCGCCTCTTGAAACACTAAGCGAACTTATTAAGTTCTCCTAGGGGTCAGAAAGAGTTTTGCACTTGTAAATTTTTTTGTATGTTTGAAATTTTAAAATTTTTTTTTGTTTGTTTGTTTTGTTATTGTTTCAAATTTGTTTTTCGTGTTGTTTGTGTTGGTTATTTGTCTAAAATGTTTGTTGTCCAAATATTTTTCAGATGGCTCATCGTGTCGAATACAAACATAACCAGGTGACATTGTTAGATCCTAACATGTCAGAGGCCGTAAACTTTCAAGGAATTATCGGATTTCTGAATCGTTCACGACTTCGTGTCACATTATCTGCAGATCCATACATCAGTCTGGTGTATATTCAACCATTTTGGGATACAGTTCATTCAGATACTGACATAGAACCTCATGTTCTTCGTGCCACTGTAAACAATACGGAGATTGCTATATCTAAAGAAACTATTCGTGCTGCTCTTGCACTAGGTGGTGCTGCTGATGATCCTATATCATATCCTAATACATTGATCATGGGATGCTTTCAGAGGATGGGTTACCGTGGTAGACCGAATGATACACAAGCTCGTAAAGGTGGTTTGGTGGGTGATTGGAGATATTTCATGCATGTGATTATCCAATGCCTATCTCCTCGTAAAGCTGGTACAGATGGCTTAAGACTGCTCTTCAAGCTGCAATGGTAGCTTTGACGTTGAACAAACGATTCAATTTTGTACGATATGTTTATCGGGAGATGGTTATGCAAATCACACCTGCTGAAGGTCAAGGATTTATTATGTATCCTCGGTTCATCCAAATGATTCTGAATCATCTTCTTCCTGATCTCCCACAGCATCCGATTAGATTAACTTTGACTCCGATGTCCGAACGTATCTTTACGGTTTGCACTAAAGTGAAACAACAGAATGCAACGTTGATTCCTGTTAATACTCCATTGTTTGGTCACTTAATCAATCCTGATTATGTTGAACCACCGAATGACAACTGGTTTCATCCTGATGAGATAGCTCAAGTACAAGGTCAGAATGTTCAACAACAACAACACCAACAAGCTATTCCACAGGTACAAGTTCAACAACAACAACAAGTTCCCGTACAACAACAAATTCCTTTTCAAGAACAAGTTCCAATTCCACAAGCTTAGGTTGATATACTTGTTAATGAACCTGTTCTAGAAGAGGTCATTCATGAACATGAACAAGATCGAGGGATGAATATGGATGACTTTGTTGATGAAGTTGTGAACTCGCCCATTCATGAAGCTGAAGGGAATGTGGTAACAGATACTGAGTCGAGTTCTAGCTCAAGTGATACAATTTTACCAATTTCTGAAGAAACCGATTCTGATGAGTCTAGAGATTTTTCCTCAGATCATTATGAAAGGTTGGATCGTATCCCAATGGCTAATGCTGGTAAACGTCTTAAATCTACAGCCAAAAGACAAAGACGTAAGTCTGTTCGGGATCCTCCTTCCGGATCAGTACTTGGAAAAAGAACATTGTTGGATGAGAGTTCAGATAGTGATTTTAATCCAGATCCTAAATCTCAAAAGCTTATGGCTTCTTCAATTGCTGCTGCTCAATCTCCACAAGGTGTAGAGGGTGCTACTTTTGTTGCTTCCTTAATTGTCACACCTCCACATTCTAAAGATCCATCTCCTGTTCAAACTCCTGTTCCTCCTGTGATTATTCCTACTCCTAGTACTTCAGTGCCTCAATCTTCGGCTGGTCCTTCTAAGCCTTCTGATTCTGATAGGATTACTTTCCTTGAATCTCAAGTGCTTGCTTACAAACTCAGGTGGATACTCTTGTATCTACTGATACTCAAAGACAACTGGTGATTTAGACTCAAGCTACGCAGATTGCTGCTATGCAGGCATTAGTGTCCAAACTTGTTGAGCGTCTTGACGCTCAGGGGGAGTTAAGGATACGTGATACATGTCACACTGAGTCTATTCAAAGACATGATGATGAAGACAGTGATCCTTCTGGTAATATTGAGGGTGATCGTCAATACGCTGACGTTAATCCTATATCTAAAGTTCACGAGGAGTCGACATCACAATCCATTGATGGAAATAAAGATACTTCTGTAGTTAATGAAGAAGAAATCTTATTATTGGAGTTCTTTGTAGAGTCTGAGGAGGAAGAAGCTGAAAAGATAGCATGTGTTGATGACATTGATGAATTATTCAATGACATAAAAAATGAAATAGAAGAAGGAGAGATAGTGGAGATAGAAATAGGGAAAAGTCAAGATAAAGTGATTTATGAAGGCTGTGATGGTCTTAATGTCCCTTATAACTTCATCCAAGATGATGTTATTCTTGAGTTTAATTATGAAGGAGCAACAGATTCTATGGACTCATTTGAAGACATCACACTGCCTGAAGATACTGCTGATTCTAAGATTGATACTGATGATGAAAACATTCAATCCAATACAGATGCTGAAGCTAATACTACTCACACTGAATCTCCAAAGGTGAATGAAGAACCTGTGATGTACAGAAATACAGGTATGACCAGAGAACAGTGGAGAGAAGTTGTAAATAGCTGGATGAAGGTGCTACCCAAGTCTCAAGCACAACCTGCTCAGAAAGAAAACTATGTGAATAAAGAGAGGTGTGCAGGAAGAATCATAAGTTGGTTTTATGATAATGACACAAAATTATTTTCTATTAAAAGATCTGATGGTGTTCAGTACTTAAAGCCGAGGATCAAGTATTTCAATACCTTGCCAAGGTGTGAAATGAACGGTCTAGCTTCAAAGCCACTTATTAATAGATCCAAGTTTGGATTAGCTGATGTGATAGCAAATCTGATCAAGAGAGAAGGTGGTTCGGGGAAGTATGAAAGGCTAAAGCCTCAAAAAGGAAAGAGAGTGAAGAACATAGATCAAAAGACTGGGAAAGTGACCTGGAAGTACAAATTCAAACCAGTACGTGCTGTACACAGGATACCATTGAAGAAGATTCCTCAAGATTTCCTTAGGAATATGAAATGGTGGTATGTCGATGTTAATACTGGTGAAGCAAGGATTGATGACAAAGATAATAAGGTCATTGTATGTTTCTATGATGCAATGAATCTTATTAATTTTTCAAAGAAAGATCAGAGAAAATTGAGAAAGAATGAAATCATGTTCACTGATGAATGGAAAGAACAAGGATTGCAGTACAAGAGAGTGTTGGATATATGTAGAAGATATGGAGTGCATGCAGGCAGCAGATTACCGGATAATTGGAAGAGCTCATCATAAAGACAGAAGACTGAAGATCAAGCTATTGTCAAGGGGGAGTCTGTTAGGACATAGTTTGTAATTACAAAAGGTTTGAAATAGTTTAGATCTAATGTCTTTATGTTTTTGTTATGTATAATGTTCTAAGTGTTTTATGCAAGTTATGCTAGAGGCGAACCTGTTGAGTTCGCCTAGTCTAACAGAGGCGAACTTGTTGAGTTCGCCTAGTCTAACAGAGGCGAACTTGTTAAGTTCGCTTAAGTCTGTCTGAGGCGAACTTGTTAAGTTAGCTTAGTCTGTTAGAGGCGAACTTGTTGAGTTGGCCTAATGCAGGTCAGATGTCTATATATAGATGTTTACAAAGTCAGTTTAGGAGATCGATCAGAACTAGAACAGAGTTGAACGATTGAGTCTGTAAACTCTATTGTGAATTGGAATACAAGTGTGAATATTATTTACTTAATTGTCTGTATTGTCTTTTGTGTGTGCAATCGTTGATTCGTTGGATTCCGCACTTCGAGTTAACGACACGTCTTATCACAAGAAAGATCTGTAGAAGTGCCATGAGGACCTACACGTAGCAGACGCCTTGATTCATAAGGAGCGAGTTAAAACTCTTCGTGTTCGTGCCCTAGGATTGACAATACATACGAGTCTCACGACTCAAATCCGGATGGCACAACAGGAGGCAATCAAAGAAGAGAACATTGAGAGTGAGGCATTACGGGGAATGATATGGCAGTTGGAACCAAAGTCAGATGATACTTTATACTTCATGAATAGTATTTGGGTGCCACGTTTTGGTAATTTACCGGAGTTGGTTATGGACGAAGCCCACAAGTCTAGGTACTCCATTCACCCAGGTTAGGATAAGATGTATAAGGATCTGAAAGAACACTATTGGTGGCCAAACAAGAAAGGAGAAATTGCTATCTATGTTGGCAAGTGTCTGACGTGCTCAAAGATACAAGCAGAACATCAGAAACCGTCAGGATTATTACAACAACCCGAGATTCCTCAATGGAAATGGAACAGATCTCCATGGATTTCATTACAAAGTTACCCAAGACTTCAAGCGGGTACGATACTATATGGGTAATCGTCGATCATTTGACAAAGTCAGCACATTTCCTACCTATCAAAGAGACGGATAAAACCGAGAAACTTGCAAGGCTATATATCAAGGAAATTGTAGCCAGGCATGGAGTGCCAAGCTCTATTATCTCTGATAGAGATAGCAGATTCGTGTCTAGGATCTGGCAATCCTTACAAGAAGCCTTAGGCACACGTCTTGACATGAGCACGACATATCACCCACAAACATATGGTCAAAGTGAAAGGACCATTCAGACTTTATAAGATATGCTCCGTGCATGTGCAATTGATTTCGGAGGAAATTAGGATACTCACCTACCATTGGCTGAGTTTTCATATAATAACAGTTACCATTCCAACATTAAAGCCGCGCCGTTTGAGGCATTGTATGGTCGTAAATGTCGTTCTCCGCTATGTTAGGCGGAGGTGGGTGACAAGCACTTAACTGGCCTTGAGGTTGTTCAGGAGACCACCGATAAGATTTTCAAAATCAAAGATCGTCTAATGGCCGCCCGGGATAGACAAAAGAGTTATGCGGATATCAGACGAAGACCCTTAGAATTCCAAGTGGGAGACAAAGTCATGTTAAAGGTCTCACCTTGGAAGGGAGTTGCAAGATTTGGCAACCGTGGCAAGCTTAATCCTAGGTACATCAGACCATTTGAAATACTAGCTAGGGTTGGCTTCGTAGCTTACAAGCTCAAGTTGCCACAAGAACTAAGCAATATACATGATATATTTCATGTATCTAATCTCAAGAAGTGCTTATCAGACGAGACATTAATTATACCGCCTGATGAGATTCACAAAGACGATAAGTTACACTTCGTTGAGGAACCTATTGAAGTCACATAATGGAAGGTTCAGAAAACAAGGCGTAGCCGAGTTAAGCTTGTCAAGGTACGTTGGAATTCGAAGCGCGGACCCGAGTATACGTGGGAGCGGGAAGAAAAAATGAAAGCCAAGTACCCTTCCTTGTTTACGAACACTCCAAGTCAAGATGACAAGAACTGAATTTCGGGACGAAATTCTCTTTGACATGGGGAGAATGTGACACCCAGCATTTCAGTTCAATATCCATATTTCATAAATGCACGTTCATAACATATATTTTCCTGAAGTTTTATTTTGACTAAGTAAAGTCAAGGAGTCTAGCAAAGGAACTTATTTCATGTTTAGTAATTTTTAAGAATTACTTGAAAAGTAAACAGTTATAATCCGCAAGATACGGTCGTTGGTGATTAAAAGAATGTTATTCCAGAAAAGTCTAGAGACACGTTTGAATATAAAAACATAAATATTGGTGACTAAACTTTTATAAAAAGTTGACACATAAATAATTGTTACATGAATCTATGTTATATTATGTGTATTCATGTATAATACAGTTATAGTAATAATCTATGTCGAGTTAACTAATAAATTATTGAGACTAGTCAAACCACATAAAACATATAAGTAATGAATCGTTTAAAAGTCTTACACCGGGTATTAGATCACGCGATCACATAGGGGGTTTATACCACCAAAGAACCAACCTAACTAGCCATTAATTGATTTGACAGCACCCAACCCCCTCCCCATACCCCTCTCGGCCGAATAGTGGGTATAGCCACCCACTATTTCATTAATGCTTGCATACATGGCTTGCATGCACACCCTCTTCCACACTTGATGATTACATGCAATTCCAATAAATCATAAGTAGTAATAATGAAGAGGTAGTCAAACACTCAACTCTCATCCTATCTATATATATATACGGCTCATACATGCACACACATGCACACACTCTTTCAAAAAGAAAAATCCAAGATCAAAATCTTAGAGAGATTAGCTAGAAGTTGGGAGATTCAAGGAGTTCTTGAAAAATCAAGGATCGGTTGTAGCTAGGGAACCAACCCATTCTCACCTTCTACTCGTGATTCTTCACCTAGCTTGTCTAGCGGTATGAAACCGGCATCAATCTCTAAAATCCTCTTTATTTCTTGAATAAAGCAAGTTGTTCATCCTAATAATCAAAGAGATTTGAAAAGCTAAAGAGTTTTATAAGTTTAACTTTATTATGTTTAAAAACTAGATTTTATATAAAAAGATGTATGTGGTTCGAAAATGATAGGCTTATATACATAGATTATTGTCTTGAAATTTTTTATGAGATATTTGTTATTTTGATTTCATGATGCTATGTTATGAGTTATTAAACTAAAAGATTTGTGTAAATATATAAAAAGGATCGAATTTGTAGAAAACACATGTGTATGCATATTGTTGATTGTAGTAACTTGAAATGGTGATAATACATACATACATATATATATATATATACATATATATAGATATATATCGAAATTTATATATGTGTTTATAGGTAGATATTCTTGTTTTAACATTTGATAAAAAAAGGGAAGTAGTAAATTAATAACTATGAATAATACTTAGATAAGTGAAATATATGTGTATATGTATATAAATGTGATCTTAAGAAACAAGTAAGTATATATTTATGTGTGTTTGAAGTTTGGAAATTTGGTAGATTATTAAGCATGAAAAGCATAAGTTCATATAAAGGGATTACAACATATACTTGAATAAATGATCTAGTGTATGTATATATGTTTAGCAACCGAAAAATGTATAAATATATGAGTATGAACATAACTTGTTGAACATGAAAAGTTGTTAAACAACGCATGTAAATATATGTGTACTTATATATTGAAGTTATAATATATAAATATAAGTGATGGAAGATTAGTAACTTGGGATGAGTTATGAAACGACTAAATAGTTGAAATCATATATATGCTTATAACTTGTTTATAGCATGGAACGTGGACTTGATTAATGAAATCTAAAGACGTGTGGTTTAAATAAATGATCGTGTGTATTCACGAAACATATTTAATTGTATGTTGAAATGTGGTTATACTTGTGTGTAGATATTGGTGAAAATATAAATACATGACAAGTTAATAAATGTCGTTCGGAACAAGTAAGTGTATATGGACTTATTAACATGAATTATGTGTACATAGAGATAGACATACATAGAAAATACTTGAACGGTACTTGCATAATTATTGGAAAGAAATAATTATGTGTTTATACGTGACTATAATGTGAAATAATACAAGATATTGCAAAAATAATATTTATTTTTGGGTACATATGATAAGTCACCAATATGAAAATATAATATTTTTCCAGAAAATAAGTAAAGCGTTTAGACTTGAATAATATTCACCAACGAGTCGTTACAAGAAAACGTTGTTTTAAATAAACTAAGACGTACTTAACAGGAATAGTTAAGTCGGGTGAACAACTTGCGTTTAACACGGGTAGTCTTAACGTGTTTAGTATCCTTGTGTAAATAGGATACAGATAGGCAAGTCTGCTTTTATTCAAATATTTGCTAGCATATACTTCTATCGAGGTGAGTTTCACTAACCCTTTTTTCTAAGTTTTTAAATGTTTTGGGGTGGAAACATACTTGTAAAGAATTTTCGTATGTAAATGAATGAAAAAATGATCAGATCGTATGTGTGCATTGAGGGAAAAATAAAGCGCTGAAAGTCCTCGGAATAAAAACTTAGTAACCATTAGCTATGGACTTAGCCCGGGATTCTATGGATAGTACTAACCAGGGGTCCAAATGACCAAATGACCATATATTGTCTTACTCGCAGAAAGGCGAGGGCAGGCACAAAAAGTTTTACGGTCTCGTGCATTACATATTATTTTGTATTCCTTGCAAGCTTACAAATGGGGTCAATTGGTCAGGGTAATGTTCAGATTCATTGGTTATACATACAAAGAGTTTTGATCGGAAAATGATCATGTTTAAACGCTGGATTTATGATAACTCTTGATAATGACTTGTGAACTCACCAACCTCGTGTTAACACTTTTTAAGTATGTTTTCAGGAAATTGAACGTGGTCTTCAGGTTAGCAATGTAGGTTACATGCATGCATGTGGATACGGCTTTTGGAGGATTTCTCTCGTATAACTCATGGTCTTGAGTCATAATTGCGAAATCTTAAACTTTTGTAAACTCAAGTTGATATTTTGTGATGTAAATATTTTAAACTCGATTATGTATCCAACTACATGTATGTGTTTGCGGTAATCATATGCTTTGGAAACCATGAATGTTACGCCTCACGTTTCCGCCTTGGCGGGGTGTGACACAAACTGTTAGGACATAGATTGTATGACAAAAGCTTTGTAATAGTTTCGATTTTATTGTCTTTATGTTTTTATGTAAATGTTTAGTTTTTGTCTAAGTATTTGTACAAGTTCTGCTAGAGGCGAACTTAAGTTCGCCTCAGTATTGTTGATGCACTTTCCTGTGACAACACTCTGGATAGAGTCTTAGTTTGTGTGTCTAATATCTGTATTTTGTCTTTGTATGTATGAGTCATTATGTAATAGTTTATCGAGTTGTATTTACTTTTAGATAATGTATGTTGTTTTTCTGCCAAGTGTTTTGCGCACTTACATGTGCGCAGGAGAAAGCTCCTGCGTACTTAGCAAGTACGCAAGAACACCTTTGCATACTTGTTAAGTACGCAAGAGCAATTGGTCTTGCGCACTTGCTAAGTGCGCAGGCATCAGGTCTGTATAAATAGGATAGGTTCACAGTGGCTAAGTACGCAGAACCATTTTGTTCAGACGAACTCAGTTTTGCTATGTACGCAGCTTGTATTCTCTCTGTAACCGTCGAGTGTTTATAATACAAAGAACTTTTATTGTGACTCTCGTGTTTGGTTTACTTTGTTTTGTAAGACTCTCCACCTAGTCACGGGTATTCCGCAACCCGGTCCGACTAGTAGACCACTTGCATGTGACGATCCGACACACACGAAGGGACCTACAAGTATCTTTGAAGCGAACTTGTTAAGTTCACCTGGTGCAGAACATGTGTCTATAAATGGAGTTACAGAGTCTGTTTAGAGTAGACAAGTGAGACTGATCGAACAAGAATTATGTAAACTCTGTGTTTATGAATACAAAGAGAAAGCTTTATTTACATGATGTGTTTACTTGTCAATTAGTATACATTCGTTAACACGAAGGATTCCGCACTCCGTGTTATCAAGACGTCTTATCACGAGATCGATCTGAGAAGTGTAATGAGGACCTACAAGTGGTATCAGAGCTTTTGCTCGTGATTTGTGGTTGATTTTTGTTGATTAGAGACGGTTTTTGGGTATAATTTGACAAGAAATTGGTCATTTTTGAAGATTTTTTATCCATGGAGTTTTCAAGTTCTTGAAACTGATTTTACTGTTGATTTTGTGGATTTGAGATGAATTTTGATGAAATTAATACGATAGAAGTGTTCGAATTGATAAAATACGATATCCTATGGTTCAATTTCTTCTAATTCCTTCTAAATCTGCTTGAAATTATGATTTTTGGGGATTTTTGTTCGTGTTTGGGTTAAAGTTCTTGCTGAGTTTGTTTCAACTGTTTTAAGCGAACTTGCTGAAAGTTGTTGCAGGCGAACTTAGCAAGCAAACTTATTAAGTTCGCTCCTGTCAGTTTAGGCGAACTTAATAGGCGAACTTAATCGACGAACTTACTGAAGTTTCTTGGGTTTGATATCAAATCTTCTTGTTTGAGGCTAACTTATTATCTTCGCCTAAGGGGATTTTTTTTCAACACTTGAAATTTTTTTTCTGAAAAATGGCAAATATGGTACAAGTGAAAAATATGTTGAATTACGACAACGAGATTGGTACATCTCAGAAACCGCCCAAATTGTTAAGTCATGTAGATTATTCGAATTGGAAAGATTGGTTTGATCAGTTCGTATCTTTTACTGATACAAGTTTATGGATTCCAATCTTAGAAGGTTATACGCATCTGACATATACTTGGATGGGAAAGGATGATGTTCCTAAATCAGTATCTGCGTTAACCACAGAAGAAAAAATATTGTTTGATAGAGAAAAGAAGGCAATGGCTAGTATCTCAATGTCTCTTCCAAAAGAAATTTATCACAGCTTTAAACAATTCAGGACTTCTCAACAATTGTGGGAGGCGTTGTAAAAGAGGTGTGAAGGGAGTTTGGATGTTAAGAAAAGACAAAAAGAATTATTGAAAAAGCAATTCTTAGTGTTCAAGCACTTTCAAAATGAATCTTTAGATGATCTTGCAACTAGATTCTATCATTTGCTAAGTGAGTTGTCAGGTGCTTCAGTGGTTTATGAGACTGAGGTGATAAATGATAAATTCTTGGAGGTATTACCATCAAAATTTGATGTGTATACAGTTTTGATTAAAGAGAATATCAAGTATAAAACTATGTCTCTTGAGGAGGTACTTGGCAAGATTCAGTCACATGATTTAAATATGAAGAAGAAGGAAACCAATATGGAGCATATCCAAGATCCTTCAATGTATTTTGCTAAGTCTTCTGGCAAAACTGGTACAGGGGTTGCATTCTTTTCTGGTGATACTCAAGAGGTTTCTCATGATCATTGTTCTAGAATTCCAAGTCATTCAGGTTTCTCTGCAAATTCAACTTCGTCATCATCTGGAACACATAATATGAGTCAAAGAGTTGTTGATGATTATTTAGCAATGTTTTCTTCCTTCATGGCATCTTATGAAAATTTTATTGGTGGGAAGATTCATGATCCAGAGGTTATTGAAGAAGATTTCAGACAGATTGATTCTGTTGATCTGGAAGAGATGAACATTCAATGGAACATGGCTATGCTGATGCGACAAGCAAAGGATTTTTTGAAAAAGACTGGAAGAAAGTATATTAGGTCTAACAGTCGTTCACGTATGGGATTTGACAAAACCAAAGTTCGTTGCTATAATTGTCAGGAGTATGGTCATTTTGCCAAAGAATGTGTGAAACCGAAAGTTGAATTTGCTTCTCAGAAGAAGCCTAATAACTTTCAGAACAATTGTAATCAGTCACATGGCTCATCTGGTTCTGGAAATTCTAATCATACATCTGCATCATCTGCTTTAGTAGCTCAGAATGATGACAATTATGACTAGGGTATTCATCTTGAAGATTTGGTTGGTTCGGTAAGTCAAGCGTTTGTAGCTAAGATTTATTCTACACAATCTGAAGAGTCAACTGATGATGATAGCTCAAGTGATGGTGACAGTTTGTCGAGTACTGATGAAGAGCGTGATCAAGTACAGAAAGTTGAATATGATATTACTTCTGGTGTTTCCGAAGATGATATTGTTTTAACTCAAAATTCTTCTGTTGGTGCTGATTCAGAGAATATTCCTATTGTAAAAGTATTCATGGTAGATATGTCCGATCCTTCAAAGGTAAAAGATTCTGTCTGTCACATTTATTGTTCAAATTGCATTAGTGTAAAGGATAAAATGCAAAAAGTAATGGATGATAACACAAATTTAATTTGTGATATGAAATCGATGCATTCAGTTAATCAAAAACTGAAAGATAATGATAAACTGTGTGTCGATAGAATTAAATCTTTGAAAAAAGATTTAAATTCTTTGGGGTTGAAATATAAGGAACAAGCATATCATCTGGATATGGCTTATGCTGAGACTGAGAAGCGAAATGAAATTGTCGCTCAAAAGAACAAAGAAATTTCTGATAAAGAATCTGAAGTAATCAAACTACATTGAAAGCTGGAAAATTTTGAAAATTCATCTGTAGTATTGGATTATTTTAATGCTAATGCTGATCCTATTAAGAGGGTTGCTGGGATTGGATTTGTTCCTCCACCATTCAATGCAAATTATCTGGTTGAACCTGAAATTATTCATGAAGAGGAAATAGATCCAAAGACAGTGTTGAAAGTGAATCCAGTAACTGGTGAAGATATGATATATGATTCTGATTATGAGGATGAGGTTTTTGATGATAATAAGGTTGAGGGCATTCCAAAGGAAGTGCAACTTGATGATCCAAAGATAGTGAAAAATGTTACCCGTGATAGATGCATTTTGACAGAACCTGATGAGGTGAAAGTTGAACAACCTAAGCTGTCAAAAATGTTACAATCAAGTGGTTTTGTTGCTGCTGGTTATCAAAAGCCTCTTTCATCAAAAGTGCCTAATTTATGTTCAAAAGAAGCCGGTTAACTGTTCAGTAAATTCTTCTGAAGCTTGTTCATCGATAGATTCATCAAATTCAAGAAAAACTCCTTATGTCAGAAATCATCATGATAGAAGAGTTTGTTTTCATTGTAATGAGGCTGGTCACATTCTGATTCATTGTCCTTATAAGAACCAAGGAAAATTAAAGATCGCTCACTCACAACAAAAAGTGGTGTCGATTCTCAAAAGACCAAATGAGGGAAAGCCTACTTCTAGTGGTGCAAAGAATGTGCCTTGTCAATCATTTGATAAATCTTCGGGATTTAAGCAGCATGACAAACATAGTTCTAAACCTGTTGTTTTTCAACAGAAGTTTGAGATTCCACATGTTGGAATTTCAAAGGAGTCTCAACCTGAGGTCAAACTTTCTACACTACAACGAAGAAGACGTAATAGGAAATTAAAGAAAATTTTGGAAACAACTGAATCTGATAATAATAAATCTAACAATGTTTTTCTAATAAATCAAAATATGTCTTCTTTGAGAAAGTCAAATAATAAATCTTATGTTCCAAAGGTTGATGACAATGTTAATTGTGAATTACTTGAAGTTGTTTATTTTGATCCATCTGGACGACCCAAGACCACAATGGCTTGCGTTCCTATTTCTAATTGATTTTCTTTGTTTATGTAGGGGCAACCAAGGAGGACTATTAACAATACATGGTATGTAGATAGTGGTTGTTCTCGACATATGACAGGGAATATTAGTTTGATGGAAGATGTGATTAAGATTGGTGGTGGTTATGTCGCTTTTGCGGGAAATAAAGGCGGGTACATAACAGGTCAGGGTACTTTAAAGAACGAAAAAGTCAAATTTGAGAAAGTGAATTATGTGGAACAACTTGAACACAATCTTTTGAGTGTATCTCAAGTGTGTGACAAGAAGTTCTCATTTCATTTCAATGATTCAGAATGTTATATCTTCACACCGGGATTTGTAATTCCTGATGAATGGATTCTAATGAAGGCTCCGAGGAGAAATGACACATATGTCCTCGACATGAGTGTTGCTACTACTACGGATTCAATTCCTACTTGTCTACTCTCCAAGGCGTCTGAGTCAGATTCTATTTTGTGGCACAGGAAAGTTGCTCATATCAACTATCGGAAAATGAATTATCTTTGTAGGTCCAGATTTCGCTTGAAATCACTGATTTGATTGATTACGCACACACACAGGCGGAAACTGTGTGTATGGTGGTGAAACAGATGATAGAAACAGTGTTGGTGAAGATAACAGGCTAACCACACTATGAATCAACACGCAAATGGTATGAAAGTGTAAGAACACAATGAATAAACAACTGCAAATTGTATTGATTCAAGAACAATGTGAAAGAGAAGGTTCAGGGTTACAGCCGCTACTCACGCCCTAAACATTCTCAAACTAGGCTATTTATAGTAGTGACAAGTATCGAAACTATGTTCAATCGAAACTACTAGTTTCGATTGACCATTTACAAGTGATACACAGACTATCGAAACTACCATCTATCGAAACTACTAGTTTCGATTGAACAAACTCAATCGAAACTAAGTAGTTTCGATGGCCCAGACTTGGAAATAAAAACAGTAAATTACAGAAAACTGAAATTACATTTAATAAAATGACTGAAAGTAAACTAGTTTAAAACTGTTTAAACAAACAATAAATGTCAACAGCTTATACATAAGATATGACTCTACAATCTCCCCCTAAGTTGTTGCATTACCTTCTTCAGCTCTTCATCAAACAGCTGGTCCTTCAGTTGTCCTCGGTATAAAAGGTTTAACATGGAGAGATACAACCCGTTGGTAGACCTTAGCATCGGCTTCATCTTCATCACTGTATGCCTGAATGTGATTCTGAAAAAGGATTTCCAGATCTTCAGGCTGAAACTTCAACAACTCCATGGGCTCAAAGATGGTGATGTCTTCCTTGCCCTCACAGTCTATTACTGCACTGCCAATGATTGGGTCATAATACCACTTTCTGAAAGTTTGTAGATGGACAGGTACAGATTTTGGAATGCTGATGGTCTTCTGAGTTTGGGCAGGCTTGTACCTTAAGAACACATATGGCTTGTTAGTCTTAGGATGAAACCTAGTCTTTGAGATCTTCTTTTGAGTTTTCCTAGGCTTCATTCCTTTGAAATCATTATTGACTTGAGAATGCAGAAATTTCTCAAAGTCATAATCCATCATGACCTTCCCAGGGTTTTGAAGGGGAAGTTTGGCTAAATCCCTGAGGTCATAGAAAGGAAGGGTTTGGAAGTCAGTCATATTTTTAAAGTGCTGAACTCCCCCTCTATATCTTCTTATAATAAAAAGCTTCCTTTCAGCATCATACTTCCAGCCAATTGGAGGCCTTTTTAGTTCTTGATGCTCTGCTATCCATTCATATGTCTTAGGAGTTTCCTCCTGGATTATTTTCTTAAACCAAGACTTTCTTGAAATTGGAGGTTCAGGAGCAATCGAGGGTGAATCTTGTGCTGGACCAGATTCGAAGACTGTAGTGGTTGGTTTAGGAGTGACTGTTTTGATAAGATTAATCTGAACATCTTCTTCACCTTTTTCTTCGTCAGATAAGGTTTGAATTTCATCTCCGTCTTCCGTAAAGTATCTAGTTCACTCAGTCTCCTTTTCTTCAGTGGTCAGGATTTCTGGATAAAGATCATTATACCCAAAGTTTTCACTATCATCTAAAAGGGCATTCAGCTCATCATCAGATGGGATGTCTTCTTCATCAAGAATCATGGTCTCTATTTCAGTGGAAGTCCCTTTCCCTCTCTTCCTTGCATCTCTTCTCTCACTAGCTGAAGGAAGGTTTAGTTCTGTACCTTCAACTTTGACTTCAAATGCCTCTTTTGTCTTTTCAGTATGGCCAGCAAATATGGTTAGTGCAGATTATGGATTAGTCACAAGGTTAGGGGATGAGAGTTCAACTACAGATGTGGTCTCCCCCTGAGTTGTTGAAGTAGTTGGTTGTTTTTGCACAGGTTTAACCATTGAGGCTTTGAGCTGCTCCACTGCTTCAGCTAAAGCCTTGAATTCTTCTTTTGGCTTTGAGATTAGTTTCTGCTGTGTTTCAAGTTGAGTTTGTTGGACCTCAATCTGGGTATGTAAACCCCCAACTTCTAGCTTCAGGTCTTTAACCTCTTCTTGGACATCATGCAAATTAGTTTTTAAGCCTTCAATTTCTTCATCTTTCTTTTGAATCGTATCCTGCATTTTCTTCAGTTCAAGGCTTAAAGTTTTAACTCTTGGTACAGGAGAAGCTGAATCATGAGTTGGTGGTGTGGGAGTAGTATGAATGGGTGATTGTTGTGGAGATGGTTGTGGAGTGGGTTGTGGAGTAGGTTGTAGAGATGGTTGTGGAGTAGCTAATAGAGAATCTGATGAGGATGACAAGTCTTCAAATCCAGTCTTGATTTTCTTTGCCTTAGGCTCTTCTTCCTCAAAATCAGAACCTGACTCAATTTGTCGTTTGGAGGAAGATGCAAGATGCATTGTTCTATCATCTGAATCAGACTTGTAGTAGTCAGATCCATAAATCCCTGCATCCAGAGTTCCACTTGATTCTGCAACTTCCTCCTCAACTTCATGCATGCCAGCTTCAACATTAACTGCTGGCTCTTGAATTATCTGAATTTGTTCAACAAAAGGAGCCTCTATCACAGGCTCAATTTGTTCAATAGGTGCATTACCTTGATCTTGCTCAACTTCCATTTCTTCTTCTTCAGATGATGAGTTCTCTTCTTCAAGATCAGGGTCAATATCAGGGATAAATTCTTCTTCTTCACCAATAATATGACCAAATAGGGGAACGTCAGCTATAGCCCTGTTGGTTCTCTTGTTAGTACTTCTCATATAGCTGAGAGTCTTGGCAATCATATGATCGAACACAAGGATGTTCCCACTTTATTGCAGCTCAGGATGAAGATGATTGATGATAATTTGTAAAAATCTAGGATATGCCTGGAATTTCTCCTTCACAGCTCCCGTTAGATTGTCTTTTAACTGTCTGAATATGAAGCCAGAAAAGTTGTAATCTCTTCCCTTGATTGTCCCCAAAATAGCTGAGCCCAGAGTGCTGTTTGCTGAATCAAACCCTCCTTTTCTGATTGATAGGCAGTGAATAAACACGTGCACTATGTATCTCCAGTGGCTTGGTAAGCAGTTCTTGATTATCTGGCCACTTTTGAATTCATTTGGATGACCCAATCTTCTGAAGCATTCTTTAACATAGAAGATTGGGAATTCAATGGGTGCATCTGGATTATCATTAAACTGAAGCACCTCTCTAATTGTAGCTTCAGAAAGTAAGACTTCTTGGCCACGCACAGTTGCTCTAATGTGCTCTATATTCTCAATTGTGATGATTTCTGCAGTCTCCCAAAATTCTCTTATAGTTGTCTCAAACACTGGCAGATTATTGCTGATGGCAAAGCTAATGTTGGAGTTTTCTAGGAAGTTTAATACAGGAATGAACTCTACAGCTTTTGGATCAATGGCATTGAGGAATGCACAGACATTGTGTCTTTTTACAAATAAGAGATCCGTACCTGTAAAATTCATCAATTTTGCACAATAAGTAAGATTTCTGAAAATACTTAATCGAAACAAGGTATGTCAACACTTAGAAAAAATTTGAAGTCCTAACTGTCGAAACAACTAGTTTCGATTGAGATCAACACTGTCGAGCAACTAGTTTCGATGGAGATCAACACTGTCGAAACAACTAGTTTCGATGGAGATCAACACTGTCGAAACAACTAGTTTCGATGGAGATGAACTTATCGAAACTATCTAGTTTTGATCAGAGATACTAGGGCAAGTTTGGGTGTCGAAACTAGTAGTTTCGATTTGAAAACTTTTTAAGATAATTTTGAAAGTGTTGAACCCCTTTATCGAAACTACTTGGTTTTGAAACCCAAACCCCTCTGATTCGTTATACTCAGACTAATATAAACAATTTAAAAGAAAGGTTTAGAGTGGCCTGTAAGTGACGGAACTTCATCTTACCGAATGTGAGACGTTATCTGCAAGAATACACAAATAATCGTGAGTTCTAAGATGATTGAAATGTATGCAAACACAGAGAAGCACACAAACGACTGTTATTATGAAGATTTAGTCGAACAAATTTTAAATTTTGAAACCCTGGGTCTGCCGTATTGCAAAAATCATCAAAAAGAAGTAGTGAGATGTTACCTGATGATGAAGACGATAGAGACAACGGGGAAAATCAGCTGATATCTTGCAACTCAGACCGACGATTTAAGAGAGTTTGTGAATGACGGAGAAGGCGAAGAGGTTTTGAAAAATACGAGTAAGAAGCAGTATGACGGGAGGGATTGCTTATGAAGGCTTTTAATTCTCGTGAGACAAAAGACAAAAATGCCCCTGTCGAAACAAGGCTAGTTTTGATAAAGGCAGTATCGAAACAAGTAGTTTCGATAGGACAAAGTAGTTTCGATATGCACAAAGTAGTTTCGATAGTTCAAATTAGTTTCGATATGTACAACTAGTTTCGATATGTACAACTAGTTTCGATATTTAATAAATAAAATTATACACAAGATATTTACACTTTTCTACTTGAAAAAGATCCAACATGAGATCAGATCTGGTCAGTCTCTTGAAACACTTCCTTTTGCAATTTACTATTGTGAGTCCCTAAAGATAGCTGGTATTTGTGCAAAGTAAACCCGAACATTTGTTTGTACAAAGATTTCATGTGATTAGAAGGTACCATTTAAGCAACATACAAGGTGTACCCCACATATTAAAATAAAATGATTTTGAAAAACCTATCAATCCTCAAGAAGTACCCATATTCATCCTATCTTCTCTTTCTGATTAACCAAGGTAACGTCTTAGTAATGTCAAAGTACCACCAAAATAAAATAAGATATCCAAGTGGATTTAGAAAATTAAAATAAAATATATCCAAGTAGATATTAAAAAGGTACGAGCATTCTAGATCTTTGCGTAAGCAAAACAGAAGAAGTCGTAAAATTATCCAAGCGGATAGAAAAAAGTTGAACACCCGAGATCTTTGCGTAAGCAAAATAGACGGGGTCAAATCATCCAAGTGGATGGGAATAGGATGAGCACCCGAGATCTTTGCGTAAGCAAAACATACGGGGTCATCGGTGGTAAATGTCGTTATATTGACGGTCACTTGGCGTATGAATAGGAATCCAATACGTAAGCCTGTATCTGATTAAATCGGTTTTCTTTAGATATAAAAATGGGTTAGATGTTTCAATAATGGATTCAAACACACAAGTATGAGATATATATTAGGTTTTCACACTACTTACAAGTTTTAACCATATGTCGGGCCTACCAGCTATACCTCAGTAAACACCATCGCTTTTGGTCTATTCCATGTCCAAGAGATGAGATCAGACACTATCATTTCTCAAAGGTCAGATTCAATTTTTCCTGCAACTTGTAAGATTATATACACAACAATTCTTTTCAATATTAAAATATTATATTTCTCCCCCAAAAGATTTGCGTGGATACTGTACATAAAAATAAAATCTTTTTGGAATTTTCTTAGACAATGTAAACAGAATAAAAATAAAAAAATAATTATTTACACAACTTACTGAAAGTTGATCATTCCAAGCATCCCCACCAGTTGGGCAAATCTGGTAGAGTCAAAAGCCTTTGTGAAGATGTCTGCGGTTTGTTTATTAGTTTTGACTTCAACAATTCGAATATGCTTCTTTTCAACACAGTCACGAATAAAATGATGTTTAATTTCAATGTGTTTGGTTTTGGAATTTTGAACGGGGTTTTTGGTGATATGGGGAACGGTAGTGTTGTCACACAGAATGGGTGTCTCATGCAATGTGATCCCATAGTCAAGCATCTGATGGTGTATCCATCTGACTTGGGAACAACAGAGGGCTGCGACAATGTATTCGGCTTCGGCGGTGGATTGGGAAACGGTGGATTGTTTCTTACATTGCCATGAGACAAGGCGGTTGCCAAGGAATTGACAACCTCCAGAAGTAGATTTTTGGTCTAAGTTGCAACCCCCGTAGTCTGAATCTGAATAAGCCACAAGATCAAACAAGTCAGTTTTAGGATACCACAGACCCAATTTTGGCTTATACCTTAAGTATCTTAAAATACGTTTGACAGCAGATAAATGAGAGAGTTTAGGATTAGCCTGAAAACGTGCACACAAGCACACTGCAAACATGATGTCGGGTTTGCTGGCCATGAGATACATGAGAGAACCTATCATAGAGCGATATAGATGCGGATCAACACTTTCACCATCCACATCAGGAGTCAAACAATGTCGAACTTCCACAGGAGTTTTTACTGGATGGGAATCAGCCATTTTGAACTTGGTCAAGATTTGTTTTACGTATTTTTCTTGATGGATAAGGATTCCTGACTCAGACTGATTAACTTGTAGTCCTAAAAAGAACTTCATTTCCCCCATGGAGCTCATCTCAAACTTAGATCGCTTCACTTCTTCAAATTCTTTGCAGAGACGGGGATTTGTAGATCCAAAAATGATATCATCCACATAAATTTGCACCATGATTGTATCCTTTTCCTCCTTCCGTTTGAACAAAGTTTGGTCAATTGCTCCTCGTGTGAAACCATTCTTAAGCAGATGCTTTGATAAAGTTTCATACCACGCACGAGGTGCTTGGTGAAGACCGTACAATGCTTTGTCTAACTTGTAAACACGGTCTAGAAAATTAGGATCAATGAAACCCGGCGGCTGCTTGACATATACTTCTTCTTAAACTTTGCCATACAAAAATGCGCTTTTGACATCCATTTGATGGACGGCGAAGTCCATGTAGGCTGCATAGGCGAGAAACATTCTGATGGCTTCTAAACGAGCCACTGGTGCAAAGTCTTCCTCATAGTCAATCCCTTCTTCTTGATAAAAACCTTGAACCACCAGACGAGCTTTATTTCGAATCACAGTGCCGCCTTCATCCTTTTTGTTGCGGAAGACCCAACGAGTACCGATTAGAACTTTGTTCTTGCGTAGATCTACCAAATTCCACACATGCAGCTTTGAGAATTATTGTAGCTCTTCCTGCATCGCTTCCACCCAACCATTTTCTAGTAGAGCTGCTTTGATGTTCTTTGGTTCAACTTGAGAAATGAAGCAAGAAAACATGATGTTTTCAAATGCTTCATAGGCACTTCGGGTACTAACACCCACATTGAGTGGTCCAATGATGTTAGTTGTGGGATGAATCTTGTGAGTTCACAGTTGAGGAATTGCATCTTCTTCCACGACTTCTTCCAAATTGGTAAGATTTTCAGCAGGAGGATCAGCAATATCATTAATAGGATCTTCAGCAGGTGATTGTGGTGCAACATCTACTATTGGAATGGAGTTGTCTTCAACAGTTTCACTTGTTGCACCAGAATCGGAAGACTCCATATTAGATTCAGCATTAGCAACCACAGGAATTTCAACCTGAGCAGATGATGAAGAGCCTTGATCATTTATGTTCCCTAGATTGTTCACAGAGAAGTAAGGATTAGCATGAGTTGATTCAATAGAGAAATCAGGAAGATTAAATGATTTAAAAACTGAATCGACGTCAAAGAGCCAATTGGGACCGTCTCCTGCGTCCGTATGATTGTTTTCATGCCAATTGATATCAATGGACTCCATCACTATCCTTTTCTTCTTATGGTAGACACGAAAAGCACGTTGATTGGATGAGTAACCAACAAAATAGCATTCATCAGCTTTGGCTTCAAACTTGTTGAGCTGATTTGAAGTGTTCAGCATTGTGCATACACACCCAAATTTTCTGAAGAAATCAATAACTGGCTTGCGCTTGTACATGATCTCATAAGGTGTCTTGTTGCAACTTTTAGTGATAAGAACCCGATTTTGCACAAAACATGCAATGTTGACCGCCTCAGCCCAGAAAGTCACGGGAAGCTTAGAGTCAACAATCATAGTTCGTGCAGCTTCAATTAAAGTGCGGTTTCTCCTTTCAGCTACACCGTTTTGTTGAGGAGTACGAGGTGCACTAAATTGTCGAGAAATTCCTTTGTTTTCACAAAAGGAATCAAGAGTTGCATTTTTGAATTCTGTTCCATGATCGCTGCAGATAGTCTTCACACTTAGATTGAAGAGGTTCTCAATTTGAAGCAAATAGGTTTTTAAAATCTCTGGCGTCTCATCTTTCATGGCTAAGAAAAACACCCAAGTGAATCGAGAAAAATCATCTGTTACCACCAGACAGTATGACTTTCGTCCAAGACTCATGACACTCACTGGACCAAAAAGATCCATGTGAAGCAATTGGAGAGGAGAGTCAATGGAATTGGTGGTTTTAGGCTTATGTGAAGATTTGTGTTGTTTTCCTTTGGAACATGAGATACAGTGTTCCATAGGAGTGAAATATTTGAGAGGTAATCCAGTGACTAGGTTGCCTCAAACCAGTCGATTCATTGTTTTGAAATTGACATGTCCCAACCTCTTATGCCACAGGAAAGATTCATCTTCAGAAGCCTTTGAGAGAAAACACGATTCAATGCCCGATGGTTGTTCATATCCAAGCTTTATGTGTTGTATCTTCTGGGAGCACGCATGAGAATAAGTTCTTCCGGAATCACCACTCCTGGCTTCAAGATAAGACATTCTTTTGAATTGAATAAGGCACAAAAGTCCTTGTCACAAATTTGTGAAACACTCATCAGATTGTATTTCAACTGAGGAACAAAGTTGACAAATTCCAGACTATTTACTCCATTTGATATTGTTCCTTGTCCTTCAATCTTTCCTCCTCTTGGGTTTCCAGCAAAAGCAACATACTCTCCATCAATTTGATGATAATCTTGCAGCAAGTTAAAGTGCCCAGTCATATGTCTTGAACATCCACTATCTACATGCCAGATGTTATCACCGGTTCTTCTTGATTTACCCTATACACAACGAACCATTTATACGTTTTGACCAACACTGTTTCAATCAAGAGATCTTAGTGTCAGGATATGACATCTCATTGGAATCAAAATTACAACCATCCTTTGATGAAACACGGTCATCAAATAGAACATTATTTTTAATTTTCCACGTTCGTTTTAAATGATTTTTAGCATTTTTAATTCTTTTACGCCTAGATTTCCTACTGTGAGAAGATTTAGGCAACATGTATGAATTTAATGAACTTTCGGAAGGCGATTTTTCATTAGAGTTTGTGGTTGTCAATTTACAACTTTTTGAAACATGATTTGAGGCACCACAACTAAAACAGACGTTTTCACAAGATATCTTAGCCTGATAATAGTCATCAGAAGATGAAGATGATTATGATGTTGAGGAATCTGAACATGAGACGGTTCTCTCATCAATAACTTTGTCTTGAAGACGATGTGCTTCCTTTAATCTGAAAAATTCCATGTTGCTCATGGTTTCACGTGGTACATCATTCACAATAATTCATGCTCTTTTAAATTTTGTAACACATGGCATAACATTCAAAGATTTAGGAACAAAAGGCAAAGCATTTTTAAATTTAGAAACATCACATCCCAAACCCGTATGCTCAGCAGGCATAGAATCAAAATACAAGTTTTTAACGTGTTCACAAATATTTGGTTTTGACACGGACATATTATTACATTCATCCGACTCAAGTTCTTTTAAAATAGTTCTATCATTAGCACTCTTATCACAATCATCTTCGGAATTTACACAATTTGACTCTGCACAAGAAGCAAAACTGTCAGAATCAGAGGATGTAATATAATCATCAGGAGATAATGTGCAAACAAAAGGTGTGGAAACATGTGGAGTTGGCATAGCAGCAAATCTCCCTGATTTAGAATAAGGAGGTGGATGAGAGTTATACCCAAGACCTTCTGTGCCTTTTCTATTAAATTGTTCATCAATTATTCCAAACAGAATATTCTGATCCATATCCATGTGGTCAACCTGTAATTTGGCTTTTCCTGCCTTTTGGACTCTATCAGTTAAAATTTTATTATTAATGGTTTGAGTATTGAGTTGCACAATTAAAGAGCGATTTTCACCAGAAATATCATGAATTTTCTTTAAGTAAAGTTTCTCATTTTTGGCCACAGAGTCATACATCACCTTAATGTGATTTCGTTCATCAATCAAGGCTTGATTGATGAATCTGTATTTTTGAATTTCATTCAAGCAAGATCTAGAATTACACAGTTTAGAAATAACCTCAGCAGGCACAGCAGTGAGATCCTCAGCAGGTTCAATCATGACACACTTGCCCATGTCCTCCACATCAGCCATCAAGGCTTTATCAGCAGCTTCCTCAGCTTGGTCTCCCCAATGATAATGTCCATCAGCCTGACACACAAGAGCTGTGGAGCTTGAAGATGTGTTTGTCTTTGGAGGATTGGCAGCTTGTTTTCCAGAGGAGATCTTCTTTTCTTGCTGATCCTTGGAGGACGGTTCCTTGCAGTTACTGGCAAAGTGACCCAGCTGATCACAATTGTAGCATTTCACCTTTTTGATATCAAACCCAAGTGTCTTTCCCTACTTGAATCTGTCTATGCCAGTTCTTTTGATGAATCTTTTGGCTCTTAAGGTCAACATGGCCATGCACCAATCAATGTCCATTTTCTCCAAATCATCAAGATTAATCTGCTCCAAGTCATCAGGTTGAAAGCTAACCGGTGTTAGATTTCCAAAGATCAGTGCATCATAGCACGACATGAAAGCAGTCATGATTGGGACATATTCATCAGGAATCATGGTGATAGTCTTTTGAGGAACAGAGGAGCTGGTAGAATTAATTGCAGCAGCTGAAGGAGGGACATCAGTCTGAAAGTATGGGCTACCGGATGAGCTTGATACAGCAATGAGAGCTGTGTTCCTAGACTGATTTGATGGGGTGACTGCTCCCTTCTTAATCTCAATTTCATATGATTCAAGAATTCTATAGACTTCCTGTTGAGACAGAGCACTCAGATTCTCAGTCTTTTTGATCATGATTCGATACATATTCCATTCCTCAGGAAGTGAATCTAGGAGTTTCTTGTTTAGATCAAGAGTAGGGTACTCAACTCCCATTACCTTCAACCTTGATACAATGCTTGAGAAACGGTTGATCAAGTCAGATATTGATTCTCCCCTTACACTGCTGAACATCGCATATTGTTTCTTGATCAGATCTCTTTTGCTTTCCCTGACATCATCACTTCCCTCATATCTTGTGCACAGTGCAGCCCATAAGTCTTTGGCAGTTGTGTACTCAGCAAAGATGTTGAAAATATCCATAGGAAGAGCCATGGCAATAGTCCCGTAGGCCTTGTTGTCTCGGGCAATCAAGGCAAGATCTTTCTCATCATACTCAGATACTAACTTAGGACGTTGAACATCAGCAGTGGTAGTTACGGGCTTGTGGGGACCATCGGTGATAGAACTCAACAGTGTATAATCGTGAAATTGAAAGAAAAGCTTCATCTTTTTAGTCCAGTCATCAAATTCTCTTGTGGACACAAGAACAGGTGGTCTATTTCCCCCAGAATGTTCTGTTGAACTTGAAGTGGCCATAATATTCTGAATCGAAACTAAAATAGTAACTAGTTTCGATAGGACAACTTCTATCGAAACAACTAGTTTCGATAGAACAACTTTTATCGAAACAACTAGTTTCGATAGGACAACTTTTATCGAAACAACTAGTTTCGATAGGACAACTTTTATCGAAACAACTAGTTTCGATACTAAAAATTTTCAAGGCAAGTTTCGATAACCACAGTTTCGATAGAGACAAGACAAAAATTTAGTTTCGATAGTACCTTCTCCCGACAAAATGTAGACAAGAAGTTTCGATGTTCAACAGAAATCAGAAACTGTCCCCAGTAGTTTCGATGCCTTATTCTCCAAGCTCAGAAATACTCCATTGATGATAAGCTCCAGAAATCAGTAGTGCAAAAATGACAAACCAATCCGGCGAAAACCTTCGACTAACCCTCCTGATCACTAATCCAACTTCCGATTCTGAAAATACGAGCAAAAACCCTTGGAAATCGATGAAACAGTAGCCGTCAATCAATAAAACAGTACTTTCGAGAATAGATGTGCAAAAACCCGAAATAAGCTCAAAATACCTCACAAATCACCTAGAATCGATCACAAAACCTGATAACACTCAAAAACACTAGAGCATAACGCTCTGATACCAATTGTAGGTCCAGATTTCGCTTGAAATCACTAATTTGATCGATTACGCACACACACAGGTGGAAACTGTGTGTATGGTGGTGAAACAGATGATAGAAACAGTGTTGGTGAAGATAACAGGCTAACCACACTATGAATCAACACGCAAATGGTATGAAAGTGTAAGAACACAGTGAATAAACAACTGCAAATTGTATTGATTCAGGAACAATGTGAAAGAGAAGGTTCAGGGTTACAGCCGCTACTCACGCCCTAAACATTCTCAAACTAGCCTATTTATAGTAGTGACAAGTATCGAAACTATGTTCAATCGAAACTACTAGTTTCGATTGACCATTTACAAGTGATACACAGACTGTCGAAACTACCATCTATCGAAACTACTAGTTTCGATTGAACAAACTCAATCGAAACTAAGTAGTTTCGATGGCCCAGACTTGGAAATAAAAACAGTAAATTACAGAAAACTGAAATTACATTTAATGAAATGACAGAAAGCAAACTAGTCTAAAACTGTTTAAACAAACAATAAATGTCAACAGCTTATACATAAGATATGACTCTACAATCTTTTAAAGAATGATCTGGTTTTTGGTGTTTCGAAAATGAAATATTCAGTTCCTGATGACTGTATTCCTTGCAAGAAGGGGAAACAACACAAGAAGTCCCACAAATCTAAGACAAAGAATTCTATTGTAACTCCTTTGGAGCTACTGCATATGGATTTGTTTGGACCGATTAGTATCAGGAGCATTGGCGGTAAATCTTACTGCCTGGTCGTAACAGATGATTTCTCCAGATTTTCATGGGTTAAGTTCCTTGCTTCTAAAGACGAAACCACAGAGTTGGTACAATTCTTAATCCTGGGTTTACATATTTGTTTAAACAGAAAGTCAGAAGAATTAGGAGTGACAATGGTAGTGAATTTAAAAATAGCAAGATGGGTTTATTCTGTCTTCAATAGGGAATTCATCATGAATTCAGTGCGCCATATGTACCTCAACAAAATGGGGTTGCTGAACGAAAGAACAGGACTTTGGTTGAAACGGCATGTATGATGCTTGCAGATTCTAAGCTTCCAGTTACTTTTTGGGCTGAGGCTGTGAATACTGCGTGTCACGTTTTGAATCGAGTCTTGACCGTTAAGCGACACAACAAGACATGCTACGAGTTGCTTAATAATCGTAAGCCGAATCTGGAATATTTACTACCTTTTGGTAATCCATGCACCCTTTTGAAAGTTCGAGATGTCCCAACCAAGTTCAGTGCTAAGGCTATTGAAGGGATCTTTCTAGGGTATGTTGCTAATTCTACTACCAAAAGGGTTTATAACAAAGAGACTCGCCAAGTTGAAGAATGGTATCATATTGACTGTTCTAATCGGTCTTTACCTCAAATGGCGATTGGACCAGACTGGGCTTTTGATTATGATAATTTATTCAAGTCTTTTCATTTACCTTATGATATTTCTCCTGAGGAAGCTGTTGTATTAATTGATTCATGTCAGGATGGACAGAATAGTGGTTTTCTACCAAATGCAGTTCCATAGTCATCTGTTCCATCTACTTCTGTTCCCGATCCTAATGTTGTTTCTTGTTCTGGACCACAACAGTCTGATAGTGAAGAGGAAAATGTTATTTTCCAAAATTCTTCTGCTGATCCTTTGTTGGTTGATGAACCTTCTAATTCGACACAGGCTCAGGGGGTGATTCCTACAAATTTGGACTCGGAGATACCAATTAATCAGGATATGTCTTATCAATCTAATACAACTCAAGTTGATGTGTTGCCGGTTCCTGGAGTTGCATCAATCAAGGAACTCAAAGATCATCCGGTGACAAATATAATTGGGAATCTGCGAGATGGAGTGCAAACGCGTTCTATTATTGAAAATACTTGCTTGTATACATGTATTAACGATTCTGGTGTTCTTGATGTTTACTCACATTCATGTTTTATTTCTTAGGTCGAACCAAAGAATGTCGAAATGGCGTTAAGTGATAACAATTGGATAGAGGCCATGCTGGAAGAACTTGCTCAGTTTGACAAACTCAAGGTTTGGAATCATGTTGATCTTCCGAAGGGTATGTATCCAATTGGTATAAAGTGGGTGTTTAAATACAAGAAAGACGATTGAGGCGTTGTGGTAAGAAATAAGGCTAGACTAGTTGTACAAGGTTTCAATCAACAGGAGGGTATTGATTACACCGAGGTTTATGCGCCTGTTGCTAGGCTTGAAGCTATAAAGTTGTTTCTGGATTTTGCTTCTTACAAAGGGTTTAAGGTGTTTCAATTAGATGTAAAAAGTGCTTTCTTATATGGTAAAGTCAAGGAGGAAGTTTATGTGTGTCAGCCACCGGGGTTTGAAGATCCTCTTAATCCGTCTAAAGTTTTCAAGCTTGATAAAGCTTTCTATGGTCTTCATCAAACTCCTCGAGCGTGGTATAAAACATTGTCTGCACATCTTTTGGAAAAAGATTTTGTTCGTGGGAAAATTGACTCGACTTTATTCATTAAGAAAGCAAGGGGAGAATACCTACTGGTGCAGATATGTAGATGATATTTTTTTTGGCTCTACAAATGATGGGTTGTGCAAAGATTTTGAGAGTGTTATGAAATCTAAGTTTGAGATGTCAGCTATGGGAGAGTTATCATTTTTCTTAGGTCTTCAAGTTAATCAGAAGGAAGATGGTTTCTTTATTCATCAGTCCAAGTACGTAAAAGACATCTTGAGCTGGTTCAAGATGGAGGACTGTACCCCATATGATACTCCGATACCGGTCAATCATAAATTGAATTTTGACCCAGATGGAAAAGAAGTTGATTGCCGACTCTACCGTGCAATGATTGGATCTCTCGTGTACTTAACCGCTTCAAGGCCAGACATAATGTTCGCTGTGTGTATTTGTTCCAGGTTCCAAGTAAAATCAAAAGAGTCTCATTTGATTACAGTAAAGAGAATCTTTCATTATGTTAAAGAAAACAAAGATTGGGACTATGGTTTCCTCATGGTTCTAACTTTGAATTCAATGCTTACACTGATTCTGATTTTGGTGGTTGTTGTTTGGACAGGAAATCTACTATAGGTGGTTGCCAGTTCTTGGGTAATCGTCTAGTTTCCTGGCAATGCAAAAAGCAAACTACGGTCTCCATTTTAACTTGCGAAGCAGAATACATTGCTTCTGCAAGTTATTGTTCACAGATCTTGTGGATCCAACAACAATTAAGAGACTACGGTTTGAATTTCACAGGAACCCCCATGTTTATTGATAATAATGCTACAATGTCTATCACAAATTATCATGTTAAGCACAGTAAAACAAAGCACATTGAAATTAGATATCATTTTATTCGTGATTGTACAGATAAGAAGTTGATTGAGCTGGTAAAGGTACATACAGATGATAACTTTGCTAATATTTTTACCAAAGCATTTGATCGTACCATGTTTGAATTTCTGATCAAAATGATCGGTATGATCAATCCCGAATAAAAGTTTTTCAAAACAATTTTCATGGGAGATTTTGTTTTCAATTTCTTTTATTGCTTTATTACAATTCTGCATTTTAAATTTTAGTAAAAAAAAGAGTTATTTATAAAAATTCAAAACAAAGTGAAAAATATAAATTGACATCATTTGAAGTTATAGAAGAAATGATAGTACATCAGTAAATAGTTCATTACACATGATCTTAGTAGACTTTTGATATATGTTAGTTTAAAGAAATATGATTTGATCTAAATTTCAAAGTCTGCATAAATGAGAAATGATAGCGTTTTGAATCCTCTAATCTTGATAATATGTTTTAATTTGAATATGAGTTTGAAACTTGAATTGTCAATAGACTAGAAGAGTTTTTGAACCAATAGTAGTGTGAAAATTAAATATGATATGATTACATCTGTGATTTGAATCCATTATATGCCTGGGTGTGTGTGTAAAAGATCATTATCAGATATAGATTATATGGTTTTAAGAATTTCATGAGACCAATATCGAATTATGTCTTTAGCACAATCTATTTCGGTTCGCTTCACTATCCATGCCCCGAAAAACATGCAATGTGTTGCTGAACTAAGATATGTTTCTGACAACATCTGTTGGGACATATGTTCACCCTTGGATCAGTTAGATACATTATCTATTCTGATTTCATTGAAGTTTATCCAGATAATAGTTGGATCCTCCTACCTGAATCTATTGATTCTCAATATACAGCCAATTCATTAGAATCTTCTGATTCTGAATCATCATGATTCTTATCTCCTTTGGGATCTGCTATTCTATCTTGTGCTTATAGAGATAATTTCATCTTGGAGATTGATCTAATCTTACAATAAACTGTGTATGTCTTGAAGATAGTGCAAATTTAAATTTCTGTTGGCATATATGTGGGGTACACGATGCTTTTCATCTAAATGGTACTAACTCACATGAATTTGGAGGAAAAATGCTTATAGTTTCAAATCATATAATATTGACAATTTAAAATTTAATGCTTTGTATTGCAAATTCGGAATGAATAATTGAGCATTTCATAACCTGATCTTGTTTACTTTGAAATTTATCGCGTACCATTTCAAGTTATATTCAAAGGGATTGCAAAAATTTCAGAAAATTGAAAAATATTTGTATTACATAAGAATGAGTTTGATTGTTTCATATCATAGGTTACCCATAGTTGTTAACAGATTGTGTGATGAATTGTTCATATACTGATATGATCTTCTTGCTCATGATTTTCATCCAAAAATATGTGTTTTACTTTGCTTTTATAAAATCTAAAAATATGTGATTCCATTTGTATAGATAAAAACCAAAAATATGTGATTCCATTTGTATAGATAAAAAAAAATAAAATACTTTTTTTTTATTTTCAATAAAAATTCTTTTTTTATTAAATGATTCGGGATTGGATCGGAGATATGCTACAGATGGAAGTTAACAAAAATGTGTCGTGTTGAAAGTGAAGAATTTTGTTCCAAGGAGAAGGTTTGGAACGAATATAACATGTTCGCCAGGTTCTGAAGCTTGTTAAGCGAACTTAACAAGTTTGCCTAATGGAGCGAACTTAATGGTGTTTTAGTATTGTGTTCAGGCGAACTTATTCATTTATCAGCTTCACTGTTTGAGCGAACTTATACGAGTGAACTTACAAACTTTTCTAGAAATCTTATAATTTCAGATCTAGGGTTTCTGTTTGGTTTTTTGTGGTTGTTTCTAAATCGGTTTTCAATTGCGAGTCATTCTAGAGTAACTTAATCGATTTATATCCGGTAAATCTTCTAGATTTTGCAAGTTTTAATCTGTGTTCATTCGGTTTAATTTTTCACGTTTTTTTTGAGATTTGAACATGGTTTCTGCATTAACATTTGAAATTGATGATTGAAAATGTGTCGTGAATCTTAATTGATGCTATTGTTAAGCTTGAATTGGGATTTTTTGCTTGATTAAGACAAGTTTGTGATTATGTGTGGAATTTGTATCGACAGACCTGTTCAGGCGAACTTGTTCAGGAGAACTTGTTCAAGCGAACTTGTCTAGGCGGACTTATTATGTTCGCCTCTTGCAACACTAAGCGAACTTAGTAAGTTCGCCTAGGGGCTCAGTGGTGTTAGGGACTTGTGATTTTTTTCTGTTTTGTTGAAAATTTTTAATTTTTTTATTTGTTTTGCTTACTAATGTGTTTTTGTCCTCTACATTTCAGATGGCTCGTCGTTTTCAGTACAAACATAAAAAAGTGGCGTTATTAGATCCTAATATGTCTGAAGCTGTTCATTTTCAAGGAATTATCAACTTTCTGAATCATTCACGTTTGAATGTTGCTTTATCTGCTAATCTGTATATAAGTTTACCTTATATTCAGCAATTATGGGATACCGTTCATCAAGACACAGATGTTGAACCTCACGTTCTTCGTGCTACAGTAAATAATACGGAGGTCGCTATTTCAATAGAAACTATTCGTACTGCTTTGGCATTAGGAGGTGCTGTTGATGATCCGATGTCATATCCTGGAACCCTGATTATGGGATGTTTTCAGCGGATGGGTTATAGAGGAAGACCGAATGATACATAAGCAAGAAAAGGAGGTTTGGTTGGCGAATGGAGATATTTTATGCATGTTATCATAGAATGTCTGTCTCCAAGGAAGGCTAGTACGGATGGTTTGAAGAGTGCACTACAAGCTGATATGGTTGCTTTGACACTCAATAAACGGTTTAATTTCGCTTTATACATCTACCATGAGTTAGTCATGCAAATAAATCCTCTTGAAGGTCAAGGATTTCTGATGTATCCTAGGTTCGTGCAAATGATTTTGAATCATTTAATTTCGGATTTACCTCAGCATCCAATCCGTTTGGCTTTGACTCCGATGTCAAAAAGGATCTTTGTTGATTGTACAAAGGTGAAACAACAAAATGCTGCTTTAATTCCTGTTCTAACTCCGTTTTTTGGTCACTTAATCAATCCTGATTATGTTGAGCCACCTAATGATCATTGGTTTCATCCTGAGGAGTTAGAACAAGGACATGTGCAGAATCAAGTTCCTACTCAACAACAACAACAACAAGTTCCTGCTCAAAAACAACAACAACAAGTTCCTACTCAACAACAGCAACAAGAAGTTCCTGCTCAACAACAACAACAACAACAAGTGCCTGCTCCACAACAGCAAAATGTTCCTATTCCACAAGTACAGGTTCAAATTCCTGTTAATGAACCAGTTCAAGAAGAGATGGCTCATGATAATGACCAAGATTTGGGTATAAATATGAAGGATTTTGATCATGATGCTATGAACTCACCGATTCATGAGGCTGAAGGCAATGTTGAAGATACGAGTTCCGATGATACTGTCTTACCTGATTCTGAGGCTACTGAGTCTGATTCGTCTAGAGACTTTAGCTCATATCATTATGAGAGTTTGGCTAAGATACCGTTGGAAAATGAAGGAAAACGCATTAAATCTAAAGCCAGAAAGCCGAGGCGTAAGTCTGTTCGGAATCCTCCTTCTGGATCAGTACTTGGCAAAAGAACTTTGCTTGATGAAAGTTCTGATTCGGATAGTGATTTTATTCCAGTTCCTAAAGCTCGGAAGCTTATGTCTGCTTCTGTTGCTGCTGCTCAATCATCTTAGGGAGTTGAGGATGCTACTTTTATTTCATCTCTACTGGTTACACCTCCTCCTTCTAGGCATCAATCTCCGATGCTTTCTCCAAATGTTCCTACTTCATCCGATGCTGGTCCTTCAAAGTCGTCTGATTCTGAAAGAATTACATTCCTTGAATCCCTGGTGCTAGCATTACAGACTCAGGTGGATACTCTTGTGTCTGTTGATTCTCAGAGACAATTGGTCCTTCAAACTCAAGCACAACAGATTGCTGACATGCAGTTATTGGTGTCTACAATTGTTAAGCGTCTTGACGCTCAGGGGGAGTTAAGGATACCTGATACGTGTCATACTCAATCAATTCAACGAAAGGATGATGAAGACATTGATCCTCGTGGTAATGTTGAGGGTGATCGTCAATACGCTGACGTGAATCCTATATCAAGAGTTCAGGGGGAGTCGACATCACAATCTATTGAAGAAACCACTACTCATGATTCTGGAGTGAATGAAGAATTACTATTATTGGAATTCTATCAAGACTATGAAGAAGACGAAGCTGAGAAGTTAGAGTGTCTAGATGATATTAACGAATTATTTGATGATGTTGAAGAGAATATATCTGATAATGAAGTAGAAGAAGGAGAGATTGTAGAGATTGAGGTAGAAAAGAGTAAATCTAAGATTACATTTGAAGGAAGTGATGGTCTGAACGTTCCGTATAACTTCAACCAAGATGATGTTATTCCTGAGTTTTCCTATGATGGAGTAACAGATTCTATGGACTCTGTTAAAGATATCACTACACCTGATGATACTGCTCAATCCAAGATAGATTCTGATGTTGATACTACTCGTACTATGTCTCCTAAGTTGACTGAAGAACCTGTGATGTATAGAGATACAGGTATGACTAGAGAACAGTGGAGAGAAGTGGTGAACAGTTGGATGAAACTACTACCAAAGTCACCTGTACAACCTGCTCAAAAAGATAGATATGTGAATAAAGAGAGGTGTATCGAAAAGATCATAAGTTGGTTCTATGATAATGAGACAAAGTTGTTTGCTCTTAAAAGATCTGATGGTGTTCAGTACCTAAAGCCTAGGATCAAGTACTCAATACCTTGCCAAGGTGTGAAATGAATGGTCTGGATACTAAACCATTGATTAATAGATCAAATTGTGGATTAGCCGATGTGATTACCAATTTGATAAAGAGAGAAGGTGGATTAGGGAAGTATGAAAGGTTAAAACCCCAGAAGGGTAAAAGAGTGAAGCTTGTAGATCAAAAGACTAAGAAAGTGACTTGGAAGTACAAGTTCAAGCCGGTACGTGGTGTACAGAAGATACCATTGAAGAAAATTCCACAAGATTTTCTGGGTAATATGAAATGGTGGTATATAGATGTGAATACTGGTGAAGCTAGGATTGATGATAAGGATAATAAGGTCATTGTTAGTTTCTATGATGCAATGAATCTTATTAATTTCTCAAAGAAAGATCAGAGAACATTAAAAAAGAATGAGATCATGTTTACTGATGAATGGAAAGAACAAGGATTGCAGTACAAAACAGTGTTAGAGATTTGTAGAAGATATGGAGTGCATGCAGGCAGCAGATTACCAGATAAATGGATGAGCTCATCATGAAGACTGAAGACAGAAGATCAAGCTATTGTCAAGGGGGAGTCTGTTAGGACATAGATTGTATGACAAAAGCTTTGTAATAGTTTAGATCTTATTATCTTTATGTTTTTATGTAAATGTTTAGTTTTTGTCTAAATATTTGTACAAGTTCTGCTAGAGGCGAACTTATCTATCAGAGGCGAACTTGTTAAGTTCGCCTAAGCATCTTTGAAGCGAACTTGTTAAGTTCGCCTGGTGCAGAACATGTGTCTATAAATAGAGTTACAGAGTCTGTTTAGAATAGACAAGTGAGACTGATCGAACAAGAATTCTGTGAACTCTGTGTTTGTGAATATAAAGAGAAAGTTTTATTTACATGATGTGTTTACTTGTCAATTAGTATACATTCGTTAACACAAAGGATTCCGCACTCCATGTTATCAAGACGTCTTATCATGAGATTGATCTGAGATTTGTAATGAGGACCTACATAAACCCAACCTCAAAGCCCTCATATAAAGTCACAACACTCTGATGAGAATATCAAAAGTGATAGCCACATTTCTAGGGAAACTTCCTTGGAAGGTTCTCTATTAGGATCAGGACTACATCCCGAGTCCATAGAAATTCCCACTTCTGATCACATACATTCTATTTCTCAGAACTTAAGTACAATGGCTCCTGTTCAAGATGATGTATCTTCTCCAACTACCACTATCTCGAAGATACTGATTGACTTGGCTGCCAAAGTACCCAGCCCATGTTCTTCACCCTTGAAGGTTCAATCTAGGAGTGATGATTGAGTGAATATGGAAGGGGCTGCCACTACTGCTGGTCCATCAATTGGCCAACAGGACAGTGGTAACATTACTAAGTCCCCAACCACGACAACTCATAGTGAAGATGTTTCTTAGGAAACTATCTTCACTAAGAGAAATCCTAGGCGCCAAGAAAACCAGGGTGATGGGGATGCGGAGGCTAGGCCAAAGGCCGCATCTAGTTCCAAGAATTCCACAACTGTAGATGAGGACAGTTTGAAACAACAAAACATGGAATTGACGGCTAGGGTAGCTCTGCTAGAGGATGAAGTGTCTCAATTGAGCCATCAAGTATCTATGCTTGAGTCCCACAAACGTACCACTTCAGTTTCTTCCTCCCGTGTGTCAAGGAGCACTCAAATAGATCCAATTCTTTCAATGATGCAACCAAAAAGGGGGAGGAAAGCTTTCAAGATGATTCTACCTCTGATGATAGCCTTAAAGGATGGCTAAGAGAAGAAGAATACTTCCAAAGAACAATTTTTAAGCCTTCTTTTATCCAAGTACAAGAGATTGTGTGGGAAGATTCCAGAGATGAAGAAGAAGAATTCTCTGAGGAGATGAAGATGGTTTCTAGGGAAGAAGAAGAACTTTTCCCTGAGGAGATGGAGATAGAGAGGGAAGAAGAGGAAGTATTCCCAGAGTTTGAGGAGCTTGAAGCTGCTGTCAACCTCTCCAGGCGTGTCATATCCCCACAACACTCCCTAACAGAAGAAAATCTTGAGTTTGACTCAATTCTAGCATGGGGGTATGATGGAAAGTTTGAAAGATTCTAGATACGATATAAGTTCTTGGGTCTAGTAGAACTTAAGTTGGACAACCTAAACGTATTTGAAATGCTAGCCTTGCAAACTTTTGAGTGCATCAATCCATCTAGGGATCTCTCTGCCAGGCTTGCTGTTGACCGTTTCCATGATTTAATGGAAGATAACATGCTTTGGTTTGAGAGATTTCACCAAAAATCTAAGCAGGTTGTCCACCACTACCTTGAGGAAGAAGAAGCAGAGTCCTCAAGTGTAGCCTAAAGAAGAGCAGGTCAAGGCATTGAGCTGATTGAAAGCAGAGTTTTGACTGAAGACCAAGTACTAAACCTAAGAAGATACTCATACAATGAACTGGTCAGAGGTCTTAAGATATATGGACGGTTGAACACAGAGCCCATTGGGATAAAATTTCTTTCATGTGATGGATCATCTGTTGAATTCAACAACATTCAGGAAGTCCTAATGATGAATCCAAATTTTATCTTCAAAGTATTCCAACTGAGATCTCAAAAATTCTCAGTAGATTCCCTAAGAAGTCAGGAGATGATGCCTCTAATTAAGTCTTATCTGATAGAGGGAGGATAGATAGTAGTGGAAGAATCATCAAGCTCATCTGAATCAGCTTCCTCTCCTCAAGATGACCTTGGCACAAGACTAAAAATTATAAAGGCGTGTTTTGAGTCTGAATTTGCTAAAGTTGAAGATGATCCTCCCTTGTCCATTCCACAAATTGCCAATCAAGCTTATACAGAGGCTTTAGTAGTAACTTCCTAAAATTCTATTGTTGTCAATGAAGAAGATGCTGAGGCACCCACACAGGAAAAAGGAAAAAGGATTATGACTGCAGAAGATGAGAGGAAAATAGAGGAAGAGAAGAAAGAAGAAGGAGAGAGAGGGAAGAAGAAGAAAGATGAAACATATAAGGAAGGGTCAAGAAAGAAAGACTGTTATGCTCTTAAGATAGCTGCAGATCAACAAGATTGTGAGATCCCTAGACTCAACAAAGATCCAAGTTCCTGTAGCCTCTCAGATTGATGAAGATGCAGCTTTGGCACTCAGGCTACAGGAACAATTTAATAAGGAAGAGGAACAAAGGGAGAAACAGAAGGTAAAAGACGCCAAATTCATAATCAAGGATTCCCAACTGGCCAAAGAAATGAGAGAGGAATGGATTGCAGCCTTAACTGATCAAGGTGAGGATGGAGACTACCTTGAGAAGTTGTCAAATAAAGAGCTCTATAGAGCATACATGGGCCAAGAAGGAGAACTGGCCAGAAAAAGGAGGGATGAAGAGGAGGAGAAGGCCAGAGAAAAATCAAGAAAAGAAATTGCTTTAGATAAAAGAACACATGAAGAAAGAAAGGACATGTTTGATTTTATCAAAGCAAGAGGAGAGAGTGGAAAGAGGCTAGGTCCCATGATCTTCATAAACCTCCAAGCTCTTTTCAGATAAGTTAAAAATGAAGAAGAGGACAAACTTAAGAAGACTAATCTAATCAAGAGGGGCAGCGAAACTGAAGAAGAAAAGAAAAGAAAGAAGCCCAAAATTGAATCCTTGGTCCATCCTCCTTCTATCTTACATGTGCCCTCTTCAAGAATTTCCTCCACCACTCCCAAAGTGTCCAAAGCTTCTCACCAAGCTCCCTCACAATAGCATCCCCCTCAAAAGAAACCAAAGCCTCCTACCAGCCCTACTGACTCAAGAAAGATTATGAACTAGTTGTACAGTGATCAAGATGGGTGGTTTGAAGTCTACAGAGGAGAAAAGGAAATGAAGAGATCAACTTACACGTGTGTTGATGAGGAGAAAAGGAAATGAAGAGATCAACTTACAAGTCTGTTGATGAGGTGATACAATTTCCAGATGATGATTCTAAAAGAGCTCTACAATTAGGTGAAGAAGAAGAACCAGACAATGATAGTGGGAGGCATCTCTTACTAGTGATAAAGCATCATTTTATTCCTAGCAAGGATGTTGTCATTGATGCAAAACCTCTCCAATCCCACTATCCTCTTGTCCTTTTGTCCTATAATGTAGTTACTGATGAGTACACAATAACATATGTCAAAGGATGTAAGATTAGGGGTTCTAAAAAGGCTATCCTAAAGATTCCAAGAAAGGACATCAAAACCTTATCTGAAATTCCTCTTGACAATCCTAGCACGGATCCAAGGGATATGAGACTGTTAGGATCATCATTCAAATGCAGAAGCTCTATGAACAGAGGTAGAAGAAATTTGTTAGAATCAGTCTCGGGGGAGTTCATTTTGCTGCGGACATTTCATTTTTTGTGACTGGTGGCTACAAAATCTTCTACGTCTTATTGCTGCGGACACTTCATTTTTGCCATAGACAGATGCTGTTGTTGATGATGGTCTATGCTGCTGATGGTTGTTTTTGCTGCTGATCAACAACTTTACTACTGATAGTCCATTATCTGTTGAAGTCCAATGTTACTGCTGATAGGCTTATCAGCAGCATCTAACACTTATGATAATGAAGGGCATATCTTCAGCAGCATTGACTTTGTTACTGACAGTCCTTTCTGCCACAGCTGACAGTACTATCTATAGAAGCAATGTTATTGATGCAGAAGACAACGTTCTCACAACTGAGCAGACCTGCAGAGATATCAGAGCATGTTTCAACGTTTGTCTTTTGTTTGCAGTTGTCTTTTTGTTTGTATCCAATAGTAGCATACAATCTTGTCTGTAAAAGATCAATAACTTGTGTTTGATCTTATCCTTAGAATCAAGGGTTTGTCTTGATTCTAAGTTCCTATTTATGTATTATTTCTCTTCATTGTAAAGTGTGCTTTTAGAGCTTTCTCTGTAACTTGTAAGCTTTGAAGAGTGAAACACAATTTGCATTTATCAGTATTCTCTTTATTGTTACTTGTTGCATTTCATAGTTGTTATTGTTTCCGCCAATATTAACTAAAACAAAACCATCTTGTAATCTATCGATCCTACACTCTCTTAGCCGACTGTCTTAAGTGTGTGCTGACTCTCTCGGGTTGACTCTCAGCATGAGTTTTCCTTGTTTTCCAAGGAGAGGTACCGACTCTCTCTTGGTCCAGCCGACTCTTTGAGCCGACTCTCTCAGTTTTTCTCTGAAACACAATTTCAAAAAAAAAAAGTATTTTGGAGAAATATTCTTGGTTGAATTTTTTAGTGGATATTGCGAAGAACAGGAGGCTTATTATCCAAAAACTTGGAAACAACTTTTTGGAATTTTTGTGTTTTCGGCAATATCAGATCGGGAGCTGATTAGTGTATTCAAAGAACGACCTTTTATCATCTTCTGAGTTGTTGAAGATCGGGCTGCCATACGGGGGAGCTCATCCATGTTTAAAATGATCGGGATCATATGATTTAACATTAGTCAATTAGGTTTGAATTCTCATCATAGTCCTAAATGGAAGGGTTTTCACAATGAACGAGAACCGAATTGAAGACTGTTGGATTATGTGATTATCATACCGAGCCTTATCTAACTGAGTCAAATATATTAGTGATGAAGCTGGTTATTTGGAGTTATTTGTTGGAAGTTTGAACCTTATCTTAGCCTATTACAATGGTTGTTAATGAAGAGATACAGAGCTTTGACTGAAGAATATATAGGGGAGCTACATTTCCAGGGGAGAACGACAATGAAAGATTTTGGGTTATCGGTGGATTCATGAAGATACGAGACAACGTCAGATATAGACCCCCTCAAAAAATCAAAATTTTTTCGGGGGAGAGGGAAGGAGAAAGGAGAGAGAAAGGAAGAGGAAACGGATTATCAGCTGTTGAGAAGACGTTTGACGATCTTTGGATATCATTGATAACGTCATTCACAGGGGGAGATTGTTGGGACTAGTTTGAGAATGACGTTTATCAATTCAAGCGATCACGAGAAGTTTAGGTTCACGTAAGAAATTTGGTCTAAGAGTCGCTAGCAACACTCTGAGAGTCGCTAGGCTGGTATTAACCGACTTTCTAAGAGTCACTAGGCCGACATCAGCAGACTCTCTGAGAGTCGCTAGGTCGGTGTCAGCCGGATCTCTGTGAGAGTCGACAATCTGCACGACCGACTCTCTCAGCTCTCCTATAAATAGCTGACCAATTTCAAAGTTTTGAGACTCTCCTTTACACATTTTCTCATTGTAATTTCATTTTTCGTAGCTTGGTAGAGAGGTTTCGATTTGTGTTTGTTCCACCACCACGAGGGAGCTCACCCATGGTGGATGGAGGTGATAGCTCATTGTAATCATTCCAGGAGCATATTGTAATCATCATTATGGAATATAATCAGATTTGTGTGTGTTTTTTTTTATCATCAATAACAGCTGATATATACCTAATTTGTTGATCAGATCTTGACTAGAATCATCATAGCACAGGATCCACCCTCGCACGGGACTTCCCAACCATGAACTTCCCCATTACGTTCTTAAACTTGATAAAGCTCTTTATGGGCTGCATCAGACCCATAGAGCCTGGTATGACACCCTCTCAATCTTTCTTTTCCCAAACAATTTTTGAAGAGGGTCCATAGATAAAACCTTATTCTTCAAAAAAGTAGGAGGAGATATATTGCTGGTGTAAATATATGTGGATGACATGATCTTTGGGTCTACTAATATAAATATTTGTCATGATTTTGAAAAACTAATGCAGTCCAAGTTTGAAACGAGCTATATGGGTGTAACAACCCTAAAATAAGAGCCAAATAAATACATTGTGATTATACAATTGAACTAGGCCCATTGGACTCGGCCCAACAGTAGATAATCAGACACGACCCAACTAAAGGTCCAACATGCGAACCGAATCCAAAACAAACTACTAATCATTGTTTGACGGATCATTTCACGATTCGATATAACTTATAATAATTACGAACTAAACTGTTTACACAGAAAAGTGTTAGAACGATTAACGCGCTCGTACAGGTTATTACCGGTTATCTAAAAGCGATAACATATTTAGACGTCAAATCTGAAATGAATAATATTAAAAAATACTAGTATTTAATCTGAGCGACAGTTTAGGAGTTTATGAGAGAAATGCAACGTTGGATGCTGGACTGCGATAAATACCGGTATAGACATCAGCGGGTTATGCAAAAACCGGTATAACTAAATAATATAAACAGGTATTTATTCTATACCTATAGTATTAAACTATTAATATTATTATTATTTAAGAATTAATAACTACTTAAGGAACGTGAATCGTTTTACCCGGAGCGGACGCGTGTGTGTACGCGGTGGAAGAGCGATACCGACTATTTTAGAAATAGCATGACAAAATATATAATTATATAGTTTTTATAGTTAATAATACTAGTTTTAATAAATATTAGAAACTATTGGATTACAGATCGTTAGTTTGAGCAAGCGCGTTTGGCACGCGCGGTGTCAACGCATACGGGCTTGGACAACAGCCGAGACGAAAATCTTACAAAATAAATGTTTAAATTATATTTACTACCACGTCTTGTTATTATAAGAATTATAAAATAAAAATTCGGGTTTAAATAACAAGACGGAAACTTAAGAGGACACGCGTTATGTCAATAAACAATCCAATATATATTGTTTTTTAGACTACCTTTATTTATATATTAATAATATTTATATTTATTATTTATGTTTATCTCATGTAATACAACACCTCGAAAATTCCCTAAGAAAATGAAGCATTAAACTTCCAAAGTTGAAGTTATAATATAGAAATAATCAAAATCCAAGGACTAAAATTGAAAATTCTAAAAATCAAAGGGGCAGCGGACCGCTATCCAAGACCTTAGCGGTCCGCTATGTGGTCATGAAGGCAGTAATGATGATCTACCATGTGCGAGCTCGATTGGTACCTGCTTTGATTTCAGAGTTTTTATAAAACACAGCGGAAGTCTTTTCACAAGGATCGTTTCATCATTTCGTTCAACCTCAAGGGTTGTATTGTAAATATCAAGACTCAGTTGAAAAACAAAAGTCTCGTATTTATTTCATAAACATAGGGATTTAAATACCCTTTTCATTTGATTACAAAACAGAGTTTGAAACCAAATACATTTCTTGTCTCTTATGGACAACTTTCAAGCCACTTGAAATAGTAATATCCAAGGTTGATCAGTCCCTTGGTCCTATCTCCTTTTTCATCTTTTAGGATTTCCTATGCACGAGGCCTGAGAATCCAACGTGCAAGTTATCCTTTTTCATCATTCATTTATGTGTCAGATCTTATGTCTGCCCGTATCCCTTTTCTTTTCCATTTTATTCATTGCCTGAAAACATTTTGAAAATGAAACGTCAGCGCGAACGCCGGTGAATACAATTATCTTGACAGTAAAATCATTTGGCACAAACAAGTATTAATTTCATAATCATAACTTTATGTTCAATCTACACATTCAGCCGGCCCATGTCCTGACTGTATGCACCACTGTATACACTGGGGTCAAGCCTTCTAAAAATGGACAGGTCTACACCTCTGAATTTGTTATAAGATAAGCCCCAGCCACAATCCGAGACTCTCACCAGAGACCCGTGTATCCCTTGCAAGTTTTACGTATACCTATAGCCCGAATGCTTTGTTCGTAGAAGAACGTTGAGCATTATACTCTTAACCTTTATTTGGCCATTTTTGTAAATGTAAATTTTTGACACAACTTTTGGAATAAGCCTCTAAGTTGGAAATTATAGAGTCAACTTCCTAACTTGTTTTCTCTAGCGTTTTAGCACTCATACGAGCGTTTCCTTCTTAACTGAGCACTACAACGAGCGGGAGTTGGACAAGGATCGTCGAGAATAGCCGAGGGATCTCCTGGAACGAGTTTTAAGTGTGAAGATCGAATGCGGGTTGAAGAAAATGTTTGAATTCGTTAAACTGTTTATTGGCTTGATTTGGGTCCATGTCGGAACAATATGGCAGAGGATGTTTGTCCAACATCCGACTATGCACACGTCAGCCCTACACGTCAACACCTGATTGGGCCGTACCTCATATCACGGCTAGCGGACCATTATGAGGTGCATATCGGTTCGATATTATGACACGCGTCAAAAATCCAAGGCTGAGTCATAGGACTTGTGGCAGCACCACAAATTGCGGCTGAGTGGAGGTTGTCGGACCGTTATGGATTGATGTCGGTACGATAACCGACTCAACATTCAACTACGGACCGTTATGAAAAAGGATGTCGGTCCGATGTCTGACCTTATTTCAGTACGGTCCGATATGAAAAGAGATATATTTGTTTTGGGTAAAAATTAACAAGACTAATTTTGTTACCAAACTTAGGAAGTGAGGTAGCGTGCTTGTAAAATCAATGTAAATCAATATAAAAACGTAAAGAGTGACACGATTGATTAGAAGGAAAGCCCTTGATCGATCAGGATCTCCGACATAAAACCTCGGGAGGTGACAATCGACACTTGCCACGTTTCTTGAATAAATGGTAAAAAGATTACAAATGCGAGCGACAAATGATCGAGATCTAGGTGTTACAGAGCTTATTTGCGAGTATTCGATAATGCTAAGTGTTTGTGTGTGTTGCTAATCGATCAAGCCGCTGATTAAATACAGAAAATGATCCTAACAAACTTTCCGAGGATCCCGGAGCTTTACTCGGTCTTCAAATATGACCGTTATTGAGCTTCTCTCGCAAGTTTGATACGTTCTCTTTGACTTCTCGTCTGATTCTTCAGGGACAAAACGAGTCAACACGTTTTACCAGCGTATATAAAAGAAATAGAGGACAAATAGCCGTTAGTAGCATTAATATTCATGATCTTGGATTCCGGATCATGCATCATTCAGGATTCTGCTTGAGATTTAACCCATAACAATATCGGACCGATATCTAACCAGTTTCCAGAATTTTCATTTTTAACCCTAGACTTTGGTATTTTAGATACACAGGTCCTTTAAGGTTCTAACTTTGGGATTTCTTGGACATTTTTGTGGTAGGTGTTACATCCTCCCCACTTTTTATAATCTCGTCTCCGATATTTTTCGAACATGTGAGGATATTTCTTTTTCATTTCTAACTCTAATTCCCGCGTATACTCAGGTCCATGTCTGGAGTTCCATTTCGCTTTCACAATCATCAATTTTTTTCTTTTTAGTTTCTTTTCCTGCCTGTCCTCGATTTGCAAAGGTTGATTCACAAATTTCAACTTTTCATCTACCTCTACATCGTGTAAGGGTATTACCAGAGATTCATCTGCCAAACACTTGCGCAGATTTGACACATGGAATACATCATGTACTACATTCATTTCTTCTAGTAATTTTAGTTGATAGGCCACAGACCCAACTCTTTTCAAGATTTTGAATGGTCCTATGAATCCAGTAGTTAATTTTCCTTTCTTTCCAAATCTTACTTCGCCTTTCCAGGGTGAAACTTTTCAATAGAACGTTATCACCGACGTTGAATTCTAACGTCTTTCGTCGTCTGTCAGCATAACTCTTTTGACGTTCACAAGCCGCTTTCAATCTATCTTTTATCTGAATCACTTTCTCAGTCGTTTCCAGGACTATTTCAGGCCCAAATAACTAATTTTTCCCTATTTCAGACCAACATATCAGAGTTCGACATTTACGGCCGTATAAGGCTTCAAAAGGAGTGGCCTGTATACTCGTATGATAGCTATTGTTATAGGAGAATTTCATTAGAGGTAAGTGGTCATCCCAACTTCCTCCAAGATCAATAACACAAGACCTTAACATATCTTCTAGAGTTTGAATAGTTCTTTCGCTTTGTCCGTCCGTCTGAGGATGGTAGGCAGTGCTAAGATTCAATTTCATACCTAGGGCTTTTTGAAAGCTTTGCCAGAATCGAGAAGTAAATCTAGTATCTCTATCCGACACAATAGATAGTGGCACATCGTGTAAAGACACGATTTTATTAACATATAATTGTGCCAACTTATCCATGCAGAATGTTTCTTTCATGGGAAGAAAATGAGCAGACTTAGTAAATCTGTCAATGATAACCCATATAGTATCATTTCCTCGACTCGTTCGGGGAAATTTAGTAATGAAATCCATGGTTATCATCTCCCATTTCCAGACATGAACTTCAAGTTGCTGTAACAATCCAGACGTCTTTTGATGTTCAGCTTTAACTTGAGAACAGCTTAAGCATTTTGCAACATAGATGGCATATGTTTCGTCACTCCTATCCACCAATAATTGGTTTTTAGGTTTTTGTACATTTTATCGCTTCCAGTATGTGTAGGTCCCTCGGGTGTGGCGGATCGTCACATGCAAGTGTGTTCCTGAGTCGTACCGGGTGCGGAATGCCCGTGACTAGGTGGAGATTCTTACAACACAAATTAAACCGACAAGAGAATCACTTTAAACTTTCATCTATTATAAACACTTGAAGGTTACAGAGAGAAATACTGAGTATACAATGTCTGCGTATATGACTGCGTACTTGTCTACTGTCAACCTATCCTATTTATACACGATCTGTTCTCTGCGCACTAAGCAAGTGCGTAGGGCAAATTGCTCATGCGTACTTAGCAAGTACGCAAGGTATTCTTGCGTACTTGCTAAGTACGCAGGAACTAATTCCTGCGCACATACAAGTGCATAAAACACTTAGAGATTTCAGCAACTATCAACATTCATTAGTAAATACAACTCGATAACTAATACATACAAACACTTACAAACAAAGATAAATACATACAATGAAAGTACAAAACTAAGACTCTATCCAGAGTGTTTGTCACACGAAAGTGTTTCAACAGTATGCATCGTATACTTAGATTTATGAGCTTCTTCAAGAATCTCTACACGTACATTTCCGTAGATAGGAACCGAGATTCTCTTATTCATTCTAAGAATATTATCGTCACTTTTAACAAGTTGTTCAATCATGCCTCCCAAACCTTCTTTCTTGAGGTTTGGTTCTTGTAATACAAAATTTTGAGATTCCTTAATACGAGAAATAAGATCGATTTGAAGATCGAGTCTTAAAGCATGAACTCATTTAGGTTTCTCATGTTCTTTTCTACTGAACGCGTCAGCTACAACATTAGCTTTGCATTCATGATAATCGATTTCGCAATCGTAATCATTTAGGACTTCCATCAATCGCCTTTACCTCATATTCAGTTCTTTCTTACTGAATATATACTTCAGGCTTTTATGATCAGTGAATATGGTGAATTTAGGGTTGTTACATGTCACCCATTTTAGGATCTACGTACCTGTACCACATGTCACCGAGGATATCCTGAGATAACTTGCTCAGGGGAATCTTGGTTTCACATAGCACTGGCTTGTATACCAGTTTCTTTAAGCATTTCTTAGTCACAGGATGTCTATCATTCTTATCTTTGACTCACTTGGGCACTTAAGGCTTGAACACTTCAAACTTCCCAGATCTTGCTTCCCACTTTAGAACCTGCCACAAATCCATCGCCACAGCTTGATTTGAGTGACCCAGTAGCTCTCGGTTTGCTAGGTTCACGATGTCGTATTTTGGTAAGGAATTGAACGCTTCACTGGTTGGTTTCAAGTATTGAACCCCCCCAGATCATTTGATTGAGAACAACTGCTTATCTTCCTCGAACCTTACAGCTAAGATCATCCCCGTTGCTCCTTGTTTGTCTATGATAGACGTCTTTTGCCAAACAGGAGCCGAATCATTTGATGAACTAGCAGGCATATCTTTATCTTTCTGTGCCTCTAGATCCACAGGTGTAGGGTCGGCCTGGGAGGCTTCAGTCGATGCTTCAACATTACTAGCAGACTCGACTGAAACTGTGTCGAGCTGAGATTCAAAGGATGGAACATCGAAGATCTTTCCATCTTCGAACTCATACTCTCCTTCCCCGTGACCCTTGGGAACTTCAAAAACTACATCATCATCTTCATCCCAATCATCACCAGAGTCGATCTCTCCTTCTTCAAGATTGTAGAGAGCCTCGATCTGTGCTTCCTTGGAATAGTCAGGCTCTAAGTATAAGATCTCATCGTCAGATAGATCCTTTAGAACATCAGCCGCTGACTTTCCTTTATCACCACCAGAAGTATCACCACCTTCTTGATGAGTAGACTCCCCCTCAGCCATTGGAATAGAAGAAATGGGCACGATTGCCAAAGCTTGATGCTCACTTCCACTAGGACCGACTTCGGGATCCTTGTCTTTGTCATCATCCTTCGTCAAATCAATAGGATGACAAGGCTCATCACCGGTAGGTTTAGATGTCTTCTCCTTCTCTTTCTCTTTATCTTTCTCCCCTGAGCATCTAGCTTCTTGGTCAGATCAGCAATTAATTTGACCATCATGTCATGATCTTTTCACTGCAGATCAAACTGAAGCTCAAGAGATGACCTGTGTCCCAGAATCATAGTGTTTGTCTTGTTCAGTAGCTCGTTCTGGGCCATTACATTAGCTAGTCTCTCTTCAGTCCTTGTCCTTTGGCTTTTTAGAATTGTAACTTCGTCCACCAATGAATTTATCTGAGCCTGTTGGGCATCAGATTCCTCCTTTGATTTCCGAACAGTTTCCAGTAGAGCAGCCACTTGGTTTTCCAGAGTTTCTATCCTTCCATCATTAGGATCAGGATTCCTGGACGAAGACGCTTCGGCATTATGAAGTGGGGATGAGAAGATAGTATCGAAGTCAAAACCCTGAGTAAACTCGCCATAGTTGTAGGGTTGACTGATCGGTTCAATGGTGGTTGTAGGGATTGTGGATGTGATGATGGTTGTAGGAGTGATGGAAGGTGTGATGGTAACGGACTCTGTAAGAACAGGAGTAGTCACCATCACAAGGACAGGTGATACAAGGAGTGTCACTATCACAGGAACCTCCTCTGTGATAGAAGTGACCACCACATCAGTTTATACCTGTGGCCTTCTCCGCTGTCGCCGGTATAGTTGCTCTGAAGGTGGGGTAGATGTTGAATCAGTACTTGCAGCTGATACTTGTACTTGCTGCTGAGCACTATCCTCTACCTCACTAGGAATAGCATGTTGCTGCCTATCCCCCCTATGTTTGTTTACACTTTCACATCTTTGCCTTTGAATAGCAGCGTCAGAGTCAGAATCTTGCTCTTATTCACTGCTTGTTGACTGTCGCTTTCTCTTCGAAGATGACTCAGGAAGGGTCACCTTCGTCGTTCTTCTCGGGTGTGCCTGTGATGGTGCATCATCAGAATTAGAGGAATCAGACTTTGTAGCTTCGGAGTCGAATCCTTCAGCATCATCATGAACTGCTTCTTTGTCTCCACTTTCAGACGATTCATACACACTTTCAACTTCCTCCTCTTCTTGTTGTTCATCCGAATGTTCACTTAGTTCTGGCTACGAGTCGTGGCTAAACCATCTCCAGTCAGCCGGTGCCATATACACTTCGTTTATCAGGTGGCCAAAGAGTGTTGTGTGGTCAGGGGTAGGTTCTACACTGCCTGGCTTTAAGAATTGTGCAAACATCCTCTTGTCCACCCGCTTGACTTGCAATCTCTCCCCAGTAGCAGGTAGGTTTGGCAACGCATCATCAATCAGTAGTTGCACAAACCTTGGGTATAACAGGAACCTAAACCTCTCAGCTGTATTTATCTGATAAATTTATGGGTTTAAAGATGTATCTTGAGAACTTGTAGCCCCTGTTGAGAGATAAGCCAACCATGGCTGCAGCAAGATTATGACCCATTGCATCTTTCCCTGCCTTTCTTGAAGAGATGCAAATGATCATCACATGGGCAAAATATCTCCATTGATAGAGCACCCACATTTTCTTGTATGAAGCATAATCTCTTGCACCGACGTATCCCATATGCTGCCTCCAACATCCATCCACAAAGTAGTCAGGATAAGCTGTTGGGTCGGTGGAGAGATCTCGGAATTGCAAGACCCGTCTAATGGTGTCCTCAGAAAAGGCGATGTCATGACCCGCCACGGTAGCTCATATAACGTTAGGGTTTACCGTGCAGTCATATTCCGTGGTCTCCCAGAACTGCTCCAGATACGGTCTTGATACTATCGGGTCTGCTGAAATAGCATAGCTGATTCTTGAACTGTTCAAGAAGTCAACTATCTCTTGGTATTGTAGTGCAGCACCCTTCCATTCTGGTTCAGTATGTGCTAGGAGGTTGAACTCACTTGTAAACGCACGAGCCATAAGTACAAAACACACTGAAAAACATAATAAGAACAAGAAGATTCATTGGAATTGAATACACATGACTAAGTATAGCAGTTACTCATTGAACTGAAATTTCAGACTTAGAAAATTTTCACAAGTGTTAGTCCTGCGTACTTAGCAAGTATGCAGGAATTTGTTCTTGCGTACTTAACAAGTACGCATGAATTACTTCTTGCGTACTTGTTAAGTGCGCAAGAATTGCACTTGTTCAAATTTTTAGAAATCCAATTTTTTCAACTGATGAAGATCGATGATGTGGATTAGGTCACTATAAGGTCGAAATCAGTGATCAAGACCCATGGAACCAATATCAACACCAAACAGCCGCTACATTAGTCATATGTTGACCTAAATGACTACTTAGAAGAACGACGGTCAATCGAGGGGTCAAGGTCAAAATCAAGAATCAAGAAGGACGATTAAGTACAGATTAAGGTTCGATTGATGATTTTAAACATGTTTTAATCTTAATGTGTTACCAAATCGACTAATAAACGTTCAAAATGAAGATTCAAACCCTAGAAATTTCAAAATATTTAATCGGTCCTTAATTCTCTATTTAGTGGATGAACTGCCTTTAGATTCTCACCAAATGATGTTAAGACGATGATGATACTAGAAACGGGACGAAAAACCGGTTATAAACACACGAAATTTTCTGAGTAGAAGGAGCAGAGGGAATACAATGGTCAAAAATGATTTGAATGAGATAAAATTGTGAAATTTTTCTAAGTCCTGTATATATACCCAACACAAAATGGTCTTGCGTACTTACTAAGTGCGCAGGACTTAACTCCTGCGTACTTACTAAGTACGCATGACTTAAGTCTTGCGTACTTGTTAAGTACACAGGGTTTACCTCATGCGCACTTATCAAGTACGCAGAGCCCTTGTGTGCTCAAACTTTCAACTCAAATTATGAACATTTCAAGTCAAATAACGAACAAGATAAAAACAGTCAATCAAGAGGATTCAAAATCAATTCAGGAAGGTTAAACACAAATATTTTTGGCTTTTCTGATTAAACATGAACTGTACACAAACTTAAAATCTTTTTGATCATTTCTAGATAGAATTATACACATATTCACACAAACTATTTTTGATCAAAGACACGAGCAGAGGATCATATCAGGCTAACCTATAGCAAAAACGATACAATATAAACATCAAAGAATATGGGATCATGTCATGGATTACTATTTATTCATACGTAATAAGCACATAAACTAGTAATTCAAGTTGACAATATTATAAGATTTGAAACTATAAGCATCTTTGTATCACGTTCTTGTGTGTTAAGGTATTAATTATAAGATATTGTAGAAACAAAGATTGATGGCTACAAAATTCTCTAAGTACAAATGCTGCTGATCTAAGAGTTTGCTGCTGACCAACAAACTGCTGCGGACAAGCTTATCTGCTGCGGATAGCCTTATCTGCTGAAGACCAAAGTTGCTGCGGATAGGCTTCTCAGCAGCATCAACACTTGATGATGCTGACAGGCAAATCATCAGCAGCTTTGGATGGTCACATCTTGCTGTCGATCCTCATCTTTGCTGCTGACAGCCGTGTGCCTTGAAGACAAATCGTTGCAGCTGACTATCCATGCCAAGCGTCACTAACAACTTTCTGCAAAAGCCACTAACACACTCAAAGCAGAAGGAACCTCAATGGCACAACCAATGACGGACAACAATGCTCTTCTCTAAGCATGCAAGTAATAATGCACAAAGAAGACGCTTCAATAAAGTTAACTAGTTTTAGACTAAACGTGTAATAGTTAGCTATATACAACAGAACAACGGTCTGTGTTAGATCTGATCCTTAGAATCAAGGGTCTGTCTTGATTCTAAGTGAGTATAAATACTGTGTAAACACTTCATTGTATGTGTGCTTTTTGATTGAGTTTCACTTGTAATCGTTTATTTGCAAAAGCTTAATACAACAGTGTTCTTAAAGGTATTCTTTCTGTTTACTCGATTATACTTGTGTAGTTGTTATTGTTTCCGCCAATTTCAACTTAGAACAAAACCATCTTGTACTTTCACGATCCTACAAGTGGTATCAGAGCTTTGGCTTAGATTAAACAAACTCACACTTGTTTAATCACTTCTGGTTCTATTCTAAACTCTCTCTTTCATCAAGTCACCACAAAAACAAAGATGGCATAGAGCAATGGATTTGAAGACATCGGCAGCATCAACCGACCACCAAGATTGGTATCTGGGGAAGACGACGACATGTGGAAGAATCGCATGGAAAGCTTTTTTCTGTTATCAGGAGTACGGAATGTGGTAATCCATCAGGGATGGACCCTACACTCCCATGGTGGCCTCTACTGACTCTGGAGGACCACCAGTTCCAAAGGAGCCCTCCAAGTACTCAGAAGAGGGCATAAAGAAAATGGAGGTGGACTTCAAGGAACTAGGAGCTATCCAAATGTGCCTTCCAAATGAAGTTTTTCATAACTTCAGAAGTTACAAAACTACTAAAGAGCTCTGGGAGGCTCTTGAGAAGATGTTTGCTGGCTCTGAGGAAGTCAAAGAAAACAGAAGAGACATCCTGAAGAAGCAGTATAAAAACTTCATCTGTAAGGAAGGTGAGTCTCTAACTATTTTATACAACAGATTTACCTATCTTGTAGGTGAGTTGCAGTGCTCAAAGGTGAAGCTAGAGAATGAAGATATTCTTAGAAAGTTCATCAGGTCTCTAACAAGCTGCTGGACACTTTACACAATATCAATCAGAAGAACTTAGAATCTGAAGACTCTCCAGATGACTGAGCTCTTTGGAATGCTAAAATCCTATGAGCTAGAGATGATTCAGGCAAAAGAAAGAAGCTCAAGCTACCAAACAGCCTCAACATCCACCACCTCCTCTGCCCTCCATTCTGAGCACTCAGGTCCTAGTTCAAGCAACTATTATCCTCCCATCATCACTCATGCTCAAATTCCAACCTCTCAAACAAACACATCTCCATTCCTCCTAGAAGCCCCTCCTCAAACCTCAACCTCTGCTGCTTTTGTTTCTGAAAACTCAAGCAACATGTCCTTTATCAAGGAGGATCTGGAATGCTTCCATCCAGATGACTTAGAAGAAATGGACATACAACACTCGTATGCCATGTTATCTATAAGAGTAAAAAGGTTCTACTCTAGAACTGGAAGACCCATTCCAAGTAATAACTCCAACACCAGAGTTGGCTTGGATAAAAGCAAACTAAGATTGTAACCAACTGGTTCATTTTGCTAGAGAATGCAAGGCACCTAGGGCAAACCCAGCAGCTCACCAAGCCCAACCAAGACAACAACAGCAGCAAGCTACTCCTCCAGCTCAAACTGCAGCTTGTGCAGCTGTTGGAACATCTGACTTTGACTGGAGCTTCCAGTATGAAGATCTGCCTGCTAACAACCAATCTCTTATGGCAGACACAACTGAGATACCGCCTCAGGTATATGAACATCTCTGTTCCCAAGCTTGTATTAATAAGGTGTTAGGCTACAGATAGCACAATCAAAACCTTATAGATCAAAATGAAGAGTTTCATCAAATGAAATCTGAATTCACAAAAGTAGAAAACAATTATAAAGAAAAAATTAACTGCCTAAAGAAAGAGATTTCATCACTAAAACATGAACAAACCAATTTTGAAACTCAGATTGATGATCTACTGGCCAGATTAAAAGCTACCAGAGCAGAATTGGCAGAACAGAAAGTTCATGTTGACAAATATGAATTTGCATCCAAAAAGCTGTAAAGACTTTTGGATGCTCAAATTCATGAAAAGGTAAAAACTGGTCTGGGGTATCATGCTGAACAATATCAAGTCGTTGCACCTCCTGCTGACTACGTTACCATCCATGAACCAAGCTTCAATCTCTCAAATCTTGAAAAGGCCAACCGAGATGTTGATCCTTCAAGACATGAACCACTGGTGCAAGAATACACTACCTCGTCAGAATCTGAGTCAACTTGCTCAGAGTCTAATAAAACTGAGGAGGTCTCATCACCAGTACAAGTACCAGAACCGCCTGTTCTTGAAGTCATTCAAACAAGTACTCATGTTCCTTTACCAGCTACTTCGGTTCCTATGCCTTTCAACCAAATCAAAATTAGTTATCCTCCAGAAGGAAGAAGCTTAATGTTGAAAAGGGGTAGTCTTCAACCTCAAAGCCTCAGAGAAAGGTGTTTGACATATGTCATGCGCCTGGAGAAAGAGTTCCACATGTTCAATAGACATTGGAAGAAGCCACCTTTGAGCACAACAAAGCTCAACCATGGAACTTTAAAGACCTATTCAAAAGAAAGGACTATGTTTACCTTTCAAGGGACAAACTAGCCAAATCATGCTTTGTCTGTGGAAAATACAACCACACTGCCAGCACCTGCTTCTACTACCTTCAGCAGCAAAGAAACCTCAAGCAACATGCTTTTGAGAAGACAAAGAAGAACAAACAGGTAAGAAGGTTTGAAGTCAAGAAAACTCAATTCAGAAACTCTCTTTCACCACCAAGGGAGCAGTTGTCAAAACCTCAACAATCTTGCATCATCAGTGGTGAATCAGACCACTTTGCTGCATATTGTAAGTTTAATTCTTTCAATCAGATTCTTCTTCCAACCCCAATTATACAAAATCCTATCAGTAAGGTGAAGAAGGATAGGCATACGTCTGTTCTTAAACCATCAGCAGCCAACAAAACTGCTGCTGATCGAGTAAAGCCCAAGCAACCAAAAGGAAAGCCTTCAGCAGCAACAAAGTCTGCAGCTGCTCAAGTAAAACCATCAGCAGCAACAAAATCTGCTGCTGATAAGTCAAAGTCCTCAGATGCAGCTTCTGCTGCTGAAAAGGCAAAGAGAGCTGGAAAACCACCAACTCAACAACGGAAGGCAAAGAAACCACCAAGAATCATCATTGGTTCAGTTGAATGCGTCTATCCTTTGTTGTAAATGTGTCTGTCCTTTGTTGTAATTAAAAGTTATAAGTCAGCAGCATTCTTTTTGGCTGTTGACAGGTCTGATCTTTAGCAGCAAAGATTTGCAGCTGACTGCTTTAAGTTATTAGCGGGAACAGGTTTCCTGCGGATTTCTTTAAGACTGTCAGCAGCAACATCCTTGCTGTGGATTATTAAATCCATCAGCAGTAGATAAGTTTGCTGCTGACAGACCTAACCTTCCACAGCAACCAAGGTTGCAGTGGACAGGTTTATTCATCCACAGCAACCAAGTTTCCGCTGATGGGTAAATTTAAGTCCAAATTAACTTTTAACCGCTGTAAAAATCAACGTTAGTCTTTACCATGACTTCCTCGGTGTATTACAGCTGTAACAGTAAAAGGTGAATTAGGTTGTACTGTACAAGTCATTTTTCTTTTTCCCCCTGCCATTATAAGAACAAATCAAATTTCCTTACCACCTCTTCACCTTAAATTTCACCCAAAACCCACATCACTTTCTCTCAAGTCCCCACCACATTCAAAGCCCTTCATATTTAAAACATTCAAAGCCTCCCATATTCTAACCTTCCTTCTAAGTCAAATAACAATGGCAGACATCAATAACCCGGATGATAAGCTCTCCCCATACCACAACCTTACAGCATATCTTACCTGTAGGTCCAGGTAACTCAACTACTGATCGAACTCGTAATATGACGTTGCTATAACACGAAGTGCGGAATCCTTCATGTTAACATTTGTATACTAACCGACAATTGAAACAACACGCGTAAATAAACTTCTCAGTTATATTCCAATTCACAATGGTTTACAGACTCAATCAGACAATTCTATCTCTCGGTTCTCTCTAATTTACGCTCTGTCTAATGACTTTGTAAACCTATATATAGAAAACTGTCCTGCTGTAAGCGAACATATTAAGTTCGCCTCAAACAGACTAAGCGAACTTAACAAGTTCACCTCAGTTAGACCTAGGCGAACTTATTAAGTTTGCCTCTGATAGACCAGGCGAACTTAACAAGTTCACCTCTAGGCTCACTTGTAAAACACTTAGTAACTTTAAACATTTACATAACAAAAACATAAAGACATAAAATCTAACTATTACAAGCTTTTGTCATTACAAATCTATGTCCTAACAGACTCCCCCTTGACAATAGCTTGATCTTCTGTCTTCAGTCTTTATCTTGAACTCTTCCAGTTATCCGGTAGTCTGCTGCCAGCATGCACTCCATATCTTCTGCATATCTCCAAAACTCTTTTGTACTGTAGACCTTGTTCTCTCCATTCATCAGTATACATGATCTCATTCTTTCGCAGTGTCCTCTGATCTTTCTTTGAAAATTAATAAGATTCATTGCGTCATAGAAACACACAATGACCTTATTATCTTTATCTTTAATCCTTGCTTCACCAGTATTAACATCAACATACCGCCATTTCATATTCCCAAGAAAGTCTTGAGGAATATTCTTTAATGGTATCTTGTGAATAGCACGCACTGGTTTATACTTGTATCTCCAGGTTACTTTCCCAGTCTTTGGATCTGTATTCTTCACTCTCTTTCCCTTCTGTGGTTTCAGTCGATCATACTTTCTTGAACTACCTTCTTTCTTTATTAGGTTTGCTATCACATCAGCCAAACCATTCTTCGATCTATTTATGAGTGGCTTTGAAGCTAGACCATTTATTTCACACCTCGGCAAGGTATTGAAATTGTTGATCCTCGGCTTTAAGTATTGAACACCGTCAGATCGTTTGATTGCAAATAATTTTTATTCACCATCATAGAACCAACTTATGATCCTTCCTACACACTGCTCTTTATTCACATATTTCTCTTTCTGAGCAGGTTGTGCTGGAGACTTGGGTAGCACCTTCATCTAACTGTTTACAACTTCTCTCCACTATTCTCGTGTCATCCCTGTATCTCTATACATCACAGGTTCTTCATTAATCTTCGGAGACTCAGTGTGAGTTGTTTTAGTTTCAGCACCTTTATTGGATTGACTTGACTCATCATCAGTATCCATCTTTGAATCAGATGTATCATCAGGCAGTGTGACGTCTTCAACAGAGTCAATAGAATCAGTTATTCCGTCATAAGAGAACTCAGGAATAACATCATCCTGGATGAAGTTATAAGGCACTGTAAGACCATCACAGCCTTCATAAGTAACACTATCTTTTTCTTTCTCTATTTCAATCTCTACTATTTCTCCTTCTTCTATCTCAGTATCTGACATATCATCTTCCATGTCATTGAATAAATCGTCAATGTCATCAAGACATTCAATCTTTTCAGCATCCTCTTCTTCTGAATCTTGAAAGAATTCTAATAACATAATTTCTTCGTCATTAGTACCAGTAGTATCATTGTTTCCTTCAAGTGATTGTGATGTTGACTCCCCCTGAACCTTTGATATAGGATTAGCGTCAGTGTATTGACGATCACCCTCAATATTTCCAGCAGGATCATTGTCTTCATCATCACGTCTTTGAATTGACTCTGTGTGATAAGTATCAGGTATCCTCAACTCCCCCTGAGCGTCAAGACGCTGAACGAGTTTGGAAACTAATGCTTGCATATCAGCAATCTGTTGAGCTTGAGTCTGAATCACCAGCTGCCGTTGTGAATCAGTAGACACAAGAGTGTTTACCTGTGTTTGTAAAGAAAGCACTTGAGATTCAAGGAAAGTAATCCTGTCAGAATCAGAAGGCTTTGACGGACTAGCTGTTGATTGTGGAATAGAAGGACTTGAAGTAGTAGAAATGACTGGAGGAACAGGAGTATGAACTGGAGATGGATCCTTAGATCTTGGAGGAGTAATTATCAAAGAAGCAACAAAATTAGCATCCTCGACTCCTTGAGAATATTTTGCAGCAGCAATTGACGCAGACATTAACTTTTGACGTGTAGGATCTGGATTAAAGTCACTATCAGTGTCAGAACTTTCATCGACCAAAGATCTTTTACCAAGTACTGATCCGGAAGGAGGATCCCGAACAGACTTTCGTCTTAGTCGTCTGGCTTGAGATTTAATGCATTTTCCAGCATTAGCCAGTGGAATAGCAGCCAACCGTTCATAATGACCTGAGGAAAAATCCCTAGATTCATCAGAATCAGTGTTGTCATCATCAGATGATATCGTATCACTTGAGCTGGAACTAGAATCAGCTTCTGTCACCACATTCCCTTCTGTTTCATGAATGGGCGAGTTCACAGCATCATCAACGAAATCATCCATATTCATTCCTAGATCGTGATCAAGGTCATGAACGACCTCTTCTTGAACTGATTCCTGAATAGGTATATCAACTGCAGCTTGTGGAATAGGAACTTGTTCAGGAATAGGAATTTATGGTTGTTCAGGAACTTGTACTTGTGCGGGTTGTTGTTGTTGTTGTGGTTGTTGTTGTTGTGGTTGCTGTTGTTGTTGTGATTGTTGCTGTTGTTGCACATTAATGCCTTGAGCTTGAACAAGTTCATCAGGATGAAACCAGTTGTCATTCGGTGTTGCAACATAATCAGGATTGATTAAGTGCCCAAACAATGGAGTGTTGACTGGAATCAATGTAGCATTCTGCTGTTTTACCTTCGTACAGTCGGTAAAGATACGTTTCGACATCAGAGTCAACGTTAATCTTATTGGATGTTGTGGAAGATTAGGAATAAGATGATTGAGTATCATTTGAATAAACCAAGGATACATCAAGAAACCTTGACCTTCAACTGGATTAATCTGCATTACCATCTCCTGATAGAAATAAAGAGGAAAATTGAATCGTTTATTCAATGTTAAGGCCACCATTGCTGTTTGAAGAGCCATTTTCAATCCATCGGTACCAGCTTTTCGCGGAGAGATGCATTGAATAATCACATGCATAAAATACCTCCATTCACCAACTAATCCACCTTTCCGAGCTTGGGTATCATTTTGTTTCCCACGATATCCCATCCGTTGAAAACAACCCATAATAAGAGTGCTAGGATAAGATATTGGATCGTCAGCATTTCCACCCAAATCAAGAGCAGCACGAATCATCTCTTCAGAAATTGCAATCTCAGTATTGTTTACTGTTGCACGAACTACATGCGGTTCCACATCAGTATCTTGATGTACCGTATCCCAGAATTGCTGTATGTACACCAAGCTGATATAGGGATCTGCAGATAAGGCAACATGCAGTCGTGATCGATTCAGAAAATTTATGATGCCTTGAAAATGAACTGCTTCTGGCATGTTAGGATCTAACAATGCCACTTGATTATGTTTATATTCGACACGACAAGCCATCTGTGAAAGTATTGGACAACACAACAAACATTAGTACATTTACACATATATGAAACTAACATTTAATAATACACACAAAACAAAACCAAAAAAAATTTTAATAAAAAATATTTTCAAACAAAAAAAAAAAATTTCAACAAAAATTCACAAGTCCAAATTCACTTCTGACCCCTAGGCGAACTTAATAAGTTCTCTTAGTAGTGCAAGAGGCGAACTTATTAAGTTCGCCTGACAAGTTCGCTTGGAACAAGTTCGCCTGAAGCTGAGACGATTCAAATTCAAACATCAGTCGATTCAAAATTCGGAAAATCGATAGAAATCATGAAATAAGTATTGAACATCAGTCGAATACCAATTTACAACCAAATATGATGATCAATTTTATATTTCGGTCAAAATTAGGTCTAAAATCGTCCTTTGAAACGTTCGACGAAAAACCGAGAAGAAAAACCTCAAATACTCACAATTTACCGGATGAAATTCAACGAAAATACTTCGGTTGAGTTCGCAATTCAATATGGATTAAGATTCAACCAGTAATCAACTCCCACAACACAGTTTGAAATTTTTGAAAATTTTGGGCAAGTTCGCCTAATCTGAGGAAGACGATGAAAATGACAAGTTCGCCTGATTAAACCCTTATACAGATTGGCGAACTTGTTAAGTTCGCATGATTAGGCGAACTTGTTAAGTTCGCTTAACAAGCCTTCGGCGAACAAGATAAGTTCGCTTCACCACAGTCAGATTAAGTTCGCTACACTATTCTCGGGCGAACATATTAAGTTCGCTTCACTGTACAAGCGAACATAATATCCAATTACTTTTGCCTTGAACAAAATTTTCTAAATTCAGCCTTTCAAGTCTTGAACTTCCGTCAGCAACACATATTCGATCCAATCCCGAACAATTTTAATAAAAGTTTAGAATTTTCATGGAAAGTAAAAATCAAAATCTTTTTGAGTTTTATCTATACAGACGGAAACACATATTTTTGGATTTTATCTATACAAACAGAATCACATATTTTTGACTTTTATCTGAATAAACCGAAATTACATATTTTTGGTTTTTCTCTGTACAAACTGAAATCACATATTTTTTGTTTTTCTCTGTACAAACTGAAATCACATATTTTTGGTTTTTATCTGTACAAACTGAAATCACATATTTTTGGTTTTAACATCATGAGCAAGAAGATCATATCAGTATTCAATTAATTCATCACACATATTATCAATAACAAAGGGTAACCTATAGTATGAGATCTATTCAACTCAATTTTGTGCATTTTGCATCTATTTCATTTTGAAACTCATTCAATTTGAATAATATTTGAAATGATACGCGATAAATTTCAAAGTAAATAAGATCAGGTTATAAAATGCTCTTTATTTATACCGAATTTGAAATATAAAGCATGAATTCTTAAATTTGTCAATATTATATTATTTGAAACAATAAGCGTTTATTCTCCAAATTCATGTGATTTAGTACCATTTAGATGATAAACATCGTGTACCCCACATATATGCCAAATAGAAAAAAAAATGCATTATCTTCAAGACATATATAAGATTTTACTAAAGATTATCCGAATATTCAGAATGAGGAGACATCACTTAGCACATGAATAGCATAATCCAAATTGGATTGTAATGGAATCAATGAGATTCAGAATCGAATGATTCAATGTTTTGGCTTATATTTGTGGAATCATAGGATTCAGGTACGTGGATCCAACTGTTATCTGGATTATGAATTCAATGAAATCAGTAAAGATGATTTATCAATATGATCCAAGGGCTAGTATTTGTTTGACAGATGTTGCCAAGTACATATCTTGATTATTCTTCAAATTGCATGCTTTTCGGGACATGGGCACTGAAGCAAATTGAATGAATAGTGCTAAAGACATAACCCGAAACTGATCTCATAGGAAAATCTTTATTAAAAGCTAATATTCTTTATCTGATAATAATCTTTTAACACACACACCCAGGCATATAATGGATTTAAATCACAGATGTAATCATATTATATTTAATTTTCACACTACTATTAATTTCAAAACGCTTTTAGCCTATTGACAATTCAAGTTTCAAATTTTATACACAAATTTTAAAACAAATTATCAAGAATAGAGCATTCACAACACTATCATTTCTTATTTATGCAGACTTTGAAATTTAGATCAAATCAACTTATCTTAATCAATCATATATCAAGGTCTACTAAGGTCGTGTGAAATGAACTAATCACTGATGTACTATCATTTCTTCTCTAACCTCAAATGATGTCAAATTTTATATTTTTCAATTTGTTTTGACTTTTTATAAATTAAGAATTTTGACTGAAAAAGTAAATGCAGAAATGTAATAAAGCAATAAAAGAATTAAAAAAAACATTTTCCATGAAACTCTGATTTTGAAAAGCTCTTATTCGGGATTGATCATACCAATCATTTTAATTAGGAATTCAAACCTGGTACGATCAAATGCTTTGGTAAACAAATCAGCAAAATTATCTTCAGTGTGTACCTTGACCAGCTCAATCAACATTTTCTCTGCACAATCAAGTATAAAATGATATCGAATTTCGATGTGCTTAGTTTTACTTTGTTTAACAGGATTATTCGTTATGGACATAGTAGCATTGTTATCAATAAGCATGGGGGTTCCTGTGAAATTCAAACCGTAATCTCTCAATTGTTGTTGTATCTACAGGATCTGTGAACAACAACTTGCAGCAGCGATGTATTCTGCTTCGCATGTAGAAATCGAGACTGTGGTTTGCTTTTTGCATTGCCAAGATATAAGTCGATTACCTAAGAACTGGCAACCACCTGTTGTAGATTTCCTGTCCAGACAACAACCACCAAAATCAGAATCAGTATAAGCATTGAAATCAAAGTTAGAACCATGAGGATACCATAGCCCTAAACGTTGTTTTCCTTTTAAATACCGAAAGATTCTTTTCACAGCAATTAAGTGAGATTCTTTTGGCTTTTCCTGAAATCTGGAACAGATACACACGGCAAACATTATATCCGGCCTTGAAGCGGTTAAGTACATGAGGGATCCAATCATAGCTCTGTAAAGTCGACAATCCATATCTTTTCCTTCCGGGTCAGAATTTAACTTATGATTGACCGGAATTGGAGTATCGTATGGGGTACAGTCCTCCATCTTGAACCGGCTCAAGATGTCTTTGACATACATGGACTGATGAATACATAAACCATCTTCCTTTTGATTTACTTGTAAACCTAAGAAAAATGATAACTCTCCCATAGCAGACATTTCAAATTTTGACTTCATAACACCCTCAAAGTCTTTGCATAACCCTTCATTTGTCGAGCCAAAAATAATATCATCCACATAAATCTGTACCAGTAGGTAATCTCCCCCTGATTTCTTTATGAATAAGGTCGAGTCTATCTTTCCACGAACAAAGTCATTCGCCAAAAGATGTGTGGATAAAGTTTCATACCACGCACGAGGAGCCTGATGAAGACCATAGAGAGCCTTATCAAGCTTGAAAACCATAGTTGGATTCATTGGATCTTCAAACCCCGGCGGCTGACACACATAGACTTCCTCCTTGACCTTTCCATATAAAAATACACTTTTAACGTCTAGTTGAAACACCTTAAAACATTTAAAGGACGCAAAAGCTAGAAATAGCTTATAGCTTCGAGCCGCGCAACCGGCGCATAAACCTCGGTGTAATCAATTCCTTCTTGTTGATTGAAGCCCTGGAGAACTAATCTTGACTTATTGCGTACCACGGCACCTCGATCGTCTTTCTTACATTTAAACACCCATTTAGTTCCTATCGGATACGCACCTTTTGGAAGATCAACCAGATTCCAAACCTTAAGTTTGTCAAATTGAGCAAGTTCTTCGTGCATAGCTTGGATCCAGTTATTGTCATTTAAAGCCATCTCAACATTCTTGGGTTCAACCTGCAAAATAAAGCATGAATGTGAGCAATCATCAAGAACACCAGAATCTTTAATGCAAGTATACAAACAAGTATTCTCAACAATAGAACGTCTTTTCACTCCATCCTGTAAATTTACAATTATATTTGTTACTGGATGATCTTTGTGTTCCTTGATGGATGCGACCTCAGGAACTGGCAACACATCAACTTGAGTAGATTCAGATTGATAAGAATAATCTTGAGTAATTGGAATATCCGAGTCTAAATTTGTAGGAATCTCCCCCTGAGTCTGTGTCGAAGGTAATGGATCATCACCCAACAACGGATCAGCAGAAGAATCTTGAAAAATAGCATTATCCTCCTCACTCTCTGAATCTTGTAGACCGGAACAAGAAGCAACATTTGGGTCGGGAGCAGAAGTAGATGGAATCGATGAATTTGGAACTGCATTAGGTAGAAATCCATTGTGCTGTGCATCTTGACAAGAATCATAAAGAACAGCAGCATCTTCATCAGAAATATCAGAAGATAAATGAAAACACTTGAATAAGTTTTCATAATCAAATGCCCAATCCGGACCAATCGCCATTTGTGGTAAAGACCGATTTAAACAATCAATATGGAACCATTCTTCAATTTGGCGTGTCTCTTTGTTATAAACCCTCTTGGTTGTCGAATTTGCCACATACCCTAGAAAAATCCCTTCAATAGCCTTTGCACTGAATTTTGTTGGGACATCTCGAACCTTCAGTAGGGTACACGGATTACCAAAAGGTAATAAGTAGTCCAGATTCGGCTTTCGATTATTTAGCAATTCATAACAAGTCTTGTTATGTCGCTTGACGGTCAAGACTCTGTTCAAAACATGACACGCAGTATTCACAGCTTCAGCCCAAAATGTGACTAGAAGCTTAGAATCTGCAAGCATCGTGCGAGCTGTTTCGACCAACGTCCTGTTCTTTCGTTCAGCGACACCGTTTTGTTGAGGAACATATGGCGCACTGAATTCATGACGAATTCCTTTTTGTAAACAGAATAATCCCATTTTGCTATTCTTAAATTCGCTGCCATTGTCACTCCTAATTCTTCTGACTTTCAGATTGGATAAATTCTCAAAACCCAGGATTAAGTATTGCACCAACTCAGTGGTTTTAGCTTTAGAGGAAAGAAACTTAACCCATGAAATTCTGGAGTAATCATCTGTTACTACCAAGCAATACGATTTCCCACCAATGCTCCTAATACTGATAGGACCGAACAAATCCATATGCAGCAACTCCAAAGGAGGTACGATAGAATTCGTCAATTTTGATTTGTGAGATTTCTTTCTTTGCTTCCCCTTCTTGCACGGAATACAATCATCAGGAACTGAGAATTTCATTTTCGGAATACCAAGCACAAGATCATTCCTAACAATGTAGTTCATCTTCTTGTAGTTAATGTGAGCTAGCTTCCTGTGCCACAATATTGAATCAGATTCCGACGCCTTGGAGAGTAAACATGTTGGAATTGAATCCGTTGTAGTGGCGACACTCATGTCAAGGACATACGTGTCATTTCTCCTCGGAGCCTTCATGAGAATCCATTCATCAGGAATCACAAAACCCGGTTTCAGAATATAGCATTCATGATCGTTGAAATGGAACGAAAACTTCTTGTCACAGACTTGTGATAGGCTTAAAAGATTGTGTTCCAGCTGCTCAACATAATTCACCTTTTCAAATTTGGCTTTGTCATTCTTTAACGTTCCCTGGCCAGTTATGTACCCGCCTTTATTACCCGCAAAAGCGACATAACCACCATCAATTTGTTTTACATCCTCAAGCAATCTAACATTCCCTGTCATATGTCGAGAGCAACCACTATCCACATACCATGTATTGTTGATAGTCCTCCTTGGTTGTCCCTACATAAACAACGAGAATTTAGTTAGAAAGTGGAACCCAAGCCATCATGGTCTTGGGTCGTCCGGATTGATCAAAATAAACAACTTCTTGTAATTTACAATCAACTTTATCATTCACTTTTGGAACAGAAGTTTAACAATCAGACCTTTTCAAAGAAGAACCATTTTTATTATTTTAAAAAACATTATTTGATATATTATTGTCAGATTCAGATGTTTACAAAATTTTTTTTAATTTTCTGTTTCTTCTTCTTCTTTGAGGTCTAGACAATTTAACTTCCTAAAAAGAATCTTTTGAAATCCCAACTTTTGGAATCTCAAGTTTCTCTTTGCATACAAAGGATTTAGCATTCAATGTATTCTGTTGTTTAAATCCAGCATATTTTTCTCCAAACTAGAAGACGACTTTCCCTCATCTTTTCTTTTCAGAATCTTCACCACTTTCTGTTGTGAAGGAACAGTCTTCATTTTACCCTGATTCTTGTATGGACAATTAATCAAAATATGACCAGCCTCATTGCAATGAAAACACACTCTTCTTTCTTGATAACTTCTAAAATAAGATGTTTTCTTTGAATTTGAAGAACCATCAGAAGAATAAGTTTCGGAGGAATGCCCTGAACAATTTATTTGCTTCTTTGGAACATAAGTCTGTTTTGGCACCTTTGAAGAATTTACTTTTTGATAACCAGCTGCAACAAACCCACTTGACTGTAAAATTGGAGAAAGTTTAGTTGGAACCACTTTCACCTCTTCTGGTTCAGTCAAAATGCATCTATCCCGAGTAACATTCTTCACAACCTTTGGTTCATCAATTTTCACTTCTTTCGGAATGCCTTCAACCTTTGAATCATCAAACACCTCATCCTCTGTATCAGAATCATACAGCATGTCTTCACCCGTCACTGGATTCAATTTTAATACTATCTTGGGATCAATTTCCTCTTCATGAATGATTTCAGGCTCAACCACATAATTTGCATTGAATGGTGGAGGAACAAACCCAATACCAGCAACCCTTTTTGTGGGATCAGCATTAGCATTGAAACAATCCAAAACTACAGATGAATTCTCAAACTGTTCCAGCTTTCTATGTAATTTTATCACCTCGGATTCTATTTCAGAAATCTCCTTGTTCTTTTGGGCAACAACTTCATTTCGTTTTTCGATTTCAGCTTAAGCCATATCTAGATGATAACCCTGCTCTTTGTATTTTAACCCAAGAGAATTTAAGTCTCTTTTCAAAGACTCAATTCTATCAATGCACAGCTTATCATTATCTTTCAGTTTCTGATTAACTGAATGCATTGATTTCATGTCACAAATCAAGTATGTGTTATCATCCATGACTTTTTGCAGTTTATCTTTAATAGAAATGCAATTAGAACAGTATATATGACAAACAGAGTCTTTTACCTTAGACGGATCAGACATGTCTGCCATGAATACTTTGGCAATTGGAATATTCTCAGAATCATCACCAACTGAAGCATTTTCTGTAAGAACAATTTCTTCCTCAGCAACCCATGACACAGCATCAGAATCAATATTTTGCCCTTTTTCTTCCTCATCATCAACGCTTGGAACATTATCACCATCACACGAATCATCACTAGAACTTTCATCATCAGTAGACTCTTCTGATTTTTCTGAATGAATTTCTGCAACAAAAGCCTGACTCACAGCACCCACCAAATCTTCCAGATGAATGCCCCAATCATAGTTTTCGTCATTTTGAGCAACCAAAGCTGATGATGCAGATGCATGATTTGTATTACCAGAAGGACCATGATTTTGATTACCAGATTAACCATGTGACTGATTCCTATTATGCTGAAAGTTAGATTGTTTCTTTTGAGAATCAAATTCTATCTTTGGCTTCACACACTCCTTAGCAAAGTGACCATACTCTTGGCAGTTGTAACACCTAACTTTGCTCTTATCAAAACCCATACACGATCGACTATTTGAACCAATATATTTTCTGCCAGTTCTCTTCAAGAAATCTTTAGCTTGTCGCATTAATATGGCCATATTCCATTGGATATTCATTTCTTCCAGATCAACAGGGTCAATCTGTCTGAAATCTTCTTCTATAACCTCAGGATCATGTATTTTACCTCCAATGAAATTTTCATATGATGCCATGAATGAAGAGAACATAGCAAGATAATCATCAGCAACTTTCTGATTCACATGAGATCCACATGATGTTGAAGCTGTAGTAGCATAAAATCCATAATGGCTTGAATGACCAGAATAAATTGGAACTCCAGAACACTGATCATTTGAAGACTCTTGAGCATCACTAGAAAAGAATGCCACTCCAGAACCAGATTTACCAGCAGATTTGGCAAAATACATTGAGGGATCCTGGATATGCTCCATATTAGTCTCTTTCTTCTTCATATTCATGTCATGTGACTGAATCTTCCCTAGGACTTCTTCAAGAGACATGGTTTCGTACTTAACCTTTTCTTTGATCAAAACCGTATACACATCAAACTTTGATGGTAAAGCCTCCAAGAATTTATCATTGATTTCCTCAGTCTCATATACCACATATGCACTAGCCAGTTCACTAAGAAGATGATAGAATCTTGTAGCAAGATCATCCAAAGATTTATTTTGAAAATGTTTAAAGACTAGAAACTGCTTCTTTAGTAACTCCTTTCTACTTTTCTTCACATCCAAACTCCCTTCACACCTTTTCTGTAATGCTTCCCACAGTTGTTGAGAAGACTTGAACTGTTTAAAACTGTGATAAATTTCCTTTGGAAGAGACATAGAAATGCTAGCCATTGCTTTCTTTTCTCGATCAAATAACAGCTTCTCTTCAGTAGTTAATGCTGACACCGGCTTCAGAACATCATCCTTTCCCATTCATGAATAAGTAGGATGCGTATATCCTTCCAAAATCGGAATCCACAAACTAGTATCGGTAAAAGATACGAACTGGTCAAACCGATCTTTCCAATTTGAATAATCAGCTAGATTCAACAACTTCGGAGGTTTTTGAGATGTACCGATCTCATTGTCATAATTGAACATGTTTGTGACTTGAACCATATTTGCCATGTTTTAAAAAATTTTCTAAAAAATTTCCAAGTATTGAGAAGTCTTACCCTCAGGCGAACTTAAAAAGTTCGCTTTAGTGAGTACCAAGCGAACTTGAGATCAAGCGAATAAGACAAGTTCGCTTAAGGAGGAAATCCGGTAAGTTCGCTTACTAATTAAGTTCGCTTAAAATGTGAGAAGCGAACTTAATAAGTTCGCTTGCTAAGTTCGCCTGCACAGGAACTAGCAAGTTCGCTTAAACTGCTGTAACAAACTCAGAGGAATCTTTACACAAACACGAACCAAGAACTTCAAAAATCATGATTTCTCAGCGAATTGATGGAATTTAAAGAAATTGAACCGTAGGATTATGAATTTTATCAAATAGAACACTTCTATCGGACTAATTTCTTCAAAATCACTTCCAAAAACACGAATTCAGCAGAGAAACGATCTTCAAGAACTTGAAAAACTCCATTGAAGCATAAACTTCAAAAATGTTGAATTTCTTGTCGAATTGTACACAAAACCGTCACTAATCACCGAGAATCGTACTTAATTCACGAGCATAGGCTCTGATACCACTTGTAGGTCCAGGTAACTCAACTACTGATCGAACTCGTAATATGACGTTGCTATAACACGAAGTGCGGAATCCTTCATGTTAACATTTGTATACTAACCGACAATTGAAACAACACGCGTAAATAAACTTCTCAATTATATTCCAATTCACAATGGTTTACAGACTCAATCAGACAATTCTATCTCTCGGTTCTCTCTGATCTACGCTCTGTCTAATGACTCTGTAAACCTATATATAGAAAATTGTCCTGCTGTAAGCGAACTTATTAAGTTCGCCTCAAACAGACTAAGCGAACTTAACAAGTTCGCCTCAGTTAGACCTAGGCGAACTTATTAAGTTCGCCTCTGATAGACCAGGCGAACTTAACAAGTTCGCCTCTAGGCTCACTTGTAAAACACTTAGTAACTTTAAACATTTACATAACAAAAACATAAAGACATAAAATCTAACTATTACAAGCTTTTGTCATTACAAATCTATGTCCTAACATTACCAAAGGAAAGAAATCTGAAGGATTTAATGATATGATCGACTTCTTATGTCTATCAAAAATCTACTTTGCCCTCACAACCAACCCTACCATATATATCCCTCATATGGAGGATTTTTGGAGTACCGCCGTCTACTCAACCGAACAGGGGATTCCCCAAATTAAAGCCAAAGTAGACGGCAAGGATATCACCATCTTGGAAGCCACACTCAGAAAACATCTTAAGCTTCAAGATGAGGGAGCAGCCATTTCATACTCGAAGGACGAATACATGAGGACCTTTGTATCCATTGGATACACTGGAAATCAGACCGAGTATATGATCGAGAAGGCGCTGATGGGCCCTCCATGGAAGTATCTTTGCCACACTCTTCTCCAATGCATATCCCAAAAGAGGAGTGGATGGCATCAGGTGAGCTCCGCACTTGCCTCTGCCTTCCCTGGTATGGTTACTAACCAAGGCTTCAACTTTGCACACCTCATCTTTGAGGGTTTGAGATATAACCTTCAAGAGGGTGCAAAGCAACAATTTTTTATGTACCCAAGATTCTTGCAGGAATTTTCAATCAAGAACTAAAAGAACTTTCAAAACCTGCAAGAATCTACATCATGTTGGGACATAAAAATAATATTTTTCAAAACATGAGAATTGTTTCCAAAAAGTTCTCAAGGGTCAATGTTCCATTGTTATCTACAATGCTGAACATACAGAGTACCCCGGGTGACAGTTCAGCAATCCCAGCTGATACTGATCCCACACCCACCACCTCACATCCTGAACAACAGTCTTCTTCTACCATTCGAACCCTATTGTTGGGCTCATGGTCATGATGAGAATTGTTGTGAACTAGGCCTTGTGGCCCGAAAGTAAGGTTTATACATTTCAGTGGGCTTTTGCTTATTGGAGGATAGATGGACTGCTTAGTTTATTATTGATGGACATTAGGCCCAATAGTTTAAAAATTTGTTGTTCACAAGAGGTGTGGTATTATGTATGTGAGTTTAGGGTGCGTGAATAACTAAGTGTGTATGAGTGTGTGTGGAAACTTAGGATGACACTTTTAAATAAATTAAATAGGTAGCAATGAATAGGAGGAAAAGTTGGCACGTTATGTGACACATAGACTATTAAGTATTGTATCACGTAGTGTAAATACTTATGATAGCATGTAAAAATATTTACACAAGAACTAATAATGTAACATGTAGTAGCATGGCATTGTATGGGTGTCCTAAAGTTATAGTCTAGGTCAAGGGTGTCTAATAACCTAGTTCCCTATAACCAAGGCTCTGATACCAATCTGTCATACCCCAACCGACGGCGGAAACGTCGGGGCGGGACATATAGACTGTTCATGAGCTCAAGGTTGACTAAATTGTAATATATTAAATCCATTTCCATTCAAACAAACATGAATCATTTCCAAAGTACATAAATGAAATACAAATTGTTTTTGAATTAAAATTAACTAAGTCCAAAGCCTATGTGTAGCATGTCTTGATCAAACTCTTATGATAGCACCTGAAACATGAATAAAATAAGGTCAACTAAAAAGTTGGTGAGCATACACAGGTTTGTACATAGATGGCGTATAGATTGTGAATAAACAAATCCTTACATAACATGATAAAATAAGGTATTTATGGAGAGTAGCCATTGTGTAACCAAAGTACAATCAGACCTTTGTAACTAGCATGCAAAATTGTGTTGTCGGTAACAATCACCCCAATCTGGGTGAGTTTGTCAGACTCAATAGATCTATCATTGTAAACCGTCGGCTTGAATAGTTAATGATTGCACATAAATCGCACACAAAAGTTAGCACAACTAGCACTCAGGCATAAAGCTCAAATTGTACACATGAATGTAAAGAGGATTTGTATTTGTGTTGTTTGTATAAATGTAAACAATAGTATTGTATAATGTTCATGTTCCACCCCAAAAAGTATAAAAGAGTAAAAGGAGCTATGTAATACTCACTTGGTTTGAAGGCGTAGCTAACACAAGAGACTAGATAGTAATACGAGGTCCTTGTAATGCACAATGTTAACCTAGAGTGTAATATGTATCGAAATCAATAGTATGCACAATAGTGTATGTCTATGTCTAAGGTTAAATTGGATGTGTGTATAAGGAATTTGAAGTTGTAGGTGTTAGTGGTTTGTACTTGAATGGTGTTGTATAAAATTAAGGTTTGAGTTTGGAATAACTAAATAACTTAAATTATTATTACTCATTCATTTAGTGATGAAAAATAATGTTTAAATATAAGTTAAATAAATAATCTTTACGCTATTTTTATAAAGATGAGTAAATAAGTGGTGTAACTAATATTTATGTGTAGAGTTTAATAATAAATATAAATTTAATTTTGTAGGTTATAATTAAGTTAATCCAAATCTTTATAAAATTAATTATTTTTATTTAAAAATTAACTTGGAATACTTATTGTTTTTAAAAATATAAAATTAAGCATTCTGACAAGATTTTCTCACACACACGACCGTGTCTGGGACAAGGCACGATCGTGCTAGGACCACGGGCGCGACCGCGCGCCGGTCAAGGGTGCGACCGTGTTGATCAAATAGAAGACACAACAAGGCTGCTCACTAGGCACGACCGTGCCTGGGCCAGGCATGACCGTGTCTAGGGTTCTGATAGCACGACCAGGTCTAGCCAAGAGGCACGACCGGGTTAGAGGGTGAGGCACGACCGCACTTGGAGAGGCACGACCGTGTCTTCATGGAGCACGACCGCGCTAGAAGACTAGCGCGACCGTGTCTGTTCCAAAACAGAACGAATTGTCTAAATCCTATATGGTTAATGTTGGAATTCATAGGGCTTTCATCTATAAGGTTATTATGAGTCTATTGAAATAATTTAATTGTATTTAAAATGCGTTCAAAGCGGGGTTCAATTAAACCATTTTAGAATGAACCCTAGATTCGGGTTCGTGTTAAACTGGATATTGTAAGCCCAAATTAGGTTAGGGCTTTTGATCTATAGACTAAAACGTAGATGTGGAAGGTTTCAATTACCCGGAAGGACGATGAATTGATAGTGTATGGTAGAGATGAGTTCCGGCGACGACGGTTTGATATCCGGCGTCTTCTGCTGCAATTTCGACTGTTTCAGGGTTTTTCGGGAGTTTCAGAAGAGTTCGTTGGAGCATTTGTTTGGGAGGATTTCAATTTAGGACAGACGAGTTGTGTTTTCGATTGAAAGAATTTCTTTTTCTTGAGACTAATCGAATTTCTTGGAGTTATTGGATGTAATTATAATGATTATTTGGTTTATTGTTTTTGTTAATGATATGATGCGTATATCGGTTACAAATTCAAACGTCCCTGCGATTAAAAGCTGCATTTACGTTTTAACTGATGAGAGGCGCGACCGAGTCTATAAGAGGCGTGACCGTGCCAAGATGAGGCGCGACCGTGCCAAAACGGGGCGTGACCGTGCCTACTAGGGTTTCTGGTTATTTACAAAATCAGCCCTTGCAACTTCAGCTTTGACAGAATTAGCTTGGTTAGGATTTAACAGAACACCTAACGGGATTACTAACTGGATTAACTCTAAGAGGTGTTACCACATGATTATGAGTTCTAAATCTTTGAATTGAATACGATCGGCTAACGATTAATGAGGTGTAGGTTTGAACAAGTATATGATTCAATGTCGTGTTGTTATTTTATTAGTTAAAATAAATTAAAATAGGGTCAGAAAATCAGGAATGTTACAGTCTTCCCATGTTAAGGGAATTTCGTCCCGAAATTTAACTAATGGAGGCTACTAAAAATCAAGAAAAAGTTGGGAGTTTTGGGTTCTCGGTGAGTTTTGATTGTTGGATTCTGGGGAGTGTAACCATTGACATGGCTTAGGCCTGATATTCAAAGTTGAATATGAAGGGTGATAATGAATTTTGTTTTGAAATGAATTTAAGGAGGAGAATGTCGAATAAAAATTCTGAATTCTAAATGTTAGATGTATTATTTGGAATGAATTTGATGGGACATTGATCGTTAGGGTTTGTGCATGATGTAGTCTAATATGTTTAAAAATGTCAGTGGGTAAAAGATTTCATAAAAATTGGTCTAGGTCAAAACTTCACGTGACACGAACAACGCTACTTCTGATAATATGATTGGACACTTATATATAGGAAGTACCATCGGCGTATCCACCATGTCCTTGTCATATCACACCAGTTTCGTTGTTACATATCATGATAAGTTTTAGGTCACAACACACGACAAAATTACACTATGTTTTCCATGCGCTGATTTTTATAATTCCGTGTGCACCCGTAATTACTCAAATCATCGCATGGTCCGTATAGGTCATTCCGTTGTGTGCGGGTCAAGGGTGCACAATTTCACTCCGTCCATGTCCATTGTTTTCACATAAAAGTCGCTACCAAGTAACTATGTCCTTAAGCAGGTAAGTTCACAACTAAAGAGTAGTAAAGTAGAATAACTTAAAGTTTCTTAGTTTGCTCGTGTTTGAACAAGAATACGTCAAACCTCGAGTCATTTCCATGTATTATGGTCTTCAACTTTGGTGAACAAAGTGCATGACCATGTCTTCTGTATAATGTAATCAATCAATTGTAATAATTGTAAGCAATTTCGTTTCATGTATAAAGTAAACACATAAGTCTCTTTTGTAGCATGAACAGCTAGCATTATGTATTTTGTAAATCAATGAGCACTCACGTGTAATGTAAACAACATAGTATCACATGTATTATAGGAAATGAATTTCATGTATGGCGTTGACAACTTAGCATCATGTATTTTGTAAATCAATATAATGTGTACAGTTTAGTATGATGTACTCTGTAACTAAATGAGTTTCATGTTTAATGTGGTCAATCTAGAATTATGTATCAATCAAACAATTATTATGTATCACGTATATTGCAAACAACTAAGTTTCGTGTATTATGTGCTCAATCCGGTAGCATGTGTATTGTAAATAAACATGTTTCGTGTGTTATGTGATCAATCTAGTAAATTGTGATTTGTAGGCAAACTAGTTTCTTGTATTATGTAATTTGTGTAGCATTGGGTATATTGAGAATAATTTAGTTTCATGTACCATGTGGTTGCGTTGGGTATATTGTGAACGTGTATACGTAAGTTGTTGGACTACATGTGTGATGTATACTAACGGGTTTTGCATGTGATCGAGTGTTGCGGACAAGCGTGTTGTTTGGCGTTCCTTTATAATGTGGTAGTTAGGTTGTAGCTCTTAAATCTCATTGAGGTTGATGGGGAGGGTTAACGTCTACGCGGTATGGATCGTCTCTTGAAGCGACAAGCGAAAGGTAGCTAGGAGGTTCTGAAAAAAACATTCGGGGAAATGTGTTTACAAATACTGATCTTTGTTTGAAAATAGAAAGAGGTAAATTGTTCTTGGTTGTAGACATATAACGTAGTGAATCAATTGAGTCACGTAATTTAAATAAATAGACAATTTATGGGAAAAATCTTTTAATTAAAATTTTCAGCTATTAATAAGAGAATATTTTTTTAGCGGAATTATTGGCTTTACAAGTAGTCGTATACTAATTTAGCCAGGGTTTAGAAATATTTTTCTTTAATGAGGAAAAATCATAATTATTTATCAATTCGAAATAATATTTTTATAAAATAGATCGTATGTTTTATGGAAAATTTATGTTTTTGATACTATCTAAAAGTTTGATAAACATTTTGTTTGAACAAAATAACGAGGTTTGTTTAAATCAAACAATAGGATGATTTGTTTACGAAGGAAATTGCTGTTAGCGTCCTAAATTGTGGTGGATGAGAAAGATGATACTTGGAGAACTTTGATGAAAATATGATGGGTGTAATCCACACTCAACATATTGAATTAATGAATAATAACTTTAGAGTTGGAAAATATAAAATTTAGTAAATGCTGAAATGTAAAACATTATTCAAAACACAGGGAAATGGTTCTCAAACTGAAATAAATAAGAACAATAATTCTGTTAACGCCTCATGTAGCTTTCCACTAGAAGGAGAATAATTCCCAAGGCGAGCACTGCTATGGTCACTTGGGTAGCCGATCTGGCTTCAGCTTTTGTTGTCTCCGTGCGATGCTCCAGTATTTCTTTTTCGAGGATGGAGGTTAACTCCTTTTGGTACCCTAATTGGTTGGCTAGGCCATCCATTCTTTGTCCTTGCAAGTCATGCATTACCCCTTGCTCCATTCTTTGCCTCTCAAATTCTGAGGTCCTTACATACTGGTGCGTGTCATTGATTGGAATTTCGATAGTATTAGTGAGTGCCATGATATGCCCTACCCAAGTATTAGAGTGATACGGGTTGGGCATTAGATATGGGTCTCTTAGTGGGGGGGGTAACTGATTGTGGAGATGGGGTGTCTGATACAGGTTTCTGGGTGCGGGTGATCCAAGTGTTCGAAGCCTTGGGCCGGTGTTCCTAATCCAATCTGCCCTTACATCAAACCTTGGTCTAACAGCTGCGGGTGTTGGTGATCGATGCACGGGTGATCCGATGTCTTCTTCCCAATAAGACTCTTCTTCGGGACGGTATATCGGGGAGGTAGGAGAGTAGGTGTCCATGCTTAGCAGGAGAAACAATGGAAAGGTTGTAAGCGATAATAAAATACTAAGTGTCAAATATATGAGTTCTCATAGGTTTAGAGTTTGACTAGTCATAACGCCGAGTCTTCAAAATAGTATTTTAGGAGTACATTTGACCTATAAGTAGTGTATCCCTGAGGAGAATTCCCAGGAAAGAGGTATGGGTCTCTAGGACACACTTAAGTACCCTATCTTTCCTTAGCTAGAATCCCTCATGGGCCTACACACTCTAAACAGGTTTCTGGGTGCGGGTGATCCAGGTGTTCGAAGCCTTGGGCCGGTGTTCCTAATCCAATCTGCCCTTACATCAAACATTGGTCTAACAGCTGCGGGTGTTGGTGATCGATGCACGGGTGATCCGATGTCTTCTTCCTAATAAGACTCTTCTTCGGGACGGTATATCGGGGAGGTAGGAGAGTAGGTGTCCATGCTTAGCAGGAGAAACAATGGAAAGGTTGTAAGCGATAATAAAATACTAAGTGTCAAATATATGAGTTCTCATAGGTTTAGAGTTTGACTAGTCATAACGCCGAGTCTTCAAAATAGTATTTTAGGAGTACATTTGACCTATAAGTAGTGTATCCCTGAGGAGAATTCCCAGGAAAGAGGTATGGGTCTCTAGGACACACTTAAGTACCCTATCTTTCCTTAGCTAGAATCCCTCATGGGCCTACACACTCTTCCAGCCATCATGTATTAATAACACTATTTTTGGGCTCATGGTCATGATGAGAATTGTTGTGAACTGGGTCTGGTGGCCCGAAAGTAAGGTTTATGCATTTCAGTGGGCTTTTGCTTCTTAAAGGATAGATGGACTGCTTAGTTTATTAATGATGGACATTAGGTCCAATAGTTTAAAAATTTGTTGTTCATAAGAGGTGTGGTATTATGTATGTGAGTTTAGGGTGCGTGAATAACTAAGTGTGTATGAGTGTGTGTGGAAACTTAGGAGGACACTTTTAAATAAATTAAATAGGTAGCAATGAATAGGAGGAAAAGTTGGCAGGTAATGTGACACATAGATTATTAAGTATTGTATCACGTAGTGTAAATACTTATGATAGCATGTAAAAATATTTACACAAGAACTAATAATGTAACATGATGTAGCATGGCATTGTATGGGTGTCCTAAAGTTATAGTCTAGGTCAAGTGTGTCTAATAACCTAGTTCCCTATAACCAAGGCTCTGATATCAATCTGTCACACCCCAACCGACGGCGGAAACGTCAGGGCGGGACATGTAGACTGTTCATGAGCTCAAGGTTGACTAAATTGTAATATATTAAATCCATTTTCATTCAAACAAACATGAATCATTTCCAAAGTACATATGTGTAGCATGTCTTGATCAAACTCATATGATTGCACCTGAAACATGAATAAAATAAGGTCAACTAAAAAGTTGGTGAGCATACACAGGTTTGTACATAGATAGCGTATAGATTGTGAATAAACAAATCCTTACATAACATGATAAAATAAGGCATTTATGGAGAGTAGCCATTGTGTAACCAAAGTACAATCAAACCTTTGTAACTAGCATGTAAAATTGTGTTGTCGGTAACAATCACCCCAATCTGGGTGGGTTTGTCAGACTCAATAGATCTATCATTGTAAACCGTCGGCTTGAATAGTTAATGATTGCACATAAATCGTACACAAAAGTTAGCACAACTAGTACTCAGGCATAAAGCTCAAATTGTACACATGAATGTAAAGAGGATTTGTATTTGTGTTGTTTGTGTAAATATAAACAATAGTATTGTGTAATGTTCATGTTCCACCCCAAAAAGTGTAAAAGAGTAAAAGGGGCTATGTAATACTCACTTGGTTTGAAGGCGTAGCTAACACAAGAGACTAGATAGTAATACGAGGTCCTTGTAATGCACAATGTTAACCTAGAGGGTAATATGTATCGAAATCAATAGTATGCACAACAGTCTATGTCTATGTCTAAGGTTAAATTAGATGTGTGCATAAGGAATTTGAAGTTGTAGGTGTTAGTGGTTTGTACTTGAATGGTGTTGTATAAAATTAAGGTTTGAGTTTGGAATAACTAAATAACTTAAATTATTATTACTCATTCATTTAGTTATGAAAAATAATGTTTAAATATAAGTTAAATAAATAATCTTTACGCTATTTTTATAAAGATGAGTAAATAAGTTGTGTAACTAATATTTATGTGTAGAGTTTAATAATAAATATAAATTTAATTGTGTAGGTTATAATAAAGTTAAACCAAATCTTTATAAAATTAATTATTTTTATTTAAAAATTATCTTGGAATACTTATTGTTTTTAAAAATATAAAATTCAGCATTCTGACAAGATTTTCTCATACACACGACCGTGCCTGGGACAAGGGACGATCGTGCTATGACCACGGGCGCGACCGCGCTGGTCAAGGTTGCGACCGTGTTGATCAAACAGAAGACACAACAAGGCTGCTCACTAGGCACGACCGTGCCTGGGCCAGGCATGACCGTGTCTAGGGTTCTGATAGCACGACCAGGTCTAGCCAAGAGGTACGACCGGGTCAGAGGGTGAGGCACGACCACGCTTGGAGAGGCGCGACCGTGTCTTCATGGAGTACGACCGCGCTAGAAGACTAGCGCGACCGTGTCTGTTCCAAAACAGAACGAATTGTCTAAATTCTATATGGTTAATGTTGGATATCATAGGGCTTTCATCTATAAGGTTATTATAAGTCTCTTGAAATAATTTAATTGTATTTAAAATACGTTCAAAGCAGGGCTCGATTAAACCATTTTAGAATGAACCCTAGATTCGGGTTCGTGTTAAACTGGATATTGTAAGCCCAAATTAGGTGAGGGCTTTTGATCTATAGACTAAAACGTAGATGTGGAATGTTTCAATTACCCGGAAGGACGATGAATTAATAGTGTACGGTAGAGATGAGTTCCGGCGACGACTGTTTGATCTCCGGCGTCTTCTGCTGCAATTTCGACTGCTTTAGGGTTTTTCGGGAGTTTCAGAGGAGTTCGTTGGAGCTTTTGTTTGGGAGGATTTCAATTTAGGACAGACGAATTGTGTTTTCGATTGAAAGAATTTCGTTTTCTTGAGACTAATCGAATTTCTTGGAGTTATTGGATGTAATTGTAATGATTATTCGGTTTATTGTTTTTGTTAATGATAATGATGCGTATATCGGTTACGAATTCAAACGTCCCTGCGATTAAAAGCTGCATTTACGTTTTAACTGATGAGAGGCACGACCGTGTCTATAAGAGGCGCGACCGTGCCAAAACGTGGCGCGACCGTGCCTACTAGGGTTTCTGGTTATTTACAAAATCAGCCCTTGCAACTTCAGCTTTGACAGAATTAGCTTGGTTAGGATTTAACAGAACACCTAACGGGATTACTAACTGGATTAACTCTAAGAGGTGTTACCACATGATTATGAGTTCTAAATCTTTGAATTGAATACGATCGGCTAATGATTAATGAGGTGTAGGTTGAACAAGTATATGATTCAATGTCGTGTTGTTATTTTATTAGTTAAAATAAATTAAAATAGGGTCGGAAAATCAGGAATGTTACACCTGAGCCTTTCCTTTCTCTTCTGAACTTAAGTGTTGAGGAACCTGATCAAGATGATATACCTTCTCCAACTACCACTATCTCGGAGGTACTGATTGATCTTGCTTCCAACACACCCAACCCAAGTTCTTCTACCCTGAAGGTCCACTCTAGGAGTTATGAAAGAGTGGATGTGTAAGAGCCTGTCACTACTGCTGGTCCATCAAATGACCAGGAGGATAGTGACAACATTGCTAAGACCTCAACCACGGTAACTCACAGTGAGGATGCTTCCTTGGAAACTCCCCTCACTGAGAGGAATCCCAAGTGCCAAGAAACCATGGGTGATGGGGATGAAGAGGCGAGGCCTAAGGCCCCATCTGGATCCAAGGATTCCACAACTGTGGATGAGGACAGACTGCAACTTCATGTCTTGGAATTGACGGCCATGGTTGTAGGTCCAGGTAACTCAACTACTGATCGGACTCGTAATATGACGTTGCTATAACACCAAGTGCGGAATCCTTCATGTTAACATTTGTATACTAACCGACAATTGAAACAACACGCGTAAATAAACTTCTCGTTATATTCCAAATTTTATAGAGTTTACAAGATAATCACTTCTGCTTCTCTCTGTTCTGTTTCTCTCTGCTCTGCTATCCTCTCTATTGAACAGACTGTAAACTCTATATTTATAAACACAAGTTCTGATATAAGCGAACTTATTAAGTTCGCCTCTAACAGCTTAAGCGAACTTAACAAGTTCGCCTCAGTTAGACCTAAGCGAACTTATTAAGTTCGCCTCTGATAGACCAGGTGAACTTAACAAGTTCGCCTCTAGGCTCACTTGTAAAAACACTTAGTAACTTTAGACATTTACATAACAAAAACATAAAGACATAAAATCTAACTATTACAAGCTTTTGTCATTACAAATCTATGTCCTAACAGACTCCCCCTTGACAATAGCTTGATCTTCTATCTTCAGTCTTTATCTTGAACTCTTCCAGTTATCCGGTAGTCTGCTGCCAGCATGCACTCCATATCTTCTGCATATCTCCAAAACTCTTTTGTACTGTAGACCTTGTTCTCTCCAAACATCAGTATACATGATCTCATTCTTTCGCAGCATCCTTTGATCTCTCTTTGAAAAATTAATAAGATTCATTGCGTCATAGAAACACACAATGACCTTATTATCTTTATCTTCAATCCTTGCTTCACCAGTATTAACATCAACATACCACCATTTCATATTCCCAAGAAAGTCTTGAGGAATATTCTTTAATGGTATCTTGTGAATAGCACACACTGGTTTCTACTTGTATTTCCAGGTTACTTTCCCAGTCTTTGGATCTGTGTTCTTCACTCTCTTTCCCTTCTGTGGTTTCAGCCGATCATACTTTCCTGAACTACCTTCTTTCTTTATCAGGTTTGCTATCACATCAGCCAAACCATTTTTCGATCTATTTATGAGTGGCTTTGAAGCTAGACCATTTATTTCACACCTCGGTAAGGTATTGAAATATTTGATCCTCGGCTTTAAGTATTGAACACCGTCAGATCGTTTGATTGCAAATAATTTTTATTCACCATCATAGAACCAACTTATGATCCTTCCTACACACTGCTCTTTAATCACATATTTCTCTTTCTGAGCAGGTTGTGCTGGAGACTTGGGTAGCACGTTCATCCAACTGTTTACAACTTCTCTCCACTGTTCTCGTGTCATCCCTGTATCTCTGTACATCACAGGTTCTTCATTAATCTTCGGAGACTCAGTCTGAGTAGTTTCAGTTTCAGCACCTTTATTGGATTGACTTGTCTCATCATCAGTATCCATCTTTGAATCAGCTGTATCATCAGGAGGTGTGACGTCTTCAAGAGAGTCCATAGAATCTGTTACTCCTTTATAAGTGAATTCAGGAATAACATCATCCTGGATGAAGTTATACGGCACCTTAAGACCATCACAGCCTTCATAGGTGACATAGTATTTATCTTTCTCTATTTCAATCTCTACTATTTCTCCTTCTTCTATCTCATTATCTGACATATCATCTTCCATGTCATTGAATAAATCATCAATGTCATCAAGACATGCAATTTTTTCAGCTTCCTCTTCTTCTGAATCTTGAAAGAACTCCAATAACAGAATTTCTTCTTCATTAGTCCCAGAAATATCTTTGTCTTTGTTTCCTTCAAGTGATTGTGATGTCGACTCCCCCTGAACTCTAGATATAGGATTAGCGGCAATGTATTGACGATCTCCCTCAATATTTCCAGCAGGATCATTGTCTTCATCATCACGTCTTTGAATTGACTCTGTGTGACAAGTATCAGGTATCCTCAACTCCCCTGAGCGTCAAGACGCTGAACGAGTTTGGAAACTAATGCTTGCATATCAGCAATCTGTTGAGCTTGAGTCTGAATCACCAGCTGCCATTGTGAATCAGTAGACACAAGAGTGTTTACCTGTGTTTGTAGAGAAAGCACTTGAGATTCAAGGAAATAATCCTGTCAGAATCAGAAGGCTTTGACGGACCAGCTGTTGATTGTGGAATAGAAGGACTTGAAGTAGTAGGAATGACTGGAGGAACAGGAGTTTGAACTGGAGATGGATCCTTAGATCTTGGAGGAGTAATTATCAAAGAAGCAACAAAATTAGCATCCTCGACTCCTTGAAAAGATTTTGCAGCAGCAATCGACGCAGACATTAACTTTTGACGTGTAGGATCTAGATTAAAGTCACTATCAGTGTCAGAACTCTCATCGACCAAAGATCTTTTACCAAGTACTGATCCGGAAGGAGGATCCCGAACAGACTTTCGTCGTGGTCGTCTGGCTTGAGATTTAATGCGTTTTCCAGCATTAGCCAGTGGAATAGCAGCCAACCGTTCATAATGTCCTGAGGAAAAATCCCTAGAGTCATCAGAATCAGTGCTGTCATCATCAGATGATATCGTATCACTTGAGCTGGAACTAGAATCAGCTTCTGTCACCACATTCCCTTCTGGTTCATGAATGGGCGAGTTCACAGCATCATCAACGAAATCTTCCATATTCATTCCTAGATCGTGATCAGGGTCATGAACGACCTCTTCTTGAACTGGTTCCTGAATAGGTATATCAACTTCAGCTTGTGGAATAGGAACATGTTTAGGAATAGGAATTTGTTGTTGTACAGGAACTTGTATTTGTGGAACTAGTATCTGTTGTTGTTGAACTTGTTGTTGCTGTGGAACTTGTACTTGTACGGGTTGTTGTTGTTGCCGTTGTTGTTGTGGTTGTTGCTGATGTTGCACATTGATGCCTTGAGCTTGAGCAAGTTCATCAGGATGAAACCAGTTGTCATTAGGTGGTGTAACATAATCAGGATTGATTAAGTGCCCAAACAATGGAGTATTGACTGGAATCAATGCAGCAATCTGCTGTTTCACCTTCGTACAGTCGGTAAAAATACGTTTTGACATTGGAGTCAACGTTAATCTTATTGGATGTTGTGGAAGATCAGGAAGAAGGTGATTGAGTATCATTTGAATAAAACGAGGATAGATCAAGAAACCTTGACCTTCAGCTGGATTGATCTGCATTACCATCTCCCTATAGAAGTAAAGTGGAAAATTGAATCTTTTATTCAATGTTAAGGCCACCATAGCAGTTTGAAGAGCCATCTTCAATCCATCAGTACCAGCTTTGCGAGGAGAGATTCATTGAATAATCACATGCATGAAATACCTCCATTCACCAACTAATCCACCTTTCCGTGCTTGGGTATCATTTTGTTTCCCACGATATCCCATCCGTTGAAAACAACCCATATTAAGAGTGCTAGGATAAGATATTGGATCATCAGCATTTCCACCTAAATCAAGAGCAGCACGTATCGTTTCTTCAGAAATGGAAATCTCGGTATTATTAACTGTGGCACGAAAAACATGAGATTCAACGTCCGTATCTTGATGCACAGTATCCCAAAATTGCTGTATGAACACGAGACTGATGTAAGGATCAGCAGACAGAGCAACGTGAAGACATGATCTGTTCAAAAATCCTATGATGCCTTGAAAATTCACAGCCTCGGTCATGTTCGGATCTAACAAAGCTACTTGATTATGTTTATATTCAACACGTCGAGCCATCTGAAAAATTTGGACAAACAAACATATTAGAAAAAATAATGAGTACAAACAAAACAAAACAAAAAAAATTTAAAAAAAATTTTCAACCAAAAAAAAAAATTTCAACAAAAATTCACATGTCCAAATCCTTACTGACCCCTAGGCGAACTTAATAAGTTCGCTTAGTAGTGCAAGAGGCGAACTTATTAAGTTCGCCTGACAAGTTCGCTTCGAACAAGTTCGCCTGAACTGTGACGTTTCAAATTCAAACACAGACAAACAAAATTCATTGAATCAAGATAAAATCATGGAATAACCGTTGAATAACAGTTGAATATCAATTTATAACCAAATCGGATGATCAATTTTACATGATTGGGCAAAATTAGGTCAAATCCGTCGTTGAAAAACTTCGACGTAAAACCGAGAGAAAAAGTACCAAATACTCTCAATTTAGCGGATGAAAATCGATGAAAATACCTTTGTTAGATTCGCAATCCAATTTGGATTAAGATACAACCAGCAAACAACTCTCACAACACAGTTTAAATTTTTTGAAAATTTTGGTCAAGTTCGCCTAAACTGAGGAAGACGATGAAAATGACAAGTTCGCCTGATTAAACCCTTATTCAGATTAAGTTCGCTTGATTAGGCGAACTTGTTAAGTTCGCTTAACAAGCCTTCGGCGAACAAGATAAGTTCGCTTCACCCTTAAGTTCGCTTCACCCCAGACAGCAGACTAAGTTCGCTTCATTGTTTTAAGTGAACATATTAAGTTCGCTTCACTGTACACAGGCGAACTTAATTGGTTTTCAACCTTTTTGTCTTGAACAAAAATTTTATCAACTTCAACCTGTCAAATCTTGAACTTCCGTCAGCAACACATATTCGATCCAATCCCGAACAATTTTAATAAAAGTTTAGAAATTTTTTTTTTTTGAATTTTATCTGAATGAACTGAAATCAAATATTTTTGGTTTTTATCTGTACAAACTGAAATCACATATTTTTGGTTTTTATCTGTACAAACTGAAACACATATTTTTGGATTTTATCTGTACATACAGAAACACATATTTTTTTATTTTTATCTGAATAAACTGAAATCACATATTTTTGGTTTTTAACATCATGAGCAAGAAGATCATATCAGTATTCAATTAATTCATCACATATATTATCAATAACAAAGGGTAATCTATAGTATGAGACCATTCAACTCAATTTTGTGCACTTTGCATCTTTTTCATTTTTACACTCCTTCAATTTGAATAATATTTGAAATGATACGCGATAAATTTCAAAGTAAATAAGATCAGGTTATAAAATGCTCTTTTATTTATACCGAATTTGAAATATAAAGCCTGAATTCTTAAATTTGTCAATATTATATTATTTGAAACTATAAGCGTTTATTCTCCAAATTGATGTGATTTAGTACCATTTAGATGAAAAACATCGTGTACCCCAAATATATGCCAAATAGAAAGTAAATGCACTATTTTTAAGACATATAAGATTTTACTAAATATTATCCGAATATTCAGAATGAGGAGACATCACTTAGCACATGAATAGCAGAATCCAAATTGGATTGTATAGGAATCAATGAGATTCAGAATCGAATGATTCAATGTTTTGGCTTATATTTGTGGAATCATAAGATTCAGGTACGTGGATCCAACTGTTATCTGGATTATGAATTCAATGGAATCAGTAAAGATGATTTATCAATATGATCCAAGGGCTAGTATATGTTTGACAGATGTTGTCAAGTACATATCTTGATTATACTTCAAATTGCATGCTTTTCGGGACATGGGCACTGAAGCAAATCGAATGAATAGTGCTAAGGACATAACCCGAAACTGATCTCATAGGAAAATCCTTATTAAAAGCTAATATTCTTTATCTGATAGTGATCTTTTAACACACACCCAGGCATATAATGGATTTAAATCACAGATGTAATCATATTATATTTAATTTTCACACTACTATTAGTTTCAAAACGCTTTTAGCCTATTGACACTTCAAGTTTCAAATTTTATACCCAAATTTTAAAAACAAATTATCAAGAATAGAGCATTCACAACACTATCATTTCTTATTTATGCAGACTTTGAAATTTAGATCAAATCAACTTATCTTAATCAATCATATATCAAGTTCTACTAAGGTCGTGTGAAATGAACTAATCACTGATGTACTATCATTTCTTCTCTAACCTCAAATGATGTCAAATTTTATATTTTTCAATTTGTTTTGACTTTTTATAGATTAAGATTTTTGACTGAAAATGTAAATCCAGAAATGTAATAAAGCAATAAAAAAACTTAAAAAAAACATTTTCCATGAAATTCTGATTTTGAAAAATTATTTTATTCGGCATTGATCATACCAATCATTTTAATTAGGAATTCAAACCTGGTACGATCAAATGCCTTGGTAAACAAATCAGCAAAATTATCTTCAGTGTGTACCTTGACCAGCTCAATCAACCTTTTCTCTACACAATCACGTATAAAATGATATCGAATTTCGATGTGCTTATTTTTACTATGTTTAACAGGATTATTCGTTATGGACATAGTAGCATTGTTATCAATAAGCATGGGGGTTCCTGTGAAATTCAAACCGTAATCTCTCAATTGTTGTTGTATCCACAGGATCTGTGAACAACAACTTGCAGCAGCGATGTATTCTGCTTCGCATGTTGAAATCGAGACTGTGGTTTGCTTTTTGCATTGCCAAGATACAAGTCGATTACCTAAGAACTAGCAACCACCTGTTGTAGATTTCCTATCCAGACAACAACCACCAAAATCAGAATCAGTATAAGCATTGAAATCAAAGTTAGAACCATGAGGATACCATAGCCCTAAACGTTGTTTTCCTTTTAAATACCTAAAGATTCTTTTCACAACAATTAAGTGAGATTCTTTTGCTTTGCCTGAAATCTGGAACAGATACACATGGCGAACATTATATCCGGCCTTGAAGCGGTTAAGTACATGAGGGATCCAATCATAGCACTGTAAAGTCGACAATCCACATCTTTTCCTTCCGGGTCAGAATTCAACTTATGATTGACCGGAATTGGAGTATCGTATGGGGTACAGTCCTCCATCTTGAACCGGCTCAAGATGTCTTTGACATACTTGGACTGATGAATAAAGAAACCATATTCCTTTTGATTTACTTGTAAACCTAAGAAAAACGATAACTCTCCCATAGCAGACATTTCAAATTTCGACTTCATTACACCCTCAAAGTCTTTGCATAACCCTTCATTTGTCGAGCCAAAAATAATATCATCCACATAAATCTGCACCAGTAGGTAATCTCCCCTTGATTTCTTTATGAATAAGGTCGAGTCTATCTTTCCACGAACAAAGTCATTTGCCAAAAGATGTGTGGATAATGCTTCATACCACACACGAGGAGCCTGATGAAGACCATAGAGGGCCTTATCAAGCTTGAAAACCATGTTCGGATTCAATGGATCTTCAAACCCCGGCGGCTGACACACATAGACTTCCTCCTTGACCTTTCCATATAAAAATGCACTCTTGACGTCTAATTGAAACACCTTAAAACCTTTAAAAGAAGCAAAAGCTAGAAACAGCCTTATAGATTCAAGCCGTGCAACCGGTGCATAAACCTCGGTGTAATCAATTCCTTCTTGTTGATTAAAGCCCTGGACAACTAATCTTGCCTTATTGCGTACCACGACAACTCGATCGTCTTTCTTACATTTAAACACCCATTTTGTTCCTATCGGATACGCACCCGTCGGAAGATCAACAAGATTCCAAACCTTAAGTTTGTCAAATTGAGCAAGTTCTTCCTGCATAGCTTCTATCCAGTTATTGTCATTTAAAGCCATCTCAACATTCTTGGGTTCAACCTGTGAAATAAAGAATGAATGTGAGCAATCATCAAGAACACCAGAACCTTTAATGCAAGTATACAAACAAGTATTGTCAACAAGAGAACGTGTTTTCACTCCATCCTGTAAATTTCCAATTATATTTGTCACTGGATGATCTTTGTGTTCCTTGATGGATGCAACCCCAGGAACCGGCAACACGTCAACTTGGGTAGATTCAGATTGATAAGAATAATATTGATTAATTGGAATATCCGAGTCTAAATTTGTAGGAATCTCCCCCTAAGCCTGTGTTGAAGGTAATGGATCATCACCCAACATCGGATCAACAGAAGAATCTTGAAAAATAGCATTATCCTCCTCACTCTCTGAATCTTGTGGACCTGAACAAGAAGCAACATTAGGATCGGGAACAGAAGTAGATGGAATCAATGAATTTGGAACCACATTTGGTAGAAATCCATTGTGCTGTGCATCCTGACTAGAATCATAAAGAACAGCAGCATCTTCATCAGAAATGTTAGAAGGTAAATGAAAAGACTTGAATAAGTTTTCATAATCAAATGCCCAATCCGGACCAATTGCCATTTGTGGTAAAGACCGATTTGAACAGTCAATATGGAACCATTCTTCAACTTGGTGTGTCTCTTTGTTATAAACCCTCTTGGTTGTCGAATTAGCTACATACCCTAGAAAAATCCCTTCAATAGCCTTTGCACTGAATTTTGTTGGGACATCTCGAACCTTCAGCAGGGTACACGGATTACCAAAAGGTAGTAAATATTCCAGATTCGGATTTCGATTATTTAGCAATTCATAGCAAGTCTTGTTATGTCGCTTGACGGTCAAAACCCTGTTCAAAACATGACACACAGTATTCACAGCTTCAGCCCAAAAGGTGACTGGAAGCTTAGAATCTGCAAGCATCGTGCGAGCTGTTTCGACCAACGTCCTGTTCTTTCGTTCAGCGACACCGTTTTGTTGAGGAACATATGGCGCACTGAATTCATGATGAATTCCTTTTTGTAGACAGAATAAGCCCATTTTGCTATTCTTAAATTCGCTGCCATTGTCACTCCTGATTCTTCTGACTTTCAGATTGAATAAATTTTCCAAACCCAGGATTAAGTATTGTACCAACTAAGTGGTTTCAGCTTTAGAGGAAAGAAACTTAACCCATGAAAATCTGGAGTAATCACCAGTTACTACCAAGCAGTATGATTTTCCACCAATGCTCCTGATACTGATAGGACCGAACAAATCCATATGCAGCAACTCCAAAGGAGTTACGATAGAATTCGTCGATTTCGATTTGTGAGATTTCTTTCTTTGCTTCCCCTTCTTGAACGGAATACAATCATCAGGAACTGAGAATTTCATTTTCGGAATACCAAGCACAAGATCATTCCTAACAATGTAGTTCATCTTCCTGTAGTTAATGTGAGCTAGCTTCCTGTGCCACAATATTGAATCAGATTCCGACGCCTTGGAGAGTAAACATGTTGGAATTGAATATGTTGTAGTGGCGACACTCATATCAAGGACATACGTGTCATTTCTCCTTGGAGCCTTCATTAGAATCCATTCATCAGGAATCACAAAACCCGGTTTCAGAATATAGCATTCATGATCGTTGAAATGGAACGAAAACTTCTTGTCACAGACTTGTGATACGCTTAAAAGATTGTGTTCCAGCTGCTCAACATAATTCACCTTTTCAAATTTGACTTTGTCATTCTTTAACGTTCCCTGGCTAAACGACATCGAAATTTATAAAAAAAAGGGAAAAACTAAACGGTTAAACAAAGTCTTTGAAAAAACTAAAAAAACGGACACAAAACCGCTTCGAAACTTAAAAAAAAAACCTAAACCGGTAAATAAATTAAAGACTTTCAAGAGCCATCATGCGTTACAGCGAAATAGCTAGTAACATTCCAAAAACTTTATAAAAGAAAAACGAATCGGTAACAAAGTTGTTAAAAAAGTTAGGAAACGAAAGCAAAACCGTTTAAAAAAGTAAAGAGTTAAAAAATGTCATAACGACGTTGTGCCTTAGATAACTTATACACTATCATGCGTAATTCCGTTCTGAACGGAGCTAACATCGAAACGTAGATAAAAATAAGTACGTCTCAACGGTATATTCGAAATTTTATAAAATGTCAAATTTTAAAAGTTATACAAAAACAAAAAAAAATCTAGAAAATATATTGTTTAAATTTTTATAATGGTTGAATATTGTCGTAGAAACATAAATAAGTTGTCCATAATAAATTTATATTTGATTTGTAAATAAGATGTTGAAATAAATGTTGATAGTCCTCCTTGGTTGTCCCTACATAAACAAAGACAATTTGTTAGAAATGGGAACCCAAGCCATTGTGGTCTTGGGTCGTCCAGATGGATCAAAATAAACAACTTCTAGCAACTCACAATCTACTTTATCATCAACCTTAGGCACATAAGATTCAGACTTAGACTTTCTCAATGAAGACTCAGAATGATTAATTGGAAAAACATTATTAGATATATGATTATCAGATTCAGATGTTTCCAAAAGTTTCTTTAGTTTTCTGTTGCCTCTTCTTCGTTGAGGTCTAGAAAGTTTAATTTCAGGTTGAGGTTCTTTTGAACTTCCAACATGTGGAATGTCAAACTTCTTTTGAATAACAACAGGTTTAAAAATATTCTTACCATTTTGCTTAAATCCTGCAGATTTAGCAAAAGATTGATAAGATACATTCATTACACCACTCAATGAAGACTTTTCCACATTCGATCTTTTCAGAATTTTCACCACTCTTTGTTGTGGAATTTCACTCTTCAATTTTCCCTTATTCTTATATGGACAATGAATCACAATGTGACCAGCTTCATTACAATGAAAACAGACTCTTTTATCATGATGACTTCTGATATAAGGAGCTTTTGTGAAATTTGAAGAACTGTTGGACGAACAAGATTCAGAAGATTTCACTGAACAGTTGACTGGCTTCTTTGGAACATAAACCTGTTTAGTCACTGTTGACGAATTCTTATTTTAATAACCAGCAGCCACAAACCCACTAGATTGTAATTCTTTTGACAACTTAGATTGAACAGCTTTCACCTCATCAGGTTCTGTCAGAATACACCTAACACGAGTAACATTCTTCACAACCTTTGGTTCATCAATTTTCACTTCTTTCGGAATGCCTTCAACCTTTGAATCATCAAACACCTCATCCTCTATATCAGAATCATACACCATGTCTTCACCCGTCACTGGATTCACTTTTAATACTGTCTTGGGATCAATTTCCTCTTCATGAATGATTTCAGGCTCAACCACATAATTTGCATTGAACGGTGGAGGAACAAACCCAATACCAGCAACCCTTTTTGTGGGATCAGCATTAGCATTGAAATAATCCAAAACTACAGTTGAATTCTCAAACTGTTCCAGCTTTCTATGTAATTTTATCACCTCAGATTCTTTATCAGAAATCTCCTTGTTCTTTTGAGCAACAATTTCATTACGTTTTTCGATTTCAGCATAAGCCATATCTAGATGATAACCCTGCTCTTTGTATTTTAACCCAAGAGAATTTAAGTCTCTGTTCAAAGACTCAATTTTATCAATGCACAGCTTATCATTATCTTTCAATTTCTGATTAACTGAAAGCATTGATTTCATGTCACAAATCAAGTTTGTGTTATCATCCATGACTTTTTGCAGTTTATCTTTAACAGAAATGCAATTTGAACAGTATATATGACAAACAGAGTCTTTTACCTTAGATGGATCAGACATGTCTGCCATGAATACTTTGGTAATTGGAATATTCTCTGAATCATCACCAACTGAAGCATTTTCTGTAAGAACAATTTCCTCCTCAACAACCCCTGACGCAGCATCAGAATCAATACTTTGCCCTTGTTCTTCCTCATCATCAACGCTTGGAACACTATCACCGTCACACGAATCATCACTAGAACTTTCATCATCAGTAGATTCCTCTGGTTTTTCTGAATGAATTTCTGCAACAAAAGCCTGACTCACAGCACTCACCAAATCTTCCAGATGAATGCCCCAATCATAGTTTTCGTCATTTTGAGCAACCAAAGCTGATGATGCAGATGCATGATTTGTATTACCAGAAGGACCATGATTTTGATTACCAGATGAACCATGTGACTGATTCCTATTATGCTGAAAGTTAGACTGCTTCTTTTGAGAATCAAATTCTACCTTTGGCTTCACACACTCCTTAGCTAAATGACCATACTCTTGGCAGTTGTAACACCTAACTTTGCTCTTAGCAAAACCCATACGCGATCGATTATTTGAACCAATATATTTTCTGCCAGTTCTCTTCAAGAAATCTTTAGCTTGTCATATTAACATGGCCATATTCCATTGGATATTCATTTCTTCCAGATCAACAGGGTCAATCTGTCTGAAATCTTCTTCTATAACCTCAGGATCATGTATTTTACCTCCAATGAAATTTTCATACGATGCCATGAATGAAGAAAACATAGCAAGATAATCATCAGCAACTTTCTGATTCACATGAGATCCAGATGATGTTGAAGCTGTAGTAGCATAAAATCCAGAATGGCTTGAATGACCAGAATAAATTGGAACACCAGAACACTGATCATTTGAAGACTCTTGAGCATCACCAGAAAAGAATGCCACTCCAGTACCAGATTTACCAGTAGATTTGGCAAAATACATTGAGGGATCCTGTATATGCTTCATATTAGTCTCTTTCTTCTTCATATTCATGTCATGTGATTGAATCTTTCCTAGGACTTCTTCAAGAGACATGGTTTTGTACTTAACATTTTCTTTGATCAAAACCGTATACACATCAAACTTTGATGGTAAAGGCTCCAAGAATTTATCATTGATTTCCTCAGTCTCATATACCACAGATGCACTAGCCAGTTCCCTAAGAAGATGATAGAATCTTGTAGCAAGATCATCCAAAGATTCATTTTGAAAATGTTTAAAGACTAGGAACTGCTTCTTTAGTAACTCTTTTCTACTCTTCTTCACATCCAAACTCCCTTCACACATTTTCTGTAATGCTTCCCACAATTGTTGAGAAGACTTGAACTGTTTAAAACTGTGATATATTTCCTTTGGAAGAGACATAGAAATACTAGCCATTGCTTTCTTTTCTCTATCAAATAAAAACTTCTCTTCAGTAGTTAATGCTGACACTGGCTTCGGAACATCATCCTTTCCCATCCATGAATAAGTAGGATACATATATCATTCCAAAATCGGAATCCACAAACTAGTATCGGTAAAAGATACGAACTGGTCAAACCGATCTTTCCAATTTGAATAATCAGCTAGATTCAACAACTTCGGAGGTTTTTGAGATGTACCTATCTCATTGTCATAATTGAACATGTTTGTCACTTGCACCATATTTGCCATTTTTAAAAAAATAATTTCTGAAAAAAATTTCCAAGTGTTGAAGCTGAACACCCCTTAGGCGAAGATAATAAGTTCGCTTCAGTGAGTACCAAGCGAACTTGAGATCAAGCGAACAAGACAAGTTCGCTTAAGGATGAAATCCGGTAAGTTCGCCTACTAAATATGTTCGCCTAAAATGTGAGAAGGGAACTTAATAAGTTCGCTTGCTAAGTTCGCCTGCACAGGAACTAGCAAGTTCGCTTAAACTGCTGTAACAAACTCAAAGAAACCTCTACCCAAACACGAACCAAGAACTTCAAAAACCATGATTTCTCAGCGAATTGATGGAATTTAAGGAAATTGAACCGTAGGATTATGAATTTTATCAAATAGAACACTTCTATCGGTCTAATTTCGTCAAAATCACTTCCAAAAACACGAATTCAGCAGAGAAACGATCTTCAAGAACTTGAAAAACTCCATTGATGCAGAAATTTCAAAAATGTTGAATTTCTTGCCGAATTGTACATAAAACCGTCACTAATCACCAAGAATCGTACTTAATTCACGAGCATATGCTCTGATACCACTTGTAGGTCCAGGTAACTCAACTACTTATCGGACTCGTAATATGACGTTGCTATAACACCAAGTGCGGAATCCTTCATGTTAACATTTGTATACTAACCGACAATTGAAACAACACGCGTAAATAAACTTCTCGTTATATTCCAAATTTCATAGAGTTTACAAGATAATCACTTCTGCTTCTCTCTGTTCTGTTTCTCTCTGCTCTGCTATCCTCTTTATTGAACAGACTGTAAACTCTATATTTATAAACACAAGTTCTGATATAAGCGAACTTATTAAGTTCGCCTCTAACAGCTTAAGCGAACTTAACAAGTTCGCCTCAGTTAGACCTAAGCGAACTTATTAAGTTCGCCTCTGATAGACCAGGCGAACTTAACAAGTTCGCCTCTAGGCTCACTTGTAAAAACACTTAGTAACTTTAGACATTTACATAACAAAAACATAAAGACATAAAATCTAACTATTACAAGCTTTTGTCATTACAAATCTATGTCCTAACAATGGTGGCTATGCTAGAGGCTGAAGTGTTCAAACTAAAACACCAAGTCTCTATGCATGAAGCCCATCAATGCCCAACTTTAACTACTCCCTCCCTTGTATCAGTGGGCACCCAAACTGATGTTTATTTGTGTGACACCTGCAAAATTTCAGAATCCAAAACCCAGTTGTTGGGCTAAAACCCAACTAGGCCCAATAAGGCCCAATAGGAAGTCAAGTCCATTTGACGCCCGGTAAGGATCCAAGCCCGTTAGAAATCCAAATTTACACAATCCGAATATCATATTAGTCACACGATTTCATTTAATGACTCGTTACGCGATTCTGAGAATTTAAGAAAAGATATAAGAACGTACGCGGTTCAGAAATTCTAAACGTTAAACGTGTTAAACAACGGTTTTTACCGGGTATTCGATAGAACGATTAAATGAATTAATGAATTATTGATAATAAGTATTAATATTCATTTGAAAAGACTGTTCGGATAAATACACGTGTAGTACGTGTACACGAATGTTAAACCACGTTAGATCCTCGTAAAACTAACGATAGCGGTACGGTTATTACCGATACAACAAATATTATAAATATTTGTTTATAATAAAAATGTTATTAATAACCGGAGAGTGAAATGATAAATCCGACGAACAGACTCACACACGCGTTGTCAGCTCATACCGACTCGAATATTCTCCGGTAATAAGCTAACAAAATAAATTATTTGAATATTTATTTTAGTATTAATATTTATATTATGAACGACAAATATTAATCGGGAACTAAATGCATGACGATATTTTGGGTTTGACACGCGTTACTGGTAGGTAGCCTACCCACTTAAAACGCTAGATATATATATAAAATCTTCTCAACTTTTTCCTCATTTGCACAACAAACACACACACTTGTGTGTGTGTGTTCAGAGAGAGAACGAGAGAAAGGAAGGGGGGGTCGGCCACCTTTCGGCGGCCTCCTCCGGCGAGCATGAACGGAAGAACAACGGCGGAGAGCAGCGGCGCACGGTGGCGCAGCGACAGCATCAGGAGGCGGCGGCGCACAGCGGCGGATCACAGCGGACCGGCGAGTGGCGGCAAGTGCACCACCTCATCTGATAGATCTCGACGTCCTGAGTCCGATGGTGGTGGTGGTTTGCACTAGATCGCGACGGTGGTGGAGATTCCGGCCAAAAACACTTTTCCGGCGACCTCGAAAAATGGGGCTTTTGCTAGAAAAGGGTTCCTAAAAGTCCGATCTACGCATACGAAGAAGTTTGGGTCGAAAAAGTGAAGCTTTCCGGCCAAAACCACCAAATCCGGCCACTGTCCGGTTTTCCAGCGACGGCGACAGTGGCGGCCGGCGGCGGAGACCGGCGGCGCTGGTGGGGCTTGGCGAGACGAGTTCATGGCCGCTTGAATCACCTCAATCGGAGTTCGTATGATCACGTTATGAGCGAAACAAGTTTCTTCTCGCGTCGTGCTCAGCTTTTCATACAAAACCGCTTAGAACGGCTTGTAGGCTAAGGTATGACCCGAAACACTTATATATCTATTGTCAGGTAGTAGCACGGGACCTATAAATTTTGTCGGGGACGTCTTTTGAGAACGTTTTTCGGGCACGTTAAATTGTATTATAATGATATAATTTTTATATATTTATCAAATAATTGTCGAATTGAAGTATGACTTTAGTATTAGGATCTAAAGTGCGGTTTATTGGATTATTGGTGTAAGTTGGTGTTGTAATTGGACAATTGGATATTGTCGGGTTTAGCCAAAAACAAACGGGACTCTGCCCAATTTTCGTTAAAAATAAAGAATTTGGTTTCTACAACTTAGATGTCCTCAACATGGGTTGGGTTTAGATTTGAAACCATAATGTTAGGGCACGATCCTAGTTATATTGTTGTTGATATTGACAACACTTGTTTGAACAATAGGAACCGTTTAGGATCGTTGCGCTCACTTGTTGTCAGTTGAGCTTGTGATCGCATTTGCTGGACTTGAGGTGAGTTCACTGTCCCCATTTAACTTTTAATGTTTTAGAAACATCGGGGGAGAAACATACTTCCATAACACGTTTGAAAACACGAAACATCATTACTTGATACATCTTAGAAAACATGGAACACATACTTATAAACATTTTCATATGGTAACAAGAAAACAAGACCCGACCTTTATGTTTGCATGAGTGAACACGTTTGGAGCTCGTAAAGCCCCCTGACCATCATATTTTATAACCATTAGCTAAGGATAGCCTGGGATTCTATGGATAGTACTATTGGGATTGACACCCCCGGTCATGGTTAGTCGCGCTAACCATGGGTCCCTCTGGCCAAATGACCGCATAGTGTTCAAACATTGCTCGTGAGGTATGAGCGAGAGGCAAAACACCTGTGTCATGGTTTGGTTATGCCTCATGTATGTACATATTATTTGTATTCCTAGCTAGTCTACAAATGGGTCAACATTACTTGTTTTGTTTATCATATTCATTGAAACGTTTTCGTGCAGATGGATCTGCCAATCACTTATACACCAATGGTTTTGCCATTCGTTTACGTGGAAATGTTTTTATCAATGTTTTCAAGGAAAACAGTTTCATATTATGGCCATGTACACATTATCAATGTTTTAAGGAAAAACGACTTATTTTATGACTATGACGTCATCACATGTTTTCATTGGGAAAACTACTCGTTTTATGACTATGAAGTCATCACATGTTTTCATTGGGAAAACTACTCGTTTTATGACTATGAAGTCATCACATGTTTTCATTGGGAAAACTACTCGTTTTATGACTATGAAGTCATCACATGTTTTCATTGGGAAAACTACTCGTTTTATGACTATGAAGTCATCACAGGTTTTCATTGGGAAAACTACTCGTTTTATGACTATGAAGTCATCACATGTTTTCGAGGAAAACAACCTTACATTAAACCCGTGTACATATTTTAAATGTATTCAAGGAAAACAGTTTCGTATCATGGCAATGTACACAATATCAATGTTTTCAAGGAAAATCACTTTACATTGCAACAATCAAACCTGTGAACTCACCAACCTTTGTGTTGACATTTTTAAGTATGTTTTTCAGGTAATTCATAGTCATGGCATGGTTGGAATAGGTTAGACTTTTGGATTAAACCCTAGAAGCCGAAGGAGTATGATCGTCAAACCTCAAGATGGCTTTCACCTATACATGGTTCTAGGACAATGTACAAGTTTATTATAGTATTTGTAATGGTGTTCAATATTCAGAAGTCTTTACTTTAACTTCCGCCGTTGTGTAATGTTACCAATCGTTGCAACCTTAATTTATTTATTTATTCAGTAAGTAAATAAATTTGGGGGTGTGACAATTTGTCCACTGATGCAACCAAAAAGGGGGAGATGGTCCCAATGGAGGAAGACTCAGACAGTCTTGACGACTGGATTGAAGAGCATGCTGTATTTCATAGCACATTGCCTTTAATAAAAGGACCCATGAAGAAAGGAAGATCATGATTGACTTCCTTAAGGCTAGAGGAGAGAGTGGAAAGAGGCTAGGTCCCATGAATTTCATGAACCTGTAAGCCCTCTATTTTAAACTAAAGAAGGATGAGGAAGAAAGATTGGAGAAGAAAGGCTCCAAGAAAAGGGTAAACATTCAAGAAGAAGAAAGGAAATCAAAGAAACCCAAACCTTCTCTCTCACCCAACACTTTCTCAATCCAACAGCCTTCCACTCTCCTTTCTAGACCTCCCTCCTCTCCTCCCTTAAAGTCCGAATCCTCACACCCAGCTCCTACGCATCAACAACCTCCCAAAAATAAAAACAAACCCACTTCCAAACCTGAAGACTCAAGAGAAATAATCAGATGGTCATACAACCTTGAAGACCAATGGTTTGAAGTGTTCAGGGGGAGGACAGAAGCTAAAAGATCAATCTATACATCTATTGATGAGGTACTACAGCTTCCAGATTCTGATATAAGAAGAATGATGGAGCTGGGTGAATCCTCTAAGCCTGAGAATGAAGGTGGGAGACATTTATTGCTGGCAATCAGACATTACTTCAACCCCAACAAAGATGAAATCATTGATGCCAAACCTCTTCAATCCCACTCTCCATTCATCAGCTGGTCCTACAATGCTGAGAAGAATGAATTCACTCTGACAGATGTTAAAGGACAGAAGATGAGGTGTTCAAGCAAAGCTATCTTCAAAATGGCATGCAAAGACATCAAGACTCTATCTGAGCTTCCTCTTAACAATCCCAGCATGGACCAGAGAGGATATGAGGTTGAAAGGATAGTCAGAAACATGCAAAAGCTTCAGCAACAAAGGCAGTAAGAGAATTTTGGTAGCATCAGTCTAGGGGGAGTTTGTAGAAACAAAGATTGATGGATACAAAATTCTCTAAGTACAAATGTTGCTGATCTCAGAGTTTGATGCTGACCAACAAACTGCTGCGGACAAGCTTATCTGCTGCGGATACTTGTTCTCCTACTGAAGAACAAATCTGCTGCGGATAGCCTTAACTGCTGAAGACCAAAGTTGCTGCGGATAGGCTTCTCAGCAGCATCAACACTTGATGCTGCTGACAGGCAAATCATCAGCAGCTTTGGATGGTCACATCTTGCTGCTGATCCTCATCTTTGCTGCTGACAGCCGTGTGCCTTGAAGACAAATCGTTGCAGCTCCATGCCAAGCGTCACTGACAACTTTCTGCAAAAGCCACTGACACACTCAAAGCAGAAGGAACCTCAATGGCGCAACCATTAACGGACAACAATGCTCCTCTCCAAGCATGCAAGTAATAATGCACAAAGAAGACGCTTCAATAAAGTTAACTAGTTTTAGACTAAACGTGTAATAGTTAGCTATATACAACAGATCAACGGTCTGTGTTAGATCTGATCCTTAGAATCAAGGGTCTATCTTGATTCTAAGTGAGTATAAATACTGTGTAAATACTTCATTGTATGTGTGCTTTTTAATTGCGTTTCGTTTGTAATCGTTTATCTGCAAAGGCTTAATACAACAGTGTTCTTAAAAGTATTCTTTATGTTTACTCGATTATACTTGTGTAGTTGTTATTGTTTCCGCCAATTTCAACTAAGAACAGAACCATCTTGTACTTTCACGATCCTACAGATATACAATGTGTACCCCACTGATATGCTACAGTAATGTAAGTTACACTATCTCAAGGCATCTAAGATTTTCCCAATGATTTTCTAAATTTTCAGAATGAAGTTACATCAATTAGCACAAGAAAATTAAAGCAGAATCCATAAGGATTATCAGGAATCATAAGTTTCAGAATCGAGTGATTCATTTGTCTTGGTTTCATTTGATTTCTTCAGTGAATATCGGTATGATGATTCAGGATAATGAATATGGTGTTTGAGGATTAGGGTAGGGTAATCCAACTTTTATCTGGATTTGATTTCAATGAATAAGGAGTGATTCAAGCGTGAATACATGCTCAACGGTTGATGTAGAGACATGTCTTGATTCAATCTCTCATTGCATACTTGTGAGTATGGGCAGTGAGATGAACCACATTAATTGTGCTAAAGACATAACCTGAAACTGATCTCAGAAGAAAATTATTGCCAAAATCTAACATCCTTTATCTGATAATGATCTTTTCTATTCTTTTACGCACACACACTAGCAAACATGGGTTCACATCACAGTTGTAATTTAGATTTAGTTTCCACACTACTAGTGATTCAAAGACGCATACAACCTACTGACAATTCAAATTACTTGTAAATAAACAGATTAAAAACATAATAATTTAAAAAATTAAGTAAGCATGACGCAATCATTTCCCATATGAGCAGTCTATGGCGTTTAGATCATTTCTGATGTACTATCATTTCCTATTTTCACAAGATTACTTTGAAAATTTTCTCCATTTTCTATTTTGTTTGAAGATTAAAAGAACTATATAGAAAATTTAAAAGAAATAAAATTTAACTTTCATGAATTGAATTGATTTTAGAAAAATAAGTTTTCACTCAGGATTGAACATTCCTATCAAGTTGACAAGATGCTCAAAACGGGATCGATCAAATGCCTTAGTGAAAAGGTCAGCAAGATTGTCATCCGTGTGAACCTTTACAAGTTCAATTAAATGCTTTTCAGCACAATCACAGATGAAATGATGGCGAATTTCTATATGTTTAGTTTTGGAATGTTTCACCGGGTTATTTGTGATGGACATGGTGGCATTGTTGTCAATGAACAGAGGAGTTCTAGTGAAGTTTAAGCTGTAGTCTCTCAATTGCTGCTGAATCCACAATATCTGAGAACAACCGCTCGCTGCAGCAATGTATTCTGCTTCACATGTTGAGACAGAAATCGTTGACTGCTTCCTACACTGCCAGGAAACCAGTCTGTCTCCCAAGAATTGACATCCACCAGAAGTTGACTTTCTATCAAGGTTACAACAACCATAGTCTGAATCAGTGTAGGCTTTGAAGTCAAATGACTGCTGCTTAGAGTACCAAAGACCCAATCGGGGTTTCCCTTTCAAGTATCTGAAATTCCTCTTCACAGCTATCATATGGGACTCCTTCGGTTGTGACTGAAACCTTGAGCACAAGCACACAACAAACATTATGTCGGGTCTTGAAGCTGTGAGATACATAAGTGATCCGATCATCCCACGGTACAATCTGTAATCCACAACCTTTCCATCTTTATCAGGATGCAGACCATGATTGACTGGGATAGGTGTGCTATAAGTACTGCTATCATTCATCTTGTATTTTGAAAAGATGTCCTGCACATACTTAGTTTGATGCAAATAAATGTCATCCTCTCTTTGACTGACTTACAGACCCAGGAAGAACGAAAATTCACCCATGTTACTCATTTCAAACTTGGACTTCATCACCTGTTCGAATTCCCTACACATACCTTCATTTGTAGACCCAAAGATAATGTCGTCGACATACACTTGTACAAGAAGAATGTCACCTCCTGCTTTCCTAATGAAGAGGGTCGAGTCAATCTGTCCACGGTCGAAACCATTTGAAGATAGATGTTTAGATAACGTCTCATACCATGCCCGAGGTGCTTGATGAAGACCATAAAGTGATTTGTCGAGCTTATACAATTTATTGATATTATGCGGGTCTTCAAAGCCGGGAGCTTGAGTGACATAGACCTCTTCATGTACTTTTCCATACAGGAAAGCACTTTTCACATCAAGTTGGTAGACCTTGAAACCAACATATGAGGCATAAGCCAGAAACAGTCGAATGGCTTCAAGTCTAGCAACTGGGGTATATACTTCCGTGTAATCCAAGCCCTCTTGTTGATAAAAACCTTGAACAACCAACCTTGCTTTGTTCTTCACCACAACATGACTATCATCCGTCTTACATTTGAACACCCGTCTTGTGCCAATTGGTTGTACGCCCCTTGGCAAGTCAACCAAATCCCACACATGCAACTTTTGGAATAGAGACAGTTCATCTTGTATTGCTTCAATCCAGCAGTTGTCAGCGAGAGCCTCCTTCACATTCTTCAGCTCTAACTGGGACACGAATGCAGCATGCAGACATGTTTCCATGACACCAGTGTCAAGTATCTTAGAGTAGAGACTAGTGTTCTCAGTAATGGTTCGATGACGAGTTTGAACACCAGCATGAGGATCACCAATAATGTTGTCAATTGGATGATTCTTATGCACTCTCGCCTCTGGTACATTCAGTTCCTGAATTTCTGAATCAAGGTTCATGCTTAACTCCCCCATATCCTGTGTTCCAGAAGAAGAAGATTCAATGTTAATTGGATCAGCTGGAGCTTCATTTCCTACACTAGTGTTAGGATTAGCTTGAGCGTCATTTCCGTCAACATGAACATCTTCACTGTTATCACCATTATGAGTTCCAGATGCAGATGCAGCATTGGAATCAGGAGTTACAATCCGTACAGTAGCACGAGTTGAGAAACTGGAGTCATCACCGCCACCCAATAATTCATATACATTTGCGGCATGAACTGCAGACAAATCAGGAAGATTGAATGACTTCAATAGCGCATCATAATGAAAACCCCAAGCTGGACCAGTTGGTTCTGGTGGAATGCTGTGCTTATTACAATCCACTTCAAACCATTCTTCGACAGTACGAGTTCCTATGTTGTACACTCTCTTGCAAGGCGAGTTGGCAACGTATCCTAAGAAGATGCCTTCCACCACTTTTTCATTAAACTTAGACTTGTGGTCTTTGTACTATAGCAACAAGGAACAGGGACTACCAAAAGGAACTAGGTAATCAAGATTGGGAGGTTGATTGTTGATCAACTCGTAACAAGTCTTGTTGTGCCTCTTCACAACCAGAACTCTGTTCAAGACGTGACATGCTGTATTAACTGCTTCTGCCCAGAAAGTGACAGGAAGCTTTGCATCCGACAGCATCGTCCTTACAGTCTCGATCAAGGTTCTGTTCTTCCGTTCTGCAACTCCATTCTGCTGAGGTGTGTACTGGGCGCTGAATTCGTGACGGATCCCCTTCTTGAGACATAAAAGTTCCATCAAGTTATTCTTGAATTCAGTTATGTTGTCACTACTTATTCTTCTAACCTTCAACTTGTAAAGAGATTCCAAGCTCAGAATCAGGTATTGAAGAATGGCAGCAGTTTCGTCTTTCGTACCTAAAAAATGCACCCAAGAAAAATGTGAGAAATCATCAGTTACAACCAGACAGTATGACTTACCTCCAATACTCCTGATACGTATGGGGCCAAACGTATCCATATGTAATAGCTCCAAAGGGGTATCGATGGATTTTTGGAGGTTGGGCTTGTGAGACTTCCATTGCTGTTTGCGCTTTTTACAAGGCATACAGTCATCTGCAATGGTAAATCTCAGCTTAGGAACACCAGTTACCAAACCGTTTCGGACAAGATGATTCATTTTACAATAACAAATATGTCCGAGTTTCCTATGCCACAAGATAGAGTCGAGTTCTGTCGCTTTGGTGAGCAAACAAGTAGCAACTGATGAGGTGGTTGTTGCCACGCTCATATTAATCTGATAGGTGTCGTTTGTCCTTTGCGCTCTCATCAGAATCCAATCTTCAGGAACTTCAAAACCAGGTTTAAGTATCAAGCATTCATTCTTGTCAACCATCACCGAGTACTCCTTGTCGCACATTTGGTAGACACTCAACAGGTTATGCTTCAGCTGCTTGCAAAAGTTGACATTGTCAAAGCTCAAACAACCATTTTACACCACGCCTTGAGACGTGATACTACCGCCTTTCTCTCCAGCAAAGGCCACATAACCGCCTCTGAATGGTTTCACGTCTTGAAGCAAGGCCTTGTTTCCCGTCATGTGTCGGGAGCATCCACTATCTACATACTAACGGTTAGAGATAGTACTCTTCGGATGTCCCTGCACGAGTCACAAAAAGAATTAGTTAGATTTGGAGACCCAAGCCATAATGGTCTTGGGTCGTCCGTCTTTTTCAAAATAAACAACTTCTTTTAACTCACAGTCGTGACTGTTCAAAATGGATGAATCCTTAGAAGAATTAGGACTAGGAGATTGAGAACTTTTAGATTTGGCAATCCAGGATCTCTTCTGTTTCTTAACTGGAACAATAGACATAGTTTCAACAACAGCCGGTGAACTAATGGAAGCTTCACCTGATTGAGCTCTAGTCAGCTGTTCTAGCTTTCTGAACCTCTTATTTCTTCTCCTCCTCTGTGCTTAGAGAGTTTCACCACAGATTTCTCTCCAGTAGGTGTACTACCAGAGGTAGATACACAAGGTATAGCAGGTTGCTTTCCCTTTCTTGAAACAAATGGTTTAGCCTCAGATGTTATCTTTGGCTTTACCATCAGTTTTACTGGTGGTTTAACCACATTTGTCTTTGGACTTTTGGGATGCTTCACTTGTGGTGACTTAGGGATGACAGCCGGTTGTGAAACAATTGGTCATTTCCCATGGTTCTTAGAATGGCAGTTCACAAAGATGTGACCAACCGTACCACAGTGAAAGCAAGTCCTCTTGTCTGTGTAAGTCCTCTTATAAGGCTCATTAGATCTGTCATTAGATGACTCAACATTATGAGCAGGAGGAGTTGGTTTGTGAACATGAGTTTGACCCGATATAGATTGGTTTTTGGGTGTATAGTATTTTTGTAAATTTTCTTTATAACCAAACCCATAGTGAGCTGAAAAAGCTTCTTTATTAACTTGATTAAGATTTTTATACCCCCCATAAAACATTACCTTTAATTTATCATTTGATTCAATGATATCGGGTTCAGTTAAAATACAATTGTAACTATTAGTGATAATGTTTTTCTTGACTTTCTGTTCAGATAACAACTCCTCAAATACTACTCCTTCAGGGCAGGTGTTAACCGACCCATCATCAGAAGCAGTAAAGAACTCCTCATTAGATGCGGAGTTAGCCTTACTTGAGGAATCATCCTTGTTAGAGGAATCATCCTTACCTGAGGAATCATTAAGGCAAGTTAGAATAATGTCTACTAAGTCGTTGACAAATTTCCTGCTAATTGGTGGAGGAATGGCATTAGTACCAAACCCTAAGCCATTCATTTGTCTCACTACAGATTCGTAGTGTTCCACCACAAAACGAGAATTTTTCAACTTCTCATTAGTACATTACAACTGCAAGATCTCATTTTGCAGATTGTTGATCTCATTTTCCCTTTTCTCTAACCCCATGTATGCAATATCCAAGTGAAGCTGTTGATCGCTCATTTTAAGTGAATAATCACGTTTTTCTTTCTTCAATGTTTCAATTTAATCTTTAAATTGTTTTTCGTTTTCTTTGTAGCTTAAAGCTGCAATACGAAGGGGTTCGACTTTGTCTTGAAGCTTAGAGTTTTCAATTTTTAAGCCTAGACATTTGGAACAAGAAATGACAGTAAAAGGATTAGAATCTACCTCATTCGATGAATGTGATGCCTCTCCGATAGCCATGAGGGCAACAGCAGTTGTAGACTCTTCTTGGTCAGCCACAGAAGCTTCCCATTCCGAAGCTTCCATCATCTCCATAATCTCAGCCATGAGACCAACCTGAGTTTGTGCAATAATGGCATCCTCCAGATGAACTCCCCAATCAAAGCTTTCATCATGTTGAGCTACCAATGCATTGGACGATTCATGTGACACCCAGCATTTCAGGTCAATATCCACATTTCATAAACGCACGTTCATGATTATTATTTCCTGATATTTTATTTTGACTAAGTAAAGTCAAGAAGTCTAGCAAAGAAGTTTGTTCCAAGTCTAGTAAACCGTAAGGAGTTACTAGAAAAAGTAAGAAGGATAACCCGACTTAATGCGAACGTAAATGGTTAAATAAAATAACCAGAAAAATATATATATATATATATTACACAAAATTTACGTTGAGCCAAGATTCTAATATTTTCTTCAACGAGCCATAAAATGGTTAAAAATTTTAATACCGTGAAGAATCGAAACTGAATTAAATTACCCCTTTAAAACTCTAATTGATACTAATACCATAATAAATTAATATTTAAAAATTGTTATCATTAACCCCAAACCCACTTCTTGACTTTCTTGGCCGAGAGTCAGGGGAGCCATGCTCCCACTTGCCTGATTCACTTTGATTCAGATGAAAACCATACCCTTCAGTCGAAACTTCACCATTCCTTTCAAACCTTCTCTTTTTCTTACGGCAAATTCACAATTCTCTTTCATCTCGAAGTCCAGTTTTAAAGCGAAAATCACCATAATTCGGTGTCATAAGGAGAATTTCAAATGTTCTTGAAGAAAGCTTAGTAAAAGATTCAAGACTACTTCTCTGTTTTTCTCTAAAGATCGCCATTCTCGGTTTGAGGTAAAAAAACTCGATACCATCCATATTATTTGCTTTAAAACCATAACTAAACATACAAATCGTTCAAACGCAAGTAAGATAACAAGAAAACTGTGTCAAACTCAAGATTTGAACATAAAAATATACAGAGTGAATTCTGTAAATCAAAGTGCAGATATCGAAACTATAGTTTCGATACCTGTTAGTCAATCGAAACTGGGAGTTTCGATACCTATTGATTGAAACTAGGAGTTTCGATACCAGTTATTCAATCGAAACTAGGAGTTTCGATACCGGTTATTCTATCGAAACTAGGAGTTTCGATATCTATTTACTCAATCGAAACTAGGAAGTTTCGATACCTGTGTACAATCGAAACTAGGTAGTTTCAATACTATTCTTGCCAATCGAAACTAGGTAGTTTCGATACCTATTTCACTCAGTCGAAACTAGGAAGTTTCGACATCTGCTCTGTTCAATCGAAACTAAGAAAGCTTAGATACCTGTTCATCAGCCCCATAAGACAGTAACTCAGAACTATTTTCATAACAAAACAAGGTTGGAAAAACTAAAAAGATAATTAAAACAAAAGTAATCAGATCGGCTAAGTCGAGTGAACAATTTGCGTTTAAGACGGGTAGTCTTAACGTGTATGTTATCCTTGTGTAATTAGGATACAGATAGGCGAATCTGCCGTCATTCAAATATTTGCTAGCATTCATACTGTCGAGGTGAGTTTCACTAATTCCCCTTTTTCTAAAGTTTTGAAATGATTTGGGGTGGAAACATACTTGTAAAAGACTTTTGTGTATAAATGAATGGAACTAATGATCTGACCGTATGTATGTATTGAGGGAACAATAAAGCGCTTAAAGTCCTCGTAATAAATTAGTAACCATTAGCTATGGATTTAGCCCGGGATTATATGAATAGTACTATTGGGGGTGACGCCTCCGGTCATGGTTAGTCGCGCTAACCAGGGGTCAAAATGGCCGAATGACCGCATTTTGTCTTACTCGCAGAAAGGCGAGGGGAGGCACAGAAAGTTGGGGTTTGGTTACGGTCTCGTACATTACATACTATTTTGTATTCCTTGCAAGCTTACAAATGGGGTCAATAGATCGGATTAGTAATCATATTCATTGGTAATACATACAAAAGAGTTCTGATCAAGGTAAAGTGATCAGGTTTTACACAAAAGAGTTCTGATCAGGGTAAAGTGATCAGGTTTATCAAAAGAGTTCTGATCAAGGTAAAGTGATCAGGTTTTACACAAAAGAGTTCTGATCAGGGTAAAGTGATCAGGTTTATCAAAAGAGTTCTGATCAGGTTAAAATGATCAGGTTTTACACAAAAGATTTCTGATCAGGGTAAAGTGATCAGGTTTATCAAAAGAGTTCTGATCAGGTTAAAATGATCAGGTTTTACACAAAAGAGTTCTGATCAGGGTAAAGTGATCAGGTTTAAAGTAAAGAATTCTGATCAGGTTAAAGTGATCAGGTTTAAACGAAAGAGTACTGATCAGGTTAAAATGATCAGGTTTAACAAAGAGTTTTGATCGGCAAAAAGATCAGATTTAAACATTGGGTTTATGATAACTCTTTATAATAACTTGTGAACTCACCAACCTCGTGTTGACAGTTTTAAGTATGTTTTCAGGAAATTGAACGTGGTCATCAGGTTAGCAATGTAGGTTACATGCATGCACGTGGATACGGCTTTTGGGAGGATTTCTCTTGTATAACTCATGGTCTTGAGTCATATTTACGAAATCTTAAACATTTGTAAACTCAAATTGATATTTTGTAATGTAAATATTTTAAATTCAGTTATGTATCCAATTACATGTATGTGTTTGCGGTAATCATATGCTTTGGAAACCAGTGAAAATCGCGCCTCGCGTTTCCGCCCTGGCGGGGTGTGACAGAACTTGGTATCAGAGCCATTGATTATAGCGAACTAGGTGTCTAAAATGGAACCTAGTCTATAATTTGAATGACTCACTAAAATGTTTTCATTGCATAAGCATTGCATAACCAGTCATCATGTCATGTGGATATTGTAGTCACAAGCATGTCGTCACATTCACACACTGACCCAGTCTCTGACTCAGAATCCAACGAGGAACTTTCCGCCTCACGCCCTAAAAATCGAGTACAAGTTCGTAGCTCGACACCACCCAATGTTGCCCTGGGAGAACCGCCTATATTCTACCAAAAGAAAAGCGGAGGGCCAATTAAAGTGCAAAGTGCTAGGAAGAAGGTTCGACTTCCGCGCAAGAGAAACCTGGCAGCCCGTGACCCGAAAGACTTGGAGACCAATGAGGAACCATCTAGAAAACGACCCTGTTGCCATCCTACTATGGGAACTATCCGTTGGATGCCCAGTACCTTGGCAAGATGGAGGGAGATGGAGAGCATCCCATCTACCTTTGAGCTCGGAGAGTCCTCCAACTCTCCAACACCCCTACCCCACACTGGGGAAGCCATGGAGCTCACAGTGCCTACATTGGTAGCTCGCGTTCATACGCATGAGGAGCGTCTTGATGATCTCCTAGATGATATTCGGGCACAGGGGGATGCAACCAGGCGCTTACGTCAAGGGCTCGGATCTCGAGTACAGACTCTGGAGGATAGCACTCGAGACATACAGAGTGCCACTGACTACCTCGAGTTGAGAGCTGATATGGACTGGCAGTTCACTCTCACGGTCCGAGACATGGTGGAGGCGCTGGAGGAGAGGACTTTGGCTGCAGAATTTGTGGCGAGAGCTAGCTTTGTCATGGCAGGACTTGCCATGATGATTGGGTTGTACTCCCACTTCTTCTTTTAAACCTATTATGGGCGGGTTGTGCCCATAGTACATTATGTAGTTTAAAACGTTAGTACTGATGAGGTCATGTGAACCCATCCTTTTGTATCCTTATCTTTTGGAACAATGTACTATGTATGTTTTGACTATGTATGTAACGGTTTATGTTGTAATGATAGTTGTTCATGTTTGATGTGGTGGTATCCTTATGTCATGATCTATCATTAATGATATATGATGTTGTTTCTTTTTAATTGACATGTTAGAAAGAACGTCATGGCACCTAAGCGTGGGACACCCCGTAACACTACTGGTGACAACAACGAGACAATTTCCCCAAACATGGAACAACTAATAGCACAGCGAGTAGCTGCCGCTATAGAGCAGTATGAAGCAAACCGAAATAGCGGAGGAGGTGCAGGAGGTAGCGGTACCGCAGGGGGTAGCGGTACAGCAGGAGGTTCCGGAGGTAATAAAAATAAATAAGCCATAACACAAAGTCATGATCCGAATTAATGACGTTATGACTTGTGATCCTGCAGATGCTCCAAATAGGAAGTGTACCTACAAGGCCTTCCTATCCTGCAAACCCCGCAGTTTTAATGGCACCGAGGGTGCAATAGGACTAATGAGATGGATAGAACATATCGAGTCGGTGATTGATATAAGTGAATGCACCGCTGATTGCGTAGTGAATTATTCTACCTGCACACTCACTGATAAAGCTTTAACTTGGTGGAATATTCAAATGAAGACTTTGGGGAGAGAAACAACGTATCAATTGTCTTGGGAAGATTTGAAAAACATGATGATTGAGGAATACTGTCCTCGGAACGAATTGCAAAAGATTGAAACTGAGATGTGGAACCTACAGATGATAGGAGATGATGTAGCGGGATACACCGACCGCTTCAATGAATTGGCACTTCTGGTACCGCATATGGTCACACCAGAACATAAGCGTGTGGAGAGGTATCTGTGGGGCCTTGCGCCTCAAATTCGTAGCATGGTAACATCATCTAATCCAATAGATGCCAAGAGTGCTATAACTTTAGCATTCAAACTAAAGGATGATGCAGTACGTAATGAATTGTTTGTGAGGAAGGAGAATGAGGAAGGTAGATCTGGGGAGAAAAGGAAATGGATGGGAAATTCAAGTAACAAATCTGGAAAACAAGAGTTTAAGAAACAAGGAACTGTGAAGGCTTTTGCAGCCAACACAGTGGAAAGAAAGGAGTATGATAGGGACCTACCGAGATGTAAGAGGTGTGGAAATCATCATGCCGGTGTTTGCATCAAGTGTGGAAAATGCGATAAGTTTGGTCACACCACTCAAGCTTGTCGAACTAACAACCGATTGGGGAAAATCAAACCGGGATGTTTTGTATGTGGTGATCTAAAACACTTCAAGAAGGATTGTCCCAAGTGGAAGAATCAGAACAACGCTCAGGCATCAGGGAGGGCATTTGTGATTGGTGCAAGGGACGCACGCCAGGACCCGAACATCGTCACTGGTACGTTCCCTATAAATAATCACTATGCCTCTGTACTTTTTGATTCGGGTGCGGATATGAGCTTTGTGTCGAATGATTTTAAATCCTTACTCGGTATTAAGGCCAGCAAACTAGATCAACGTTATACAATTGAATTAGCAAATGGGAAATTAATAGAAACTGGAGAGGTCTTTAGGGGTTGTACTTTATGTTTAGAAAACCGTACATTCAGTATAGACCTTCTACCCGTCGAATTAGGGAGTTTTGATATTGTTATTGGTATGGATTGGTTAACCAAGAATCGTGCCGAGATAGTATGCTTCGAGAAGATTGTACGTATTCCCCTACCAAGCGGAGAAATTCTTTCAATTCAAGGCGAAAGGTGTATAACGATGTTAAAAACGATAAACTGCATGAAAACTTATAAGTATCTACGCAAGGGTTATTATGCATTTCTGGCTCACATCGTCGAGAAGAAACCCGAAGAATGTCGACTTGAGGACATACCAATCGTCAGAGATTACTTGGAGGTATTTCCCGAAGACTTACCAGGAATACCACCATCAAGACAAGTCGAGTTTCGGATCGACCTAGTACCAGGAGCCGCACCAGTTGCACGATCACCGTATCGTCTAGCCCCTTCCGAGATGCAGGAACTGTCGAGCCAACTACAAGAGTTACTTGACAAAGGTTTCATAAGACCGAGTTTCTCACCATGGGGAGCTCCGGTCCTATTTGTAAAGAAAAAGGATGGAACCTTTAGAATGTGCATTGATTATCGGGAATTGAACAAGCTGACAATCAAAAACCGGTATCCTCTTCCTCGAATAGGCGATTTGTTTGATCAACTTCAAGGTTCTAGTTTCTATTCTAAAATTGATCTACGATCAGGGTATCATCAACTAAAAATTCAGGAAGAAGATATACCAAAAACGGCTTTTAGGACTCGTTACGGTCACTACGAATTCCTAGTTATGCCATTTGGCTTGACTAATGCACCAGCTGTTTTCATGGATCTCATGAACCGCGTGTGCAAGCCGTACTTGGATAAATTCGTGATTGTGTTTATCGATGACATATTGATATATTCACGAACCAAGGAGGAACACGAACATCATTTGAAATTAATCTTGGAACTACTCAGGAATGAGAAGCTTTATGCTAAATTCTCTAAGTGTGAGTTTTGGATCCAAGAGGTTCACTTTCTCGGACATGTCATCAATAAGAAGGGTATCCATGTGGATCCATCCAAGATTGAAGCTATCAAAAACTGGGAAGCACCAAGAACTCCGACTGAGGTGCGTCAATTTCTGGGTTTGGCAGGATATTACAGGCGATTCATCGAGAATTTTTCAAAGATAGCCTTGCCTTTGACCACGTTAACCCAGAAGGACAAAAAGTTTGATTGGACTGATAAACAAGAATCAGCTTTTCAATTGCTGAAGCAAAAACTTTGCAGTGCACCAATCCTATCCCTTCCCGAAGGAACTGACAATTTCATCGTGTACTGTGACGCATCACACCAAGGTCTGGGATGTGTGTTGATGCAAAGAGAAAAAGTCATCGCGTATGCATCCAGACAGCTAAAAGTACACGAGAAAAATTATACGACTCACGATTTGGAATTGGGTACGGTCGTGTTTGCACTCAAGATTTGGAGACATTACTTATACGGTACAAAATGTACTATTTTTACAGACCACAAGAGTCTCCAGCACATCTTTAATCAAAAAGAACTTAACATGAGGCAACGTCGTTGGGTAGAACTACTGAATGATTACGACTGTGATATCAAGTATCACCCTGGCAAAGCAAACGTCGTAGCAGATGCCTTAAGTCGTAAAGAACGAGTTAAAACACTCCGTGTTCGTGCCCTAGAATTGACAATTCATACGAGTCTCACGACTCAAATTCGGATGGCACAACAAGAAGCAATCAAAGAAGAAAACAGTCAGAATGAAGCTTTACGAGGAATGATAAAGCAGTTGGAACCAAAGTCAGATGACACTTTATACTTCATGAATAGAATTTGGGTGCCATGTTTTGGTAACATACGGGAGTTGGTTATGGACGAAGCCCACAAGTCCAGGTACTCCATTCACCCAGGTTCGGATAAAATGTGTAAGGATCTGAAAGAATTCTACTGGTGGCCGAACATGAAAGGAGAAATTGCTATTTATGTCGGTAAATGCCTGACATGTTCAAAAGTAAAAGCAGAACATCAGAAACCGCCGGGATTGTTACAACAATCCGAGATACCTCAATGGAAATGGGAACAGATTTCCATGGATTTCATTACAAAGTTACCCAAGACGTCGAGCGGGTATGACACTATATGGGTAATTGTCGATCGTTTGACGAAATCAGCTCATTTTCTACCCATCAAAGAAACGGATAAAACCGAGAAACTTGCAAGACTTTATATTAAGGAAATTGTGGCTAGGCATGGAGTACCAATTTCTATTATCTCTGATAGAGACAGCAGATTCGTGTCTAGAATCTGGAAATCGTTACAAGAAGCCATGGGCACACGTCTTGACATGAGCACGGCATATCACCCACAAACAGATGGTCAAAGTGAAAGAACCATTCAAACCTTAGAGGATATGCTCCGTGCGTGTGCAATTGACTTCGGTGGAAATTGGGATACTCATTTGCCATTAGCTGAGTTTTCATTTAATAACAGTTACCACACCAACATCAAAGCCACTCCGTTTGAGGCTTTGTATGGTCAAAAATGTCGTTCACCGCTATGTTGGGCGGAGATTGGCGATAAACATTTAACCGGTCCTGAAGTTATTCAAGAGACCACAGACAAGATTTTCAAAATCAAGGATCGTCTGAAAGCCGCCCGTGACAGACAAAAGAGTTACGCGGATAACAGACGAAGACCTTTAGAATTCCAAGTGGGAGACAAAGTCATGTTAAAGGTCTCACCTTGGAAAGGAGTTGCAAGATTTGGCAACCGTGGTAAGCTTAACCCTAGGTACGTTGGACCATTTGAAATTTTGACTAGGGTTGGCCCTGTAGCTTACAAGCTCAAGTTGCCACAAGAATTAAGCAATATACATGATACGTTTCATGTGTCAAATCTCAAGAAGTGCTTATTAGACAACACATTAATTATACCGCCTGATGAAATTCACATAGACGACAAGTTGCACTTCATTGAGGAACCTATGGAAGTCACAGATTGGAAGGTTCAGAGAACAAGGCGCAGCCGTGTTAAGCTGGTCAAGGTACGTTGGAATTCAAAGAGCGGCCCCGAGTATACGTGGGAGCGGGAAGATAAAATGAAATCCAAGTACCCGTCATTGTTTACAAACACTCCAAGTCAGAGTGACAAGAACTGAATTTCGGGACGAAATTCTCTGTAACATGGGGAGAATGTGACACCCAGCATTTCAGGTCAATATCCACATTTCATAAACGCACGTTCATGATTATTATTTCCTGATATTTTATTTTGACTAAGTAAAGTCAAGAAGTCTAGCAAAGAAGTTTGTTCCAAGTCTAGTAAACCGTAAGGAGTTACTAGAAAAAGTAAGCAGGATAACCCGACTTAATGCGAACGTAAATGGTTAAATAAAATAACCAGAAAAATATATATATATATATATATATTACACAAAATTTACGTTGAGCCAAGATTCTAATATTTTCTTCAACGAGTCATAAAATGGTTAAAAATTTTAATACCGTGAAGAATCGAAACTGAATTAAATTACCCCTTTAAAACTCTAATTGATACTAATACCATAATAAATTAATATTTAAAAATTGTTATCATTAACCCCAAACCCACTTCTTGACTTTCTTGGCCGAGAGTCAGGGGAGCCATGCTCCCACTTGCCTGATTCACTTTGATTCAGATGAAAACCATACCCTTCAGTCGAAACTTCACCATTCCTTTCAAACCTTCTCTTTTTCTTACGGCAAATTCACAATTCTCTTTCATCTCGAAGTCCAGTTTTAAAGCGAAAATCACCATAATTCGGTGTCATAAGGAGAATTTCAAATGTTCTTGAAGAAAGCTTAGTAAAAGATTCAAGACTACTTCTCTGTTTTTCTCTAAAGATCGCCATTCTCGGTTTGAGGTAAAAAAACTCGATACCATCCATATTATTTGCTTTAAAACCGTAACTAAACATACAAATCGTTCAAATGCAAGTAAGATAACAAGAAAACTGTGTCAAACTCAAGATTTGAACATAAAAATATACAGAGTGAATTCTGTAAATCAAAGTGCAGATATCGAAACTATAGTTTCGATACCTGTTAGTCAATCGAAACTGGGAGTTTCGATACCTATTGATCGAAACTAGGAGTTTCGATACCAGTTATTCAATCGAAACTAGGAGTTTCGATACCGGTTATTCTATCGAAACTAGGAGTTTCGATATCTATTTACTCAATCGAAACTAGGAAGTTTCGATACCTGTGTACAATCGAAACTAGGTAGTTTCGATACTATTCTTGCCAATCGAAACTAGGTAGTTTCGATACCTATTTCACTCAGTCGAAACTAGGAAGTTTCGACATCTGTTCTGTTCAATCGAAACTAAGAAAGCTTAGATACCTGTTCATCAGCCCCATAAGGCAGTAACTCAGAACTATTTTCATAACAAAACAAGGTTTGGAAAAACTAAAAAGATAATTAAAACAAAAGTAATCAGATCGGCTAAGTCGAGTGAACAATTTGCGTTTAAGACGGGTAGTCTTAACGTGTATGTTATCCTTGTGTAATTAGGATACGGATAGGCGAATCTGCCGTCATTCAAATATTTGCTAGCATTCATACTGTCGAGGTGAGTTTCACTAATTCCCCTTTTTCTAAAGTTTTGAAATGATTTGGGGTGGAAACATACTTGTAAAAGACTTTTGTGTATAAATGAATGGAACTAATGATCTGACCGTATGTATGTATTGAGGGAACAATAAAGCGCTTAAAGTCCTCGTAATAAATTAGTAACCATTAGCTATGGATTTAGCCCGGGATTATATGAATAGTACTATTAGGGGTGACGCCTCCGGTCATGGTTAGTCGCGCTAACCAGGGGTCAAAATGGCCGAATGACCGCATATTGTCTTACTCGCAGAAAGGCGAGGGGAGGCACAGAAAGTTGGGGTTTGGTTACGGTCTCGTACATTACATACTATTTTGTATTCCTTGCAAGCTTACAAATGGGGTCAATAGATCGGATTAGTAATCATATTCATTGGTAATACATACAAAAGAGTTCTGATCAAGGTAAAGTGATCAGGTTTTACACAAAAGAGTTCTGATCAGGGTAAACTGATCAGGTTTATCAAAAGAGTTCTGATCAAGGTAAAGTGATCAGGTTTTACACAAAAGAGTTCTGATCAGGGTAAAGTGATCAGGTTTATCAAAAGAGTTCTGATCAGGTTAAAATGATCAGGTTTTACACAAAAGAGTTCTGATCAGGGTAAAGTGATCAGGTTTATCAAAAGAGTTCTGATCAGGTTAAAATGATCAGGTTTTACACAAAAGAGTTCTGATCAGGGTAAAGTGATCAGGTTTAAAGTAAAGAATTCTGATCAGGTTAAAGTGAACAGGTTTAAACGAAAGAGTACTGATCAGGTTAAAATGATCAGGTTTAACAAAGAGTTTTGATCGGCAAAAAGATCAGATTTAAACATTGGGTTTATGATAACTCTTTATAATAACTTGTGAACTCACCAACCTCGTGTTGACAGTTTTAAGTATGTTTTCGGGAAATTGAACGTGGTCATCAGGTTAGCAATGTAGGTTACATGCATGCACGTGGATACGGCTTTTGGGAGTATTTCTCTTGTATAACTCATGGTCTTGAGTCATATTTGCGAAATCTTAAACATTTGTAAACTCAAATTGATATTTTGTAATGTAAATATTTTAAATTCAGTTATGTATCCAATTACATGTATGTGTTTGCGGTAATCATATGCTTTGGAAACCAGTGAAAGTCGCGCCTCGCGTTTCCGCCCTGGCGGGGTGTGACAATTCACTTTGGCTTTGATTGTGGTTGTTTGAGTTGTTGTAGCCTTGGTTGTTTCCTTGGCTAGGTCTGGTGAAACCCGAAGTCGGTGCTCTGTCTTTTTGACATACACGAGCAATGTGTCCATAGTTCAGACACTTGTAGCACTTGGCCTTGGATTTTTCAAAACCAACCTTGGCATTAGAGTGCCCGCCAATGAACTTTCTTCCTGTTCTGTTCAGGAAACGCTTGGCTCTCCTCAATATCATGGCCATATTCCACTAAATATCCATGTCCTCCATGTCATCCAGATCCACTTGATTAAATTCTTCTTCAATTGTTTCACGATCTGTAAGCTTGCCACCAATGAAGTTCTCATAGGCAAGCACGCATGAAGAGAATAAAGCCACATGATCTTCAGCTATCTTGGCTATCGCTGATTGGTTAGCTGAAGATGTAGCGGAGGATTTCTTGAGAGATGTTTTTGATGAGATCCAGAACCTGATCCGGATGCAGCAAAGCATGCATGACCACCACAAGTCTTCATAGTTTCTTCCTCATGAGAGTTTCCAGAGAAAAGGGCAATTCCAGAGCCCGATGACTTGGTTGTAGAAGACGTCCCATGATACATTGAAGGGCCTTGTATCTGAGGTCTTCCTGAGCTCTCCTTCCTTTTTAGATTCATGTCATGAGCTTGAATCTTTCCAATTGCCTCATCAATTGTCATCTCATAGAACTTAGGATTCTCTCTCATCAGGGTTGTATACATCAAAAACTTGGGAGGCAAAGCATCCAGAAACTTTTCAACTAATTCTTCATCAAGATACTTCAGCTCAAAAGCTTTCAACTCAGTCTGCAGATGATAGAATCTAGAGATGAGTTCATCTATGGATTCGTTCTCCAGAAATCTGAAGCACTCATACTGCTTCCTGAGAAGATCCCGTTTACTTTTATTGATGTCACTATTGCCCTCAAATCTTTTTTGTAACGCCTTCCAAAGATGCTTTGAGTTATCATATCCTCTGAAACTGTGGAATAACTCCCTAGTCTAGGCCATTGTGATAGAACCGTAAGCCTTCTTCTCTCAATCATAAACTTTCTTTTCTTCTTCATCGAGTTTAGAGATAGGCTTGGGCATTACTTCATCAAGGTAAATGTGTGTGGGATGCTTATATCCCTCTAGAATTGGTATCCATAACGAAGAATCGGTATAGGAAAAGTAATGCTCAAAGCGTGCTTTCCAGTTAGAATAATCATTTACATTTTGCAACTTTGGCGGTTTCTGAGGTGTTTCGATCTCGTTGTCATAGTTCAGAAGGTTACCGAGATTCTGAAGATTCGACATGGTGAACACTTAGTCAAATTTCATAAAGGTCAAAGACACTTGCGCACTTGATACACACCTTGCGCACTTATGATTTGCTCTTGCGTACTTGATAAGTACGCAGGAGTAGAAGATAAGTACGCAGGAGTGAAATTAAGTACGCATAAAGATTAGTCTTGCGTACTTGATAAGTACGTAGCAAGACTGAACTTTTTGCCAGATATGGTAAGTACGCAGATAACCTTTTCACCAACTCTCACCAAACTATTCCGGTCACTGGAATCTCGTCAGAGATGGCAAAAATCGGACAGATGAACAAACAAAATGAGCCAAAGGGTCAGGAACTTGTTTCTAACCAACCTTTGTTGCTCAAAACACTCAAATACACAACAAAAGTCGGTTTTTGAGTGATTTTTGCTTCTAAGATAGTGCTCAAGAGCTACCCCTATTTTATCACAAAAATCAACAAAAATACCCACTTTTGCTTGTAAAATCTCTGTAGAAAACTCTTCAAACACACTCACAACACTCGAAATCAAGAGCAACGCTCTGATAGGTCCCTAGGGTGTGGCGGATCGTCATATGCAAGTGTGTTCCTTAGTCGGACCGAGTGCGGAATGCCCGTGACTAGGTGGAGAGTCTTACAACACAAATTAAACCGACAAGAGAATCACTTTAAACTTTGGTCTATTATAAACACTTGAAGGTTACAGAGAGAAATACTGAGTATACAATGTCTGCGTATATGACTGCGTGCTTGTCTACTGTCAACCTATCCTATTTATACATGATCTGATATCTGTGCACTTAGCAAGTGCGCAGGGAAAATTGCTCATGCGTACTTAGCAAGCACGCAAGGTATTCTTGCTTACTTGCTAAGTACGCAGGAACTAATTCCTGCGAACATACAAGTGCGCAAAACACTTAGAGATTTCAGCAACTATCAACATGCATTAGTAAATACAACTCGATAACTAATACATACAGACACTTACAAACAAAGACAAATACATACAATGAAAGTACAAAACTAAGACTCTATCCAGAGTGTTTGTCACACGAAAGTGTTTCAACAGTATACATCGTATACTTAGATTTATGAGCTTCTTCAAGAATCTCTACACGTACATTTCCATAGATAGGAACCGAGATTCTCTTATTCATTCTAAGAATATTATCGTCACTTTTAACAAGTTGTTCAATCATGCCTCCCAAACCTTCTTTCTTGAGGTTTGGTTCTTGTAATACAAAATTTTGAGATTCCTTAATACGAGAAATAAGATCGATTTGAAGATCGAGTCTTAAAACACGAACTCATTTAGGTTTCTCATGTTCTTTTCTACTTAACGCGTCAGCTACAACATTAGCTTTGCATTCATGATAATCGATTTCACAATCGTAATCATTTAGGACTTCCATCAATCGCCTTTACCTCATATTCAGTTCTTTCTTACTGAATATATACTTCAGGCTTTTATGATCAGTGAATATGGTGAATTTGACTCCATATAGATAGTGCCTCCATAATTACAATGCGAATATTATGGCGCCCAATTCTAAATCATGAGTCGTATAATTGTTTTCATGAGTTTTCAATTGTCTGGAAGCATAAGCAATGACTTTTCTTCCTTGGATGAACACACAACCAAAGCCGGTGTGTGAAGCATCATAGTAAACTGAGAAGCCCTCGTTTCCATCTAGCAAAGCCAGTATGGGTGCTTGTGTCAATTTCTATTTCAGAGTTTCAAAGGCTTCAGATTGCTTAGGTCCCCATTCATACTTAACCGATTTGCGAGTCAGAGAAGTTAATGGAACAGTAATTCGAGAAAAATCTTAGATAAATCTCTGAAAGTAACCCGCCAAACCGTGAAAACTACGGACTTCGGTTGGTGACTTCGGGATTTCCCAATTGGATATCGCTTTGATTTTAATAGGATCAACTTGGATGCCATCAGCGTTAATGACATGTCCAAGAAATTGAACTTCGGATAGCCAGAATTCACATTTTGAAAATTTAGCATATAGCCTTTTGTATTTCTTGTCTAATTTAGCTAGAATTTTATATAACATTCTACAGAATTTATGATCTATAAAACTTTGGTTTGCACCGGAGTCAAATAAAACTCGAGCATAATTATCACTGACAAGAAATGTACCCGTAATGACGTTGGGCATATCTGCTGCTTCATGAGTATTGAGAACGAATGCTCGTGCATTCTTCTTTACTCCTTCAGCAGGCTTAAGACTTGTCCCTTTGGGCTTTTTTTAGCTTGGGACAATATATTTTGATGTGGCAAGCCTCACCACATTCAAAACAAGTGATAGGTTTCTTTTTGTAACAATCTTCCGTTTTGTGCCCGGACAACTTGCAGAAACTTCAATAAAGTCCAGCTTTACACTATCCTAAGTGCTTCCTCTTGCACCGTGGACATTCAGGAATGGAAGATTTCTTATTTCTAGAACTGAAGCCTGATCCTGACTTCTTTAAGTTACTTGGGCCTTGCTGTCACACCCCAACCGACGGCGGAATCATCGGGGCGGGACATGTAGACTGTTCATGAGCACAAGGTTGACTAGATTGTAATATATTAAATCCATTTCCATTCAAACAAACATGAAACAAGCTCAAAGTACATACTGAAATACAATTTGTTTTTGATTGAATATTAACTAGGTCCAAAGCCTATGTGTAGCATGTCTTGATCTAGCTCATATGAAAGCACCTGAAACATGAATAAAATAAGGTCAACTAAAAAGTTGGTGAGTATAACACAGGTTTGTATATAGATAGTATATAGTTTGTAAAACAAATCCTTACATAACATGATAAATAAGGCATTTATGGGGAGCAACTATTGTGTAACCAAGTACAATCAAACCTTTGTAACTAGCATGCAAATTGTGTTGTCGGTATCAATCACCTCAACAAGGTGGGTTTGTCAGACTCAATAGATCTATCATTGAAAACCATCGGCTTGAATAGTTAATGATTGCACATAATCGCATACAAAGGTTAGCACACCTAGCACTCGGGCATAAAGCTCAAATTGCACACATGAATGTAAATAGGATTTGTACTTGTGTTGTTTGTGTAAATGTAAACATGTAATTTGAATAATGTTCATGTTTCACCCCAAAAGTGTAAAAGAGTAAAAGGGGCTATGTATTCTCACTTGATTTGAAGGCGTATCTAACACGAGATACTAGAAAGTAATGTGATCCTTGTATCGCACAACGTTAACCTAGAGTGTATTGTATATTGCATTAATAATACACAATAGTCTAAGTCTAAGTCTAAGGTTGAATTGGATAAAGTTAGTGATTGGTACTTGAAGTATTGTATAAAACGGAAAATTTGAAATGAATATTTTTACAACATTTTGAATAAGGTTTGAGTTTGGAATAATTAAATAAGTAAATTAATTAATTATTGTTTATGAGAATAATGTAAGTATTAGATGTAATTAAGTATAACTAAATAAATGTTTTTGTTTAATTATAAATCAAATAAATAATTATTACCTTATTCATCTATTTATAAAATGTAACTTAGACATTAAAATATTATTTAAGTGTAGGGTTTATAATTAAAAGGTTGAAACTTTAATTAAATAATTTCCATTTATTTTAAGATTAAATACTTGATCTTTTTAAATAAAGATAATACGCATTTTTATAATTTCAACTATTTTTATTTTGAAAATTAACTTGAAATACTAATTGTTTAAAAATATAGAAATTTTAAGGATTCTGTGAACACACACGACCGTGCCTAGACAAGGCACGATCGTGCTCGGGCCACGGGCGTGACCGCACTAGTCAGGGCGCGACTGTGTTGATCAACAGAGGACATAGCTAGACAAATCACTAGGCACAACCGTGCCTTGTACAGGCACGACCGTGTCTATACTTCAGGGGCACGACCAAGTCTAGCCAACGAGCATGACTGGGTCTGAGCAGGAGGCACGACCGCGCTGGAAGTCGGCACGACCGCGTCTCCCGAGGCACGACCGCGCTAGATGATTAGCGCGACCGTGTCTCTTTCAAAACAGAAACGAATTGATTGATCCTTATATTGATGGTGTCCGAATTGATAGGGCTTTCATTCACAAGGTTATTAAAAGTCTTTTGGTGTAGATTAATTGTGTTTAAAACATGTTTAGGACCAGATTCGATTAAACTATTTTGAATGAAAATATGGTTTCTGGTTCGAGTAGATTTTGATATTGAATGCCTAAATTAGATTGGGGCTATTGATCTATAGAATAAATATAAGGTTTAGAAGATTTCAATTACCTTGTACGATGATGGATTGGTAGCTTACGGTAGGAAGGAGTTCCGGCGTGACGAATTTGGTCTCCGGCGTCTCCTGCTGCAATTCCGGCTAAACCAGTGTACTCGCGAGTTTCAATGAGGATCGATGGTGCAATGGATTGAGGAAACTTCACTTCAGAATATAAGAATCTCGGTTCAAACGGAGGGAGGTTTATTTTTCTGAGACTAAGTGGATTTCTGGGACTATTGGTTGTAAATGACAGTGTAATTGTTTTGTTAAGAGATATTAAGTGGAAACCAACGATCGGGCGATTAAAGCTACAGTTACGTTTTCTCAGACATGAGGCGCGACCGTGCCAAAACAAGGCGCGACCGTGCCAAGATGAGGCGCGACCGTGCCAAGATGAGGCGCGACCGTGCCAATAATAGACGCGACCGTGCCAGATGAGGCGCGACCGTGCCAACATGAGGCGCGACCATGCCTACTAGGGTTTCTGGTTATTTACAAAATCAGCCCTTGCAACTTCAGCTTTGACAGAATTAGCCTGGTTAGGATTTAACAGAACACCTAACGGGATTACTAACTGAGTTAACTCTAGGAGGTGTTACCATGTGATTTGAGTTCTAAACCTTTGAATTAAAATATATGATCGGCTAACAATTTAATGAGGCGTAGGTTTGAACAAGTATAGGGTCTAGCATTGTATTGTTATTAAAATAAGTTAGAATAGGGTCGGAAAATCAGGAATGTTACAGTCTCTATATGTTAAGGGAATTTCGTCCCGAAATTTAACTAATGGAGGCTGCAAAAAAATCAAGAAAGAGGAGGGAGTTTTTGGGTTCTCAGGTAGTTTTGAGTGTTGGATTCTGGGGTGTGTAACCGTTGACATGACTTAAGCCTGATACTTTGAATATGAAGAGTGAAAATAAATTTTGTTTTGAAATGAAGATTGTCGAATAAAAATTTGAATTCTAAATGTGAGATGTGTTACTTGGAATTGATTTGATGGGATTTGATATTTAGAGTTTGTGTAAGATATAGTCTAATATGTTCTAAATTGTTTGTGGGTAAGAGATTTCATAACCATTGGTCTGGGTCAAAACCTCACGTGACACGAACAACGCTACTTATGATAATACGATAGGACACTTATATATAGGAAGTACCATCGGCGTATCCACCATGCCCTTGTCATATTACATCAGTTTTGTTGTTACATATCATGATAAGTTTTAGGTCATAACACACGACAAAATTTCACTATAGTTTCCATGCGCTGATTTTTATAATTCCGTGTGCACCCATAATTATTTAAATCATCGTATGGTCCGTATAGATTGTTTCGTTGTGTGCGGGTAAGGGGGCATAATTTCACTATGATCACGTCTATTGTTTACACATAAAAAGTCGTTAACAAGTAATTATGTCCCTAATCAGGTCAGTTCGCAACTAAAGAGTAGTAAAGTAGTAACACTTAAAGTTTCTTTGTTTGCTCGTGTTTGAACAAGAGTACGTCAAACCCCGAGTCGTTTCAATGTATTATGGTCTTCAACTTTGGTGTATAAAGTGCATGACCATGTCTTGTGTAGAATGTAATCAATCCATTGCAATAATTGTATGCAAATTTTTGTTTCGAGTATATAGTAAGCACACAAGTCTCATGTATGATCTAGTGTCACGTAGCTCGTAATCAAATAAGACTCATATATAGCGAAAATAATTAAGCGTCTTGTATTTTGTAAGTCAATGAACTCTGATGTGTAATGTAAACAACATAGTATTTTGTGTATAGTAGGAAATGAATTTCATGTAGAGTATTGGCAACTTAGCATCATGTATATTGTACAATGTGCACATCTTAGTGTAATGTACTTCGTAACCAAATAAGTTTCATGTATAGTGTGGTCAATCTAGAATTATGTATCAATGAAGCAATTCTTATGTATCATGTATATTGCAAACAACTAAATTTCGTGTATCATGTGCTCAATCCAGTAGCATGTGTATTGCAAATAAACGTGTTTCGTGCCTTACGTAATCAATCGAGTAAGTTATGATTTGTAGGAAACTAGTTCATGTATCATGTAATTTGTGTGGCATTGGATATATTGAGAATATTTGAGTTTCATGTACCATGTGGTTGCGTTGGATATATTATGAACGTGTATACGTAAGTATTGAACTTCGCGTGCGATGTATATTAATGGGTTTCGCATGTGATCGAGTGTTGCGGACAAACGTGTTGTTTGGCGTTCTTGCATAATGTGGTAGTTGGGTTCGAATCCTCAAATCTCGTTGAGGTTAGTGGGAAAGGTTAACGTCTATGCGGTATGGATCGTCTCTTGAAGCGACAAGTGAAAAGTAGTGAGGAAGTTCTGAAAAAGTTCGAGGAAATGTGTTTACAAATACGAATCTTTGTTTGAAAGTTGAAAGTGGTAAGTCGTCCTTGATTGTAGATATATAACGTAGTGAATCCATTGAGTCACATATTTCAAATAAATAGACAATTTATGGGAAAAATATGTTAATTTAAATTTTCAGCTATTTAATAAGAGAATATTTTTAAGCGAAATTATTGGCTAAACAATTAGTCGTATATTAATTTAGCCAGGGTTTAGAAATATTTACTTAAACGAGGAAAACCATAATTATTTATCAATTCGAAATAATATATATATATATATATTTTATAAAATCGGTTGTATTAACTTTCCTTCTCAGGTGAAAAGTTTTATGGAAAATTTATGTTTTTGATACTATCTAAAAGTTTGATAAACATTTTGTTTGAACGAAATAACGAGGTTTGTTTAAATCAAATAATTGAATGATTTGTTTATGAAGGAGATTGTTCGTAGTGTACTAAATTGTGGTGAATGGGAAAGATAATACTTGGAGAATTTTGATGAAAATATGATGGGTGTAATTCACACTCAACGTATTGAATTTATGAATAATAACTTTGGAAAATATAAAATTTAGAAATGCTGAAATGTATTCAAAACACAGGGAAATGGTTCTCAAACTGAAATAAATAAGAAAAATAATCCTGTTAACGCCTCCTGTAGTTTTCCACTAGAAGGAGAATTATTCCCAAGGCGAGCACCGCTTCGAGGATGGAGATTAATTCCTTTTGGTATCCTAATTGGTTTGCTAGGCTATTCCTTGTCCTTGCAAGTAGTGCATTAACCCTTGCTCCATTCTTTGCCTCTCAAATTCTGAGGTCCTTACATATTGGTGCGTGTCATTGATTGGAAATTCGATAGTACTAGTGAGTGCCATGATATGCCCTACTCAAGGATTAGAGTAATATGGGTCGGGCATTAGATATGGGTCTCTTAGTGGGAGTGGTAGTTGATTGTGGGGATGGGGTGTCTGATACGGGTTTATGGGCGCGGCTGATCCAAGTGTTCGAAGTCTTGGGCCGGTGTTCCTAATCCAATCTACCCTTACATCAAACCTTGATCTAGCAGCTGCGGGTGTTGGTGATCGATGTACGGGTGATACGGTGTCTTCTTCCCAATCAGACTCTTCTTCGAGACGGCATATCGGGGAGGTAGGAGAGTAGGAGTCCATACTTAGCAGGAAAACAATGGAAAGGTTGTAAGAGATAATAAAATACTGAGTGTCAAATGTAGGAGTTCTCATAGGTTTAGAGTTTGACTAGTCATAACGCCGAACCTTCACAATGGTATTTTAGAAATGCACTTGACCTATAAGCAATGCATCCATGAAGAGAATTCCCAGGAGAGAGGGGTGAGTCACTAGGACACACTTAAGTACCCTATCTTTCCTTAGCCAGAATCCCTCATGGGCCTACACACTCTTCCAGCCATCATGTATTAATAACACTATTGTTTGGCTCATGGTCATGATGAGAATTGTTGTGAACTGGGCCTTGTGGCCCGAAAGTAAGGTTTATGCATTTCAGTGGGCTTTTGCTTCTTGGAGGATAGATTGACTGCTTAGTTTATTATTGATGGACATTAGTCCCAATAGTTTAAAAATTTGTTGTTTAGAAGAGGTGTGGTATTAGTTTAGGGGTGCATGAATAACTAAGTGTGTATGAGTGTGTGAGGAAACTTAGAATAGCACTTTTAAATAAGTTAAATAGGTAGCAATGAATAGGAGAAAAAGTGGGCAGGTAATGTGACACATAGATTATTAAGTATTGTATCATATGATGTAGTTATATAGTATAACATGTAAGAATATTCACATAAAAATAATCATATAGCATGTAGATAGTAATGAGTGTAAGCACAAAAGTTATCAAGTAGTGTGACACATAAGTCATTATGTATTGTATCACGTAGTGTAAATACTTATGATAGCATGTAAAAATATTTACACAAGAACTAATAATGTAACATGTAGTAGCATGGGATTGTATGGGTGTCCTAAAGTTATAGTCTAGGTCAAGAGTGTCTAATAACCTAGTTCCCTATAACCAAGGCTCTGATACCAATCTGTCACACCCCAACCGACGGCGGAATCATCGGGGCGGGACATGTAGACTGTTCATGAGCACAAGGTTGACTATATTGTAATATATTAAATCCATTTCCATTCAAACAAACATGAAACAAGCTCAAAGTACATAATGAAATACAATTTGTTTTTGATTGAATATTAACTAGGTCCAAAGCCTATATGTAGCATGTCTTGATCTAGCTCATATGAAAGCACCTGAAACATTAATAAAATAAGGTCAACTAAAAAGTTGGTGAGTATAACACATGTTTGTATATAGATAGTATATAGTTTGTAAAACAAATCCTTACATAACATGATAAATAAGGCATTTATGGGGAGCAACTATTGTGTAACCAAGTACTATCAAACCTTTGTAACTAGCATGCAAATTGTGTTGTCGGTATCAATCACATCAACAAGGCGGGTTTGTCAGACTCAATAGATCTATCATTGAAAACCGTCGGCTTGAATAGTTAATGATTGCACATAATCGCATACAAAGGTTAGCACACCTAGCACTCGGGCATAAAGCTCAAATTGCACACATGAATGTAAATAGGATTTATACTTGTGTTGTTTTGTAAATGTAAACATGTAATTTGAATAATGTTCATGTTTCACCCCAAAAGTGTAAAAGAGTAAAAGGGGATATGTATACTCACTTGATTTGAAGGCGTAGCTAACACGAGATACTAGAAAGTAATGTGATCCTTGTATCGCACAACTTTAACCTAGAGTGTAATGTATATTGCATTAATAATGCACAATAGTCTAAGTCTAAGTCTAAGTCTAAGGTTGAATTGGATAAAGTTAATGATTGGTACTTGGAAGTATTGTATAAAACGGAAAATTTGAAATGAATATTTTTACAACATTTTGAATAAGGTTTGAGTTTGAAATAATTAAATAAGTAAATTAATTAATTATTGTTTATGAGAATAATGTAAGTATTAGATGTAATTAAGTATAACTAAATAAATGTTTTTGTTTAATTATAAATCAAATAAATAATTATTACCTTATTCATCTATTTATAAAATGTAACTTAGACATTAAAATATTATTTAAGTGTAGGGTTTATAATTTAAAGGTTGAAACTTTAATTAAATAATTTCCATTTATTTTAAGATTAAATACTTGATCTTTTTAAATAAAGATAATACGCATTTTTATAATTTCAACTATTTTTATTTTGAAAATTAACTTGAAATACTAATTGTTTAAAAATATAGAAATTTTAAGGATTCTGTGAACACACACGACCGTGCCTAGACAAGGCACGATCGTGCTCGGGCCACGGGCGCGACCACGCTAGTCAGGGCGCGACTGTGTTGATCAACAGAGGACATAGCTAGACAAATCACTAGGCACGACGGTGCCATGTACAGGCACGACCGTGTCTATGCTTCAGGGGCACGACCAAGTCTAGCCAACGAGCATGACTGGGTCTGAGCAGGAGGCACGACCGCGCTGGAAGTCGGCACGACCACGTCTCCCGAGGCACGACCGCGCTAGATGATTAGGGCGACCGTGTCTCTTTCAAAACAGAAACGAATTGATTGATCCTTATATTGATGGTGCCAGAATTGATAGGGCTTTCATTCACAAGGTCATTAAAAGTCTTTTGGTGTAGATTAATTGTGTTTAAAACATGTTTAGGACCGGATTCGATTAAACTATTTTGAATGAAAATATGGTTTCTGGTTCGAGTAGATTTTGATTTTGAATGCCCAAATTAGATTGGGGCTATTGATCTATAGAATAAATATAAGGTTTAGAAGATTTCAATTACCCTGTACGATGATGGATTGGTAGCTTACGGTAGGAAGGAGTTTCGGCGTGACGAATTTGGTCTCCGGAGTCTCCTGCTGCAATTCCGGCTAAACCAGTGTACTCGCGAGTTTCAATGAGGATCGATGGTGCAATGGATTGAGGAAACTTCACTTCAGAATATAAGAATCTCGGTTCAAACGGAGGGAGGTTTATTTTTCTGAGACTAATCGGATTTCTGGGACTATTGGTTGTAAATGACAGTGTAATTGTTTTGTTAAGAGATATTAAGTGGAAACCAACGATCGGGCGATTAAAGCTGCAGTTACGTTTTCTCAGACATGAGGCGCGACCGTGGCAAAACAAGGCGCGACCGTGCCAAGATGAGGCGCGACCGTGCTAGACGAGGCGCGACCGTGCCAACATGAGGCGCGACCGTGCCTACTAGGGTTTCTGGTTATTTACAAAATCAGCCCTTGCAACTTCAGCTTTGACAGAATTAGCTTGGTTAGGATTTAACAGAACACCTAACGGGATTACTAACTGAGTTAACTCTAGGAGGTGTTACCATGTGATTTGAGTTCTAAAACTTTGAATTAAAATATATGATCGGCTAACAATTTAATGAGGCGTAGGTTTGAACAAGTATAGGGTCTAGCATTGTATTGTTATTAAAATAAGTTAGAATAGGGTCAGAAAATCAGGAATGTTACACTTGCCCAGATGATTCTTTCTTCTTCTTCCCCTCCTCATGATTTCTGATTAGACTATTGGTCAAGGAGGCTCCCAGATCCATAACATCTTCAAGTTTTCACATTTAGCAACCTTGACCATATCACAGATTTCTCCGATCAATCCCCAAATATATCTTTTTATTAGATTAGATTCTGGGGTTGCAAGATGAGGAACTATTTGAGCATCCTCGAGGAGTTTAGTCGAATACTCCTGATGATTGGTTCCAATCATCTTTAGACTAAGGAATTTTCCATTGATCTGTTCCCTTTCGTTCTAGGGAACATACTTCTTTTCCACTCTTGCCTTGAAGGCATTCCAGCCCATAGCATAGGCTGCTTCTCTGCCCTTGGCAGCAATAATGTTATTCAACCACTCTAAAGCTTGGTCTTTAAACAGATTGGAAGCATAAAGAACTTTGTCTTCCTCAGCACACTTGCTTATAGCAAGCACAGACTCCGTCTTCTCAATCCACCTCAGAGTGGCTATTCCTCCTTCTCTTCCAGAAAAGTTATAAGGTTTGTAATCCTAGAACATCTTATAAGTACATCCTACAATCTTCCTCCTTTTCTCAAGGTGACCATAATTATTACCCATCCCTTCATCTCCAGAAGAATTATGGTAATATTCTTCTTTCTCAGTCTACTTGGTTAGATGAGTAGCAGAACCTTCGTGTTTGAGAGTAACAGGTTTGGATTGAGTGATAGTTCTAGTATGTTGAATTATAGGTTGGGAATGAATAGATTTTGGAATTGACGACTGAACAGATATTTTATCTGCCCTCTTTTCCATTTCGGTAAAGATCATTGGAAGAGAATCTTTGATTCCTTCTGCAATTAGTTTCTAAAGTTCTTTAGGAGAATTAGGGATTTCAGCAGCATTTTCAATCACTGCCTGTTTCCTCTTTCCTCTCGTATTATAAGAAGGTCCAGTTTGTTTAGACATGCTATATAAGAAACAATATTGGAATAAAATAGAACTATTTATTGAAATATATATAAAAGTTAATACATGTAGAAATCATTGTTTCTAAAGATTCTTAAAATTCTTATCTTCAAGAGCTTGGACTAACAAAGCATTCCGAGCTTCAACTTCAGCTTTTTTCTCATTCAAGTTCAGCTATTTGGGTTATCAATATTTGTTCCCTTTCACTTCCGGATGCATTCTCATTGATATGAGGAGCAGGGAAAGGAACAGTCTCATAGTATGGAACGTATGGTACATTGGAATCCGCTTCTTTTTTAGGATCACATCTATTTTCAAAAGGCATTTCAGTGCATCCGTCATGAAAGTTATGTGAATATATTGGAGTGATATTATAGCTTCCAGCGGTAGGAGCAGAATGAAAACTTATAGAAGAATTATAGGGGACATTGTGGTTTCCTATTTCTCCGAGGCTTCTGAAAGTTGAACTTTCAGTTTCCACATTATTTACTATAGTGGTTTCATTCGTTTTACGTTCATGATAATTAGCTGGAGTGAATTTACGAAGAAAGCTAGGACCTTTGCCTTTTCTAACCATGTCTGTACATAGAATAAAATAAAACGAGATTTATTACTTTATTAGAAAGTATATTACAGGGAAAAATATAATATAAAGTTCTAGTCCTTCATTAACTCTTTTCCAAGAGTCATCAAATCTTCTCCGTATTCATATACTTGTTGCCAATAGAGATTGGTTCTTGCTTTATCCATGATTTTCTCCCATGTCACTTCGTCCGTTTGGCGCAATGAACGATCTAGGCACTCAATATGAGAAGAAGGCATACTTTCCTCATAACCATATTTGGGTGGACGCTCACGGAGTCCAACCATAATATCGTTATAAGCATTTTGTTATTCTGGAGGAGATTGAAAATATGTTTCAAAGGGACCATGATAGACCGGTTAGGAAACATATAAGGATCATACAAAACTGGAGTTTCAGATTTTTCAGATACAGATTTAGTATAATAAGATTCTTCACAAATTTCAACTTTTCATCTACCTCTACATCGTGTAAGGGTATTACCAGAGATTCATCTGCCAAAAATTTGCGCAGATTTGACACATGGAATACATCATGTACTCCATTCATTTCTTCTGGTAATTTTAGTTGATAGGCCACAGGCCCAACTCTTTTCAAGATTTTGAATGGTCCTATGAATCCAGGACTTAATTTTCCTTTCTTTCCAAATCTTACAACGCCTTTCCAGGGTGAAACTATTCAATAGAACATTATCACTGACGTTGAATTCTAACGGCTTTCGTCGTCTGTCAGGATAACTCTTTTGACGTTCACGAGCCGCTTTCAATCTATCTTTTATCTGAATCACTTTCTCAGTCGTTCCCAGGACTATTTCAGGCCCAAATAGCTAATTTTCTCCTATTTCAGACCAACATATCGGAGTTCGACATTTACAACCGTATAAGGCTTCAAAAGGAGTGGCCTGTATACTCGTATGATAACTATTGTTATAGGAGAATTCCATTTGAGGTAAGTGGTCGTCCCAACTTCCTCCAAGATCAATAACACAAGACCTTAACATATCTTCTAGAGTTTGAATAGTTCTTTCGCTTTGCCCGTCCGTCTTAGGATGGTAGGCAGTGCTAAGATTCAATTTCACACCTAGGGCTTTTTGAAAGCTTTGCTAGAATCGAGAAGTAAATCTACTATCTCTATCCGACACAATAGATAGTGGCACATCGTGTAAAGACAGGATTTTATTAACGTATAATTGTGCCAACTTATCCATGATGAATGTTTCTTTCATGGGAAGAAAATGAGCAGACTTAGTAAATCTGTTAATGATAACCCATATAGTATCATTTCCTAGACTGGTTCGGGGAAGTTTAGTAATGAAATCCATGGTTATCATATCCCATTTCTTGATAGGAATTTCAAGTTGCTGTAACAATCCAGACGGCTTTTGATGTTCAGCTTTAAGTTGAGAACAGTTTAAGCATTTTGCAACATAGATAGCATATGTTTCGTCACTCCTATCCACCAACAATTGGTTTTTAGGTTTTTGTACATTTTATCGCTTCCAGTATACATCGTATACTTAGATTTATGAGCTTCTTCAAGAATCTCTTCACGTACATTTCCATAGATAGGAACCGAGATTCTCTTATTCATTCTAAGAATATTATCGTCACTATTAACCAGTTGTTCAATCATGCCTCCCAAACCTTCTTTCTTGAGGTTTGGTTCTTGTAAGACAAAATTTGAGATTCCTTAATACGTGAAATAAGATCGATTTGAAGATAGAGTCTTAAAGCACGAACTCATTTTGGTTTCTCATGTCTTTTCTACTTAAGGCGTCAACTACAACATTAGCTTTGCATTCATGATAATAGATTTCGCAATCGTAATCATTCAGGACTTCCATCAAACACATTTATCTCATATTCAGTTCTTTCTGACTGAATATATACTTCAGGCTTTTATGATCAGTGAATATGTTGAATTTGACTCCATATAGATAGAGCCTCCATAATTTCAATGCGAATATTATGGCGCCCAATTCTACATCATGAGTCATATAATTCTTTTCATGAGTTTTCAATTGCCTAGAAGCATAAGCAATGACTTTGCTTCCTTGGATGAACACACAACCAAAGCCGGTGTGTGAAGCATCATAGTAAACCGAGAAGCCCTCGTTTCCATCTAGCAAAGCTAGTATGGGTGCTTGTGTCAATTTCTGTTTCAGAGTTTCAAAGGCTTCAAATTGCTTAGGTCCCCATTCATACTTAACCGATTTGCGAGTCAGAGAAGTTAATGGAACAGTAATTCGAGAAAAATCTTGGATAAATCTCCGAAAGAAACCCGCCAAACCGAGAAAACTACGTACTTCGGTTGGTGACTTCGGGATTTCCCATTTGGATATCGCTTTAAATTTGATAGGATCAACTTGGATGCCATCAGCGTTAATGACATGTCCAAGAAATTGAACTTCTAACAGCCAGAATGCACATTTTAAAAACTTAGCAAATAGCTTTTTGTTTCTCAGAAGTTCAATCAAGATTTTCAAATAGTTCGCATGCTCTTCCTTTCTTTTAGAGTAAATAAGGATATCGTCAATGAATACGATAATAAATTTATCCAAGTAAGGTTTGCAAACTCGATTCATCATGTCCATGAAAGCAGCTGGTGCATTTGTAAGTCTGAACGACATAACCGTGAACTTATACAGATCATATCGAGTTCTGAAAGCTGTTTTGGGAACATCTTCTTCCTGGACTTTCAAATGATGATAGCTAGAACGAAGATCGATTTTAGATAAACTTCGAGCTCCCTGAAGTTGATCAAAGAGATCATCAATTCTAGGAATCGGATAACGGTTCTTAATCGTGACTTTATTCAGCTCACGATAATCAATGCACATACGCATTGAACCGTCCTTCTTCTTAACGAATAATACCGGAGCTCCCCAAGGCGACGACCTTGGTCTAATGAATCTTTTCTTGAGTAATTCATTTAACTGCTTCTTCAATTCTGCCATCTTAGTTGGAGCTAATCTGTATGGGGCTTTAGAAATAGGTGCTGTAATTCTGAACTCCACTTCTCTTTCAGGTGGAATTCCAGGCAGTTCGTTAGGGAAAACATCGAAGAATTCAGCCATAACCAGTACATCTTCAATCTTCTTTTTAGTGGCGGTGGTTATAGATATAAATTATGCTAAGCATCCTTTGCGTAAATATTTTGTGGCTTTCAACATGGAACTTATTCCAATAGAGTTGGATAATTTATCACCATTTGTAGTGATGATATTGCCTTTTGACGAACAGAGCTCTATGTCTTTCTTATCACACAGGATACGGGCTTGGTTAGAGGCTAACCAATACATTCCTAGAACAACGTCAAACCCTGCCAAAGTCATAGGCAACAGTTGTACAGGAATAACATGTTCTGATAGTGTGATGTTACAAACGTTTAAGATTTCAGAAATTTGGACTAGGTCCCCGTTGGCAGTGTCTACCATGTATTTCTTGTCTAATTTAGCTAGAGTTTTATTTAACAGTCTACAGATTTTATGATCTATAAGACTTTGGTTTGCACCAGAGTCAAATAAAACTCGAGCATAAATATCATTGACAAGAAATGTAACCGTAATGACATCGGGCATATCTGCTGCTTCATGAGTATTGAGAACGAATGCTCGTGCAGTCTTCTTTACTTCTTCAGCAGGCCTAAGACCTGTCCCTTCGAGATTTTTTTAGCTTGGGACAATATATTTTTATGTGGCCAGCCAAACCACATTCAAAACAAGTGATAGGTTTCTTTTTGTAATAATCTTCCGTTTTGTGCCCGGACATCTTGCAAAAACTATAATAAAGTCTAGCTTTACACTATCCTAAGTGCTTCCTCTTACACCATGGACATTCAGGAATGGAAGATTTGTTATTTCTAGAACTGAAGCCTGATCCTGGCTTCTTTGAGTTACTTAGACCTTGCCCAGATGATTTTTTCTTCTTCTTCTTATTCCCCTCCTCCTGATTTCTGATTAGACTATTGGTAAAGGAGGCTCCCAGATCCATAACATCTTCAAGTTTTCAGATTTAGCAACCTTGACCATATCACGGATTTCTCCGATCAATCCCCAAATATATCTTTTTATTAGATTAGATTCTGGGGTAGCAAGATGAGGAACTATTTGAGCATACTCGAGGCGTTTAGTCGAATACTCCTGATGATTGGTTCCAATCATCTCCAGACTAAGGAATTTTCCTTCGATCTGTTCCCTTTCGTTCCGAGGAACATACTTATTTTCCACTCTTACCTTGAAGGCATTCCAGCCCATAGCATAGGCTGCTTCTCTGCCCTTGGTAGCATTAATGTTATTCCACCACTCTAAAGCTTGGTCTTTAAACATATTGGAAGCATTAAGAACTTTGTCTTCCTCAGCACACTTGCTTATAGCAAGCACAGACTCTGTCTTCTCAATCCACCTCAGAGTGGCTATTCCTCCTTCTCTTCTAGAAAAGTTATAAGGTTTATAATCCTGGAAATTATTACCCGTCCCTTCATCTCAAGAAGAATTATGGTAATATTCTTCCTTCTCAGTCTTCTTGGTTAGATGAGTAGCAGAACCTTCAGGTTTGAGAGTAACAGGTTATGATTGAGTGATAGTTCTAGTATATTTAGTTACAGGTTGGGAATGAATAGATTTTGGAATTGACGGATGAACATATATTTTATCTCCCTACCTCTTTTCCATTTCGGTAAAGATCATTGGAAGAGAATATTTGATTCCTTCTGCAATCAGTTTCTAAAGTTCTTTATGAGAATTAGGGATTTCAGCAGCATTTTTAATCACTGCGTGTTTCCTCTTTCCTCTCGTATTATAAGAAGGTCCAGTTTGTTTAGACATGCTATATAAGAAACAATATCAGAATAAAAAACAGAACTATTTATTGAAATATATATAAAAGTTAATACATGTAGAAATCATTGTTTCTAAAATTCTTATATTCAAGAGCTTGGACTAACAAAGCATTCCGAGCTTCAACTTCAGGCTTTTCTCATTCAAGTTCAGCTATTTGGGTGATCAATATTTGTTCCCTTTCACTTCTTGATGCATTCTCATTGATATGATGAGCAGGGAAAGGAATAGTCTCATAGTATGGATCATATCTATTTTCATAAGGCATTTCAGTGTATCTATCATGAAAGTTATTGGAATATATTGGAGTGATATTATAGCTTCTAACGGTAGGAGCAAAATGAAAACTTATAGAAGAATTATAGGGGACATTGTGGTTTCCTATTTCTCCGAGGCTTCTGAAAGTTGAACTTTCAGTTTCCACATTGTTTACTATAGTGGTTTCATTCGTTTTACGTTCATGATAATTAGCTGGAGCCAATTTACGAAGAAAGCTAGGACCTTTGCCTTTTCCGACCATGTCTGTACATAGAATAAAATAAAACGAGATTTATTACTTTATTAGAAAGTATATTACAGGGAAATATATAATATAAAGTTCTAGTCCTTCATTAACTCTTTTCCAAGAGTCATCAAATCTTCTCCGTATTCATATACTTGTTGCCAATAGAGATTGGTTCTTGCTTTATCCATGATTTTCTCCCATGTCACTTCGTCCGTTTGGCGCAATGAACGATCTAGGCACTCAATATGAGAAGAAGGCATACTTTCCTCATAACCATATTTGGGTGGAGGCTCACGGAGTCCAACCATAATATCGTTATAAGCATTTTGGTATTCTGGAAGAGATTGGAAATATGTTTCAAAAGGACTAGGATAGACTTGTTAGGAAACATATAAAGATCGTACAAAACTGGAGTTTCAGATTGTTCAGATACAGATTTAGTATAATAAGTTCTTCACAAATTTCAACTTTTCATCTACCTCTACATCGTGTAAGGGTATTACCAGAGATTTATCTGCCAAACATTTGCACAGATTTGACACATCGAATACATCATGTACTCCATTCATTTCTTCTGGTAATTTTAGTTGATAGGCCACAGGCCCAACTCTTTTCAAGATTTTGAATGGTCCTATGAATCCATGACTTAATTTTCCTTTCTTTCCAAATCATACAACGCCTTTCCAGGGTGAAACTTTTCAATAGAACGTTATCACCGACGTTGACTTCTAACTGCTTTCGTCGTCTGTCAGCATAACTCTTTTGACGTTCACGAGTCGCTTTCAATCTATCTTTTATCTGAATCACTTTCTCAGTCGTTTCAAGGACTATTTCAGGCCCAAATAACTAATTTTCTCGTACTTCAGACCAACATATCGGAGTTCGACATTTACGACTGTATAAGGCTTCAAAAGGAGTGGCATGTATACTCGTATAATAGCTATTGTTATATGAGAATTCCATTAGAGGTAAGTGTTCATCCCAACTTCCTCCAAGATCAATAACACAAGACCTTAACATATCTTCTAGAGTTTGAATAGTTCTTTCGCTTTTCCCGTTCGTCTGAGGATGGTAGGCAGTGCTAAGATTCAATTTCATACCTAGTGCTTTTTGAAAGCTTTGCTAGAATGGAGAAGTAAATCTACTATCTCTATCTGACACAATTGATAGTGGCACATCGTGTAAAGACATGATTTTATTAACGTATAATTGTGCCAACTTATCCATGCTGATGTTTCTTTCATATGAAGAAAATGAGCAGACTTAGTAAATTTATCAATGATAACCCATATAGTTTCATTTCCTCAACTGGTTCTGTTAGGACATAGAATGTATGACAAAATCTTTGTAATAGTTTAGGTCTTATTGCCTTTATGTTTTTATGTAATTGTATAGATTTTGTCTAAGTGATAAAACAAGTTTCTGCTTGAGGCGAACTTGTTATGTTCGCCTAGCCTATTAGAGGCGAACTTGTTAAGTTCGCATAGTCTCATGTGAGCAGAGTTTGTGTCTATAAATAGGAGTTTACAGAATCTGATAGAAGTGTTCTAATTCATCCGATAGAAGTGTTTGTCAAATCTGTGAGAAATTTGTGGATTTGAGGTGGATTTTGGTGAAATTAATCCGATAGAAGTGTTCTAATTCATAAAATACCAAATCCTACGGTCCAATTTCTTCCAATTCTTTCAAATCTGTGAGAAATGATGATTTTCGACGCTATGAGTTTGTGTTTGGGTTGCTAAGTTCGTTATAGCTGAAGCAAGCGAACTTGCTGATATTTGTTGCAGGCGAACTTAGCAAGCGAACTTATCAAGTTCGCTTCTCTCAGTTTAAGCGAACTTAATCAGTAGGCGAACTTACCGGACTTTCTTTATAAGTTCGCTTGATATCAAATTCGCTTAATTGGCTTTGAAGCGAACTTATTATCTTCGCCTTAATGGATTACTTGTTCAATACTTGAAATTTTTTTTTTTGAAAATGGAAAATACGGTGCAAGTGACTAATATGTTAAATTACGATAACAAAATCGTTAAGTCTTGCAGATTATTCTAACTGGAAAGATCGGTTTGATCAGTTCGTGTCTTTTACTGATACAAGTTGGTGGATTCCAATCTTGGAAGGCTATACACATCTGACATATACTTGGATGGGAAAGAATGATGTTCCTAAATCGGTATCTGCGTTAACCACATAAGAAAAATTACTGTTTGAAGGGATAAGAAGGCAATGGCTAGTATCTCAATGTCTCTTCCTAAAGAAATTTATTATAGCTTTAAACAATTCAGTACTTCTCAACAATTGTGGGAAGCATTACAAAAGCGGTGTGAAGGTAGTTTGGATGTTAAGAAAAGAAGAAAAGAATTACTGAAGAAGAAATTCTTAGTATTCAAGCACTTTCAAAATAAATCTTTAGATGATCTTGCAACGAGATTCTATCATTTGCTGAGTGAATTGTCAAGTGCTTCAGTGGTTTATGAGACTGAAGAGATAAATGATAAGTTTTTGGAGGCATCACCATCTAAATTTGATGTGTATATGGTTTTGATAAAAGAAAATGCCAAGTATAAAACTATGTCTCTTGAAGAGGTTCTTGGCAAGATTCAATCACATGATTTGAATATGTAGAAGAAGGAAACCAATATGGAGCATATTCAAGATCCTTCAATGTATTTTGCTAAGTCTTCTGGCAAAACTGGTGCAAGGGTTGCGTTCATTTCTTATGATACTCAAGATGTTTCTAATGATCATTGTTCTGGGGTTCCAAGTCATTCTGGTTTCTCTGCAAATACTGCTTCTTCATCACCTGGAACACATAATATGAATCACAGAGTTGCTGATGATTATTTAGCGATGTTTTCTTCCTTTATGGCTTCTTATGAAAATTTTATTGCAGGAAAGACTCATGACACAGATGTAACTGAAGAGGATTTCAGACATATTGATCATGTTGATCTGGAAGAGATGAACATTCAATGGAACATGGCTATGCTGATGCGACAAGCAAAGGATTTTTTGAAAAAGACTGGAAGAAAGTATATCGGTTCAAACAGTCGTTCACGTATGGGATTTGATAAAACCAAAGTTCGTTGCTATAAGTGTCAGGAGTATGGTCATTTTGCCAAAGAATGTGTGAAACCAAAAGTTGAATTTGATTCTCAGAAGAAGCCTAATAACTTTCAGAACAACCATAATCAGTCACATGGCTCCTCTGGCTCTGGAAATTCTAATCATGCATCTGCATCATCTGCTTTGGTTGCTCAGAATGATGAAAATTATGAGTGGGGTATTCATCTATAAGATTTGGTTGGTACAGTAAGTCAAGCTTTTGTAGCTGAGATTCATTCTGTAAAATCTGAAGAGTCAACTGATGATGATAGCTCAAGTGATGGTGAGTGTTTTCCAAGTGCTGATGAAGAGCGTGATCAAGTACATAATGTTGAGTCGGATATTGCATCTGGTGTATCTGAAGATGATATAGTATTAACTCAAAATTCTTCTGATGGTGTTGATTCTGAAAATATTCCGATTGCAAAAGTCTTCTTGGCAGATATGTCAGATCCTTCAAAGGTAAAAGATTATGTCTGTCACATTTATTGCTCTAATTGTATCAGTATAAAAGATAAAATGCAAAAAGTAATGGATGATAACACAAATTTAATTTGTGACATGAAATCGATGCATTCTGTTAATCAAAAATTGAAAGATAATGATAAATTGTGTATAGATAGAATTGAGTCTTTGAAAAGAGATTTGAACTCTTTGGGATTGGATTATAAGGAACAAGCATATCATCTGGATATGGCTTATGCTGAGATTGAGAAGCGAAATGAAATTGTCGCTCAGAAGAACAAAGAAATTTCTGATAAAGAATCTGAAGTGATCCAATTACATAGAAAGCTGGAAAATTTTGAAAATTCATCTATGGTATTGGATTACTTTAATGCTAATGCTGATCCTACTAAGAGGGTTGCTGAAATTGGATTTGTTCCTCCACCATTCAATGCAAATTATGTGGTTGAACCAGGAATTATTCATGAAGAGGAACTTGATCCAAAGATGGTGTTGAAAGTAAACCCAGTAACTGGTGAAGATATGTTCTATGATTCTGATTCCTAGGATGAAGTTTTTGATGATAAAAAGGTTGAAGGCATTCCTAAGGAAGTGCAACTTAATGAACCAAAGCTAGTGAAAAATGTTACCCGTGATAGATGCATTTTAACAAAACCTGATGAGGTGAAAGTTGATCAACCTAAACTTTCCAAAAGGTTACAATCAAGTGGTTTTGTTGCTGCTGGTCATCAGAAGAAGAATTTATCAACGATGACTAAACAAGATTTTGTTCAAAAGAAGCCAGTCAAATGTTCAGTAAAATATTCTGAAGATTGTTCATCGGAAGGGTCATAAAATTCAAGAAAAACTCCTTATATCAGAAATCATCAAGATAGAAGAGTTTGCTTTCACTGTAATGAGGCTGGTCATATTCTGATTCACTGTCCTTATAAGAATCAAGGCAAATTAAAGAGTGTTTCATCACAACAACGAGTGGTGCCGATTCTAAAAAGACAAAATGTGGGAAAGCCTACGTCTAGTGTTGTAAAGAATGTGCCTTGTCAATCATTTGCTAAATCTTCGGGATTTAAGCAACATGATAAGCATATTTCAAAACCAGTTTTTTTTCAAAAGAAGTTTGAGATTCCACATGTTGGAATTCCAAAAGGTTCTCAACCTGAGGTCAAACTTTCTAGACCGCAACGAAGAAGACGTAACAGAAAAACTAAAGAAGTTTTTGGAAATATCCGAATCTGATAATCATAAATCTAATAATGTTTTTCCAATTAATCATACTATGTCTTCATTGAGAAGGTCTAATTGTGAATCTTATGTTCCAAAGGTTAATGACAATGTTGATTGTGAATTGCTTGAAGTTGTTTATTTTGATCCATCTGGACGACCCAAGACCACAATGGCTTGGGTTCCAATTTCTAACTAATTTTCTTTGTTTATGTAGGGACAACCAAGGAGGACTATCAACAATACGTGGTATGTTGATAGTGGTTGTTCTCTACATATGACAAGGAATATTCGTTTGCTGGAAGATGTTATTAATTTTGATGGTGGTTATGTCGCTTTTGCTGGAAATAAACATGGGTACATAACTGGTCAGGGTACTTTAAAGAACGATAAAGTCAAATTTGAGAAAGTGAACTATGTGGAGCAACTTGAACATAGTCTTTTGACTGTATCTCAAGTGTGTGACAAGAAATTTTCATTTCATTTCAATGATTCTGAGTGTTATATCTTGAAACCGGGCTTTTTGATTCCTGACGAATGGATTCTAATGAAGGCTCCGAGCAGAAATGACACATATGTCCTAGACATGAGTGTTGCTACTACAACGGATTCAATTCCTACTTGTCTACTCTCCAAGGCGTCTGAATCGGATTCTATTTTGTGGCACAGGAAACTTGCTCACATCAATTATCGGAAAATGAATTATCTCGTGAAGAATGATCTGGTTTTTGATGTTCCGAAAATGAAATTTTCAGTTCCTGATGACTGTATTCCTTGCAAGAAGGGGAAACAACATAAGAAGTCCCACAAATCTAAGTCAAAGAATTCAATTGTGACTCCTTTGGAGCTACTGCATATGGATTTGTTTGGACCGATTAGTATCAGGAGCATTGGCGGTAAATCTTACTGTCTGGTAGTAACAGATGATTTCTCTAGATTTTCATGGGTTAAGTTCCTTTCTTCTAAAGCCGAAACCACAGAGTTGGTACAATTCTTAATCCTGGGTTTAGAGAATTTATTCAAACAGAAAGTCAGAAGAATTAGGAGTGACAATGGCAGCGAGTTTAAAAATAGCAAGATGTGTTTATTTTTTCTTCAAAAGGGAATTCATCATGAATTCAGTGCACCATATGTACCTCAACAAAATGGTGTTGCTGAACGAAAGAACAAGACTTTGGTTGAAACGGCATGTATGATGCTTGCTGATTCTAAGCTTCTAGTAACTTTTTGGGCTGAGGCTGTGAATACTGCGTGTCACGTTTTGAACAGAGTCTTGATCGTTAAGCGACACAACAAGACATGCTATGAGTTGCTTAATGATCGTAAGCCGAATCTGGAATACTTACTACCTTTTGGTAATCCATGCACCTTGTTGAAAGTTAGAGATGTCCCAACCAAGTTCAGTGCTAAGGCTATTGAAGGGATCTTTCTGGGGTATGTTGCAAATTCTACTACCAAGCGGTTTATAACAAAGAGACTCGTCAGGTTGAAGAATGGTTTCATATTGACTGTTCTAATCGGTCTTTACCTCAAATGGCAATTGGACCAGACTGGGCTTTTGATTATGACAATTTATTCAAGTCTTTTCAATTACCTTCCGATATTTCTCCTGAGGAAGCTGCTGTATTATATGATTCATGTCAGGATGCACAGAATAGTGGTTTTCTACCGACTGCGGTTCCACATTCATATGTTTCTTCTACATCTGCTCCAGATCCGAATGTTGCTTCTTGTTCGGGAACACAAGAGTCTGATAGTGAGGATGAAAATGTTATTTTCCAAGATTCTTCTGCTGATCCTTTGTTAGTTAATGAACCTTCTAATTTGACACAGGCTTAGGGGGAGATTCCTACAACTCTGGACTCGAAGATACCAGTTAATCAAGATTTGTCTTATCAATCTGATACAACTCAAGTGGATGTGTTGCCGGTTCCTGAGGTTGCATCAATCAAGGAACTCAAAGCTCATCCCATTACAAATATCATTGGGAATTTGTGAGATGGAGTGCAAACACGTTCTATTATTGACAACACTTGCTTGTATACAGGTTTTAAGGATACTGGTGTTTTTGATGTATGCTCACATTCCTGTTTTATTTCTCAGGTCGAACCAAAGAATGTCAAAATGGCGTTACGTGATAACAATTGGATAGAGGCCATGCATGAAGAACTTGCTCAGTTTGACAAACTCAAAGTTTGGAATCTTGTAGATCTTCCAAAGGGTGTGTATCCAATTGGTACGAAGTGGGTGTTTAAATGCAAGAAAGACGATCGAGGTGTTGTGGTGAGAAATAAGGCAAGATTAGTTGTACAAGGTTTCAATCAACAAGAGGGAATTGATTACACCGAGGTTTATGCTCCTGTTGCTAGGCTTGAAGCTATACGGCTGTTTCTGGCTTTTGCTTCATACAAAGGATTTAAGGTGTTTCAATTAGATGTAAAAAGTGCTTTCTTATATGGTAAAGTCAAGGAGGAAGTTTATGTGTGTCAGCCGTCGGGGTTTGAAGATCCAATTAATCCGTCTAAAGTTTTCAAGCTTGACAAAACTCTCTATGGTCTTCATCAAGCTCCTCGAGCGTGGTATGAAACGTTGTCTACACATCTTATGGATAATGATTTTGTTCGTGGACATATTGACTCGACTTTATTCATTAAGAAAGCAAGGGGAGAATACCTACTGGTACAAATATATGTAAATGATATTATTTTTGGCTCTACAAATGAAGGGTTGTGCAAAGAGTTTGAGAGTATTATGAAATTGAAGTTTGAGATGTCAGCTATGGGAGAGTTATCATTTTTCCTAGGTCTTCAAGTTAATCAGAAGGAATATGGTTTCTTTATTCATCAGTACAAGTATGTAAAGGACATCTTTGGTTCAAGATGGAGGACTGTACCCCATACGATACTCCGATTCCGGTCAATCATAAATTGAATTATGACCCAAATGGAAAAGAAGTTGATTGCGGACTCTACCGTGCAATGATTGGATCTCTCATGTACTTAACCGTTAAAGGACAGACAAAATGTTCGCTGTGTGTATTTGTTCCATGTTCCAAGCAAAACCAAAAGGGTCTCATTTGATTGCAGTAAAGAGAATCTTTCGTTATCTGAAAGGAAAACAAAGATTGGGACTATGGTTTCCACATGGTTCTAACATTGAATTCAATGCATACACTGATTATGATTTTGGTGGTTGTTGTTTGGACAAGAAATCTACTACAGGTGGTTGCCAGTTCTTGGGTAATCGTCTAGATTCCTGGCAATGCAATCCTGGCAATGCAAAAAGCAAACTACGGTCTCCATTTCAACATGTGAAGCAGAATACATTGCTGCAAGTTGTTGTTCACAGATCTTATGGATCCAACATCAATTAAGAGACTACGGTTTGAATTTTACAAGAAACCCCATGTTTATTGATAATAATGCTACAATATCTATCACAAATAATCCCGTTAAGCATAGTAAAACAAAGCACATTGAAATTAGATATCATTTTATTCGTGATTGTGTAAATAAGAAGTTGATTGAGCTGGTAAAGGTACATACAGATGATAATTTTGCTGATCTTTTTACCAAGGCATTTGATCGTACCAGGTTTGAATTTTTGATCAAAATGATAGGTATGATCAATCCCAAATAAAAGTTTTTCAAAAATAAATTTTCATGGGAGATTTTATTTTAAATTTCTTTTATTGATTTATTACATTTCTGCATTTTTAATTTCAGTCAAAAATTGTTATTTATAAAAATTCAAAACAAAATGAAAAATTTAAAATTGACATCATTTGAAGTTAGAGAAGAAATGATAGTACATCAGTGAATAGTTCATTACACTTGACCATAGTAGACCTTTGATATATGATAGTTTATAGTAAATTGATCTGATCTAAATTTCAAAGCCTGCATAAATAAGAAATGATAGTGTTTTGAATGCTCTAATCTTGATAATATGTTTAATTTGAATATGAGTTTGAAACTTGAATTATCAATAGACTAGAAGAGTTTTTGAACCAATAGTAGTGTGAAAATTAAATATGATATGATTACATCTGTGATTTGAAACCATTATATGCCTGGGTGTGTGTGTAAAAGATTATTATCAGATACAGATTATATGGTTTTAAGAATTTCATGAGACCAATATCGAATTATGTCTTTAGCACAATCTCTTTCAGTTCACTTCACTGTCCATGCCCCGAAAAACATGCAATTTGTTGCCGAACTAAGATATGTTTCTGACATCATCTGTTGGAACATATATTCACCCTTGGATCAGTTAGACACATCATCTATTCTTATTTCATTGAAATTTATCCAGATAATAGTTGGATCCTCCTACCTGAATCTATTGATTCTCATTATAAAGCCAATTTATTATAATCTTTTGATTCTGAATCATCCTGATTCTCATATCCTTTGGGATATGCTATTCTATACTTGTGCTAATAGAGATAATTTCATCTTAGAGATTGATCTAATCTTGCAATAAACTGTGTATGTCTTGAAGATAGTGCAAATTTAAATTTTTGTTGGCATATGTAACATCCCTGATTTTTCGACCCTATTTTAACTTATTTTTAACTAATAAGATAACAACACGACATTGAATCATATACTTGTTCAAACCTACACCTCATTAATCGTTAGCCGATCGTATTCAATTCAAGGATTTAGAACTCATAATAAAGTGGTAACACCTCTTAGAGTTAATCCAGTTAGTAATCCCGTTTGGTGTTCTGTTAAATCCTAACCAAGCTAATTCTGTCAAAGCTGAAGTTACAAGGGCTGATTTTGTAAATAACCAGAAACCCTAGTAGGCACGGTCGCGCCAAGTTTTGGCACGGTCGCGCCTCTTATAGGCACGGTCGCGCCTCACACCAGTTGAAACGTAAATGCGGTTTTAATCGCTCGATCGTTGAGTTCCGTAACCGTTCCTCACTTCAGTTCCATTTACGAGAGTAATAGCATTTTCAATTACACAACCGTCCCAGTTTAATTCCTTCGGACTCGAAAAATCGTTCAAACATTTCAAAGAAAACATAAACCTTTTCTTCGATCCGAATCCTCCCAACCAAACAGAAGATTCACGATATACAATCCTCCTTAAAGCTTCAGAACACATTGAGTTAGCCGGAGTTGCAACAGAAGACGCCGGAGATCAAACCCGTCATCGCCGGAACTCATCTTTACCGTACGCTATCAATTCATCGTCTTTCCGGGTAATTGAAACCTCCTACACTTTCGATTTAGTGTATAGATCAAAAGCCCCAAACTAATTTGGGCTTACAATATACAATTTAACACGAACCCGAATCTAGGGTTCATTCCAAAATGATTTAATCGAATACTGCTTTAAACATGTTTTAAACACAATTAATCTACACCAACAGACTCGTACTAACCTTGTGAATGAAAGCCCTATACATTCCAGCACTATTAATATACTTCCAGCGCGGTCGTGCCTCCTTCTCAGACCCAGTCAATGCTCGTTAGCTAGACTTGATCGTACCCCAGAAGCATAGACACGGTCGTGCCTATCGAAGGCACGGTCGTGCCTAGTCGTTTGGCTAGTTGTCCTCTGTTTGACCAACACGATCGTGCCCTATCCTAGTCACGGTCGTGTGTGTTGGCAGAATATTATTAATTTTTATATTTCTAAACAATTAGTATTTCATATTAATTTCTAAAATAATAATAATTGAATTTATAAAAATCTGTATTATTTTTATTTAGAAAAGATCAAATATTTAATCTTAAAATAAATGGAAATTATTTAAAGTTCAACATTTAATTTATAAACCCTACACTTAAATAATATTTTAAATGTCTAAATTACATTATATAAATAAATGAATAAGGTAATAATTATTTATTTGATTTATAATTAAACAAAAACATTTATTTAGTTACATCTAACACTTACATTATTTTCATAAACAGTAATTATTTAGTTTACATATTTAATTATTCCAAACTCAAACCTCATTCAAAAATGTTCTAAAAATATTCATTTCAAATCTTCTATTTTATACAATACTTTCAAGTACCAAACACTAACTTTATCCAATTTAACTTTAGATATATATTTAGACTATTGTGCATTATTAATGCAATATACATTACACTCTAGGTTAACATTGTGCAATACAAAGGATCACATTACTATCTCGTATCTCGTGTTAGCTACGCTTTCGAATCAAGTGAGTATACATAGCCCCTTTTACTCTTTTACATTTTTGGGGTGAAACATGAACACTATTCAACTTACATGTTTACATTTACACAAACAACACAAGTACAAATCATATTTACATTCATGTGTGCAATTTGAGCTTTATGCCCGAGGGCTAGGTGTGCTAACCTTTTGTATGCGATTATGTGCAATCATTAACTTTTCAAGCCGACGGTTTTCAATGATAGATCTATTGAGTCTGACAAACCCACCCAGATTGGGGTGATTGATACCGATAACACAATTTTGCATGCTAGTTAGAAATGTTTGATTGTACTTGGTTACACAATAGCTGCTCCCCATAAATGCCTTATTTATCATGTTATGTAAGGATTTTTTTACAAACTATATGTTATCTATATACAAACCTGTGTTATACTCACCAACTTTTTAGTTGACCTTATTTTATTCATGTTTCAGGTGCTTTCATATGAGTTTGATCAAGACATGCTACACATAGGCTTTGGACCTAGTTAATCTTAATTCAAAAACAAATTGTATTTCATTATGTACTTGGACTTGATTCATGTTGTTTCAATGGAAATGGATTTAACATATTACAATTTAGTCAACCTTGAGCTCATGAACAGTCTACATGTCCCGCCCCGATGATTCCGCCGTCGGTTGGGGTGTGACAGATTGGTATCAGAGCCTTGGTTATAGGGAACTAGGTTATTAGACACCTTTGACCTAGACTATAACTTTAGGACACCCATACAATGTCATGCTACTACATGTTACATTATTAGTTCTTGTGTAAATATTTTACATGCTATCATAAGTATTTACACTACGTGATACAATACATAATGACTTATGTGTCACACTACTTGATAACTTTTGTGCTTACACTCATTACTATCTACATGCTATTTGATTACTTTTTATGTGAATATTCTTACATGTTATACTATATAATTACATCATATGATACGACACTTAATAATCTATGTGTCACATTACCTGCCAAATTTTCTCCTATTCATTGCTACCTATTTAATTTATTTAAAGTGCTATCCTAAGTTTCCACACACACTCACACACACTTAGTTATTCATGCACCCCAAAACTCACAAACATAATACCACACCTCTTGTGAACAACAAAATTTTAAACTATTGGGCCTAATGTCCATCAATAATAAACTAAGAAGCCCATCTATCCTTCAAGAAGCAAAAGCCCACTAAAATGCATAAACCTTACTTTCGTGCCACAAGGCCCAGTTCACAACAATTCTCATAATGACCATGAGCCCAACAATAGTATTATTAATACATGATAGCTGGAAGAGTGTGTAGGCCCATGAGGAATTCTGGCTAAGGAAAGATAGGGTACTTAAGTGTGTCATAGTGACCCACCCCTCTTTCCTGGGAATTCTCCTCAGGGATACACTACTTATAGGTCAAGTGTACTCCTAAAATACTATTGTGAAGACTCGGCATTATGACTAGTCAAACTCTAAACCTATGAGAACTCCTATGTTTAACACTCAGTATTTATTTATCGCTTACAACCTTTCCATTGTTTTCCTGCTAAGCATGGACTCCTACTCTCCTACCTCCCCGGTATGCCGTCCCGAAGAAGAGTCTGATTGGGAAGAAGACACCGGATCACATGTACATCGATCACCAACACCCGCAGCTGCTACACCAAGGTTTGATGTAAGGTTAGATTGGATTAGGAACACCGGCCCAAGACTTCGAACACCTGGATCAGTCGCGCCCAGAAACCCGTATCAGACACCCCATCCCCACAATCAACTACCACTCCCACTAAGAGACCCATATCTAATGCCCGACCTGTATTACTCTAATCCTTGAGTAGGGCATATCATGGCACTCACTAGTACTATCGAATTTCCAATCAATGACACGCACCAATATGTAAGGACCTCAGAATTTGAGAGGCAAAGAATGGAGCAAGGGTTAATGCATGACTTGCAAGGACAAGGAATGAATAGCCTAGCAAACCAATTAGGGTACCAAAAGGAATTAATCTCCATCCTCGAAGCGGTGCTCGCCTTGGGAATTATTCTCCTTCTAGTGGAAAGCTACATGGGACGGTAACAGGATTATTTTCTTATTTATTTCAGTTTGAGAACCATTTCCCTGTGTTTTGAATACGTTTCAGCATTACTAAAATTTATATTTTCCAAAGTTATTATTCATAAATTCAATACGTTGAGTGTGAATTACACCCATCATATTTTCATCAAAATTCTCCAAGTATTATCTTTCTCATTCACCACAATTTAGTACACTACGAGCAATCTCCTTCGTAACCAAATCATCCAATTATTTGATTTAAACAAACCTCGTTATTTCATTCAAACAAAATGTTTATCAAACTTTTAGATAGTATAAAAAAAAACATAAATTTTCCATAAAACTTCTCTCCTGATAAAGAAACTTAACACAATCTATTTTATAAAAATATTATTCCGAATTGATAAATAATTATGATTTTCCTCATTAAAGAAAAATATTCCTAAACCCTGGCTAAATTAGTAAACGACTACTTGTTTAGCCAATAAATCCGCTTAGAAATATCCTTTTACTTATAGCTGAAAATTTAAATTAAAAGATTTCTCCATAAATTGTCTATTTATTTAAATTATGTGAATCAATGGATTCACTACTTTATATATCTACAACAAGGAACAATTTACCACTTTCTATTTTCAAGCAAAGATCAGTATTTGTAAACACATTTCCCCGAACGTTTTCAGAACTTTCTCATTACCTTTCACTTGTCGCTTCAAGAGACGATCCATACCACGTAGACGTTAACCCTATCCATCAACCTCAATGAGAATTAAGAGCTAGAACCTAACTACCATAATATACAAGAACCCCAAACAACCCACTCGTCCGCAACGCTCAACCACATACAAAACTCGTTAGTATACAACACACTCGAAGTTCAATAACCTACACATGCACGTTCACAATATACCCAACGTAACCACATGGTGCATGAAACCCAATTATTATCAATATACCAAATGCTACCCAAATTTCATAATACATGAAACTAGTTTGCCTACAAATCACAATTTACTGGATTGATCACATAACGCACGAAACATGCTTAATTGCAATACACATGCTACTAGATTGAGCACATAATACACGAAACGTAGTTGGTTGCAATATACATGACACATAACCTTTGTTTGTTTGATACATAACCCTAGAGTGACCACATTAACATGAAACTCATTTGGTTAGAAAGGGCATCATACTAAACTGTGCACATTATGCAATATACATGATACTAATTACACATGATACTATATCGTTTACATTACACGTGAGAGCAAGTTGATTTACAAAATACATAATACTAGCTGTTCATGCTACACAGGAGACTTGTGTGTTTACTTTAATACATGAAACAAAATTTGCTTACAATTATTACAATTGATTGATTACATTATACACAAGATATGGTCATGCACTTTGTTCACCAAAGTTGAAAACCATAATACATGGAAACAACTCGGGGTTTGACGTATTCTTGTTCAAACACGAGCAAACTAAGAAACTTTAAGTTATTCTACTTTACTACTCTCTAGTCGTGAATTTACCTGCTTAAGGACATAGTTACTTGTTAGCAATTTTTATGTGAAAACAATGGACATGGACGGAGTGAAATTGTGCCCCTGAACCGCACACAACGGAATGACCTATACGGACCATGCGATGATTTGAGTAATTACGGGTGCACACGGAATTATGAAAATCAGCGTATGGAAAACATAGTGAAATTTTGTCGTGTGTTGTGACCTAAAACTTATCATGATATGTAACAGCGAAACTAATGTGATATGACAAGGGCATGGTGGATACGCCGATGGTACCTCCTATATATAAGTGTCCTATAATATTATCAGAAGTAACGTTGCTCGTGTCACGTGAAGTTTTGACCTAGACCAATGTTTATGAAATCTTTTACCCGCTGACAATTTTAAAGTATATTATACTACATCTTACACAAACCCTAATTATCAAGATTCCATCAAATTCATTCCAAATAATACATCTCACATTTAGAATTCAGAATTATTATTCGACAATCTCCTCCTAAATTCATTTCAAAACAAAATTCATTATCACCCTTCATATTCAACTTTAAGTATCAGGCCTAAGCCATGTAAAGGGTTATGTTGATGCACTTTCCTGTGACAACACTCTGGATAGAGTCTTAGTTTGTATGTCTAATGTCTGTAATTTGTCTTTGTATTTATGAGTCATTATGTAATAGTTTATCGAGTTGTATTTACTTTTACATAATGTATGTTGTTTTTCTGCCAAGTATTTTGCGCACTTACATGTGCGCAGGAGAAAGCTCCTGCGTACTTAGCAAGTACGCAAGAACACCTTTGCGTACTTGTTAAGTACGCAAGAGCAATTGGTCTTGCGCACTTGCTAAGTGCGCAGGCATCAGGTCTGTATAAATAGGATAGGTTCACAGAGGCTAAGTACGCAGAACCATTTGTTCAGACGAACTCAGTTTTGCTAAGTACGCAGCTTGTATTCTCTCTATAACCGTCGAGTGTTTATATTACAAAGAACATTTATTGTGACTCTCGTGTTTGGTTTACTTTGTTTTGTAAGACTCTCCACCTAGTCACGGGTATTCCGCAACCCGGTGAGACTAGTAGACCACTTGCATGTGACGATCCGACACACACGAAGGGACCTACAAGTAGTATCAGAGCATTGCTCTTGAATTCGAGTGTTGTAAGTGAGTTTGGAGACGTTTTACTGAGTTTTACAAGCAAAAAGAGGTATTTTTGTTGATTTTTGTGATAAAAAAGGGGTAGCTCTTGAGCACTTTTTTAGAAGCAAAAATATCTCAAAAAATGATTTTTGTTGTGTATTTGTGTGTTTTGAGCATCAAAGGTTTGTTAGAAACTTGTTTCTGATCCTTTGACTCGATTGCATTGATCATCAGCCTATTTTTCACTATCTCCGGCGATTTTCAGGTGACCGAAAAAGTTTGGTGAGAGTTGCTGAATAGGTGTCCTGTGTACTTACCATTTTTGGTAAAAAGTACAGTCTTCTGCGTACTTACTAACTAGGCAAGAGTTATCTCCTGCGTACTTACAAGTGCGCAAGACTGAACTTGTGCGAACTTAAGTTATATCCTGCGTACTTAATATTTCCTTCTGCGTACTTACAAGTACGCAAGAGCAAGTCTTAACTACGCAAGACCATTTCTCAAGTGCGCAAGGCCAAAGCCAAGTACGCAACAGTGTCTGATTTTTCTGATTTTTTGACCAAGTAATTCACTATGTCGAACCTTCAGAATCTTGGAAACATGTTAAATTATGATAATGAGATCGGTACACCTCAGAAACCGCCTAAACTATTAAATGTAAACAATTATTCCAATTGGAAGGCGCATTTTGAGCACTACATTTCATACACCGACTCATCATTATGGATACCAATCATTGAGGGATATAAGCATCCCACACACATCTATCTTGATGAAGAGGTGCCAAAGCCTATCTCTAAGCTTGATGAAGAACAAAAGAAAGCTTATGATCGGGAAAAGAAGGCTCTTGGCTCAATCACTATGTCATTAACTCGGGAATTGTTTCACAGTTTCTGAGGCTATGACACCTCCAAGGATCTTTGGAAAGCACTCCAGAAAAGATTTGAGGGGAACAGTGACATTAAGAAGAGTAAGCGGGATCTTCTCCGGAAGCAGTATGAATGCTTCAATTTCATGGAAAATGAATCGTTAGATGATCTCATCTCTAGATTCTATCATTTACAAACGGAGTTGAAAGCTTTTGAACTGAAATATCCCGATGAAGAACTGGTGGAAAAATTTCTTGATGCTTTGCCACCAAAGTTTGAGATGTATACAACCCTGATGAGGGAAAATCCTAAATTCTATGAGTTAACTGTAGATGAGGCTATTGGTAAGATTCAAGCTCATAACATGAATCTTATGAAGAAGGAGAGCTCGGGAAGACCTCAGATACATGACCCTTCCATGTATCATGGGACGACTTCCACTTCAAAATCATCGGGCTCTGGAATTGCCCTCTTTACTGGACACTCCAATGAAGAAGACCACTCAAATGGGTGTGGTGGTCATGCTTGTTATGCATCCGGATCAGGGTTGGGAACTAATCATCAATACACCTCAAGAAATCCTCCAGCTACGTCTTCAACTAACCATTCTGCAATAGTCAAAATAGCTGAAGATCATGTAGCTTTGTTTTCATCATGTATGCTTGCGTATGAGAATTTCATAGGCGGCAAGCTAACGGATCCCGAAACTATTGAAGAAGACTTTAACCAAGTGGATCCTGATGATATTGAGGACATGGATAATCAATGGAATATGGCCATGCTTTTGAGGAGGGCCAAGCGTTTCCTGAACAGAACAGGAAGAAAGTTCATTGGTGGACATTCTAATGCCAAGGTTGGATTTGATAAATCCAAGGCCAAATGCTACAAGTGTCTGAACTATGGACACTTTGCTCGTGAGTGTCAAAAAGACTGAGCACCGGCCTCTGGTTTCACCAGACCTAGCCAGGGAAACAGTCACGGCCACAACAACACTAGCCACCACAATCAACACCAAGGTGGTTCGTCAAATGCACTGGTAGCTCAGCATGATGAAAAATTTAACTAGGGTGTTCATCTAGAGGACGGCATCATTGCTCAAACACAGGTTGGTCTCATGGCTGAGATCATGGAGCTGATGGAGGCTGAGAGAAAAGAAGCTGAGGAGATGGAAGCTTCTGTAGCTGTTGAAAAGGAGTCTACCACTACCGTTGCTCTCATGGCCATTGGAGAAGCACAGAGTTCATCATCTGAGGTAGATTCTAACCCTTTCTCTGTTATTTCTTGTTCTAAATGTCTAGGGCTAAAGCTTGAAATTTCTAAGCTCCAAGACAAACTCGAACCCCTAACTATGGCAGCTCATAATTACAAAGAAAACGAAAAACGTTTTAAAGAGTCTGTTGAAACGTTGAAAAAAGAAAAATGTGAATATTCTTTACAAATAAGTGAACAACAAGTTCACTTGGATATTGCGTATCGGGGGTTAGAAAAACGGAACAATGAAATCAACAAACTGCAAAATGAGATCCTGCAGTTAAAATGTACAAATGAGAAGTTGAAAAACTCTCGCTTTGTGGTGGAGCATTACGAATCAGTAGTGAGGAAATTGAAGGGCCTAGGTCTTGGTACCAATGCCATTCCTCCACCAATAAGTGGGAAGTTTGTCAATAGCTTGATAGACAATGATCTCACCTGTCTAGATGAGTCCTCTGATAAGGATGATTCCCCTAAAAAGGATGAATCCTTAAGTAAGGCTAACTCCACATCTAGTGAGGAGTATGTTACTGCTTCTGATGATGGGTCGGTTAACACTTGCCCTGAAGGAGTAGTCTCTGAGGAGTTGTTGACTGAACAGAAAGTCCACAAAAACATTATCACTAATGGTGATAACTGCATTTTAACTGAACCTGATATCATTGAAACAAATGATAAACTTAAGGTAATGCTTTACTGGGGTTATAAAAATATTAACCAAGTTAAGAAAGAGGCTTTTTCAGCTCATTATGGGCTTGGTTACAAAGAGAATTTGCAAAAGTACTATACCCCCAAAAACCAAACTGAAAAATGTCAGACTCCTGTTCATAAACCAACTCCTCCTGCTCATAATGGAGAGTTATCTAAGGCCAGATCTAATGAGCCTTACAAGAGAACTCATGTGGACAAGAGGATGTGTTTTCATTGTGGCATGGTTGGTCACATTCTTGTGAACTGTCCATCAAAGAACCAAGGGAAACAGCATGTTGTCTCACAGCCAGCCGTTATCCCTAAGTCGCCAATAGCGAAACCTCCCAGAAGTCCAAAGCAGAATGTGGTGAAACCACCAGTACAACCTATGGGAAAACCTAAGATTAAATCTGAGGCCAAACCATCTGTTGCAAGAAAGGTAAAGCAACCTGCTGTACCTCGTGTGTCTACATCTGGTAGTACATGCACTGGTGAGAAATCTGTGGCTAGACTCTCTAAGCCACAAAGAAGAAGAAGGAATAAGAGGTTGAGAAAGCTGGAACAGCTGACTAAGACTCAATCAGGTGAAGCTTCCACAAGTTAACCAGTTGTGGTTGAGCCAAAGTCTACTGTTGTGGTTAAGAATCAAAAGAGATCCTGGAACAAGAAAGTTAAAGGTTCTCAATCTCCTGTTCCAAATTCATCCAAAGATTCACCAATTTTGAACAGTCATCATGACTGTGAGTTGAAAGAAGTAGTTTATTTTGAGAAGGATGGACGACCCAAGACCACAATGGCTTGGGTCTCCAAATCTAACTAATTCTTTTGTTACTCATGCAGGGACGTCCGAAGGGTACTATCTCTAACCGTTGGTATGTAGATAGTGGATGCTCCCGGCACATGACAGGAAACATGGCCTTGCTTCAAGATGTTAAACCATTCAGAGGCAGCTATGTGGCCTTTTCCGGAGAAAAAGGCAGCAGCATCACGTGTCAAGGCGTTGTTTCAAACGGTTGTGTTAGCTTTGAAAATGTCAACTTTTGCGAGCAGCTGAAGCATAACCTGTTGAGTGTCTCCCAAATGTGTGACAAGGAATACTCAGTGATGTTTGACAAGTCAGAATGTCTGATTCTCAAACCCGGTTTTGAGGTTCCCAAAGACTGGATTCTGATGAGAGCACCAAGATCAAACGACACTTATCAAATCGATATGAGTGTGGCAAAAACCACCTCATCAGTTGCTACTTGTTTGCTTACAAAAGCGACAGAACTTGACTCCATCTTGTGGCATAGGAAACTCGGACATATTTCTTATCGTAAAATGAATCATCTTGTCCGAAACGGTTTGGTAACCGGGGTTCCTAAGTTGAGGTTTACCGTTGCAGATGACTGTATGCCGTGTAAAAAGGGCAAACAGCAACGGAAGTCTCACAAGCCCAAGCTCCAAAAATCTATAGATACCCCTTTGGAGCTATTACACATGGATCTGTTTGGCCCCATAAATATCAGGAGTATTGGAGGTAAGTCGTTCTGTCTAGTTGTAATTGATGATTTCTCACGTTTTTCTTGGGTGCATTTTTTAGGTACAAAAGACGAAACTGCTGATATTCTTCAATACCTGATCCTGAGCTTGGAATCTCTTTGCAAGCTGAAAGTTAGAAGAATAAGGAGTGACAACGGAACTGAGTTCAAGAATAATTTGATGGAACTTTTCTGTCTCAAGAGAGGGATCCGTCACGAATTCAGCGCGCCGTACACACCTCAGCAGAATGGAGTTGCTGAACGGAAGAACATAACACTGATCGAGACTGCAAGGACTATGCTGTCAGATGCAAAGCTTCCTGTCACTTTTTGGGCAGAAGCAGTTAATACAGCTTGTCACGTCTTAAATAGGGTTCTGGTTGTGAAAAGGCATAACAAAACATGTTATGAGTTGATCAACAATCTACTTCCCAATCTTGATTACTTAGTTCCTTTTGGTAGTCCTTGTTCCTTGTTGCTACAGTATAAAGACCGTTAGTCTAAATTTCATGCGAAAGCGGTGGAAGGCATCTTCTTAGGATATGTTGCCAATTCGCCCTGCAAGAGAGTGTACAACATAGGAACTCGTACTGTCGAGGAATGGTTTGAAGTGGACTGTAGTAAACACAGCACTCCACCAGAACCAAAAGGTCCAGCTTGGGGTTTTGATTATGATGCGCTATTCAAGTCCTTCAATCTTCCTGACTTATCTGCAGAAGACGCCGCAAATGTCTATGATTTATTGCGTGGCGACAATGACTCCAGTTTTTCTACTCATGCTACTGTACCAATTATAACTCCTGATTCCAATGCTGCATCTGCGTCTGGAACTCATGACAGTGATAACAATGAAGGTGTTCATGTTGTTGGAGATGACGCTCAAGCCAATCCTAACACAATTATAGGAAATGAAGCTCCAGCTGATCCAATTAACATTGAATCTTCTTCCTCTGGAACACAGGAAATTGGGGAGTTAAGCACAAATCTAGATCCAGAAATTCAAGAACCAATTGTACCAGAGACGAGGGTGCATAAGAATCATCCAATCGACAACATCATTGGTGATCCTAATGCCGGTGTTCAGACTCATCATAGAACCTTCACTGAGAACACCAGTCTTTACACAGTGATATTTGAAACTGGTGTCATGGAAACATGTCTGCATGCTGCATTCGTGTCCCAGGTAGAGCCGAAGAATGTGAAGGAGGCTCTCGCTGACAACTGCTGGATTGAGGCGATGCAAGATGAACTGTCTCAATTCAAAAAGTTGCTAGTGTGGGATTTAGTTGACTTGCCAAAAGGCTTTCAGCCAATTGGTACCAGATGGGTGTTCAAATGCAAGACGGATGATCGTCATGTAGTTGTGAAGAACAAAGAAAGATTGGTTGTTCAGGGTTTTTATCAACAAGAGGGCTTGGATTACAATGAAGTATATGCCCCAGTTGCTAGAATTGAGGCCATTCGACTGTTCTTGGCGTATGCCACATATGTCGGCTTCAAGGTCTATCAACTTGATGTGAAGAGTGCTTTCCTTTATGGTAAGGTGCATGAAGAAGTCTATGTCACTCAACCTCCCGGTTTTGAAGATCCGCATAATATCAATAAAGTGTACAAGCTCGACAAAGTACTTTATGGTCTTCATCAAGCACCGCGGGCATGGTATGAGACATTATCTAAGCATTTACTGTCTAATGGTTTTGACCGTGGACAGATTGACTCGACTCTCTTTATACGGAAAGCAGGAGGTGACATTCTTCTTGTACAAGTATATGTCGACGACATTATCTTTGGGTCGACCAATGAAGGGATGTGTAGGGAATTCGAGAAGGTGATGAAGTCCAAGATTGAAATGAGCAATATGGGTGAACTGTCATTCTTTCTAGGTCTGCAAGTCAGTCAAAGAGAGAATGGTATTTATATACATCAAACTAAGTACGTGCAGGACATCTTGTCAAAATACAAGATGAGTGATAGCACTACTTATGGCACACCAATCCCAGTCAATCATGGTTTGCATCCCGACAGAGATGGAAAGGATGTGGACAGCAGGTTGTACCGTGGGATGATCGGATCACTTATGTATCTCACATCTTCAAGACCCGATATAATGTTTGCTATGTGCTTGTGCTCAAGGTTTCAGTCTCAACCGAAGGAGTCACATATGATAGGCGTGAAGAGAATTTTCAGATACCTGAAAGGGAAACCCCGATTAGGTCTTTGGTACTCTAAGCAGCAGTCATTCGACTTCAAACCCTACACTGATTCAGATTATGGCGGTTGTAACCTTGACAGAAAGTCAACTTCTGGTGGATGTCAATTCTTAGGAGACAGACTGGTCTCCTGGCCGTGTAAGAAGCAGTCAACGTTTTCTGTCTCAACTTGTGAAGCAGAGTACATTGCTGCAGCTAGCGGTTGTTCTCAGATATTGTGGATTCAGCAGCAATTGTGAGACTACGGCTTGAACTTCACTGGAACTCCTCTATTCATTTACAATAATGCCACCATGTCCATCACAAATAATCCGGTGAAACATTCCAAAACTAAACATATAGAGATTCGCCGTCATTTCATCCGAGACTGTGCTGAAAAGCATTTAATTGAACTTGTAAAAGTTCACACGGATGACAATCTTGCTGACCTTTTCACAAAGGCATTTGATCGATCCCGTTTTGAGCATCTTGTCAACTTGATAGGAATGTTCAATCCTGAGTGAAAGCTAAGTTTTCTTAACTCAAGTCAATTCATGAAAGTTAAATTTTTAATTCTTTTAAATTTTCTGTATAGTTCTTTTAGTCTTTAAAATATTTTACCAAAACCAAAAACAAAATAGAAAATGGAGAAAATTTCAAAGTTAACTTGAGAAAAGAGGAAATGATAGTACATCAGAAATGATATAAACACCCCAGACTGCTCATATGGGAAATGATTGCGTCATGTTTACTTAATTGTTTAAATTATTATGTTTTTAATCTGTTTATTTACAAGTAATTTGAATTGTCAGTAGACTGTATGCGTCTTTGAATCACTAGTAGTGTGGAAACTAAATCTAAAATACAACCGTGATTTGAACCCATGTTTGCAAGCGTGTGTGAGTAAAAGATTAGAAAAGATCACTATCAGATAAAGGATGTTAGATTTTGACAATAATTTTATTTTGAGATCAGTTTCGGGTTATGTTGTTAGCACAATTAATGCGGTTCATCTCACTGCCCATACTCACAAGTATGCAAGGAGAGATTGAATCAAGACATGTCTCTACATTAACCGTTGAGCATGTATTCACCCTTGAATCACTCCTGATTCATTGAAATCAAATCCAGATAAAAGTTGGATCCCCTTACCCTATAATCAAACACCATGTTCATTATCCCGAATCATCATACCGGTATTCAAAGAAGAAAATCACATGAAACCAAGATAAAAGAATCACTCGATTCTGAATCTTATGATTCCTGATAATCCTTATGGATTCTGCTTGATTTTTCTGTGCTAATTGATGTAACTTAATTCTGAAAATTAAGAAAATAATTGAAAATAATCTTAGATGCCTTGAAGATAGTGCAAAATATCATAGCATCTCAGTGGGGTACACGTTGTATATATTATAATTAATACCTTAATACACTAGAACATGATACAAAGATGCTTATAGTTTCAAATCTTATAATATTGTCAACTTGAATTACTTGTTTATGTGATTATTACGTATGAATAAAGAGTAATACATGACATGATCCCATATTCTTTGATGTTTATATTGTATTGTTTTTGCTATAAGTTAGCCTTATATGATCCTCTGCTCGTGTCTTTGATCAAAAATAGCTTGTGTGAATACTTGTATATTTCTATGACAAAAGATCAAAAATATTTTAAGTTTATGAATAGTTCAACTTTATTCATAAAAGCCAAAAATATTTGTATTTAACCTTCCTGAATTGATTTTGAATCCTCTTGATTGAACGCTTTTATCTTGTTCGTTATTTGACTTGAAAATCTTCATAAATCTGGGTTGAAAAATTGCGCACTTAAGGGTTGTGCGCACTTGTCAAGTATGCGCGAAGTAACACTTGCGCACTTAACAAGTACGCAAGAGTTAAGCCTTGCGCACTTGTTAAGTACGCAAGAGTTAATTCGTGCGCACTTAACAAGTACGCACGAACAGTAAGTGAGGGGTATAAATCAGAGACTTAGAAATTTTCTCAGGCTTTACGCTTTCAAACCCAAAGTTTCCCCCTGTAATTTTTCGCTCAAAATCGATAGTGTCTAAACCATTTTTTTCGTCCCGTCCACACTTTCATCATCTTATTTCATCTCATACGTGAAAATCTTGGCCGATTTCATCCGTTTAATCGTAACTATTGACCGATTTTTGACTTAGAAAATGTTAGGTTAAATCCGATATATTTTGGGGTAAAATGGGGTCGTTTGGGTAACTTATTATCTGTAACAAGCGAATAGGAAGCTTTAATCGATTCCCTAATCATCTCCTGGTCCTCGATTGATCCGTCGGTTGAAGTTGAACCGACAGTGGGTCGGCGACTGGTCTAGGTCAAAAATTTAACGAGGTTAAGCAGTGTGTGGTGTTGATAATGGTACCATAGGTTAGAATCCTTGATTCCGACCTAGTGGCGACCTAATCAACCCACGTTTTGAACGAATTTCAAATTTTCTGGAATTTTTGCTAAGTGTGAATCTTGCGTACTTAGCAAGTACGCAAAAAGCACTTCATGCGTACTTGCTAAGTACGCAAGAGGAAAATCCTGCGCACTTGCTAAGTGCGCAGGACCAACACTTAGAAATTTTTTCTAAATCTGAAAATTTTTTCAAAGTGTAACTACTATCCTATGTCATGTGTGTCTACTTCCAGTGTTATAAGTTGTTCGGAATATATTTTCTGTGTGTGTTTGCAGGCTATGGCTCGTGCATTCACTGACGAATTCAACCTATTGGCTAACACCAAACCAGAATGGAAAGGCGCTGCCTAGCAATACAGGGAGATTGTGGATTTTCTGAACAGATCAAGAATAAGTTATGCAATCTCAGCAAACCCAACAGTCTCAAGACCTTACCTGGAGCAATTCTGGGAGACTGCAGAGCACGATTGCACGGTATCCCCGAATGTCATAAGGGCTACCGTTGACGGTAGGGCTATTGCTATCTCTGAGGATACAATAAGGAGAGTATTGCAGTTCGAAGACCTTGCCACCGACCCTACATCCTATCCAGATTACTACGTGGATGGGTGTTGGAGGCACAGAATGGGATATGTCGGGGCTAGGGACTATGCTTCTTACAAGAAGATGTGGCTATTGGATCAATGGCGTTACTTTGCGCACATCATGATCGTGTGCATCTCATCCAGGAAAGCGGGAAAGATGCCATGGGTCATGACCTTGCAGCGGCCATGGTGGGCCTGTCTCTCAATCGGGGCTACAACTTCTCTCGCTATATCTTCAAAGCACTCAATGACCAGATAAATACAGCAGAGAGGTTCAGGTTCCTTTTGTACCCGAGGTTTGTGCAGCTCCTGATCGATGATGCATTGCCAAACCTACGTGCTATCGGGGAGAGACTGCAGGTAAAAAGGGTGGACAAGAGAGTCTTTGCTCAGTTTCTAAAGCCAGGCAGTGTAGAACCTACCCCTGCGCACACTGAACTCTTTGGCCACCTACTGAATGAAGCATACGTCGCTCCTGAAGATTGGAACTGGTATAGTCCCAACTCAGCACCAGAGATGAGTGATGACTCTGGTGAAGAGCAAGAGGAAGAGCATGATGATGATGAAGGTGATGATGAATGTGATGTTGGTGGTGCTAAGGAATCCGATTCGGAGGCAACAGAATCAGATTCTTCTGATTCCGATGACGCACCATCACAGGCACATCCGAGAAGGTCGGCACAGGTAACCATTCCTGCGTCGTCTTCCAAAAGAAAATGACAAAGCTCGAGCAGCGAATACGAGCCGGATTTTGACTCTGACGCTGCTCTACAAAGACAAAGGTGTGAGAGGGCCAACAAGAAAAGGGGCGATAGGCAAGAGGTTGTTATCCCCAGGGTTGAAGAGATTCCGACTATGCAGCCAGTACAAGTTGAAGCTACCCGTCCCTACTCCAACCGTCCAGGTGACGGTGACTGCTCCACTTCTCACGGAGTCAGTCACCATCACCCCAACCATAACTCCCATCATTACATCCCCCATCCCAACACCCACCAAAGAGCCGTCATGTCAACCCTTTAACTACGGTGATTTCTCACAGGGGTTCAACTTTGACACAATCTTCTCTTCCCCCATCCACAACGCCGAAGCCTCATCATCTAGGCATCCGGATCCAAATGAAGCTAGGATCGATGTGCTAGAAACCCAAGTTGCTGGCTTGTTGAAGACTATTCAAAAGTCAAAAGAGGATTCTGATGCTCAACAAGCACGGATAAACTCTCTGGCGGATGAAGTTAGGATTCTGCGTAGCCAGAGAACGGGGACTGATGAACGGTTGAAGAATGTCATGGCACAGAATGAACTGTTGGTGAAGACTAATGACATGATTCTAGCCCACAAAACTTCCCTAGAGCTAAGGTTGGATCTACAAAGGAAGGAGCACGCAACTATGGTCAAACTAGTTGGTGAACTGACTGCGAAGCTAGGTGCTCAGGGGGAGTAGGAGACAGAGAAGGAGACAGAGAAAGAGAAAGAGAAAGACAAAGAAAAGAAATCCACCGGTGCCGAGTCTTGTCATCCAGTCGATCTGACTAAGGATGATGATAAAGACAAGGATCCTGAAGTCGGTCCTAGTGGAGGTGAGCACCTAGCTTTGGCGATTGTGCCCATATCTTCTGTTCCATTGGCTGAGGGGGAGTCTACTCAGCAAGAGGGTGGTGATACCTCAGGTGGTGGTGGCGGAGATAAAGGGAAGTCAGCGGCTGACGTGCTCAAGGACTTATCTGATGATGAGATCCTCTATTTAGAGCCTGACTATTCCAAAGAGGCACAGATCGATGCTCTCCTTAATCTGGAAGAAGGAGAGATCGACTCTGGTGATGACTGGAATGAGGATGACGATGATGTGGTGATTGAGATTCCCAAGGGCGACGGGGAAGGTAAGTATGAGTTAGAAGATGGTGAGATATTTGAAGTACCATCGCTCGACTCTATGCTCGAAACAGGCTCAGTTGACACGGCAAGTAATGTTGAAACTACAACTAAAGCCTCCCCGGTCGACCCTATACCTGTGGACCCCGGGGCACAAAAAGAGAAAGACATGCCTTCTGCATCTACAAAGGGTCCAGCTCCCGTGTGGCAAAAGACGTCTATCACAGACAAGCATGGAGCGACATGTATGATCTTAGCTGTTAGGTTCGAGGAGGACAAGCAGTTGTTCGCCATCAAAAGATCTGGGGGGGTTCAATAGATGAAACCCACCAGTGAGGCGTTCAACTCTTTGCCCAAGTACGACCTAGTTAACCTCGCAAACCGCGATCTGCTAAGTCGCTCGAATAATGCAGTAGCAATGGGTTTGTGGGTAACACTACAGCGTGAAGCAAGATCAGGGAAATTTAAATACCTCAAGCCTCAGGTGCCCAGAAGAGTCAAGGATAAGCACGCTGTGCATCCTGTGACTAAGAAGCCCATAAAGAGATTGGTATACAAGCCAGTGCAATGTGAAACTAAGATTCCCCTGAGCAAGTTACCTCAGAATATTCTTGGTGACATGTGGTACTGGTACGTTGATCCAAAAACAGGCGAGGCTGTGGTAATGAGTAAAGGTAAGTCAGCAAATGGAAATATTGTGCCACAGGAAGTGATCAGGATATTTGATGAAGTCTGCTTCATTAACTTTTCTGTGAACGATCTGGAGGTACTAGCCGACAAGTACTGCATCCACACTGACGAATGGACGAAGCTTCTCTCTGTCAAATATGACAAGTTGATCAAGTTCTGTCTTGTTTACAAAAAGAAGATGGAAGCTAAGGAGCAGATGTTGTGAAGACTGAAGACTGAAGACGATGAAGATCCCGAGCTGTTGTCAAGGGGGAGTTTGTTGATACACTTTCATGTGACAACACTCTGGATAGAGTCTTAGTTTGTATGTCTAATGTCTGTAATTTATCTTTGTATTTATGAGTCATTATGTAATAGTTTATCAAGTTGTATTTACTTTTACATAATGTATGTTGTTTTTCTGCCAAGTGTTTTGCGCACTTACATGTGCGCAGGAGAAAGCTCCTGCGTACTTAGCAAGTACGCAAGAACACCTTTGCGTACTTGTTAAGTACGCAAGAGCAATTGGTCCTGCGCACTTGCTAAGTGCGCAGGCATCAGGTCTGTATAAATAGGATAGGTTCACAGAGGCTAAGTACGCAGAACCATTTGTTTAGACGAACTCAGTTTTGCTAAGTATGCAGCTTGTATTCTCTCTGTAACCGTCGAGTGTTTATAATACAAAGAACGTTTATTGTGACTCTTGTGTTTGGTTTACTTTGTTTTGTAAGACTCTCCACCTAGTCACGGGTATTCCGCAACCTGGTGAGACTAGTAGACCACTTGCATGTGACGATCCGACACACACGAAGGGACCTACAGGTTACACTCCCCAGAATACAACAATCAAAACTCACCGAGAACCCAAAACTCCCACCTGTTTCTTTACTTTTAATAGCCTCCATTAGTTAAATTTCGGGACGAAATTCCCTTAACATGGGGAGACTGTAACATCCCTGATTTTCCGACCCTATTTTAACTTATTTTTAACTAATAAAATAACAACACGACATTGAATCATATACTTGTTCAAACCTACACCTCATTAATCGTTAGCCGATCGTATTCAATTCAAGGATTTAGAACTCATAATCAAGTGGTAACACCTCTCAGAGTTAATCTAGTTAGTAATCCCGTTAGGTGTTCTGTTAAATCCTAACCAAGCTAATTCTGTCAAAGCTGAAGTTACAAGGGCTGATTTTGTATATAACCAGAAACCCTAGTAGGCACGGTCGCGCCACGTTTTGGCACGGTCGCGCCTCGTCTGGCACGGTCGCGCATCTTATAGGCACGGTCGCGCATCTTATAGGCACGGTCGCGCCTCACACCGGTTGAAACGTAAATGCGGTTATAATCACTCGATCGTTGAGTTCCGTAACCATTCCTCACTTCAGTTCCATTTACGAGAGTAATAGCATTTTCAATTACACAAACGTCCTAGTTTAATTCCTTCGGACTCAAAAAATCGTTCAAACATTTCAAAGAAAACATAAACCTTTTCTTCGATACGAATCCTCCCAACCAAACAGAAGATTCACGATATACGATCCTCCCTAAAGCTTCAGAACACATTGAGTTAGCCGGAGTTGCAGCAGAAGACGCCGGAGATCAAACCCGTCATCGCCGGAACTCATCTTTACCGTACGCTATCAATTCATCGTCTTTCCGGGTAATTGAAACTTCCTACACTTTCGATTTAGTCTATAGATCAAAAGCCCCAAACTAATTTGGGCTTACAATATACAATTTAACACGAACCCGAATCTAGGGTTCATTCCAAAATGATTTAATCGAATACTGCTTTAAACATGTTTTAAACACAATTAATCTACACCAACAAACTCGTACTAACCTTGTGAATGAAAGCCCTATACATTCCAGCACTATTAATATAAGAATCAATCAATTTGTTTCGGTTTTGAAAGAGACACGGTCGCGCTAATCATCTAGCGCGGTCGTGCCTCGGGAGACGCGGTCGTGCCTCCTGCTCAGACCCAGTCAATGCTCGTTGGCTAGACTTGATCGTACCCCAGAAGCATAGACACGGTCGTGCCTATCGACGGCACGGTCATGCCTAGTCGTTTGGCTAGTTGTCCTCTGTTTGACCAACACGGTCACGCCCTGTCTAGAACGGTCGCGCCCGCCCTAGCACGATCGTGCCCTATCCTAGTCACGGTCGTGTGTGTTGACAGAATGTTATTAATTTTTATATTTCTAAACAATTAGTATTTCATATTAATTTCTAAAATAATAATAATTGAATTTATAAAAATCTGTATTATTTTTATTTAGAAAAGATCAAATATTTAATCTTAAAATAAATGGAAATTATTTAAAGTTCAACATTTAATTTATAAACCCTACACTTAAATAATATTTTAAATGTCTAAATTACATTATATAAATAAATGAATAAGGTAATAATTATTTATTTGATTTATAATTAAACAAAAACATTTATTTAGTTAAATCTAACACTTACATTATTTTCATAAACAGTAATTATTTAGTTTACATATTTAATTATTCCAAACTCAAACCTCATTCAAAAATGTTCTAAAAATATTCATTTCAAATCTTCTATTTTACACAATACTTTCAAGTACCAAACACTAACTTTATCCAATTTAACTTTAGATATAGACTTAGACTATTGTGCATTATTAATGCAATATACATTACACTCTAGGTTAACATTGTGCAATACAAAGGATCACATTACTATCTCGTATCTCGTGTTAGCTACGCTTTCGAATCAAGTGAGTATACATAGCCCCTTTTACTCTTTTACATTTTTGGGGTGAAACATGAACGCTATTCAACTTACATGTTTACATTTACACAAACAACACAAGTACAAATCCTATTTACATTCATGTGTGCAATTTGAGCTTTATGCCCGAGGGCTAGGTGTGCTAACCTTTTGTATGCGATTATGTGCAATCATTAACTTTTCAAGCCGACGGTTTTCAATGATAGATCTATTGAGTCTGACAAACCCACCCAGATTGGGGTGATTGATACTGACAACACAATTTTGCATGCTAGTTACAAAGGTTTGATTGTACTTGGTTACACAATAGCTGCTCCCCATAAATGCCTTATTTATCATGTTATGTAAGGATTTGTTTTACAAACTATATGCTATCTATATACAAACCTGTGTTATACTCACCAACTTTTTAGTTGACCTTATTTTATTCATGTTTCAAGTGCTTTCATATGAGTTTGATCAAGACATGCTACACATAGGCTTTGGACCTAGTTAATCTTAATTCAAAAACAAATTGTATTTCATTATGTTCTTGGACTTGATTCATGTTGTTTCAATGGAAATGGATTTAACATATTACAATTTAGTCAACCTTGAGCTCATGAACAGTCTACATGTTCCGCCCCGATGATTCCGCCGTCGGTTGGGGTGTGACAGCATATATGTGGGTACACGATGTTTTTCATCTAAATGGTACTAACTCACATGAAGTTGGAAGAAAAATACTTATAGTTTCAAATTATATAATATTGACAGCTTAAGAATTCATACTTTGTATTACAAATTCGGAATGAAAAATTGAGCATTTCATGACCTGATCTTGTTTACTTTGAAATTTATTGCGTATCATTTCAAGTAATATTCAAATTGATTGCAAAAATTACATAAGATGAAAAAGATTTGAGTTATATAAGAATGAGTTTGATTGTTTCATATCATAGGTTACCCATAGTTGATAATAGACTGTGTGATGAATTACTCATATACTGATATGATCTTCTCGTCAAAAAGCGGTGTTTGAATGTCTCCAGGCTCCTCGGGCTCAAGATTTTCTAACATTTATCCCCATTGAAGGACTAGGTCAGCATATGTCGGCTGTGGAGTACCGGGCTATCCTCAAGTATCGGCTAATGATCCCCTTGTTTCCGACTGATGAGCCCTGCCCAGTTTGTCGCAAGGCTTGTTTGGATCCTTTTGGCAAGCATGCGGTCCATTGCAAAGAGTTACCCGGGTTTAAATACAGGCATGATTTGGTTAGGGATGTTCTTTGTGGTGTTCTCAAACGGGCAGGAATTTCTGCTAAAAAAGAGGCTCCCGTGAACTTTCTGACAGATCCGCTTGAAGGGAGGTCTACTCTGCGGCCGGCTGATATTCTGGTGATTGGTTGGGCAGGGGGAAACACGCTTGTGTGGACCTTACAGGAGTGTCCCCTCTTGTGGGGCTTAGGGACAATGGGGTTGTGGCGGGTCATGCTGCTTTAAAGGCGGAATCAGGCAAAGTTGCTAAACACGAGAAAGCTTGTTTAGAGAACCAACACGTGTTTATCCCTTTTGCTTTTGATACTTTTGGGTTCATAGCACCGGAGGCAGTGGAATTCCTAAACAGGGTTCAACGAGTCGTGCATAGTAATATTTCGGCCTCTAAGACCCAAAACTTTGTTTTTAGTAGGATCGGTTTTGCTATTCAAAAGGGGGTTGCAGCGCAACTTGTTGCCCGTTTACCTGCCACTGTATTGTAATCGTCCTATTTTAATTCTATCAAAATTCCATTATATGATAAAAACCAAAAATATGTGATTCCGTTTGTACAAATAAAATCCAAAAATATTTTGTTTCTATCTTCCATGAGAATTTTATTTTTATTAAAATGATTCGGGATTGGATCGGATACATGCTATAGATGGAAGTTCACAAGAATGTGATGTTTTGAAAGTGAAGAGATTGTTCATGGCAAAGGTTTGGAGCGAACTTAATATGTTCGCCTGTTTTTGATTAAGCGAACATAATATGTTCGCCTGAGGGTTGTTAAGCGAACTTAACAAGTTCGCCTATTTAAGCGAACTTAATTGTGATTAAATATTTTGTTCCATGCGAACTTATCCTTATTATCTTGTTTCACTGTGGGAGCGAACTTATTGAGCGAACTTACGGGGTTTTTAGCGAACTTGTGACAATCTAAACTAGGGTTTTCGATTTGAAATTTTCGTGTTTCCCTCTGAATTGGATTTGAATTGCGAATCTTTCTAAGGTAATTTCTGGGTTTTTTATCTGTTAAATCGATGGGAATTTGATCCTTTGACCCTGTGTTCATCGTTTTTTGATAGCCGGACTGTGAATGATCTGATATGGTGTCGTTTCATGGTTAAAACTTACAATTGAAGCTTAATAGTGTTTCGTGGTTGTAAATCGTTGATTATGATTTGTTTAATTTGAAAAATTTTGATGATTTGGACATTTTGAGATTCTGCTGTAGAATTTGTATCGACAAACTGGTTCAGGCGAACTTGTTCAAGCGAACTTGTTTAGGCGAACTTGTTTAGGCGAACTTATTATGTTTGCCTCTTGCAACACTCAGCGAACTTATTAAGTTCGCCTAAGGGCTCAATAATGTTTGGACTTGTGATTTTTTTGTGAAATTTTTTTTGTGTGAAATTTTTTTGTGTGTGAAATTTTTTTTGAATTTTTTTCTTTGTTTGTTATATGACTAATGTGTGTTCTTTGTCCAATACTTTTACAGATGACTCGTCGTGTTGTGTACATACATAATCAAGTGGTGTTGTTAGATCCAAATATGTCTGAAGCTGTTAATTTTCAAGGAATTATCAACTTTCTAAATCGTTCACGTTTGCATGTGGCCTTATCCGCAGATCCGTACATTAGTTTACCGTATATACAACAATTCTGGGATACAGTACATCTAGACACAGATGTTGAACCTCACATACTTCGTGCTACGGTAAATAATATAGAGGTAGCTATTTCCGTGGACACTATTCGTGTTGTTTTGGCATTGGGAGGTGCTAATGAAGAACCTATGTCTTATCCTGGAACACTGATTATGGGATGTTTTCAGAGGATGGGTTACAGAGGTAGACCAAATGATACTCAAGCAAGAAAAGGAAGTTTAGTTGGAGAATGGAGGTATTTTATGCATGTCATCATAAAATGTTTGTCTCCAAGAAAGGCTAGTACTGATGGTTTGAAGAGTGCATTACATGCTGCAATGGTTGCATTGACCCTGAACAAACTGTTTAACTTTGCTTTGTATATATACCGTGAGTTGGTTATGCAAATCAATCCTCTAGAAATTCAAGGGTTTCTTATGTACCCTAGGTTCTTGCAAATGATGCTGAATCATTTAATTCCATATTTACCACAACATCCAATCTGTTTGACCTTGACTCCTATGTCCAAAAGAATCTTTACTGATTGTACTAAAGTTAAACAACAAAATGTTGCTTTGATTCCTGTTCCAACTCCTTTGTTTGGTCACTTAATCAATCCTGATTATGTTGAGCCACCTAATGATAATTGGTTTCATCCTGAGGAGTTAGTTCAAGACCAAGTCCAGAATCAAGTACCACAACCACAACAACCGCAACAAGTTCAAGCTCAACAACAACAACAACAAGTTCCTATTCAACAACCACAAGTTCCTATTCCACAAGAACAGGTTCACATTCCTGCTAATGAACCAGTTCAAGAAGATATTGCTCAAGATAATGAACAAGATTTGGGTATGAATATGGAAGATTTTGATAATGACGCTGTGAACTCACCCATTCATGAAGCAGCATGGAATGTGGTAGATACGAGTTCCGGTGATACTATTTTACCTGATTCTGAAGCTACTGATTCTGATTCGTCTAGAGATTTTAGCTCAGATCATTATGAGAGATTGGCTACGTTACCATTGGCAAATGCGGAGAAACGTATTAAATCTAAAGCCAGAAAACCGAGGCGTAAGTCTATTCGGAATCCTCTTTCTGGATCAGTACTTGGCAAGAGAACTTTAATTGATGAGAGTTCTGACTCGGATAATGATGATATTCCAGTTCCAAAAGCTCAGAAGCTTATGTCTGCTTCTATTGCTGCTGCTCACTCATCTCAAGGTGTTGAGGACGCTACTTTTGTTACATCCTTACTGGTTACACCTCCTACATCTAAACATCCATCTCCGGTGATTTCTCCACATGTTCCACATTCATCTGACACTGGTCCTTCAAAGCCTTCTGATTCTGAAAGGATTTTAACTTCCTTGAATCATAGGTGCTTGCTTTGTAGACTCAGGTAGATACTCTTGTGTCTACTGATACTCAGAGACAGTTGGTTCTTCAAGCTCAAGCTACACAGATTGCTGACATGTAGTTATTGGTGTCCAAACTTGTTGAGCGTCTTGACGCTCAGGGGGAGTTAAGGATACATGATATTTGTCATGCTTAGTCAATTCAAAGAAAGAATGATGATAACAATGATCCTAGTGGTAATATTGAGGGTGATCGTCAATACGCTGACGTGAATCCAATATCAAGAGTTCAGGGGGAGTCTACATCAGGTAATCTTGAAGGAACCAAGAATGATTCTGGAGTGAATGAAGATATTTTACTATTGGAATTCTTTGCTGATTCTGAAGAAGAAGAAGCTGAGAAGTTAGAATGTCTGGATGATATTGACGAATTATTTGATGATGTTGAAGAGGATGTGATGGATAATGAAGTTGAAGAAGGAGAGATTGTAGAAATTGAGATAGAAAAGAGTAAAGATAAAGTTACATATGTAGGAAGTGATGGTCTGAAGGTACCGTATAACTTCATCCAATATGATGTTATTCCTGAGTTTTCTTATGAAGGAGTAACAGACTCTATGGACTCTGTTGAAGATATCACTACACCTGATGATACTGCTCAATCCAAGATAAATTCTGATGTGGATACTACTCATCCTGTGTCTCCTAAGCTGAATGAAGAACCTGTGATGTATAGAAATACAGGAATGACTAGAGAACAGTGGAGAGAAGTAGTTAACAGATCGATGAAAGTACTACCAAAGTCACCTATACAACCTGCTCAGAAAGAAAGATATGTGAATAAAGAGAGGTGTATTGGAAGAATCATCAGTTGGTTTTATGATGATGACACGAAATTGTTTACTCTTAAAAGATCTGATGTTGTTCAATACTTAAAGCCTAGGATCAAGTATTTCAATACCTTGCCAAGGTGTGAAATGAATGGTCTAGCTACAAAACCACTGATTAATAGATCAAAGTGTGGATTAGCTGATGTGATTGCTAACCTGATTAAAACAGAAGGTGGATCAGGGAAGTATGAAAGATTAAAGCCACATAAAGGAAAACGAGTTAAGATTGTAGATCAAACGACTGAGATTGTGACTTGGAAGTATACGTTCAAGCCAGTACGTGCTGTACAGAAGATACCATTGAAGAAAATACCACAAGATTTTCTGGGGAATATGAAATGGTGGTACGTAGATGTGAATACTGGTGAAGCTAGGATTGATGATAAAGATAATAAGGTCATTGTTAGTTTCTATGATGCAATGAATCTTATTAACTTCTTAAAGAAAGATCAGAGGACGTTAAGAAAGAATGAGATTATGTTTACTGATGAATGGAGAGAACAAGGATTGGAGTATAAAAGAGTGTTGGAGATCTGTCAGAGATATGGAGTGCATGCAGAAAGCAGATTACCATATAACTGGAAAAGCTCGTCATAAAGACTGAAGATAGAAGATCAAGCTATTGTCAAGGGAGAGTCTGTTAGGACATAGAATCTATGACAAAAGCTTTGTAATAGTTTAGGTCTTATTGTCTTTATGTTTTTATGTAATTGTATAGATTTTGTCTAAGTGATGTTCGCCTAGCCTATTAGAGGCGAACTTGCTAAGTTCGCCTAGTCTCATGTGAGGCGAACTTGTTAAGTTCGCCTATTGCAGAGTTTGTGTCTATAAATAGGAGTTTACAGAATCTCTTCTAAAACAGAGAGAAAAGTTGAAAGACTTGATTGATTGTATTCTGTAAACTCTATGTTTTGGTGATATACAAAGAGAAAGTTTATTTACATGTTGTTTCTATTGTCAATTAGTATACAAACGTTAATACTGTAGGATTTCGCACTTCGTGTTAACGAGACTACCTGTCACGAGATCAATCAGAGAGGAGTCAAGTGGACCTACAGGTTCGGGGAAGTTTAGTAATGAAATCCATGGTTATCATATTCCCTTTCCAGACAGGAATTTCAAGTTGCTGTAACAATCCAAACGGCTTTTGATGTTCAGCTTTAACTTGAGAATAACTTACGCATTTTGCAACATAGATAGCATATGTTTCATCACTCCTATCCACCAATAATTAGTTTTTAGGTTTTTTTACATTTTATCACTTTCAGTATGCATCGTATACTTAGATTTATGAGCTTCTTCAAGAATCTCTTCACGTACATTTCCATAGATAGGAACCGAATATTATCGTCACTTTTAACCAGTTGTTCATTCTAAGTCATTGCTTATGCCTCCCAACCCTTCTTTCTTGAGGTTTGGTTCTTGTAAGACAAAATTTTGAGATTCCGTAATACGAGAAATAAGATCGATTTGAAGATCGAGTCTTAAAACACGAACTCATTTAGGTTTCTCATGTTCTTTACTACTTAAGGCGTCAGCTACAACATTAGCTTTGCATTCATGATAATAGATTTCACAATCGTAATCATTCAGGACTTCCATCAAACGCCTTTATCTCATATTCAGTTCTTTCTGACTTAATATATACTTCAGGCTTTTATGATTAGTGAATATGGTGAATTTGACTCCATATAGATAGTGCCTCCATAATTTCAATGCGTATATTATGGCGCCCATTTATAAATCATGAGTCGTATAATTTTTTTCATGAGTTTTCAATTCTCTGGAAGCATAAGCAATGACTTTGCTTCCTTGGATGAACACACAACCAAAGCCGGTGTGTGAAGCATCATAGTAAACTGAGAAGCCCTCGTTTCCATCTAGCAAAGCCAGTATGGGTGCTTGTGTCAATTTCTGTTTCAGAGTTTCAAAGGCTTCAGATTGCTTAGGTCCCCATTCATACTTAACCGATTTGCGAGTCAGAGAAGTTAATGGAAGAGTAATTCAAGAAAAATCTTGGATAAATCTCCGAAAGTAACCAGCTAAACCGAGAAAACTACGGACTTCGGGATTTCCTATTTGGATATCGCTTTAATTTTGATAGGATCAACTTGGATGCCATCAGCGTTAATGACATGTCCAAGAAATTGAACTTCTAACAGCCAGAATTCACATTTGAAAACTTAGCATATAGCTTTTTATTTCTCAGAAGTTCAAGCAAGATTTTCAAATTATTCACATCCTCTTCCTTACTTTTAGAGTAAATAAGGATATCGTCAATGAATACGATTATAAATTCATCCAAGTAAGGTTTGCAAACTCGATTCCTCATGTCCATGAAAGCAGCTGGTGCGTTAGTAAGTCTGAACGGCATAACCGTGAACTTATACGGACCATACCGAGTTCTGAAAGCTGTTTTGGGAACATCTTCTTCCTGGACTTTCAAATGATGATAGCTAGAACGAAGATCGATTTTAGAGAATCATCGAGCTCCGTGAAGTTGATCAAAGAGATCATCAATTCTGGGAATCGGATAACGGTTCTTAATCGTGACTTTATTCAACTCACGATAATCAATGCACATACACATTGAACCGTCCTTCTTCTTAACGAATAATACCGGAGCTCCCCAAGGCGACGAGCTTGGTCTAATGAATCTTTTCTCAAGTAATTCATCTAACTGCTTCTTCAATTCTGCCATCTCAGTTGGAGCTAATCTGTATGGGGCTTTAGCAATAGGTGCTGTAATTCTGAACTCCACTTCTCTTTCAGGTGGAATTCCAAGCAGTTCGTTAGGGAAAACATCAAAGAATTAAGCCATAACCGGCACATCTTCAATCTTCTTTTTAGTGGCGTTGGTTACAGATATAAGGTATGCTAAGCATCCTTTGCGTAAATATTTTATGGCTTTCAACATGGAAATTATTCCAACAGAGTTGGATAATTTATCACCATTTGTAATGATGATATTGCCTTTCGGCGAACAGAGCTCTATAGCTTTCTTATCACACATGATACGGGCTTGGTTAGAGGCTAACCAATCCATTCCTAGAACAACATCAAACCCTACCAAAGTCATAGGCAACAGTTGTACAGGAATAACATGTTCTAATAGTGTGATGTTACAATCGTTTAAGATTTCTGAAATTTGGACTAGGTCCCCGTTGGCAGTTTCTACCATGTATTTCTTGTCTGATTTAGCTAGAGTTTTATTTAACAGTCTACAGAATTTATGATCTATAAAACTTTAGTTTGCACCAGAGTCAAATAAAACTCGAGCATAAATATCATTGACAAGAAATGTACCCGTAATGACGTCGGGCATATCTGCTGCTTCATGAGTATTGAGAACGAATGCTCATGCATTCTTCTTTACTTCTTCAGCAGGCTTAAGACATGTCCCTTCGGGCTTTTTTTAGCTTGGGACAATAGACTGGTTCAGGAAACATAATATAGTTATAAGCATTTTGGTATTCTGGAGGAGATTGGAAATATGTTTCAAAAAGACCATGATAGACTAGTTCAGGAAACATATAAGGATCATACAAAACTGGAGTTTCAGATTGTTCAGATATAGATTTAGTATAATAAGATTCTTCTTCAAAAGGTTCTTCTTCAGCCGATATGTTCTGATGGGCTTGACTAGACTCAGCCTCATCATTTCTTTGTTGTAATGGGACTTCATTATTCCAATTGTTGAAATCAGATCCAGCTTCCTTCCATTGGTTTTAAGTATCATAAGATTGGGGATGGTATTCAGGAATACCGTTATCTGGAATGATAGAAAATGGATCATCGTTGTAGTAATGCGAAGAAATGGGATTCATTTGTGATCGCAAGGGATGATATTCAGGAGATTCTTGCTTAATTGGTCGGTTAGGATCATAATAAGTAGGAATAGAGTTATCTCGAGACATCCTGCAACTTAAAGTATCAGTACTTATCTAATTATTTTGGTGAAGACTTAGATAGTAAGGCCAGTATCTTTATCTTAACTAAAGCCCTACAAGGATGGTTATCTTTCCAGAGCAGTACCTCCAACAGAGATGTTCCCAGGAAAGAATGATGGGTCTAGGAGTGATTTATACACCATTCTTTTCTTAGACAGAACATTCCATTTGTCAGATAACTATATACAAGTTAGAAGGTTATATTGTTTCCTTATCTTAATTTTAAAGCATCATATACCTTATGGTTGAAGCTTAGATACTAAATCCAAGTATCTAATTCGCTAAAACCTATGGCTCTGATACCAACCTGTCACACCCCGCCTCAGGCACCCCTTGGACGTGTGCGAGCTCGATTGGTACCTGCTTTGATTTTAGAGTTTTTTATAAAACACAACGGAAGTCTTTTCACAAGGATCGTTTCATCATTTCGTTCAACCTCAAGGGTTGTATTTGCAAAATATCAAGACTCAGTTGGAAACAAAAGTCTCGTATTTATTTCATAAACATAGGGATTTAAATACCCTTTTCATTTGATTACAAAACAGAGTTTGAAACCAAATACATTTTTTGTCTCTTATGGACAAGTTTCAAGCCACTAGAAATATTACAATCCAAGGTTGATCAGTCCCTTGGTCCTATCTCCTTTTTCATCTTTTAGGATTTCCTATGCATGAGGCCTGAGAATCCAACATGCAAGTTGTCCTTTTTCATCATTTATTTCTGGGTCAGATCTTATGTCTGCCTGTATCCCCTTTCTTTTCCATTTTATTCATTGCCTGAAAATGAAACATCAGCGCTAACGTCGGTGAATACAATTATCTTGACAATAAAATCATTTGGCACAAACAAGTACTAATATCATAATCACAACTTTATGTTCAATCTACACATTCAACAGGCCCATGTCCTGACTGTATGCACCACTGTATACACTGGTGTCATACCTTATAACAATGGACATGTCTACGCCTTGGAATTAGTAATAAGATAAGCACCAGCCGTAATCCGGGACTCTCATCCGAGACCCTTGTATGGCTTGCAAGTTTTACGTATACCTATAGCCCGAATGCTTTGTTCATAGAAGAACGTTGAGCGTTATTCCCTTAACCATTATTTGGCCATTTTCGTAAACGCAAATGTTTGACACAAGTTTTGAAATAGATAAAGTATTCACCTACAATATAGGAATAAGCCTCTAAGTTGGAAATTATAGAGTCAACTTCCTAACTTTTTTTCTCTAGCGTTTCAGCACTCCTACAAGCGTTTTCTTCTTAACTGAGCACTACAACGAGCGGGAGTTGGACCGGGATCGTCTGGAATAGCCTAGGGATCTCCTACAACGATTTTTGAGTGTGAAGATTGAATTTGGGATGAAGAAAATGTTTGAATTCGTTCAACTATTTATAGGTTGTGATTTGGGTCAATGTCGGATCGATATGGCAGAGGATGTCAGTCCGACATCCGACTATGCACAAACATTAGCCCTACACGTCAACACCTTATAGGACCGCACCTCGTATCATGGATAGGGGACCGTTATGAGGTGCATATCGGTCCGATATTATGACATGCATCAAAAACCCAATGCTGAGTCATAGGACACGTGGCCGCACCACAAATTGCGGCTGAGTGGAGATTGTCGGACCATTATGGATTGATGTCGGTCCGATAACCGACTCAACATTCAACTATGTACCGTTATGAAAAAGGATATCGGTCCGATGTCTGACCTTATTTCGCTTCGGTCCGATATGAAAAGAGATATCGGTCCAATATCTAACCAGTTTCTAGAATTTTTTTTTTTAACCCTAGACTTTGGTATTTTAGATACACAGGTCCTTTAAGGTTCTAAGCTTGGCATTTGTTGGACATTTTTGTGGCAGGTGTTACACTCATGTTATCCAAAACCATATGGCAGACCGCTAGTCAGACCATAACGGTTCGCTACGGAAGAAAGGGGCTGGCGGACCGCTAGCCCTTGGCTTAACGGTCCGTTACTTGCTCCCAAAGGATATTAATTGCAGCTGGAGGCGGTGGGGACCACCACCACCTTGTGTAGAGGTCCACTAAGGGGTCATTGTTAGCCTATAAATAGAAAACAAGAGCTTGGCTCTTTGGCACATTTCACACAAACCACACCATCAAACACACACACAAAATCTCTGATTAGCCACTTTTCGAAGGCCGGTTCGCGTACGAGAATCCGGTTTCTAGCATTTCGACTCCAAATTTCCGTAAATAGTGCTGAGGTAAGGTTCTGGCCTACTATTTAGCTTTGGTTATATACCATTAGGCTAGGATTGTGTAATTAAGTAATGTTGTTATATATCAAGGAGCTTTGTCCAAGGTTTGCCATATTACTGATACGATAAGCTGAAATACTGCTGAGGTGAGTTCTTAAACTGTGATGCATTTGAAACAACCATGGCTCTTTTATACTCCATTTTTAAGCATGGTTGATTTATGAAAATGTTTTGAGTATGTTGAAACGATTACACCGGTTTTTTATATATAACGCATTCTAAGCGCTTATTGTGTTTCACATGACCCATGGAAAGGCATGTTGGACAGGACCCGTGAAACGGTCTTTGGTTATGTATATACTGAATGGTTACTCATAGTTGTCTATGAGAGGGGGTGGAACCCCAGAACCATGTTCACGATACTTTGGTGAGTCATTTTAATAAACTATTTTAGTTTATGAATTCACCAGCTTTGTGCTGACCCATGTTTTATCAAATTTTTTGAACGCATCACATGTAGTTAGTAGAATAGGCATTCCAGGACTAGAACGAACTGATGAATGATCCAAATGATGGGCATTCCAGGAACTATAAGTTCCCAATTATATGTTCCTTTTTAGGAACAATGATGAAATGATGTAACTTTTATGACAACATGATGTGAACAATATATTAATGTTTTAATAAAAGTTGATGGTTTTAGTTTCCGCTGTGTGTTTTGATATCAACGTCACCGGAAGGAAATATCAAACCAGTATGTAGTTATATGACAAACATAATGTTCTGTGTAAGGAAAGAGTGGTGTCTAAATCTCTCCTTTACCCGTTATTCTTTCCTAGGAACACCTCTGTTGGAGGTAATACTCTATGATGATAAATCACCCAAGTTTGAGGTGTGACAAGTACATCCACAAAAAAAATATCTTATGGGTCCTTACGCCTGCCATAATCTTTTAAATCTTTAGAAATCCTTTCTTGGAATTCACAAGATCTTATTGATTTTCTTTTTCCCTAAACACCGATTATTCATTATCATCTCCTCCATATTTTCAAACCAAACACACACATAGTGAAAGAAACGGCTTAGAAATTTGCAGTAAAAAATTGAATCTCATTTCCTATGTACAAAAGTTAAGAAAAGTAAATATAAGTATTAGAGACTGTTTACCCCAAGATTTATGGATTAGTCATCATGACTTGAAGCGGGTTCAAAAGATCAACTTTATGAGGTTTTTACTATCTATTACCATAGGTATTACCCCAAAGTAGATTGATAAAAATGAGTGGATAGCTAGGAACACTAAGGTTCACAAAGGATTTGTAATAGAGTTTATATAAGTGTATTTCTCTGTGTATAAAAAGAATTAGGGGCTTTAAATTGGTAAAAATGATCAAGGAGTACATCCCACGATTCCGATCCAGGAGAAAGATAAGAGTTCTCCTCCTTCCCTCTTCCATTTTCCCTATTTCCAATTCTACCTCAACACACACATTTAGAGAGAGTGGACATCTAGAGAGAGAGAGAGAATCCGGGAAGGAGAGACAAGAGTGAGACGCAACCGGAAGTTCACCGATCGACCCACCTATGGCAACCTTCGGCGGCTGCGAGACCCAGCAGCCCTCTACATCTGGGCTTCCATCTTTTCTCATCTTAGGCAGCGACGGTGTTCAAAGATCTCTGGGGGAACCCGTTTTTCTGGCAATGGTGGAAGCGTCAGTAGATGGCGACAGCGTTAGGGTTACAACCGCCACAAAACCCACACAGACTTGACAATAGTGATGTCCAGGGGAGGAGACGAAGACGGTGGCGGCGGCTAGGGGTCCGCCCTAGCATCTCCGACGGTGACTCAGGTGGAGGACGATGGTGGAAGGCGACAACAGCGGCTGCGCATAGCTGAAGAGTTGTCTCCGACGGCTGTCTAGGGTTCCAACCAAGAGCCAGCAACCCACCACTTCACGGCAAAAACGTCTTTCCGGTGAGTTGTTTCTTGTTTTCGTGTTATTCCAGGTATAAACCCACATATATTCTGACGTTTGTCCTCTGTTAAGGTTCTGGCGAGTCTCCGGTGACCGGATCTCATTTTGTATGGTTCTCGATCATCCCGATCTACAGTCTCGAGGTTTGTGTTGAAGTTTTTAGGTTAACCGTTAAGGTTTGGTAGTTAATACGTCTAACATCTAGCAATTGTGGTGGCCGGGTTTCATTCCCGAGTATTAAATACATGTTTTTGGACAAGATACAACGTCCTGAGTCTCGGTCAAATGAGTCAACTCGGGTCAACACGGTTAACTTTGGTCAATATGTGAGCCGTGAGGTTTAGGACGTGCCGGTTTGTAAACGGGACATATGAAAAGGTATATACGCTTGCTAAAGTTTTATATATTTGCATATGCATTAAAATATTGAAACTAACACGTGTGGATTAAAAACGAAACGAAATCGAATAAGGAGACGTTAATACAAACGAGAAACTATAATATATTTATTTATTGAGTCTTCGACTAATAAAGCGTACATAAATATTTAGACAAACGACAGAACATTTTCAATAATGTGACAAATGCGTCTTCGAATAGACATACATACATATATATAGGGGAAGGATCATAAGAAAACTCATTGTTCAAGAGAAAACCAAAAAAACTATTTATTAAAGGTAAAAAAATAATAAAAAAATCATAACTCAAAATATAAATCAAAAACTAAAAACCACTTCGGATACCTTGTTCCCCACGTCGTCCTCTTTAAAAAAAATCAGCGTTTTACTACATATGTGTAGAATAGTTAGCTTTTGGTGGTGGTTTTTTGGGTTTAGTTGTCACACCCCAACCGACGGCGAAAACGTCGGGGCGGGACATGTAGACTGTTCATAAGCTCATGGTTTGCTAAAGTTGAAATAATTAAACAGTAAATTTTCATTTCATAACCCAAGTAATTATTTACATCATTTACAAGAATTTAAGAATACATGAACCTCCGTATTAAAATTTAAGACTAGGTCCTCAACCCTAAGTGATGTAGCTTGAATCATAACTCAAACAACTGTACCTGAAACATGATAAAATGAGAGGGTCAACTATAAATAGTTGGTGAGCATACATAGGTTTTGACATCACGAGTAAAGTTCAAATGTTTTGTGTACAATTCATACGAAACATGGTTTATAAAGCTTTTATGGAGAATCTAAGTTAAGCTAGTTGCACAAATGAAACCTTGTAACTGAAGGGCATAACAACACATGTTATCCTAATGTAGGGCATAACAACACATGTTATCCTGATGTAGGGCATAACAACACATGTTATCCTAATGTAGGTCATAAGAACACATGTTATCTTGATATAATGTATTTATGTTTGCACGTGTATGTCATACATATGTAGCCTTAACAAACAACATTCAAGCATAAAGCACAAATAAACACATATGATCATATTGTAGAATTGTACGTGTGTAATTGCAAATAATGTTTGTTGTGTAATCATGTTTCACCCCAAAATTGTAAAAATGAAAAGGGGCTAGTAAAACTCACTTGTATTGGTTGTGTGATAACACGAGCAACAGGTAGCAACAGTGATCTTTGTAAATCACAAAGTTAACCTAGAGTGAAAATATATGAACTTAAATCAAAGACATGTACAATGTCTAAAGTAAGGGCTAAGGTTCCACGGGATTTGAGTATAGGATTTTTACAAAAAAAATTTGCGTTATGTAAAAGATGTAAATTGATAAAATTTTGCGTTATGTAAAAGATGTAAACTGATAAAAGTTTGGTATAAAAATGTGGGTTCAAAAGAATAATTGTCTTAGGATTTAACTCTAAATAGTTTAAGTAAATAAATTCTTTTTATTTATTTATCATAAAAAAATTGGTGTGTCATAAAACAAAGTATTTATATGTTGGTATATATATATATATATTTAAGGAGATTATATTTAACTTGTACTCTAAAACAATTATAAGTGTAAAGGTAACTAATTTAAATAAAGAAATTTCTTTTGTTTATTTTTTTATCCTTTAAAATTTGGAAGCGAATATATATATATATATAGAAAAATTATATTTATTTGATATAAATTAAACCCTGAGTAAATTCCTATGTAAAAAGATTTTTTTTTAAATATAATCATAAAAATGTTTTAGGTAATTAAAACTAATGATTTTATAGAATCAAAACACGATTTCGTAAAATAAATATTTTTAAATGCTTTGTTTGTAGAAATACATTTTAACTTACTTTTACATTGGAAATGAATGTTTAAAACAAATTAAATTGTAAAAATAATTGTTTTACATTTAATGACCGTTTATTATTGTACTAAATAATTCCAAATGATATAAACATTTTTAAAATAATTTTCATAAAATAAATGGAGTGGTAAAAACAGTTTTTAATAAGAATGGAGCTTGCCCGAGTCGAACCCGGGTGGGCTCGGTGGAGGCCAAGGATCCAAACCACTAGATCAGTGGTCTAGTAGTTGGTATATGTCCAACCGGATTAGTGTTTAACAGTAATGGCAATGAGTCCGGGTCTAGAGGTGCGAAAAAGGGGCAAAAAGGTGCGGGGCTGGTTCCGAACCCGCGACCTTTCTGTGCGAATCAATGGAATTAACCTGTCGGACTGGGTGATATGCCTTGTAAGAGAATAGAACTGTTTGGTTGTATCAACTATCCCAACCCACCATCGTCCCCATATGAAATCGAAAACCCTAGTCCCCCAAATCAACCCGATTAAGCCGCTAATCGGCTTTAGAGTCATGGGGTTTTCATTCCCTGGTATAAGACAAGTACAACGGTACAAGGAATACATGATTTGGTTACGAGATGGTGTTGTTCGGCTATGGCTCCTGAGATCGAGTCCTTCGGTTCGAATTGACTTTCAACAGTGATATGCGGAGTGATTGAGAGCTCGAGGAGTTAGAAAAGGGTGTTGCGAGAGTGTGTGTGTAGGTTATAGGCTCCAATTTTATGCAAAATGCTCGAAAGATTTGTGGTTATAGGAAACGGCTATGGGGTTGATTTATTCTACCAATTCGTTTAATTCCCAATGAATTGAGTCGGTATTTGGGTTTGAATACATACGAGTATCGTCTGAGCGTGATTTACGGTCAATAAACGCATTGATTTCCTTGATTTGTAAACGAATTTGGTTTCGTTTGACTCTGAGTAGTCAAACGCGTGTGAAAAAGGTTCCAGTTGTTAAATCTGTTAAATCGACCCAATACTTGAACCGAGAATTGATCGAGAATCAATTAGCTATACAAGGCAAGTTCTTGATTTCAAGTTTGCTCGATTGAGACAAATAATTTAGGGGAAATTCGTCCCTGTTGACTTTCAAAAGTCAAATGGGAAGGTTTAGGGTTCAATTTCTTTGAATGGTCCAAATTAAAGTAAAAAGGTTCAATTGCTAAGGTTTTGGAGGGTTCAAAATGGAAGACCATATGGTCAAAGGTTCAAATCTACCTTGTAACAAATACGACCTTAATTCTTTTGTAGTTTCATATTTATTTTCTTTTAAAGATTATAAAAATATAAGAAACTCTATAAAAAAAATTTATATTATAAATTTTAAACTTATAATTAAATGCATGTGTACTTATACATTTGTTTATAAATCAATATATGTATGTATAACATATATGTAATGGAAAATAGGATGTAAAAGTGAGGTTGAAATAATAACTACGTGTTTAAAATAGTGAATGATTGTGTCATATTGTGTTGAACAATTATATGATTCCGAGTGTTTAATTAATAAAAAAAATAATTTATGACCTGAAAATCATGGATGTTACAGTCTCCCCATGTTAAGGGAATTTCGTCCCGAAATTTAACTAGTGGAGACTACTGGATCAGGAAAGAGTTGAGGGTTGGATTTTTTTAAAGGAATTTTGATTGTTGATTTGAGGAGTATAACTGATGAAGAGATTTAGGTCTGTTTCTCAAGGTTAGGCATGAATGATGATAATGTGTTTAGTTTAAGAGAATTTAAGGAGGAGACTGTTGGAGATTGTTTTGGACTCCGAAGATAGAATTGCATCACTTGGGAAGAGAACGATGGGAATTTGATAATCATGGTTTGTTTTAGATGTAGTATAATCTGCTCAAGAATTGTCAATGGATAAGATATTTCACAGCATTGACCTGTTAAACAACATAAAACTTTACGTGACACGAATAACGCTAATTTTGATAATATGACAAAAACACTTATATATAGGAAGTACCAGTGGCGTATCCACCATGCCCTTGTCATATCTCATTAGTTTCGGTATTATATATCAGGATAGGTTTTATGTCATAACACATGATAGAATTTGCTATGTTTTCCATACGTTGATTTTTATAATTACGTGTGCACCCGTAATTATCCAAATTGTCGCATGGTCTGTATAGTTCATCCCATTGTGTATGTGGGTCAAGGGGGGGGGGGGGGGTAACACCAAATCACATAATTCACAATTATTGTTTTCACGTATGTGTTGCTAACAAAGAATTATGTTCATAGATAGTAGTGTCAATAAGGTACTAAAGAGTAATAGTGTGGCATAATTTAGGGTTTTCATAGCTTCCTCGTGTTTGGACAAGAATACGCCAAAACCTGAGTAATTTTCATGGATAGGGTGAATAATCATGCCTTGTGTATGATGTACTTAGTCAATTGCAACCATGTAAACAATCTAATTCCATGTATAATGTAAACACTCATGTTTCATACATGATCTAGTGTTAGGCATGTTGTAAGCAAATAGGTTCCATGTATAGGATGAACAATTTGGTATCATGTATAAGCAAATATGTATAATGTGATCACTCTAGTATTATGTATTTTATGAATGTTTATTGAGTCTCATGCGTATCGGAAACTATCGGATTTTGTAGGCGATCTGGTGTGTTACTTGGCGTTCATGCACAATGTAGGTAGATGAGTTTTAACTTTTAAATTCGTTAATGGCGAAATGATTCACTTTCTGAAGTTGGCTAGCAAGCTCAAGTTTATAGTGACAAACCGTAGTAGGTGTAAATAGTTCCAACAATGACAAAAATAACATAAAGGATTACAATGCATTATTTATTCCAGACTAGATCCCTATTCGACTCCATCTTGCACTAGCTTCAATTGATTTCATCTATTGCCTCGGCATTGACTTGAGTTTCGTTAGTGTTTATGTTGAAGGCACGCCCACGAGCACCACCTTGGTTTGCATTGGCTATGCTTGGGCATTGGTTTTTGAAGTGATTTGGATTACCACATTCATAACAAGCACGCCCATTTGTAATGGCTGGTACAACTTGATTGGCAACTTGGTGATTGGCTCGGTTCCCTTGATGGGTTTGACCAACATGTGATCTGGATTGACAAGTGTTCGCTACATGACCATACCTTCCACAATTGGCACATAGAAGGAATGGCATGTTTGGGAAGTGGTGATAGTTGCACGTGTTGCACAGATGGTTGTTGCCCGCATATGGTTTCTTATTATGGTTTTGGGCTAGGGGAGCTACTTGGTTGATTGGTACAGCGGGGGTAATGACAGCAAAGTTACATTTCTTATTGGAGTGAAGAGGTTTGGGTTTGTCTTCCTGAGAGGGTTCAGAAGAGGCTGTTGGGTCAGTGACTTTCTTTGCGCCTTTCTTTGTTAGTGTACCCGCCTTCACATGGTTATCGGTTAATGTGGCAGCTAAGCAGATAGCGTCTTCAAGAGTAGCTGGATTTCTTCCTAGGACTGTATCTTGGATTTTCATGGGTAGACCACCGATGTACTTCTCAATACCCCGAGTCAGTGGAGTGACCATGTGGGGCACCAGAAGGCTTAGCTCATGGAAACGAGTTGTGTACGCTAAACTTTCACCACTGTCTTGGGTCAGATCCCAAAACTCAGCCTCCAACTTCTTCATTTCATTACGAGGACAGAATTACTCGATCATGAGTCTCTTAACTTCATCCCATGGCAAGGCCATGGTCACATCCACACCCTGGTTCCTCTTCTCGCCATTCCACCAAGTGAGAGCCCGTCTTTGAAAGACGCTGGTGGCATAGCGAACCCGGAGATTGTCAGGGAAATCACTGTTGAGAAAAGTGCTTTCAATGCTTTCAAACCATTGAAGGAGGCCTGTAGCTCCTTCGGTGCCATAGAACTTGACGGGGTTGCACGAGTTAAAGTGTTTGAAAATGCATGGGGTGGGTTGGCACCACCACCACCACCATTATTAGCACTGCTGTTAGTGCCACCATTGTTGTTATTGGCCTAAGTGAGTTGGTTCACAAGTTGAGTAAGGAGAGCAGCAAGGTCATTGTTGTTGTTGATCTCGTTGGCGCGACGAGGAGGCATGCTATTGGTTTTAACAAGACAGGAGGAAGGATAAAAAAAAGTTATGAGGGTTTCTTGGACATAAAACAAAGGATAATTTAAAACATAAGTATTTATAGTTTGGGTTGCACTCAAATGGGGATAGTACCATTTGAATGCTATGACATATTAAGGTTAATAAGCTTATATAACCTTCAAGGATACATGCTTTAGCCTATAAGTAAACACTCATCCCGGGATTTCCCAGGAAAGCATACGGATCCCTCGGTTGATTGGGATTTTTATGAAATGCTTTCCTAGACAGAATACTCAGAATACAGGTGTCAGCCTTCCAGATTGCATATGTCCTCTACTAGTTAACAAGGTTTAAAATCCTAACGAGGTGTGATAAGAAGTTTAATAGACGTATGACGTTCCACATGCTATGATGGTAATGACATAGTAGAAAGATTGAGGCTTATGATAAGGGTAAGGATAATATTGTTTTTAATTTACTATTCAGGTGAAACCTAATAAGTCATACAATATATTAAACATGTAGCACATAGCATGTAGCATATCATAGATTCATAGAGCATGGTATAAATGGGTGTCCTAAGGTTATAGTCTAGGTCAAAAGTGTCTAATAACCTAATTCCCTATAACCAAGGCACTGATACCAATCTGTCACACCCCAACCGACGGCGGAAACGTCGATGCGGGACATGTAAACTGTTCATAAGCTCTTGGTTTGCTAAAGTTGAAATAATTAAACAGTAAATTTTCATTTCATAACTCAAGTAATCATTTACATCATTTACAAGAATTTAAGAATACATGAACCTCCGTATTAAAATTTAAGACTAGGTCCTCAACCCTAAGTGATGTAGCTTGAATCATAACTCAAACAACTGTACCTGAAACATGATAAAATGAGAGGGTCAACTATAAATAGTTGGTGAGCATACATAGGTTTTGACACCACGAGTAAATGTTCAAATGTTTTGTGTACAATTCATATGATACATGGTTTATAAAGCTTTTATGGAGAATCTAAGTTAAGCTAGTTGCACAAATGAAACCTTGTAACTGAAGGGAATAACAACACATGTTATCCTGATGTAGGGCATAATAACACATGTTATCCTGATGTAGGGCATAACAACACATGTTATCCTAACTTAGGGCATAACAACACATGTTATCCTGATGTAATGTATTTATGTTTGCACGTGTATGTCATATATATGTAGCCTTAACAAACAACATTCAAGCATAAAGCACAAATAAACACATATGATCATATTGTAGAATTGTACGTGTGTAATTGCAAATAATGTTTGTTGTGTAATCATGTTTCACCCCAAAATTGTAAAAAGGAAAAGGGGCTATGTAAAACTCACTTGTATTGGTTGTGTGATAACACGAGCAACAGGTAGCAACAGTGATCTTTGTAAATCACAAAGTTAACCTAGAGTGAAAAAATATGAATTTAAATCAAAGACATGTACAATGTCTAAAGTAAGGGCTAAGGTTCCACGGGGTTTGAGTATAGGAATTTGTACAAAAAATGTTTGCGTTATGTAAAAGATGTAAATTGATAAAATTTTGCGTTATGTAAAAGATGTAAATTGATAAAAGTTTGGTATAAAAATGTGGGTTCAAAAGAATAATTGTCTTAGGATTTAACTCTAAATAGTTTAAGTAAATAAATTCTTTTTATTTATTTATCATAAAAAAAATTTGGTGTGTCATAAAACAAAGTATTTATATGTTGGTATATATATATATATATATATATATATATATATATATATATATATATTTAAGGAGATTATATTTAACTTGTACTCTAAAACAATTATAAGTGTAAAGGTAACTAATTTAAATAAAAAAAATTTCTTTTATTTTTTTTTTCCTTTAAAATTTGGAAGCGAAAATATATATATATATATATATATATATATATATATATTTAGAAAAATTATATTTATTTGATATAAATTAAACCTTGAGTAAATTCCAATGTAAAAAGATTTGTTTTTTAAATATAATCATAAAAATGTTTTAGGTAATTAAAACTAATGATTTTATAGAATTAAAACACGATTTCATAAAATAAATATTTTTAAATGCTTTGTTTGTAGAAATACATTTTAACTTACTTTTACCTTAGAAATGAAAGTTTAAAACAAATTAAATTGTAAAAATAATTGTTTTACATTTAATGACCGTTTATTATTGTATTAAATAATTCCAAATGATATAAACATTTATAAAATAATTTTCATAAAATAAATGGAGTGGTAAAAACAGTTTGTAATAAGAATGGAGCTTGCCCGGGTCGAACCCGGGTGGGCTCGGTGGAGGCCAAGGATCCAAACCACTAGATCAGTGGTCTAGTAGTTGGATCCAATATATATATATATATATATATATATATATATATATATATATATATATATATATATATATATATATATATAGAGTTGAGTTCATGAGAAAACTCATTTTCATGAGAAAAACAAAAAACTCCACATTAAAAGTACTGCATATGTGTAGTACACCCCAAAAACCTAACCCACCTCACCCCCACCCAAAAACCTAGCCCCACCCCACCCATCCACCCCCAAAAACCTAAACCCCACTCCAAAAACCTAACCTAAAAGCTAAACTAAACCCAAAAGCTAACCGCACTATTTTTTGAGGTCTCCAAAACGGTTTTTTAGTTTTTGATTTATATTTTGAGTTATGAATTTTTTATTACTTTTTTTACCTTTAATAAATAGTTTTTTGGTTGTCTCATAAACAATGAGTTTTCTTATGATTTTTCCCCTATATATATATATATGTATCCGAACCAGTTTTTTAGTTTTTGATTTATATTTTGAGGTATGATTTTTTTTATTATTTTTTTACTTTTAATAAGTAGTTTTTTGGTTTTCTTATTAATAATGAGTTTTCTTATGATTATTCCCCTATATATATATATATATATACACATATATATATATACACATATATATATATATATACACACACATATATATATACACACACATATATATATACACATATATATATATATACCTATATATATCATTTGGTGTCGTTAAGCTCCCAGGATGGTATATATTATAAATATAACAAAAATATACCATTTAATTTTAAAAACATTTTATTATATTATATAAAAACATTTTTAAGAATTATGAGCCAATAGGATATTTTACGTAGATAGTTTAGGATGACAAAATGTGGTTTGTAAAGGTCAGACCATAACAAGCCTTTTGCGCCTATTTCTGAAATTTGTGGCTACGAGATCCCTAAAAATCCAACCACCACCTTATTATTCTAGACTGTCCACAACCTGCTCATAATCTATTCTTAAGAATATTTGTTAAAAATACTTTATTTTTCTTTTTTTTTCATTTGGTGCCATTAAGCTCCCAGGATGGTATATATTTTAAATATAACAAAAATATACCATTTAATTATAAATTTTTTTTTAAGAATTATGAGCAAATAGGATATTTTACGTAGATAGTTTAGGATGATAAAATGAGGTTAGTAAAGGTCAGACCATAAAAAGCCTTTTGCGTCTATTTCTGGCATTTGCGGCTTCGAGGTCCCAATAATTCAACCACCACCTTATTATTCTAGACTGTCCACAACCTGCTCATAATCTATTCTTAAGAATATTTGTTAAAAATACTTTTTTCTAGAGCTTGTTCAGACCATGGTGGTATTCCAACACTTAAAAATTTAGCCTCTAATGCAGGCGATCATAAGGAGATGAAAATGATAAACTGATAAGAAGGACAAGTAAAGAAATATACCAAACTATTGATGCAAAATATAAACTTCAAACTTCAGACTTTTATTTTAGAGAGAGTATTTTACAAGAGATTTTCAGAGGTGTGTCTAACTAGAGAAAAGGAATCCATTTATATAGAAGGGATGATACATGCATTAGTCTTAATGTGGGACCAGTAAGACACATTTGTCAAAAAGAAAAAAAGTAACCAGCAATTATTATTTCTTTCTTTTTAAAAAGTAAGTAGTAACCAACAATTATTTTGCTAGAATGCATAATTGTGTCTGCCATGCCAACTATTATTGGAGGCTTTTGAACATGCTATAGTGGGGCCTATTGTGGCAGCTTGATTTTGAATTTTCCAGATGAATCTTCTGGGTTGAATTCTTGCTTGTATTCTTCAAGAATATTTCTAATGTAGTCTTCATCTAAAGGGTCATCATTATCATCTTGCCTTTTTTGAAAATTTTTCTTTGTTTCTTTTTCTTCAGTCTGTGATGAGATTGACATAGTTGATGGAGATCCTCCTTTCTTAAAATTTTTAATGAGATCTTTCTTCATCTCAGCTAAATAATAATCCATGATTTCTTTGTTACTGATTTGATCAGTACCTTTGATTGTTTTTTTTATTAGAATTTAAATCCATTAATGAAAAGAAGGACGATTACAATAAAGTGGCAGGTAAACGGGCAACAAGTTGCGCCTCAACCCCCTTTTGAATAGCAAAACCGATCCTACTAAATATTACAAAGCTTTGGGTCTTAGGGGCCGAAATATTACTATGCACGACTCGTTGAACCCTGTTTAGGAATTCCACTGCCTCCGGTGCTAGGAACCCAAAAGTATCAAAAGAAAAAGGGATAAACACGTGTTGGTTCTCTAAACAAGCTTTCTCTTGTTTAACAACTTTGCATGATTCCGCCTTAAAAGCAGCATGGCCCGCCACAACCCCATTGTCCCTGAGCCCCACAAGAGGGGACACTCCTGTAAGGTCCACACAAGCGTGTTTCCCCCTGCCCAACCAAACACAAGAATATCAGCCGACCGTAGAGTAGACCTCCCTTCAAGCGGATCTGTTAGAAAGTTCACGAGGGCCTCTTTTTTAGCAGAAATTCCTGCCCGTTTGAGAACATCACAAAGAACATCCCAAACCAAATCATACCTGTATTTAAACCCGGGTAACTCTTTGCAACGGACCGCATGCTCGCCAAAAGAATCCAAACAAGCCTTGCGGCAAACTGTGCAGGGCTCATCAGTCGGAAATAAGGGGATCATTAGCCGATACTTGAGGATAGCTTGGTACTCCACAACCGACATATGCTGGCCCAGTCCTTCAATGGGGATAACTGTTAGAAAATCTTGAGCCCGAGGAGCCCGGAGACATTCAAACACCGCTTTTTGGCGAGGTGATAAATCAAACTTTACTCCCAAATTCTGGACGATTCTGCTAAATAAGGCATTCGCCAAAGCATGTTGGGCTTTAGGGGGGCGGTGTACTTATTAGATAAACCGCTAAGATCGAAATCAGGAAGGGACATGCGCAAGTGATCCATCGCACACCCATAATCAGAGTCTAACCCATCAATATCACAACCCCGAAGAATGTGGTCTTGTAAACTCCAAGATTGTGCCCTCGAGGCCACAATGCATAAGCAGATACATCCTGAGCCGCATAAACCCAAACCCCCAAAACGGGTTGGAAGTGATGCCAACCTCCATTGAAAATCCCCAAAAAAAGCACCACCACAAACCACGATATCCTCCATCACACCCCGGAGGCCCATGTCAAAAATTGAAATAGCTTCCCCCACACACATAGGCTGGCATGTTCTAAGGCCGAATAATAGCTTTGCCATTCACATACACGAGCGGAGCAAAAGGAGCTCGCATTGAGGGTCACGCAAACGTGGGAGACAGCTCATTAGTTCCACCGCACAAGAAGCCCATTTCATAGCCAAATTACTGATGAACCCTGCATCTCTGCTAACGGCGCCCGCCCCCAAGGAGTTTCACACCCAGCACTGGCCTTCCAATCTCACAAGGGAACAATCCATCTTGTACCTTTACCCCATTGCACGACGGCCAAAAAACTTCTGTTTTCTTGATGTTAAGTTCAAGGCCCAAACAGGGCCCCTCCGACCAGATAATAGATAGGGATTTAGCCACCACTTTAGCGTCTCCGATAATCGGACCATCATCTAGGTACCAAGCATGGAAGAGAAGCATGCAGCAATCCCTGATCTGATGAACCAGCGGATGCAAAACTAAGGCAAAAGGGAGAGGCCCCAAAGGGTCCCCCTGTTGAACCCCAGTGGTGGACCAAATATGGTTATCACCCACATATAACCTAGCCGGCTGCCCATATAAAAAATCCACCCATAGCAAAATGGACGGGCATCGGGTCCGAACCTCTTGTAGGAGGGCAATCCTATCCACTAAGTTGAAAGCATTGGAGAAATCAATGGTAAGCATAGCCAACGATCCATCCAAGTGAAACTCATTTAAGAACCTGTTTTGTGCTATGGAGCACGGCCTCTGCCCCATTGGGAACTCCCACCCCAAATTGAAAGTCACACAAATATTTAGCCATCTCCTTCCCAACACCACTCATAGCCACCTTAGAGACCAATCTCCTCCAGATCGCACCTACGGCAATAGGTCTAATCCCGTTGGCCGGTTTGAGCAGCGGTGTGCGAGGAGCCGAGGCAACGAACTCCGCCAATCCCCTAGGGCATCCCCCCCGAAACATAAATTAACCACCACAGAAATAACCCTGAGTAATTCAACGATGATCATAGACCCCTCTCCATAAAGAGCATCCAAAATATGTTGGGCTCTTAATCCGTCCCTCCCACAAGAGGTCCCATTGGGGAAAGCTTTAATGCAGTCAGCACGACATCATCATCCACAACAAGAGGAGGCTTAGAAAGTAATGAAACAGGCATAACCGGAGGGGGCAGGATGGGATGCTTTGCTACCAACACTTTCAAAGTATCATTACCGAAAGGTGCAACCCCTAAAGAGCATAATACTTTGACCGTAGCAGTGAAATGCCCATCCGCAACTTTCCGCAAACATTGTTTAACATTGTTGCACGCCATAAAACTATCGGACCCAGGGACAAGCTCCACACGACTCGTGGTCGACCCCAAAAGTTGGGCAAAAAGCAATAGGATGAGCTCCTCAAAACAATCCCCATCACGCCAAGCTGCCAGCGACCGTTGAATACTATGACATTGCAAAGACTTCCTATTACCAGACCTGCGCTCCTGACGGTTAGTAGGCTTGAAAACTCGCAAGGTGCAACGTGGTAACAACAAAAGTCTCACCCATGCCTCAACAGAGTCTGGCATAGCCGCCACTTTATCGAGGGCAGCAGTTAATGCCAGGGCAAACGCCATCCGACAATTATGAGGGAAGCTCTTAACAGTCGTGATAGGAAGAGAGAAGTGTAGGTCCACATGACTCATCGCAGATCGATCTCGTGACAGGACGTATCGTTAACGCGGAGTGCGGAATCCTATCGTATTAACGTTTTGTATATAAATAGACAATACAAACAGCATGTAAATAAACTTTCTCTTTTATATCACCAAACAGAGTTTACAGAATACTTGATTGTTCAATCTATCTCGCGCGTACAGAACAGACTCTGCAAACCCTCTTTATATAAACATGTTCTGTAATAGGCGAACTTAACAAGTTCGCTTCAAAGATGCAAGTTCGCCTCTAATAGACCAGGCGAACTTATCAAGTTCGCCTCTAGCAGAACTTGTATTTATACTTAGACAAATCTAAACAATTACATACAAAACATAAAGACAATAAGACCTAAACTATTACAAAGCTTTTGTCATTCAATCTATGTCCTAACAGACTCCCCCTTGACAATAGCTTGATCTTCTGTCTTCAGTCTTTATGACGAACTCTTCCAGCTGTCTGGTAATCTGCTTCCTGCATGCACTCCATATCTTTGACATATCTCCAACACTCTTTTATACTGAAATCCTTGTTCTCTCCATTCATCAGTGAACATGATCTCATTCTTTCTTAACTTCCTCTGATCTTTCTTTGAGAAATTAATAAGATTCATTGCATCATAGAAACTTACAATGACCTTATTATCTTTATCATCAATCCTAGCTTCACCAGTCTTCACATCAACATACCACCATTTCATATTCCCCATAAAACCTTGTGGAATTTTCTTCAATGGTATCTTCTGTACAGCACGTACTGGCTTAAACTTATACTTCCAAGTCACATCCTTAGTCTTTTGATATACGATCTTCACTCTTTTTCCCTTTTGTGGTTTTAACCTTTCATACTTCCCCGATCCACCTTCTCTCTTTATCAAATTGGCAATCACATCGGCTAATCCACACTTAGATATATTAATCAATGGTTTCATAGCTAGACCATTCATTTCACACCTTGGCAAGGTATTGAAATACTTGATCCTAGGCTTTAAGTATCGAACATTATCAGATCTTTTAAGAGCAAACATATTTGTTTCATCATCATAAAACCAACTTATGATCTTTCCAATACACCTCTCTTTATTCACATATCTTTTCTTTCTGAGCAGGTTGTATAGGTGACCTTGGTAGTACCTTCATCCAACTGTTAACTACCTCTCTCCACTGTTCTCTAGTCATATCTGTATTTCTATACATCACAAGTTCTTCATTCGGCTTAGGAGACACAGCATGAGTAGTATAAACATTAGAATCTTTCTTGGATTGAGCACTATCATCAGGTGTAGTGAAGTCTTCAACAGAGTCCATAGAATCTGTTACTCCATCATAGGAAAACTCAGGAATAACATCAACTTGGATGAAGTTATACGGAACATTCAGACCATCACATCCTTCATATGTAACCTTAGATTTACTCTTTTCTATTTCAATCTCTACAATCTCTCCTTGTTCAACATCATTATCCAACACATCTTCTTCATCGTCATCAAATAACTCGTCTATATCATCCAGACATTCTAATTTCTCAGCTTCTTCTTCTTCAGAATTTTGAAAGAATTCCAATAGCAATATTTCTTCATTCACTCCAGAATCATGCTTGGTTCCTTCAATAGTATGTGATGTCGACTCCCCTTGAGCTCTGGATATTGGATTCACGTCAGCGTATTGACGATCACCCTCAACATTACCACTAGGATCATTGTCATCATTATCTTTTCGTTGAATTGATTCAGCATGACATGTATCATGAAGCCTTAACTCCCCCTGAGCGTCAAGACGCTCAACAAGTTTAGACACAAATAACTGCATGTCAGCAATCTGTGTAGCTTGAGCTTGAAGAACCAACTGTCTTTCAGAATCAGTAGACACAAGAGTATCTACCTGAGTCTGTAAAGCTAGCACCTGTGATTCAAGGAATGTAATTCTTTCAGAATCAGACGGCTTTGAAGGACCAGGTTCAGATGTGTGTGGAACATGTGGAGAAAGCACTGGAGATGTATGTTTAGAAGCAGGAGGTGTAATCGGCAAGGAAGCAACAAAATTTGCATCCTCTACACCCTGAGATGAGTGAGCAGCAACAATAGAAGCAGGCATAAGCTTTTGAGCTTTAGGAACTTGAATAGCATCACTATCCGAGTCAGAACTTTCATCTACTAAAGTTCTCTTGCCAAGAACTGATCCAGAAGGAGGATTCCGAACAGTCTTACGTCACGGTTTTCTGGTTGTAGATTTAATACGTTTTCCCACATTAGCCAATGGTAACGTAGCCAACCTTGCATAATGATCTGAGCTAAAATCTCTAGACGAATCAATATCGGTAGCTTCAGAATCAGGTAATATAGTATCACTGGAACACGTATCTTCAACATTGCCTTCCGCTTCATGAATAGGTGAGTTCACAGCTTCATGATCAATATCATCCATATTCATACCCAACTCTTGGTCATTATCTTGAGCAATCTCTTCTTGAACTGGTTCATTAACAAGAATTTGAACCTGTTGTTGTGGAATAGAAACTTGTTGTTGTTATGGTTGTTGTTGAGTAGGAAGTTGTTGTTGTTGAGCTTGAACTTGTTGGACTGGAACTTGAACTGGTTGTGGAATTGGAACTTGATTCTGGACTTGCCCTTGTACTAACTCCTCAGGATGAAACCAATTATCATTAGGTGGCTCAACATAATGAGGATTGATTATGTGACGAAACAAAGGAGTAGGAACAAGAATAAGAGCAGCATTTTGTTGTTTCACCTTTGTACAATCAGTAAAGATCCTTTTTGACATGAGTCAAATTTAAACGGATTGGATGCTGAGGTAAATCCGGAATTAAATGATTCAAAATCATTTGCACGAACCTAGGATACATAAAGAACCCTTGTCCTTCTAGAGGATTTATTTGCATGACCAACTCACGGTAGAAGTATAAAGCAAAGTTAAACCGTTTGTTGAGTGTCAAAGCAACCATAGCAGCCTGTAGTGCACTCTTCAACCCATCAGTACCAGCCTTCCTTGGAGACAGACATTGTATGATGACGTGCATAAAATATCTCCATTCGCCAACTAAACCTGTGACAACCCGACATTTCAGGTCAATATCCGTACACATTATGAACAAGTTTACATTACAATAAACGAGTTTACATTATAATTATTTTTGTGATTTACGTAATTTCACAAACAAGGACATTAAGGTCTATCAAAAACCGTACATGGTCTCACTTCATATTTGGTAATTCTAGGAGTTACCGGATCACGTGTTATATACACCGACAAATTCGAACACTAGTGGTTAATTTAAATAACCAGAGAAATATATATTTTATTTCCACAAACTTTGCGTAGAACAATAAATTATTTTCAGAATAAATTTATAATACCGTGGAGGATCTAAACCGGATTTATTTACCCCTTTAAAACTATAATTGATATTAATACCTAAATCTAATTGTTTTATTATTATAACCCAACCTACTCTTTGACTTCTCGGCCGGAAGCCAGAGAAAACCCACACCCCCTCCCTTCACTCGTCCCATACCTTTTCAGTCTCAACATCACGACTCCTCTTCATATTTCTCATTTTCATACGGCAAACATTCCAATTCTCTTCAATTCGAAGTCCAGTTTCAAGGCAAAATCCTACCACAAACCAGTATTTTAAGAAGAATTTCAAGTGTTTCTGCAAAAGAGTCGAGATCATCTCTGTTTTATTTCATCATCTTCATCTCGGTTTTAAGGTAAAAACTCGACATTTTCACATTAGTTTCTTTAAAACCGTAGCTAAACTTACATCTTATTTAAACGCAAGAAAGTTAACAAGAAGAGTGTGTCGAATTCAAGTTTAAAACATAAAAATATGCAGGACTGATTCTGTCAAACAGAAGTCCAGTAATCGAAACTAGGAGTTTCGATACCAGTTAACTCAATCGAAACTAGGAGTTTCGATACCTGTTGATCCATCGAAACTAGGAGTTTTGATGCCTTTTACTCAATCGAAACTAGGTAGTTTCGATAGCAAATACTCAATCGAAACTAGGTAGTTTTGATACCTTTTTCTCAATCGAAACTAGGTTGTTTCGACTCCTGACCACTCCATCAAAACTAAGTAGTTTCGACACACATATGCCCAATCGAAACTAAGAAGTTTCGACACCTGTACAACAGTCCCAGTTGGGCAGTAACTCATAACTATTTTATAACAAAACATGTGTTGGAAAACTAAAACGATATTTAAACAAACACAATCAGATTTACAAGGTCGGTGAACAATTTACAATTAAGACGTTGGTCTTAACAACAATTTACCCTTGGTATCTAGGGTACGAATAGTCAAGGTTGACTACAACAAGTATTATCACAAGTATATACACAAACTCAAGGTGAGTTTCACGGCCCCTTTCTTTTTACTGTTTTCAAATATTTGGGGGAGAAACATACTTACAACTATTTTATGGGATAACAAGAGAATAAGACACGACTTTATGTTTACATGGGATGAGAACAACATTGGAGGCCGCTAAAGTCCCCTGGAACAACATAGTAACCATTAACTGTAGCCTAGGGTCCTATGAATAGTACTATGGAGAGTTACGTCTCCCGGTCATGGTTAGTCACGCTAACCACAATCTGGAGGATTTATGGCCGCATAGAATCTGATAACGCTTAATAGGGGCTCACACATGTCATGGTTTGGTTACGCCTCATGTATGAACATATTATTTGTATTCCTAGCTAGTTTACAAATGAGTCAACAATTCTTATTCTGTTTATCACATACAACTGAAACTATTTACGAACGATGAAATTTTGCAAAGAACTATTTGATTAAACCTGTGAACTCACCAACCTCGTGTTGACGATTTTAAGTATGTTTTTCAGGTAACTGAACGTGATTTCAAGGTTAGCAATGTAGATTACATGCATGCACGATGGATACTACTCAAGGAGGATTTCCCCTGTATAACTCATTAAATTGAGTCATATTTGTGAAATCTTAACTTTTTGTAAACTCAGATTACATATTTGTAATGTAAAACTTTAAATTTGTTTATGTATCCATTTATCATGTATGTGTTTGCGGTAATCATATGCTTTGGAAACCATGAACGTTGCGCCTCGCGTTTCCGCCTTGGCAAGGTGTGACAGATTGGTATCAGAGCCATTGATTATAGCGAAATAGGAATCTAAATTGGAACCTAGTCTATAATCTAAATGACTCACTAAAACGTTTTCATTGCATAAGCATTGTATAACCAGTCATTTTGTCATACGGATATTGTAGTCACAAGCATGTCGTCACATTCACATTCTGATCCCATCTCTGACACTGAATCAAACGAGGAACTTTCCGCCTCAGGTCCCAAAAATCGAATACAAGTTCGCGACTCCACACTACCTAATGTCGCTTTAGGAGAACCACCTATAGTCTACCGGAAGAAAAACGGAGGACCCATTAGGGTACAAAGTGCTAGGAAGAGTGTTAGACTTCCGCACAAAAGAAAACTAGCAGCCCGTGACCCGAAGGACTTGGAGACTGATAAGGAGCCACCTAAGCAAGGACACTGCTACCACCCGACTGTGGGAACTATCCGTTGGATGCCACGTACCCTGGCACGATGGAGGGAGATGGAGAGCATCCCATCTACCTTTGAGCTTGGAGAGTCTTCTAACTCCCCAACACCCCTACCCTACACTAGGGAAGCCATAGAGCTCACTGTGCCTACCTTGGTAGCTCGAGTTCGTACGCACGAAGAGCGTCTTGATGATCTCCTAGATGACATCCGGGCACAGGGGGATGCAGCCACGCGACTTCGTCAAGGGCTTGGATCTCGAGTTCAGACTCTGGAAGACCACACCCGAGACATTCAGGGTACCACAAACTATCTAGAGTTGAGAGCTGACATGGACTGGCAGTTCACTGTCACTGTCCGAGACATGGTGGAGGCGCTGGAAGAAAGGACTTTGGCTGCAGAATTTGTGGCGAGAGCTAGCTTTGTCATGGCAGGACTTGCCATGATGATTGGATTGTACTCTCACTTCTTCTTCTAAACCTAATATGGGCGGGTTGTGCCCATAGTACATTATCTAGTTTAAAAATTTAGTACTGATGAGGTCATGAGAACCCATCACTTTTGTATCCGTTTCTTTTGGAACAATGTACTATGAATGTTTTAACTATGTATATAATGGTTTATGTTTTGATGTTGTCGTATCCTTATGTCATGTGCTATCATTATTGTCATATAATGTTATTTCTTTTTAATTGATGTGTTAGAAAGAACGTCATGGCACCAAAGCGTAGCACACCCCGTAGCACTACTAGAGACAACAATGAGACGATTTCTCCAAATGTAGAACAACTCATAGCACAGCGAGTAGCTGCTGCCATGCAACAGTATGAGGCGAATCGAAATAATGGAGGAGGAAACGACAGTGGTACCGGTGCGGGAGGTGCAGGAGGAAGCGGTACAGCTGGAGGTTCCGGAGGTTCCGGAGATGCTCTAAATAGAAAGTGCTCCTACAAGGCCTTTCTATCTTGCAAACCCCGTAACTTCAATGGCACCGAAGGTGCAGTTGGACTAATGAGATGGATAGAAAAGATGGAATCGGTGATTGATATTAGCGAATGCACCGCTGACTGCATGGTGAAGTATTCTACATGCTCACTCACTGATAAAGCTTTAACCTGGTGGAATTCACAAGTAAAGACTTTGGGAAGGCAGACAGCATATGAGTTGTCATGGGAAGACCTACAAGCCATGATGATCGAGGAATACTGTCCTCGAAATGAGTTGCAAAAGATCGAATCTGAAATGTGGAATTTACAAATGATAGGAGATGATGTTGCTGGCTACACTGACCGATTCAATGAGTTAGCAATCTTGGTTCCACACATGGTCACCCCGGAATACAAGAAGGTTGAAAGATATTTGTGGGGTCTCGCACCTCAAATCCGAAGTCTGGTGACTTCATCGAACCCTATGGATGCCAAGAGCGCCAAAACTTTAGCTTTCAAGCTAAGGGATAATGCTGTACGTGATGGTTTGTTTGAGAAGAAGGAGACCGAAGGAGGGAAATCTGGGGAAAAGAGGAAATGGTTTGGAAAACCAATTAATCAAAACAAGAATCAGATTTACAAGAGACCTGAAACTATAAAAGCCTTTGTTGCCAACACTGTGGAACAAAAAGGATACCTTGGAGCACGACCAAGGTGTGACAATTGTGGATATCATCACAGTGGGAAGTGTACCCAATGTGGAAAATGTAAAAAGTATGGACACCTAGCCCAAAACTGTAGGAGCAATGCGAACCCTAATAAGATAAATCAAGTAGCAGGAAAAGTCAACCCAGGCACAGAAAGGATGAATCAGGGATGCTTTGAGTGTGGAGATCCAAAGCACTTCAGAAAAGACTGTCCAATGTTGAAGAACCGAAACGACAATCAGGCCCGTGGAAGAGCATTTGTGATGGGGGCTGGTGACGCACGACAAGATCCAAACATTGTCACTGGTACGTTCCCGATAAATAATCACTATGCCTCTATACTTTTCGATACGGGTGCTGATTTGAGTTTTTTGTCAAATGACTTTAAGTCCCTACTCGGTATTAAGCCCAGCAAACTAGACCAAAAGTATACAATTGAATTAGCGAACGGAAAATTAATTAAAACCGAAGAAGTCATTCAGGGTTGTACCTTATGTCTTAAAAACCACACATTTAGTATAGATCTGTTACCCGTTGATTTAGGAAGCTTTGACGTTATTATTGGCATGGATTGGTTGTCAAAGAATCATGCCGAGATTGTTTGTTTTGAGAAGATTGTCCAAATCCCACTCTCAAACGGAGAAGTTCTTTCGATTCAAGGTGAGAAGAGTGGAGTAACGTTAAGGATGATAAACTGCATGAAAGCTCGTAAGTATCTACGTAAAGGCTATTGCGTGTTCCTGGCTCACGTCGTCGAAAAGAAACCCAAGGAACGTCGACTTGAAGATATTCCAATCGTTAGGGATTACCCCGAAGTTTTTCCTGAAGACTTACCTGGTTTACCACCACCGAGGCAAGTCGAATTCCGAATTGATTTAGTACCAGGATCCGCACCGATTGCGCGATCGCCGTATCGATTAGCACCTTCTGAAATGCAAGAATTATCAAATCAACTACAAGAGTTGCTTGATAAAGGTTTCATAAGATCGAGTTTCTCACCTTGGGGAGCTCAGGTCCTATTCGTAAAGAAAAAGGATGGAACCTTTAGGATGTGTATTGATTACAGAGAATTAAACAAGCTTACGATCAAAAACCGATACCCACTTCCTCGAATAGATGATTTGTTCGATCAACTACAAGGTTCTAGCTTCTATTCAAAAATTGATCTACGTTCAGGGTATCATCAACTAAGGATCCAAGAAGAAGATGTACCAAAGACAGCATTTAGGACTCGTTATGGTCACTACGAATTCCTAGTTATGCCATTTGGTTTGACAAACGCACCAGCTGTTTTCATGGATCTCATGAACCGCGTGTGCAAACCATATTTGGATAAATTCGTGATTGTGTTTATCGATGACATATTAATATATTCACGAACCAAGGAGGATCATGAACATCATCTTAAATTAATCTTAGAACTACTCAGAAACGAGAAACTTTACGCTAAATTCTCTAAGTGTGAGTTTTGGATCCAAGAAGTGCATTTTCTTGGACATGTCATCAACAAGGAAGGAATTCACGTTGATCCATCTAAAATTGAAGCGATCAAAAACTGGGAAGCACCAAAGACTCCGACAGAAGTGCGTCAATTTTTGGGTTTGGCTGGCTATTACAGACGATTCATCGAGAATTTTTCAAAGATAGCCTTGCCTTTGACCACATTAACCTAGAAAGAAAAGAAGTATGATTGGAATGACAAGCAAGAGTCAGCTTTCCAATTACTAAAGCAGAAGCTGTGTAGTGCACCAATCCTATCCCTTCCTGAGGGAATCGACAATTTTGTCGTATACTGCGATGCATCACACCAAGGACTTGGTTGTGTGTTAATGCAAAGAGACAAAGTCATCGCATATGCCTCACGACAACTAAAAGTGCACGAAAAGAATTATACGACCCATGACTTGGAGTTGGGCGCAGTGGTGTTTGCACTCAAGATTTGGAGACATTATCTTTACGGTACAAGATGCACTATCTTTACTGATCACAAGAGTCTCCAACATATCTTTGATCAAAAGGAACTTAACATGAGACAACATCGTTGGGTGGAACTACTAAACGACTATGATTGTGATATCAAGTACCATCCCGGGAAGGCCAATGTCGTAGCAGACGCCTTAAGTCGCAAGGAACGAGTTAAAACTCTTCGTGTTCGTGCCTTAGGATTGACAATTCATACGAATCTTACTACTCAAATTCGGATGGCACAACATGAGGCAATCAAAGAAGAAAACATTCAGAATGAAGCTTTACGAGGAATGATAAAGCAATTGGAGCCAAAGTCAGATGACACTTTATACTTCATGAATAGAATTTGGGTGACACGTTTTGGTAACTTACGGGAGTTAGTTATGGACGAAGCCCACAAGTCTAGGTACTCCATTCACCCAGGTTCAGATAAAATGTATAAGGATCTAAAAGAATTATATTGGTGGCCCAATATGAAAGGAGATATTGCCACATATGTCAGTAAGTGCTTAACATGTTCAAAAGTAAAAGCCGAACATCAGAAACCGTCTGGTTTGTTACAACAACCTGAAATTCCCCAATGGAAATGGGAACAAATTTCTATGGATTTTATCACAAAATTACCCAAGACATCCAGTGGTTATGATACCATATGGGTAATTGTCGATCGATTGACAAAATCAGCTCATTTCCTACCTATCAAAGAGACGGATAAAACCGAGAAACTTGCAAAGCTTTATATCAAGGAAATTGTGGCTAGGCATGGAGTGCCAATTTCTATTATCTCTGATAGAGACAGCAGATTCGTGTCTAGAATCTGGAAATCATTACAAGAAGCTATGGACACACGTCTTGACATGAGCACAGCATATCACCCACAAACAGATGGTCAAAGCGAAAGGACCATTCAAACTTTAGAAGATATGCTCCGTGCGTGTGTAATTGATTTCGGAGGAAATTGGGATACTCATTTACCGTTAGCGGAGTTTTCCTACAATAACAGCTACCATACGAGCATTAAAGCAGCACCGTTTGAAGCTTTATATGGTCGTAAATGCCGCTCACCATTATGTTGGGCGGAAGTAGGTGAAAAACATTTGACAGGCCCTGAGATTGTCCAGGAAACCACTGATAAGATCTTCAAAATAAAGGACCGTTTGAAAGCGGCCCGAGATAGACAAAAGAGCTATGCTGACAACAGACGAAAACCATTAGAATTTCAAATTGGCGACCGAGTAATGTTAAAAGTCTCACCATGGAAAGGCGTTGCGAGGTTTGGTAACCGTGGTAAGCTTAACCCTAGATACGTTAGACCGTTTGAAATACTGGCTAGGGTTGGCCCGGTAGCTTACAAGCTCAAGTTGCCACAAGAACTAAGCAATGTACATGATACGTTTCATGTATCAAATCTCAAGAAGTGTTTATCAGACGAGACGCTAATTATACCGCCCGATGAAATTCACATTGACGATAAACTTCATTTCATCGAGCAACCAATTGAGATATCAGATTGGAAGGTTCAAAAGCTGAGACGTAGTCGAATCAAACTGGTTAAAGTACGTTGGAACTCAAAGCGTGGTCCTGAGTATACATGGGAACGAGAGGACCAAATGAAAACAAAATACCCATCCTTGTTTGAGGATGCACCAGTTCAAGAGGACACAAATTGAATTTCGGGACGAAATTCTGTTAACATGGGGAGAATGTGACAACCCGACATTTCAGGTCAATATCCGTACACATTATGAACAAGTTTACATTACAATAAACGAGTTTACATTATAATTATTTTTGTGATTTACGTAATTTCACAAACAAGGACATTAAGGTCCATCAAAAACCGTACATGGTCTCACTTCATATTTGGTAATTCTAGGAGTTACCGGATCACGTGTTATATACACCGACAAATTCGAACACTAGTGGTTAATTTAAATAACCAGAGAAATATATATTTTATTTCCACAAACTTTGCGTAGAACAATAAATTATTTTCAGAATAAATTTATAATACCGTGGAGGATCTAAACCGGATTTATTTACCCCTTTAAAACTATAATTGATATTAATACCTAAATCTAATTGTTTTATTATTATAACCCAACCTACTCTTTGACTTCTCGGCTGGAAGCCAGAGAAAACCCACACCCCCTCCCTTCACTCGTCCCATACCTTTTCAGTCTCAACATCACGACTCCTCTTCATATTTCTCATTTTCATACGGCAAACATTCCAATTCTCTTCAATTCGAAGTCCAGTTTCAAGGCAAAATCCTACCACAAACCAGTATTTTAAGAAGAATTTCAAGTGTTTCTGCAAAAGAGTCGAGATCATCTCTGTTTTATTTCATCATCTTCATCTCGGTTTTAAGGTAAAAACTCGACATTTTCACATTAGTTTCTTTAAAACCGTAGCTAAACTTACATCTTATTTAAACGCAAGAAAGATAACAAGAAGAGTGTGTCGAATTCAAGTTTAAAACATAAAAATATGCAGGACTGATTCTGTCAAACAGAAGTCCAGTAATCGAAACTAGGAGTTTCGATACCAGTTAACTCAATCGAAACTAGGAGTTTCGATACCTGTTGATCCATCGAAACTAGGAGTTTTGATGCCTTTTACTCAATCGAAACTAGGTAGTTTCGATAGCAAATACTCAATCGAAACTAGGTAGTTTCGATACCTTTTTCTCAATCGAAACTAGGTTGTTTCGACTCCTGACCACTCCATCGAAACTAAGTAGTTTCGACACACATATGCCCAATCGAAACTAAGAAGTTTCGACACCTGTACAACAGTCCCAGTTGGGCAGTAACTCAAAACTATTTTATAACAAAACATGTGTTGGAAAACTAAAACGATATTTAAACAAACACAATCAGATTTACAAGGTCGGTGAATAATTTACAATTAAGACGTTGGTCTTAACAACAATTTACCCTTGGTATCTAGGGTACGAATAGTCAAGGTTGACTACAACAAGTATTATCACAAGTATATACACAAACTCAAGGTGAGTTTCACGGCCCCTTTCTTTTTACTGTTTTCAAATATTTGGGGGAGAAACATACTTACAACTATTTTATGGGATAACAAGAGAATAAGACACGACTTTATGTTTACATGGGATGAGAACAACATTGGAGGCCGCTAAAGTCCCCTGGAACAACATAGTAACCATTAACTGTAGCCTAGTGTCCTATGAATAGTACTATGGAGAGTGACGTCTCCCGGTCATGGTTAGTCGCGCTAACCACAATCTGGAGGATTTATGGCCGCATAGAATCTGATAACGCTTAATAGGGGCTCACACATGTCATGGTTTGGTTACGCCTCATGTATGAACATATTATTTGTATTCCTAGCTAGTTTACAAATGAGTCAACAATTCTTATTCTGTTTATCACATACAACTGAAACTATTTACGAACGATGAAATTTTGCAAAGAACTATTTGATTAAACCTGTGAACTCACCAACCTCGTGTTGACGATTTTAAGTATGTTTTTCAGGTAACTGAACGTGATTTCAAGGTTAGCAATGTAGATTACATGCATGCACGATGGATACTACTCAAGGAGGATTTCCCCTGTATAACTCATTAAATTGAGTCATATTTGTGAAATCTTAACTTTTTGTAAACTCAGATTACATTTTTGTAATGTAAAACTTTAAATTTGTTTATGTATCCATTTATCATGTATGTGTTTGCGGTAATCATATGCTTTGGAAACCATGAACGTTGCGCCTCGCGTTTTCGCCTTGGCAAGGTGTGACAAAACCTCCTTTTCTTGCTTGTGTATCATTCGGTCTTCCTCTTTACCCATCCGCTGAAAACACCCCATTATTAGTGTTCCAGGATATGACATAGGATCGTCCACATCACCACCTAATCCCAATGCATCACGAATAGTTTCTACTGAAATAGCAACCTCCGTATTATTAACTGTAGCTCGAAGTACGTGAGGTTCAACATCCGTATCTTGATGGACGGTATCCCAAAATTGTTGAATATACGGTAAACTTATATACGGATTAGCAGATAAAGCCACTTACAATCTTGGACGATTTAGAAATTTGATAATTCCTTGAAAATTAACAGCTTTAGACATATTCGGAACCAATAACGCCACTTGATTATGTTTGTACTCAACCCGACGAGCCATCTGTAAATGTAGAGGACAAAAACACATTAGTAAACAAAAAGAATTTTTTTTAAAACAAATTTCAACAAAAAAAATTTTCAACAAAAAAAAATTCACAAGTCCAAAACACTCTTGAGCCCTTAGGTGAACTTACTAAGTTAGCTTAGTGTTTCAAGAGGCGAACATAATAAGTTCGCCTAAACAAGTTCGCCTGAACCTGTCTGTCGATACAAATTCCAAACAGAATCACAAACATGTCTAAAGCATGTATAAATTCTCAAATCAAACTTAAGACTATCATCAATTAAGACGTACGACACGGTTTAAATCATCAATTTCTAGTATTAATCCATAAACTTTGTTCAAATCTCCGAAATCGTGAAACTTTCAAAACCGAATGAACACAGAGTAAAAAATTAAAAATCCAGAAGTTACCAGATAAAATTCGTTGAGATTACCCTAGAATTACTGGCAATCAAAAACCGATCAAGAAACAACCACACAAAATTCTAATCAGAAACCCTACATCTGAAATCACACGTTCGCTAAAAATTTCGGAAGTTCGCTCTGATAAGTTCGCTCAAACAGTGTATAGGATAAATGAATAAGTTCGCCTGAACACAATACTAAATCATCATTAAGTTCGCTCTATTAGGCGACCTTTTTAAGTTCGCTTAACAAGCTTCAGGCGAACTTATTAAGTTCGCTCCAAACCTTTTCCTTTGACCAAAATTGTTCACTTTCAACACGACCCATCCTTGTGAACTTCCATCTGTAGCAAGTATCCGATCCAATCCCAAAACATTTTAAAAATAAAATTTTCATGGAAGATAGAAACAAAATATTTTTGGATTTTATCTGTACAAACGGAATCACATATTTTTGGTTTTTATATGAGCAAACTAAAATACATATTTTTGGATGAACATCTTGAGCAAGAAGATCATATCAGTATATGAGCAATTCATCACACAGTTTATAATCAACTAAGGGTAACCTATGATATGAACCAATCAAACTCATACTTATGTAACTCATACTTTTTCAATTTTATGAAAATTTTGCAATCTATTTGAATAACACTTGAAATGATACGCGATAAATTTCAAAGTAAACAAGATTAGATTATGAAATGCTCAATTTTTTATTCCGAATTTGCAATACAAAGCATGAAGTTTTAAATTGTCAATATTATATGATTTGAAACTATAAGCATTTTTCTTCCAAATTCATGTGAGTTAGAACCATTTAGATGAAAAACATCGTGTACCCCACATATATGCCAACAGAAATTAAATTTGCATTATCTTCAAGACATACACAGTTTATTGAAAGATTAGATCAATCTCCAAGATGAAATTATCTCTATTAGCACAAGTATAGAATAGCAGATCCCAAAGGATATAAGAATCAGAATGATTCAGAATCGAAAGATTCTAATGAATTGGCTTTATATTGAGAATCAAAAGATTCATGTAGGAGGATCCAACTATTACTGGATAAATTTCAATAAAATTAGAATATACGATGTTTCTAACTGATCTAAGGGTGAATATATGTTCTAACAGATGGTGTAAGAAACATATCTTAGTTCATCAACACCTTGCATGTTTTTCGGGGCATGGGCAGTGAAGTGAACTGAAAGAGATTGTGCTAAAGACATAATTCGATATTGGTCTCATGAAATTCTTAAAACCATATATTCTATATCTGATAATGATCTTTTACACACACACCCAGGCATATAATTGATTCAAATCACAGATGTAATCATATCATATTTAATTTTCACACTACTATTGGTTCAAAAATACCTTTAGTCTATTGACAATTCAAGTTTCAAACTCATATTCAAATTAAAACATATTATCAAGATTGGAGCATTCAAAACACTATTATTTCTCATTTATGTAGACTTTAAAATTTAGATCAAATCAAATTACTTTAAGATTTCATATATCAAAGGTCTACTAAGGTCATGTGTAATGAATTATTCACTGATGTACTATCATTTCTTCTATAACTTCAAATGATGTCAATTTTATGTTTTTCATTTTGTTTTGAATTTTTATAAATAACAATTTTTGACTGAAATTTAAAATGCAGAAATGTAATAAAGCAATAAAAGAAATTTAAAATAAAAACTCCCATGAAAATTTGTTTTTGAAAATTTTTATTCGGGATTGATCATACCTATCATTTTGATCAGAAATTCAAACCTAGTACGATCAAATGCCTTGGTAAAAATATCAGCAAAATTATCATATGTATGTACCTTTACCAGCTCAATCAACTTCTTATCTGCACAATCACGAATAAAATGATATCTAATTTCAATGTGCTTTGTTTTACTGTGCTTAACATGATTATTTGAGATAGACATTGTAGCATTATTATCAATAAACATGGGGGTTCCTGTAAAATCCAAACCGTAGTCTCTTAATTGCTTTTGGATCCACAAGATCTGTGAACAACAACTTGCAGCAGCAATGTATGCTGCTTCGCATGTTGAAATGGAGACCGTAGTTTGCTTTTTGCATTGCCAGGAAACTAGACGATTACCCAAGAACTGGCAACCACCTGTATTAGATTTCCTGTCCAAACAACAACCACCAAAATCAGAATCAGTGGAAGTAGTGAATTCAAAGTTAGAACCATGAGAAAACCATAGTCCCAATCTTTGTTTTCCTTTCAGATAACGAAAGATTCTTTTTACTGCAATTAAATGAGACTCTTTTGGTTTTGCTTGAAACCTGGAAAAAATACACACAGCGAACATTATATCTGGCCTTGAAGCGGTTAGAATTATCGGACCCAGGGACAAGCTCCACACAACCCGTGGTCGACCACAAAGGTTAGGCAAAAGGCCATAGGATGAGCTCCTCAAAACCATCCCCATCACGCCAAGCTGCCAGCGACGGTTGAATACTATGACATTGCAAAGACTTCCTATTACCAGACTTGCGCTCCTGACGGTTAGAAGGCCTGAAAACTCGCAAGGTGCAACGCGGTAACAACAAAAGTCTCACCCATGCCTCAATAGAGTCTGACATAGCCGCCACTTTATCGAGGGCAGCAGTTAAAGCCTGGGCAAACGCTATCCGACAATTATGAGGGATGCTCTTAACAGTCGTGATAGGAAGAGAGAAGCGTATGTCCACATGACTCATCTCAGATCAATCTCGTGACAAGACGTATCGTTAACGTGGAGTGCGGAACCTACTGTATTAACATTTTGTATATCAGCAAACAGAGTGTACAGAATACTTGATTGTTCGATCTATCTCACGTGTACAGAACAGACTCTGCAAACTCTATATTTATAGACACATGTTCTGCAATAGGCGAACTTAACAAGTTCGCTTCAATGATGCTTAGGCGAACTTAACAAGTTCGCCTCTATAAGACCAGGCGAACTTATCAAGTTCCCTTCTAGCAGAACTTGTATTTATACTTAGAAAAATCTAAACAATTACATACAAAACATAAAGACAATAAGACCAAAACTATTACAAAGCTTTTGTCATTCAATCTATGTCCTAACAGACTCCCCCTTGATAATAGCTTGATCTTCTGTCTTCAGTCTTTATGACGAACTCTTCCAGTTGTCTGGTAATCTGTTTCCTACATGCACTCCATATCTTTGACATATCTCTAACACTATTTTATACTGCAATCCTTGTTCTCTCCATTCATCAGTGAACATGATCTCATTCTTTCTTAACTTCCTCTGATCTTTCTTTGAGAAATTAATAAGATTCATTGCATCATAGAAACTTACAATGACCATATTATCTTTATCATCAATCCTATCTTCTCCAGTCTTCAAATCAACATACCACCATTTCATATTCCCTAGAAAACCTTGTGGAATTTTCTTCAATGGTATCTTCTGTATAGCACGTACTGGCTTAAACTTATACTTCCAAGTCACATCCTTAGTCTTCTGATCTATGATCTTCACTCTTTTTCCCTTTTATGGTTTTAACCTTTCATACTTCCCCGATCCACCATCTCTCTTTATCAAATTGGCAATCACATCGGCTAATCCGCACTTAGATCTATTAATCAATGGTTTCGTAGCTAGACCATTCATTTCACATGTGACACCCAGCATACCAGGTCAATATCCATATTTCATAATTGCACGTTCATTAATTATATTTCCTGGTTTATAATTTTGACATAGTGTTGTCATGGAGTCTAGCAAAGAAACAAATATTATACTTTAGTAATTTTTAGAATTACTAGGAAGTAACGGTTATAACCCGCAAGGAACGTCGTTGGTGATTAACAAATATTTATTCCGGAAAAGTCTAGTAATACGCTTTGATATAAAAACATATATATATATTGGTGACAAGATTATTAAAAATGAACACAACGATATCAGTTCATGATGACGAGTTATTATTACGAGTGCACGTATATATTATAGTTAAACATTAAGTATGACGGGTTAAATTGGCGGACTATTAAAATATAGTCGAGATACGAAATATAAAGAGTTTTAATCATAAAAGTTCATATATCGGGTATTAGATCACGGGAGCGCCTACCGGGTATTTTACCTACTAAAAGCCTATCAACTAATATACATACTACAATCTACAAGTTGAATCAAACCCAAACCCCCCCCCCCCCTTCTACCCCTCTCGGCCGAGAGCACCCACCCCTCACCCACTCTCCACCAAATCCACTAACTCCATCATGGTTTGTCATAAAAGACCATGCTTACTCAAGTGTAGAAGTAACTCAAGGTCAAATCCATCCTTTTTAATCATGAATGATAATGATGATGAAGTGTTGAAACACCCAACACTCCAACTCTTTCTATATACATATATACTTACGTCACACACACATACACACACTCTCACTTATCAAGTTCAAGAAACTAAGTCTAGAAGTTGGAACTTGGGGGAAAGATCAAGAGTCTTGAAGCTAGGGAGTCGGGTTTTGACAACAATACGAGCATCCATCAACGTTCACTAGTGAAATCGTCGCCTAGCTTGACTAGTGGTAAGGAAACCGACACCCAACTCAAATTCCACCTTTATTTTCTTAACCTAAACACGTTGTTCATCATAATAAACAAAGGGATTGAAAGATTAAAAGAGTTTTCTTAAGAATTTAACTTTATAAAGAATAAAAGTTAGGGTTTTGTATAAATATGTATAAATGGGTCGAAATTATTAAAGATGAAATGTAATATTTGTTGGTTTGATTATTTATGTAGTGAATGGATATATATAATCTTGTAATATCAAGGGTAAAGGTAGAGAAAAACTAAAATATACATAGATATATATATATGTTGGTCGAAAATATACATGCATATGTTTATTTATATGTTTGACTTGATTAAGAAACAAGAAGTGTTAGTGTATGATTTCATGTATATAAATAGAGACTAGAATATGCATGCATATATATATATATATATGGATCGAAATAAATAGATATATATAGATATATTTGTGTTTGATTTGATAAATGATTTGGTAATAATCAAGTAGTTGGATCCATAAATAAAAATGATAAGTTAATATGAATATATGCACACGGTTTTGTTATTTGAATAATCATGATAATAAATCATAGATGAATAAAAGTATAAAATTATACTTGGTGAAAAAGTGAGATACATGTGTATGTATATATGTGAAATCGTATGGAACATATATAAATAGATATGTGTTTAAGTTGGTGAATTTGAAAAGATTGTCAAGTATGAAAATGTGTTTATATGAAAAGTATATAAATGTATGAGTATGATTATAACTGGCGAAATTTGAAAAGTTGTTAAACATTTCATGTATATATATATATATATAGAAGTCATGATATATATATATATAAATAACGGGGAAATTGTTAACTCGGAACTAGACATGAAACGACTAAATAAATGAAAACATATATGTTTAGAACTTGTTGATAACATGGAACGTAGACGCGAATAATGAAATATAAAGACGTTCGGTTTAAGGATAAATAAACATATGTTATGGAGAAACTTGTTTAAATATATGTTGGATTGTTAAAACATGATTATATTTGTGTGCATAAATAGATATAAATAAATGCATGTTGAACGTAAACACGTTAATAAATGTCGTTCGGAACGAGTAAATTGTATGAGTACGTGTTAACATGGATTATGTGCACGTAGGACGACTCGCATGCTTAGAACATACTCGAACGACATTTGTGGTTTATATAATTATTAATACAAAATGATTATATGATGATACGTGAGATATAATATAAATATATTATATTGTGATGCAAAAATAATATTTATTTTTGACAAACGTAACTAGTCGCCAATATGAAAATATATTATTTTCTTAGAAAATAAGTAAAGCGTCTAGACTGGAATAATAATCACCAACGGGTCGTCACGTTAAAACACGGTTTTATTAAACAAAAACGCACTTAACAGGATTCGTTAAGGCGGGTGAACAACTTGTGTTTAAGACGGTTAGTCTTAACATGTAAGGTATCCTTGTGTATTTAGGGTACGGATAAGCGGGGTTTACGGTTATTCAAGTGTTTGCTAGCAGTCATACTGTCGAGGTGAGTTTCACTAACCCCTTTTTCTAAGTTTTTCAAATGATTTGGGGTGGAAACATACTTGTAAAAGACTTTTGTGTGTAAATGAATTGAACTAATGATCTGAACGTATGTGTGTATTGAGGGAAAAGAAAAGCGCTTAAAGTCCTCTGAATAAGTTAGTAACCATTAGCTATTTTAGCCCGGGATTATATGGATAGTACTATTGGGGGTGACGCCTCCGGTCATGGTTAGTCGCGCTAACCAGGGGTCCACATGGCCGAATGACCGCATATTATCTTACTCGCAAAAAGGCGAGGGGGAGGCACAAAAGGTCGGGGTTTGGTTACGGTGTCGTACATTACATATTATTTTGTATTCCTTGCAAGCTTACAAATGGGGTCAATAGATCGGATTAGTATTCAAATTCATTGGTAATACATGCGAAGGGTTTTGATCAGGATAAAGTGATCAGGTTTTAAACCAAAGAGTTCTGATCAGGTTTAAGTGATCAGGTTTAAACAAAGGGTTTTGATCAGGATAAAGTGATCAGGTTTTAAACCAAAGAGTTCTGATCAGGTTTAAGTGATCAGGTTTAAACAAAGGGTTTTGATCAGGATAAAGTGATCAGGTTTTAAACCAAAGAGTTCTGATCAGGTTTAAGTGATCAGGTTTAAACAAAGGGTTTTGATCAGGATAAAGTGATCAGGTTTTAAACCAAAGAGTTCTGATCAGGTTTAAGTGATCAGGTTTAAATAAAGGGTTTTGATCAGGTGAAAAGGATCAGATTTAAACATTGGGTTATGATAACTCTTTATAATAATTTGTGAACTCACCAACCTCGTGTTGACATTTTTAAGTATGTTTTCAGGAAATTGAACGTGGTCTTCAGGTTAGCAATGTAGGATTTCATGCATGCATGCGGATACGACTTTTGGAGGATTTCTCTCGTATAGCTCATGGTTTTGAGTTATATTTGCGAAATCTTAAACTTTTGTAAACTCCAGTTGATATTTTGTGATGTAAATATTTTAAACTCGATTATGTATCCAACTACATGTATGTGTTTGCGATAATCATATGCTTCGAAAACCAGTGAACGTTACGCCTCGCGTTTCCGCCTTGGCGGGGTGTGACAGAACTTGGTATCAGAGCCATTGATTATAGCGAACTAGGTGTCTAAAAATGGAGCCTAGTCTATAATTTGAATGACTCACTAAAATGTTTTCATTGCATAAGCATTGCCTAACCAGTCATCATGTCATGTGGATATTGTAGTCACAAGTATGTCGTCGCATTCACACTCTGACCCCGTCTCTGACTCTGAATCCAACGAGGAACTTTCCGCCTCACGCCCTAAAAATCGAGTACAAGTTCGTAGCTCGACACCACCCAATGTCGCCCTGGGAGAACCGCCTATATTCTACCAAAAGAAAAGCGGAGGACCAATTAAAGTGCAAAGTGCCAGGAAGAAGGTTCGACTTCCGCGCAAGAGAAACCTGGCAGCCCGTGACCCGAAAGACTTGGAGACCGATGAGGAACCACCGAGGCAACGACCCTGTTATCACCCTACTGTGGGAACTATCCGTTGGATGCCTCGTACTCTGGCACGATGGAGGGAGATGGAGAGCATCCCATCTACCTTTGAGCTCGGAGAGTCTTCCAACTCTCCAACACCTTTACCCCACACTGGGGAAGCCATGGAGCTCACAGTGCCTACATTGGTAGCACGTGTTCATACACACGAGGAGCGTCTTGATGATCTCCTAGATGATATTCGGGCACAGGGGGATGCAGCCATGCGCTTACGTCAAGGGCTCGGATCTCAAGTACAGACTCTGGAGGATAGCACTCGAGACATACAGAGTGCCACTGACTACCTCGAGTTGATAGCTGATATGGACTGGCAGTTCACTCTCACGGTCCGAGACATGGTGGAGGCGCTGGAGGAGAGGACTTTGGCTGTAGAATTTGTGGCAAGAGCTAGCTTTGTCATGGCAGGACTTGCCATGATGATTGGGTTGTACTCCCACTTCTTCTTTAAACCTATTATGGGCGGGTTGTGCCCATAGTACATTATGTAGCTTAAAACTTTAGTACTGATGAGGTCATGTGAACCCATCTCTTTTGTATCCTTGTCTTTTGGGAACAATGTACTATGTATGTTTTGACTATGTATGTAATGGTTTATGTTGTAATGATAGTTGTTCATGTTTGATGTTGTGGTATCCTTATGTCATGATCTATCATTATTGATATATGATGTTGTTTCTTTTTAATTGACATGTTAGAAAGAACGTCATGTCACCTAAGCGTGGGACACCCCGTAACACTACTGGTGACAACAACGAGACAATTTCCCCAAACATGGAACAACTAATAGCACAACTAGTAGCTGCCGCCATAGAGCAGTATGAAGCAAACCGAAATAGCGGAGGAGGTGCAGGAGGTAGCGGTACCACAGGGGGTAGCGGTACAGCAGGAGGTTCCGGAGGTTCCGGAGGTAATAAAAATAAATAAGCCATAACACATAGTCATGATCCCAATTAATGACGTTATGACTTGTGATTCTACAGATGCTCCAAATAGGAAGTGCACCTACAAGGCCTTCCTATCCTGCAACCCCCGCAGTTTCAATGGCACCGAGGGTGCAGTAGGTCTAATGAGATGGATAGAAAAGATGGAGTCGGTGATTGATATTAGTGAATGCACCGCTGACTGCATGGTGAAGTATTCTACATGCACACTCACTGATAAAGCTTTAACCTGGTGTAATTCACAAGTCAAGACTTTGGGGAGAGAGACAGCGTATCAATTGTCTTGGGAAGACTTGAAAAACATGATGATCGAGGAATATTGTCCTCGAAACGAATTGCAAAAGATTGAGACCGAGATGTGGAACTTACAAATGATCGGAGATGATGTGGCGGGATACACCGACCGTTTTAATGAATTGGAAATTCTGGTACCTCATATGGTCACACCAGAACATAAGCGTGTGGAAAGGTATCTGTGGGGCCTTGCGCCTCAAATTCGTAGTATGGTAACATCATCTAATCCAATGGATGCCAAGAATGCCATAACTTTAGCATTCAAACTGAAGGATGACGCTGTGCGTAATGGAGTGTTTAGAAGGAAGGAGAATGAGGAAGGTAGATTGGGAGAGAAAAGGAAGTGGATGGGAAATTCAAATAACAAGTCTGGGAAACAGGGGTTTAGGAAACAAGAAACTGTGAAGGCTTTTGCAGCCAACACAATGGAAAGGAAAGGGTATGATAGGGGCCTACCGAGGTGTAAAAAGTGCGGATATCATCATGCTGGTGGGTGCATCAAATGTGGAAAGTGTGACAAATTTGGTCACGCCACACAAAATTGTCAAACCAACACCAACCATATGGGTAAAGCAAAGCAAGGATGTTTCAAGTGTGGTGATCTGGGGCACTTCAAGAAAGATTGTCCCAAGTGGGGGAACCAGAACAACGCTCAGGCACCAGGAAGGGCATTTGTGATGGGTGCAAGGGACGCACGCCAGGACCCGAATATCGTCACTGGTACGTTCCCAATCAATAATCACTATGCCTCTGTACTTTTTGATTCGGGTGCTGATATGAGCTTTGTGTCAAATGATTTTAAATCATTACTCGGTGTTAAGGCCAGTAAACTAGAACAAAGATATACAATTGAATTAGCAAATGGGAAATTAATAGAAACCGGGGAGGTCATTAAGGGTTGTAATTTATGTCTAGAAAAACATGCATTTAGTATAGACCTTCTACCAGTGGATCTGGGAAGTTTTGATATTGTTATTGGCATGGATTGGTTATCGAAAAATCATGCCGAAATCGTGTGTTTCGAAAAGATTATACGTATCCCACTACCGAGCGGAGAAATTCTTTCTATTCAAGGCGAGAGAGGTGGAACAGTGTTGAAGATGATAAACTGCATGAAAGCTCATAAGTATCTACGCAAGGGTTATTGTGCATTCCTGGCTCACATCGTCAAGAAGAAACCCGAGGAACGTCGACTTGAGGACATACCAATCGTTAGGGATTACCCTGAAGTATTTCCCGAAGACTTACCTGGATTACCACCATCAAGGCAAGTCGAGTTCTGGATCGACCTAGTACCAGGAGCCGCACCAGTTGCACGATCTCCGTATCGTCTAGCCCCTTCCGAGATGCAGGAACTGTCGAGCCAATTACAAGAATTACTTGACAAAGGTTTCATAAGACCGAGTTTCTCACCATGGGGAGCTCCGGTCCTATTTGTAAAGAAAAAGGATGGAACCTTTAGAATGTGTATTGATTACCGGGAATTGAACAAGCTGACAATCAAAAACCGGTATCCTCTTCCTCGAATAGACGACTTGTTTGATCAACTTCAAGGTTCCAGTTTCTATTCTAAAATTGATCTACGATCAGGGTATCATCAACTGAAAATTCAAGAAGAAGATATACCAAAGACGGCTTTTAGGACTCGTTACGGTCACTACGAGTTCCTAGTTATGCCATTTGGCTTGACTAATGCACCGGCTGTTTTCATGGATCTCATGAACCGCGTGTGCAAGCCGTACCTGGATAAATTCGTGATTGTGTTTATCGATGACATATTGATATATTCACAAACCAAGGAAGAACATGAACGTCATTTGAAATTAATCTTGGAACTACTCAGGAATGAGAAGCTTTATGCCAAATTCTCTAAGTGTGAATTTTGGATCCGAGAGGTTCACTTTCTCGGACACGTCATCAATAAGAATGGTATTCACGTAGATCCGTCCAAGATTGAAGCTATCAAAAACTGGGAAGCACCAAGAACTCCGACTGAGGTGCGTCAATTTCTAGGTTTGGCAGGATATTACAGGCGATTTATCGAGAATTTTTCAAAGATAGCTTTGCCTATGACTACGCTAACTCAGAAGGACAAAAAGTTTGATTGGACTGATAAACAAGAATCAGCTTTTCAATTGCTGAAGCAGAAACTTTGCAGTGCACCAATCCTATCCCTTCCCGAAGGGACTGACAATTTCATAGTGTACTGTGATGCATCACACCAAGGTCTGGGATGTGTATTGATGCAGGGAGAAAAGGTCATAGCATATGCATCCAGGCAGTTGAAAGTCCATGAGAAAAACTATACGACTCACGATCTAGAATTGGGTGCTGTCGTGTTTGCACTCAAGATTTGGAGACATTACTTATACGGTACAAAATGTACTATCTTTACAGACCACAAGAGTCTCCAGCACATCTTTAACTAGAAAGAACTCAACATGAGACAACGCCGTTGGGTAGAGCTACTGAATGATTACGACTGTGATATCAAGTATTACCCTGGTAAGGTAAACGTCGTAGCAGATGCCTTGAGTCGTAAGGAACGGGTTGAAACTCTTCGTGTTCGTGCCCTAGGATTGACAATTCATACGAGTCTCACGACTCAAATCCGGATGGCACAACAAGGGGCAATCAAAGAAAAAAACATTCAGAATGAAGCTTTACGAGGGATGTTAAAGCAGTTGGAACCAAAGTCAGATGATACTTTATACTTCATGAATAGAATTTGGGTGCCATGTTATGGTAACTTACGGGAGTTGGTTATGGACGAAGCCCACAAGTCCAGGTACTCCATTCACCCAGTTTCGGATAAGATGTATAAGGATTTGAAAGAACACTATTGGTGGCCGAACATGAAAGGAGAAATTGCCATTTATGTCGGTAAATGCCTGACATGTTCAAAGGTAAAGGCAGAACATCAGAAACCATCGGGATTGTTACAACAACCCGATATACCTCAATGGAAATGGGAGCAAATTTCCATGGATTTCATTACAAAGTTGCCCAGGACGTCGAGCGGATATGACTCGATATGGGTAGTTGTCGATCGTTTGACAAAATCAGCTCATTTCCTACCCATCAAAGAAACGGATAAAACCGAGAAACTTGCAAAGCTTTATATCAAGGAAATTGTGGCTAGGCATGGGGTACCAATTTCTATTATCTCTGATAGAGACAGCAGATTCGTGTCTAGAATCTGGAAATCATTACAAGAAGCCATGGGCACACGTCTTGACATGAGCACGGCATATCACCCACAAACCGATGGTCAAAGCGAAAGGACCATTCAAACCTTAGAGGATATGCTCCGTGCGTGTGCAATCGACTTCGGTGGAAATTGGGATACTCATTTGGCGCTAGCTGAGTTTTCATACAATAACAGTTACCACACCAGCATCAAAGCCACTTCGTTTGAGGCTTTGTATGGTCGAAAGTGTCGTTCACTGCTATGTTGGGCGGAGGTTGGCGACAAGTATTTAACTGGTCCTGAGATTATTCAGGAGACTACCGATAAAATTTTCAAAATCAAGGATCGTCTGAAGGCCGCCCGTGACAGGCAGAAGAGTTACGCGGATAACAGACGAAGACCATTAGAATTCCAAGTTGGGGATCGGGTCATGTTGAAGGTCTCACCTTGGAAAGGAGTTGCAAGATTTGGCAACCGTGGCAAGCTTAACCCTAGGTACGTTGGACCATTTGAAATATTGGCTAGGGTTGGCTCTGTAGCATACAAGCTCAAGTTGCCACAGGAACTAAGCAATGTACATGATACGTTTCATGTGTCCAATCTCAAGAAGTGCTTATCAGACGAGACGTTAATTATACCGCCTGATGAGATTCACATAGATAACAAGCTGCACTTCATTGAGGAACCCATTGAAGTCACAGATTGGAAGGTTCAGAGAACAAGGCGTAGCCGGATTAAATTGGTTAAGGTACGTTGGAACTCAAAGCGTGGCCCTGAGTATACGTGGGAGCGGGAAGATAAAATGAAAGCCAAGTACCCATTCTTGTTCACGAACACTCCAAGTCAAAAGGACAACAACTGAATTTCGGGACGAAATTCTCTTTAACATGGGGAGAATGTGACACCCAGCATACCAGGTCAATATCCATATTTCATAATTGCACGTTCATTAATTATATTTCCTGGTTTATAATTTTGACATAGTGTTGTCATGGAGTCTAGCAAAGAAACAAATATTATACTTTAGTAATTTTTAGAATTACTAGGAAGTAACTGTTATAACCCGCAAGGAACGTCGTTGGTGATTAACAAATATTTATTCCGGAAAAGTCTAGTAATACGCTTTGATATAAAAACATATATATATTGGTGACAAGATTATTAAAAATGAACACAACGATATCAGTTCATGATGACGAGTTATTATTACGAGTGCACGTATATATTATAGTTAAACATTAAGTATGACGGGTTAAATTGGCGGACTATTAAAATATAGTCGAGATACGAAATATAAAGACTTTTAATCATAAAAGTTCATATATCGGGTATTAGATCACGGGAGCGCCTACCGGGTATTTTACCTACTAAAAGCCTATCAACTAATATACATACTACAATCTACAAGTTGAATCAAACCCAAACCCCCCCCCCCCTTCTACCCCTCTCGGCCGAGAGCACCCACCCCTCACCCACTCTCCACCAAATCCACTAACTCCATCATGGTTTGTCATAAGAGACCATGCTCACTCAAGTGTAGAAGTAACTCAAGGTCAAATCCATCCTTTTTAATCATGAATGATAATGATGATGAAGTGTTGAAACACCCAACACTCCAACTCTTTCTATATACATATATACTTACGTCACACACACATACACACACTCTCACTTATCAAGTTCAAGAAACTAAGTCTAGAAGTTGGAACTTGGGGGAAAGATCAAGAGTCTTGAAGCTAGGGAGTCGGGTTTTGACAACAATACGAGCATCCATCAACGTTCACTAGTGAAATCGTCGCCTAGCTTGACTAGTGGTAAGGAAACCGACACCCAACTCAAATTCCACCTTTATTTTCTTAACCTAAACACGTTGTTCATCATAATAAACAAAGGGATTGAAAGATTAAAAGAGTTTTCTTAAGAATTTAACTTTATAAAGAATAAAAGTTAGGGTTTTGTATAAATATGTATAAATGGGTCGAAATTATTAAAGATGAAATGTAATATTTGTTGGTTTGATTATTTATGTAGTGAATGGATATATATAATCTTGTAATATCAAGGGTAAAGGTAGAGAAAAACTAAAATATACATAGATATATATATGTTGGTCGAAAATATACATGCATATGTTTATTTATATGTTTGACTTGATTAAGAAACAAGAAGTGTTAGTGTATGATTTCATGTATATAAATAGAGACTAGAATATGCATGCATATATATATATATATGGATCGAAATAAATAGATATATATAGATATATTTGTGTTTGATTTGATAAATGATTTGGTAATAATCAAGTAGTTGGATCCATAAATAAAAATGATAAGTTAATATGAATATATGCACACGGTTTTGTTATTTGAATAATCATGATAATAAATCATAGATGAATAAAAGTATAAAATTATACTTGGTGAAAAAGTGAGATACATGTGTATGTATATATGTGAAATCGTATGGAACATATATAAATAGATATGTGTTTAAGTTGGGGAATTTGAAAAGATTGTCAAGTATGAAAATGTGTTTATATGAAAAGTATATAAATGTATGAGTATGATTATAACTGGCGAAATTTGAAAAGTTGTTAAACATTTCATGTATATATATATATATATAGAAGTCATGATATATATATATAAATAACGGGGAAATTGTTAACTCGGAACTAGACATGAAACGACTAAATAAATGAAAACATATATGTTTAGAACTTGTTGATAACATGGAACGTAGACGCGAATAATGAAATATAAAGACGTTCGGTTTAAGGATAAATAAACATATGTTATGGAGAAACTTGTTTAAATATATGTTGGATTGTTAAAACATGATTATATTTGTGTGCATAAATAGATATAAATAAATGCATGTTGAACGTAAACACGTTAATAAATGTCGTTCGGAACGAGTAAATTGTATGAGTACGTGTTAACATGGATTATGTGCACGTAGGACGACTCGCATGCTTAGAACATACTTGAACGACATTTGTGGTTTATATAATTATTAATACAAAATGATTATATGATGATACGTGAGATATAATATAAATATATTATATTGTGATGCGAAAATAATATTTATTTTTGACAAACGTAACTAGTCGCCAATATGAAAATATATTATTTTCTTAGAAAATAAGTAAAGCGTCTAGACTGGAATAATAATCACCAACGGGTCGTCACGTTAAAACACGGTTTTATTAAACAAAAACGCACTTAACAGGATTCGTTAAGGCGGGTGAACAACTTGTGTTTAAGACGGTTAGTCTTAACATGTAAGGTATCCTTGTGTATTTAGGGTACGGATAAGCGGGGTTTACGGTTATTCAAGTGTTTGCTAGCAGTCATACTGTCGAGGTGAGTTTCACTAACCCCTTTTTCTAAGTTTTTCAAATGATTTGGGGTGGAAACATACTTGTAAAAGACTTTTGTGTGTAAATGAATTGAACTAATGATCTGACCGTATGTGTGTATTGAGGGAAAAGTAAAGCGCTTAAAGTCCTCTGAATAAGTTAGTAACCATTAGCTATTTTAGCCCGGGATTATATGGATAGTACTATTGGGGGTGACGCCTCCGGTCATGGTTAGTCGCGCTAACCAGGGGTCCACATGGCCGAATGACCGCATATTATCTTACTCGCAAAAAGGCGAGGGGGAGGCACAAAAGGTCGGGGTTTGGTTACGGTCTCGTACATTACATACTATTTTGTATTCCTTGCAAGCTTACAAATAGGGTCAATAGATCGGATTAGTATTCAAATTCATTGGTAATACATGCGAAGGGTTTTGATCAGGATAAAGTGATCAGGTTTTAAACCAAAGAGTTCTGATCAGGTTTAAGTGATCAGGTTTAAACAAAGGGTTTTGATCAGGATAAAGTGATCAGGTTTTAAACCAAAGAGTTCTGATCAGGTTTAAGTGATCAGGTTTAAACAAAGGGTTTTGATCAGGATAAAGTGATCAGGTTTTAAACCAAAGAGTTCTGATCAGGTTTAAGTGATCAGGTTTAAACAAAGGGTTTTGATCAGGATAAAGTGATCAGGTTTTAAACCAAAGAGTTCTGATCAGGTTTAAGTGATCAGGTTTAAATAAAGGGTTTTGATCAGGTGAAAAGGATCAGATTTAAACATTGGGTTATGATAACTCTTTATAATAATTTGTGAACTCACCAACCTCGTGTTGACATTTTTAAGTATGTTTTCAGGAAATTAAACGTGGTCTTCAGGTTAGCAATGTAGGATTTCATGCATGCATGCGGATACGACTTTTGGAGGATTTCTCTCGTATAACTCATGGTTTTGAGTTATATTTGCGAAATCTTAAACTTTTGTAAACTCCAGTTGATATTTTGTGATGTAAATATTTTAAACTCGATTATGTATCCAACTACATGTATGTGTTTGCGATAATCATATGCTTCGAAAACCAGTGAACGTTACGCCTCGCGTTTCCGCCTTGGCGGGGTGTGACATCACACCTTGGCAAGGTATTGAAATACTTTATCCTAAGCTTTAAGTATTGAACACCATCAGATCTTTTAAGAGCAAACAACTTAGTTTCATCATCATAAAACCAACTTATGATCTTTCCAATACACCTCTCTTTATTCACATATCTTTCTTTCTGAGCAGGTTGTATAGGTGACTTTGGTTGCACCTTCATCCAACTGTTAACTACCTCTCTCCACTGTACTCTAGTCATACCTGTATTTCTATACATCACAGGTTCTTCATTCGGCTTAGGAGACACAGCATGAGTAGTATCAACATCAGAATCTTTCTTGGATTGAGCACTATCATCAGGTGTAGTGATGTCTTCAACAGAGTCCATAGAATCTATTACTCCATCATAAGAAAACTCAGGAATAACATCATCTTGGATGAAGTTATACGGAACATTCAGACCATCACATCCTTCATATGTAACCTTAGATTTACTCTTTTCTATTTCAATCTCTACAATCTCTCCTTCTTCAACATCATTATCCAACACATCTTCTTCATCGTCATTAAATAACTCGTCTATATCATCCAGACATTCTAATTTCTCAGCTTCTTCTTCTTCAGAATCTTGAAAGAATTCCAATAGCAATATTTCTTCATTCACTCCAGAATCATGCTTGGTTCCTTCAATAGTATGTGATGTCGACTCCCCTGGAGCTCTGGATATTGGATTCACGTCAGCGTATTGACGATCACCCTCAACATTACCACTAGGATCATTGTCATCATTATCTTTTCGTTGAATTGATTCAGCATGACATGTATCATGTAACCTTAACTCCCCCTGAGCGTCAAGACGCTCAACAAGTTTAGACACTAATAACTGCATGTCAGCAATCTGTGTAGCTTGAGCTTGAAGAACCAACTGTCTTTGAGAATCAGTAGACACAAGAGTATCTACCTGAGTCTGTAAAGCTAGCACCTGTGATTCAAGGAATGTAATTCTTTCAGAATCAGATGGCTTTGAAGGACTAGGTTCAGATGTGTGTGGAACATGTGGCGAAAGCACTGGAGATGTATGTTTAGAAGTAGGAGGTATAATCAGTAAGGAAGCAACAAAATTTGCATCCTCTACACCCTGAGATGAATGAGCAGCAACAATAGAAGCAGACATAAGCTTTTGAGCTTTAGGAACCGGAATAGCATCACTATCCTAGTCAGAACTTTCATCTACTAAAGTTCTTTTGCCAAGAACTGATCCAAAAGGAGGATTCCAAACAGTCTTACATCTCGATTTTTTGGCTGTAGATTTAATACGTTTTCCCACATTAGCCAATGGTAACGTAGCCAACCTTGCATAATGATCTGAGCTAAAATCTCTAGACGAATCAATATCGGTAGCTTTAGAATCAGGTAATATAGTATCACCAGAACCCGTATCTTCAACATTGCCTTCAGCTTCATGAATAGGTGAGTTCACAGCTTCATGATCAAAATCATCCATATTCATACCCAACTCTTGATAATTATCTTGAGCAATCTCTTCTTGAACTGGTTCATTAACAGGATTTTGAACCTATTCTTGTGGAATAGGAACTTGTTGTTGTTATGGTTGTTGTTGAGCAGGAACTTGTTGTTGTTGAGCTTGAACTTGTTGGACTGGAACTGGTTGTGGAATTGGAACTTGATTCTGGACTTGCCCTTGTACTAACTCCTCAGGATGAAACCAATTATCATTAGGTGGCTCAACATAATGAGGATTGATTATGTGACCAAACAAAGGAGTATGAACAGGAATAAGAGCAGCATTTTGTTGTTTCACCTTTGTACAATCAGTAAAGATCCTTTTTGACATAGGAGTCAAAGTTAAACGGATTGATTGCTGAGGTAAATCTAGAATTAAATGATTCAAAATCATTTGCACGAACCTAGGATACATAAAGAACCCTTGTCCTCCTAGAGGATTTATTTGCATGACCAACTCACGGTAGAAGTATAAAAGCAAAGTTAAACCGTTTGTTGAGTGTCAAAGCAACCATAGCAGCCTGTAGTGCACTCTTCAACCCATCAGTACCAGCCTTCCTTGGAGACAGACATTGTATGATGACGTGCATAAAATATCTCCATTCGCCAACTAAACCTCCTTTTCTTGCTTGTGTATCATTCGGTCTTCCTCTGTAACCCATCCGCTGAAAACACCTCATTATTAGTGTTCCAGGATATGACATAGGATCGTCCACAGCACCTCCTAATCCCAATACAGCACGAATAGTTTCTACTGAAATAGCAACCTCCGTATTATTAACTGTAGCTCGAAGTATGTGAGGTTCAACATCCGTATCTTGATGGACGGTATCCCAAAATTGTTGAATATACGGTAAACTTATATATGGATTAGAAGATAAACCACTTGAAATCTTGAACGATTTAGAAAGTTGATAATTCCTTGAAAATTAACAGCTTCAGACATATTCGGATCTAATAACGCCACTTGATTATGTTTGTACTCAACACGACGAGCCATCTGTAAATGTAGAGGACAAAAACACATTAGTAAACAAAACAAACAAAAAGAATTTTTTTTTTTAAAAAATTTCAACAAAAAAAAAAATTTCAACAAAAAAAATTCACAAGTCCAAAACACTCTTGTTCCCTTAGGCGTACTTACTAAGTTCGCTTAGTGTTTCAAGAAGCGAACATAATAAGTTCACCTAAACAAGTTCGATTGAACAAGTTCGCCTGAACCTGTCTGTCGATACAAATTCCAAACAGAATCACAAACATGTCTAAAGCATGTATAAATTCTCAAATCAAACTTAAGACTATCATCGATTAAGACGTACGACACGGTTTAACTCATCAATTTCTAGTATTAATCCATAAACTTTGTTCAAATATCAGAAATCGTGAAACTTTCAAAACCGAATGAACACAGAGTAAAAATTTCAAAATCCAGAAGAGTTATCGGATAAAATTCGTTGGGATTACCCTAGAATTACTCGCAATCGAAAACCGATCAAGAAACAACCACACAAAATTCTAATCAGAAACCCTAGATCTGAATCACACATTCGCTAAAAATTTCGGAAGTTCGCTCTGATAAGTTCGCTCAAACAGTGTATAGGATAAATGAATAAGTTCGCCTTAACACAATACTAAATCATCATTAAGTTCGCTCTATTAGGCGAACTTGTTAAGTTCGCTTAACAAGATTCAGGCGAACTTATTAAGTTCGCTCCAAACCTTTTCCTTTGACCAACATTCTTCACTTTCAATACGATCCATCCTTGTGAACTTCCATCTGTAGCAAGTATCCGATCCAATCCTGAAACATTTTAAAAATAAAATTTTCATGGATGACAGAAACAAAATATTTTTGGATTTTATATATACAAACGGAATCACATATTTTTAGTTTTTATATGAGCAAACTAAAATATATATTTTTGGATGAACATCATGAGCAAGAAGATCATATCAGTATATGAGAAATTCATCACACAATTTATAATCAACTAAGGGTAACCTATGATATGAACCAATCAAACTCATACTTACGTAACTCATACTTTTTCAACTTTATTAAACTTTTGCAATCTATTTGAATAATACATGAAATGATACACGATAAATTTCAAAGTAAACAAGATCAGATTATGAAATGCTCAATTTTTTATTCCGAATTTGCAATACAAAGCATGAAGTTTTAAATTGTCCTTATTATATGATTTGAAACTATAAGCATTTTTCTTCCAAATTCATGTGAGTTAGAACCATTTAGATGAAAAACAACGTGTACCCCACATATATGCCAACAGAAATTAAATTTGCATTATCTTCAAGACATACACAGTTTATTGAAAGATTAGATCAATCTCCAAGATGAAATTATCTCTGTTAGCACAAGTATAGAATAGCAAATCCCAAAGGATATAAGAATCAGAATGATTCAGAATCGAGAGATTCTAATGAATTTGCTTTATATTGAGAATCAAAAGATTCAGGTAGGAGGATCCAACTATTATCTGGATAAATTTTAATGAAATCAGAATAGATGATGTATCTAACTGATCCAAGGGTGAATATATGTTTTAACAGATGGTGTCAGAAACATATCTTAGTTCATCACCACCTTGCATGTTTTTCGGGGCATGGGCAGTGAAGTGAACTGAAAGAGATTGTGCTAAAGACATAATTCGTTATTGGTCTCATGAAATTCTTAAAACCATATATTATATATCTGATAATGATCTTTTACACACACACCAGACATATAATGCATTCAAATCACAGATGTAATCATATCATATTTAATTTTCACACTACTATTGGTTCAAAAACGCCTTTAGTCTATATACAATTCAAGCTTCATACTCATATTCAAATTAAAACATATTATCTAGATTAGAGCATTCAAAACACCATCATTTCTCATTTATGCAGACTTTAAAATTTAGATCAAATCAAATTACTTTAAGCTTTCATATATCAAAGGTCTACTAATGTCATGTGTAATGAATTATTCACTGATGTACTATCATTTCTTCTATAACTTCAAATGATGTCAATTTTATATTTTTCATTTTGTTTTGAATTTTTATAAATAACAATTTTTGACCAAAATTTAAAATGCAGAAATGTAATAAAGCAATAAAAGAAATTTAAAACAAAAACTCCCATGAAAATTTGTTTTTGAAAAACTTTTATTCGGGATTGATCATACCTATCATTTTGATCAGAAATTCAAACCTGGTACGATCAATTTCCTTGGTAAAAAGATCAGCAAAATTATCATATGTATGTACCTTTACCAGCTCAATCAACTTCTTATCTACACAATCACGAATAAAATGATATCTAATTTCAATGTGCTTTGTTTTACTGTGCTTAACAGGATTATTTGTGATAAACATTGTAGCATTATTATCAATAAACATGGGGGTTCCCGTAAAATTCAAACCGTAGTCTCTTAATTGCTGTTGGATCCACAAGGTCTGTGAACAACAACTTGCAGCAGCAATGTATTCTGCTTCGCATGTTGAAATGGAGACTGTAGTTTGCTTTTTGCAGTGCCAGGAAACTAGGCGATTTCCCAAGAACTGATAACCACCTGTAGTAGATTTCCTGTCCAAACAACAACCACCAAAATCAGAATCAGTGTAAGCATTGAATTCAAAGTTAGAACCATGAGGAAACCATAGTCCCAATCTTTGTTTTCCTTTAAGATAACGAAAGATTCTTTTTACTGCAATCAAATGAGACTCTTTTGGTTTTGCTTGAAACCTGGAACAAATACACACAGCGAACATTATATCTAGCCTTGAAGCGGTCAAGTACATGAGAGATCCAATCATTGTAAGGTAGAGTTGGCAATCAACTTCTTTCCCATCCGGGTCAGAATTCAATTTATGATTGACCGGAATCAGAGTATCATATGGGTTACAGTCCTCCATCTTGAATCGGCTCAAGATGTCCTTTACATACTTGGACTGATGAATACAGAAACCATCTTCCTTCTGATTAACTTGAAGACCTAGGAAAAATGATAACTCTCCCATAGCTGACATCTCAAACTTTGATTTCATAATACTCCCAAACTCTTTGCATAATCCTTCATTTGTAGAGCCAAAAATAATATCATCTACATATATCTGTACCAGTTGGTAATCTCCCCCTGCTTTCTTAATGAATAACGTCGAGTGAATATGTCCACGAACAAAATCATTCTCCAAAATTCGTGTAGAAAATGTTTCATACCACGCTCGAGAAGCTTGATGAAGACCATATAGAGCTTTATCAAGCATGAAAGCTTTGGACGGATTAATTGGATCTTCAAACCCCGACGGCTGACACACATAAACTTCCTCCACGACTTTACCATATAAGAAAGCACTTTTTACATCCAGTTGAAACACCTTAAAACTTTTGTAAGAAGCAAAATCAAGAAACTACCTTATAGCTTCAAGCCTAGCAACAGGCGCATAAACCTCAGTGTAATCAATTCCCTCTTGTTGATTGAAACCTTGTACAACTAATATTGCCTTATTTCTCACCACAACACCGCGATCGTCTTTCTTGCATTTAAACACCCACTTCGTACCAATTGGATACACACCCTTTGGAAGATCTACAAGATTCCAAACTTTAAGTTTATCAAACTGAGCAAGTTCTTCCTGCATGGCCTCTATCTAATTGTTATCACTTAACGTCATTTCGACATTCTTTGGTTCGACCTGAGAAATAAAACAGGAATGTGAGCATACATAAAAAACACACCAGTCTCTTTAAAACTTGTATACAAGCAAGTGTTGTCAAGAGTAGAACGTGTTTGCACTCCATCACGCAAATCCCCAATGATATTTGAAATCGGATGAGCTTTGAGTTCCTTGATTGATGCAACCTCAGGAACTTACAACACATCAACTTGAGTTGTATCAGATTGATAAAACAGATGTTGATTAACTGGTATCCCCGAGTCCAGATTTGTAGGAATCTCCCCCTGGTCCTGTGACAAATTAAAAGGTTCATCAACTATCAACGGATCAGCAGAAGAATCTTGGAAAATAACATTTTTATCTTCACTATCAGACTCTTGTGTTCCCGAACAAGAAGCAGCATTAGGATCTGGAGCAGATGTAGAAGGAACAGATGGATGTGGAACCGCAGTTGGTAGAAAAACACTATTCTGTGCATCTTGACATGATTCATATAAAACAGCAGCTTCCGCAGGAGAAATATTAGAAGGTAAATGAAAAGACTTGAATAAATTCTCATAATCAAAAGCCCAGTCTGGTCCTATCGCCATTTGAGGTAACGACCGATTAGAACAGTCAATATGAAACCATTCTTCAACCTGGCGAGTCTCTTTATTATAAACCCTACTGGTAGTAGAATTAGCAACATACCCCAAAAAGATCCCTTCAATTGCCTTAGCACTAAACTTGGTTGGGACATCACGAACTTTCAAAAGGGTGCATGGATTACCAAAAGGTAGTAAATATTCTAGATTCGGCTTACGATTATTAAGCAACTCTTAGCACGTCTTGTTTTGTCGCTTAACGTTCAAAACTCGGTTCAAAACATGACACGCAGTATTCACAGCCTCAGCCCAAAAGTTACTGGATGCTTAGAATCAGCAAGCATCGTACGTGCAGTTTCAACTAAAGTCCTGTTCTTTCGTTCAACAACACCATTTTGTTGCGGTACATATGGCGCACTGAATTCATGATGAATTCCCTTTTGAAGACAGAATAACCCCATTTTACTATTCTTAAATTCACTACCATTGTCACTCCTAATTCTTTTGACTTTCTCTTTGAACAAATTCTCTAAACCCAGGATTAAGAATTGTACCAACTCTGTGGTTTCGGCTTTAGAAGCAAGGAACTTAACCCATGAAAATCTAGAGAAATCATTTGTTACCACCAGACAGTAAGATTTACCACCGATGCTCCTGATACTAATCAGTCCAAACAAATCCATATGCAGTAGCTCCAAAGGAGTTACAATAGAATTCTTTATCTTATTTTTGTGGGACTTCTTGTGTTGTTTCCCCTTCTTGCAAGGAATACAGTCATCGGGAACTGAAAATTTCATTTTTGAAACACCAAAAACCAGATCATTCTTCACAAGATAATTCATTTTCCGATAATTGATGTGAGCAAGTTTCCTGTGCCACAGAATAGAATCCGACTCAGATGCCTTGGAGACTAGACAAGTAGGAATTGAATCCGTTGTAGTAACAACACTCATGTCTAAGACATATGTGTCATTTCTCCTTGGAGCCTTCATTAGAATCCATTCGTCAGGAATAACAAAGCCCGGTTTCAAGATATAACACTCAGAATTATTGAAATGAAATGAAAATTTCTTGTTACACACTTGAGATACACTTAAAAGATTATGTTCAAGTTGCTCCACATAGTTCACTTTCTCAAATTTGACTTTTTCGTTCTTTAAAGTACCCTGACCAGTTATGTACCCGCCTTTATTTCAAGCAAAAGCGACATAACCACCATCAATATTAATAACATCTTCCAACAAACGAATATTCCATGTCATTTGTCGAGAACAACCACTATCCACATACCACGTATTGTTGATAGTCCTCCTTGGTTGTCCCTACATAAACAAAGAAAATTAGTTAGAAATTGGAACCCAAGCCATTGTGGTCTTGGGTCGTCTAGATGGATCAAAATAAACAACTTCAAGCAACTCACAATCAACATTGTCAACAACCTTTGGAACATAAGATTTATGATTAGACTTTCTCAAATAAGACATAGTATGATTTGTTGGAAAAACATTAGATTTATGATTATCAGATTCAGGTATTTCCAAAAATTTCTTTAGTTTTCTGTTACGTCTTCTTCTTTGTGGTCTAGAAAGTTTGACCTCAGGTTGAGACTCTTTTGGAATTCCAACATGTGGAATCTCAAACTTCTTTTGAAAAACAACTGGTTTAGAAATACGCTTATCATGTTGCTTAAATCCCGAAGATTTAGCTAATGATTGACAAAGCATATTCTTTACAACACTAGACGTAGGCTTTTCCCCATTTTGTCTTTTCAGAATCGTCACCACTCATTTTTGTAAGGGATCACTCTTTAATTTGCCTTGATTCTTATAAGGACAGTGAATCAGAATATGACCAGCCTCATTACAGTGAAAACAAACTCTTCTATCTTGATGATTTCTGATATAAAGAGTTTTTCTTGAATTTGATGACCCGTCTGATGAACAAGCTTCAGAAGATTTTTCTGAACAGTTGACTGGCTTCTTTGGAACAAAAACTTGTTTAGTCACCGTCGATGAATTCTTCTTCTGATAACCAACATCAACAAAACCACTTGATTGTAGCATTTTTGAAAGATTAGGTTGAACAACTTTCACTTCATCCGGTTCTATTAAAATGCATCTATCACGGGTAACATTCTTCACTACCTTTGGTTCTTCAATTTGCACTTCCTTTGGAATGCCTTCAACCTTATTATCATCAAACACCTCATCCTCAGAATCAGAATCATAGATCATATCTTCACCAGTTACTGGATTCACCTTCAACACTGTCTTTGGATCAATTTCCTCTTCATGAATAATCTCTGGTTCAACCAAATAGTTTGCATTGAATGGTGGAAGAACAAATCCAATTCCAGCAATCCTCTTAGTAGGATCAGCATTAGCATTAAAATAATCCAATACTACAGATGAATTTTCAAATTTTTCCAGCTTTCTGTGTAATTTGATCACATCAGATTCTTTATCAGAAATTTCTTTGTTCTTCTTAGCGACAATTTCATTTCGCTTCTCAATCTCAGCATAAGCCATATCCAGATGATATGCTTGTTCCTTATATTTTAATCCCAAAGAGTTTAAATCTCTTTTCAAAGACTCAATTCTATCTATACACAATTTATCATTATCTTTCAATTTTTGATTAACTGAATGCATCGATTTCATATCACAAATTAAATTTGTGTTATCATCCATTACTTTTTGCATTTGACAGACAGAATCTTTTACCTTTAAAGGATCTGACATATCTGCCATGAAGACTTTTGTAATCGGGATATTTTCAGAATCAACACCCTCAGAAGAATTTTGAGTTAATACAATATCATCTTCAGATACACTAGATGCAATATCATTCGCACCATTTTGTACTTGATCACTTTCTTCCTCAGCACTTGGCAAACTCTCACCATCACTTGAGCTATCATCATCAGTTGACTTTTCAGATTTGGGTAGAATGAATCTCAGCTACAAATGCTTGACATACCGAACCAACCAAATCTTCAAGATGAATACCCCAGTCATAATTTTCATCATTTTGAGCAACCAAAGCAGATGATGCAGATGCATAATTAGAATTTCCAGAATTAGAAGAACCATGTGACTGATTACGATTGTTATGAAAATGATTAGGCTTCTTCTGAGAATCAAATTCAACATTCGGCTTCACACATTCTTTGGCAAAATGACCATACTCTTGACAATTATAGCAACGAACTTTGGTTTTATCAAATCCCATGCGTGAACGACTGTTAGACCCAATATACTTTCTTCCAGTCTTCTTCAAAAAATCCTTTGCTTGTGGCATAAGTATAGCCATGTTCCATTGAATGTTCATCTCTTCTAGATCAACAGGATCAATCTGTCTGAAATCTTCTTCAATAACCTCTGGATCATGAATCTTTCCTCCAATAAAATTTTCATAAGAATCCATAAAGGAAGAAAACATTGCTAGATAATCATCAACAACTCTTTGATTTAAACAATGTGTTCCAAATGACGTAGAATTTGTATTTGCAGAGAAACCTGAATGACTTGGAACCCCAGAACAATGATCATGAGAAACATCTTGAGTATCACCAGAAAAGAACGCAACCCCTGCACCAGTTTTACTAGAAGACTTAGCAAAATACATTCAAAGGATCTTGAATGTGCTCCATATTAGTTTCCTTCTTCTTCATATTCAAATCATGTGAATGAATCTTCCCAAGAACCTCTTCAAGAGACATAGTTTTATACTTTACATTCTCTTTAATCAAAACCGTATACACATCAAATTTAGATGGTAATGCCTCCAAAAACTTATCATTTATCTCTTCAGTCTCATAAACCACTGAAGCACTTGACAACTCACTCAGCAAATGATAGAATCTCGTTGCAAGATCATCTAAAGATTCATTTTGAAAGTTCTTGAATACTAAGAACTGCTTTTTCTGTAATTCTTTTCGGCTTTTCTTAACATCCAAACTACATTCACACCTCTTTTGCAACGCCTCCCACAATTGTTGAGAAGTCCTGAATTGTTTAAAGCTGTGATAAATTTCTTTAGGAAGAGACATTGAGATACTGGCCATTGCCTTCTTTTCTCTATCAAACAATATTTTTTCTTATGTGGTTAACGTAGATACTGATTTCAGAACATTATCCTTTCCCATCCAAGTATATGTCGGATGCGTATAACCCTCCAAAATTGGAATCCATAAACTTGTATCAGTAAAAGATACGGACTGATCAAACCGATCTTTCCAGTTGGAAAAAACGCGTTCAAGGGTCCACAACCACCCCTCCCAAAGGAACAACTTCCCTCCCAACATTCGGCTTAGGAATCCCCACTATAAATTCCTCTGCATCTCCCGCAACCCGTTTGAAACGGGCTATCCCATCCACATGGTGGCATGCCCGACTGAGATCATGAAGGCACATACAAACCCCGCACAACCACTGGCCTGAGACCTTTAAAGCCTCAGCAACCAAAACAAACAAATCATAATCCGTGGAGAACGCTTCCCGTAAGGTCCCTTTCCGATCGTCCGATGACAAATGGAGCCGCTTGATATGTGCAACCAACCGAGGAAATCCCTTGAATCCGGACGTTCCATCCGGGCAGCAATGGAAACCCTTAAATGGACACAGCCAAACACCTACCTCCAATGGAGGAAGCACCCTGTCATCCCGAATCCCAGACATAACAACAGCTCCTGACAAAACCCCCGAGCTATGAAACCAAACCAAAATCAGACCACAAACCCCAAAAACACTCACTAGCAAGGTAAATATAAACCTCACCACCAAACCACAACCCTAACCCCCCTTCCCCTCAACCCAACCGATTCAGGGAAACTACATGTTGGACACTACATAACAGAATTCAAAATCTAGTCAAACCGGAAGTTCACCTTCAATGTTGGAGAAGAAAGGTCGTCGAATAGGAAGTTCTCCTTCAAAGAGAGAGGTTCAATAAACCATTAGAAATTAGAATTAAAGAAACAAATTAACAATCTTTGTTAATGTATTTCCAAGATTCAATCTTGTTCAAGACTAATCCTAGAGGTGAGTTGACACATTTGCTAGGACCTTTGTTCTCAGAGACATTTAAGCGAACACCTTGTGGGCATTGAAAATACAAAGACTTAATTGGGTCACTCAAAATGGGTTCACCTAGATTTGCCTCTTCTTCACCATTTGTTTGTGTACGGTGAGATCATTCTTGAAATTCATCCGGATGCACTTACAATCGAACTTGCGATATGCAAAAACCATAAATGATATAGAACTTGCGATATGCAAAAACTTAAAATGGGTTTACCTAGATTTGCCATTTTTTTGTTGTTGTTTTGAATTTTGGATTTAGATGTTGCGTTGGCTGAGGTTGAAAAGGAGAAGAAATTGTCTTTCATCAAGGCCGGAGATGCCTGATGTTGCAGATGATGAATTTTATGAGAAGATTGTTTGGATTTTTCTAACAATATGTTTAAATGGGCTATGAGCCTCCTTCTGTGGCTGGCTATGTGCTTGTTCTTCATATTATTTAATCGTCTATTTGATTTTTTCTATGGTATCATGGCTTTCTATGATACCATTTGTGACCATTGTCATCTTTTTCCAGAATTTTGTATAAGAAATTCTATGAAGTCAAAGAATATTCTGGTTGGTATAACCAACTTCTGGAGACCATTTCCAGATCCATGGAATACTAAATTGGACAAAGAAATGAGATGAAGGCATCTCTTTAATGAAATTTTCATTTTGTTGAGCTTCTATTAAAGCTGGAGATACTTATACCCATTGGGTATATAGATTTTTATATAAATCTGTGAGGATATTTATTGATGGACCAAAATATTGTCACCATTTGTAAAACCAGATTGGAATTTCCTATCCGTAGATATGAGAGCAAATTTTTATGAACCACGAATGTTTATGCTTCGGATTCTCATATAAGAATGCTTTATAAAATGCATTCATATAGTCCCAATAATTATATTTAATTATAACTTTTGTTTGTGGGTGTATAACCTCTCTTTCTTTTAAGGGAGAAGTTCCCCAGGTTTCTACAGATATGATCTGTTTGATGACAATTTTGCTGAAACTGAAAACATTTGAGTTTCCTACTTGATAATGTTCAATTTCGTATTTTTCCTCTTTTAGAATATATTCATAATATTTTCTGGGCTTATAAACCTGTGCAGGATAGAATTCTATATCCATATATTTGTGTATTAACAACCATGGGTTATTTTTTCATTTTAGGTCCTTATTTTCTAAAAGGAGTATCACCTCTTTATGTGGACTTTGAGCCCAGTTCTTAATATCATCTTATGTTTCATCAGAAACAACTTTAGCATATGATGCTTCTGTGTTTCTAGACTTTTCTTGAGAGGCTTTGTAGGCCAAAAACTCCTTATAAATAGTTTCATTAGATACTAATGTAGATCCTGATGTGGATCTTACAGATGAAATGTTCTCTGCAATAAGCTTCTTGTTACCAAATTGGGATATAATCCTTTGGTTCTGACTTCCTCTTCCTCTATGAGAGGGGGATCTTCCCCTTCCTCTTCCTTGATCCCAAGGAAGCATTTCTGAAATATTTATCCAAATGAAATAATTATTTCTTTTTCACGTAATAAACATATCTTTTCCTTTAGATTAGAAATCTGAAAGTTTTTTCCCGAAATATAATATGCTTTTGTATTTGGACACAAGAAAGGATTTTGTTACATTTCTTCCTTGGTGATATCATGAATCCTTATAGCAAGAATGAGTATTTCTTGTTCCACTTGAATTTCGAGTAGAGCCATATTTATAGGACCTTTTGAATGAGCCATTAGTTTAAATATTCTCTGGTAAGAAAATCAGGAAGACTATTATCACTACATTTTTTTATAAAGAATATTAAAATCGAATGGAGCTAAATGTGACTACCATCTGTCAAACATTTGTTTAGAAACATCATGTTTGAAGTCTTGGCAATCAGTTTTAATACTGAACTTTTGCTTATATAAATCATCTTGGAATTTTAAAACACATTTTACAATTGCAAGAATTTCTTTTGCTATAGTAGCATAATTCTTTTGGCTATTATTACTTTTTCCTGAATGGAATCTTACCAAATATTCTTGGTTATTTATAGGAGATATTTGTTTGAGGATTCCTTCGTAACCTATATCAGAGGCATCCATTTCTACCACTTTTTTCCCATTCTGGGTTGGCAATCATTAAGCAAGGAAGGTATTTAACCTTTTGCTTAATTTTTTGGACTATTTTTGTATGATTTTCAGACCATGGTTGGGGGTTATTTTTTAACATGCCATATAAGATAGATGTATCTTCTACCAAATTTTTATAATAAGGGAGAATATAATTAAGGCTTCCCAAAAATCTTTGTAGCTGTGTTTTATCTAGTATTTCATCTGAGAATTTTGATCCAAATTCAATACTTCTATTAATTGGGATTATATTTTCTGTTTCAATATTATGGCCTAAAAATCTAATATTTGTTTGGAAAAGCATCATTTTTGGTCTAGAGATAACTAGTCCATTTTTTATGATAATATTCTTGAATATATCAAGATGTTTAAAATGAGATTCAATATCTTTTAAAAATACAAGGATATCATCAATGTAGACTATTATAAATTCACTGTAAGGAATAAAAATATCATTCATAATATTTTGAAATTCCGATGGGGCATTTTTTAACCCAAATGGCATAACATTCCATTCATAATGCCTAGAAGGTACTACAAAAGCAGTTTTGTATCTATCTTTTTCATCAATTTGAATTTGGCAATATCCTGATTTTAAATGAAATTTTAAAAATATAATTGCATTATGTAATTTATCTAGTAGGTCTTTTTTATTAGGTATAGGATACCTAATCCATTTTAGGACTTTATTGATAGGTTTATAGTTTATAACTAGCCTTGGAATACCTTTTTCTTGTTCTGAATGTTTATTAGCATGAAAAGTGGTACTTGACCATGGAGATTTTGAATTTCTAATAAGATTTCTATCTAAAAGAGATTTAATCTCTTTTGTACATAACTCCATATATTGAGCATTCATCTGGCATTGTCTTGCCTTAGTTGAGATTTGATTTTCATTAAAATCATTCTCATAAGGAAAAGAAATAATATGCTTCTTCCTATCTCAAAAATATTAGGATGATCATTACATATTTGTAAAGTAAATTGGTTTTTCAACCATTTTTATTTTTTCTTGCAGTTTTGGATTATTTATCCTATCTAGGATTTTTAAAGAAAATATTTCTTTTTGTAAGAAATCAATTTGATTTATTTTTGCTTGTAAAAGTGATTCTTTTATCTTGTTTAAAGTTCTGGAAAAAGGATTTGTAATAAATGGAAAATAAATTTCTTGTTCTTGAAAATTTCCAGTTATTCCCTTTGTATCACTATTTTTTAAAGGAAATATTTTGTTTAAAAATGGAGTTCCAAGTATTACTTGGCTAGTAAGGTTTTTTATTAGTAGAAAACTAGTTGGAATACAAACCTTATTTTGGCAAACTTATGCTTGTGGTAACTTATATTCTATTTTTAATTTCTCACCGTTAGAAGAGCTTAATGAATGAGAAGTTTTATGAAAATTGTAACATCCCAAAATCCTTTTTACTTAAAACACGAGATTGTTTAGGACTAGATTGTCAAGAACGAAGACTTGGTATAGTGACTTAAACAACAAATTTAAACTAAAAGACCATAATGTAAAGTTCACCAAAGTTAAAGGGGGGCTAGTGCTAATTCAGAAGTGTGAAGGGGAGCAAAATGATACATCCATTTAAAACCTAAACACCCCTGCATATGTTCTAGCCGCCACCATGTTGCACCTCCATTCTTCTCCCTCTCGTGAACCAGCAACCTCACACCCGAAGACCCTAATCCAACCTTTAACCTGCAAATTCGTTTGGACTTTCATGAAACCGAGAGCATGCTCGCAAGTGGCTACAAACGAGAAAGGGAGAGAAAGAGTTATTGTTGTGGGTGCAATCGCGAAGAAAGGGAATGAACGGTGGTGGAACGGGTAGTTGTTGACGACGATAATAGAAGGATGAGTTGCTGCCATGGCTCCGACAGCAGCAGTAGCTCAGTGTGACGGGTTTATGGTGGTGAATGATAACCGGCAACTGTTGTACTCCGGTGAGGAAGGGTGACAACAACCCTTGACAGTGCTAGTATGCGTTGCGGCGAGGATGTTGGTGTTGAAAACAACCTCACGGTGATGGCGATATGATGGTCTCACGGTAGTTTCGGGTAAAGAGGATTCATGGTGAGTTTCATGATGGTGGAAATGGTAGTTTCGGGTAAAGGGTGATTCACGGCAGTAGTTTCGGGAATGATGGTGGCGGCGTGATAATGGCAGTAATACTTTCGATGATGATGATGATCTAAAATAGTTGTTTCCGTGATGACGATTCTATGGTAGTAGTTTTGATGACGATGGTTATATGATGGTGATGATGATTTCAAAATAAACATGATAACATAATGATGATGATGGTGTTGTTTGAAAGTATAACCGGCGAGTCGAGACGAGTTGCGGTACGATGGAAAAGAATGGTTCGGGTCGAGTCTCGGTTATATCTTACGGGTTCGTGTTCGGGAAGGTATACCCTCTAAAACTCGTAGAACAATAATTAATATTATTAATTCGAAGATACAAATAGTGTCACACCCCCAATTTCAACTAACGGAGTTTTACAGTTTGAAAGGTGACACACCAGGATCTCAGTCATTAGTTACATCAAACGACACTATATGGGACTTGAAATGTCAAAACATAAAAGTTCAGAGTTAATGCGGAAGCGTAAACGTTAATATGAAATCAAAAATAATTACACGCAATCGGCGTCAATCATTGTAATTAAGTAAACTGTTTCAAATGTTTGAAATGGATAATATGATAGTAGGACTCCATGCATGTCCTAAGTGTGCAACCTGTGCCTTAGCGACCTGAGAAACATGTAAGAAAAAGTGTCAACACGAGGTTGGTGAGTTCACAGGTTTCAAGTTTGCAATAAGAGAGTGTTTGCCAGATTATGTACATTCAATATGCATATCTATAGGTAGCTAACCTATGTTCATGTCTTACTAAAGCGCTCGCAACCGAAGCTGACTGTGTTTATATGCCTCCTGCCAGGTCTATCAACTCTGGCACATGTGAGTAGGCTAACATTTCACCCGTTCGATATCCAATCGAGTTAGCGCGACTAACGCGGGTGGGATTTGTCAAACCCAGTAGTACTACTAAACATTACCTCGCTAAGATCCATATTAACTGTCCGATATAAGATGAGGACTTTCTGTGATAGTGTGTTACGCTTAGCCTCAACAGTGATATCATATAAAGTACCATAATCAAATAGTTGCATCATGTTTTCTCCCCCAACGGGAAAAACATGTAAAATAATATTTGCTTGCGTACCTGTTTCTCCCCCACGGGGAAAACAAGTAAAAGTATGATAGTTGGTGTTCATGTTTGTTTCTTCCTCAACAGGAAAACAAGTAAAATAAGTTTGTGTGTAAGCATGTTTCTCCCCCAATAGTAAAACAAGTAAAAAGGGGCCGTGAAACTCACCTGCGTTGCGTAGTAGGTAGTATCACACAAGTATGAGATTTAGAATCTCAAGTGTTAGCCTGCATGGCTTACGTATGCCCTATAATTATAACACATAAGTTAGGGACATATGGGATTTGTGACGACGACACGGAAGTTAGAACACCTTAACGCTTTCTAAGGATTTAGAGTAGACGAACGTGTCTACGGGATTATATAAATTTCTTAATATAATCATTAAGGAAAAAGCGTTACGTGTCGTACGTTAATAACGAATAATAAATAAATAAATACATTCGTATGTTAAAGTCGTTTACAAAAGTTAGGAAAATAATATAATTTAATATATTATTTTTAGGTTCGAAGGATTAACTAAAATAGTCATTTGTGTGGAAAAATAATAAATATATTATTTTTAATCGAGTATATAAACGAGGTTAAATAATATAACAATTATATTATTAATTGGTTTGAAACTTCACACGAGGTATAAAACGATACGAAATAATATAAATTATATATTATTTTATAACACGAATCAAGGGTTGAAAATAATATAAATATATTATTTTATACGAAGTTATGGTTTGAAAATAATATAAATATATTATTTTAAAGGTGGATAATTAATATAAAAATAGGTTATAAAATCAAACCCGAGCCTACGGGCGGTTTTCGGGATTAAAACAACGTTTGATTTTTAATAAATAAATGTAAGTAAAAAGTCCCCAAAAAAAGAATGCAGGAGACCGGACTCGAACCCGGGTCTCCTGCGTCTGAGCCAAGGGTGTTAACCAAGTCCGCCCGCTAGGGTATCGCACAAGCATCCGGATTCAATTGGTTTTAATCCTCAACACCCCTGTGTTCTTCCCCTATGTCGTGAACCGAACCCAAAATCACTCCCGATTCCACCCAAATCGATCACGATTGATCTTGGTTTCATAGGGTTTTTGTTTAACAAGGGATTTCGAACATGTGAGTGAAATTAATTGCGAAAACAACAAACACATAATCGATTATACACAGATTGAGTATTGAAACCCTAGAATATGAACACAAAATCGATTCGACAAAATCCGATGATGTTAACTGATGAAACCATGGGGTTTTTACAGATTGAAAACTTTCGAAGGTAACCATATAGATTAATTTCATTTTGGTTAAGTCTAGAATGCAAACCCCCAATTCGTTTTTATGAAGAACCCTAGTTTACGGTTTATAATCAATTAGATATTATTCGATTCAATTGATATGGGGTTTTCAAAGAGTAGGTAATCGTGAGTCTAACCATGTAATTTAATTGAATTTTAATCGAGTTTAGCATCAAAAGCCCCAAATTGGGTTTCGTATAAACCCTAGATTACGGGTCTTGATTAATTCGATGTTATGAGAACAAATTAGCATAGGGATTTTGTTCCCTAGATGAAAACGAAACTGAGGAAGTGTTTTATTACCAGAATGGGGATCAGATTGATGGTGCTCGGTTAGGTTGAACTCCGACTTCGCGTATTTTGGTCTCCGGCGACACAGGCTCAGTTTTTGATCGAATTGGAAGATGCAACAGGTTCTGTGGGACTCGATTTAGATGCGCATATGGTTGATTTCAGTGTTGACGATCGAATTGATGTGGATTCGTGCTTAAAGATGATGAAGTCGATGGTTATAGTTTAATTAATCATTATTGGGATTAATTCGGATTAAAGATTCGTTAATTGCTGCAGTAGTGGTCGATTATGACGATTAATGTGATTTGCAGTTACGAATTTGAACGAAAATGGGTTGAAGAATGCGAATTTGGGTTAAAGGCTTTCGGTTTGACTTTTTCAAAGTCAACAGGAATCCACATCCTTTGATTTTGACTTTGATAGGTCAATTGATTGGGTTTTGGGACTTGGCAGATTCAGTCCCTGTAGTTTAAACTACAAGACTGACAGAAATGGCCCTTGGGGTTAGATTTAACTGGTTTCAGTTAACGTGGTTAAGTTTTTAAGAGAATATTTAACGGGAATGTTAACGGGGTTAACATGAAAAGTACGGATTGTCACAAATAGCGTATTAAAGACAGATAGCAGTGACTTTATTTAATAAATGATGACCGACAAAGATTTATTATTATTATTTGATAAGAGCATAAAAAGATATCGATGCTAGAAGTTAAGACTCAATTATGATGGATTATTAATTGATTTGATAAAGGAATTAGACAACTAATGTTGTCGGGCTTTAGATAAAAACAAACGGGACTCTATCCAATTTCCGTTAGGATTAAAGAAGTAAATTTTATAAATATGGACATCCTCTCTAGGGATTGGGTTGTTTGGGAAAGAATACCGATGTTAGCGAAACTACTAAGTTCGCTTGAATCAATGTAGGGCGAACTTTATCTAAGTTCGCCAAACCCTAAAGATAGAAACAAAGTGTCAGGTTAGGCAAGTTATCTTAACTTATACGAATGACTTATACAGATTTTGTGTGACACCTAGAGATGCCTACTGACCAGTGATAGTATCTTAGGACCCGCTCCGCAGGTGAGTTCTATGTGCCCCCTATGTGTTACGTGTAAATCATTTTAAATGTTTTTGGGGCTGAAGTGTATACATGATATGAATTAATGTTATGTTATGTGTTATATGACAATACATGCGGAATATACGTATAACAAGTATGTTTATAAATAAAGAAATGAAAGCATGACATAACGTATAAGAAAGAAATCTTGCTTTATATCCATGTGTATATTGCTTGCCAAGTAAGAAAAGTATCACATAATGTATAAGAAATAAATCTTGCTTTATATCCATGTATATATTGCTTGCCAAGTATGAAAAGTATGACATAACGTATAAGAAAGGAATCTTGCGTTATATCCATGTATATATTGCTTGCCAAGTATGAAAAGTATGACATAACGTGTAAGAATGAAATCTTGCTTTATATCCATGTATATATTGCTTGCTAAGTATGAATGAACGTTCTGGAAGGAAACGATGATAACGGCTACTGTCACACCCCCAATTTCAACTAACGGAGTTTTACCGTTTGGGAAGTGACGAACCAGGATTAGTTACTTTGAACGACTCTACATGGGACTCAAAGTGCAAATATTATTTGAATCAGAATATCAGGCGGAAGCGTAAAGAAAGTAAATGCGCAAAGTACACGCGCCCAAAACCAAAGTTCAAAAGTCTAAAAAGTCCAAACGTCCAATCAAAAACAAGTACAATAGAATAATTCAAATAAACATAAATAGTTGTAATCAAAGCAGTTGTAATCAAAGCAGTTGAATCCCAGGCATGCCCTAACGTGTACCTGTGTCTTAGCTTAGCGACCTGAGAATACATGTAAGAAATACGTCAACGCGAGGTTGGTGAGTCCACAGGTTTCAATATAAGTAAATAAGCGTTTACCGGATTTATGTTCATTCAATACGTATCTATAGGTAGCTAACCTATGTTCATGTTCAGCTCAAGCGCTCGCAACCGAAGCTGACTGTTTGTTTATTGTCTCCTGCCAGGTCTATCAACACTGGCGGTGTGAGTAGGCTAACATTTCACCCGTTCGATATCTAATCGGGTTAGCGCGACTAACGCGGGTGGGATTTGTCAAACCCAGTAGTACTACTAAATATTACCTCGCTAAGATCCATATTAACGGTCCGATATTAGTTGAGGTCTTTCTGTGATAGCGTGTTACGCTTAGCATTTAACATTGATATCATACGAATTAAAAATCCAAAATTGTTTAGTCATGTTTTCTCCCCCAAGTTAAAACAGTAAAAAGGGCCCGTGAAAACTCACCTACGCTGCGTTGTAGGTAGTATCACACAATGGACAAGTTGGAACCACGAGTGTAAGTCTCAAACGACTTACGAATGCCCTATAATTATAAACACATAAATTAGGGATAAAAATATGGGATTTATTGGGATACGTGACGACGACACGGAATGTTGCACGTCTTAAAAGGAACGCTCTAAAGATCAACGAGTAGATGAATTTGTCCATTGGAAAAGGGTTTCTTAATAAAATAATTATTAAGGTAAATACATTTCGTGTCGAGCAATTCTGATTGCGAATAATATTAGTAAATAAATATTCAGGCGGTTGTACCTTTTAAATGGTTTAGGAAAATAATATAACTAAATATATTATTTTTAAGTTCGTAAAATTAAAATAATCATTTGTGTGGCTAAAATAATAAATATATTATTTTTATTCGAGTATAAAACCGAGAGTAAATAATATAAATAATTATATTATTTAATAGTTTAGAACGTTTCATACAGTTTATAAACGTCGTAAAAATAATACAAGAATATATATTATTTTTAGTTAGAGTCACGGGTTGAAAATAATATAAATATATTATTTTATTCGGAGTCGTGGTTTTGAAAATAATATAGATATATTATTTTATAAGTGAAAATGCTACTTATAAAATTACACCCGAGCCTTCGGGTGTTTTCCAGGGCTAAAACACTTTTATATATTAATATAATAATATTAAGAATGATTTTTATTAATTAAATATGTTTAGAAAAATGTTTAAAAAGAAATGTGGGAGCCCGGACTCGAACCCGGGTCCCTCCCACACACGCACACTGTCTTAACCAGTCCGCCCACTAGGATCATCGCGACAATATCCTGATTGGAATGGTTAAAACATACAAGTCCAGCGTGTTCTTCTCACCCATCGTAACCGAACCAAAACTAGTTCCAAATCTGTCGATTTCGATGATGGTCGATCAAAACAACGAACAGGTTTTGTTAAACAGGTGCTTGCGATCTTGTGTGAGTAATTAATTTCAAAACAACCGGTCTAAGGTCGCTGAATTTAGGAAAAACGGGTCGTAACCCTAGGTTATGAACACAAAATCGATTCATGAGATTCTGATAATAAAAGTTGTTAGAATCATGGGGCTTTTAACAAAACCAATATTGCGAATCTGATTATGTAGTTTAATTTCATTAAAAATGTGTACTGGTATGAGTTCGATTAATCAGAAAATCATAAAAACCCTAGGTTCGATCCGGTTTCGATTCGATGATAAAGCCTCTGAATTTCATAGGGCTTTCAATGTATGAATCAAGGCGAGTCTATTGCTGCCTTCAATTTCAGTAATCCGTATCGCAATGATAGGGTTCGACTAAACCGAAGTCGTATGAACCCTAGGTATCGGATCACGATGAATACGATAATGGAATCCAAAATTAACATAGGGCTTTTGAAATACAGAGGATTGCGAAGCTAATAATGTATATTAATTGGATTTAAATAAAGTCTAGGGTCTTGATCGATTAAACTGGTTTACGATGAACCCTAGAATTCCAGTTTGAGTCGAATTAGATAACTTAAGCCCTGATAATGCTAGGGCTTTTGATCTATGAATTGAGACGAGACTGAGACTGTAAACAATTACCAGAATGGTTGATGGATTGATAGCTTCCGGCTAGAACGAGTGTCGTCGGCCTGCGGGCTTGATTCCGGTGACCTTGACTGCTTCTTCGGCGTAATTGGTTTAGGCAAAAGCTTTAGGGGAGTGTGAATGAGGTGTGCAGTGGGTTCGATTGCAGAATAATAAGAGAATTTTCTTGAATTCGATGCTCATTGTTGTGGGTTCGACGGTTACAAGTTTAGAGAGTTAATTCGTGATTATGGAATAGTTAAAACACCTAGAAACGACTCATTGATGATCGATATCATCAATACGATGATTAACAGCCGAGAATTCGAGTAGCCACTTCCGTTTCTAGTTTAATTCGAATCAATTGAATGTTAGGTTTGACTTTGGAAAGTCAACAGAACTCAAAACCATTCAATTTTGACTTTAGAGAGTCAACATTTTGGTTTTGAATAGTTACATAACTAGTCCCTGAAGTTTTAGTTCAAATAACGACAGAATTAATCCCTGGGGTTTAATATTGGATTAACTGGGTTAGAAATTAACTGAATACTTAACGGGATTTCTGACGAAACTAACTGAAAGTCCGGATTGTCACATCATCCCCTAGTTGAAAGAATTTTCGTCCCGAAAATTAAATAGTACCTTGAGGTTTTGATGTGGAGTGCTTGAACAGACTAGGATATTTGCGCATCATCTGATCCTCGCGCTCCCACGTGAATTCTGGTCCGCGTTTCGAGTTCCAACGAACTTTGACAATATGGATCTTACTGTGCTTTAACGTTTTAACTTCCCTATCCATAATTTCCACAGGTTCTTCGATGAAACGTAACTATTCATCAACGTGTAGTTCCTCAAGAGGAACTGCGAGTGATTCGTCTGCTAGGCATTTCTTTAAATTTGAGACGTGAAAGACGTTGTGCACACCACTAAGTTTTTCAGGTAGGTCCAGTTGACACGCTACTGGTCCGATTCTCTTCATTATATTGAATGGTCCAACATAACGAGGATTCAGTTTGCCTCGTTTCCCGAAACGAATAACACCTTTCCAAGGTGAGACTTTGAGTAAGACCATGTCACCTATTTGAAACTCTAAAGGTTTACGACGCTTGTCGGCATAGCTCTTTTGACGATCACGAGCTGCCGCCATACGCTTTCTAATTTGAACGATCTTTTCAGAAGTTTCAAATACAAGTTCAGGACCTGTGAGTTGGCTATCTCCAACCTCGGTCCAACAAATGGGAGAACGGCATTTCCGTCCATAAAGTGCTTCAAATGCTAGTGTGATAACTGTTGTTGTAGGAGAACTCCACCAACGATAGGTGAGACTCCCATGTGTTACCAAAATCGATTACACATGCTCGTAGCATGTCCTCCAGAGTTTGGATAATACGTTTTGTTTGGCCATCGGTTGGAGGATGGTATGCAGTGCTCATATCTAGACGCGTGCCTAAAGCTTTATGTAACGACTGCTAGAAACGAGACGTGAATCGTGCATCACGATCCGAAATAATAGAGATTGGCACCCCGTGCCGAGAGACTATTTCTTTCAAGTAAGTACGAGTGAGCTTATCCATTTTTTCGGTTTACTTGATTGCTAAGAAGTGCGCGGACTTTGTTAATCGATCACAATTACCCAAATGGTATCACATCCGGTAGGGGTTCGTGGTAATTTGGTGTTGAAGTCTATGGATATTTGTTCCCATTTCCACATGGGAATTTCTGGTTGTTGCAGAAGACCGGATGGTTTTTGATATTCAACTTTGACCTTCGCGCAAGTCAGACACTTACTAACATAGGTGGCTATATCGGCCTTCATCTTCGGCCACCAATATAGCACCTTTAAATCATGGTACATTTTGTCGGAACCTGGATGTATCGAGTAACGAGATTTATGAGACTCATCCATAACTAGTCCCCTTAGGTTTCCGAATAATGGGATCCATATTCGCTCGGCAAAGTAGCGAATACCGTCATATTTGACTTCAAGTTGTGCTTCCAGACCGCGTGTACTTTCCAGCGGTAGATTTTTGTAAGGCCCCAAACCCGGGAGGCCTCACTTGTTGGATTTACTCATTCACAAACAGTTCTTAAACTTGATTATCAAATAACGCAGCGGAAAATACTTCAATAAAACATAACCATTACATTGTTTAACAACGGAAGCGTAACATAGTCTATTACATAAACATATCATAATCTAATCATAATGGTATGCCAGTCTTCATGATCAACCGGGTAACTTTTCTCGCTTGCCAAGCATCACCGTCCATCATCCATACCTGCCTTAACCTGAATGTGCATACTAAAAAGTCAGCTACGCTGGTGAGTTCTAGTTTTTGTCGATTTAAGAAATGGTTCATCATTCAAAACATTCATTAGGGTTTAACATCATGTATAAGAAAAGAGGGCCTTTCGTTCATCATTGAAAACCTTCAAACATTTTTCCTCATCATAAACACATTGAACGGATCATTTGTTTAAAACATTTAACATTCATTTAAGTCATTCATTACTATCTACAATCTATATCTTTCTTTAAGCGTCTCTGTGTCCCCGAAGGAACCTTGCATGTCGTGGGCAACCGTTACGTATCGCCGTGATTGCGACAACCTTTACCATTCGTAGCGTCATTTAGTATGGTATTGCCCCTAAGGCTTAACTGCACGAAGACCGACAATACCATACATTCCGTCAATTCCCTGTTGTATTGCCCCCAAGGCTAACTGCACGAGGACCGACAATACCCATTCAGTTGCCCCTATGGATCTCATATCCATAGACCGACAACCTCCATCAACGGCTATGGCTCCCGGCCATAACACCGTCGGATCATAATTTAACCTTACAAAGGGTCACGTTAACCCCTGAGTAACCGCCGTTACTCCCTACCAGTTGTACAACATCAAACCATTGGCAGGCCACCAAGACACTGCCCCTGTTACTCTTATGGCAACTATGGCTCGCTATCCATAATCTACCACAAGGCTGGGGATTACATTCCCAGACTTCATTCGTCAATTCCATTCATTCGACAGATTAGATTTGTAATGACTTCTTTAAAACCTACTCCGTGCGTACTTGATAAGTACGCACGATCTGTTTCTTCGCAAAACCCTAACTTTCTCATTCAGGTCTGATCACGTCAAGATCCCGAACCTGTTTACATTCAAAACGTTTGTTTTCCATTAAGGAACTCAAATCTATGTTTATCTTTCAGTTTTATTCGTGAAAACGTTACCTTTTCACCCAAAACCCGAAAAACCAAAAAACGAACAAAAACTCAGATTTAGGCCCGATCGTTACCTGAATCTAGTTTCTGATCCGGAGGTTCTTCTCACGAGCTATGGAGCAACACTTTGCTGAAATCTCGGGTCGATCCGCCAACTCTATCTCTCTACAGTTTCTCTCTCTAGAACTTGCAAATGAGAGAAATGATGGAGGTCTAAGCTATTTATAGGGGAGGCTCCCCTTCCAGCCCGCCGGCCCGACCCGACATGCCTCGTTTGTTTATTTCGTCATTTTAACTGTCGTTTTGTTTTTGGGATGTTACAAGTCTACCCCCCTTACAATATGTTTCGTCCCCGAAACCTATCATAAGTCAAATAGATGAGGGTTTGACTCCCTCATCTCCTTCTCCGTTTCCCAAGTAGCTTCCGATCCCTTTCGATGTTTCCATTGGGCTTTAACCAATTGGATAATCTTATTGCGCAAACGCTTCTCCTTCTTGTCTAAGATGGCCACGGGTTCTTCGATGTAATTAAGGCTGTTGTCGACCTCGATGTCAGTAAGTGGTATGTGAGCTGATTCATCCGCCAAACACTTTCGCAAGTGTGATACATGGAAGGTAGGATGAATCCCACTCAACTCATCAGGCAACTCTAACCGATAAGCGACCTCACCAACCCGTGCCATTATCCTGAATGGTTCGACAAACCTCGGACTTAACTTTCCTCTCTTCCTGAATCGTATGATTCCCTTCCAGGGTGACACTTTCAATATTACTCTGTCCCCAACATCAAACTTAATAGGCCTTCGTCGTTTATCCGCATAGGACTTCTGATGATCTTGTGCGGCCTTCATTCGTGCTTTGATTTGATCAAACCTTTCTGACGTTTCTCTTACTACTTCAAGACTCCCTAATTCCTTTTGCCCAATCTCACCCCAACAAATCGGGGTCCTGCAACTCCTCCCATACAACATTTCGTAAGGCGGCATGCCTATCGTCGTGTGATGACTATTGTTGTAGGAGAATTCAGCTAACGGCAGATGACTGTCCCAACTCCCGCCGAAATCGATAATACAAGCACGAAGCATATCCTCCAATGTCTGAATGGTCCTTTCGGACTGACCATCCGTTTATGGGTGGTACGCCGTGATGATATTAAGCCTCGTGCCCATCGCCTCGTGAAATCTTTTCCAGAACCTCGATGTGAATCGTGTGTCCCGGTCAGATACGATCGTCAAAGGCATCCCATGCCGTGCGAGTACTTCTTTAATAAATACTTCCGCTAACCTTTCTGACGAGAACGTCTCGCGAATAGGTAGGAAGTGAGCACTCTTCGTTAAACGGTCCACAATTACCCAAATGGTGTCATGACCATTAGCTGTGCGAGGTAGCTTGGTTATGAAGTCCATGGTAATGTGTTCCCACTTCCATTCCGGTATATCAAGTGTTTGAATCTTTCCATACGGTTTCTGGTGTTCGGCTTTACTTGCGAGCAAGTCAAGCACTTGCTTACATACTTTGCCACCTCATGTTTCATCCCAGGCCACCAGTATTCCTTTCTCAGATCTTGGTACATTTTATTGGTGCCAGGATGTATAGAGTATCGAGACTTATGAGCCTCATCCAAGATTTTGGTTCTAAGCTCGCCACTCATGGGTATCCATACCTGCCCAAAACGTGTCTTAATACCCAGGGTGTTATATTCCAACTTGTCATGTTGGCCAACCATCCTTTCCTTCTTTATGTTTTCCTTTTTTAGTGCCTCATCTTGAGCCTTTTCAATTTCTATCATCATATCCGATGTTACCACCAACTGGCAAGCTTTCACTCTAATAGGAGTAGGCACATCCTTTCGGCTTAGAGCGCCAGCCACCACGTTTGCCTTTCCAGGATGTTATATTATTTCACAGTCATAGTCTTTCAAGAGTTCCAACCATCGCCTCTACCTCATATTAAGTTCCTTTTGTTCGAAGAAGTACTTCAAACTTTTGTGGTCGGAGTAAATAGTAAACTTCACCCCGTACAGGTAGTGCCTCCAGATTTTCAATGCGAATACGACAACAACAAGTTCCAAATCGTGGGTTGGATAATTAGCTTCGTGAATCTTCAACTATCGTGACGCATACGCGATCACTCTTCCGCGTTGCATCAACACGCATCCCAATCCTTGACCCGAAGCGTCAGAGTATACCACTAAGTTTTCATTGCCCTCGGGAAGGGCCAAGACTAGGGCTTTGGTTAGCTTTTCCTTCAATTCCTTAGACGCCTCGTCCTGGGTCGAACCCCATTCGTACTTTACCTCCTTCCTAGTCAACTTTGTCAATGGTGAAGCTATTTTTGAGAAATCCTGGATGAATCTCCGATAGTAGCCTGCCAATCCCAAGAAACTGCGGATTTCAGTTGGCGTCCTAGGAATATTCCATTCCCTTACCGTTACTATCTTTGCTGGGTCAACCATAATGCCGTTCGGGTTAATGACGTGACCTAGGAATTGGACTTCTCTAAGCCAGAACGCGCATTTGGAGAACTTAGCATACAACTTTTCCTTCTTCAGAGCTTCCAATACTTCCTTCAAGTGAAACGCGTGATCACCCTCATTCTTGGAGTAGATGAGGATATCATCGATGAACACGATTACCGATAGATCCAGCATTGGTCGACAAACCCTATTCATTAAATCCATGAACGCTGCGGGGGCGTTCGTCAATCCGAAAGACATTACGCGGAACTCGAAATGTCCATAACGCGTGCGAAATGCAATTTTCGGTATGTCTTTTTCCCTCACCTTCAACTGATGGTACCCGGATCGAAGGTCGATTTTTGAGAACCAACTTGCGTCCTGTAATTGATTGAACAGGTCATCGATCCTTGGTAAAGGGTACTTGTTCTTCACCGTACGTTTGTTCAACTCGCGATAATCAATACACATTCTCATCGAACCGTCTATCTTCTTCACAAACAACACCGGAGCACCCCACGGTGAGATGCTCGGTTGGATAAATCCTTTCTCAAGTAACTCTTCTAGTTGTGCCATTAATTCTTTCATCTCCACTGGTGCTAGTCGATATGGAGCCTTAGCCATGGGCTAGGCATCTGGTACTAAGTCAATTCGAAATTCGATCTCTCTGTCGGGTGGTATCCCAGGCAAATCCTCTGGAAATACCTCCGGGTACTCGCGTACCATGGGTACATCGTCTAGCTCCTTCACTTCCTTATACTCGTCAATTACGTACACCAGATAAGCCTCGCATCCGTACCTCAAGTAATCTGTTGGCTTAATCATCGAGTTGACGTTTGGCATCGGGGCGTCACGATCTCCAAGAACCTCGACTTTGCTACCGTCTGGAGCCTTGAGTCGGATTATCTTTCGTTTACATATAATTTGTGCTTCATTGGCAGTTAGCCAATCCATACCTAACACGACATCGAACCCACCCAAAACCATAACAAACAACCTGACGGGAACCTATGACCTTCTATTTTTATCATGGAGTTGTCAACTACATCGGTCACTCTCGCAGTTCTTCCCTCAGCGGTTTCTACGCTAAAGGCCCTTTCTAGCTTACTGACAGTGTACTTTACTCGTTTACAAAAAGCCGTAGATATAAAACTCTTACTGGCACCCGAATCAAATAACACAGAAACAAAGGTGTTATCAAGGATAAACGTACCTGACGCCATGTCGGGGTCTGCCCTGGCTTGGTCTTGCGTCAGTGCGTACGCACGAGTCTTTGCTCGGGGCCTCTCTTCTTTCCTTTCCCGGCCTTTCCCTTTCTCGGCTTCACCCATTCTCGGTTTCGGGCATTCCCTACTCAGATGACCGGCATCCCCATAGTTATAGCACTTGAAGTGTTGTGGGCATTCACGGGAGTAGTGCCCGGTCTTGCCACACTTAAAGCAAAAGTTAGATCCCAGTCTACATTCACCTGTATGCTCCCTTCCACACTTCTTACAAACAGTCAGCTCATTCACCCGAGCCATCTTATCACGAGTCCCAAACATCTTTCCACCAGTTCGCTTGTTTGAGAAGTTCGGTCTCTTCTTCGTTTCCTCAATGGTGACGACATTCAGCGCCAGATCATCGAATACCACGCTGCTCAGTTCTACTACCGAATCATAGGTCGTAGGGGCGTTTGCCTTAACATAGGTGCGGATCTGGTCCGGCAGCCCTTGAATGTAACAGGAAATCTTTCTTTCCTCAGTCATGATAAGGTGTGGTACCAGACGTGCCAGTTCATTGAATCGAGTTGTGTACTGCCGGTGCGTCATGCTCCCGGCCTTCAGACCCAGAAATTCCCTCTCTACCTTCTCAATCTCGTTCCTTGGGCAGAAATTCTTGATCACCAAAGTTTTCAAGTCAGCCCACATCATCGCATCCACAACCTCGCTCCCTTTTGCTTGACGTACCCCTTCCCACCAATGGGATGCTTCTTCTCTCAAGGAGTTAGCAGCAAATTTCACAACCTGATTCGTTCGGCACTCGCTCAGGCGAATGGTAGCTTCCATATGGATTACCAAATCAAAAGTAGCCACCGCGTCCTTCTTCCCAGTCAGGAGTGGTGGGTCACATGCCTTAAAGGACTTATAGTCACAACCACGGTTAAGCGGTGCGTTGATTGCCTCAGTGTTCGGGGTGTCAACCGCCGTGTTAGACCCACCTTCCCCATTAACCTTCTTCAATGCTTCAGCTAACAGACCTGGCAGAGAAGTCTTCATCAGCTCGGTGAACTCTCGAGCTATAGCTGCTCTCACTTCTGGTTCAAAAGTGAAAGGTTGTTCTTCAACCAGTGTCTGCTCAGTTCCATGCACACTAACCACTGGTTCAGTGTGAACACTTCCTTCTTCACTATACTCTTGGTGCGCATGGGTCCTGCCACGCCCACCATTTCGACCGCCGGTACGACCACCGATACGGCCCCCACCACGTCTTCCGTTTCCGTTCCTTGCCGTTTCGTTCTATAAGACAAGGAATCCAATGTCATCACGCTAGTTAACAAATAAAATTCAATAAGTACTGTAAGATGTTAATATACACTGGCCATCTGCAATTAACCATTACACTACCTTTCGATTTCTATTTGACCACCTTTGTGATTCCATCAGAACACAAGTCCTTACCTAACCCTTTCTAAGGCATACTACACATGTAAATATATGCTACCTTCATACCTGATGTTGTTGCTCGAGTGACCCGTACTAGCATCCTCTTTCAGTCCCATTCACAGTTTAAGTTCAGACACTAGGAGTGTCCGAATCTCTCAAACTATTGCTCTGATACCAACTTGTAAGGCCCTAAACCCAGGAGGCCTCACTTGTTGGATTTACTCATTCACAAACAGTTCTTAAACTTGATTATCAAATAACGCAGCGGAAAATACTTCAATAAAACATAACCATTACATTGTTTAACAATGGAAGCGTAACATAGTCTATTACATAAACATATCATAATCTAATCATAACGGGATGCCAGTCTTGATGATCAATCGGGTAACTCTTCTTGCTTGCCAAGCATCACTGTCCATCATCCATACCTGCCTTAACCTGAATGTGCATACTAAAAAGTCAGCTACGCTGGTGAGTTCTAGTTTTCGTCGATTTAAGAAATGGTTCATCATTCAAAACATTCATTAGGGTTTAACCACGTATAAGAAAACAGGGCCTTTCGTTCATCATTGAAAACCTTCAAACATTTTTCCTCATCATAAACACATTGAACGGATCATTTGTTTAAAACATTTAACATTCATTTAAGTCATACATTACTATCTACAATCTGTATCTTTCTTTAAGCGTCTCTGTGTCCCCGAAGGAACCTTGCATGTCGTGGGCAACCGTTATGTATCGCCGTCATTGCCACAACCTTTACCATTCGTACCGTCATTTAGTATGGTATTGCCCCTAAGGCATAACTGCACGAAGACCGACAATACCATACATTCCGTCAATTTCCTTTTGTATTGCCCCCAAGGCTAACTGCACGAACACTGACAATACCCATTCAGTTGCCCCTATGGCTCTCATGTCCATAGACCGACAACTTCCATCGACGGCTATGGCTCACGGCCATAACACCGTCGGATCATAATTTAACCTTACATAGGGTCACGTTAACCCCTGAGTAACCGTCGTTACTCCCTACCAGTGATACAACATCAAACCATTGGCAGGCCACCAAGACACTGCCCCTTTTACTCTTATGGCAACTATGGCTCGCTGTCCATAATCTACCACAAAGCTGGGGATTACATTCCCAGACTTCATTCGTCAATTCCATTTATTCTACAGATTAGATTTGTAATGACTTCTTTAAAACCTTTGCCCTTTTTCTTGTTGAAGCATTTTCCTGTAACCACACTCTGGATAGAGTCTTAGTTTGTATTTTCATGTCTGTAATTGTCTTTGTATGTAAGAGTCTTTATGTATTAGTTTATCGAGTTGTATTTACTTTTACATATTGAATGTTGCATTTCTTACTAAGTGTTTTGCGCACTTACATGTGCAAGTACGCAAGAATACCTTTGCGTACTTGTTAAGTACGCAAGAGCATTTTTCCCTGCGCACTTGCTAAGTGCGCAAGCATCAGGTCAGGTATAAGTAGGATAGGTTGAAAGAAGTTAAGTACGCAGGCATAAACGCAAATACGCAAGTTGTAATCTCAGTACTTCTCTCTGTAACCTTCAAGTGTTTATAATAGAAAATAACGTTTAAAGTGATTCTCTTGTTGGTTTACTTTGTTTAGTTTGACTCTCCACCTAGTCATGGGCATTCCGCACCCGGTTCGACTAGTAGACTCACTTGCATGTGACGATCTGCCACACCCGAGGGACGTACAAGTGGTATCAGAGCATTTGCTCCTGATTTCGAGTGTTGTGAGTGAGTTTGGAGAGTTTTTACTAGCAAAAAGAGGTATTTTTGTTGATTTTTATGATAAAATAGGGGTAGCTCTTGAGCACTATTTTAGAGGAAAAAATCACTCAAAAACTGATATTTGTTGTGTATTTGAGTGTTTTGAGCATCAAAGGTTGGTTAGAAACAAGTTCTGACCCTTTGGCTCATTTGCATTGATCATCAGACGAATTTTTACCATCTCCGGCGAGTTTAAGGTGACCGGAAAAGTTTGGTGAAAGTTGCTGAAAAGGTGTCCTGCGTACTTACCATTTCTGGCAAAAAGTACAGTTTTGTGCGTACTTACTAAATACGCAAGACTTATCTCCTGCGTACTTATAAGTGCGTAAGACTGAACTTGTGCGAACTTAAGTTATATCTTGCGTACTTACATCTACTCCTGCGTACTTACAAGTACGCAAGAGCAAATATAAATAGGCAAGACCATTTCTCAAGTGCGCAAGGCCAAAGTCAAGTGCGCAACTGTGTCTGATTTTTCTAAAAGTTGACTAAGTGTTCACTATGTCGAATCTTCAGAATTTGGGAAACATGTTAAACTATGATAATGAGATCGATACACCACAGAAACCGCCAAAGTTGCTAAACGTAAACGATTACTCTAATTGGAAAGCACGTTTCGAGCACTACATTTCTTATACCGACTCATCGCTATGGATACCAATCATTGAGGGATATAAGAATCCCACACACATCTATCTTGATGATAAATTGCCCAAGCCTATTTCTAAACTCGATGAGGAAGAAAAGAAAGCATATGATCGAGAGAAGAAGGCACTTGGTTCGATCACTATGGCATTAACTCGGGAATTGTTCCACAGTTTTCGAGGGTATGACAATTCTAAGGATCTCTGGATAGCTTTACAAAAGAGATTCGAACGAAATAGTGACATCCAGAAGAGTAAGTGGGATCTTCTCAGGAAGCAGTATGAGTGCTTCAGATTTTTTGAGAACGAATCTTTAGATGACCTCATCTCTAGGTTCTATCATTTACAGACTGAGTTGAAGGCTTTTGAACTAAAGTATCCGGATGAAGAGATGGTGGAAAAGTTTTTGGATGCTTTACCACCCAAATTTGAGATGTACACAACCCTGATGAGGGAAAATCCTAAATTCTATGAGCTGACAGTTGAAGAGGCAATAGGAAAGGTTCAAGCTCATGACATGAACCTAAGTAGAAAGGAGAGCTCTAGAAGACCCCAGATACAAGACCCTTCTATGTATCATGGGAAGTCTTCTACATCCAAGTCATCTGGCTCTGGAATTGCCCTCTTCACTGGAAATCCTACTGAAGAAGACCACTCAACTGGGTGTGGTGGTCATGCTTGCTATGCTTCAGGATCAGGGTTGGGATCGCATCATCAAAATACCTCAAGAAATCCTCCTGCTACGCCTTCAGCTAACAACTCAGCTATAGCCAGAATAGCTGAAGATCATGTAGCACTATTCTCATCTCGTATGCTTGCATATGAAAATTTCATAGGTGGCAAGCTTACTGATCCAGAGACGATCGAAGAAGATTTTAATCAAGTGGATCCTGATGACATGGAGGACATGGATATTCAATGGAATATGGCCATGTTATTGAGGAGAGCCAAGCGTTTCCTGAACAGAACAGGAAGAAAGTTTATTGGCGGGCATCCTAATGGCAAGGTCGGGTTTGACAAATCTAAGGCCAAATGCTACAAGTGTCTGAACTATGGACACTTTGCTCGTGAGTGTCAGAAAGACAGAGCACCTGCCTCTGGTTTCACCCGACCCAGCCAAGGAAACAGCCATGGCCAAAACAATCCAAACCACCACAATCAAATCCAAGGTGGAACGTCCAATGCACTGGTAGCCCAACGGGACGACAGCTTTGTTGGGGCGTTCATCTTGAGGATGCCATCATCGCACAAACCCATGTTGGTCTCATGGCTGAGATCATGGAAATGATGGAAGCAGAGAGAAGGGAAGCTTCTATGGCTGACCTAAAAGAGTCTACTACTGCTGCTACAGAGGAAGAGGAGGAAGCGGAAGGAAAGGAAGCTTCTGTAGCTGAGAAAGAGGAATCGACTACTGATGTTGCTCTCATGGCCATTGGAGAAGCAACAAGTTCATCTCATGAGGTAGACTCTAATCCCTTTTCTGTTGTTTCATGTTCTAAGTGTCTAGGGCTAAAACTTGAAAATTCTAAGCTCCAAGACAAAATCGAACCCCTAAGTATGGCAGCTCTAAACTATAAAGAAAACGAAAAACGTTTTAAAGAGTCTATTGAAACGTTGAAAAAGTAAAAACGTGAGTATTCTTTAAAAATGAGCGATCAACAGCTTCACTTGGATATTGCTTATAAGGGGTTGGAAAAACGGAACAATGAAATCAACAAACTGCAAAATGAGATCTTGCAGTTAAAATGCTCTAATGAGAAGTTGAAAAACTCTCGCTTTGTGGTGGAACACTACGAATCTGTAGTGAGACAATTGAATGGGTTAGGTTTGGGTACTAATGCCATTCCTCCACCAGTGAGCGGGAAGTTTGTCAATAGCTTAATAGACATTGATCTCACTTGTCTAAATGAGTCCTCTGATAAGGATGATTCCCCTAAAAAGGATGAATCCTCAAGTAAGGCTAACTCCACATCTAGTGAGGAGTTTGTTACTGCTTCTGAAGACGGGTCGGTTAACTCTTGCCCTGAAGGAGTAGTATTTGAGGAGCTGTTGACTGAACAAAAGGTAAAGAAAAACGTTATCACTAATGGTGATAACTGCATTTTAACTGAACCCGAAACCATTGAAACAAATGATAAACTAAAGGTAATGCTTTACGGGGGGTATAAAAGTCTTAACCAAGTAAAGAAAGAGGCTTTTTCAGCTCACTATGGGCTTGGGTATAAAGAAAATTTGGAAAAATATCATACTCCAAAAAAACAAACTGGTAAGGTTTAGACTAATGTTCATAAACCAACTCCTCCTTCTCATAATGCTGAGTTATCTAAGGCCAGATCTAATGAGCCTTACAAGAGAACTTATGTAGACAAGAGAAACTATTTTCACTGTGGCTTGGTTGGTCACATTTTTGTGAACTGTCCTTCTAAGAACCAAGGGAAACGGCCTGTTGTTTCACAACCAGCTGTTATCCCAGGTCGCCACCAGTGAAACCATCTCCCAAACATCCAAACCAAAATGTGGTGAAACCACCAGTCAACCCGATGGTAAAGCCTAAGATCATATCTGAAGCTAAACCATCTGTTCCAAGAAAGGTAAAGCAACCTGCTATACCTCGTGTATCTACCTCTGGTAGTACACGTACTGGTGAGAAACCTGTGGCAAGACTCTCTAAGCCATAGAGGAGGAGAAGGAACAAGAGGTTGAGAAAGCTTGAACAGCTGACTTCAGTTCAATCAGGTGAAGCTTCCACAAGTTCACCTGCTGTAGTTGAACCAAAGTCTCCTATTCCAGATAAGAAACAGAAGAGATCCTGGACTGCCAAATCCAAAACTTCTCAATCTCCTAGTTCTATTTCTTCTAAAGATTCATCAATTTTTAACAGTCATCATGACTGTGAGTTAAAGGAAGTAGTTTATTTTGAAAAGGATGGACGACCCAAGACCACAATGGCTTGGGTCTCCAAAACTAACTAATTCTTTTGTGACTCGTGTAGGGACGTCCGAAGGGTACTATCTCTAACCGCTGGTATGTAGATAGTGGATGTTCCAGGCACATGACAGGAAACATGGCCCTGCTTCAAGACGTTAAACCATTCAGAGGCGGCTATGTGGCCTTTGCCGGAGAAAAAGGCGGCAGCATCACGTGTCAAGGCATGGTTTCGAACGGTTGTGTCAGCTTTGAAAATGTCAACTTCTACGAGCAGCTGAAGCATAACCTGTTGAGTGTCTCCCAAATGTGTGATAAGGAGTACTCAGTGATGTTTGACAAGTCAAAATGCCTGATTCTCAAACCCGGTTTTGAAGTTCCGGAAGATTGGATCCTGATGAGAGCGCCAAGAACAAACGACACCTATCAGATCGATATGAGCGTGGCAACAACCACCTCATCAGTTGCTACTTGTTTGCTTACCAAAGCGACAGAGCTCGACTCCATCTTGTGGCATAGGAAACTCGGACATATTTCGTATCGTAAAATGAATCATCTTGTCCGAAACGGTTTGGTAACCAGGGTTCCTAAGCTGAGATTTACCATTGCAGATGACTGTATGCCTTGTAAAAAGGGCAAACAGTAACGGAAGTCTCACAAGCCCAAGCTCCAAAACTCTATTGATACCCCTTTGGAGCTATTGCACATGGATCTGTTTGGCCCCATAAGTATCAGGAGTATTGGAGGTAAGTCGTTCTGTCTAGTAGTAACTGATGATTTCTCACGTTTTTCTTGGGTGCATTTTTAGGTACTAAAGACGAGACTGTTGATATTCTTCAATATTTGATCCTGAGCTTGGAATCTCTTTGCAAGCTGAAAGTTAGAAGGATAAGGAGCGACAACGGAACTGAGTTCAAGAATAATTTGATGGAGCTTTTCTGTCTCAAGAAAGGGATCCGTCACGAATTCAGCACGCCGTACACGCCTCAGCAGAATGGAGTTGCTGAACGGAAGAACAGAACACTGATTGAGACTGCAAGGACTATGCTGTCGGATGCAAAGCTTCCTGTCACTTTCTGGGCAGAAGCCGTTAATACAGCCTGTCACGTCTTAAACAGAGTTCTGGTTGTGAAGAGGCACAACAAGACTTGTTATGAGTTGATCAACAATCGACTTCCCAATCTTGATTACATAGTTCCTTTCGGTAGTCCTTGTTCCTTGTTGCTACAGTACAAAGACCGCCAGTCTAAGTTTCATGCAAAAGCAGTGGAAGGCATCTTCTTAGGATACGTTGCCAACTCGCCTTGCAAGAGAGTGTACAATATAGGAACTCGTACTGTCGAGGAATGGTTTCAAGTGGATTGCAGTAAACACAGCATTCCACCCGAACCAACAGGTCCAGCTTGGGGTTTTGATTATGATGCGCTATTCAAGTCATTCAATCTTCCTGATCTATCTGCAGTTGACGCCGCAAATGTTTATGAATTATTGGGTGGCAACAGTGACTCCATCTTCTCTACTCGTGCTACTGTATCGATTGTAACTCCTGATTCCAATGCTGCATCTGCATTTGGAACTCATGACAGTGATAACAGTGAAGATGTTCTTGTTGTTGGAGATGACGCTCAAGCCAATCCTAACACAACTGTAGGACATGACGCTCCAGCTGATCCAATTAACATTGAATCTTCTTCCTCTGGAACACAAGAAATGGGGGAGTTAAGCACGAATCTTGATCCAGAAATTCAGGAACCAATTGTACCGGAGACGAGAATGCATAGGAATCATCCAATTGACAACATTATTGGTGATCCTTATGCCGACGTTCAGACTCGTCATCGAACCATCACTGAGAAAACCAGTCTTTACACAGAGATACTGGACAATGTGAAGGAGGCTCTTACTAACAACTGCTGGATTGAGGCGATGCAAGATGAATTGTCTCAATTCCAAAAGTTGCACATGTGGGATTTGGTTGACTTGCCAAAAGGCTTTCAGCAAATTGGAACCAGATGGGTGTTCAAGTGCAAGACGGATGATCGTCATGTTGTTGTGAAGAACAAAGCAAGATTAGTTGTTCAGGGTTTTTATCAGCAAAAGGGCTTGGATTACACGGAAGTATATGCCCCAGTTGCTAGAATTGAAGCCATTCGACTGTTCTTGGCTTATGCCACATATGTCGGCTTCAAGGTCTATCAACTTGATGTGAAGAGTGCTTTCCTTTATGGTAAAGTTCATGAAGAAGTCTATGTCACTCAACCTACCGGTTTTGAAGATCCGCATAATATCAATAAAGTGTATAAGCTCGACAAAGCACTTTATGGTCTTCATCAAGCACCGCGGGCATGGTATGAGACATTATCTAAGCATTTACTGTCTAATGGTTTCGACCGTGGACCGATTGACTCGACTCTCTTCATTAGGAAAGCAGGAGGTGACATTCTTCGTGTACAAGTATACGTCGACGACATTATCTTTGGATCTACCAATGAAGGGATGTGTAGGGAATTCGAGCAGGTGATGAAGTCCAAATTTGAAATGAGTAATATGGGTGAATTGTCGTTCTTCCTGGGTCTGCAAGTCAGTCAAAGAGAGGATGGCATTTATCTACATCAAACTAAGTATGTGCAGGACATCTTATCAAAATACAAGATGAATGATAGCAGTACTTATGGAACACCTATCTCAGTCAATCATGGTCTGCATCCTGACAAAGATGGAAAGGATGTAGACAGCAGATTGTACCGTGGGATGATCGGATCACTAATGTATCTCATAGCTTCAAGACCCGATATAATTTTTGCTGTGTGCCTGTGCTCAAGGTTTCAGTCTCAACCGAAGGAGTCACATATGATAGCCGTGAAGAGAATTTTCAGATACCTGAAAGGGAAACCCCGATTAGGTCTTTGGTACTCTAAGAAGCAATCATTCGACTTCAAAGCCTACACTGATTCAGATTATGGCGGTTGTAACCTTGACAGAAACTTCTGGTGGATGTCAATTCTTAGGAGACAGACTGGTCTCCTGGAAGTGTAAGAAGCAGTCAACGGTTTCTGTCTCAACTTGTGAAGCAGAATACATTGCTGCAGCGAGCGGTTGTTCTCAGATACTGTGGATTCAGCAGTAGTTGAGAGACTACAGCTTAAACTTCACTAGAACTCCTCTATTCATTGACAACAATGCCACATTGTCCATCATAAATAACCCGGTGAAACATTCCAAAACTAAACATATAGAGATTTGCCATCACTTCATCCGTGATTGTGCTGAAAAGCATTTAATTGAACTTGTAAAAGTTCACACGGATGACAATCTTGCTGACCTTTTCACAAAGGCATTTGATCGATCCCGTTTTGAGCATCTTGTCAACTTGATACGAATGTTCAATCCTGAGTGAAAAATTAATTTTTCTTAATTCAATTCAATTCATGGAAGTTAAACTTTATTTCTGTTAAATTTTCTGTATAGTTCTTTTAAGTTTCAAAATATTTTACAAAAACAAAAATAAAAATAGAAAATGGAGAAAATTTCAAAGTTAAATTGAGAAAAGATGAAATGATAGTACATCAGAAATGATCTAAATGTCACAGACTGCTCATATGGGAAATGATTGCGTCATGCTTACTTAACTGTTTAGGTTATTATGTTTTAATCTGCTTATTTACGAGTAATTTAAATTGTCAGTAGGCTGTATGCGTCTTTGAATCACTAGTAGTGTGGAAACTAAATCTAAATTACAACTGTGATTTGAACCCATGTTGGCAAGTGTGTGTGTGTAAAAGAATAGAAAAGATCATTATCAGATATAGGATGTTAGATTTTAGCATTGATTTTCTTTTGAGGTCAGTTTCGGGTTATGTCGTTAGCACAATTAATGCGGTTCATCTCACTGCCCATACTCACAAGTATGCAATGAGAGATTGAATCAAGACATGTCTCTACATTAACCGTTGAGCATGTATTCACCCTTGAATCATTCCTGATTCATTGAAATCAAATCCAGATAAAAGTTGGATCACCTTACCTTATTCAATCACCATATATATTATTATCCTGAATCATCATTCCGATGTTCAATGAAGAAAATCAAATGAAACCAAGACAACTGAATCACTCGATTCTGAATCGTATGATTCCTGATAATCCTTATGGATTCTGCTTGATTTTTCCTGTGCTAATAGATGTAGCTTCATTTTGAAAATTTAGAAAATCATTGGGAAAATCTTAGATGCCTTGAGATAGTGCAAGTTAGAATAGCATATCAGTGGGGTACACGTTGTATATCTTAAAAAAATACCTTAATACACAAGGATGTGATACAAAGATGCTTATAGTTTCAAATCTTATAATATTGTCAACTTGAATTACTTGTTTATGTGCTTATTACGTACGAATAAATAGTAATCCATGACATGATCCCATATTCTTTGACATTTATTTTGTATCGTTTTTGCTAAAAGATAGCCTGATATGACCCTCTGCTCGTGTCTTTGATCAAAAATAGTTTGTGTGAATACTTGTGTATATTTCTATGAGAAAAGATCAAAAATATTTTTAGTTTATGCATAGTTCAACTTTATTCAGAAAAGCCAAAAATATTTCTGTTTAACCTTCCTGAATTGTATTTGAAACCTCGTGATTGAATATTTTTATCTTGTTCGTTATTTGACTTGAAATCTTCATAATTTGAGTTGAAAGTGTGCGCACATAAGGGTCTCTGCATACTTGATAAGTGCGCATGAGGTAAACCATGCGTACTTAACAAGTATGCAAGACTTAAGTCATGCGTACTTAACAAGTATGCAAGACTTAAGTCATGCGTACTTAGTAAGTACACAGGAGTTAAGTCCTGCGCACTTAGTAAGTACGCACGACCAATATGTGTTGGGTATAAATACAGGACTTAGAAATTTTTTTAGAGTTTATCACTTTCAAACCTTTTCTCCTGTGATATTCCCTCCGACCATTTTCCTCAAAAAGTTTCGAGTGTTCCAACTGGATTTTTCGTCCCGCTCATTGTTTAATCATCATCAAACATTTACTTGGTGAGAATCTCGGTCCGTATCATCCATTAAATCCGATGTTTTCGACTGATTCATTGATGGTTTTGAGTGTGAAATTATTGACCTATTTTGGTGTTCTAAATGCAAATTAAGACCTAAAACTTGTTAATAATCACTAATCGAAACCTATTGACTCCTAATTTGTCCTTAACATGGTTTTATTTTGGCCTTGACCCTCGATTGCCTGTTGGTTCAACTGGGTCGTCATCGAGGTCAAAAATTTGACAGGTTTAGCGGTTAGTTGCAGTGGATAGTGGTCCCATAGGTCTTAATCAAGTATTTCGACCTTGTGGTGACCATAATCCACAGCAATGCCTCTCTTCTGATTGAAAGTTGAGATTTCTGGAATTTTGGCTAAGTGCAAGTCTTGCGCACTTAACAAGTACGCAAGAAGTAATTCCTGCGTACTTGTTAAGTACGCAAGAACAAACTCCTGCGTACTTGCTAAGTAAGCAGGACCAACACTTTAGCAAAAATTCCTAAGTTTGAAATTCACTTCATTGAGTAACTGCTATATTGAGTCATGTTTATCCATTTCCAATGATACGTGTTGTTCTGATTATGTTTTCTGTGTGTTTTTGCAGATCATGGCTCGGGCGTTTTCTAACGAATTCAACCTGTTAGCTAACACTGAACCAGAATGGAAGGGTGCAACGTTGCAGTACAGAGACATAATTATTTCTTGAACCGTTCGAGAATCAGCTACGCCATTTCTGCTGACCCGATCGTGTCAAGACCCTATCTCGAACAATTCTGGGAGACGGCGGAGCACGACTGCACGGTATCCCCCAATGTCATTAGGGCTACCATTGCAGGTCAGGCTATCGCATTTTCTGAAGATACCATAAAGGGGGTCCTGCAGTTCAGAGACCTTGCTACCGACCCGATAGCCTATCCAGACTACTTTGTGGATGGGTGTTGGAGGCAAAGAATGGGATACGTCGGAGCAAAGGGACTATGCTTCTTATAAAAAGATGTGGGCATTAGACCAATGGCGGTATTTCGCCCACGTCATGATCGTGTGCATCTCGTTAAGGAAAGCTGGGAAAGATGCCATGGGTCATGACCTTGCAGCAGCCATGGTCGGCCTTTCTCTCAACAAGGGCTACAACTTCTCCCGCTACATCTTTAAGGCTATCAATGACCAGGTCAACACAGCGGAGAGGTTTCGGTTCTTGTTATACCCTCGGTTTGTGTAACTTTTGATAAATGACGCGTTGCCAAACCTTCGTGCTATAGGGGAGAGGCTGCAAGTCAAGCGGGTGGATGAAAGAGTATTTGCTCAATTTCTGAAGCCAGGCAGTGTAAAACCTACCCCTGTGCACACAGAACTCTTTGGCCACCTTCTAAATGAAGCATATGTGGCACCTGAAGACTAGAGATGGTACAGCCACGACTCAGAACCTGAACTAAGTGAACATTCCGATGAATAGCAGGAACAACACGATGAGGAAAATGATAGTGATGATGGATCGTCTGAGGATGGAGATGACGAAGGCGATAATGGTGGTGCTGAGGAATCCGATTCAGAAGCAACAGAATCAGATTCTTCTGATTTCGATGACGCACCATCACAGGCACACCCCAGGAGATCGGCACAGGTAACCCTACCTGAGTCGTCCTCCAAAAGGAATCGACAAAGCTCGAGCAGCGATTATAAGCCAACATCTGACTCTGACGCTGCTCCACAAAGACAAAGACAAGAGCGTGTTCATAATAACGGGGGAGATAGGCAAGAGGTTGCTATCCCCAGGGAAGTAGAGGTCCCGACTGTGCAGCAAGTACAAGTTTTAGCTGCCAGTCCGGATTCAGCCTCTACCCCACCTTCACAGCGGTTATACCGTAGGAGGAGAAGACCACAAGTTCAAGCTGACGTGGTTGTCACGGCAGTCACAGAGGAGGTTCCTGTGATGGTGACCCTCCCTACAACATTCGTCCAGGTGGCGGTGACTACTCCAATTGTTACGGAGTCTATCACCATCACCCCTACCATAACACCCACTCCCATCATCTCATCCCAAATCCCAACACCCACCATTGATCCTCCAAGTCAACCCTACACTTATGAAGATTTCTCACAAGGGTTTGACTTTGGTACCATCTTCTCCTCCCCTATCCATAATGCCGAAGCATCATCGTCTAGGCATCCTGATCCGAATGAGGCAAGGATCGATGTGCTAGAAACCCAAGTTGCTGGACTGCTGAAGACTATTCAGAAGTCAAAGGAGGAATCTGATGCTCAACAAGCACAGATTAATTCACTGGCCGATGAAGTTAGGATTCTACATAGCCAGAGAACGGGGACTAATGAGCGACTAAAGAACATAATGGCACAGAATGAACTATTAATGAAGACAAATAAAATGATTCTAGGCCACAGAACGTCACTTGAGCTAAGGCTGGATTTACAAAGAAAAGAGCACGAAGCGATGGTCAAATTAGTTGCAGAACTGACCAAGAAGCTTGATGCTCAGGGGGAGAAAGAGAAGGAGAAGGAGAAGGAGAAAGAGAAAGAAAAGAAATCCACTGGTGCTGAGCCTTGTCATCCAGTCGAGTTGACTAAGGATGATGATAAAGACAAGGATCCTGAAGCCGGTCATAGTGGAGGTGAGCACCAAGCTTTGGTAATTGTGCCCATCTTTGCTATTCCAATGGCTGAGGGGGAGTCTACTCAGCAAGAGGGTGGTGATACCTCTGGTGGTGGTGGTGATAAAGGGAAGTCAGCAGCCGAGGTGCCCAAGGACTTATCTGATGATGAGATCCTTTATCTTAAGCCTGACTATTCCAAGGAAGTACAAATCGATGATCTCTTTAATCTGGAAGAAGGAGAGATCGACTCTGGTGATGACTGGAATGATGATGATGAAGACGTGGTGATAGAGATTCCCAAGGGTGATGGGGAAGGAGAGTACGAGCTAGAAGATGGACAGATCTTTGAAGTTCCATCCTTCGATGCTCCGCTCGACACAGGTTCAGTCGAGCAGGCTAGTAATGTAGAAGCCTCGACTGAAGCCTCCCCAGTTGACCCTGAACCTGTGGACCCAGAGGCACCAAAAGAGACATATATGCCTTCTACTAGTTCAAAGGGTCCAGCTCCGGTGTGGCAAAAGACGTCTATCATAGACAAGCACGAAGCAACAGGGATGATCTTGGCTGTAAGGTTCGAGGAGGACAAGCAGTTGTTCGCCATCAAAAGATCTGGCGGGGTTCAATATTTGAAACCCACTAGTGAAGCGTTCAGCTCCTTGCCCAAATACGACCTGGTGAACCTAGCAATCCGAGAGCTGCTGGGTCATTCCAATCACACAGTGGCGATGGGTTTGTGGGTGGTTCTGCAGCATGAAGCAAGATCTGGGAACTTTGAAATGTTCAAGCCTCAGGTTCCCAAGAGAGTCAAGGATAAGCACGCTGTGCATCCTGTGACTAAGAAACACTTAAAGAAATTGGTATACAAGCCAGTACGATGTGAAACTAAGATTCCCCTGAGCAAATTATCTTAGGATATTCTTGGTGACATGTGGTACTGGTACGTAGATCCAAAAACGGGCGAGGCTGTGATCATGGGAAAGGGACATTCCGAAAGTGGGATCATAGTACCAAAAGAACTGATCAGAATATTTGATGAAGTTTCCTTCATCAACTTTTCTGTGAAAGATCTGGAGGTACTAGCTGATAGGTATTGTGTCCACACGGACGAATGGACAAAGCTCCTTGCTTCTAAATATGACAAGGTGATTAAGTTCTGCCTTGATTACAAGAAGAAGATGGAAGCTAAGGATGGACAGCTGTGAAGACTGAAGATTGAAGACGGAAGACGATGAAGATCCCGAGCTGTTGTCAAGGGGGAGTTTGTTGAAGCACTTTCCTGTGACAACACTCTGGATAGAGTATTAGTTTGTATTTTCATGTCTGTAATTGTCTTTGTATGTAAGAGTCTTTATGTATTAGTTTATCGAGTTGTATTTACTTTTACATATTGAATGTTGCATTTCTTACTAAGTGTTTTGCACACTTACATATACGCAGGAGAAAGCTCCTGCGTACTTAGCAAGTACGCAAGAATACCTTTGCGTACTTGTTAAGCACGCAAGAGCATTTTGCCCTGCGCACTTGCTAAGTGCGCAGGCATCAGGTCAGGTATAAGTAGGATAGGTTGACAGAAGTTAAGTACGCAGGCATAAACGCAAATACGCAAGTTGTAATCTCAGTACTTCTCTCTGTAACCTTCAAGTGTTTATAAAAGAAAAGAACGTTTAAAGTTATTCTCTTGTTGGTTTACTTTGTTTAGTTTGACTCTCCACCTAGTCACGGGCATTCCACACCCGGTTCGACTAGTAGACTCACTTGCATGTGACGATCCGCCACACCCGAGGGACCTACATTTCTTTTCTTTTCATAAAACCTTTCATTCATTTTGGAAACCCTTTACCTTTAGTTTAAACCATTTCTTTATAAACATTTAGTTCGTAAACATTCCATTCATAAAACTTTCTTTCCATAAACCGTTCATCCCAAATCATTTCATTTCGTAAACATAGTTTCATAAGCATCATTTTATAAACATAGTTTCATAAACATCGTTTCGTAAAAACATCATTTCATATGTATGCACACCAGCCCGAAAACATTATATAAAACATTTAAAAGAGGGCTTCTGGAACTCACCTGATAAGCTAATCTGGGTTGCCCTAAACAAAGGTCCCACTACATTACTTCCGATCTTAATTGATTAGTTAAATACACATCAGACCAAAACCCGACTCTAATGGTTTAACCTTCTAAACATACCGACTTTACCTAATCAGCCTGATGCCTGCGCACTTAGCAAGTGCGCAGACCCTGCATCCTGCGTACTTGATAAGTACACAGGATCCTCTTCTTGCGTAGTTGATAAGTACGCAGTGCTCTCTTCATGCGTACTTGATAAGTACGCAGGACCTGCTCTGTGCGTACTTGATAAGTACGCACGATCTGTTTCTTCGCAAAACCCTAACTTTCGTATTCAGGGCTGATCACGTCAACATCCCGAACCTGTTTACATTCAAAACATTTGTTTTCCATTAAGGAACTCAAATCTATGTTTATCTTTCAGTTTTATCCGTGAAAATGTTACCTTTTCACCCAAAACCTGAAAAACCCAAAAACGAACAAAAACTCAGATTTAGGCCCGATCGTTACCTGAATCTAGTTTCTGATCCAGAGGTTCTTCTCACGAGCTATGGAGCAACACTTTGCTAAAATCTTGGGTCGATCCGCCAACTTTCTCTCTCTACGGTTTCTATCTCTAGAACTTGCAAATGAGAGAAATGATGGAGGTCTAAGCTATTTATAGGGGAGGCTCCCCTTCCAGCCCGCCGGCCCATCCGGCCCGACCCGACATGCCTTGTTCATTTATTTCGTCATTTTAACTGTCGTTTTATTTTTGGGATGTTACAATTTTCTTCTTTTAGGGCTTCGAGTTGCGTACTACGGATTTTGTCAGGTAATCAGGGGTGAATAGTAAGATGTAATGCTCGAACTCGTTTGAGTTTCATTTCCTTTCGACTCAGGGCATCAGCTACAACGTTAGCTTTACCCGGGTGATATCGGATCACAGAGTTCTACCCAACGACGCTGTCGCATGTTCAACTCTTTCTGCTCGAAGATGCGCTGAAGACTCTTGTGATCGGTGTAGATGGTGCATTTGGTACCGTACAATTAATGTCTCCATATCTTAAGTGCGAAAACTATAGCTCCCAACTCTAAGTCATGAGTGGTGTAGTTTCTCTCATGGACCTTTAGTTGACGTGAACCGTATGCGATCACTTTTTCACGTTGCATTAAGACACAACCCAGACCTTTAATAGATGCATCACAATACACTACAAAATCATCGGTTCCTTCCTGAAGAGCTAGAATAGGTGCACTGCAGAGTTTCTGTTTAAGATGTTGGAATGCTGACTCTTGGTTATCGCCCCAGTTATAGGCTTTACCGTTTTGAGTTAAAATAGTGAGAGGTTGAGCAATTTTTGAGAATCCTTCGATGAATCGTCAATAATATCCAGCCAATCCCATAAATTGTTGCACCTTAGTCGGAGTTATCGGTTCTGCCCAATTCTTGATGGCTTCTATCTTAGATGAGTCGACATGTATTCCTTTCTCATTAACCACATGTCCTAGAAACTGAACTTCCCGAATCCATAATTCACACTTGGAAAACTTAGCATACAGTTGCTCTCGCTTAAGTAATTCCAAAATTAGGCGTAGATGTTCCTCATGTTCTTCCTTGTTCTTGGAATAAATGAGGATGTCATCGATGAAAACGATAACGAATTGATCAAGATAAGGCTTACACACACGGTTCATGAGGTCCATGAATACCGCAGGTGCGTTGGTTAACCCGAAAGGCATGACCATAAATTCGTAATGATCGTACCTCGTTCTGAATGCAGTCTTAGAGATATCCTCTTCTCAGACTCTTAACTGATGGTAGCCGGACCTAAGATCTATTTTGGACTAGAAACTTGATCTTTGGAGTTGATCAAAGAGGTCATCTATGCGAGGTAAAGGGTAGCGTTCTTGATTGTGACTTTATTCAACTCCTGGTAATCAATACACATACGGAAAGTTCCGTCCATCTTCTTGACAAATAGTACCGGAGCTCCCCACGGTGATGAACTAGGTCGGATGAAACCTTTATCCCACAAATCTTGCAATTGAGTGGACAGTTCTTGCAATTCACTGGGTGCCAGTCTGTAAGGTGCCCGAGCAATCGGTGCTGCTCCGGGTGCTAAATCAATTTGGAATTCAACTTGACGGTGCGGTGGCAGACCGGGCAGATCTTCGGGAAATACCTCCAAAAATTCAAGCACGATGGGAATATCTTCAATCTTCTTCTCTTCTGGTGGCTGCTCAGCAACGAGAGCCAAAATAGCCGTATGCCCCTTTCGAAGGCATTTTTTTTCTTTCATAAAAGATATGATGCCCATGACTGCACCAACTCTTTCGCCTTGGATGGAAAGGGTTTCTCCACTCGGGAGAGGTATACGAACAATCTTCTCATGACATATAATTTTGGCTTGGTTTTTAGATAACCAATCCATGCCGACAATTACGTCAAAACTACCAAGTATGACCGGCATAAGGTCGATATCAAATATGTGCTTAGCTAGCTCAAGTTTACATCCCTTAAGAATGTGAGTTGCCTCAATTATTTGGCCATCAGCTATCTCTATTGTATACTTAGCTTCTAATAGAGACGAAGTTCCTTTTATCATATTACTAAATTTCTTAGATATAAAACTTCTATCGGCACAAGTGTTAAAAAGGACAGAAGCAAAGTAATTATTTATGAGGAACATACCGGTGACCACATTATGGTCGTAACGGGCTTTTCCAGATCCTAGTACGAAGGCTCGTCCCTTCGCACCATTTCCTCCACCATTACCATTGTTACCACTATTGCCATTGTTATTCTGGTTAGGGTTGTGGTTTCCATTACCCCCTTTCTTCAATTGAGGACAATTCTTCTGAATATGTCCCTCCTTTCCGCACTCGAAGCAACCCCTTGTGGATCCCTGTTGTTGAAAAGGTTGTTTAGTTTGTAACTCACCCGTGCAGTCCTTAGCAGCATGACCTATTTTACCGCACCTCTGGCAACGGTTGCAGAACCCAAAGTGGTGGAAGTTACACTTGTTACACTTCGGAGACATCCCCGCGTAACCACCCTGGTTTTGACCTGAAGAGGTCGACTGGTTGAAGTTCTTGGTAGGCTCAAACCTACGCTGTTGTTGCTGCTGCGGTTGATTAAACTGGGGTTGGTTGGATTGGAGTCCTTTGGAGTGAGGGAGTGGTTGTGGGTATTGGAATGATGATCAAACTTGCGTTTGTGAGTGTCGGTGGGTTTAGAAACCGAACCTCACGGAGGTAGGGTCCCTTATGTCACCGCTTGGTCGGTTAACTTATGGGCAAGTCGGATGGTTTGTGGGATAGTGGTACAATTGGATGAAGTAACCATGCTTTGTATTTGAGGCACTAGACCTCTAATGTAAAGCTCAATTCTCTTGTAATCAGGAGTTACCATATGCGAGCACATAGTAGCCAGTTCATGGGAACGTGTGGTGTAGAGTTCAATTTCAGAACCCTCCATCTTTAGGTTCCAAAACTATCCCTCTAACTTTTGGATCTCATCGCGAGGACAATATTCCTCCTTCATCATTGATTTAAATTCCTCCCATGGGAGTCCGTTCACCATGACCAGACCCAACATTTGGACGGACCTGGGCGTTCCACCATGTGAGTGCCGGGCCTTCTAAAGTTCCGGTGGCAAACTTCACCTGATTAGCCACGGGGCATTTGCACATGGCAATCACCGATTCAACCTTCTCAAACCAATGTAGTAGTCCAACGACTCCTTCAGCTCCACTAAAGGCGTGGGGCTTGCAATCCATGAACGCCTTGAAAATGCAGGCTGGTTGTTGGTTTTGCTGTCCTGGATTTAAAAATAAAAACAAGATTGGATTTATAGAGTTTATGAAGATGTTTTTAGGAGACGGATTGACATCATTGGTCAATAGCTAAAGCAATTACCTGCAGCATTCTGTGCTGCCAGAGCCTCTACCACACTATCATTTATCAGTGCCGCTAGCTCTGCTGCCGTCATGCTAATGGTACCACGACCACCGGCACGGCCTCCGCGTCCTCTCCCTGACATGATTCTTCACAATCACAAATGAAAAATAATGAGAAATATATCACATATTAAACATTATTCAGGTACGAGTAAGAAGATACAACATCTAATATTTTGAAAATTAAATAAATTGTAAGGCTATAAAATAAATAACTCAAATATTAAACTTCTCATGCTTTTATTGGATGGGAACAACCTTAACCATCTAGGTTTGACAAGAGAAATAACATACGCAAAAGCAAACATGAAAAGGAAGATAGAATAGGAAGATCATCAAGCATCTTCGTCATCGGAAAAAACATACGATTGTGCATCGTCTATCTCCACTGGTTCCTCCTCCAAGGGCTCCTCCTCAAAGGGCTCCTCCTCGAATGGATCTTCTTCAAAAGGTTCCTCCTCTCCATCAGAATGTGGAATCTCCTCAGGAAATAAAGCGGCTTACAGTTGGGCTTCCAAGTGGGTCACCCTCTTTTGAAGACCTTCAGCAGTGTGGTTTGCTACATGTAGCTGAGCTTCCATAGCAGCCAATCTCTCCAGAACTCCTTCCATATCATCGTCCATAGTGTCGGCCCTCGTCTCTAGATGTGCCACACGATCCACTAAAAGGTTATGGACATGGTCTGTTGCAGCTAGTTCGGTAGTCAAGAGTTCTATTCCTACCTTATTCTCCTCTATTTGAGGTCCATTCTTCAGAAGGTTAGGTATCTCTTCGGTAGCATCTTGCACAATACTCAATTCCTTCGACATATAAGATACGAAGGCTGCGAAAGCTTGTTCCATAGTGCATGGCAAGCTAGGTAGTAGGGATGATGATGATGCAGAACCAAAGTAGGGTGATGGAACATTTCCCATTTCGATCCACCTTTGGATCATTTGCGGGTATACGTTCCAATTGAGAGTATAACCCATTGCTCGTGTGCTACTCGGTTCACCTTGGTCCATTGAATGGTCACTAGAAGTAGTCCGGCGCCTTTTGGGCTCCGGGGATGATAGGATAGGTGCCTTATATCCTAGTGCCTTAGGTGATGGAGGTGGGGTTGACGACATGTTCCTGTAATAATATATATATAAGTGCCAAACATTCAAATAACATGTAACTAATGTGTGAGGCTATAGTCTAGTATGCAATCCTTGTTCTCTATAATCAATGTCTCTGATACCAATCTGTCACACCCCCAATTTCAACTAACGGAGTTTTACCATTTGGGAAGTGACGAACCAGGATCTCAGACATTAGTTACTTTGAACGAATCTACATGGGACTCAAAGTGCAAATATTATTTAAATCAGAATATCAGGCGGAAGCGTAAAGAAAGTAAATGCGCAAAATACACGCGCCCAAAACCAAAGTTCAAAAGTCCAAAAAGTCCAAACGTCCAATCAAAAACAAGTACAATAGAATAATTCAAACAAACGTAAATAGTTGTAATCAAAGCAGTTGAATCCCATGCATGCCCTAACGTGCACCTGTGTCTTAGCTTAGCAACCTGAGAAAACATGTAAGAAATACGTCAACACGAGGTTGGTGAGTCCACATGTTTCAATATAAGTAAATAAGCGTTTACCGGATTTACGTTCATTCAGTACGTATCTATAGGTAGCTAACCTATGTTCATGTTCAGCTCAAGCGCTCGCAACCGAAGCTGAATGTTTGTTTATTGCCTCCTGCCAGGTCTATCAACACTGGCGGTGTGAGTAGGCTATCATTTCACCCGTTCGATATCTAATCGGGTTAGCGCGACTAACGCGAGTGGGATTTGTCAAACCCAGTAGTACTACTAAATATTACCTCGCTAAGATCCATATTAACGGTCCGATATTAGTTGAGGTCTTTCTGTGATAGCGTGTTACGCTTAGCATTTAACATTGATATCATACGAATTAAAAATCCAAAATTGTTTAGTCATGTTTTCTCCCCCAAGTTAAAACAGTAAAAAGGGCCCGTGAAAACTCACATGCGCTGCGTTGTAGGTAGTATCACACAATGGACAAGTTGGAACCACGAGTGTAAGTCTCAAACGACTTACGAATGCCCTATAATTATAAACACATAAATTAGGGATAAAAATATGGGATTTATTGGGATACGTGACGACGACACGGAATGTTGCACGTCTTAAAAGGAACGCTCTAAAGATCAACGAGTAGACGAATTTGTCCATTGGAAAAGGGTTTCTTAATAAAATAATTATTAAGGTAAATACATTTCGTGTCGAGCAATTCTGATTGCGAATAATATTAGTAAATTAATATTCAGGCGGTTGTACCATTTAAATGGTTTAGGAAAATAATATAACTAAATATATTATTTTTAAGTTCGTAAAATTAAAATAATCATTTGTGTGGCAAAAATAATAAATTTATTATTTTTATTCGAGTATAAAACCGAGGGTTAATAATATAAGTAATTATATTATTTAATAGTTTAGAACGTTTCATACAGTTTATAAACGTGGTAAAATAATACAAGAATATATATTATTTTTAGTTAGAGTCACGGGTTGAAAATAATATAAATATATTATTTTATTCGGGGTCGTGGTTTTGAAAATAATATAGATATATTATTTTATAAGTGAAAATGCTACTTATAAAATTACACCCGAGCCTTCGGGTGTTTTCCGGGGCTAAAACACTTTTATATATTAATATAATAATATTATGAATGATTTTTATTAATTAAATATATTTAGAAAAATGTTTAAAAGAAATGTGGGAGCCCGGACTCGAACCCGAGTCCCTCCCACACACGCACACTGTCTTAACCAGTCCGCCCGCTAGGGTCATCGCGACAATATCCGGATTGGAATGGTTAAAACATACAAGTCCAGCGTGTTCTTCTCCCCCATCGTAACCGAACCAAAACCAGTTCCAAATCCGTCGATTTCGATGATGGTCGATCAAAACAACGAACATGTTTTGTTAAACAGGTGCTTGCGATCTTGTGTGAATAATTAATTTCAAAACAACCGATCTATGGTCGCTGAATTTAGGAAAAACGGGTCGTAACCCTAGGTTATGAACACAAAATCGATTCATGAGATTCTGATAATAAAAGTTGTTATAATCATGGGGCTTTTAACAAAACCAATATTGCGAATCTGATTATGTAGTTTAATTTCATTAAAAATGGGTACTGGTATGAGTTCGATTAATCTGAAAATCATAAAAACCCTAGGTTCGATCCGGTTTCGATTCGATGATAAAGCCTCTGAATTTCATAGGGCTTTCAGTGCATGAATCAAGGCGAGCCTATTGCAGCCTTCAATTTCAGTAATCCGTATCGCAATGATAGGGTTTGACTAAACCGAAGTCGTATGAACCCTAGGTATCGGATCACGATGAATTCGATAATGGAATCCAAAATTAACATAGGGCTTTTGATATATAGAGGATTGCGAAGCTAATCATGTATATTAATTGGATTTAAATAAAGTCTAGGGTCTCGATCGATTAAACTGGTTTACGATGAACCCCAGAATTCCTGTTTGAGTCGAATTAGATAATTTAAGCCCTGATAATGCTAGGGCTTTTGATCTATGAATTGAGACGAGACTGAGACTGTAAACAATTACCAGAATGGTTGATGGATTGATAGCTTCCGGCTAGAACGGGTGTCGTCGTCCTACGGGCTAGATTCCGGTGACCTTGACTGCTTCTTCGGCGTAATTGGTGTAGGCAAAAGCTTTAGGGGAGTGTGAGTGAGGTGTGTAGTGGGTTCGATTGCAGAATAATAAGCGAATTCGCTTGAATTCGATGATCATTGTTGCGGGTTCGACGGTTACAGGTTTAGAGAGTTAATTCGTGATTATGGAATAGTTAAAACACCTAGAAACGGCTCATTGATGATCGATATCATCAATACGATGATTAACAGCCGAGAATTCGAGTAGCCACTTCCTTTTCTGGTTTAATTCGAATCAATTGAATGTTAGGTTTGACTTTGGAAAGTCAACAGAACTCAAAACCCTTCAATTTTGATTTTAGAGAGTCAACATTTTCGTTTTGAATAGTTACATAACTAGTCCCTGAAGTTTTAGTTCAAATAATGACAGAATTAATCCCTGGGGTTTAATATTGGATTAACTGGGTTAGAAATTAACTGAATACTTAACGGGATTTCTAACGAAACTAACTGAAAGTCCAGATTGTCACAGCTACTTCGGTAGACGGACGACCATTCGACTATTATGCAGCTAGAAATGAAAGTCTAGAAAGGTAGACTAAACTAAGGCCACTACGGTGGAGTAAGTCGCTCAATCGATGCACGGCTTCATATATAGTTCGAGTGGGAAACGGATGCCTTAGGGCAGACAGGCGAATATGACGGACTATGACGGTAGGACGGTAAAGACGGACGGCCGAAGGTTTGCCGGACGGTTTAAAGATATGGCGGACGGTTTCTAGTGCCGGACGGTTAAGTAAATGGGATACGACCGTAGTTCGAGAACGTTTGTCTTTGTGACTTACGTAATCAAAGTAACGGGTTAATCACCCATACGTGTATGACCAATGAATGTGCACCAAATAATAAACATGTATGTATCTATATACGTACTCATTATGTATGTTTTATGAAAGAAGTAAAGTAAAGAAAGTACAAATAAGTATATATATATATATATCCTCATAAGAAAATGTTAATGTTTGATTGCTTTTAAACTAGAACTCACAAGCGTTAGCTGACTTTTAGTATGCACTTCAGGTAGCAAGAAAGGAAAGAACGTGCCAAGGCGTGATGGCTGCCCGACACAAGACTGACATCCTATTATGTGATTATGTGTTTTCAGACAAATTGTTTCCTTTAATTGTTAAAGTCTTCCGCTGTTTTTGTAATAGAATGATGTATGCTTCCGCTATGTTATAAAGGTTATAGGTCATTCCGTTTTCATCACTATGTTTATGAGTAAATCCAACAAGTGAGGTCTCCTAAGAAAGGGGGCCTCACAAGTTGGTATCAGTGCAATAGTTTGAGAAATTCAGACATCCCTAAATGTCTGGACTCAAGCTGATAATGGAACCAACGCAAGGATGTCAGTACGGGTAGCCAACGCCAACGCCAAAACAAGTAAGTAGCAAGGTTAATAATTGTAGCTCAGGGTAGATGCCTTAACATAGAGCACATGCCTTAGATATCAAAGTCACTACTAATATGAATAATTGCACACAGGACATACGATGGTAGACGATTTGAGCACATAAGTACAGTAAATGTTTAATAACACGTTGCTACTGTTATTAAGCTTTTACTATGTAAGTGTGTCTCGAGTTTTCATCTGCCGTATGTACACGTCACAACGAGTGAAAGAGATGTTAACATAGTACTATGACTGATTCACAAATTATAAGAACGGTGCGATCCAAGCAAGGTGAGTCACAAACAACGAGTAGAAGTTCGATAAACCACAACGAAAGAAAGATGATGGATTATCAACGATCCGAGTAGATCAGTAACGAATAGTCATGAACGACTCCCGTCAACTAGAAGTTCAGAATGGATAAGAAAATACATGGGCTAGACGTTGTTTACAGAAGACATTCACATTATGAAGCATGATAAGACGAGTCAAGAATTCACAAGTAAGGTAAATTGGCGGTTACGTCAGGATCCAATTAATTGTGTATTTATAGGTGCTCGTGTATACATATGAACCTTATCGTGTGGACTAATACACATGTCACCAAAAATAATTAAATCGCTCCAACCACGACTATGAGATTAGCTGGTTGAGAAGTAGGACGAATGATGGCCACAACGACAAACCAAAGGTGGAACGAGAAGTAGTGAGACTTTAAATGAAGTTGCTGAAGTTGAGAAATACTATGGAACAAGTTTCGAAAGATTAACGAAACCTGGTCCGGAACCGGATGTAACTGTGATGAGAGCAGTAAATCAAGCAGAGACAGAAATGAAAAAAATTGCAATAGAAGAAAATTAGTACGAGGATGATAAGAAAGCCTATGAAGCCCTAGTGAGAAGATTGTTTCGCATGGCAACCCGTGAAAGGCGAGACAGAGGGACTCAACATTGGTTTGTTTCAAATGGAGAAAGTAGCTACCAAGGATTACACATTAGTGCGAGATGTGAGTACTACACACGTCAGATGAAATTTTGTTTAGAAGAACTGCTTTTGAATAGTAATTGTCGGTGGTTAACACACACACGACATGATGAATGAACAATGGTCTACTATCGAAATATGCATGAGTATGAAGAAAATAACCACCTAGCTATATGTCCAAAGAAGAGAGGAGTACATGAATGCACCAATAGTATCTCTCCATGCAGAGGACAACCCCAGATAAACTAATATGAGTACTCCCTGAAACAAGAAGATAGATATACCAACAATAACAAGTAGCGGGTACCGCAATGATAATTAGGACGTGTAGACAAAACCAAATGAAATCAGATCCAACCCAGAGATAGTTGTTCAGAATGGGTGAAGTTCAAGTTTTGACCAATGATGTGAAGTAAGGAATGAGTACCAGTAAGGATTCAAGACGAGTCAGAAAGCACTTTATAATGATTAAGACAAGACATTAGCACGTCAGACTGCTGAAATTAAAAAGCCGATAAAGAACCCAACAAAACCAGAAAGGAAAGGAATGATCAAGTATCACCACACGTGTCAACTAATTGAACGAACCTATGAACATAATTTTAAAAGAATCACATACAGAAAATGTTAACAATCACGAAAGGATTGAAAATGTATATATTGGTCACATGGGGTGCCAAACCCTAACACCATTAATGATATAAAGAAAGAATAATGCCTATTAGACAAGTGGTGAGAAATGAGAAACCATGACGAGTATGTTTTATAGGAAGACCAGAAAGGAGTTACGTGTATAGGAATGTGAATGAAAAGACCATATACCTAGTGTTCCGTCTGAATGAATACCTTCCTGACAAGTTTGAGTATGATGGAGTAATGCTTCATATGGTTCCCTTGGGAACAATACATGGTTCCTTAAAAGAACGAAACGATATGGTTCCTTCGGGAACAGAACGATATGATTCCTTCGGGAATGAAACGATATGGTCCCTTTGGGAACGAGATAGTAAGAATCATTCGGGAACGATAGGGTATGGTTCATTCGGAAACGGCATGGTATGTTCCTTCGAGGGCAAATGCACCAAGGATAGTTTATGAAGTACCCATAATAACTGAAGTGGTTTAAAAGGAGATCGACAACAACTTCTTAAAGAACAAAGTAGACAATTTAACTAGCATACTAGTTATCACACCCCAACCGACGGCGGAATCATCAGGGCGGGACATGTAGACTGTTCATGAGCACAAGGTTGACTAAGTTGAAATATATTAATCATTCAAATTCATTTCAAGTATTCAAGATAAAACCAAATCAAACCAAGTACATAAAATGAAATACATAATCCTTTATTTAAATATATCTAGGTCCAAAACTTAAGTGTAGCAAGTCTTGATCAAAATCACACATTAGTACCTGAAACATGAATAAAATAAAGTCAACTAAAAAGTTGGTGAGCATACACAGGTTTGTATATAGGTAGCATACAAATTATGAATAAACAAATCCTTACATAACATGATAAAATAAGGCATTTATGGAGAGCAGCTATTGTGTAACCAAGTACAATCAAACCTTTGTAACTAGCATGCAAAATTGTGTTGTCGGTAACAATCACCCCAATCTGGGTGGGTTTGTCAGACTCAATAGATCTGTCATTGTTTACCGTCGGCTTGAATAGTTAATGATTGCACATAAATTGCACACAAAAGTTAACACACCTAGCACTCAGGCATAAAGCTCAAATTTGCACACATGGATGTAAAGAGGATTTGTACTTGTGTAGTTTGTGTAAATGTAAGCAAGAGATTGTATATTGTTCATGTTCCACCCCAAAAAGTGTAAAAGAGTAAAAGGGGCTATGTAATACTCACTTGATTCAAAAGGCGTAGCTAACACGAGGGACTAGATAGTAATATGAGCCTTGTAATGCACAACGTTAACCTAGATTGAAATGTATATTGAATTAATAGTGTGCACAATAGTCTATGTCTAAGTCTAGGGTTGAATTGGACGTGTGTATAAAGTTAGTGGTTTGTCCTTGAAATGTATTGTATAAAATGAAAGGTTTGAAGTAAATATTTTTAGAACATTTTGATCAAAGTTTGAGTTTGAATAACTAAATAAATAAATTATAAAATTATTATTTATTTACTTAGTCATAAAAATAATGTAGGTATTAGGGGTAATTAAGTATAACTTAAATAAATAATTCTTAAATATAAATTAAATAAATAATTTTTACCTTATTTATTTATTTATAAAATATGTAACCTAGTCTTTTATTTATAAAAATGTATCTGATATTTTATATTAATTATAATTTAATAGATAACTTTCGTTAATCTATTTTTTTTATAAGCATGTGTAAAAGGGTTTGTATAAATAATATCAAAGTGTAGGGTTTAATAATAATTTAATTTTTATAGGTTTCAAATCAATAATTTCTATTTATTTTAGAATAGAAATTTGATCTTTTTAAATAGGTTAATCAATTATTTTTATTTAAAAATTCATTTGGAATGCTTATTGATTTTAAAATATAAAATTTAGTATTCTGTCAAGATTTTCTCACACACACGACCGTGCCTGGGACAAGGCACGATCGTGCTAGAACCACGGGCGCGACCGTGCTAGTCAGGGCGCGACCGTGTTGATCAAATAGAAGACATAACTAAGTTGTTCACTAGGCACGACCGTGTCTTAGCCAGGCACGACCGTGTCTAGGGTTCTGAGGCACGACCAAGTCTAGTCAAAAGGCATGACCGGGTCTGAGTGTGTGAGGCACGACCGCGCTGGGATTAGCACGACCGTGTCTCATGAAGCACGACCGCGCTAGAAGACTAGCGCGACCGTGTCTGTTCCAAAACAGAAACGAATTGCTTAAATCTTATATTGAAATGATTTAATTGTATTTAAAACGCGTTCAAAGCAGGGTTCGATTAAATCCGTTTTGAACGAAACATAGATTCGGGTTCGTGATGATTTCCATATTGTAAGCCCGAATTAGATTAGGGCTTTTGATTTATAGACTAAAACGTAGATGTGGAAGGTTTCAATTACCCGGAAGGATGATGAATTGATAGTGTACGGTAGAGATGAGTTTCGGCGACGACGGTTTGATCTCCGGTGTCTTCTGCTGCAATTCTGGTGGGATTGGTGTGCGTAAAACTTCAGAGAGGGTTAGCTATGGTGTGTAGTTGTTTGGTTTGAGAGAGTAACAATAGAAATGACGAATTCGACGAGTAAGAGATGAAGAGGTCGACGGTTTCAGTTTAAAATCCATAATTGTTTTTAATTCAAGTGTAATGTCGAGGTTTAATTGACTAATGATGGTTGTAAATAGACGAATGTGTATAACGGTTACAAAGTTGAACGAATTTAGGATTAAAGTTTGTTTTTACGTTTCGACTGTAAAGAGGCGCGACCGTGCCAAAGCACCGGGCGTGACCGTTCCAAAGCACTTGGCGCGACCATGCCAGAACGAGGCGCGACCGTGCCTATTAGGGTTTCTTGTTAATTTATAAAATCAGTCCCTGCAATTGACAGATTTGTATAAATATGGACTTATGTAGAGTTTAATAGGATATACTCATGTAAAATTTGTGGATTTGCATTGGAACCTAGTATTTAGTTGTTGGTACAAATAGAACAAGTCAGTGTACTAGAATTTGGTTTGAAATGTATCACATTGAACTGAAATATAGATAATGAAAATCAAAAATGTTACACTAGTATACCAAAGAGACATTTCTAAGTGTTGAAGAGAGTTCATGGCCGCTAAGCATGACAAATCCACGCAAGTGCTTGGTGGATTCGAGTTAAGTCCACCCACGAGAGGTGCAAGAGAATAAAGTAGGTTAAAGTATTCAACATAACACCGAGATGTTAGCAACAGATGAGTAAAGGTAGTAGGGACATGAAAACCCTAATTACGTAGTCCATGAATAGCATCGAATGATAACCTATCAAATAACGCGATACCTACCAGTTCAAGGAACCTGAGAGGCAACCTAGGCATGAGAACCAAAGTTTAATTAGGTTACAAGAAGCACCGAATTTCGTGGACGAAATTCTTATAAGGAGGGTAGACTTTTAACATCCCAAAATCCTTTTTACTTAAAACACGATATTGTTTAGGACTAGGTTGTCAAGAACGAAGACTTGGTATAGTGACTTAAACAACACATTTAAACTAAAAGACCATAATGTAAAGTTCACCAACATTAAAGGGGGGCTAGTGCTAATTCAGAAGTGTGAAGGGGAGCAAAATGATACATCCATTTAAAACATAAACACCCCTGCATATGTTCCACCCGCCACCATGTTGCACCTCCATTCTTCTCGCCTCGTGAACGAGCAATCTCACACCCGAAGACCCTAATCCAACCTTTAACCTACAAATTTGTTTAGACTTTCATGAAACCGAGAGCATGCTCGCAAGTGGCTGCAAACGAGAAAGGGAGAGAAAGAGTTGTTTTTGTGGGTGTAATCGTGAAGAAATGGGAGGAACGGTGGTGGTACGGGTAGTTGTTGACGACGATAATAGAAGGACGAGCTACTGCCATGGCTCCGGCAGCAACAGTAGCTCAGTGTGATGGGTTTATGGTGGTGAATAATAACCGGTGATTGTTGTATTCCGGTGAGGACGGGTGACAACAACCCTTGACAGTGCTAGTATGCGGTGCGACGAGGATGTTGGTGTTGAAAACAACCTCACGGTGGTGGCGATATGATGGTCTCACGGTAGTTTCGGGTAAAGAGGATTCATGGTGAGTTTCATGATGGTGGAAATGGTAGTTTCGGGTAAAGGGTGATTCGCGGCAGTAGTTTCGGGAATGATGGTGGCGGCGTGATTATGGCAGTAATAGTTTCGATGGTGATGATCCTAAAATAGTAGTTTCGGTGATGACGATTCTATGATTGTAGTTTCGATGACGATGGTTATATGATGGTGATGATAATTTCAAAATAAAGATGATAGCATAATGATGATGATGGTGTTGTTTGAAAGTATAACCGGCGAGTCGAGACGAGTTGTGGGTACGATTGAAAAGAACGGTTCGGGTCGAGTCTCGGTTATATCCTATGGGTTCGTGTTTGGGAAGGTATACCCTCTAAAACTCGTAGAACAATAAATAATATTATTAATTCGAAGTTACAAATGGCGTATCGAGGACAGAAAGCAATGTCTTTATTTAATAAATGATAACCGACAAAGATATATTATTATTATTTGATAAGAGCATAAAAAGATATCGATGCTAGAAGTTAAGACTCAATTATGATGGATTGTTGATTGATTTGATAAAGGAAATAGACAACTAATGTTGTCGGGCTTTAGATAAAAACAAACGGGACTAAGTATATTTTATAAATATGGACATCCTCTCTAGGGATTGGGTTGTTTGGGAAAGAAGACTGATGTTAGCGAAACTACTAAGTTCGCTTGAATCAATGTAGGGCGAACTTTATCTAAGTTCGCCAAACCCTAAAGATAGAAAGAAAGTGTCAGGTTAGGCAAGTTATCTTAACTTATACGAATGACTTATACAGATTTTGTGTGACACCTAGAGATGCCTACTGACCAGTGATAGTATCTCAGGACCCGCTCAGCAGGTGAGTTCTATGTGCCCCCTATGTGTTAGGTGTAAATCATTTTAAATGTTTTTGGGGCTGAAGTATATACATGATATGAATTAATGTTATGTTATGTGTTATATGACAATACATGCGGAATATAAGTATAACAAGTATGTTTATGAATAAAGAAATGAAAGTATCACATAATGTATAAGAAAGAAATCTTGCTTTATATCCATGTATATATTGCTTGCCAAGTATGAAAAGTATCACATAATGTATAAGAAAGAAATCTTGCTTTATATCCATGTATATATTGCTTACAAGTATGAAAAGTATGACATAACGTGTAAGAAAGGAATCTTGCTTTATATCCATATATATATATATTGCTTGCCAAGTATGAAAAGTATGACATAACGTGTAAGAATGAAATCTTGCTTTATATCCATGTATATATTGCTTGCTAAATATGAATGAACGTTGTGGAAGGAAACGATGATAACGACTACTTCGGTAGACGGACGACCATTCGACTATTATGCAGCCAGAAATGAAGGTAGACTAAACTAAGGCCACTACGGTGGAGTAAGTCGCTCAATCGATGCACGGCTGCATATATAGTTCGAGTGGGAAACGGATGCCTTAGGGCAGACGGGTGAATATGACGAACTATGACGGTAGGATGGTAAAAACGGAGGCCGAAGGTTTACCGGATGGTTTAAATATATGACGGACGGTTTCTAGTGCCGGACAGTTAAGTAAATGGGCTACGAAGGTAGTTCGAGAACGTTTGTCTTTGTGACTTACGTAATCAAAGTAACGGGTTGGTCACCCATACATGTATGACCAATGAATGTGCACCAAATAATAAACATGTATGTATCTATATACGTACTCATTATGTATGTTTTGTGAAAGAAGTAAAGTAAAGAAGGTACAAATAAGTATAGACATATATATATATATATATATATATATATATTTATCCTCATAAGAAAATGTTAATGTCTGATTGCTTTTAAACTAGAACTCACCAGCGTTAGCTGACTTTTAGTATGCACTTCAGGTAGCAAGAAAGGAAAGAACATGCCAAGGTGTGAAGGCTGCCCGACACAAGACTAACATCCTATTATGTGATTATATGTTTTCAGACAAATTGTTTCCTTTAATTGTTAAAGTCTTCCGTTGTTTTTGTAATAGAATGATGTACGCTTTCACTAGGTTATAAAAGGTTACAGTTCATTCAGTTTTCATCACTATGTTTATGAGTAAATCCAACAAGTGAGGTCTCCCGGGAAAGGGGGCTCACAAAAATATTTTGTAGCAAATAATCCTTCCTTAATACAATTTAAACCAGCACCACTGTCTACTAGTGCCGTAATTTATATGAAGAAATTTTCTTCTATTAAAAGTTTTATTCTAATATACCATTTTTGAGTGGTTATAATATCCATAATACTTTCTATTAAAAAACCACTTGATTTTCCTTCTGACTGTGAAATATTTACAGCCTTATTTCTTTCAAGATTTATAATTCTTTCTTCTAGATTTCTATGATCTTTTTGAAGTACTTTTACTTCTATTTTTAAATTGTCAATTTCTGTCTTTAGATCTTGTATACCAATTGGTTTTGAAATTTGATTTCTCTCACCTAGCTGTTTTTTTAATTCAGCTAGAGAAAAAGGTTTTAAATCTTTTTGAGGATTAGAAGAAGATGCTCCTTCTGACTCCTTTTGTGTTTTTAGATATTCAGAAATTATTTTTTCTCTAATTTGTGGGTCATTTACTACTTTTAATAAATCTAATATTTCATTGTTTAAAACATTTATTTCTATATTTTGAAATTGAGAAATAATCTGATAAATATTTTCTTCTTCTATATCAGAAGAGTTTTTACAACAATCTTTTCTACAATTGATAGAACAGTGGTTGTTCTCTTCTTCCGTAGAGTAGAAAATTTCTTTTTCTAAAATATTTAGATCTTCATCTTCTGAAAAAGATTGCTCAGATTCTAATTCTTCTGAGTCTAATAATATATAAGAGATTTTATCTCTTAATTCTCTATCTTCTAGCTTATTAAGCTTTTTTCTAACCTAGCAAGTTTTTGCTTTGTGACCTAATTTGCCACATTTTCTATATTTTATTATCTTTTTGAATTCATTACCAAAATTATTTTGTTTATATTTTCTTTTTCAATCGAATTTTCTTTCCTCTCTCTTTATTTTTCTTTTATAATGTTTTCTAGGAGAAGAACTTTTTAATTTCTTAGTTTTAGATATATTTTCTAGCTTATTTTCTATGCCAAATTGACCACAAATTTCTCCTAATTGTCTCTTTTCATTAAGAGAATGTTTCTTAATTTGTTGGTTTAATTTTATTTCATTGCATAGGCTTAAGCCTTATTGTACACATGTACCTATAAGTTTCCCATATGTATAAGCGTTATAATTTATGACCCCGTCTTTTCTTATCTTATTTTTTACTCTTTCAGTGAATAAGTGACATCTATAAACTTAGACATTCAATGAGAACTATTTGCCTCAGAGATTTCCATAACCCTACATAGAAAAGTATCTTTATACCATCTAAAATATGTAAGAGTCTTACATCTAAGATTTTGTAATAAAGTTCTGATATTTTCAGAATGTTTAGACCATCTACCTGTAAAATGTTCTATAATATTGATAATTAAGGTGTAAACAACATTACTTTCTGTATCACCTTCTTTTTGTTTTATACTATTAAGAATTTTATCCTTATCAGGCTGAGATAAATAATTATCCCACCAGCCTTTTAGCTATCCTGTAAAACCTGAAACAATCATGTTTGCTACTCTCTTAGTGGAATTTCCATTGTTTTGGCATATGGTACCATACATAATCATTCTATGAACTGTATTATAAATCTGTCCTTCAGTTTGACCATCTATGTTCCATTCATAAATCATTTTACCATTATATGAGTTATTAAATATATATTCTTGTTCTTCTATTAGAACATCTTGTGGAGTTGGCCTAGGATAGTCGTATTTCCTTTGTGTTGGTTTATCTGTCCACTTAGATAATTTTAAAATCTCATTATTAATTTTCTCTTGATAATTATCTTCTGAGAAATCAGTTAATGTGTTAATTTTTAGATTTTTTAAAGCATTAATTGTATCATTTAAAGTTTTTGCTAGATTATCTTCAGACTTTATCTTAAAATCTATAACCTTAGGAGGTAATTGTATGGTGGGAGTAGCAATAATCCCTTTTGCCCCTTTATTTATAGAGGAAATGTTTTTTTCTTGAAAATAAGATAATATTTTATCCATTTTAGTTGATAAATCTTGTAATTGTTCTCCAATAATTATCAAATATAAATTTGCATAATTTTGTTGTTTTATTAAATCATTTATATATGATATGGTTACTGGTAAAGTATCTGCTTCCAGTAATTTTGAAAGATCTGATAATATCTAATCTCATTTCCTTTTTCAATTTTAAAACATTGTGTAGGAGAAAAAACTTTTGAAATTATTTCTCCATTAACATTAAATTTTCTTTCAACTACTGAAATGATACTTTCAGTGTAATTTTCTATAAACCAAGGTACAAAAGATATAACTTCATTTTTTTCAGTTAAGTCTTTATAATATTCATTTTTAAAGAATATTGTATCTGGTTCTTGAAAATGTTTGAAAAACCAGTTTCTAAATAATTCCCATTTGGGTAATTGAAACTCTTTACCAATTTCTTGTCTTACCGGAGATCCCGGAGTAAAATCTAGTTTTTCTTTAAAATCCATAAATCACATAAAATCTATTTCTGATTCGATCATTTCCTGATCTACTTGAATACCTGTGACTATATTGTCAGAGTTTATTTTTAATTTATTCATATTTGCTAGTTTTTTTATTTTAGTAGAAAAATCTTCTCTTATTCTAGAAGTAGAAGCTCTACAGGGACTTCTGACGGTGTATTCGACCAAAGATATGTGGTAGTGGGATGACACTGACCTAGACAAAGAAGATTCATTTCTTAATTTTTCAAATTGTATTTGGACTGATCCTTCTTTTGTCCGAAGAATCTCTATGGGATTATTATCTATGTATTGTTGTGAGGTGGTTGCATTATCTAGAACCTAATTTTCTGGAAAGTTAATTTCTTCCCATTTTATTTTTCTTTTGGTAGTTATATTAGATTTACCAAAATTAGTTTCTATTACTATTGTTTCATTTAATGGTTTATCTACCATTCTACACTGAAGATTAAGAGTGTATAAAGGTTTATAATAAATCCTATAACAGACATAGATAACTTCTAAGCTTGGAGCATAATTATAACCATGAGTTTTAATATTTAAAGTTAAAGCATCTGAAATATTAACATCAGACAATGATACTTGTAAGTTTGGATAAACATTAAAATAAACTGAACCATGTGCTAAGTTGGTCTGAACAATCCTTATAAGAGATTGTTTCCAGTCTAAATTTCTAGCATCTCTAAGGGCTGCTACAAAACTTTAAGGTAAACCTTCTAATGTTAGAGGTTTAAATGTAATTTGCATAATACATATGTGTAAAAACTTATACTCTTTTTTATATTTATTTAAATCTTTATTTGTCAATAGTTAACCATATCTTCTTTATTTAAAAAAAAATGTTTCTTCAGTTGTCTTAACAACTTGTTTCAAACCTAATTTTTCAAATGTTCCTAATTTATAAATTAATTTATAATCTATTTTTGAAATTGTTCATTTGTTTAATAAATCTAAATTATGAGGGATTTCATATTCCTCTTTATGTATATATATACATATATATATATGTATATACATACATATATATATATATATATATATATACATACATATATATATATACATACATATATATATATATATATATATGTATGAAATCTGGCCATTAGTTAAGTCATTTTTTCTTTGGTCATAAATTTACACAGAATCTTAATATAAAAATCTTAAAATTAAATAATTTAAACATATTTTAATTTTAAAATTAAATAATTTAAACTTATTTGTATAAGATTAAAAACATTTACGAAATATAGACCAAAGAAAATTATTACAAAAACAGTATGGAATTTTAAGATGGGGTTAGTAAAGGTTAGACCATAAAAATCATTTTCGCTCATCCTAGCATTAGCGGCTACAAGGTCCCCATGAATTCAACCACCACCTTATTATTCTATTCTGTTCTTAACCTGTCTATACTCTTTTCAGAAAATATTTTCAATTTTATACTTTTTTTTTATACTTTTTTTTACATACTTGTTCAAGTTATCATGGCAGTTTAACACTTAAAAGACTTAGCCTCTGAAGGAGGCAATCATAAAATAAAAATTATTAAAATAAAATGAATTTTTACCAGACTTTCGTTTTCTGAACACCAAGCTTCAAACTAAAAACTTCAAATATTATAGAGAGATGTGTACAAGAAGGGAGTAGTGGAGTTGTTCTCCGGATGATTTTACAAGAAATAAGAGTCCCCTTATATAGGCGGGAAAAAGTAAAGCAGAGTCCCTTCGTGGGACCTATCTAGATAAATTTGTCAAAAAGAAAACAGTAAATTAGCAATTATTTTGCTAACTTTTCAAAAAGAGAATAGTGTCTGGCCATTATTATGCCAGAATGCATAATACTGTCTTCCACTCCATGCATTATTGGAGTCGACACTTGATGTAGCTCTTTGTGGGGCCTATTGTGGCTTCTTGTCTTTTAGCTTGCCTGAAGATTCTTCTGGGCTGAACACCTGCCTGTATTCTACAAGAACATTGTTGATATAATATTCATCTACAGGATCAGTATCTTGTCCTTCTTAGAAAATTGAGTCTTCATCTTCTTCAGCTTAGGAAGATGTGGACATTGTTGAAGGAGATGCTCATTCCTTTCTTAAATTTTTCATCATGTCTTTCTTCATTTCTGTAAGATAGAAATCCATGATTTCTTTGTTACTGATTTGATCAGTTCCTTTAAGTATCAGGATTTTTCTAACAATATGTCTGAAAGGGCTTGGAGCCTCCTTATGAGGATGGTTGTTCATCTGATTCGTATAATCAGCAATTGTCTTCTTAATTTTTTCTATGGTATCATAGCTTTCTATGACGCCAGCAATGTTTTTAAGAGTTATCTTTTTCCATAATTTGGTGAAAAAGGTTCTTTGAATGCAAAGAATGTTGAAGCACTTTCGTGTGACAAACACTCTGGATAGAGTCTTAGGTTATGTACTTTCTTTGTATGTATTAGTTATCGAGTTGTATTTACTAATGCATGTTGATTGTTGCTTAATTCTCTAAGTGTTTTGCTTACTTAGTATGTGAGCAAGAATTAGTTCCTGCGTACTTAGCAAGTGTGCAAGAATACTCTGCGTACTTGCTAAGTACGCATGAGTAATTTGCCGTGCGCACTTGCTAAGTGCGTAGAGATCAGGTTTTGTATAAATAGAATAGGTTGACAGAATGTAAGTATGCATACATTTGCACTCAGTATTTTCTCTCTGTAACCGTTCGAGTTTATAATAGAAGGAACTTTAAAGTGATTTTTTTGTCGGTTTACTTTGTGTTGTTTGATTCTCCACCTAGTCACGGGCATTCCGCACCCGGTCTGACTAGTCACACACCCACACATAATGATCCGAGACACCCGGGGATCTACAAGTGGTATCAGAGTGTTGATCTTGATTTCGAGTGTTGTGAGTGTGTTAGGAGTATTTTCTACACATCCTATAGAGTTTTTGCAACCAAAAGTGGGTGTTTTTGTTGATTTTTGTGATAAATTAGGGGTAGCTATTGAGCACTAATTTAGAAGCAAAAATCACTTAAAAACCGACTTTTGTTGTGTATTTGAGTGTTTTGAGCATCAAGGGTTGGTTAGAAACGTGTTTCTGACCCTTTGGCTCATTTTGTTTGGTCAAATTTTTTATTTCTGCCATCTCCGGTGAGTTTCCAGTGACCGGAAAAAGTTGGTGAGAGTTGGTGAAAAAGTGACCTGCGTACTTACCTTATTTGGCAACAAGTACAGTCTTGCTGCTACTTACCAAGTACGCAAGACCGTAGTTGCTGCGTACTTACTTAATATCCTGCGTACTTATCATTTACTCATGCGTACTTATCAAGTACGCAAGAGCAAATCCTAAATACGCAAGACTAGGTTTGTTAAGTGCGCAAGGTTAAAGACAAGTGCGCAAGTTTCTTTAACTTTTCTGAAATTTGACTAAGTGTTCACTATGTCAAATCTTCAGAACCTTGGTAACCTTTTGAACTATGACAACGAGATCGGAACCCCACAGAAACCCCCAAAGCTGCTAAATGTAAATGATTATTCAAACTGGAAAGCACGCTTTGTGTTGAAGCACTTTCCTGTGACAAACACTCTGGATAGATAGAGTCTTAGTTTAGTACTTTCATGTATGTATTTGTCTTTGTTTGTAAGTGTTTGTATGTATTAGTTATCGAGTTGTATTTACTTTTACATATTGAGTGTTGCAGATTTCTCTAAGTGTTTTGCGCACTTGTATGTGTGTAGGAAGTAGTTCCTGCGTACTTAGAAAGTACGCAAGAATACCTATGCGTACTTGCTAAGTACGCATGAGAAAAGTGCCCTGCGCACTTGCTAAGTGCGCAGGCATCAGGTCATGTATAAATAGGAATGGTCGACAGTAGATAAGTACGCATTTAGATTAGCAAATACGCAGAACTTTGTAATCTCAGAACTTCTCTCTGTAACCTTCAAGTGTTCATAATAGACGAACGTTTATAGTGATTATGTTGTCGGTTTACTTTGTTTCGTAAGACACTCCACCTAGTCACGGGTATTCCGCACCCGGTCCGACTAGTAGACCCACTTGTATGTGACGATCTGCCACACCCGAGGGACCTACAAGTGGTATCAGAGCATTGCTCTTGATTTCGAGTGTTGTGAGTGAGTTTGGAGAGTTTTCTACAGAGTTTTACAAACAAAAGGAGGTGTTTTTGTTGATTTTTGTGATAAAATAGGGGTAGCTCTTGAGCACTATTTTAGAAGCAAAATTCCCTTAAAAACCGACTTTTGTTGTGTATTTTGAGTGTTTTGAGCATCAAAGGTTGGTTAGAAACAAGTTTCTGACACTTTGGCTCATTTTGATTGTTAATCCGTCCGATTTTTGCCATCTCCGGTGTGTTTTCCAGTGACCGGAATAGTTTGGTGAGAGTTGGAGAAAAGGTGTTCTGCGTACTTACCATATCTGGCAAAAAGTATTGTCTTGCTGCTTACTTACTAAATATGCAAGAATAATCTCTTGCGTACATAATAAATACGCAAGACTAATCTTGTGCGTACTTAAGTTATATCCTGCGTACTTATCATTTACACCTGCGTACTTATCAAGTACACAAGAGCAAATCTTAAATACGCAAGACCACTCCTCTAAGTGTGCAAGGCCAATATCAAGTGCGCAAGTGTCTCTGATTTTTCTGAAATTTGACTAGGTGTTCACCATGTCGAATTTTCAGAACCTTGGAAACCTTTTAAACTTTGACGATGAGATTGGTACTCCTCAGAAACCGCCAAAGCTGCTAAATGTAAATGATTATTCTAACTGGAAGGCACGCTTTGAGCATTAAATTTCATACACAGATTCTTCGTTATGGATTCCAATTCTAGAAGGCTATAAGCATCCCACACACATTTATCCACACACATTTATCTTGATGATGAACTGCCTAAGCCTATCTCTAAACTCGATGAAGAGGAAAAGAAAGCTTATGATCGAGAGAAGAAGGCTCTTGGTTCAATCACTATGGCATTAACTCGGGAGTTCTTCCACAGCTTCAGAGGTTATGACAACTCTAAGGATCTTTGGGATTCGAAGGGAATAGTGATATCAAGAAGAGTAAACGGGACCTACTCAGGAAGCAGTATGAATGCTTCAGATTTTTGGAGAATGAGTCTTTAGATGACCTCATCTCTAGATTCTATCATCTGTAGACATAATTGAAAGCTTTTGAGCTCAAGTATCCCGATGAAGAGTTGGTGGAAAAGTTTCTGGATGCTTTGCCACCTAGGTTTGAAATGTACACAACCTTGATGACAGAGAATCAAAAATTCTATGAAATGACAGTGGAGGAGGCAATTGGAAAGGTTCAAGCTCATAACATGAACCTTAGAAAGAAGGAGAGCTCAAGAAGACCTCAGATACAAGACCCTTCTATGTATCATGGGACGTCTTCTACAACCAAATCTTTAGGCTCAGGAATTGCCCTCTTCTCTAGAAACTCTACTGAAGAAGACCACTCAAATGGCTGTGGTGGTCATGCATGCTATGCATCTGGATCACAAATGGCTGTGGTGGTCATGCATGCTATGCATCTGGATCAGGTTGTGGATCTCATCAACAACACACCTCAAGAAATCCTCCCGCTACAACTTCAGCTAACCAATCAGCTATAGCCAAAATAGCTGAAGATCATGTAGCACTATTTTCATCTTGTATGCTGGCCTACGAGAACTTCATAGGTGGCAAGCTTACAGATCCCGAGACAATAGAAGAAGACTTCAATTAAGTGGATCCTGATGACATGGAGGACATGGATATTCAATGTAATATGGCCATGATATTGAGGAGAGCCAAGCGTTTCCTGAACAGAACAGGAAGAAAGTTCATTGGCGGGCATTCTAATGCCAAGGTTGGTTTTGAAAAATCCAAGGCCAAATGCTACAAGTGTCTGAACTATGGACACTTTGCTCGTGAATGTCAAAAAGACAGAGCACCGGCTTCTGGTTTCAGCAGACCTAGCCAAGGAAACAGCCATGGCTACAACAACTCAAACAACCACAATCAAAGCCAAAATGGAACGTCCAATGCACTGGTAGCTCAACAGGACGACAACTTTGATTGGGGTGTTCATCTGGAAGATGCCATCATTGCACAAACTCAAGTTGGTCTCGTGGCTGAGATCATGGAGTTGATGGAAACTGAGAAAAAGGAAGCTGAGGAGAAGGAAGCTGAAGAAAAGGAAGCTTCTGTAGCTGATCAAGAGGAATCTACTACTGCTGTTGCCCTTATGGCCACTGGAGAAGCAACAAGTTCATCGTCTGAGGTAGATTCTAATCCTTTATCTGTTATTTCTTGTAATGTCTAGGCTTAAAACTTGAAAAATCTAAGCTTCAAGACAAGGTCGAACCCCTTCGCATTGCAGCTCTAAGTTATAAAGAAAACGAAAAATGTTTTAAAGTTTCAATTGAAACATTGAAAAAGGAAAAATGTGATTATTCACTAAAAATGAGCAATTAACAGCTTCACTTGAATATTGCATATAAGGGGTTAGAGAAAAGGAACAATGAAATTAACAAGCTACAAAATGAGATCTTGCAGTTGAAATGTTCTAATGAGAAGTTGAAAAACTCTCGTTTTGTGGTGGAACACTACGAATCTGTAGTGAGGCAAATGAATGGCTTAGGGTTGGGTACTAATGCCATTCCTCCACCAGATAGCGGGAAGTTTCTCAACAGCTTGGTAGACATTGATCTAACTTGTCTTGATGAGTCCTCAGGAAAGGATGATTCCTCTAAAAGGGATGATTCCTCAAGTAAGGCCAACTCCGCATCTAATGAGGAGTTCTTTACTATTTCTGATGATGGGTCAGTTAATACTTGCCCTGAAGGAGTAGTATATGAGGAGTTGTTATCTGAACAGAAAGTCAAGAAAAACATTATCACTAATAGTGATAACTGTATTTTAACTGAACCCGATATCATTGAATCTAATGATAAATTAAAGGTAATGCTTTATAGGGGGTATAAAAATCTTAATCAAGTAAAGAAAGAGGATTTTTCATCTCACTTTGGGCTTGGTTACAAAGAAAATTTGCAAAAATACTATACTCCCAAGAACCAATCTGTATCGGGTCAAACTTCTATTCACAAACCAACTCCTCCTGCTAATAATGCTGAGTCATCTAATGTAAGATCTAATGAGCCTTACAGGAGAATTTACACAGACAAGAGGACTTGTTTTCACTATGGTATGGTTGGTCACATTCTTGTGAACTGCTATTCTAAGAACCAAGGGAAATGGCCTATTGTTTCACAATCGGCTGTCATTCCTAAGTTACCATCAGTGAAACCTCCCAAATGTCCAAAACAAAATGTGCTGAAACCACCAGGTAAATCGATGGCAAAGCCAAAGATCAAATCTGAGGCTAAACCATCTGTTTCAAGAAAGGTAAAGCAACCTGCTGTACCTTGTGTATCTACATCTGGTAGTACACGTATTGGTGAGAAACCTGTGGTGAAACTCTCTAAGCCACAGAGGAGGAGAAGGAACAAGAGGTTGAGAAAGCTAGAACAGCTGACTGAAGTTCAATCAGGTGAAGCTTCCACTAGTTCACCTGCTGTTGTTGAACATAAGTCTACTGTTCTAGTTAAGAAACAGAAGAGGTTCTGGACTAACAAATTCAAAAATTCTCAATCTACTAGTCCTAATTCTTTTAAAGATTCATCCATTTTGAACAGTCGTCACGACTGTGAGTTAAAAGAAGTAGTTTATTTTGAAAAGGATGGACGACCCAAGACCACTATGGCTTGGGTCTCCAAATCTAACTAATTCTTTTTGTGACTCGTGCAGGGACGTCCGAAGGGTACTACCTCTAACCACTGGTATGTAGATAGTGGATGCTCCCGACACATGACAGGAAACACGGCCTTGCTTCAAGACGTGAAACCATTCAGAGGCGGCTATGTGGCCTTTGCTGGTGTTAGGACATAGTTTGTAATGACAAAATCTTTGTAATAGTTTAGATCTAATGTCTTTATGTTTTTGTAATGTAAAATGTTCTAAGTGTTTATGCAAGTTATGCTAGAGGCGAACTTAACAAAGGCGAACTTGTTAAGTTCGCTTAAGTCTATCTGAGGCGAACTTGTTAAGTTTGCTTAGTCTGTTAGAGGCGAACTTGTTAAGTTCGGCTAATGCAGGTCAGATGTCTATAAATAGGGTTTACAGAGTCAGCCGAAAAAATAGAACAGAGTTGTACGATTTGGTCTGATTGAGTCTGTAAACTCTGTTGAGAATTGGAATACAAGCGTGAATGTTATTTACTTGATTGTCTCTATTGTCTTTTGTGTATGCAATCGTTGATTCGTTGGATTCCGCAGTCCGAGTTAACGACACGTCTTATCACGAGAACAATCCGTAGAAGTGCCATGAGGACCTACAAGTGGTATAAGAGCTTATGCTTTTGATTCTTGGTGATTCTAGACGGTTTTGTACGCAAATTGACAAAAATTCATCATCTTTGAAATTTTCATTTCCATGGAGTTTTCAAGCTTAACTTGGTTCTGATTTGGTGTTATTGAAGAGGATTTTGAAGAAATTGATCCGATAGAAAGGTTCTAATTGAGAAATTACACAATCCTACGGCTTTATTTTGACTAATTCCTTCAAATAAGTGAATTATGAAGTTTTATGTTGATTTTTGGTTCGCGGTTTCTGGACTGAACTTTTCTTGATTTTGATTCTGCTGAAGCAAGCGAACTTGCTGATTTGGTGTGCAGGCGAATTTAGCAGACGAATTTAGCAGGCGAACTTGTCAAGTTCGCTTCTCACAAATTAGGCGAACTTATTTTTAGGCGAACTTAATTAGATTTCTGGATTCTGGTTTAAGCGAACTTATTCGCTTCATATTAACTTCGCTTGGGTATCACAGAAGCGAACTTATTATCTTCGCCTAAGGGTAGTGGGTGTTCAACACTTGGAAATTTTTCAGGAAAATGGCAAATATGGTACAAGTAACGAATATGTTCAATTATGATAATGAGATTGGTACATCTCAAAAACCGCCGAAGTTGTTGAATCTTGCTGATTATTCTAATTGGAAATATAGGTTTGATCAGTTCGTATCTTTTACCAATACTAGTCTATGGATTCCTATTTTAGAAGGTTATACGCATCCGACTTATTCGTGGATGGGAAAGGATGATGTTCTAAAGCCGGTGTCAGCGTTAACTACTGAAGAAAAGTTGTTGTTTGATAGGGAAAAGAAAGCGATGGCAAGTATTTCGATGTCTCTTCCGAAGGAAATATATCACAGTTTCAAACAATTCAAGTCTTCTCAACAACTATGGGAAGCATTACAGAAAAGATGTGAAGGTAGTTTGGATGTAAAGAAGAGTAGAAAAGAGCTACTGAAGAAGCAATTCTTGGTCTTCAAACATTTTCAAAATGAATCCTTGGATGATCTTGCTACCAGATTCTATCATCTGCTTAGTGAACTGTCGAGTGCTTTTGTGGTGTATGAGACTGAAGAAATTAATGATAAGTTCTTGGAGGCATTACCATCAAAATTTGATGTGTATACGGTTTTGATAAAAGAAAATATCAAGTACAAAACCATGTCTCTTGAAGAAGTTCTTGGGAAGATTCAATCGCATGACCTGAATATGAAGAAGAAAGAGACTAACATGGAGCATATCTAGGATTCTTCAATGTATTTTGCCAAGACTTCTGGTAAAACTGGTACATGAGTTGCATTCTTTTTTGGCGATGCTCAAGATTGTTCTAATGATCAGTGTTCTGGAGTTCCTATTCATTCTGGTCATTCTAGTCATTCTGGATTTTCTGTGACTACAACTTCTACATCTTCTGGATCTCATATAAATCAAAAGGTTGTTGCTGATTATCTAGCTATGTTTTCCTCATTCATGGCTTCGTATAAGAATTTTATTGGAGGGAAAATTCATGATCCTGAGGTTATTGAAGAAGATTTCAGACAGATCGACCATGTTGATCTAGAAGAAATGAACATCCAATGGAATATGGCCATGTTGATGCGTCAAGCAAAGGATTTCTTGAAGAAAACTGATAGAAAGTATATTGGGTCTAATAGTCGATCACGCATGGGATTTGATAAAACCAAAGTGCGTTGTTATAACTGTCAAGAGTATGGTCACTTTGCTAAAGAGTGTGTGAAGCAAAAGGTTGAGTTTGATTCTCAGAAGAAGTAGAATAATTTTCAGAATAATCGTAATCAGTCACATGGTTCATCGGGAAATTCAAATCATGCATCTGCATCATCGGCGTTGGTTGCTCAGAACGATGAAAACTATGACTGGGGTATTCATCTGGAAGATTTAGTGGGTGCTGTAAGTCAAGCCTTTGTAGCAGAAATTCATTCTGAAAAATCAGAAGAGGTAACTGATGATGACAGTTCGAGTGATGGTTCGAGTGATGGTGAAAGTGTGCAGATTGTTGATGAAGAGATAGAACAAGTGAAGAATATTGATTCTGATGTTGCATCAGGTGTTGCTGAAGATGATATTGTTCTAACACAAAATGCTTCAGATGGTGCTGATTCAGAGAATATTCCCATTGCCAAAGTTTTCATGGCAGACATGTCTAATCCGTCAAAGGTAAAAGACTCTGTTTGTCATATTTATTGTTCTAACTGCATTACTGTAAAAGATAAATTGCAAAAGGTCATGGATGATAACACAAACTTGATTTATGATATGAAATCGATGCATTCAGTTAATCAGAAACTGAAAGATAATGATAAATTGTGCATCGATAGAATTGAGTCTTTGAAAAGAGACTTAAATTCTCTGGGGTTAAAATATAAAGAACAAGCTTATCATCTGGATATGGCTTATGCTGAGATAGAAAAACGAAATGAAGTTGTCGCACAAAAGAATAAAGAAATTTCTGACAAAGAGTCTGAAGTGATCAAACTTCATAGAAAAATGGAAAAGTTTGAAAATTCATCTGTTGTTTTGAATTATTTTAATTCAAATGTTGATCCTACTAAGCGGGTTGCTGGTATTGGATTTATTCCTCCACCATTTAATGCAAATTATGTGGTTGAATCGGAAATCATTCATGAAGAGGAAATTGATCCAAAAACGGTATTAAAAGTGAATCCGGTAACTAGTGAGGATATGTTTTATGAGTCTGATTCTGAGGATGAGGTGTTTGATGGAAAGAAGGTTGAAAGTATTCAAAAAGAGGTGAAACTTGATGAACCAACAGTTGTAAAAACTGTTACCCGTGATAGATGCATTCTGACTGAACCTGATGAAGTGAAAGTTGTTACACCTAAGCCTTCCCCAATTTTACAGTCAAGTGGTTTTGTCGCTGCTGGTCATCAAAAGGTGCATTCATCAAAGGTGCCTACACAGGTTTATGTTCCAAAGAAGTCAGTAAACTGTTCTGGACAATCTTCTAAAGCTTATTCCTCTGATGGCTCCTCAAACTCAAAGAACACTTCTTATTTCAGAACTTATCAAAAGAGAAGAGTTTGTTTTCATTGCAATGAGGCTGGTCACATTCTTGTCAATTGTCCTTATAAGAACCATGGCAAATTGAAGATTGTTCCTTCACAACCAAAAGTGGTGAAGATTCTGAAAAGAATATATGAGGGAAAGTTATCCTTTAGTTTGGAGAAAAACATGTCCTGTCGATCTTTTGTTAAATCCTCTGGATTTAAACAGCAGGATAAATTGAACTCTAAATCATTTGTTTGTCAAGAGAAACTTGAGATTCCTCATGTTAGAATTTCAAAAAATTCTCATTCTGAAGTTAAACTGTCTAGACCACAAAGGAGAAGACGAAACAGAAAATTGAAGAAAATTTTGGAAACATCTGAATCTGATAATAATATATCAAATAATGTTGTTCAAAATAATCAAAATGTGTCTTCTTTGAAAAAGTCTGATGGTGAAACTTCTATTCCAAAGGTTAATGATAACATTGATTGTGAATTGCTAGAAGTTGTATATTTTGATCAATCTGGACGACCCAAGACCACAATGGATTGGGTTCCTATTTCTAACTGATTTTTGTTGTTTATGTAGGGAAAACCAAGGAGGACTATCAACAATACATGGTATGTGGATAGTGGTTGCTCTCGACATATGACAGGGAATATTAGATTGCTTGAAGATGTTAAAAATATTGATGGAGGTTATGTCGCTTTTGCGGGTAATAAAGGCGGGTACATAACTGGACAGGGTACTTTAAAGAATGACAAAGTCAAATTTGAGAAGGTGAATTATGTGGAGAAGCTTGAACACAATCTTTTGAGTGTATCACAAGTTTGTGACAAGAAGTTTTCGTTCCATTTCAATGATGCTGAGTGTTATATCTTGAAACTGGGTTTCGTTATTCCTGACGAATGGATTCTCATGAAGGCTCCGAGGAGAAATGACACGTATGTCCTTGACATGAGTGTCGCTACAACAACGGATTCAATTCCTACATGTTTACTCTCCAAGGCGTTGGAATCAGATTCTATTTTGTGGCACAGGAAGCTAGCTCACATCAACTATCGAAAGATGAACTGTATTGTTAAGAATGATCTGGTTCTTGGTATTCCGAGGATGAAATTCTCAGTTCCTGATGATTGTATTCCTTACAAGAAGGGGAAACAACGAAAGAAATCACACAAATCTAAATCGAAGAATTCTATCGTAACTCCTTTGGAGTTGCTACATATGGATTTGTTCGGTCCGATTAATATCAGGAGCATTGGTGGAAAATCATATTGTTTGGTAGTCACTGACGATTTTTCCAGATTTTCATGGGTTAAGTTTCTTTTTTCTAAAACTGAAACCACTGAGTTGGTCCAATACTTAATCATGGGTTTGGAAAATTTCTTCAATCTGAAGGTTAGAAGAATTAGGAGTGACAATGGCAGTGAGTTTAAGAATAGCAAGATGGGCTTTATCTGTCTAAAAAAGGGAATTCATCATGAATTCAGTGCACCATATGTTCCTCAACAAAACGGTGTTGCTAAACGAAAGAACAGGAAGTTGGTTGAAACGGCACGCACGATGCTTGCAGATTCTAAGCTTCCAGTTACTTTTTGGGCTGAAGCTGTGAATACTGCGTGTCACGTTTCGAACAGGGTCTTGACCGTCAAGCGACACAACAAGACTTGCTACGAGTTGCTGAATAATCGAAAGCCGAATCTGGATTATTTACTACCTTTTGGTAATCCTTGCACCCTGTTGAAAGTTTGGGATGTCCCAACAAAATTCAGTGCTAAGGCTATTGAAGGGATTTTTCTAGGGTATGTTGCTAATTCGACTACCAAGAGGGTTTATAACAAAGAGACGTGCCAAGTTGAAGAATGGTTCCATATTGACTGTTCAAATCGGTCTTTACCTCATTTGGCGATTGGACCAGATTGGGCATTTGATTATGAAAACTTATTCAAGTCTTTTCATTTACCTTCTGATATTTCTACTGATGAAGCTGTTGTTCTCTATGATTCATGTCAGGATGCACAGCACAATGGCTTTCTACCAAATGCAGTTCCACATTCATCGGTTCCAACTACTTCTTCTCCCGATCCTAATGTTGCTTCTTGTTCGGGATCACTAGATTCAGAGAGTGAGGAAGACAATGCTATTTTTCAAGATTCTTCTGCTGATCCTTTGTTGGGTGATAATCCATTACCTTCGACACAGGATTCAGGGGAGATTCCTACAAATTTAGACTCGGAAATTCCAATTAATCATGATTTGTCTTATCAATCTGTTACAACTCATGTTGAAGTGTTGCCGGTTCCTGAGGTTGCTTCCATCAAGGAACTCAAAGATCATCCGGTGACAAATATAATCGGGAATTTGCAGGATGGAGTGAAAACACATTCTATTGTTGACAATACTTGTTTGTATACATGTATTAAAGATTCTGGTGTTCTTGATGATTGCTCACATTCATGTTTTATTTCTCAGGTTGAACCCAAAAATGTTGAAATGGCTTTAAATGATAACAATTGGATAGAGGCCATGCAGGAAGAACTTGCTCAGTTTGACAAACTTAAGGTTTGGAATCTTGTAGATCTTCCAAAGGGTGTGTATCCGATTGGTACTAAATGGGTGTTTAAATGTAAGAAAGACGATTGATGTGTCGTGGTAAGAAATAAGGCATGATTAGTTGTCCAGGGTTTCAATCAACAAGAGGGAATTGATTACACCGAGGTTTATGCGCCTGTTGCGAGGCTTGAAGCTATATGGCTGTTTCTGGATTTTGCTTCTTATCAAGTTTTTAAGGTGTTTCAATTGGATGTGAAAAGTGCGTTTTTATATGGAAAGGTCAAGGAGGAGGTTTATGTTTGTCAGCCGCCGGGGGTTGAAAATCCACTTAATCCGAATATGGTTTTCAAGCTTGATAAGGCCCTCTATGGTCTTCATCAGGCTCCTCGTGCATGGTATGAAACATTGTCCACACATCTTTTGGCAAATGATTTTATTCGTGGCAATATTGACTCGACCTTATTCATAAAGAAATCAGGGGGAGATTACCTACTGGTGCAGATATATGTGGACGATATTATTTTTGGCTCAACAAATGAAGGGTTATGCAAAGATTTTGAGAGTGTTATGAAGTCGAAGTTTGAAATGTCAGCTATGGGAGAGTTATCATTTTTCTTAGGTTTACAAGTAAATCAAAAGGAAGATGGTTTCTTTATTCATCAGTCCAAGTATGTCAAATACATCTTGAGCCGGTTCAAGATGGTGGACTGTACCCCATATGATACTCTGATTCCGGTCAATCATAAGTTGAATTCTGACCCGGATGGAAAAGATGTGGATTGTCGACTTTATAGAGCAATGATTGGATCTCTCATGTACTTAACCTCTTCAAGGCCAGATATAATGTTCGTTGTGTGCATCTGTTCCAGATTCCAGGCAAAACCAAAAGAATCTCACTTAATAGCTGTAAAAAGAATCTTTCGTTATTTGAAAGGAAAACAAAGATTGGGACTATGGTATCCACATGGTTCTAACTTTGATTTCAATGCTTATACTGATTCTGATTTTGGTGGTTGTTGTTTGGACAGGAAATCTACAACAGGTGGTTACCAGTTCTTGGGTAATCAACTTGTTTCCTGGCAATGCAAAACGCAAACCATAGTCTCCATTTCTACATGCGAAGCAGAATACATCGATGTTGCAAGTTGTTGTTCACAGATCCTATGGATACAACAGCAATTAAGAGATTACAGTTTGAATTTCACAGGAACCCCTATGCTTATTGATAATATTGCTACAATGTCTATAACTAATAATCCTGTTAAGCACAGTAAAAGAAAAGCACATTGAGATTAGATATCATTTTATTCGTGATTGTGCAGAGAAAAGGTTGATTGAGCTGGTAAAGGTTCACACTGATGATAATTTTGCTGATTTGTTTACCAAGGCATTTAATCGTACCAGGTTTGAATTTCTAATCAAAATGATAGGTATGATCAATCCCGAATAAAAGTTTTTCAAAATCAGATTTTCATGGAAAAATTTGTTTTTAATTTCTTTTATTGCTTTATTACATTTCTGCATTTTAAATTTTCAGTCAAAAAGTTCTTAATTTTTAAAAAGTCAAAACAAAGTGAAAAATATAAAATTTGACATCATTTGAAGTTAGAGAAGAAATGATAGTACATCAGTGATTAGTTCATTTCACACGACCTTAGTAGACCTTTGATTTATGATTGATTAAACTGAGTTGATTTGATCTAAATTTCAAAGTCTGCATAAATGAGAAATGATAGTGTTTTGAATGCTCTAATCTTGATAATCTGTTTTTAAATTTGTGTATGAGTTTTGAAACTTGAATTGTCAATAGAGTAGAAGCGTTTTGAAACTAATAGTAGTGTGAAAATTAAATATGATATGATTACATCTGTGATTTAAATCCATTATATGCCTGGGTGTGTGTGTAAAAGATCATTATCAGATAAAGAATATATGGTTTTAAAGAATTTCATGAGACCAATATCGAATTATATCTTTAGCACAAATCTATTTCAGTTCACTTCACTTCCCATGCCCCGAAAAACATGCCATGTATTGTTGAACTAAGATATGCTTTCAAAATCTGTTGAAACATATATTCGCCCTTGGATCAGTTAGATACATCATCTAGTCTGACTCCATAGAATCTTATCGAGATAATAGTTGGATCCTCATACCTGAATCTGTTGATTCTCATTATACAGCCAATTCATTAGAATCTTCTGATTCTGAATCATCATGATTCTTATATCCTTTGGGATCTGCTTCTATTCTTGTGCTAATTGAGATAATTTCATCTTGGAAATTGATCTAATCTTAAAATAAACTGTATATGTCTTGAAGATAGTGCAATTTTTATTTCTGTTTGGCATATATGTGGGGTACACAATGTTTTTCATCTAAATGGTACTAAATCACATTAATTTGGAGAATAAACGCTTATAGTTTCAAATCATATAATATCGACAAATTTAAGAATTAATGCTTTATATTTCAAATTCGGTTTGAATAATTGAGCATTTCATAACCTGATCTCATTTACTTTGAAATTTATCGCGTATCATTTCAATTATTATTCAAATACTGAAAAGAATGTACAAAAAATGAAAAGGATGTAAAGCGCACAATAATGAGTTGGATTGTTTCATATCATAGGTTACCCTTGGTTATTGCTAAAATGCGTGATGAACTACTCAGATACTGATATGATCTTCTTACTCATGATGTTCATTCAAAAATATGTGATTTCAATTCGTACAGATAAAAATCCAAAAATATGTGATTCTGCTTGTATAGATAAAATTCAAAAAGATTTTGTTTTTTTATTTTCCATGAAAATTCTAAGCTTTTATTAAATTGTTCGGGATTGGATCGAATACATGCTGCTGACGGAAGTTCAAGAAGTGACGGGTTGAAAGTTGGTAAAAATCTGATCAAGGGAAAAGTTAAAGTCATTATGTTCGCCTAACTCTGGTGAAGCGAACTTAATATGTTCGCTTGATGTTGGTGAAGCGAAATTATTATGTTCGCCTAGGGCTTGTTAAGCGAACTTAACAAGTTCACCTAAATAAGCGAACTTAATCTGTATAAGGTTTTTGTCTAGGCGAACTTAATCAGTCATCCTCTTCAAATTTCAAGCGAACTTGTCTGTGTGTAGAAATTTTTTTTAAATTTTCAAAATCAGTGATTGTTGGGTTGTTTACCGATTTATTCTTATTCGGATTTGAAATACGAACTTGCCTAAGGTATTTTATTCGAATTTCATCCGTTCAATCGTGAGAAAATTACCTTTTTCAGTTTGGTTTTCATCGCTATTTTGAACGGGACTGTTTTGCCCTAAATTGATGTTTATTCTGACTTAAATCATACAATTGATCATTGATATTGATTCATTAGTGCTAATCGATGTGATTCCAATGCTTATTTCATGATTTCCAATTGATTTGAAGATATTTGATTTCTAGGTTGGTATTTGAAACGTCAGACAGGTTCAGGCGAACTTGTCCAAGCGAACTTGTATAGGCGAACTTAATAAGTTTGCCTCTTACAACACTAAGCGAACTTATTAAGTTCGCCTAGGGGTCAGAAGGGTTTTGGACTTGTTAAATATTTTTTTTGTTAAAACTTTTTTTGTTTTGTTTTTGTTTCAAAATTTTTTTTTCTTGTTGTTTGTGTTTGTTATTTGTCTAATGTGTCTGTTGTCCAAATATTTTTCAGATGGCTCGTCGTGTCTTATACAAACATAACCAGGTGGCATTGTTAGATCCTAACATGTTAGTGGCCGTAAACTTTCAAGGAATTATTGGATTTCTGAATCGTTCACGACTTCGTGTCGCATTATCTGCAGATCCATACATTTGTCTGGTGTATATTCAGCAATTTTGGGACACAATTCATCAAGATACTGACGTAGAACCTCATGTTCTTCGTGCCAATGTAAACAATACGGAGATTGCAATATCGGAAGAAACTATTCGTGCTGCTCTTGCTCTAGGTTGTGCTGCTGATGATCCTATGTCATATCCTGGAACTTTGATTATGGGATGTTTTCAGAGGATGGGTTACCGTGGAAGACCTAATGATACACAAGCTCGTAAGGGTGGTTTGGTTGGTGAATGGAGGTATTTCATGCACGTGATTATCCAATGTTTATCTCCTAGAAAAGCTGGTACTGATGGGTTAAAGAGTGCTCTTCAAGCTGCTATGGTAGCTTTGACTTTGAACAAGCGGTTCAATTTTGCACGTTATGTTTATCGGGAGATGGTTATGCATATCACACCTGCTGAAGGTCAAGGATTTTTTATGTATCCTTGTTTTATCCAGATGATTCTGAATAATCTTATTCCTGATCTCCCATAGCATCTGATTCGATTAACTTTGACTCCGATGTCCAAGCGTATCTTTACTGATTGCACTAAGGTGAAACAGTAAAATGCAGTGTTGATTCCTGTTAATACTCCATTGTTTGGTCACTTAATCAATCCTGATTATGTTGAACCACCGAATGACAACTGGTTTCATCCTGATGAGATAGCTCAAGTACAAGGTCCGAATGTTCAACAACAACAACAACAACCACAACAACCTATTCAACAACCAGTACTAGTTCAACAACAACAAGTTCCCGTACAACAACAAATTCCTATTCAAGAACAAGTTCCAATTCAACAAGCTCGGGTTGATATACTTGTTAATGAACCTGTTCCAGAAGAGGTCGTTCATGAACATGAACAAGATTTAGGGATGAATATGGATGATTTTGTTGATGACGCTGTGAAATCAACCATTCATGAAGCTGAAGGGAATGTGGTGACAGATAATGACTCGAGTTCTAGCTCAAGTGATACAATTTTACCTATTTCTGAAGAAACCGACTCTGATGAATCTAGAGATTTTTCCTCAGATCATTATGAAAGGTTGGCTAGTATACCATTGGCTAATGTTGGTAAACGTATTAAATCTACAGCCAGAAGAAAAAGACGTAAGTCTGTTCGGGATCCTCCTTCCGGATCAGTACATGGAAAAAAGAACATTGGTGGATGAGAGTTCTGATAGTGATTTTAATCCGGATCCTAAAACTCAAAAGCTTATGTATGCTTCAATTGTTGCTGCTCAATCTTCACAGGGTGTAAAGGATGCTACTTTTGTTGCTTCCTTACTAGCTACACCTCCAAGTTCTAAAGATCCATCTCCTATTCTAACTCCTGTTCCTCCTGTGATTATTCCTACTCCTAGTCCTTCGGTTCCTCAATCTTCGGCTGGTCCTTCCAAGCCTTCTGATTCTGATAGGATTACTTTCCTTGAATCTCAAGTGCTTGCTTTACAAACTCAGGTGGATACTCTTGTATCTACTGATACTCAAAGACAGCTGGTGATTCAGACTCAAGCTACGCAGATTGCTGCCATGCAGACATTAGTGTCCAAACTTGTTGAGCGTCTTGACGCTCAGGGGGAGTTAAGGATACGTGATACATGTCACACTGAGTCTATTCAAAGACATGATGATGAAGACAATGATCCTTCTGGTAATATTGAGGGTGATCGTCAATACGCTGACGTTAATCCTATATCTAGAGTTCAGGGGGAGTCGACATCACAATCCATTGAAGGAAATAAAGATACTTCTGGAGTTAATGAAGAAGAAATTTTATTATTGGAGTTCTTTGCATATTCTGAAGAGGAAGAAGTTGAAAAGATAGCATGTCTTGATGACATTGATGAATTATTCAATGACATAGAAGATGATGTGTCGGATAATGAAATAGAAGAAGGAGAGATAGTGGAAATAGAGATAGAGAAAGGTCAAGATAAAGTGACTTATGAAGGTTGTGATGTTCTTAATGTCCTTTATAACTTCATCCAAGTTGATGTTATTCCTGAGTTCACTTATGAAGGAGTAACAGATTCTATGGACTCTTTTTAAGACATCACACTGTCTGAAGATACTACTGATTCTAAGATTGATACTGATGATGAAAACATTCAATCCAATAAAGATGCTGAAGCTGATACTACTCACACTGAGTCTCCAAAGGTGAATGAAGAACCTGTGATGTACAAAAATACAGGTATGACTAGAGAACAGTGGAGAGAAGTTGTGAATAGCTGGATGAAGGTGCTACCCAAGTCTCAAGCACAACCCGCTCAGAAAGAAAAATATGTGAATAAAGAGAGGTGTGTAGGAAGAATCATAAGTTGGTTTTATGATAATGACACAAAATTATTTGCTATTAAAAGATCTGATGGTGTTCAGTACTTAAAGTCGAGGATCAAGTATTTCAATACCTTGCCAAGGTGTGAAATTAATGGTCTAGCTTCAAAGCCACTTATTAATATATCCAAGTTTGGTTTAGCTGATGTGATTGCAAATCTGATCAAGAAAGAAGGTGGTTCGGGGAAGTATGAAAGGCTAAAGCCTCAAAAAGGAAAGAGAGTGAAGAACATGATCAAAAGACTGGGAAAGTGATCTGGAAGTACAAATTCAAACCAGTACGTGTTGTACACAAAATACCATTGAAGAAGATTCCTCAAGATTTCCTTGGGAATATGAAATGGTGGTATGTCGATGTTAATACTAGTGAAGCAAGGATTGAAGATAAAGACAATAAGGTCATTGTGTGTTTCTTTGACGCAATGAATCTTATTAACTTTTCTGTAGGTCCCTTCGTGTGTGACGGATCGTTGCATGCAAGTGGTCTACTAGTCGGACCGGGTGCGGAATACCCGTGACTAGGCGGAGAGTCTAACTAAAACAAAGTAAACCAAACACGAGAGTCACAATAAAAGCTCTTTCTATTATAAACACTTGACGGTTACAGAGAGATTACAAATTGCGTACTTAACAAACTGAGTTCGTCTAAGATATGAGTTATGCGTACTTATCCTCTGTGAACCAAACCTATTTATACAGACCTGATGACTGCGCACTTAGCAAGTGTGCAGGACCAAATGCTCTTGCATACTTTGCAAGTACGCATGGGTCTTCCTGCGTACTTGCTAAGTACACAGGAGCTTTCTCCTGCGCACATGTAAGTGCGCAAAACACTTGAAGAAATGCAACATACATTATGTAAAAGTAAATACAACTCGATAAACAATTACATAACGACTCTTACATACAAAGACAAATTACAGACATTAGAAATACAAACTAAGACTCTATCCAGAATGTTGTCACAGGAAAGTGCATCAACATTTTCAAAGAAAGATCAGAGGACGTTGAGAAAGAATGAGATCATGTACACTGATGAATGGAAAGAACAAGGATTGCAGTACAAGAGAGTGTTGGAGATATGTAGAAGATATGGAGTGCATGCAGGCAGCAGATTACCGGATAATTGGAAGAGCTCATCATAAAGACAGAAGACTGAAGATCAAGCTATTGTCAAGGGGGAGTATGTTAGGACATAGTTTGTAATGACAAAAGCTTTGTAATAGTTTAGATCTAATGTCTTTATGTTTTTGTAATGTAAAATGTTCTAAGTGTTTATGCAAGTTATGCTAGAGGCGAACTTGTTAAGTTCGCCTAGTCTAACAAAGGGGAACTTGTTAAGTTCGCTTAAGTCTATCTGAGGAAAACTTGTTAAGTTCGCTTAGTATGTTAGAGGCGAACATGTTAAGTTCGCCCGATGCAGGTCAGATGTCTATAAATAGGGTTTACAGAGTCAGCCGAAAACATAGAACAGAGTTGTACGTGTAGGTCCCTTATTCGGTGCGTGACGGATCTCTAGACTCGCGGTACGACACGGTGATAACGTGCGGAATCCATGATCAACGTGCTCGTGTAACTCAATCAACAACAACGGTGTAAATAAACGCTTTGTATTTCCACCACAATATCAACGTGCTCGTGTAACTTAATAAGTTCGCCTGGTGCAGAACAATGCTTATATATAGAGGTAACAGAGTCTGTGAAACAGAGAAGTGTGAGGTGAGACGATATCAGAGTAGACGAGAGAGAATCTTGTAAAGTTCACCTCTAACAGACTAAGCGAACTTAATAAGTTCGCCTCTGATAGGCTAGGCGAACTTGTTAAGTTCGCCTCTAGCAGAACTTACACAGAATTTTATCAACAGTTACAAAACATGTCCTAACAGTACGATTTGGTCTGATTGAGTCTGTAAACTCTATTGAGAATTGGAATACAAGCGTGAATGTTATTTACTTGATTGTCTCTATTGTTTTTTGTGTATGCAATCGTTGATTCGTTGGATTTCGCACTCTGAGTTAACGACACGTCTTATCACGAGAACGATCCGTAGAAGTGCCATGAGGATCTATAGCTGGAGAGAAAGGCGGCAGTATCACGTGTCACGACGTGGTATCAAATGGTTGTGTCAGTTTTGACAATGTCAACTTTTGCGAGCAACTGAAGCATAACCTGCTGAGTGTCTCCCAAATGTGCGAGAAGGAATACTCGGTGATGTTTGATAAGAATGAATGCTTGATTCTCAAGCCTGGTTTTGAAGTTCTTTATGATTGGATCCTGATGAGAGCGCCAAGGACAAACGACACCTATCAGATTGATATGAGCGTGGCAACAACCACCTCATCAGTTGCTACTTGTTAGCTTACCAAAGCGACAGAGCTTGACTCTATCTTGTGGCATTGGAAACTCGGACATATTTCGTATCGTAAAATGAACCATCTTGTCCGAAACGGTTTGGTAACCGGGGTTCCTAAGTTGAGATTTACCGTTGCAGATGACTGTATGCCTTGTAAAAAGGGCAAATAGCAGCGGAAGTCTCACAAGCCCAAGCTCCAAAACTCCATTGATACCCCTTTGGAGCTATTACACATGGATCTGTTTGGCCCCATAAGTATCAGGAGTATTGGAGGTAAGTCGTTCTGTCTGGTTGTAACTGATAATTTCTCACGTTTTTCTTGGGTGCATTTTTTAGGTACTGAGGACGAGACTGCTGATATTCCTCTATACCTGATCCTAAGCTTGAAATCTCTTTGCAAGCTGAAGGTTAGAAGAATAAGGAGTGACAACGGAACTGAGTTCAAGAATAATTTGATGGAACTTTACTGTCTCAAGAAGGGGATCCGTCACGAATTCAGCGCCCCGTATACACCTCAGCAGAATGGAGTTGTAGAACGGAAGAACAGAACACTGATTGAGACTGTAAAGACTATGCTGTCGGATGCAAAGCTTCCTGTCACATTCTGGCCAGAAGCAGTTAATACAGCTTGTCACGTCTTAAACAGAGTTCTGTTTGTGAAGATGCACAACAAGACTTGTTACGAGTTGATCAACAATCGACTTCCCAATCTTGATTACCTAGTTCCTTTTGGTAGTCCCTGTTCCTTATTGCTATAGTACAAAGACCGTCAGTCTAAGTTTCATGCAAAAGCGATGGAAGGCATATTCTTAGGATACGTTGCCAACTCGCCTTGCAAGAGAGTGTACAATATAGGAACTCGTACTGTCGAGGAATGGTTTGAAGTGGATCGCAGTAAACACAACATTCCACCAGAACCAACAAGTCCAGCTTGGGGTTTTGATTATGATGCGCTATTCAAGTCATTCAATCTTCCTGATCTATCTGCAGTTGACGCCGCAAATGTTTATGAATTATTGAGTGGCGGCGATGACTCCAGTTTCTCTACTCGTGCTACTGTACCGATTGTAACTCCTGATTCTAATGCTGCATCTGCATCTGGAACTCATGACAGTGATAACAGTGAAAATCTTCACGTTTATGGAGATGACGCTCAAGCTAATCCTAACACAACTGTAGGAAATGAAGCTCCAGCTGATCCAATTAACATTGAATCTTCTTCTTCTGGAACACAGGAAATGGGGGAGTTAAGCACGAATCTCGATTCAGAAATTCAGGAACTGAATGTACCATATACGAGAGTGCATAAGAATCATCCAATCGACAACATTATTGGTGATCCTCATGCCGGTGTTCAGACTCGTCATCGAACCATTGCAGAGAGCACTAGTCTTTACTAGGAGATACTTGACACTGGTGTCATGGAAACATGTCTGGATGCTGCATTGAGGCGATGCAAGATGAATTGTCTCAATTCCAAAAGTTGCATGTGTGGAATTTGGTTGACTTGCCAAAAGGCTTTCAGCCAATTGGAACCAGATGGGTGTTCAAATGCAAGACGGATGATCGTTATGTGGTTGTGAAGAACAAAGCAAGATTGGTTGTTAAGGGTTTTTATCAACAAGAGGGCTTGGATTACACGAATGTATATGCCCCAATTGCTAGAATTGAGGCCATTCGACTATTTTTGGCTTATGCCACATATGTCGGCTTCAAGGTCTATCAACTTGATGTGAAGAGTGCTTTCCTATATGGAAAAGTTCATGAAGAGGTCTATGTCACTCAACCTCCTGGCTTTGAAGATCCGCATAATATCAATAAAGTGTATAAGCTCGACAAAGCACTTTATGGTCTTCATCAAGCACCGCGGGCATGGTATGAGACATTATCTAAACATCTATTGTCTAATGGTTTCGACCGTGGACATATTAACTCGACCCTCCTCATTAGGAAAGCAGGAGGTGAAATTCTTCTTGTACAAGTCTGCATCGACGACATTATTTTTGGATCTACCAATGAAGGGATGTGTAGGGAATTCGAGCTGGTGATGAAGTCCAAGTTTGAAATGAGTAACATGGGTGAATTGTCATTCCTCTTGGGTCTGCAAGTAAGTCAAAGAGAGGATGGCATTTATCTATATCAAACTAAGTATGTGCAGGACATCTTGTCAAAATAGAAGATGAATGATAGCAATACTTATGGCACACCTATCCCAGTTAATCATGGTCTGCATCCTGACAAAGATGGAAAGGATGTGGATTGCAGATTGTACCGTGGGATGATCGGATCACTTATGTATCTCACAACTTCAAGACCCGATATAATGTTTGCTGTGTGCTTGTGCTCAAGGTTTCAGTCTCAACCGAAGGAGTCACATATGATAGCCGTGAAGAGAATTTTCAGATACTTGAAAGGGAAACCTCGATTGGGTATTTGGTACTCTAAGCAGCAGTCATTCGACTTCAAAGCCTACACTGATTCAGACTATCGCGGTTATAACCTTGACAGAAAGTCAACTTCGGGTGGATGTCAATTCTTAGGAGACAGACTGGTTTCCTGGCAGTGTAAGAAGAAGTCAACGGTTTCTGTCTCAACTTGTGAAGCAGAATACATTCCTGCGGCGAGCGGTTGTTCTCAGATATTGTGGATTCAGCAGCAATTGAGAGACAACGGCTTGAACTTCACTGGAACTCCTTTGTTCATTGACAACAATGCCACAATGTCCATCACAAATAACCCGGTGAAACATTCCAAAACTAAACATATAGAAATTTGCCATCATTTCATCCGTGATTGTGCTGAAAAGCATTTAATTAAACTTGTTAAAGTTCACACGGATGACAATCTTGCTGACCTTTTCACAAAGGCTTTTGATCGATCCCGTTTTGAGCATCTTGTTAACTTAATAGGAATGTTCAATCCTGAGTGAAAAACTTGTTTTTCTTAAATCAATTCAATTCATGAAAGTTAAATTTTATTTTCTTTTAAGTTTTTTGTATAGTTCTTTTAACTTTCAAAAATATTTTACAAAATCAAAAACAAAATAGAAAATGGAGAAAATTTCAAAGTTAACTTGAGAAAAGAGGAAATGATAGTACATCAGAAATGATCTAAACGTCATGGACTGCTCATATGGGAAATGATTGCGTCATGCTTACTTAATTGTTTAAATTATTATGTTTTTAATCTACTTATTTACAAGTAATTTGAATTGTCAGTAGGCTGTATGCGTCTTTGAATCACTAGTAGTGTGGAAACTAAAGTCTAAATTACAACTGTGATTTGAACCCATGTTTGCTAGTGTGTGTGCGTAAAAGATTAGAAAAGATCATTATCAGATAAATGATGTTAGATTTTGGCAATAATTTTCTTTTGAGGTCAGTTTCGGGTTATGTCGTTAGCACAATTAATGCGGTTCATCTCACTGCCCATACTCACAAGTACGCAAGGTGAGATTGAATCAAGACATGTCTCTACATCAACCGTTGAGCATGTATTCACCCTTGAATCACTCCTGATTCATTGAAATCAAATCCAGATAAAAGTTGGATTCCCTTACCTTATTCAAACACCATACTTATTATCCTGAATAATCATACCGATATTCAATTAAGAAAATCAAATGAAACCAAGACATATGAATCACTCGATTCTGAAAATCAAATGAAACCAAGACATATGAATCACTCGATTCTGAATCTTATGATTCCTGATAATCCTTATGGATTATGCTTAATTTTTCCTATGCTAATAGATGTAACTTCATTCTAAAAATTTAGAAAATCATTGGGAAAATCTTAGATGCCTTGATATAATGCAATTTACATTATTGTAGCATATCAGTGGGGTACACGTTGTATATCTTATAATTAATACCTTAATACACAAGAACGTGTTACAAAAATGCTTATAGTTTCAAATCTTATAATATTGTCAACTTGAATTACTTGTTTAGGTGCTTATTATGTATGAATAAATAGTAATCCATGACATGATCCCATATTCTTTGATGTTTATAGTGTATCGTTTTTGCTATAAGTTAGCCTGATATGATCCTCTGCTCATGTCTTTGATCAAAAAAATAGTTTGCGTAAATACGTGTATATTTCTATCTAGAAACGATCAAAAAGATTTTAAGTTTATGAACTGTTCAATCTTAATCAGAAAAATCAAAAATATTTGTGTTTAACTTTCGTGAATTGATTGTGAATCCTCCTGATTGAATATTTTTATCTTGTTCGTTATTTGACTTGAAAAACTTCATAATTTGAGTTGAAAGTTTGCGCACTTAAGGGTTACTGCGTACTTGACAAGTGCGCATGAAGTAAGCCCTGCGTACTTATCAAGTACGCAAGAGTTAAGTCTTGCGCACTTGTAAGTACGCAGGAATTAAAGCTTGTGCACTTAGCAAGTACGCACGACTGTTTGGTGTTGGGTATATATACAGGAGTTAGAAAAATTTCAGACTTCTATCATTCAAACTCATTCGACTGTACATTTTGCCTCTACAACTTTTACTCAAAAATAGTGTTCCAAACCGATTTTTCATCCCATCTCTAGTATCATCATTGTGTAACAATCAATCGGTGAGAATCTTGAGCCAATCCATCCACAAAAATCACGATTTTGGACCGATTTGAACATTTGAAAAACTTAGGGTTTTGATTCAAGTTTTTGGTCAACTTGTGGGTTGTTTGGGTAAAACCTTATAATTAAAACTTGATTAGAAACAGTGATCGGCCCTTAATCAGTCCGATTAATCCCTTGATTTTGAACTTAGACCCTCGATGGCTGACGGTTCATCTGGGTGGTCGTTTCTGTCAAAATTAGACTAGTGTAGCAAGTTTTTGGTATGAAGGTGGGTCCCATAGGTCGTGATCACTGATTTCGACCTTGTGGTGACCTAATCCACCTCCTTGTTTGAACATCTGTTGATTTTTGATTTCTGAAAAAAAATGAACAAGTGCGTTTCCTACGCACTTAACAAGTACGCAAGAAACAACTCATGCGTACTTGTTAAGTACGCAAGAGGAAATTCCTGCGTACTTAACACTTGGGAAAAATTTCTAAGTCTGAAAATTTAGTTCAAAAAGTAACTGCTATAAATCTTTATAAAATCAATTTTTTTATTTGAAGATTAATCTGAAATACTTATTGTTTTTAAAATATAAAAATAATTATTCTGCCAAGATTTTTCTCACACACACGACCGTGCTTGGGACAAGCCACGATCGTGCTAGGACCACGGGCGCGACCGTGCTAGTCAGGGGCGCGACTGTGTTGACCAAACAGAAGGCATAATTAGGTTGTTCAGTTGGCACGACCGTGTCTGGGCTAGGCACGACCGTGTCTAGGGTACTGGGGCACGACCAAGTCTAGCCAACGGGCATGACCGGGTCTGAGTGTGTGAGGCACGACCGCGCTTGGGATTAGCACGACCGTGTCTCATGAAGCACGACCGCGCTAGAAGACTAGCACCCGTGTTTGTTCCAAAACAGGAACGAATTGACCATTTCTTATGATAATAGTGTTAGGAATCGTAGGGCTTTCACCCATCAGGTTATTACTAGTCCTTTTGTATAGTTTAATTGTATTTAAAACACGTACAAAGTATGATTCGATTAAACCATTTTAGAACGAACCCTAGATTCGGGTTTGTGTTAATTTCGCTATTGTAAGCCCAAATTAGTTTGGGGCTTTTGATCTATAGACTAAATCGAAAGTGTGGAAGGTTTCAATTACCCGGAAGGAGGATGAATCGATGGCGTATGGGTAGAATGAGTTCCGGCGATGACGGGCTTGATCTCCGGCGTCTTCTGCTGCAATTCCGACTAAACCAGCGTGTCCAGAAGCTTTAGAGAGGATCGATAGTATGTTGGCTTGGGAGAATTGCAATCAAATTGGTGAATTCGATGGTCTTGTGAGAGGATTGGACGGTTATGAGTTGAATCATTGCAATGAGTTTATTTGTTGTAAATAAAATGATTAAACGACTTAATTTTGTTCGTTAATAGTAGAAACGTGTGCAGCAGTTACTAAATCGAACGTCTCTGTGATTAAAGGTTGCACTTCCGTTTCAACTAACGAGAGGCGCGACCGTGCCCATATGAGCCGCGACTGTGCCAAGGCACCGGGCGCGACCATGCCAAGGCACCGGGCGCGGCCATTCCAAAGCAAGGTGCGCGACCGTGCCAAGGCACTTGGCTCGACCGTGCCAAAACGAGGCGCGACCGTGCCTATTAGGGTTTCTTGTTAATCTATAAAAATCAGTCCTTGCAAGTTTCAGTATTGACAGATTTGTATAAATATGGACTTATGTATAGTTTAGTACGGTATACTCGTGTAGAATTTGTGGATTTGCATTGGAACATAGTATTTAATTGTTGGTACGAATATAACAAGTCAGTGTACTAAATTTGAATTTGAAACGTGTCACATTGAATTGAAATACATATAACAAAAATCAGAAATGTTACAGTATCCCCATGTTGAGGGAATTTCGTCTCGAAATTTAGCTAGTGGAAGCGACGGCATCAGTGAAGAGATGGGGGTACTTGAACTTCATTTGGTCCTCTCGTTCCCAAGTGAATTCAGGACCACGTTTAGATTCCCAACAAACTTTGATAATAGGGATACGGCTTCGATTGAGCTGTTTGATCTCACGATCCATGATTTCTACCGGTCTCTCAACGAAGTGCATCGTTTCGTCAATGTGCACGTCGTCAAGAGGTATGTGAAGATTTTCATCAGCAAGGCATTTCTTCAGATTAGACACATGAAATGTAGGATGCACATTGCCAAGTGATGGAGGTAACTCGAGTTTGTAAGCCACTTTCCCAATCCTTTCAAGGATCTTGAATGGACCCACATAGCAAGGTGCTAATTTGCCTTTCTTTCCAAAACGGATCACACCCTTCCACGGAGACACCTTTAGAAGAACAAGGTCACCGATTTGGAATTCCAAGGGTTTTCGTCGTTTGTCGGCATAACTCTTTTGCCGACTTCTCGCTACTCGAATGTTGTCACGGATTTGGATATTCTTGTCGGATGTTTCTTGAATTAGCTCGGGACCTGTGATTTGTGCTTCACCAATCTCGTTCCAACAGATAGGAGAACGACACTTGCGACCATAGAGAGCTTCAAGTGAAACCATGTTGATACTCGTGTGGTAGCTATTATTGTAGGAGAACTTGATTAGTGATAGATGTGAATCCTAATTGCCACCAACATCAATTACACAAGCTCTAAGCATATCCTTAAGAGTTTGGATTGTTCTCTCGGTCTGACCATCAGTTTGGGGATGGTTGGCCGTGCTCAAATCCAATCATGTACCAAGAGCAGTTTGGAGAGATTGCCAAAAACGAAAGGTGAACCGAGCATCTCTATCGGAGATTATGTTTAAGGGAACACCGTGACGGCTCACATTTTCGTCAATGTAAATTCGAGCTAGTTTCTCAACCCGATAGTCTTCACGGATAGGCAAGAAATGAACAGATTTGGTGAGACGGTCAAAGATCACCCAAATGCTTTCATAACCACTTCAGGTGCGAGGGAGTTTGGTAATGAAATCCATAGCTAAGTTCTCCCATTTCCACATGGGGATTTTTGTTTGTTCGAGTAAGCCGGAAGGACGATGATGTCCGGCTTTGACTTTGGAGCAAGTTAGACATTTGGCAACATAGAGAGCAATGTCTTTCTTCATACCGGGCCACCAATATTGTTGGTGAAGATCTTGGTACATTTTATCTGCACCAGGATGAATAGAATAACGATTCTTATGAGCCTTGTTCATGAGAACTGCACGGAGATCATCGCGATCGAGAACCCAAATACGGTTCAAGTAATAATGTAAGCCATTGGGTTTCTGTTCAAGATGGAGTTCAACACCACACGACATTTCTCGTACATGTTACCCTCGGTGACTGAGACGTGTTGAGCTTCTAAGATGCGATTTTGAATGTCGGTTTGAATTCGGACACATTGAAGCATGACTTGGTCCTTTCGACTCAAAGGGTCGGCTACAACATTTGCTTTGCCGGGATGGTAACGAATCTCACAGTCATAGTCGTTAAGGAGTTCAACCCAACGTCGTTGCCTCATATTGAGTTCCTTTTGGTTGAAGATGTGTTGGAGACTTTTGTGGTCGGTGAACACCACACACTTTGTGCCATAGAGGTAATGTCTCCAAATCTTCATTGCGAATACGACCGCACCCAACTCAAGATCGTGCGTCGTATAATTCTTCTCGTGAATCTTGAGTTGTCTTGATGCATAAGCGATTACTTTGCCTCGTTGCATGAGAACACATCCGAGATCTTGGTTAGAAGCATTACAGTAGACAAGTAGATCATCATTCCCATCAGGGAGAGTCAAAATAGGAGCATTGCACAACTTTTGCTTGAGAGTTTGGAAAGCTTCTTCTTGTTTTGGTCCCCATTCATAAGTTTTACCCTTGTGGGTCAAAGCGGTAAAAGGGACAGCAATCTTAGAGAAATTTGAGATGAAACGACCAAAATATCCCATAAGACCAAGAAATGAATGAACTTCGGTGGGGTCTTCGGGGCATTCCAATTGTTAACAGCTTCGATCTTAGCAGGGTCAACATGAATTCCCTTATCGTTAACGATATGACCAAGAAATTGAACTTCCTTTAACTAAAATTCACATTTAGAGATTTTGTCATGTAGTTGTTCCTTTCGCAAGAGGTCCAAAACCAATCTAAGGTGTTGCTCATGGTCGGCTTTAGTCTTGGAGTAGATTAAGATATCGCCAATGAAGACGATCACAAATTTATCAAGGCACGGTTTACACACACGATTCATGAGGTCCATGAAGACCACGGGTGCATTGGTTAGTCCAAAAGGCATGACCATGAACTCGTAGTGACCATACCTTGTTCGGAAGGCAGTCTTTGAAATGTCTTCTTCCTGTACACGGAGTTGGTGATAACAAGATCGAAGATCAATCTTCGAGAAGCAAGTAGAACCTTGAAGTTGATCAAAGAGATCATCAATTCTAGGAAAGGAATAACGGTTTTTGATGGTAAGCTTGTTGAGTTCGCGGTAGTCAATACACATGCGAAATCATCCATCATTCTTTTTGACGAATAAGATGGGTGCACCCCACGGTGAATGACTTGGACGAATGAATCCCTTGTCGGAGAGCTCTTGGAGTTGACTCGCAAGCTCTTGCATTTCAGAAGGTGCAACACGGTAGGGAGCTCTAGCCACGGGGTTAGCTCCGGGTATGAGGTCAATGCAAAATTCTACTTGTCGAACGGGTGGAAGACCGGATAGATCTTCGGGAAATACTTCGGGAAAATCCCGAATGATGGGAATGTCTTGGATACTCTTCTCTTTGACAGCCTTTTAAACCACATGAGTTAAGAAGGCTACGTACTTCTTTCGTAAATACTTTTGGGCGGTAGTGCATGACATTAACTTAAGTCCTTTGCAAGGCTTTTCACCAAAGACTCTTAACGTTTCTCCCGACGGCAGAGGTATTCGGATGCACTTCTCGAAACATATGACTTCGACATGATGATTTGATAGCCAATCCATGCCTATGATGATATCAAAACTTCCAAGTGGCATTGGTACAAGGTTGACTGGAAATGTATGATCATTAAGTTCTAGAGAGCAGTCGTGAATAACAGAGTCGATTGTAAGTGAGTCGCCATTTGCTACTTCGACGGTGAAGGTTTTCTCTAATTGGGATCGTATCTTTGCAAGTAAGGGTTCAAATTTAAGTGACACAAAACTTTTATCGGCACCGGTATCAAATAAAATGGAGGCATATTGACTATTAACAAGGAACGTACTGTTGACCACATCATTGTTGGCTTGAGCTTCATTGGCTTTTATGTTGAAAGCACGCCCACGAGCTCCGCCTTGTCTAGCATTGATTAACCATGGGCACCGATCACGGAAATGATTTGGGTTACCACATTCATAACAAGCACGCACATTTGTAATAGCTGGAACACCTTGATTTACCACTTGTGGGTTGATTCAGTTTGGTTGGTTGACTTGGCCTGCAAGTGCTTTGGCTCTACAGACATTGACTGTATGGCCATATTTCCCACAATGAGTGCAAAGGCGACATGGGATGTTTTGGAGATGGTGATAGTTGCAGGTGGCACAGAGTGGGTAGATCCCAACTTATGGCTTTTTGGCTGGTGCTTAAACCATAGGTGCAACTTGGTTAACAGGGATAGCAGGAGTGACCATAGCATAGTTTCTAGCCTTTCTTTTCTTATTATTACGAGATGGTTCAGTTGTGGCTTCTTTGACGTGTGTGGGAGGGGTTGTGGTGTCGGGAACTTTCTTGGTGCCTTTTCTAGTCAGAGTTCCCGCCTTCACATGGTTGTCGGTTAACGTAGCATATAAGCGGATGACATCTTCGCGTGTTGCGGGATTTCTCCCTAAGACAGTATCTTGAATTTGCCTAGGTAGTCCACCAATATACTTCTCAATACAGCGAGATAAAGGTGTGACCATATGGGGCACAAGAAGACTCAACTCGTGGAGCCGAGTTGTATAAGCTAGACTTTCACCACCATCTTGGGCAAGATCCCAAAACTCGGCTTCCAGTTTCTTTACCTCATTTCGAGGACAAAATTCTTCGGTCATTAGCCTTTTAACCTCAACCCAAGGTAAGGCCATTGCTACTTCCACACCCCTAGTTCTCTTTTCCCCATTCCACCACGTGAGTGCCCGTTTTTGTAAGACACTTGTGCCATGACGAACACGAAGGTTATCGGGGCAGTCACTATTGAGAAAGGTATTCTCAATACTTTCGAACCATTGAATAAGTCCTGTAGCTCCTTCGGTACCATAGAACTTAAGAGGATTACATGAGTTGAAGTGTTTGAAGGTGCATTGTGGTGGGTTGGCACCACCACCCTCATTAGTTCCATGGTTACCATTGGCGGCCCCATTAGCTTGAGTGAGTTGATTCACAAGTTGTGCAAGGATGGTAGCAATATCGATGTTGTTGTTGGTCACGGTAGCACGACGGGGAGGCATTCTACAGAATTGCACAACACAAGAAAAGATGTAAGAACTCATGAATGTTGTTTGGATTTAAAAGAATAAGATAACAAATAAAATAGTTAATCATGCTTTGGATTGTACTCAAATATTGATATAATCACTTGAATACTATGACACATTAAGGTTAATTAAACTCATATAATTTTTCAAGGAGACATGCTTTAGCCTATAAGTAAACACTCATCCCGGGAATTCCCAGGAAAGCATACGGGTCCCTCGGTTGATTGGGATTTATGTGAAATGCTTTCCTAGACAGAAAACCCAGAATATAGGTGTCACCCTTCCAGATTGCACGTGTCCTCAAATAATTAACAAAGTTTAAAAGCCTTAATGAGGAAATAAAGAAATTTTATAGATTTAGTTCCATGGAGTTTCCACATGCTAAGAGGATAATGATAGAGGAGTAGATAATAATATTATGAGGTTTTAGGGTATAGGTGGGGATATTGTTTATTTAATTATTATTTAATTATATCTTAATAAGTCATGAATTTTTTATAAGTAAGGCATCAAAACGAAATAATAACTATTCATAGAAAACATGTAGCACATAGCATGTAACACATAGCATGTAGCACATATCACATAATCATGAAGCATGGCATAAGTGGATGTCCTAAAGTTATATTCTAGGTCAAGGGTGTCTAATAACCTAGTTCCCTATAACCAAGGCTCTGATACCAACCTGTCACACCCCAACCGACGGCGGAAACGTCAGGGCGGGACATGTAGACTGTTCATGAGCACAAGGTTCACTAGATTTCAATATTTAATCATCAATTTCATTTCAAACAATTCAACCACAAATAGCAAAATTCAACAAGTACATAATTGGAAATACAAATTATTCTTTGAATTTAAATTAACTTGGTCCAAACTTAAGTGTAGCATGTCTTGATCAAACTCACACATTCGCACCTGAAACATGAATAAAATAAGGTCAACTAAAAAGTTGGTGAGCATACACAGGTTTGTACATAGATAGCATATAGATAGTAAATAAACAAATCCTTACATAACATGATAAAATAAGGCATTTATGGAGAGCAGCTATTGTGTAACCAAGTACAATCAAACCTTTGTAACTAGCATGCAAAATTGTGTTGTCGGTAACAATCACCCCAATCTGGGTGGGTTTGTCAGATTCAATAGATCTATCATTGTTTACCGTCGGCTTGAATAGTTAATGATTGCACATAAATTGCATACAAAAGTTAACACACCTAGCACTCAGGCATAAAGCTCAAATTTGCACACATGAATGTAAAGAGGATTTGTACTTGTATAGTTTGTGTAAATGTAAGCAATAGATTGTATATTGTTCATGTTCCACCCCAAAAAGTGTAAAAGAGTAAAAGGGGTTATGTAATACTCACTTGATTTGAAGGCGAAGCTAACTCGAGATACTAAATAGTAATATGATCCTTGAAATGTGCAACGTTAACCTAGTGTGGAATGTATATTGAATTAATAGTGTGCACAATAGTCTATGTCTAAGTCTAGGGTTGAATTGGATGTGTATATAAAGCTTGTGGGTTGTACTTGAAAGTTATTGTATAAAATGAAAGATTTAAAATAGATATTTTTAGAATATTTTGATCAAGATTTGAGTTTGGAATAACTAAATAAATAAATTACGTAATTATTATTTATTCACTTAGTTATAAAAATAATGTCGGCATTATGGGTAATTAAGTATAACCTAAATAAATAATTTTTGTTCAAATGTAAATTAAATAAACAATTGTTACCTTATTTATTTATAAAATATGTAACTTAGACATTTAGTTATAAAAATGTATTAGATGTTGTATATTAAATATAAATTTGTTTACATTATTTTCATAAAGATGTTTAAATAAGTTGTGTAAATAATATTTAAGTGTAGGGTTTAACAATAAGTAATAATTTAATTTTTGTAAGTTTTAAATAAATAATTTCTATTTATTTTAAAATAGAAATTTGATATTTTTGAATAAAATTAATATAAATCTTTATAAAATTAATTATTTTTATTTGAAGATTAATCTGAAATACTTATTGTTTTTTAAAATATAAAAATAATTATTCTGCCAAGATTTTTCTCACACACACGACCGTGCTTGGGACAAGCCACGATCGTGCTAGGACCACGGGCGCGACCGTGCTAGTCAGGGACGCGACCGTGTTGACCAAACAGAAAGCATAATTAGGTTGTTCAGTAGGCACGACCTTGTCTGGGCTACGCACGACCATGTCTAGGGTTCTGGGGCACGACCAAGTCTAGCCAAGGGGCATGACCGGGTCTGAGTGTGTGAGGCACGACCGTGTCTCATGAAGCACGTATGCGCTAGAAGACTAGCGCAACCGTGTTTGTTCCAAAACAGGAACGAATTGACAATTTCTTATGATAATAGTGTTAGGAATCATAGGGCTTTCACCCGTTAGGTTATTACTAGTCTTTTTGTATATTTTAATTGTATTTAAAACACGTACAAAGTATGATTCGATTAAACCATTTTAGAACGAACCCTAGACTCGGGTTCGTGTTAATTTCGCTATTATAAGCCCAAATTAGTTTGGGGCTTTTGATCTATAGACTAAATCGAAAGTGTGGAAGGTTTCAATTACCCTGAAGGAGGATGAATCGATGGCGTACGGGTAGAATGAGTTCCGGCGATGACGGGCTTGATCCCCGGCGTCTTCTGCTGCAATTCCGACTAAACCAGCGTGTCCAGAAGCTTTAGAGAGGATCGATAGTATGCTGGCTTGGGAGAATTGCAATCAAATTGGTGAATTCGATGGTCTTATGAGAGGATTGGACGGTTATGATTTGAATCGTTGCATTGAGTTTATTTGTTGTAAATAAAATGATTAAACGACTTAATTTTGTTCGTTAATAGTAGAAACGTGTGGAGCAGTTACTAAATCGAACATCTCTGTGATTAAAGGCTGCACTTCCGTTTCAACTGACGAGAGGCGCGACCGTGCCCATATGAGGCGCGACCGTGCCAAGGCACCGGGCACGACCGTTCCAAAGCAAGGCGCGCGACCGTGCCAAGGCACTTGGCGCGACCGTGCCTATTAGGGTTTCTTGTTAATTTATAAAAATCATTCCTTGCAAGTTTCAGTATTGACATATTTGTATAAATATGGACTTATGTATAGTTTAGTAGGGTATACTCGTGTAAAATTTATGGATTTGCATTGGAACATAGTATTTAATTGTTGGTACGAATAGAACAAGTCAGTGTACTAAATTTGAATTTGAAACGTGTCACATTGAATTGAAATACAGATAACAAAAATCAGAAATGTTACAACAAGTTTCAGCTGCGAGTTCTTATTCAGGTTCCTCCCCACCTTCACAGCAGCTTTACAGGAGATAGAGGAGGTGGCCACAGGTACAACCTGACGTGGCAGTCACTTCAATCACAGAGGAGGTTCCTGTGATAGTGACCCTCCCTATCACATCTGCCAAGGTGGCGGTGACTACTCCAATTCTCACGGAGTCAGTCACCATCACTCCTTCCATAACACCTACAAATGTCATCACATCCACAATCCCAACAACCACCATTGATCCTTTACGTCAACCCTTCAACTATGGGGAATTTACTCAAGGGTTTGACTTCGACACCATCTTCTCCTCCCCAATTCACAATGCCGAAGCGTCATTATCCAGACATCCTGATCCTAATGATGCAAGGATAGATGTTCTGGAAACCCAAGTTGCTGGATTATTGGAAACTATTTGTAAATCAAAGGAGGAATCTGATGCTCAACAACCACAAATTAATTCGTTGGTGGATGAAGTTAGGATTCTAAGAAGCCAGAGAACGGGGACTGATGAGAGACTGAAGAACGTCATGGCCCAGAACGAGCTTCTAATCAGGACAAATGAAATGATTCTGGGTCACAGGTCATCTCTAGAGCTGAGGTTTGATACTCAACGGAAAGAGCATGAGCTGATGGTCAAACTAATTGCTGATCTGACCAAGAAGCTTGATGCTCAGGGGGAGAAATATAAGGAGAAAGAGAAGGAGAAAACTACTGGTGATGAGGCTTGTCATCCTGATGACTTGACTAAGGATGACGACAAAGACAAGGATCCCGAAGCCGGTCCTAGTGGAGGTGAGCACCAAGCTTTAGCAATTGTTCCCATCTCTGCTATTCCAATGGCTCAGGGGGAGTCTACTCATAAAGAGGTTGGCGATACCTCTAGTGGTGGTGACAAAGGAAAGTCAGTGGCTGAGGTGCTTAAGGATCTATCTGATGATGAGATCTTATACTTAGAGCCTGACTATTCCAAGGAAGCACAGATCGATGCTCTCTTTAACCTAGAAGAAGGAGAGATCGACTCTGTTAATGACTGGGATGATGATGATGAGGATGTAGTAATTGAGATTCCCAAGGGCGACGGGGAAGAAGAGTATGAGTTAGAAGATGGAGTGATCTTTGAATTTCCATCCTTCGAAGCTCATCTCGACATAGGTTCAGTCGAGCATGCTAGTAATGTGGAAGCCTCGACTGAAGCCTCCCCAGTTTACCCTACACCTGTGGATCCGGAGGCACCAAAAGAAAAATATATGCCTTCTACTTCATCTAAGGGTCCAGCTCCTGTTTGGAAAAAGACGTCTATAATAGACAAACAAGGGGCAACAGGGATGATCTTGGCTGTAAGGTTCGAGGAGGATAAGCAGTTGTTCGCAATCAAAAGATCTGGGGGTTCAATACTTGAAACCAACCAGAGAAGCGTTCAACTCCTTACCCAAATACGACCTTGTGAACCTAGCAAACCGAGAGCTGCAGGGTCATTCTAATCATGCAGTGGCGATGGGTTTGTGGGTGGTTCTACAGCGGGAAGCAAGATCTGGGAAGTTTGATATGTTCAAGCCTCAAGTGCCCAAGAGAGTCAAGGATAAGACAGCAACACATCATGTGACTAAGAAATTATTAAAGAAATTGGTATACAACCAGTGCTATGTGAAACCAAGATTCCCCTGAGCAAGTTATCTCAGTATATCCTTTGTGACATGTGGTACTGGTACGTAGATCCAAAGACGGGCGAGGCTGTGGTGATTGGAAAGGTGAGGTCAGAAAGTGGATGCTTAGTGCCTAGGGAACTAATCAGAGTATTTGATGAAGTCTGCTTCATTAACTTCTCTGTGAAAGATCTGGAGGCACTAGCAGACAGGTATTGCATGCATACGGACGAATGGACGAAATTCCTTGCTTCTAAATATGACAAGGTGATCAAGTTCTGCCTTGACTATAAGAAGAAGATGGAAGCTAAAGATGCATAGCTGTGAAGACTGAAGACCGAAGACTGAAGACTAAAGATCGAAGATGATCCAGAGTTGTTGTCAAGGGGGAGTTTGTTGAAGCACTTTCCTGTGACAAACACTCTGGATAGATAGAGTCTTAGTTTAGTACTTTCATGTATGTATTTGTCTTTGTTTGTAAGTGTCTGTATGTATTAGTTATCGAGTTGTATTTACTTTTACATATTGACTGTTGCAGATTTCTCTAAGTGTTTTGCGCACTTGTATGTGCGTAGGAAGTAGTTCATGCGTACTTAGCAAGTACGCAAGAATACCTATGCGTACTTGCTAAGTACGCATGAGCAAATTGCCCTGCGCACTTGCTAAGTGCGCAGACATCAGGTCATGTATAAATAGGAATGGTTGACAGTAGATAAGTACGCATTCAGATTAACAAATACGCAGAACTTTGTAATCTCAGAACTTCTCTCTATAACCTTCAAGTGTTTATAATAGACAAACGTTTATAGTGATTATCTTGTCGGTTTACTTTGTTTCGTAAGACTCTCCACCTAGTCACGGGTATTCCGCACCCGGTCCGACTAGTTGACCCACTTGCATGTGACGATCTGCCACACCCGAGAGACCTACACTTTGAACATTATATTTCTTATACCGATTCTTCATTATGGATACCCATTCTAGAGGGCTATAAGCATCCCACATAAACTTACCTTGATGAGGAAGTTCTCAAGCCTATCTCTAAACTTGATGAAGAGGAAAAGAAAGTTTATGATTGAGAGAAGAAGGCACACAGATCTATCACTCTGGCCTTGACCATGGAGTTATTCCACAGCTTCAGAGGATACGATAACTCCAAGGATCTCTGGAAGGCATTACAGAAGAGATTTGAGGGTAACAGTGACATCAAGAAGAGTAAAAGGGATCTTCTCAGGAAGCAGTATGAGTGCTTCAGATATCTGGAGAACGAATCCATAGATGAGCTCATCTCTAGATTCTTTCATCTACAGACTGAGTTGAAAGCTTTTGACCTCATCTATCCAAATGAGGAATTAGTTGAAAAATTTCTGGATGCTTTGCCACCCAAATTTGAGATGTATACTACTCTGATGAGAGAGAATTCTAAGTTTTATGAGATGACAATTGATGAGGCAATTGGAAAGGTTCAAGCGCATGACATGAACCTAAAAATAAAGGAGAGCTCAGGAAGACCTCAAATACAAAACCCTTCTATGTATTATGGGACGTCTTCTACAACCAAGTCATCGGGCTCGGGAATTGCCCTTTTCTCAGGAAACTCTCATGAGGAAGAAACTTTAAAGGCTTGTGGTGGTCATGCATGCTATGCATCATCTGGTTATGGATCTCATCACCAGAATCCCTCAAGAAATCCTTCTCCCACATCTTCAGCTAACCAATCAGCAATAGCCAACATAGCTGAAGATCATGTGGCTTTATTCTAATCATGCATGCTTGCCTATGAGAACTTCATTGGCGGTAAGCTCACGGATCCTGAAACCATCGAAGAAGACTTTAATCAGGTGGATCCGGATGATATGGAGGATATGGATATTCAATGGAATATGGCCATGATCTTGAGGAGGGCGAAGCGTTTCCTGAACAGAACCGGCAGAAAGTCCATTGGTGGCCATTCTAATGCCATGGTTGGTTTTGACAAATCCAAGGCCAAGTGCTACAAGTGTCTGAACTTTGGACACTTTGCTCGTGAATGTCAAAAGGAAAAAGCACTTGCCTCTGGATTCACAAGACCAAGCCAGGGTAGCAACCAGGGAAACAACCAAGGGTACAACTCTAACAACCGCAATCAAAGTAAAAGTGAAACATCTAATGCATTGGTGGCTCAACAGGACGATAACTTTGATTGGGGTGTTCATTTGGAGGATGCCCTTATTGCACAAACACAGGTTGGTCTCATGGTTGAGATTATGGAGATGATGGAAGCTGAGGAAAGGGAAGCTTCTGTGGCTGATCCAGAAGAGTCTACAACTGCAGTTTCCCTCATGGCTATTGGAGAGGCATCATGTTCATCAAATGAGGTAGATTCTAATCCTTTTGCTGTCATTTCTTGTTCCAAATGTCTAAGCTTTAAGGTTGAAAACTCTAAGCTTCAATACAAAGTCGAACCACTTCGTATTGCACCATTAAGCTACAAGGAAAACGAAAAATGTTACAAAGATTCAATTGAAATGTTGAAGAAAGTAAAACGTGATTATTCACTTAAAATCAGCGATCAACAGTTTCATTTGGATGTTGCGTACAAGGGGTTATAGAAAAGGAACAATGAGATCAACAAGCTGCAAAATGAGATCTTGCAGTTGAAAGGTAATATTGAGAAGTTGAAAAATTCTCATTTTGTGGTGAAACACTACGAGTCTGTAGTGAGGCAAGCGAATGGCTTAGGGCTGGGTACTGATGCCATTCCTCCACCAGTTAGCGAGAAATTGATCAACAACTTAATTGACATTGATTTGTCTTGCCTTGATGAGTCCTCAAGTCAGGATGATTCCTCTAACAAGGATGATTCAACAAGTAAGGCTGACTCTGCATCTAATGAAGAGTTCTTTACTACTTCTGATGATGTGTCTGAGAACACCTGCCTTGAAGGAGTAGTCTCTGAGGAGTTGCTAGGTGAACAAAAAGTTAAGAAAAACATTATCACTGATAGTGATAATTGTATTTTGACTGAACCCGATATCATTGAATCTAATGAAAAATTAAAAGTGATGCTTTATGGGGGATATAAAAATAATAATCAAGTTAAGAAAGAAGCTTTTTCAGCTCATTTCGGGCTTGGTTATCAAGAAAATTTGCAAAAATAGTATGTTCCCAAAAACCAATCTTTATCGCGTCAAACTACTGTTCACCAAACAACTTCTCCTGCTCATCATGCTGAGTCATCTAATGCTAGATCTTATGAGCCTTACATGAGGACTTATAAAGAAAAGGTAAGTTGCTTTCACTGTGGTATGGTTGGTCACATTCTTGTGCACTGTCCTGCTAAGAACCAAGGGAAACGGTCAACTGTTTCACAACCGGCTGTTATTCCTAAGTCACCACTAGTGAAGCGTTCCAAAAGTCCAAAAGAAAATGCGATGAAACTGTCACACCCCGACCGATGGCGGAATCATCAGGGCAGGACTTGTAGACTGTTCATAAGCACAAGGTTGACTAGATTGAATATATTAAACATCAAATTTCATAACAGTTAGTCCAAACACAACAAAATCCAAGATAGAACAAAATTGAAATACATAGAATCCTTTTATTTAAATTAACTAAGTCCAAGCCTATGTGTAGCACATCTTGATCAATCTCACACATTAGAACCTGAAACATGAATAAAATAAAGTCAACTAAAAAGTTGGTGAGTATAACACAGGTTTATATAGATAGCATATAGTTTGTAAAACAAATCCTTACATAACATGATAAATAAGGCATTTATGGGGAGCAACTATTGTGTAACCATGTACAATCAAACCTTTGTAACTAGCATGCAAAAAATGTGTTTTCGGTATCAATCACCCCAATCTGGGTGGGTTTGTCAGACTCAATAGATCTATCATTGAAAACCGTCGGCTTGTATAGTTAATGATTGCACATAATCGCATACAAAGGTTAGCACACCTAGCACTCGGGCATAAAGCTCAAATTGCACACATGAATGTAAATAGGATTTGTACTTGTGTTGTTTGTGTAAATATAACGTGTAATTTGAATAATGTTCATGTTTCACCCCAAAAGTGTAAAAGAGTAAAAGGGGCTACGAAATACTCACTTGGTTCGAAGACGTAGCTAACAAAGATATTAGATAGTAAGGATCCTTGAAATGTAAAAGTTAACCTAAGGAGTAATGTATATGGTATTAATAGTGTACACCAATGTTTAAGTGTAAAGTTGCATTTGGACTTGTGTAATAAGGTCATTGATTTGTAATTGGAGGTATTGAATAAAATATATAAAGTTTGAAAGAGTATTTTTAGAACATTTTGATTAAGGTTTGAGTTTGAATAATTAAATAGGTAATGTAAATAATTATTGTTTATGAAAACATTGTAAGTATTAGTTATAAGTTAGTATAATTAATTAATCATTTTTGTTTAAATATAAATTAAATAAATAATCATTTTATTTATTTATAAAATGTAACTTAACCATTTTAAATGTTTTTTAAATGAAAGGTTTAACAATAATTGTAAATTAAATTTTATAAACTTTAAATAATTAATTTTTCCATTTATTAAATATTTGTTCTTTCTAAATAAGATTAAATGCAATTTTATAAAATTCAACTATTTTTATTTTGTAATTTAATCAGAATATTTGTGGTTTGAAAAATATATAAAATTTTATAATTCTGCCAAGATTTTAACTCACACACGACCGTGCCTGGGAAGGCCACGATCGTGCTCAAACCACGGGCGCGGCCATGCTAGCCAGGGCGCGACCGTGTTGATCAAACTGAGGCTTAACTAACTAAATCATTAGGAACGACCGTGCCTTGGCCAGGCACGATCGTGTCTATGATCCTAAGACACGACTGAGATTAGTCAAAGGGCATGATTGGGTCTGGACAGGAGGACACGACCGCGCTGATAGTCGGCACGACCGCGTCTCATGAGGCACAACCGCGCTAGATGATTAGCGCGACCGTGTCTCTTCCAAAACAGACACGAATTGACTGGTTCTTACATTGTTAGTGTTTGAAATCATAGGGCTTTTATTCGTATTGATGTTATGAGTAGGTTGGGATGTTTTAATTGTATTAACAACATGTTCTGGGTTGAAATCGGTTAAACCATTTTTTTATAAAATATGGTTTCGGGTTCAGGGTGATTTCTATATTGTAAGCCCAAATTGATATGGAGCTTTTGATATAGCGACTAAATATATTGAGAATAAGATTTCAATTACCTGGAAGGACGACGGATGGATAGCGTTTGATAGAAATGAGTTCCGACGACGACGAGAGTGGCTTTCGGCGTCTTCTGCTGTGATTCCGGCTAAACCAGAGAGTCTAGGAGCATTAGGGAGAATCGAGTAGTGTGACTCTACAGCTTGATTGAGAGAATTCGGATCGCAAGGAGGTTTTGTGTTTTCTTTGAAATTCTTGAGAGAATTTTTGAGATTAATTGGATTAATCTGAGACGTTTGTTGTAATTGGAAGTGTCATTGCTTTCGTTAATGGTAATGAGGTGTAAATCGGTTACGGAAACTCAACGATCGGGTGATTAAAACTGTATTTACGTTTCAACTGGTACTAGGCGCGACCGTGCCCATTTGAGGCGCGACCGTGCCTAGGCACCGGGCGCGATCGTTCCAAAGCTGGTCACGCGACCGTGCCAAAGCACTCGGCGCGACCATGCCAGAACGAGGCGCGACTGTGCCTATTAGGGTTTTTTGTAAATTTTCAACATCAGACCTTGTAACTTTGGTCTTTGACATATTTGTATAAGTAGATACCTATGTAGTGTTTTAGTTGGTTATAACCGTGTAAAAATTTGCGGATTAACATCGAAATATTGTATTTAATTGATGGTACGAATAGAACAAAACAGTGCACTAGAATTTGGTTTGAAATGCATTACATTGAATTTGAAATACGGATACTAAAAATCAGAAATGTTACAGTCTCCCCATGTTGAGGGAATTTCGTCCCGAAATTTAGTTAGAGGAAACTACGGCATCAGTGAAAAGATGGGGGTACTTGAGCTTCATTTGGTCCTCTCGTTCCCTAGTGAACTCAGGACCGCGCTTAGACTCCCAACGAACATTGACAATAGGAATACGACTTCTCTTGAGTTGCTTGATTTCACGATCCATAATTTCTACCGGTTTCTCAACGAAGTGCATCGTTTCATCAATGTGCACGTCATCAAGTGGTATATGGAGATTCTCATCGGCGAGACATTTCTTCAGATTTGATACATGAAATGTAGGATGCACATTGCCAAGAGATGGAGGTAATTCGAGTTTGTAGGCCACTTTCCCAATTCTTTCAAGGATTTTGAATGGACCAACGTAGCGAGGGGCTAACTTGCCTTTCTTTCCAAAACGGACCACACCCTTCCACGGGGACACCTTAAGAAGAACAAGGTCACTGACTTGGAATTCCAAGGGTTTTCGTCGTTTATCGGCTTAACTCTTTTGCCGACTTCTCGCTGTTCGGATGTTGTCACGGATTTGAATAATCTTGTCGGATGTTTCTTGAATTAGCTCGGGACCGGTGATTTGTGCTTCACCAATCTCGTTCCAACAGATAGGAGAACGACACTTGCGACCATAAAGAGCTTCGAATGGAGCCATGTTGATACTTGTGTGATAGCTATTATTGTAAGAGAACTCAATGAGGGATAAATGTGAATCCCAATTTCCACCAAAATCGATTACACAAGCTCTAAGCATGTCTTCAAGTGTTTGGATTGTTCGCTCGGTTTGACCATCAGTTTGGGGATGGTAAGCCGTGCTCAAATCTAATCGTGTGCCAAGAGCGGTTTGGAGAGATTGCCAAAATCGAGAAGTGAACCGGGCATCTCGGTCGGATATTATGTTCAAGGGAACACCATGACGGCTCACAGTTCCATCAATGTAAATTCGGGCTAGTTTCTCAACCCGATAGTCTTCGCGGATAGGCAAGAAATGAGCAGATTTGGTGAGACGATCAATGATTACCCAAATGCTATCATAACCACTCGAGGTGCGAGGGAGTTTGGTAATAAAATCCATAGCTATGTTTTCCCATTTCCACACAGGAATTTCTGGTTGTTCAAGTAAACCAGAAGGGCGTTGATTTTCGGCTTTGACTTTGGAGCAGGTTAAACATTTGGCAACATAAAGAGCGATGTCCTTTTTCATGCCGGGCCACCAATATTGTTGGCAAATATCTTGGTACATTTTATCCGCACCAGGATGAATAGAATAACGAGTCTTGTGAGCCTCGTTCATGAGAAATGTACGGAGATCATCGCTATCGGGAATCCAGATACGGTTCAAGTAATAAAGTAAGCCATTTGGTTTAGATTCAAGCAGAAGTTCAACACCATACGACATTTCCTCGTACATGTTACCCCCGGTGACTGAGACGTGTTGAGCTTCTAAGATGCGGTTTTGAATGTCGGTTTGAATTCGAACACATTGAAGCATGACATGGTTCTTTCGACTCAAAGCGTCGGCTACAACATTCGCTTTGCCGGGATGGTAGCGAATTTCGCAGTCATAGTCGTTAAGGAGTTCAACCCAACGTCGTTGCCTCATATTGAGTTCCTTTTGACTGAAGATGTGTTGGAGACTTTTGTGGTCGGTGAACACCACACATTTTGGGCCATATAGATAATGTCTCCAAATCTTTAATGCGAATACGACCGCACCTAACTCGAGATCGTGCGTCGTATAATTCTTCTCATGAATCTTAAGTTGCCATGATGCATAAGCGATTACTTTGCCTCATTGCATAAGAACACAACCAAGACCTTGGTTAGAAGCATCACAGTAGACAACTAAATCATCATTCCCATCAGGGAGGGTCAAAATGGGAGCATTGCACAACTTTTGCTTAAGGGTTTGGAAAGCTTCTTCTTGCTTTGGTCCCCATTCATAAGTCTTACCCTTGTGGGTCAAAGCGGTAAGGGGGACAACAATTTTAGAGAAGTTTGAGATGAAACGACGGTAATATCCCGCAAGACCCAGAAATGAACGAACTTCAGTGGGAGTCTTCGGGGTATTCCAATTCTTAACCGTTTCGATCTTAGCAGGGTCAACATGAATACCCTTGTTGTTGACAATGTGACCAACAAATTGAACTTCTTTTAACCAAAATTCACATTTGGAGAATTTGGCATATAGTTGTTCTTTCTTCAAGAGATCCAAGACCAATCTAAGATGTTGCTCATGATCGGCTTTAGTCTGGGAATAGATTAAGATGTCATCGATGAAAACGATCACGAACTTATCAAGGTACGGTTTGCACACACGATTCATGAGATCCATGAAAACTACAGGTGCATTGGTTAGTCCAAAAGGCATAACCATGAGCTCGTAATGACCATACCTTGTTCGGAAGGCAGTCTTTGGAATATCGTCTTCTTGCACACGGAGTTGGTGATAACCAGATCGAAGATCAATCTTCGAGAAGCAAGTAGAACCTTGAAGTTGATCAAAGAGGTCATCAATTCTAGGTAAAGGATAACAGTTTTTGATAGTAAGCTTGTTGAGTTCGCGGTAGTCAATACAAATGCGAAATGATCCATCCTTCTTTTTAACGAATAAGACGGGTGCACCCCACGGTGAATGACTTGGACGAATGAATCCCTTGTCGGAGAGCTCTTGAAGTTGACTTGCAAGTTCTTGCATTTCAGAAGGTGCAAGACGGTATGGAGCTCTAGCCACGGGGTTAGCTCCGGGCACAAGATCAATGCGAAATTCTACTTGTCGAACGGGTGGAAGACCGGATAAGTCTTCGGGAAATACTTCAGGAAAATCCCGAATGATGGGAATGTCTTGTATACTCTTCTTTTTGACATCTTTTTGGACAATATGAGCTAAGAAGGCCACGTACTTCTTTCGTAGGTACTTTTGAGCAGTAGTGCATGACATTAGTTTAAGCCCTTTACAAGGCTTTTCACCAAAGACTCTTAGTGTTTCTCCCGACGGTAGAGGTATTCGGATGCACTTCTCGAAACAAATGACTTCGACATGATGATTTGATAGCCAATCCATTCCTATGATGATATCAAAGATTCCTAGTGGCATTGGAACAAGGTTGATTGGGAATGTGTGATCATTAAGTTCTAAAGAGCAATCATAGATAATGGATTCAATTGTAAGAGAGTCACCATTTGCTACTTCAAGGGTAAATGTTTTCTCTAAAAGGGATCATGTCTTTGCAAGCAAAGGTTCAAAAGTAAGTGACACAAAACTTTTATCGGCGCCGGTATCGAATAAAATGGAGGCATATTGACTATTAACAAGAAACGTACCATTGACCACGTCATTGTTGGCTTGGGCTTCGTTGGCGTTTATGTTGAAAGCACGCCCACGAGCTCCACCTTGTCTAGCATTGGCAAATCTTGGGCATTGATCACGAAAATGGTTCGGGTTGCCACATTCTTAACATGCTCGCCCATTTGCAATAGCAGGTACGCCTTGATTAGCTACTTGGGTGTTGGTTTGGTTTGGTGGGTTGACTTGGCCCGCAAGAGCTTTGGTCCTACAAACATTAACTGTATGGCCATATCTCCCACAATAAGTACAAAGGCGACATGGGATGCTTTGGGGATGATGGTAGTTACAGGTGGCACAAAGTGGGTAGATTCCAACATATGTCTTTTTGGCCGGTGCTTGAACCATAGGTGCAGCTTGGTTAACAGGAATAGCAGGAGTGACAACATCATAGTTTCTAGTCTTCCTTTTCCTATTATTGCGGGAGGGTTCAGTTGTGGCCTCTTTGCTGTGGGTAGGAGGGGTTATAGTGTCAGAAACTTTCTTGGTGCCCTTTTTAGTAACTGTTCCCGCTTTCACATGGTTATCAGTTAAGGTAGCGGACAAACGGATAGCATCCTCAAGTGTTGCGGGATTCCTTCCTAGGACAGTATCTTGAATTTGTCTAGGCAGTCCCCCAATATACTTTTCAATGCAGCGGGACAAAGGAGTGACCATGTGGGGCACAAGAAAACTCAACTCATGGAACCGAGTCGTATACGCCAAGTTTTCACCACTATCTTGGGCAAGATCCCAAAATTCGGCTTCAAGTTTCTTTACTTCATTTTGAGGACAGAATTCCTCGGTCATTAGCCTTTTAACCTCATCCCAAGGTAAGGCCATTACTACATCCACACCTTGATTTCTCTTCTCCCCATTCCACCACGTGATTGCCAGTTTTTGTAGGACACTTGTGGCATGACGAACACGAAGGTTGTCGGGGCAGTCACTATTGAGAAAGTTATTCTCAATGCTTTCAAACCATTGAAGGAGTCCGGTAGCTCCTTCGGTACCATAGAACTTGAGGGGATTGCACAAGTTGAAGTGCTTGAAGGTGCATTGAGACGGGTTGTTACCACCATTTCCACCATTACCAGCATTACCACTATTACTACCATTTCCACCATTGTTGCCATTGGTGGCACTATTAGCTTGAGTGAGTTATGTCACGAGTTGTGCAAGAATAGCAGCAATGTCGGTATTGGTGTTGGCCGCGGGAGCACGACGAGGAGGCATTCTACAGATTTTCACAAGACAAGAAAAAGATGTAAGAACTTATGAGAATTGTTTGGATTTAATAGAATAAGATAACAAAATAAATAGATAATCATAGTTTGGATTGTACTCAAATAGTGATATAATCACTCGAATACTATGACACATTAAGGTTAATTTAAACTTATATAATTTTCAAGGAGACATGCTTTAGCCTATAAGTAAACACTCATCCCGGGAATTCCCAGGAAAGCATACGGGTCCCTCGGTTGATTGGGATTTATGCGAAATGCTTTCCTAGACAGAAAACCCAAAATACAGGTGTCACTCTTCCAGATTGCACGTGTCCTCAAATAATTAACAAAGCTTAAAAACCTTAATGAGAAAATAAAGAATTTTTATGGATCTAGCTTCATGAAGTTTCCACATGCTTAGAAAGATAAAGATAGAGAAGAAGATAAGAATATTATGAGGTTTTAGGATATAGGAAAAGATATTGTTTATTTAATTTATCATTTAAGTATATACTAATAAGCCATGGGTGTTTAACAATTAAGTCATCAAATAAAATAATAACTAATCATAGTAAGCATGTAGCACATAACATGTAACACATCACATATAACATATAGCATGTAGCATATAACATGTAATCATGAAACATAGCATAGGTAGGTGTCCTAAAGTTATAGTCTAGGTCAAGGTGTCTAATAACCTAATTCCCTATAACCAAGGCTCTGATACCAATCTGTCACACCCCGACCGATGGCGGAATCATCGGGGCGGGACATGTAGACTGTTCATAAGCACAAGGTTGACTAGATTGAATATATTAAACATCAAATTTCATAACAATTAGTCCAAACACAACCAAATCCAAGATAGAACAAAATTGAAATACATAGAATCCTTTTATTTAAATTAACTAAGTCCAAGCCTATGTGTAGCACATCTTGATCAATCTCACACATTAGAACCTGAAACATGAATAAAATAAAGTCAACTAAAAAGTTGGTGAGTATAACACAGGTTTATATAGATAGCATATAGTTTGTAAAACAAATCCTTACATAACATGATAAATAAGACATTTATGGGGAGCAGCTATTGTGTAACCATGTACAATCAAACCTTTGTAACTAGCATGCAAAAATTATGTTGTCGGTATCAATCACCCCAATTTGGGTGGGTTTGTCAGACTCAATAGATCTATCATTGAAAACCGTCGGCTTGTATAGTTAATGATTGCACATAATCGCATACAAAGGTTAGCACACCTAGCACTCGGGCATAAAGCTCAAATTGCACACATGAATGTAAATAGGATTTGTACTTGTGTTGTTTGGGTAAATGTAATGTGTAATTTGAATAATGTTCATGTTTCACCCCAAAAGTGTAAAAGAGTAAAAGGGGCTATGAAATACTCACTTGGTTCGAAGGCGTAGCTAACAAAGTTATTAGATAGTAAGGATCCTTGAAATGTACAAGTTAACCTAAGGAGTAATGTATATGGTATTAATAGTGTGCACCAATGTTTAAGTCTAAAGTTACATTTAGACTTGTGTAATAAGGTCATTGATTTGTAATTGGAGGTATTGAATAAAATATATATAGTTTGAAAGAGTATTTTTAGAACATTTTGATTAAGGTTTGAGTTTGAATAATTAAATAAGTAATGTAAATAATTATTGTTTATGAAAACATTGTAAGTATTAGTTATAAGTTAGTATAATTAATTAATCATTTTTGTTTAAATATAAATTAAATAAATAATCATTTTATTTATTTATTTATAAAATGTAACTTAACCATTTTAAATGCTTTTTAAATGAAAGGTTTAACAATAATTGTAAATTAAATTTTATAAACTTTAAATAATTAATTTTTCGATTTATTAAATATTTGTTCTTTCTAAATAAGATTAAATGCAATTTTATAAAATTCAACTATTTTTATTTTGTAATTCAATCAGAATATTTATGGTTTGAAAAATATATAAAATTTTATAATTCTGCCAAGATTTTAACTCACACACGACCGTGCCTGGGAAGGCCACGATCGTGCTCAAACCACGGGCGCGGCCATGCTAGCTAGGGCGCGACCGTGTTGATCAAGCTGAGGCTTAACTAACTAAATCACTAGGCACGACCGTGCCTTGCCAGGCACGATCGTGTCTATGATCCTAAGACACGACTGAGATTAGTCAAAGGGCATGATTGGGTCTGGACAGGAGGACACGACCGCGCTGATAGTCGGCACGACCGCGTCTCATGAGGCACGACGCGCTAGATGATTAGCGCGACCGTGTCTCTTCCAAAACAGACACGAATTGACTGGTTCTTACATTGTTAGTGTTTGAAATCATAGGGCTTTTATTTGTAGTGATGTTACGAGTAGATTGGGATGTTTTAATTGTATTAACAACACGTTCTGGGTTGAAATCGGTTAAACCATTTTTTTTATAAAATATGGTTTCGGGTTCAGGGTGATTTCTATATTGTAAGCCCAAATTGATATGGGGCTTTTGATATAGCGACTAAATATATTGAGAACAAGATTTCAATTACCCGGAAGGACGACAGATGGATAGCGTTCGATAGAAATGAGTTCCGGAGACGACGAGACTGGCTTCCGGCGTCTTCTGCTGTGATTCCGGCTAAACTAGAGAGTCTAGGAGCTTTAGGGAGAATCGAATAGTGTGACTCTACTGCTTGATTGAGAGAATTCGGATCGCAAGGAGGTTTTGTGTTTTCTTTGAAATGCTTGAGAGAATTTTTGAGATTAATTGGATTAATCTGAGACGTTTGTTGTAATTGGAAGTGTCATTGCTTTCGTTAATGGTAATGAGGTGTAAATCGGTTACGGAAACTCAATGATCGGGTGATTAAAACTGTATTTACATTTCAACTGGTACTAGGCGCGACCGTGCCCATTTGAGGCACTCGTCGCGATCGTTCCAAAGCTGGTCACGCGACCGTGCCAAAGCACTCGTCGCGACCGTGCCAAAGCACTCGTCGCGACCGTGCCTATTAGGGTTTCTTGTAAATTTTCAACATCAGACCTTGTAACTTTGGTCTTTGACATATTTGTATAAATAGATACCTATGTAGTGTTTTAGTTGGTTATAACCGTGTAAAAATTTGCGGATTAACATCGAAATATTGTATTTAATTGATGGTACAAATAGAACAAAACAGTGCACTAGAATTTGGTTTGAAATGCATTACATTGAATTTGAAATACGGATACTAAAAATCAGAAATGTTACAGAAACCACCAGTAAAACCTATCGTAAAGCCAAAGATCACATCTGAGGCTAAACCATATGTTTCAAAAAGGGGAAAGCTACCTGCTAAACCTTGTGTATCTACCTCTGGTAGTGCACCAACTGGTGAGAAACCTGTGGTGAAACTCTCTAAGCCACAGAGGAGAGGAAGGAACAAGGGATTGAGAAAGCTGGAACAGCTGGGTAGAATTCAATCAGGTTAAGCTTCAACGAGTTCACCTGCTGCTGTTGAATCTAAGTCTACTGTTCCAGTTAAGAAAAAGAAAAGGTCCTGGAACAAGAAATCCAAAAGTTCTCAATCTCCTGGTCCCAAATCTTCTAAAGATTCATCCATTTTTGACAGTCATGATTGTGAATTAATTGAGCTTGTTTATTTTGAGAAAGACTGACGACCCAAGACCACTATGGCTTGGGTCTCCAAATCTAATTAATTATTTTTGTGACTTGTGCAGGGACATCCGAAGGGTACTATCTCTAATCGTTGGTATGTAGATAGTGGATGCTCCCGGCACATGACAGGTAATATGGCCTTGCTTCAAGATGCGAAACCATTCAGAGGCGGCTATATGGCCTTTGCTGGAGAGAAAGGAGGTAGTATCACGTGTCAAGGCGTGGTTTCAAATGGTTGTGTCAGCTTTGAAAACGTCAACTACTGCTAGCAACTGAAGCATAACTTGTTGTGTGTCTTCCAGATGTGCGACAAGGAGTACTCAGTGATGTTTGACAAGACTGAATGCTTGATTCTCAAACCTGGTTTTGAGGTTCCTGAAGACTGGATTCTGATGAGAACGCCAAGGATAAATGACACCTATCAGATTGATATGAGCGTGACAACAACCACCTCATTAGTTGCTACTTCTTTGCTTACCAAAGCGACAAAGCTTGACTCTATCTTGTGGCATAGGAAACTCGGAAACATTTCTTATCAAAAATTGAATCATCTTGTCCGAAACGGTTTGGTAACCGGTGTTCCTAAGCTGAGATTTACCGTTGCAGATGATTGTATGCCTTGTAAAAAGGGAAAACAGTAACGGATGTCTCACAAGCCCAAGCTCCAAAACTCCATCGATACCCCTTTGGAGCTATTACATATGGATTTGTTTGGCCCCATAAGTATCAGGCGTATTGGAGGTAAGTCATTCTGTCTGGTTGTAACTGATGATTCTCATGTTTTTCTTGGGTGAATTTTTTAGGTACGAAGGACGAAACTGCTGATATTATTCAATACCTGATCCTGAGCATGGAATCTCTTTGCAAGTTGTAGGTTAGAAGAATAAGGAGTGACAATGGAACTGAATTCAAGAATAATTTGATGGAACTTTTCTGTCTCAAGAAGGGGATCTGTCACGAATTTAGTGCCCCGTACACACCTCAGCAGAATGGAGTCGCAGAACAGAAGAACAGAACCTTGATTGAGACTGCAAGGACAATGCTGTCTGATGCAAAGCTTCCTGTCACTTTCTGGGTAGAAGCAGTTAATACAACTTGTCACGTCTTGAACAGAGTTCTGGTTGTGAAGAGGCACAACAAGACTTGTTATGAGTTGATCAACAATCGACCTCCCAATCTTGACTGTCTAGTTCCTTTTGGTAGTCCCTGTTCCTTATTGCTACAATACAAAGACCGCAGGTCTATGTTTCATGCAAAAGCTGTGGAATGCATCTTCTTAGGATATGTTTCCAACTAGCCTTGCAAGAGAGTGTACAATATAGGAACTCGTACTGTCGATGAATGGTTTGAAGTGGATTGTAGTAAACACAGCATTCCACCAGAACCAACTAGTCCAGCTTGGGGTTTTGATTATGATGTGCTATTTAAATCTTTCAATCTTCCAGATTTGTCTGTAAATGATGCCGCAAATGTATATGAATTATTTGGTGTCGGTGATGACTCTAGTTTCTCAACTCGTGCTACTGTGCCGATTGTAACTCCTGATTCCTATGCTGCATCTGCATCTGGAACTCATGACAGTGATAACAGTGAATATCTTCACGTTGATGGAGATGACGCTCAAGCTAATCCTAACACAACTGTAGGAAATGAAGCTCCAGATGATCCAATTAACATTGAATCTTTTTCTTCTGGAACACAGGAAACGGGGGAGTTAAGCACGAATCTTGATTCAGAAATTTAGGAACTGAATGTAACAGAGATGTGAGTGCATAAGAATCATCCAATAGACAACATTATTGGTGATCCTCTTGCCGGTGTTCAAACTCGTCATCGAACCATTGCTGAGAACACTACTCTCTACTCTGAGATACTTGACACTGGTGTCATGGAAACATGTCTGCATGCTGCATTCGTGTCCCAGTTAGAGCCAAAGAATGTGAAAGAGGCTCTCACTGACAACTGCTGGATTGATGCAATGCAAGAAGAATTGTCTCAATTCCAAAAGTTGCATGTGTGGGATTTGGTTGACTTGCCAAGGGGCGTACAACCAATTGGCACCAGATGGGTGTTCGAATGCAAGACGGATGATCGTCATGTTGTAGTGAAGAACAAAGCAAGGTTGGTTGTTCAGGGTTTTTATCAACAAGAGGGCTTCGACTACACATAAGCATATGCCCCAATTGCTAGACTTGAGGCCATTCGACTGTTTATGGCTTATGCCTCATATGTTGGCTTCAAGGTCTATCAACTTGATGTGAAGAGTGCTTTCCTGTATGGAAAAGTTCATGAAGAGGTCTATGTCACTCAACCTCCCGGCTTTGAAGATCCGCATAATATCAATAAAGTGTATAAGCTCGACAAAGCACTTTATGGTCTTCATCAAGCATCTCGGGCATGGTATGAGACATTATCTAAACATCTACTGTCTAATGGTTTCGACAGTGGACAGATTGACTCGACCCTCTTCATACGGAAAGCAGGAGGTGATATTCTTCTTGTTCAAGTGTATGTGGATGACATCATCTTTGGGTCTACAAACGAAGAGATGTGTAGGGAATTCGAACAGGTGATGAAGTCCAAGTTTAAGATGAGTAACATCGGTGAATTGTCATTCTTCATGGGTCTGCAATCAGTCAAAGAGAGGATGACATTTATCTGCATCAAACTAAGTATGTGCAGGACATCCTGTCAAAATACAAGATGAATGATAGCAGTACTTATGGCACACCTATCCCCGTCAATAATGGTTTGCATCCTGACAAAGATGGAAAGGGTGTGGATTGCAAATTGTACCGTGGGATGATCGAATCTCTAATGTATCTCACAGCTTCAAGGACAGATATAACGTTTGCTGTATGCTTATGCTCAAGGTTTCAGTCACAACCAAAGGAGTCTCATATGATAGCTGTAAAGAGGATTTTCAGATACTTGAAAGGGAAACCCCGATTAGGTCTTTGCTAATCTAAGCAGCAGTCATTTGAATTCAAAGCCTACACTGATTCAGACTATGGCGGTTGTAACCTTGATAGAAAGTCAACTTCTGGTGGAAGTCAATTCTTAGGAGACAGTCTGGTTTCCTAGCAGTGTAAGAAGCAGTCAACAGTTTCTGTCTCAACATGTGAAGCAGAATACATTGCTGCAGCTAGCGGTTGTTATCAGATATTATGGATTCAGCAGCAATTGAGAGACTACGGCTTGAACTTCACTGGAACTCCTCTGTTCATTGACAACAATGCCACCATGTCCATCACAAATAACCCGGTGAAACATTCCAAAACTAAACATATTGAAATTCGCCATCATTTCATCCGTGATTGTGCTGAAAAGCATCTCGTTAAACTTGTAAAGGTTCACACAGATGACAACTTTGCGGACCTTTTTACTAAGGCATTTGATCGATCCCGTTTTGAGCATCTTGTCAACTTGATAGGAATGTTCAATCCAGAGTGAAAACTTGTTTTTCTTAAATCAATTCAATTCGTGAAAGTTAAATTTTATTTCTTTTAAAGATTTCTGTAAAGTTCTTTTAATTTTCCAATATTTTACAAAAAGAATTCAAACAAAATAGAAAATGGAGAAAAATTTCAAAGTTATCTAGAGAAAAGAGGAAACGATAGTACATGAGAAATGATCTAAATGCCATAGACTGCTCATATGGGAAATGATTGCGTGTTGCTTACTTGATTGTTTAAATTATTATGTTTTTAATCTGCTCATCAACAAGTAATTTGAATTGTCAGTAGGTTGTAGGCGTATTTGAATCATTAGTAGTGTGAAAACTAAATATAGACTACAACTTTGATTCGAACCCATGTATGCATGTGTGCGTATGTAAAAGAATACAAAAATATCATTATCAGATAAAGGATGTAAGATTTTAGCAAATATTTTCTTCAGAGACCCGTTTCGGGTTATGTCTTTAGCACAATTACTGCGGTTCATCTCACTGCTCATACTCACAAGTATGTAATGAGAGATTGAATCAAGACATGTGTGACAATTCGGACTTTTAGGGTTAACCCCGTTAGCAATCCAGTTAAAAATTCCGTTATATCCTAACCTAGTTAATCTAATCTTGAATCCCAGGGACTAATTCTATCATTTCTTAATCTCAAACTGCAGGGACTAGTTCTGCCAAGTCCCAAAACCGAAATTTTGACTTTCAAACTCAAAATAGAAAGTGTTGTATTCTTGTTGACTTTTTAAAAGTCAAACTCTTTGATTTTGAATCTAAATTCGCAAATCCATAACGGAAATTAGTGCAAATTCGTAACCGAAAAGGATGATTATGACAATTACATTCATTATTGCGGCGGTTAATCCAATCATTGATTCGAGTTTAATCCCAATTATGGGAGTTCTAGTTGTAACCGTCGACCATCACATTCTACACCTCAAATTCGTTAATCTCAATCAAAATTCTCACAAATCAATCGTCTGCGTAGCTAAATCGAACTTCTTTGAGCCTGTTTCATCACCCAATTTGACGGAAGACAAGCCGGAGAGGTCAGAGACCAAGATCGCCGAAGTCGAAAAACGTTTCAGTCAATCTCCATCAATCCGCCACGCATTCTGGTAAATATTTACATCAACAGCTTCGTTTTAGCATCTAAATCATTAACCCTATGTTGATTGGATCGTATATCATCGAATCTATCATGATCCAAGTCTAAGGTTTATTCATAAAAACGAATTGGGGGTTTCGACCCTAAACCCCACCTCAATCAAATTAAAATACATCAACAGTTTCGAAATCATGCATTCGTTGAAAACATTCTATCAATTTCTCCTTTTAACATTGAATTATACCCGGTCCGTATTCTAGGGTTCGTTCTAAAATCGATTTGGTGTTTTTGATTCTAGACTTGATCATAACCCAATTAATTCACATGGTTAGCTTCGTAATCAATCACTCATCGAAAGCCCTATGTTTATTTTATCAAATAACATCGAATTGATCACAACCCATAACCTAGGGTTTGTTCTTGATTCGATTTGGGGTTTTTGACTCTAAAGTCGACCTCAATGAAATTAAATTGTATGGTTAGATTCGCAATCCTTGATTGAGTAAAAGCACCATGTTTCTAGGGAGATTTAATATCCAAATCTATCAAATTGATTCTTAGTTCATATCTAGGGTTTTGGTTTCTAAAACGAGAATTAAACAGATTTAAACTTATTATTATTGAAATTTAAAACCACCACACCCTCGTGCGGACTCGATTTACAAAACCCATATACTACCTTGACCTATCGGGATCGAAATCAAAGGATTCGGGGCTGGGGATCGATCGCGGTACGTTTGGAAGGGAGAACACAGAAACCCGAATGTTAAAACCTTTTTGTTTCGGGTTTGTTTGCGAATCCCTAGCGGGCACAGATGGTTAAAGTTATGCGCATATGTGGGAGGGACCCGGGTTCGAGTCCGGGCTCCCACATTTTATTTTTGAAGCATTTTTGTTATATTTAATTATTATAAATCAAACCCCCTATTATTATAATATTATGTTAATGTGTTTTAACCCTGGAAACCACCCGTAAGCTCGGGTTTGAACCTTGTAACCAATTTTACTATTTTTCCACTTTTAAAAATAATGTATTTATGTATTTTTCAAACTGTAACCTCGTATAAAATAATATAATTATATTATTTTCAACCCGCATTCAACGTTAATAAAATAGTATATATATTATATTATTTCGACTCATTTAGTTATTTTGTGTGGCATTTTTGAAAGTATAAATAACCTACGTTATTTACCTCGATTAAAAATAATATATTTATTATTTTCCCACTCCAAGGATTATCTAGTCAATCTTTCGAATAAAAAAAATAATATATTAAATTATATTATTTCCCTAACCTTTGTAATCGACTCAAACGCATGAAAATATTATTATCTGTTATCAACGTTCGACGCGTAAAGCAAATTTCCTAAAATCATTATAATAAGATATGTATATATTTATATATATATATATAAAACTCCGTCGACACGTTCGTTTATTCCTAAAATCCATACAATGCGTTAGGACATTCTAACTTTCCGTGTCGTTGTCACAATTCCCATTGTATCCCTAATTTATGTGTTTATAATTTTAGGGCATACGTAAGTCGTTTGAGACTTACACTCGTGGTTCCAACTTATCATTCGTGTGATACTACCTACAACGCAACGCATGTGAGTTTTCACGGCCCCTTTTACTGTTTTAACTTGGGGGAGAAAACATGACTAAATAAGTTTTGGATTTTGTAATTCGTATGATATCAATGTAAAATAAGCGTAACACGCTATCACAGAAAGTCCTCAACTAATATCGGACCGTTAATATGGATCTTAGCGAGGTAATATTTAGTAGTACTATTGGGTTTGACAAATCCCACCCGGGTTAGTCGCGCTAACTCGATTAGATATCGAAAGGGTGAAATGTTAGCCTACTCACACCGACAGTGTTGATAGACCTGGCAGGAGGCAACAAACAAACAGTCAGCTTCGGTTGCGAGCGCTTGAGCTGAACATGAACATAGGTTAGCTACCTATAGATACGTAATGAATGAACATAAATCTGGTAAACGCTTATTTACATATACTGAAACCTGTGAAGTCACCAACCTCGTGTTGACATATTTTCTTACATGTTTTCTCAGGTCACTAAGTTAAGACACAGGTGCACGTTAAGGCATGCATGGGATTCAACTACTTTGATTATAACTTATTTATGTTTGTTTGAATTATTCTATTGTACTTGTTTTGGTTGGATGTTTGGACTTTTTGGACTTTTGGACTTTGGTTTTGGGCGCGTGTATTTTGCGCATTTACTTTCTTTACGCTTCCGCATGATACTCTGATTTAAATGATATTTTCATTTTGAGTCCCATGTAGAGTCGTTCAAAGTAACTAATGTCTGAGATCTTGGTTCGTCACTTCCCAAACGGTAAAACTCCGTTAGTTGAAATTGGGGGTGTGACCGATTGGTATCAGAGCCATTGGTTATAGAGAACTAGGATTGCATACTAGACTATAGCCTCACACATTAGTTACATGTCATTTGGTCGTTTGGCACATATATGTATTGTTACAGGAACATGTCGTCAACCCCACCTTCATCACCTAAGGCACCAAGACATAAGGCACCTATCCTATCATCCACGGAGCCCAAAAGGCGCCAGACTACTTCCAGTGACTATTCAGTTGACCAAGGGGAAAAGAGCAGCGTGCAAGCAATGAATCCTGCTCGAAACTGGAACACATACCCACAAATGATCCAAAGATGGATCGAAATGGGAAATGTCCCATCACCTTACTTCGGTTCTACTTCCTCATCGCCTACCTTGCCTAGCTTGCCATGTACTATGGAACAAGATTTTGCAGCCTTTGTGTTTTATATGTCTAGAGAGTTAAGCATTGTGAAAGATGCTACCGATGAGATACCGGATATTCTGAAGAGGGAGCCTCAAATAGAGGAGAATAAAGTAGGTATAGAACTTTTGACTGTCGAACTAGCAGTAACTGACCAGGTTCATAACCTCTTGGTGGATTGTGTGACACATTTGGAGACGAGGGTGGACACCTCGGACGATGACATGGAAGGAGTTCTGGAGAGAGTGGCTGCTCTGGAAGCTCAGCTACATGTAGCAAACCATACTGCTGAAGGTCTTCAAGAGAGGGTGACTCACTTGGAAGCTCAATTGCAAGCCGCTCTATTTCCTGAGGAGATTCCACTTTCTGATGGCGAAGAGGAGCCTTTTGAGGAAGAACCTTTCGAGGAGGAGCCCATTGAGGAAGAACCCTTCGAGGAGGAGCCTTTGGAAGAGGAACCAGTAGTGATAGACGATGCACAATCGTATGTTTCTTCCGATGACGAAGATGCTTGATGATCTTCCTATTCTATCTTCCTTTTCATGCCTATTTTTGCTTATGTTATTTCTCTTTTCAAACCTAGATGGGTAAGGTTGTTCCCATCCAATGAAAGCATGAGAATTTTAATATTTGAGTTATTTATTTTGTAGCTTTATAATTTATTTAATTTTCAAAATATTAGATGTTGTATCTCCTTGCTCATACCTGAATAATGTTTAATATGCGATATAATTCTCATTGTTTTTCATTTGTGATTGTGAAGAATCATGTCAGGGAGAGGACGCGGAGGCCGTGCCGGTGGTCGTGGTACCATTAACATGACGGCAGCAGAGCTAGCGGCACTGATAAATGATAGTGTGGCGGAGGCTCTGGCAGCACAGAATGCTGCAGGTAAATGCTTTACCTAATGACTAATGATGTCAATCCATCTCTTAAAAAGCCTGCCCTAAACTCTATAATTCCAATCCTATTTTTATTTCTAAATCCAAGCCAGCAAAACCAACAACCCGCCTGCACTTTCAAGGCATTCATGGATTGCAAGCCCCACGCCTTTAGTGGAGCTGAAGGAGCCGTTGGACTACTTCGTTGGTTTGAGAAAGTTGAATCGGTGATTGCCATGTGCAACTGCCCCGTGGCTAATCAGGTGAAGTTTGTCTCCGGAACTTTAGAAGGCCCGACACTCACATGGTAGAACGCCCAGGTCCAAATGTTGGGTCTGGCCATGGCGAATGGACTCCCGTGGGAGGAATTTAAAGCAATGATGAAGGAGGAATAATGTCCTCGCGATGAAATGCAGAAGTTAGAGGGAGATTTTTAGAACCTAAAGATGGAGGGTTCTAAAATTGAACTCTACACCACACGTTCCGATGAACTTGCTACTATGTGCCCGCATATGGTAACTCCTGATTACAAGAGAATTGAGCTTTACGTCGGAGGTCTAGTGCCTCAAATACAAAGCATGGTTACTTCATCCAATCCTACCACTATCCAACAAACTATCCGACTTGCCCATAAGTTAACCGACCAAGCGGTGACACAAGGGACTCTACCTCCGAGAGGTTCAGTTTCTAAACCCACCGACAATCACAAACGCAAGTTCGATCACCATTCCAACACCCACAACCACTCCAACTCTCACTCAAAAGGACCCCAACCCAACCAACCCCAGTTTAATCAACCACAGCAGCAACAACAGCGTAGGTTTGATCCTAATTAGAACTTCAACCAGTCTACCTCTTCAGGTCAAAACCAGGGTGGTTACGCGGGGAAGTCTCCGAAGTGTAACAAGTGTAACTTCCACCACTTTGGGTTTTGCAACCGTTGCCAGAGGTGCGGCAAAATAGGTCATGCTGCTAAGGACTGCAGGGGTGAGTTACAAGCTAAACAACCTTTTCAACAACCTGGATCCACAAGGGGTTGTTTTGAGTGCGGAAAGGAAGGGCATATTCGGAAGAATTGTCTTCAATTGAAGAAAGGGGGTAATGGAAACCACAACCCTAACCAGAATAACAATGGTAATGGGGGTAACAATGGCAATGGTGGAGGAAATGGTGCGAAGGGACGAGCCTTCGTACTAGGATCTGGAGAAGCCCGTTACGACCATAATGTGGTCACCGGTAAGTTTCTCTTAAATAATTACTTTGCTTCGGTCCTTTTTGACACTGGTGCTGATAGAAGGTTTATATCTAAGAAACTTAGTGATATGATAAAAGGAACTTCAACTCTATTAGAAGCTAAGTATACAATAGAGATAGCTGATGGCCAAATAATTGAGGCAACTCACATTCTTAAGGGATGTAAACTTGAGCTAGCTAAACATATATTTGATATCCACCTTATGCCGGTCATACTTGGTAGTTTTGATGTAATTGTCGGCATGGATTGGTTATCTAAAAACCAAGCCGAAATTATCTGTCATGAGAAGATTGTTCGTATTCCTCTCCCGAGTGGAGAAACCCTTTCCGTCCAAGGCGAAAGAGTTTGTGCAGTCATGGGCATTATATCTTTTATGAAAGCACAAAAATGCCTTCAAAAGGGGCATACGGCTATTTTGGCTCTCGTTGCGAGCAGCCATCAGAAGAGAAGAAGATTAAAGATATTCCCATCGTGCGTGAATTTTTGGAGGTATTTTTCGAGGATTTGCCCGGTCTGCCACTGCACCGTCAAGTTGAATTCCAAATTGATCTAGCACCGGGAGCAGCACCGATTGCTCGGGCACCTTACAGACTGGCACCCAGTGAATTACAAGAGCTGTCCACTCAATTGCAAGATTTGTTGGATAAAGGTTTCATCCGACCTAGTTTATCGCCGTGTGGAGCTCCGGTACTATTTTTCAAGAAGAAGGACGGAACTTTCCGTATGTGTATTGACTATCGGGAGCTGAATAAAGTCACAATCAAGAACCGCTACCCTTTACCTCGCATAGATGACCTCTTTGATCAACTCCAAGGATCAAGTTTCTATTCCAAAATAGATCTTAGGTCCGGATACCATCAGTTAAGAGTCCGAGAAAAGGATATCTCTAAGACTGCATTCAGAACAAGGTACGGCCATTACGAGTTTATGGTCATGCCTTTTGGGTTAACCAACGCACCTGCGGTATTCATGGACCTCATGAACCGTGTGTGTAAGCCATACCTTGACCAATTCGTTATCGTTTTCATCGACGAGATCCTCATTTATTCCAAGAACAAAGAGGAACATGAGGAACATTTACGCCTAATTTTGGAATTACTTAAGCGAGAGCAACTATATGCTATGTTTTCCAAGTGTGAATTCTGGATCCGGGAAGTTCAGTTTCTAGGACATGTGGTTAATGAGAAAGGAATACATGTCGACCCATCAAAGATAGAAGCCATCAAGAATTGGACAGCACCGACGACTCCGACTGAGGTGCGACAATTTCTGGGATTGGCTAGATATTACCGTCGATTCATCGAAGGATTTTCAAAAATTTCTCAACCTCTCACTGCTTTAACTCAAAAGGGTAAAGTCTATAATTGGGGCGATAACCAAGAGTCAGCATTCCAACATCTTAAACAGAAAATCTGTAGTGCACCTATTCTAGCTCTTCCGGAAGGAACCGATGATTTTGTAGTGTATTTGTGATGCATCTATTTAGGGTCTAGTGTAACATTTCTGATTTTAGTATTCCTATTTCAATTCAATGTAATGCAATTTCAAGTTCTATACTCGTGCAATGTCTCATTATTTTCTCGCCGTAAATTTAATGCAATAATTCTATACAAATTCGCAAGTGTTACTCGGTTATATACATTTAAACGCTATACAAGAAACTATTTTATTCAAACTTATCAAATCTGAAAAGTCAAGGACTAAAGTTGAAAAATGTCAAGAAACCCTAATTAGACACGGTCGTGCTTCGTATAAGCACGGTCGCGCCAAGTGCTTTGGCACGGTCGCGCGACCTGCTTTGGAACGATCGCGCCCGGTGCTTAGGCACGGCCGCGCCTATATTGGCACGGTCGCGCCTGCGTAACAGTCGAATCGTAATTGTGACTTTAATCATCCGATCGTTCGAATTCGTAACTTTAACACGCTTTATTCACATTAACAAACATAATAAACATTTCCATTACTCGAAATCACTTCGGTTTTACTCTACCAAATTCCAAACGCTTGGACATTTCAAGGAGAACCCAAAATCCTCTCAATCTTCTCAAGCAATCCAGTAAAGCAATTCCAGACCATCTCTGAATCAATCCGAAGCCACTGAGACATTCGGAACCGCAGCACAGGTCGCCGAAAACCAAGCTTGCTGCCGTCAGAATTTCTTCCTACCATTCTCTATCGATTCGTTCTATTCCGGGTAATTGAATCCTCTATTTCATTCTTTTCTGTATCAGTATCGAAAGCCCCTATTCAATTTGGGCTTCCATTATAGAAATCAATCCGAATCAGAACTCTTGCTTTATAAAAAAAAAGATTTAATCGAATCCCTACTTAAACACGATGTTCATGCAATTAATTTATATGATTAGACTCGTAATAACTCTGTAATCGAAAGCCCTATCAATTCCATCGTTATAAATTCAAGAAATTGTCAATTCGTGTCTGACTTGAGATAGACACGGTCGCGCTAATCATCTAGCGCGGCCGTGCCTCGTATAGCACGGTCGTGTCGACTAGCAGCGCGGTCGTGTCCTCCTGTCCAGACCTTGTCATGCCCTCTGGGCTAGCCTCTGTTGTGTCTAAAGATCATAGACACGATCGTGCCGGGCCAAGGCACGGTCGTGCCTGTTGTCTTGTCTTGATTGTGCTCCTATTGATCAACCCGGTCGCGCCCCGACTAACGCGGTTGCGCCCGTGGCTTGAGCACGATCGTGCCCTTCCGAGGCACGGTCGTGTGAGACTCAGATTTTTTATCAGAATTATAATTTTTATATTTTAATCTGTAAATGTTTCAGATTTTATAAAAATATGTGTTCTGTATTTAAAAATGGATTAAAGGTTTAATCTTGGCATAAATATGATTTATTGAAAAGTTTATAAAAATTAAATTTATAATTATTTAAATGATGTTTTAAATAATTAAGTTACAAAAATTTATAAATAATGATTAGTTATTTAATTTACATTTTAAATCAAAATCATTTATTTATTTATACTTAATTTCAATTAATATTCACATTATTTAATAAACTATAATTATATATTTATTTATTCAATTCAAACCTAATGAAATGGTTACAAACATATTTTACTTCAAACTTTATATATTTTATTTAATACTTTTTAAATACAAATCAATAGTTTTATATACAAATTCAACTTTCATTTTAGACTTAAACTTTGTACATCTATTTGATTCTATACACATTACTCTTTAGGTTAAAGTGTGCATTCCAAGGATCATATTTGCTATCTATATTTCCTTGTTAGCTTCACTTCCATACCAAGTGAGTATTCACAACCCCTTTTACTCTTTTACACTCTTGGGGTGAAACATGAAATCTATACTCATTACACATTACACATTTACGCAAACAACACAAGTGCAAAAATCCTATTTACATACATGTGTGCAAAAATTTGAGCTTTGTGCCCGAGTGCTAGGTGTGCTAACCTCTTGTATGCGATTATGTGCAATCATTAACTTTTCAAGCCGACGGTTTTCAATGATGGATCTATTGAGTCTGACAAACCCACCCATGGTACGCGGTGATTGAAACCGACAACACAATTTGTTTTGCATGCTAGTTACAAGGTTTGATTGTACATTGGTTACACAATAGTTGCTCCCCATAAACGCCTTATTTATCATGTCATGTAAAGGATTTGTTTTCAATTATATGCTATCTATATACAACTGTGTTATACTCACCAACTTTTTAGTTGACTTTATTTTATTCATGTTTCAGGCCCTATTATGTGAGAATGATTCAAGACGTGCTCAACATAGGATTTGGACTTAGCAATATTAAATCAAAAAGTTTTATGAATTGTTTATTGTTCTTTGTTTGGATTTGGTTTCTACTTGGATTATGTGAAATGGAAATTTAACTTTAATATATTACAATTTAGTCAACTTTGTGCTATGAACAGTCTCACATGTCCCGCCCCGATGATTCCGCCATCGGTCGGGGTGTGACAGATTGGTATCAGAGCCTTGGTTATAGGGATTTAGGTTATTAGACATCTTGACCTAGACTATAACTTTAGGACACCCACTTATACTATGCATCATGATTTTGTGCTATCTGTTACATGCTATGTGCTACATGCTTACCATGATAAATTGTTTATTATATTTGGTACCTTACTTGTTAGAAATTCATGACTTATTAGGATCTTCTTAAATAATACCTTTCCTATATCCTAAAACCCCATGATATTTCTACCTTCTTTTCTATCTTTATTCTTTCTAAGCATGTGGAAAAATTTTCTTGAAGCAAAAATCTTTAAAAAAATTTTATTTTCTTCGTTAAGGTTTTTAAACTTGTTAAATTATTTGAGGACACATGCAATCTGGAAGGGTGACACCTGTATTTTGGGTTTTCTGTCTAGAAAAGCATTTCGCATAAATCCCAATCAACCGAGGGACCCGTATGCTTTCCTGGGAATTCCCGAGATGAGTGTTTACCTATAGGCTAAAGCATGTGTCCTTGAAAATTATATAAGTTTAAATTAACCTTAATATGCCTTAGTATTCAAGTGATTTTGTCACTTTTGAGTATAATCCAAACTATGAATATCTATCTTTTATTTGGTTTTCTCATTCTATTAAATCCTAGCGATTCTCATAAGTTCTTACAATCTTTCCTTGTTTTGTGAAAATCTATAGAATGCCTCCTCGTCGTGCTCCCGCCGCCAACGCCAACTCCGACATTGCTGCTATTCTTACCCAATTGGTGACACAACTCACCCAAGCCAATGGTGCCACAAATGGCAATAGTGGAAATGGAAGCAATAGTGGTAATAATGGTGGTAATGGTGGAAATGGTGGAAACAATCCATCTCAATGCACCTTCAAGCACTTCAATTCTTGCAATCTCCTAAAGTTTTATGGAACCGAAGGAGCTACTGGACTCCTTCAATGGTTTAAAAGTATTGAGAATACCTTTCTCAATAGTGACTGTCCCGACAACCTCCGTGTTCGTCATGCTACTAGTGTCCTTCAAAAGCGGGCACTTACATGGTGGAATGGGGAGAAAAGGAATAGGGGTATTGATGTAGCTATGGCTTTACCTTGGGATGAGGTCAAAAGGCTTATGACCGAGGAATTTTGTCCTCGAAATGAAGTGAAGAAGTTGGAAGCTGAATTTTGGGATCTTGCCCAAGATAGTGGGGAAAACTTAGCATATACAACTCGGTTCCACGAGTTGAGTCTTCTTGTGCCCCACATGGTCACTCCTTTAGCCCGTTGTATCGAAAAGTATATTGGTGGGCTACCAAGACAAATTCAAGATACTGTCTTAGGTAGAAATCCTGCTACTTTGGAGGATGTCATCCGCTTGTCTGCTACCTTAACTGATAATCATGTTAAAGCTGGAACTCTTACCAAAAAGGGTTCTAAGAAAGTTGCTGAAACCGTAACCCCTCCAACCCACAACAAAGAAGCCACAACTGAACCCTCTCGCAATAACAAAAAGAGGAAAGTTAGAAACTTTGCTGTGGTTACTCCTGCTGTGCCCGTTAATCAAGTTGCACCCGTAGTTCAAGCACCGGTTAAAAAGCCATATGGTGGGATCTACCCACTTTGTGCCACCTGCAACTACCATCATTCCCAAAGCATCCCATGTCGCCTTTGTACTTATTGTGGGAGATATGGTCATACGGTTAGTGTTTGTAGGACCAAAGCTCTTGGGGCCAAGTCAACCCTCCAAACCAAACTGTACCTCAAGTGGCTAATCAAGGTGCTCCCGCCATTGCTAATGGGCGTGCTTGCTATGAGTGTGGTGACCCAAATCATTTTCGTAATCTATGTCCAAGGCTTGCAAATGCTACACAAGGTGGAGCACGTGGGCGTGCGTTCCACATAAACGCCAACGAAGCTCAAGCCAACAACGACGTGGTTAATGGTACGTTCCTTGTTAATAGTCATTATGCCTCCATTTTGTTCGATACCGGTGCCGATAAAAGTTTTGTGTCACTAAATTTTGAGCCTTTACTTGCAAAGACACGATCCCAATTAGAGAAAACCTTCACCGTTGAAATAGCAAATGGTGACTCCCTTACAATTGAGTCTATTATCTATGATTGCTCCTTAGAACTTAATGACCATACATTCCCAATCAACCTTATTCCAATGCCACGAGGAAGCTTTGATATTATCATTGGTATGGATTGGCTATCAAATCATCATGCCGAAGTCATTTGTTTTGAAAAGTGTATTCGAATTCCGCTACCATCGGGAGAAACCTTAAGGGTTTTTGGTGAAAAGCCTTGCATGGGTCTTAAATTGATGTCTTGTACTACCGCTCAAAAGTACTTACGAAAGAAGTACATCGCCTTCCTAGCTCATATTGTTCAAAAGGATGTCAAGGAGAAGAGTATCCAAGACATTCCTATCATTAGGGATTTTCCCGAAGTGTTTCCTAAAGATTTATCCGGTCTTCCTCCTGTTCGTCAAGTAGAGTTCCGTATTGATCTTATGCCCGGAGCTAACCCCATTGCTAGAGCTCTTTATCGTCTTGCACCTTCCGAAATGCAAGAGCTCGCAAGTCAACTTCAAGAACTCTCCGACAAAGGTTTCATTCGCCCGAGTCATTCACCGTGGGGTGCACCCGTCTTATTTGTTAAGAAGAAAGATGGATCATTTCGCATGTGTATTGACTACCGCGAACTCAACAAGCTTACTATCAAAAATCGCTACCCTTTGCCTAGAATCGATGATCTCTTTGATCAACTTCAAGGTTCCACTTGCTTCTCGAAGATTGATCTTCGATCCGGTTATCATCAGCTCCGTGTTCAAGAAGATGACATTCCTAAGACTGCTTTTCGAACAAGGTATGGTCATTACGAGTTCATGGTTATGCCTTTCGGGTTAACCAATGCACCCGCAGTTTTCATGGATCTCATGAACCGTGTGTGCAAACCGTACCTTGATAAATTCGTGATCGTTTTCATTGACGATATCTTAATCTATTCCAAAACTAAAGCCGACCATGAAGAACACCTTAGATTGGTTTTGGACCTTTTAAAGAAAGAACAACTATATGCCAAGTTCTCCAAATGTGAATTTTGATTAAAAGAAGTTTAATTTCTTGGTCACATCGTCAACGACAAGGGTATTCATGTTGATCCTGCTAAGATTGAAACGGTTAAGAATTGGAATGCCCCGAAGACTCCTACCGAAGTTCGTTCATTTCTTGGTCTTGCGGGTTATTATCGTCGTTTCATCTCAGACTTCTCAAAGATTGCTGTCCCTCTTACCACTTTGACCCATAAGGGTAAAACTTATGAGTGGGGACCGAAACAAGAAGAAGCTTTCCAAACCCTCAAGCATAAGTTGTGCAATGCTCCCATTTTGACTCTCCCCGATGGAAATGATGATTTAGTTGTCTATTGTGATGCTTCTAACCAAGGTTTTGGTTGTGTCCTCATGCAACGAGGAAAAGTAATCGCTTATGCATCAAGACAACTCAAAATTCATGAAAAGAATTATACGACGCACGATCTCGAGTTGGGTGCGGTCGTATTCGCGTTAAATATTTGGAGACATTACCTATATGGCACGAAATGTGTGGTGTTCACCGACCACAAAAGTCTTCAACATATCTTCAACCAAAAAGAACTCAATATGATGCAACGACGTTGGGTCGAACTCCTTAACGACTACGACTGCGAGATTCGTTACCATCCCGGCAAAGCGAATGTTGTAGCCGATGCTTTGAGTCGAAAGGACCATGTTATGCTTCATTGTGCCCGTATTCAAACCGATATTCAAACCCGTATCTTAGAAGCTCAACACGTCTCGGTAACCGAGGGTAACATGTATGAGGAAATGTCGTGTGGTGTTGAACTTCTTCTTGAAACAAAACCCAATGGCTTACTATATTACTTGACCCGTATTTGGATTCCCGATCGCGATGATCTCCGTGCATTTCTCATGAACGAGGCTCATAAGACTCGTTATTCTATTCATCCTGGTGCGGATAAAATGTACCAATAAAGTAGTCCTAATCAGCAATACCAAGCTACATTAGCTGCAAATTTACATAATTTAGGAGGTGGTACTAACAAAAATTATTGCAGTTTCAACTACACCAACAGCAGCCAATTCAATTCTCCCCACAGAATTCAGTTTCAAGAACTTCCAACCCGCTTTTCCAACACACTCAACGACCAATTCAACAGCTAATTTCACAACAATTCATGTTCTTTCCTTGGACTGCAACTTCCAATTTTTTGCTCCTGTTTTGGGTGCCTTTTTTTTCAGATTCATATCTGGGTATGTTTCTCATTATTGGTTTAGGATCTTGCTTTTCACTTCTGGTAATATTTTCAACTTAAAAAAAATATATTTTATTTGAAAAATTGAATTTTGGTGATTTAGTAGGTGAAGTTATACTCAAATTATTTACAATTTGATATTGGTCCTAGAATCAAACAAGCCATCACAATTGCTTTTTGCTATTTTCCTTGTATTTGTATGAATAAAGAAAGGTTTATGGAATGTTATACTCTAATATACAAATTACAAAGGTTTATAGACCTATTTTTCTTTTCTTTTCTGTTAGGTACCTGTTGGTATGGCAACTCTTAGCCATATCATCAATGTTATTGGAGAGCCTATTGAACATAGAGACGAAATCAGTAAGTTTTTTGTTTTCCATTGCGTAACATGTTTTTTTGTTATTTGGGATTCTTATGTGTGATTTTGTAGAGGTGATCTAACCGATTCTAACTAAAAATTTTGGCTACATATGATAGTAGTATGAGCAGAATTTGGTGTTTGAAGATAGGTAGAAGCCCGAAAGGGAGAGTTTTAGATTGCGTTAGGTTAGAGTATACATTGACACTTAACATTTGTACAGTCTACAGTTTTAAGAATCATAAATTGTTAAAATATGATAATTTATTTTGAAAATTATTGTTAAAAATGTATACAATTCTCATAATAGCTGTTATTTTATTGACAACTTTAGATATAAATGATAACTAATTCATGGAGGTTTATAATCATTATTTTTTTAAGCACTCTCATTACATTACATTGAAATACCCGACCAGCGGACGGGTATAAAATGGAACAATACAAGTTTCAAGAAGTTGGGCCGACTGTTAAGCTATCAAAACCAAAACGTATAAATCTCAAACCGGCCAACTTTGGATTGGACGTTTTGATTCTGCCCACTTGCTTTGTGTGTACATTTTGTACTATTAGTGTTCTTGATTTATTATTTTCTTCATGCAGTTATGGGAATTCAACAGTGGTGGAAAACACATAGAGAGGATGCTAAAAAAACTGAAGCAAGTTGTTGTCTTACATTTATTAATTTCCATTTTATTTTCTAAGCTTTTTGGGTAGATAGTTTGTTTCAGTTTTCATTTTATTACATTGAAATACCCGGACAGACAAAGCGTTAGAAGAGTAGATAACATCTGTGGTTCACGAAACATTCCACACATCTTGCCCTTTATCTATTATACATGAACTTTAATTGAAAATTTTATTTTACCCGCTTATTAACGTTATTTCTAAGCTGTTTAATAATTATGTGTTATCATTGCTTTCCGGTTGTTTTATTGTAGTCGATCATTTATTGGCTATTTTGGTCTTAAACAAAATTGTTTTTGTTTAGAATGCAATTTAATATAGTGATGATATTATGACATTAAAGTACCCGACCACCGGACGGGTATACAATTAGTTATTTTGGGGGATCTCAAGTCTCATAATTCTTTCTTCTAGATTTCTATTATCTTTTTGAAGAATTTTGATATCAATTTTTAGATTATCAATTTCAGTTTTTAAATCCTGTATGTTAACAGGTCTGAAAATTTTATTTCTTTGGGCTAGCTGACTCTTTAACTCAGCTAGAGAAAAAGGTTTTAAATCATGATGAGGATTGCTTGAGGAAGATGCTTCCTCAGATTTCTGCTGGTTTAAATATTCATAAATTAAATTTTCTTTTACTTGAGGATCACTTATGACTTTTAAGAGATCTAAAATTTCATTGCTTAAAACATTAATTTCTATGTTTTGAAATTTAGAAATTATTTGATAAAGATATTCTTCTGATATTTCAGAAGGGTTTTTGCAGCAATCTTTTTTGCAATTTGCTAGATAGTGATCTTCCTCTGTTTCTGAGGAATTAAAACTTTCATATTCTAAAATATTTAGATTTTCTTCTTCTGAGAATGGTTGCTCAGATTCAGTTTCTTCAAAACTTTCATTTAATAAGACTTCATTAATCTTATCTCTTAAATCTCTATCTTCAATTTTGTTAAGTTTCTTTCGAACCCAACAAGTTTTTGCCTTGTGGCCTAATTTACCACATTTTCTGCATTTTATTAATTTTTTTAAAATCATTAGGAAATTCTTTCTTTTCCTTATATTTTTTTCTTTTATAATTATCATTATAATGGTTTTCTTCTTTCCTAAATTTCTTTCTTTTATAATGTTTTTTAGGAGAAGAATTTCTTTTTCTAGATTCAGTAGACTTATTAAGTTTATTTTCTATGCCAAATTGGACACAGAAATCTCCTAATTGTTTTTTCTCATTTAGAGAATGTTTCTTAATATGTTGATTAAGTTTTATTTCATTACATAGACTTATTCCTTCCTGAACACAGGTGCCAATAAGTTTACCATAAGTGTAACTGTCATAATTTATGACTCCATCTATTCTTAATTTGCTTTTTATTCTTTCAGCAAATAAATGGGGAAGGCCATCTATGAATTTTGACTTCCAATGAGAACTATTAGCTTCTGGGAGTTCCATGACTCTACATAAGAAAGTATCCTTATACCATCTAAAAGACGTTAGGGTTCTACATCTTAGATTTTGCATAAGAGTTCTAATATTTTTAGAATCTTCTGACCATCTTTCTGTGAAATGTTCTTTAATATTAACAATTAGGGTGTAGACTGCATTATTTTTCAGTACTACTAGTGCCTTCTTCTTGTTTGACACTATTTAAGATTTTATTTTTATCTTCTTGGGATAATTATCCTTTTAACTGACCTGTAAAGCCTGATATAATAATATTTGCTATGGTCTGGACAGAGTTATTATTATTCTTACAAATTGTACTGTACATAAGTATCATGTGGACAGTATTATAAATCTGTCCTTCTGACTGACCATCTATGTTCCATTCATAGATCAGTTTTCCACTATAAGAGTTATTAACAATATACTCTAGTTCTTCTATCAGAACATCTTGAGGAGTAGTTCTATGATAATAGTATTTTCTCTGAGTTGGCTTATCTGCCCATTTAGGGAGTTTGAAAATTTGATCATTTATTTTTTCTTTATAATTTTCTTCAGAAAAATCTGTTATTGTATTAATCTTAAGATTTTTAAGAGCATTCATAGTTTCATTTAAAGTTGTTATTAGACTTTCCTTAGATTTTAATTTAAAATCTGTTACTTCCTGAGGAAGTTGTATACTAGGAGTAGTAATTTTTTCTTTTAGAGAAACAGTTTTAGCCTGTATGTTTTTCTCTTTAAAATGGGATATAATCCTATCGATCTTAGTAGATAAATCTTGTAACTGTTCTCCCAGAATTATTAAATGTAGGTCCCTCGGGTGTGGCGGATCGTCACATGCAAGTGGGTCTACTAGTCGGACCGGGTGCGGAATGCCCGTGACTAGGTGGAGAGTCTAGCTAAACAAAGTAAACCGACTAGAGAAAACACTTTAAACGTTCTTTGTATTATAAACACTTGAAGGTTACAGAGAAAAGCACTTAGGTTACAATTTGCGTATTTGCACTAAAGCCTGCGTACTTATCTACTGTCAACCTATCCTATTTATACAGGACCTGATGCCTGCGCACTTAGCAAGTGCGCAGGAAAAAATGCTCTTGCGTACTTAACAATCCACTTGCGTACTTAATGACCTGTTGTCAAGGGGGAGTTTGTTGAAGCACTTTCCTGTGACAACACTCTGGATAGAGTCTTAGTTTGTATTTTCATGTCTGTAATTGTCTTTGTATGTAACAGTCTTTATGTATTAGTTTATCGAGTTGTATTTACTTTTACATATTGAATGTTGCATTTCTTTCTAAGTGTTTTGCGCACTTACATGTGCGCAGGAGAAAGCTCCTGCGTACTTAGCAAGTACGCAAGAATACCTTTGCGTACTAGTTAAGTACGCAAGAGCATTTTGCCCTGCGCACTTGCTAAGTGCGCAGGCATCAGGTCAGGTATAAGTAGGATAGGTTGACAGAAGTTAAGTACACAGGCTTTAGTGCAAATATGCAGATTGTAACCTAAGTTCTTTTCTCTGTAACCTTCAAGTGTTTATAATACAAAGAACGTTTAAAGTGTTTTCTCTTGTCGGTTTACTTTGTTTAGCTGGACTCTCCACCTAGTCACGGGCATTCCGCACCCGGTCCGACTAGTAGACCCACTTGCATGTGACGATCTGCCACACCCGAGGGACCTACAAGTGGTATCAGAGCATTTACTCCTGATTACGAGTGTTGTGAATGAGTTTGGAGAGTTTTTACAAGCAAAAAGAGGTATTTTTGTTGATTTTTGTGATAAAATAGGAGTAGCTCTTGAGCACTATTTTAGAAACAAAAATCACTCAAAAACTGATTTTTGTTGTATATTTGAGTGTTTTGAGCATCAAAGGTTGGTTAGAAACAAGTTTCTGACCCTTTGGCTCATTTGCATTGATCATCAGACGAATTTTTACCATCTCCAGCGAGTTTCAGGTGACCGGAACAGTTAGGTGAAAGTTACTGAAAAGGTGTTGTGCGTACTTACCATTTCTGGCAAAAAGTACAGTTTTGTGCGTACTTACTAAATACGCAAAACTTATCTCCTGCGTACTTATAAGTGCTCAAGACTGTATTTGTGCGAACTTAAGTTATATCCTGCGTACTTACATTTACTCCTGCGTACTTACAAGTACGCAAGAGGAAATCTAAATACGCAAGACTATTTCTCAAGTGCGCAAGGTCAAAACCAAGTGCGCAACTGTGTCTGACTTTTCTGAAATTTGACTAAGTGTTCACTATGTCGAATCTTCAGAATCTTGGAAACCTGCTGAATTATGATAATGAGATTGGTACACCACAAAAACCACCAAAGTTGCTGAACGTGAACGATTATTCTAATTAGAAAGCACGTTCTGAGCACTACATTTCGTATACCGACTCATCACAATGGATACCAATCCTTGAGGGATATAAGCATCCCACACACATCTATCTTGATGAAACCATGCCCAAACCTATCTCTAAGCTTTCTGACGAAGAAAAGAAAGCTTATGATCGTGAAAAGAAGGCACTTGGTTCGATCACTATGGCATTAAGTCGGGAATTGTTCCACAGTTTCCGAGGGTATGACAATTCTAAGGATCTCTGGAAAGCCTTACAGAAGAGATTCGAAGGAAATAGTGACGTCAAGAAGAGTAAGCGGGATCTTCTCAGGAAGTAGTATGAGTGCTTCAGATTTTTTGAGAACGAATCTCTAGATGACCTCATCTCTAGGTTCTATCATTTACAGAATGAGTTGAAGGCTTTTGAACTCAGGTATCCGGATGAAGAGATGGTGGAAAAGTTTTTGGATGCTTTACCACCCAAATTTGAGATATACACAACCCTGATGATGGAAAATCCTAAATTCTATGAGTTGACTGTTGAGGAGGCAATAGGAAAGGTTCAAGCTCATGACATGAACCTAAGAAGAAAGGAGAGCTCAGGAAGACCCCAGATACAAGACCCTTCTATGTATCATGGGACAACTTCTACATCCAAGTCATCGGGCTCTAGAATTACCCTCTTCACTGGAAATCCTACTGAAGAAGACCACTCAACTGGGTGTGGTGGTCATGCTTGCTATGCTTCAGGATCAGGGTTGGAGTCTCATCATCAAAATACCTCAAGAAATCCTCCTGCTACGTCTTCAGCTAACAACTCAGCTATAGCCAGAATAGCTGAAGATCATGTAGCACTTTTCTCATCTTGTATGCTTGCATATGAAAATTTCATAGGTGGCAACCTCACTGATCCAGAGACGATTGCAGAAGATTTTAATCAAATGGATCCTGATAACATGCAGGACATGGATATTCAATGGAAAATGGTCATGCTATTGAGAAGAGCCAAGCGTTTCCTGAACAGAACAAGAAGAAAGTTTATTGGCGGGCATCCTAATGCCAAGGTCGGGTTTGACAAATCTAAGGCCAAATGCTGCAAGTGTCTGAACTTTGTACACTTTGCTCGTGAGTGTCAGAATGACAGAGCTCCTGCCTCTGGTTTTACCCGACCCAGCCAAGGAAACAACTATGGCCACAACAATCCAAACCACCACAATCAAAGCCAAGGTGGAACGTCCAATGCACTGGTAGCCCAATAGGACGACAGCTTTGACTGGGGTGTTCATCTTGAGGATGCCATCATCAAACAAACCCAGGTTGGTCTCATGGCTGAGATCATGGAGATGATGGAAGAAGAGAAAAGGGAAGCTTCTATGGCTGACCTAGAAGAATCTACAACTGCTGCTACAAAGGAGGTGAAGGAAGCTGAAGATCTGGAAGCACCTGTAGCTGATGAAGAGGAATCAACCACTGCTGTTGCTCTCATGGCCATTGGAGAAGCAACAAGTTCATCGTCTGAGGTAGATTCTAACCCTTTCTCTGTTATTTCATGTTCTAAATGTCTTGGGCTAAAACTTGAAAATTCTAGGCTCCAAGACAAAATCGAACTCCTAAGTATGGCAGCTCTAAACTATAAAGAAAATGAAAAACATTTTAAAGATTCTATTGAAACGTTGAAAAAAGAAAAATGTGAATATTCCTTAAAAATAAGTGATCAACAGCTTCACTTAGATGTTGCATACAGGGGTTAGAAAAATGGAACAATGAAATCAACAAACTGCAAAATGAGATCTTGCAGTTAAAATGCACTAATGAGAAGTTGAAAAACTCTTGCTTTATGGTTGAACACTACGAGTCTGTGGTGAGACAACTGAATGGGTTAGGTTTGGGTACTAATGCCATTCCTCCACCAGTGAGCGGGAAGTTTGTCAATAGCTTAATAGACATTGATCTCACTTGTCTAGATGAGTCCTCTGATCAGGATGATTCCCCTAAAAAGGATGAATCCTCATGTAAGGCTAACTCCACATCTAGTGAGGAGTTTGTTACTGCTTCTGAAGACGGGTCGGTTAATTCTTGCCCTGAAGGAGTAGTATCTGAGGAGTTGTTGACTGAACAAAAGGTAAAGAAAAACGTTATCACTAATGGTGATATTTGCATTTTAACCGAACCCGATATCATTGAAACAAATGATAATCTAAAGGTAATGCTTTATGGGGGTATAAAAGTCTTAACCAAGCTAAGAAAGAGGCTTTTTCAGCTCATTATGGGCTTGGGTATAAAGAAAATTTGGAAAAATATTATACTCCCAAAAACCAAACTGTTAAGGTTCAGAGTAATGTTCATAAACCAACTCCTCCTTCTCATAATGCTGAGTTATCTAAGGCCAGATCTAATGAGCCTTACAAGAGAACTTATGTAGACAAGAGGAACTATTTTCACTGTGGCTTGGTTGGTCACATTTTTGTGAACCGTCCTTCGAAGAACGAAGGGAAACAGCCTGTTGTTTCACAACCAACTGTTATCCCCAGGTCGCCACTAGTGAAACCATCTCCCAAAATACAAAGCAAAATGTGGTGAAACCACGAGTCAAACCGATGTTAAAGCCTAAGATTAAATCTGAAGCTAAACCATCTGTTTCCAGAAAGGTAACGCAACCTGTTGTACCTCGTGTATCTACCTCTGGTAGTACACGTACTAGTGAGAAACCTGTGGCAAGACTCTCTAAGCCACAGAGGAGGAAACGGAACAAGAGGTTGAGAAAGCTTGAACAGCTGACTTCAGTTCAATCAGGTGAAGCTTCCACAAGTTCACCTGCTGTAGTTGAACCAAAGTCTCCTGTTCCGGTTAAGAAACAGAAGAGATCCTGGACTGCCAAATTCAAAACTTCTCAATCTCCTAGTTCTATTTCTTCTAAAGAATCATCAATTTTGAACAGTCATCATGACTGTGAGTTAAAGGAAGTAGTTTATTTTGAAAAGGATGGACGACCCAAGACCAAATCTAACTAATTCTTTTGTTACTCGTGCAGGGACGTCCGAAGGGTATTATCTCTAACCGTTGGTATGTAGATAGTGGATGTTGCAGGCATATGACAGGAAACATGGCCCTGCTTCAAGATGTTAAACCATTCAGAGGTGGCTATGTGGCCTTTGCCGGAGAAAAAGGCGGCAGCATCACGTGTCAAGGCGTGGTTTCGAACGGTTGTGTCAGCTTTGATAATGTCAACTTCTGCGAGGAGCTGAAGCATAACATGTTCAGGGTCTCCCAAATGTGTGATAAGGAGTACTCGGTGATGTTTGACAAGTCAGAATGCCTGATTCTCAAACCCGGTTTTGAAGTTCCGGAAGATTGGATCCTGATGAGAGCACCAAGAACAAACGACACCTATCAGATCGATATGAGCGTGGCAACAACCACCTCATCAGTTCCTACCTGTTTGCTTACTAAAGTGACAGAGCTCGACTCCATCTTGTGGCATAGGAAACTCGGACATATTTTGTATCGTAAAATGAATCATCTTGTCCGAAACGGTTTGGTAACCGGGGTTCCTAAGCTGAGGTTTACCGTTGCAGATGACTGTAAGCCATGTAAAAAGGGCAAACAGCAACTGAAGTCTCACAAGCCCAAGGTCCAAAACTCTATTGATACCCCTTTGGAGCTATTACACATGGATCTATTTGGCCCCATAAGTAGCAGGAGTATTGGAGGTAAGTCGTTCTGTCTAGTAGTAACTGATGATTTCTCACGTTTTTCTTGGGTGCATTTTTTCGGTACTAAAGACGAGACTGCTGATATTCTTCAATACTTGATCCTGAGCTTGGAATCTCTCTGCAAGCTGAAAGTTAGAAGAATTAGGAGTGACAATGGAACTGAGTTCAAGAATAATTTGATGGAGCTTTTCTGTCTCAAGAAAGGGATCCGTCACGAATTCAGCACGCCGTACACGCCTCAGCAGAATGGAGTTGCTGAACGGAAGAACAGAACTTTGATTGAGACTGCAAGGACTATGCTGTCGGATGCAAAGCTTCCTGTCACTTTCTGGGCAGAAGCCGTTAATACAGCTTGTCACGTCTTAAACAGAGTTCTGGTTATGAAGAGGCACAACAAGACTTGTTACGAGTTGATCAACAATCGACTTCCCAACCTTGATTACCTAGTTCCTTTTGGTAGTCCTTGTTCCTTGTTGCTACAGTACAAAGACCGCCAGTCTAAGTTTCATGCAAAAGCGGTGAAGTGGATTGTAGGAAACACAGCATTCCACCCGAACCAACAGGTCCAGCTTGGGGTTTTGATTATGATGCGCTATTCAAGTCATTCAATCTTCCTGATTTATCAGCAGTTGACGCCGAAAATGTGTATGAATTATTGGGTGGCGGTGATGACTCCAACTTCTCTACTCGTGCTACTGTACCAATTATAACTCCTGATTCAAATGCTGCATCTGCATCTGGAACTCATGACAGTGATGACAGTGAAGATATTCTTGTTGTTGGAGATGACGCTCAAGCCAATCCTAAAACAACTGTAGGAAAGGAAGCTCCAGCTGATCCAATTAACATTGGATCTTCTTCCTCTGGAACACAGGAAATGGGGGAGTTAAGCACGAATCTAGATCCAGAAATTCAGGAACCGATTGTACCGGAGACCAGAGTGCATTGGAATCATCCAATCAACAACATTATTGGTGATCCTTATGCCGGTGTTCAGACTCGTCATCGAACCATCACTGAGAACACTAGTCTTTACATAGAGATACTTGACACTGGTGTCATGGAAACATGTCTGCATGCTGCATTCGTGTCCCAGTTAGAGCCGAAGAATGTGAAGGAGGCTCTCACTAACAACTACTGGATTGAGGCGATGCAAGATGAACTGTCTCAATTCTAAAAGTTGCACACGTAATCATAATTTGCAGTGCATGGGAACTTTAGTGAGTCTTACTGTCTAAGCTGATGATCAACCCATATTCTCAATCACTTGATTAAGGATTGGATCTTAACAAATCAGACTTCTCAATTAGGTACTCACAAAGCATTCTCCTAGTTTTGGAGGAACGAAAGAAATTCTAATTGAATTCAACCAATCCTTAGTAAATCCTGAATGACGAAGGAATTCACACATTCATTCTTTGAGATTCTACTTGTCAGGAATGCTTCAAATTGAGCGTTATCACAACTAACACTTACAATAATTGCACAATTATTGTGGGAGATTATAGCGTAATCTCAGAATCCATCATACAGTTCAATCTCACAATTGCTTTAAAGTTACGCCAAGAGTGTTATGCACTAACTTCAGTAGTGGGGCAGGATATTATTCTGACCCGCATACACATGGCACCTATGGATATTGTGGAAGCTCGACATGAGACAAGTAGGTAATCGGACATTTCAAAATATCGGTCAAACAGGGTTGCTCTCGCAGCCATTGACATTCAATATACCTTTAAGTCTAACTATTCTCTCGGTAATGGATAAGCCGGGGTTGATGCTCAAGCGAATGCCAAAGAAACCTAAGTGTGGACTAACGACTATTGTCGCACTAACAGGGAAACGACATGCAAAACTCTTAAAGGAGTCCCAAATGCGGAATTTCATGCTAATCTCATTAGTTCGTGATATGCATAAGGGACGTAAGCTCGAGCTATTCACAACAGGCCACTGTCCACAAAGAGTTGAGAAGAATAATTTATTACTCTTTTGTACTCGCACTTCCCCAAAGTTCATCTTGATGGATGGATCCCAGATTTTAGCCTAGAAGAGAGGTGTGATTGCATCTTTCACTCCTAGTTTTCTATAATTGGGAAGCTCTAGAGCATCTATTTTTAAGAAATGATCTCTTGGAGTAGACTCAGTTAGAATACAAAAGTCTCGACGTTCAACACTCATTACCTCAAGTTTATCTTTGTGCTAAGGATTTTGAGGCTATAACCTGAATGAGTGGAATACGTAATACCATTCAAACCCTAAGTAAATGCAGACACACTGAATGACTACAAGATGGAAATTGTAAAACTCCCAAAACATTTCAGTCAACTTAATGGGTTGACAAACCCATAGCCCATTTTGGGGAAAGCACTAATTCGATGAGACCATTCTCACAGTATCACTGTTCATTTCCTCACATAGACAGAATGTGAATATTCCAAACAAACATCGAACTTCGTATGGCTTACATACTTTGAAGGTATGGTAGTCGAGACATGAGTTTACATATCAGGACGCTACAACCCAAAGGCTAGTCTGCCTCGAAAGGTAGTGCAAGCAAAGGGGTAAAGTGGTGATTAGACTCGAAGTTCGCAAATAAGAGCTCCAAAGGAACATCAATTCTTAGCTCCATGAAGGCACATGGAGAGGAAAATCCTAGAAAACATGAAACCTGAAATAACAGAAAAGTCTTAGTCCGGGAAAATGATTTCGAAAAGCATAAGAGGGACAAACATAAAAGTTTCATTTTCGTACTGTGTCATTACTACCCAATATTCAACTAAAACTTGGACACTTCGTCGAGTAATTCTTTCCTAAGATCTATAGAGACCTGCTTTTGTGACAAAGTGCGTAGACGAATAGAGGGTATGTGTCAACATACGCTCAAGATTCGCAGGCACCATTCCTTTCATTACCAGGAATGAGCATCACATAACCCTACTATATTGAGGGTAATCAAATAAACGGGTTCTGGCACGTATAATATTGTTAGTCGGAGAAGTATTCGCTTTGCTTTCGAATACCGACTACCAAGTAAATGGAATCAAGCAATTGAAGCCTAAGTTGGATGATACAGATATAATTTGGGTACCAGGTATCGGTAGCCTATGTGGGAGGTTATGGATGAAGTCCATAAGCCCAAGTACTCCGTTCATCCACAATCAAATGAAACGTATAAGGACCCCGAGGAACTCCATTATGTGGCCAAACATTAGAGGAGAAATTGCTATTTGTGTTGGGAGATACCCTACCGTACAAGCAGAATGTTAGGAATCAACTGAGTAATCACAACAACCTCATATTCCTCAATGGAAATGGGAGGAGGATTCCATGGATTTCATTACAAAGCTACCCAAAACACATAGCGGCTATGATACAATACGGGTAATCGTCAGTCGTTTTACGAAATCCGCTCACTCCCTACCAATAAAGGAGACAGATAAAAGTAAGAAGCGTTGGAGGCGAAATATTAAGGAAATTAAGGCTAAGCATGGTATGCCAGTTTCCATTTTCTCTAAAAGGGACAGTCGATTCATGTCAAGAACCTGACAGTCTGTAAAAGAAGCCTTGGGCACACGCCTTTACACGAGCACTGCATATCATCCCTAGATGAACGGTCAAGGTAAAAGGACCATCCAAACTTTAAAAGATGTGCTCCGTGCGTGTGTAATTGATTTCAGAGGAAATAGGGATACTCATTGCCGTTGGCTGAGTTTTCATATAATAAAAACTACCATACCAGCATTAAAGCCGCTCCGTTGAGGCTTTGGATGGTTGTAAGTGTCGCCCATCGCTATGTTGGGCGGAGGTTGGCGAAAATCATTTGACTGGTCCTGATATTGGCTAGCAAACCATGGACAAGATCGTCGAAATCAAAGATTGTCCGAAAGCCACTAGAGACAGTCGAAAGAGAGTTGTGCTAGCGACAGACGAAAGAGAGTTGTGCTAGCAACACACGAAAGCCATTAGAATTCCAAGTGGGAAACAAAGTCATGTTGAAGGTCTCACCTTGGGAAGGAGTTGCAAGATTTGGCAACCGTGGCAAGCTTAACCCTAGGTACGTTGAACCATTTGAAATTTTGGCTAGGGTTGGCCTTGTAGCATACAAGCTCAAGATGCCACAAGAACTAAGCAGTGCACATGATACGTTTCATGTATCAAATCTCAAGAAGTGTTTATCAGACGAGACATTAATTATATCGCCTGATGAGATTCACATAGATAACAAGCTACACTTCATTGAGGAACCGATTGAAGTCACTGATTGGGAGGATCAGAAAACAAGGCGTAGCCGGGTTAAATTGGTTAAGGTACGTTGGAATTCAAAGCGCGGCCTCGAGTATATGTGGGAGCGGGAAGATGAAATGAAAGCCAAGTACACGTCCTTGTTCACGAACACTCCAAGTAAAGATGACAAGAACTGAATTTCGGGACGAAATTCTCTTTAACATGGGGAGAATGTAACACCCAGTATTTCAGGTCATTATCCATATTCATAATGGCACGTTCGTATTTTATATTTGTTAGGAGTATTATCTTTGACATGATATTGTTAGAAGTCTAGCAAAGGAACACGTGCCATATTTTAGTAATTTTCAAGAGTTACTAGAATAGTAAACAGTTATAACCCGCAAGATACGGTCGTTGGTGATTAAAAAGGATTTTATTCCAGTAAAGTCTAGAGACACACCTTAAAATAAAGAAACAAATATTGGTGACTAACTTTTATAAAAAGTTGACACATAAATAAGTGTTACGTGTCTTTATGTTATTTTATGTGTTATATAGTTAAAGTGGTAACTATAACGGGTTAACTAGTAGTTTATGGAAACTAGTCAAAACCATCCAAAAACTTATAAGTAATGAATCGTTTAAAGGTTTTACACCAAGTATTAGATCACGGGAACATCTACCGGGTATATACTACCTAAAAATAGCTTGACTAATACATAGACTTAGTTAAATGATGGAACAAGACCCAAACTCACCCCCCTTGTGCACCCTTTGGCCGAGAACCACCCAAGGGGCCCCACCCATTTACCAAACCAACTACTCCATCATTATGAATGTCATAAGGCCATGCTTCATCAACCAAATGAGCAAGCAAAGGTCAAATCCATCATATCCAAGTAATGATTATAATTATTAGAGCAAGTTTAACACTCAAGATCCATCCCCCTTTCACCCTATATATATCGACACATGCACACACACAACCACTTTACATCTTTCAAATCCAAGAGCAAAAACCAAAAGAATACCCAAAAATCCCGTCACTCAATTTCTGGCAGATTTTTGGCCAACTTTGCAAGACCATATCTCCTTCGTTACTTGGCCAAATCGGTCCATTCTTCTTCTAGATTGAAGCTCCATGTTAAGAAGGAAGAACCCAAGTGGAATCACTCGAATCCATGGAGTATTCGACCTCCAAACAGCACGCGCGAGAAGGCCGCTCTGTGCAGGTCGAATCTGAACACTTCTTTCCATTTTCCTGTTTTGAGGTACCTACACAACTCTAAATGTAGTAATTCTTTTTCACATCTCTTCTGGTTTCAATAAACTTGATTTTAGAAGAAAACCCCAAGTCATTTGGTCTTCTAAAACCATCTAAAAGTCTATTCGAAGTACGCCTAAAAATCAGAGTTTTCAAGGACGAAATAAAACATAAAAGTCTTGATGAGTTTTGGCGTTATTTCTTCATAAGTCATGTTTGAGAACATATATTTAATACATGTACATGTTCATACATAAAATACCAAACTACAAGGACCATGGACAAGACAAGGACACATCAAATATAAACTACATATGTATACTATCACATAAAATAAACACTTGGATGATGGTGTTCCTCACAAACCCTTCATTCCATTCATGTGTTATGTTGAAGGATTCATGTTCGTGAAGTTATATGATCATGTGTGACTTACCTGGCAAGACCCAAGGTAGTGTCCTATGATTCAAGAAGACATACGAACGATTATCATCAACATATGAACGTGAAAGGTGTTACAAAAAGTATAGGTTTATGGATAAAATTATGATATATATGTGTTGATGTACGGTTTTGGTTAAATCATGGAAATGTTCTAAGAATTAAAGATTAGTATCCTAATATGAACATTGGATATATGTACATGGAACATATGAAGAGATTCGGTTAAAAATAAATAATCACGTGACATCGTGGAACATAAGTGAATATATTTTAAGTTACAAAAATAATATTTATTTTTGGTACACTTAATAAGTCACCAATAGGGAAACATATTATTTTCTCGGAAAATATGTAAGCGTCTAGACTGGAATAATAATCACCAACGAGTCGTAAATAAAAACACTATTTTTACTAAACAAAGGCGTACTTAACGGGATTTGTTAAGTCGGATATAAGATGGGTAGTTTTAACACATTAGTACCCTTGTGTGATTAGGGTACGGATAGACAAGAACTAGCACAAGTTTGTTTGCTAGGATTTCATCAAACACAAGGTGAGTTCACGGCCCCCTTTTAACTTTTTAATGTTTTGTAAACATCGGGGGGAGAAACATACTTAGTTGTTATGTTTGAAAACATGAATTACATTTGCTTACAAGTTTGACATCATGAACATTTAGGTCTAACTCCTTGTGAGTTTCACTAATTCCCCCTTTTCTAAGTTTTTGAAATGGTTTGGGGTGGAAACATACTTGTAAAAGACTTTTGTGTGTAAATGAATTGAACTAATGATCTGACCGTATGTGTGTATTGAGGGAAAAGTAAAGCGCTTAAAGTCCTCTGAATAAGTTAGTAACCATTAGCTATTTTAGCCCGGGATTATATGGATAGTACTATTGGGGGTGACGCCTCCGGTCATGGTTAGTTGCGCTAACCAGGGGTCAAAAGGGCCGAATGACCGCATATTGTCTTACTCGCAAAAAGGCGAGGGGGAGGCACAAAAGGTCGGGGTTTGGTTACGGTCTCGTACATTACATACTATTTTGTATTCCTTGCAAGCTTACAAATGGGGTTAATAGATTGGATTAGTATTCAAATTCATTGGTAATACATGCAAAAGAGTTCTGATCAGGTTAAAGTGATCAGGTTTAAAACAAAAGAGTTCTGATCAGGTTAAAGTGATCAGGTTTTAAGCAAAAGAGTTCTGATCAGGTTAAAGTGATCAGGTTTTAAACAAAAGGGTTCTGATCTGGTTAAAGTGATCAGGTTTTAAACAAAAGAGTTCTGATCAGGTTAAAGTGATCAGGTTTAAAACAAAAGAGTTCTGATCAGGTTAAAGTGATCAGGTTTTAAGCAAAAGAGTTCTGATCAGGTTAAAGTGATCAGGTTTTAAACAAAAGAGTTCTAATCAGGTTAAAGTGATCAGGTTTTAAACAAAAGAGTTTTTGATCAGAAAATGATCATGTTTAAACATTGGATTTATGACGGTAAAGTCATGGACACGTTTTCAAATGAAAACTACTCATTATTATTATGGTTAAGTCATGTATAGTTTTTTTGGGGAAAACTACTTAGTTTTATGACGGTAAAGTCATGTACATGTTTTCGGGAAGAACTATAAGCACTGATATAACTAACTCTGTGAACTCACCAACCTTTGTGTTGACACTTTCAAGTATGTTTCTCAGGTAACCTTTAGCTATGGCGCGGTTGGAATAGGCTAGCTATGTTGGATCAATTTCCTAGTAGCTGGAAGGACGTAGAATATCAAGTCTCAAGTTTATCGTTGATCTAGAAGAACTTAGATCATAGTATTACTTAGTTTAGTAATTGTATATGTAATCAAGTCTTAGAAATCACAATTACCGCTTCCGCTATCGTGTAATGAACCAATCGTTGCAACCTGTATTTATTTATTAAGTAAATAAATTTGGGGGTGTGAAACTAGGTCTTGGTACCAATGCCATTCCTCCACCAGTGAGCGGGAAGTTTGTCAATAGCTTAATAGACATTGATCTCACTTGTCTAGATGAGTCCTCTGATAAGGATGATTCCCCTAAGAAGGATGAATCCTCAAGTAAGGCTAACTCCACATCTAGTGAGGAGTTTGTTACTTCTTCTGAAGATGGGTCTGTTAACTCTTGCCCTGAAGGAGTAGTATCTGAAGAGTTGTTGACTGAACAGAAAGTCAAGAAAAACATTATCACTAATAGTGATAATTGCATTTTAACTGAACCTGATGTCATTGAATCAAATGATAAAATTAAGGTAATGCTTTATGGGGGGTATAAAAACCTTAACCAAGTAAAGAAAGAGGCTTTTTCAGCTCACTTTGGTCTTGGTTACAAAGAAAATTTGGAAAAATACTATACTCCCAAAAATCAAATTGCTAAGGTTCAGACTGCTGTTCAGAAACCAACTCCTCCTGCTCATAATGGAGAGTTTTCTAAGGCCAGATCCAATGAGCCTTACAAGAGAACTTATGTAGACAAGAGGAACTGTTTTCACTGTGGCTTGGTTGGTCACATTTTTGTGAACTGTCCTTCTAAGAACCAAGGGAAACGGCCTGTTGTTTCACAACCAGCTGTTATTCCCAGGTCGCCACCAGTGAAACCATCTCCCAAACATCCAAAGCAGAATGTGGTGAAACCACCAGTCCAACCAATGGCAAAGCCAAAGATCAAATCTGAGGCTAAACCATCTGTGGCAAGAAAGGTAAAGCAACCTGCTGTACCTCGTGTATCTACATCTGGTAGTACACGTACTGGTGAGAAATCTGTGGCTAGACTATCTAAGCCACAGAGAAGAAGAAGGAATAAGAGGTTGAGAAAGCTGGAACAGCTGACTAAAGCTCAATCAGGTGAAGCTTCCACAAGTTCACCTGCTGTGGTTGAGCCAAAGTCTCCTATTCTGGTAAAGAATCAAAAGAGATCCTGGAACAAGAAAGTAAAAGGTTCTCAATCTCCTGTTCCCAAATCCTCCAAAGATTCACCAATTTTGAACAGTCATCATGACTGTGAGTTGAAAGAAGTAGTTTATTTTAAGAAAGACCGACCCAAGACCACAATGGCTTGGGTCTCCAAATCTAACTAATTCTTTTTTTGTTACTCGTGCAGGGACGTCCGAAGGGTACTATCTCTAACCGCTGGTATGTAGATAGTGGATGTTCCAGGCACATGACAGGAAACATGGCCCTGCTTCAAGACGTTAAACCATTCAGAGGCGGCTATGTGGCCTTTGCCGGAGAAAAAGGCGGCAGCATCACGTGTCAAGGCATGGTTTCAAACGGTTGTGTCAGCTTTGACAATGTCAACTTCTGCGAGCAGCTGAAGCATAACATGTTGAGTGTCTCCCAAATGTGTGATAAGGAGTACTCGGTGATGTTTGACAAGTCAGAATGCATGATTCTGAAACCTGGTTTTGAGGTTCCCGAAGACTGGATTTTGATGAGAGCACCAAGAACGAATGACACATATCAGATCGATATGAGCGTTGCAACAACCACCTCATCAGTTGCTTCTTGTTTGCTTAGAAAAGCGACAGAGCTTGACTCTATCTTGTGGCATAGGAAACTCGGACATATTTCGTATCGTAAAATGAATCATTTTGTTTGAAACGGTTTGGTAACCGGGGTTCCTAAGCTGAGGTTTACCGTTGCAGTTGACTGTATGCCTTGTAAAAAGGGCAAACAGCAAGGAAGTCTCACAAGCCCAAGCTCCAAAACTCTATTGATACCCCTTTGGAGCTATTACCCATGGATCTGTTTGGCCCCATAAGTATCAAGAGTATTGGAGGTAAGTCGTTCCGTATGGTTGTAACTGATGATTTCTCACGTTTTTCTTGGGTGCATTTTTTTAGGTACTAAAGACGAGACTGCTGATATCCTTCAATACTTGATCCTAAGCTTGGAATCTCTTTGCAAGCTGAAAGTTAGAAGGATAAGGAGCGACAACGGAACTGAGTTCAAGAATAATTTGATGGAGCTTTTCTGTCTCAAGAAAGGGATCCGTCACGAATTCAGCGCGCCGTACATGCCTCAGCAGAATGGAGTTGCTGAAAAGAACAGAACACTGATTGAGACTGCAAGGACTATGCTGTCGGATGCAAAGCTTCCATTCACTTTCTGGGCAGAAGCAGTTAATACAGCGTGTCACGTCTTAAACATAGTTCTGGTTGTGAAGAGGCACAACAAGATTTGTTACGAGTTGATCAACAATCGACTTCCCAATCTTGATTACCTAGTTCCTTTCGGTAGTCCTTGCTCCTTGCTGCTACAGTACAAAGACCGCCAGTCTAAGTTTCATGCAAAAGCGGTGGAAGGCATCTTCTTGGGATACATTGCCAACTCGCCTTGCAAGAGAGTGTACAACATAGGAACTCGTACTGTCGAGGAATTGTTTGAAGTGGATTGTAGTAAACACAGCATTCCACCTGAACCAACAGGTCCAGCTTGGGGTTTTGATTATGATGCGCTATTCAAGTCATTCAATCTTCCTGATATATCTGCAGATCACGCTGCAAATGTCTATGATTTATTGGGTGGCAGCGATGACTCCAGCTTCTCTACTCGTGCTACTGTACCGATTGTAACTCCTGATTCCAATGCTGCATCTGCATCTGGAACTCAGGACAGTGATAACAGTGAAGATGTTCTTGTCGTTGGAGATGACGCTCCAGCTAATCCTAACACAACTGTATGAAATGAAGCTCCAGCTGATCCAATTAACATTGAATCTTCTTCCTCTGGAACACAGAAAATGGGGGAGTTAAGCACGAATCTTGATCCAGAAATTCAGGAACCAATTGTACCGGAGACGAGAGTGCATAGGAATCATCCAATTGACAACATTATTGGTGATCCTAATGCCGGCGTTCAGACTCGTCATCGAACCATCACTGAGAACACCAGTCTTTACACAGAGATACTTGTCACTGATGTCATGGAAACATGTCTCCATGCTGCATTCGTGTCCCAGTTAGAGCCGAAGAATGTGAAGGAGGCTCTCACTGACAACTGCTGGATTTAGGCGATGCAAGATGAATTGTCTCAATTCCAAAAGTTGCACGTCTGGGATTTGGTTGACTTACCAAAAGGCTTTCAGCCAATTGGAACCAGATGGGTGTTCAAATGCAAGATGGATGATCGTCATGTTGTTGTGAAGAACAAAGCAAGATTGGTTGTTCAGGGTTTTTATCAGCAAGAGGGCTTGGATTACACGGAAGTATATGCCCCAGTTGCTAGAATTGAAGCCATTCGACTATTCTTGGCTTATGCCAAATATGTCGGCTTCAAGGTCTATCAACGTGATGTGAAGAGTGCTTTCCTTTATGGTAAAGTTCATGAAGAAGTCTACGTCACTCAGCCTCCCGGTTTTGAAGATCCGCATAATATCAATAAAGTGTATAAGCTCGACAAAGCACTTTATGGTCTTCATCAAGCACCGCGAGCATGGTATGAGACATTATCTAAGCATTTATTGTCTAATGCTTTCGACCGTGGACAGATTGACTCGACTCTCTTCATTAGGAAAGCAGGAGGTGACATTTTTCTTGTACAAGTATATGTCGACGACATCATTTTTGGGTCTACCAATAAAGGGATGTGTAGGGAATTCGAGCATGTGATGAAGTCCAAATTTGAAATGAGTAATATGGGTGAATTGTCGTTCTTTCTGGGTCTGCAAGTCAGTCGAAGAGAGGATGGCATTTATCTACATCAAACTAAGTATGTGCAGGACATCTTATCTAAATACAAGATGAATGATAGCAGTACTTATGGTACACCTATCCCAGTCAATCATGGTTTGCATCCTGACAAAGATGGAAAGGATGTAGACAGCAGATTGTACCGTGGGATGATCGGATCACTTATGTATCTCACAGCTTCAAGACCCGATATAATGTTTGTTGTATGTTTGTGCTCAAGGTTTCAGTCTCAACCAAAGGAGTCACATATGATAGCCGTGAAGAGAATTTTCAGATACCTGAAAGGGAAACCCCGATTAGGTCTTGGGTACTCTAAGCAGCAGTCATTCGACTTCAAAGCCTACACTGATTCAGATTATGGTGGTTGTAACTTTGACAGAAAGTCAACTTCTGGTGGATGTCAATTCTTAGGAGACAGACTGGTCTCCTGGCAATGTAAGAAGCAGTCAACGGTTTCTGTCTCAACTTGCGAAGCAGAATACATTGCTGCAGCGAGCAGTTGTTCTCAGATTCTGTGGATTCAGCAACAGTTGAGAGACTACGGCTTAAACTTCTCTGGAACTCCTCTATTCATTGACAACAATGCCACCATGTCCATCACAAATAACCTGGTGAAACATTCCAAAACTAAACATATAGAGATTCGCCATCATTTCATCCGTGACTGTGCTGAAAAGCAATTAATTGAACTTGTAAAAGTTCACACGGATGACAATTTTGCTGACCTTTTCACAAAGGCATTTGATCGATCCCGTTTTGAGCATCTTGTCAACTTGATAGGAATGTCCAATCCTGAGTGAAAACTAAGTTTTCTTAACTCAATTCAATTCATGAAAGTTAAATTTTTAATTATTTTAAATATTCTGTATAGTTCTTTTAGTTTTTAAAATATTTTACAAAAACCAAAAAAAAAATGGAGAAAATTTCAAAGTTAACTTGAGAAAAGAGGAAATGATAGTACATCAGAAATGATCTAAACACCGTAGACTGCTCATATGGGAAATGATTGCGTCATGTTTACTTAATTGTTTAAATTATTATGTTTTTAATCTGTTTATTTACAAGTAATTTGAATTGTTAGTAGGCTGTATGCGTCTTTGAATCACTAGTAGTGTGGAAACTAAATCTAAATTACAACCGTGATTTGAACCCATGTTTGCAAGCGTGTGTGCGTAGAAGAATAGAAAAGATCATTATCAGATAAAGGATGTTAGATTTTGGCAATAATTTTCTTTTGAGATCAGTTTCGGGTTATGTCGTTAGCACAATTAATGCGGTTCATCTCACTGCCCATACTCACAAGTATGCAAGGAGAGATTGAATCAAGACATGTCTCTACATTAACCGTTGAGCATGTATTCACCCTTGAATCACTACTGATTCATTGAAATCAAATCCAGATAAAAGTTGGATCCCCTTACCTGATAATCAAACACCATATCTATTATCCTGAATCATTATCCCGATATTCAAAAAAGAAAATCACATGAAACCAAGACAAATGAATCACTCGATTCTGAATCTTATGATTCCCGATAATCCTTATGGATTCTGCTTGATTTCTCCTGTGCTAATAGATGTAGCTTCATTCTGAAAATCTACAAAAATCATTGGGAAAATCTTAGATGCCTTGAGATAGTGCAAGTTAAAATAGCATTTCAGTGGGGTACACGTTGTATGTCTTATAATTAATACCTTAATACACAAGAACATGATACAAAGATGCGTATAGTTTCAAATCTTATAATATTATCAACTTGAATTACTTGTTTATGAGCTTATTACGTATGAATAAAGAGTAATCCATGACATGATCCCATATTCTTTGATGTTTATTTTGTATCGTTTTTGCTAAAAGATAGCCTAATATGATCCTCTGCTCGTGTCTGTGATCAAAAATAGTTGGTGTGAATACTTGTATATATCTATCTAGAAAAGAACAAAAAGATTTTAAGTTTATGCATTGTTCAAGCTTAATTAGAAAAAGCCAAAAATATTTTATGTTTAACCTTCATGAATTGTATTTGAAACCTCGTGGTTGAATTTTTTTATCTTGTTCGTTATTTGATCTGAAAATCTTCATAAATATGAGTTTCAAATTTGCGCACTTAAGGCTTGTGCGTACTTGTCAAGTTCGCACGAAGTAAACCTTGCGCACTTAGCAAGTACGCAAGAGTTAGTCTTGCGCACTTGTAAATGTGCAAGAGTTAAGTCCTGCGTACTTGTAAGTACGCAAGAGTTAACTCGTGCGCACTTAACAAGTACGCACGACCGATAAGTGAGGGGTATAAAAGTAACACTTAGAAAATTCTTTCAGTTTCAAGCTTTCAAACCGATCACCTTCCCACTGCAAATTTAACTCAAAATCAAGTGTGTCTAAACCATTTTTTTCGTCCTGTCTATAGTTTCATCATCTCATTTCATCTCATTGGTGAGAATCTAGGCGATTTCCATCCATTAAATCGTGACATTGGACCGATTCTGACTTAGAAATCTTTAGGTTAAATCCGAAATATTTTGGCTAAAATAGGGGTTGTTTGGGTAACTTATTGACATTTCTATGCTAATAGGGTTCTTAATCGACTCCATATTCATCCATTTCGTCCTCGATTCTAGCCGTCGGTGGAATTTTAATCGACAGTGGGATTGGGCGATGTTTTTAAGTCGAAATTGGTCTTGGTTTGGTAGTTACTGGTGTTAATAATGGTCCCATAAGTTCGAATCCTTGATTCCGACCTATTGGCGACCTACTTGACCCAGTCTTTGAGCAATCTGTGATTTTCTTAAAAATTCTAAAATTTTTGCCAAGTGTTGTTCTTCCACACTTAGCAAGTACGCAAGAAGCAATTCCTGCGTACTTGTTAAGTACGCAAGAGGAAAAGCCTGCGCACTTGCTAAGTGCGCAGGACCAACACTTAGAAAAATTTTCAAGTCTGAAATTTTTGTTCATAATGTAACTACTATACCGTGTCATGTTTGTTCATCTTCAATAATATACGTTGTTCTGATTATGTTTTCGGTGTGTTTCTGCAGACTATGGCTCGGGCATTCACTGATGAGTTCAACTTGTTAGCAAACACTCAACCTAAGTGGAAAGGGGCAGCTTTGCAGTATCGGCAGATCATTGACTTTTTGAACCGATAAAAAATAAGTTATGCAATCTCAGCTGACCCAACCGTCTCAAGACCTTACTTGGAGCAATTCTGGGAGACGGCAGAGCACGACTGCACGGTATCCCCTAATGTCATAAGGGCTACCGTTGAAGGTCGGGTTATTGCTTTCTCTGAGGATACAATAAGAAGGGTTCTACAGTTTGGAGACCTCGCTACCGACCCGACATCCTATCCAGATTACTATGTGGATGGATGTTGGAGGCATAGAATGGGATATGTCGGAGCGAGGGACTATGCCTCTTACAAGAAGATGTGGGTTTTGGATCAATGGCGGTATTTTGACCACATCATGATCGTGTGCATCTCGTCCAGAAAAGCGGGGAAAGATACCATGGGTCATGACCTTGCAACAGCCATGGTGGGCTTGTCTCTTAATAGGGGCTACAACTTCTCTCGCTACATCTTCAAAGCAATCAATGATCAGATTAATACAGCAGAGAAGTGTAGGTTCCTATTGTACCCGAGGTTTGTGCAACTTTTGATTGATGATGCATTGCCAAACCTACATGCTATTGGGGAGAGACTGCAAGTAAAACGGGTGGACAAGAGAGTATTTGCTCAGTTTCTAAAGCCAGGCAGTGTAGATCCTACCCCTGTGCATACTGAACTCTTTGGCCACCTGCTTAATGAAGCATATGTCGCACCAGAAGATTGGAATTGGTATAGTGCCAATTCGGCACCAGAGATGAGTGATGATTCTGATGAACAACAAGAAGAAGAGAATGAAAGTGATGGAGGTGATAACGAAGGTGGTGATGGTGGTGCTGAGGAATCCGATTCAGAAGCAACAGAATCAGATTCTTCTGATTCCGATGACGCACCATCCCAGGCACACCCGAGGATATTGGCACAGGTAACCCTGACTGCATTGTCTTCTAAAAGAAAGCGACAAAGCTCGAGCAGCGAATATGAGCCGACTTCTGACTCTGACGCTGCTCTACAAAGACAAAGGCAAGATAGTGCCAACAAGAAGAGGGGCGATAGGCAAGAGGTTGCTATCCCCAGGGTTGTAGAGATCCCGACTGTGCAGCAAGTACAACCTGCAGCTGACAGTCCAGAGTCAGAATCTACCCCACCAGCACAGCAACTGTACAGAAGGAGGAGAAGGCCACTAGTACAAGATAATGTGGCAGTCACGGCGGTCACAGAGGAGATTCCTGTGACGGTGACCCTCCCTATTCCAACCGTCCAGGTGACGGTGACTACTCCACTTCTCACAGAGTCAGTCACCCCAACCATAACACCCACTCCCATCATTACATCCCCACACCCACCTCACACCACTAAGCCGTCAGGTCAACCCTTCAACTATGGTGATTTCTTACAAGGGTTTGACTTTGACACAATCTTCTCCTCCCCCATCCATAATGCTGAAGCCTCATCATCTAGGCATTCTAATCCGTCTGATGCAAGGATCAATGTCTTAGAGACCAAAGTTGCTGAACTGTTGAAGACCATTCAAAAGTCAAAGGAGGAGTCTGATGCTCAACAAGCACAAATTAATTCCCTGGCCGATGAAGTTAGGATTCTCCACAGCAAGAGAACAGGGACAAATGAGCAACTGAAGAATGTTATGGCATAGAACGAGCTGCTGATGAAAACCAATGAAATGATTCTAGGCCACAGAACTTCACTTGAGCTAAGGATGGATTTGCAGAGAAAAGAGCACGAAGCGATGGTCAAATTAGTTGAAGAACTGACCAAGAAGCTTGGTGCTCAGGGGGAGAAAGAAAAAGAGAAAGAGAAAGAGAAGGAGAAAGAGAAAGAAAATAAATCCACTGGTGCTGAGCCTTGTCATCCAGTCGACTTGACTAAGAATGATGATAAAGACAAGGATCCTGAAGCCGGTCTTAGTGGAGGTGAGCACCAAGCTTTGGCGATTGTGCCCATCTCTTCTGTTCCAATGGCTGAGGGGGAGTATACTCAGCAAGATGGTGGTGATACATCTGGTGGTGGTGGTGAGAAAGGGAAGTCAGTGGCTGAAGTACTTAAGGACTTATCTGATGATGAGATCCTATATCTAGAGCCTGACTACTCTAAAGAAGCACAGATCGATGCTCTCTTCAATCTAGAAGAAGTAGAGATCGACTCTGGTGATGACCGGAATGATGAAGATGAGAATGTGGTGATAGAGATTCCCAAGGGCGACGGGGAAGGAGAGTACGAGTTAGAGGATGGTGAGATCTTTGAAGTACCATCGCTCGAATCTCTGCTCGACACAGGCTCAGTTGACATGGCAAGTAATGTTGAAGCTACAACTGAAGCCTCCCCAGTCGACCCTACACTTGTGGACCCCGAGGCACCAAAAGATAAAGACATGCCTTCTGCATCGTCTAAGGGTCCAGCTCCTGTGTGGCAAAAGACGTCCATCACAGACAAGCACAGAGCTACAGGTATGATCTTGGCTGTTAGGTTCATGGAGGACAAGCAGTTGTTCGCCATCAAAAGATCTGGGGGGTTCAATACTTGAAACCAACCAGTGAGGCGTTCAACTCTTTGCCCAAGTACGACCTTGTGAACCTCGCAAACCGCGACCTGCTGAGTCACTCGAGTCATGCAGTAGCAATGGGTTTGTGGGTAACACTACAGCGGGAAGCAAGATCAGGGAAATTTGAATACTTCAAGCCTCAAGTGCCTAGAAGAGTCAAGGATAAGCACGCTGTACATCCTGTGACTAAGAAGCACATAAAGATTTTGGTATACAAGCCAGTGCAATGTGAAACTAAGATTCCCTTGATCAAGTTATCTCAGGATATTCTTGGTAACATGTGGTACTGGTACGTAGATCCAAAAACGGGCGAGGTTGTGATCATGGGAAAGGTTCGTTCCGAGAGTGGGAACACAGTACCAAAAGAACTGACCAGAATCTTTGATGAAGTCTGCTTCATCAACTTTTCTGTGAAAGATCTGGAGGTACTAGCGGAACGCTACTGTGTCCACACGGATGAATGGACAAAGCTCCTTGCTTCTAAATATGACAAGGTGATTAAGTTCTGCCTTGATTACAATAAGAAGACGGAAGCTAAGGGACCAGTGCTGTGAAGACTGAAGATTGAGGACTGAAGACATGAAGATCCCGAGCTGTTGTCAAGGGGGAGTTTGTTGATGCACTTTCATGTGACAACACTCTGGATAGAGTCTTAGTTTGCATTTCTAATGTCTGTAATTTGTCTTTGTATGTAAGAGTCGTTATGTAATAGTTTATCGAGTTGTATTTACTTTTACATAGTGTATGCTGCATTTCTTCTAAGTGTTTTGCACACTTACATGTGCGTAGGAGAAAGCTCCTGCGTACTTAGCAAGTACGCAGGAAGACCCATGCGTACTTGTTAAGTACGCAAGAGCATTTGGTCCTGCGCACTTGCTAAGTGCGCAGGAATCAGGTCTGTATAAATAGGTTTGGTTCACAGAGGATAAGTACGCAGAACTCATATCTTAGACGAACTCAGTTTGTTAAGTACGCAATTTGTATTATCTCTGTAACCGTCAAGTGTTTATAATAGAAAGAGCTTTTATTGTGACTCTCGTGTTGGTTTACTTTGTTTTAGTTAGACTCTCCGCCTAGTCACGGGTATTCCGCACCCGGTCCGACTAGTAGACCACTTGCAGGCAATGATCCGACACACACGAAGGGACCTACAAACATTATCTAACCATTTACTGTCTAATGGTTTCGACCTTGGACAGATTGACTCGACCCTCTTCATTAGGAAAGCAAGAGGTGACATTCTTGTTGTACAAGTATACGTCGACGACATTATCTTTGGATCTACCAATGAAGGGATGTGTAGGGAATTCGAGCAGGTGATGAAGTCCAAGTTTGAAATGAGTAATATGGGTGAATTGTCATTCTTCCTGGATATGCAAGTCAGTCAAAGAGAGGATGGCATTTATCTACATCAAACTAAGTATGTGCAGGACATCTTGTCAAAATACAAGATGACTGATAGCAGTACTTATGACACACCTATCCCAGTCAATCATGGTCTGCATCCTGACAAAGATGGAAAGGATGTAGATAGCAGATTGTACCGTGGGATGATCGGATCACTTATGTATCTCACAGCTTCAAGACCTGATATAATGTTAGCTGTGTGCTTGTGCTCAAGGTTTCAGTCTCAACCGAAGGAGTCACATATGATAGCCGTAAAGAGAATTTTCAGATACTTGAAAGGGAAACCCCGATTAGGTCTTTGGTACTCTAAGCAGCAGTCATTCGACTTCAAAGCCTACACTGATTCAGATTATGGCGGTTGTAACCTTGACAGAAAGTCAACTTCTGGTGGATGTCAACTCTTAGGAGACAGACTGGTCTCCTGGCAGTGTAAGAAGCAGTCAACGGTTTCTGTCTCAACTTGTGAAGCAGAATACATTGCTGTAGCGAGCGGTTGTTCTCAGATATTGTGGATTCAGCAGCAGTTGAGAGACTACGGCTTAAACTTCACTGGAACTCCTCTATTCACTGACAACAATGCCACAATGTCCATCACAAATAACCCGGTGAAACATTCAAAAACTAAACATATAGACATTCGCCATCATTTCATCCGTGATTGTGCTGAAAAGCATTTAATTGAACTTGTAAAAGTTCACACGGATGACAATCTTGCTGACCTTTTCACAAAGGCATTTGATCGATCCCGTTTTGAGCATCTTGTCAACTTGATAGGAATGTTCAATCCTGAGTGAAAATTAATTTTTCTTAAATCAATCCAATTCATGGAAGTTAAACTTTATTTCTTTTAAATTTTCTGTATATAGTTCTTTTAAGTTTCAAAATATTTTACAAAAACAAAAACAAAAATAGAAAATGGAGAAAATTTCAAATTTTACTTGAGAAAAGAGGAAATGATAGTACATCAGAAATGATCTAAACGTCACAGACTGCTCATATGGGAAATGATTGCGTCATGCTTACTTAACTGTTTAACTTAATATGTTTTTAATCTGCTTATTTACAAGTAATTTAAATTGTCAGTAGGTTGTATGCGTCTTTGAATCACTAGTAGTGTGGAAACTAAATCTAAATTACAACTGTGATTTGAACCCATGTTTGCAAGAGTGTGTGCGTAAAAGAATAGAAAAGATCATTATCAGATATAGGATGTTAGATTTTAGCAATAATTTTCTTTTGAGGTCAGTTTCGGGTTATGTCGTTAGCACAATTAATGCGGTTCATCTCACTGCCCATACTCACAAGTATGCAAGGAGAGATTAAATCAAGACATGTCTCTACATTAACCGTTGAGCATGTATTCACCCTTGAATCACTCCTGATTCATTGAAATCAAATCCAGATAAAAGTTGGATTCCCTTACCATAAAACTCAAACACCATATATATTATCCTGAATCATCATACCAATATTCAATGAAGAAAATCAAATGAAACCAAGACAAATAAATCACTCGATTCTGAATCTTATGATTCCTGATAATCCTTATGGATTCTGCTTGATTTTTCCTGTGCTAATAGATGTAACTTCATTCTGACAATTTAGAAAATCATTGGGAAAATCTTAGATGTCATGAGATAATGCAGTTTACATTTGTATAGCATATCAGTGGGGTACACGTTGTATATCTTATAAAAAGTACCTTAATACACAAGAATGTGATACAAAGATGATTATAGTTTCAAATCTTATAATATTGTCAACTTGAATTACTTGTTTATGTGCTTATTACGTATGAATAAATAGTAATCTATGACATGATCCCATATTCTTTGATGTTTATATTGTATCATTTTTGCTAAAAGATAGCCTGATATGATCCTCTGCTTGTGTCTTTGATCAAAAATAGTTTGTGTGAATTCTTTTATATTTTATTAGAAAAGATCAAAAAGATTTTAAGTTTATGCATAGTTCAGTTTTATTCAGAAAAGCCAAAAATATTTGTGTTTAACCTTCCTGAATTGTATTTGAATCCTCCTGATTGAATATTTTTATCTTGTTCGTTATTTGACTTGAAATACTTCTTTAAAATTTTTGCACTTAAGGGTTGTGCGTACTTGGCAAGTTCGCACGAAGTAAGCCTTGCGTACTTAACAAGTACGCAAAAGTTAAAGCTTGCGCATTTGTAAATGCGCAAGAGTTAAAGCTTGCGCACTTGTAAATGCGCAAGAGTTAAAGCTTGCGCACTTGTAAATGCACAAGAGTTAACTCGTGCGCACTTGTAAATGCGCAAGAGTTAACTCGTGCGCACTTAGAAAATACGCAAGACTGATTAGTGAAGGGTATGAAAGTGACACTTAGAAACTTTTCTCAGTTTCATGCTTTCAAACGAAAACTTTTCCCTCTGTAAATTTTTACTCAAAACCGAGTGTTCCTAAACCATCTTTTCGTCCCGTCTATAGTTTCATCTTCTCATTTCATCGATTTGGTGAGAATCTAGGCTAAATCCATCCGTGAAATCGTAACATTTGGACTGATTATTGACTTAGAAAAATTTAGGTTAAATCCGTGAATTTTTGGGGAAATTATAGGTTGTTTGGGTAACTTATTGTCTTTAACATGCGAATAGGAACCTTAATTAAATCTTAATCATCCTTATGGTCCTCGATTTTGAGCCGTCGGTTGAATTTTAATCGACAGTGGTTCGGGCGACTTTTTAGGTCAAAATTGGTCCTGGTTAAGTAGTTTGTGGTGTTGATACTGGTCCCATAGGTTAGAATCATCGATTCCGACCTAGTGGCGACCTAATCGACCCGTGTTTTGAACGATCAGTGTATTTTTCAACAATCTGGAATTTTTGTCAAGTGGTGTTCTTGCGCACTTAGCAAGTACGCAAGAAGCAATTCTTGCGTACTTGTTAAATACGCAAGAGGAAAAGACTGCGCACTTGGCAAGTGCGCAGGACCAACACTTGGGAAAAATTCTAAGTCTGAAAAATTATGTTCAAAGAGTAACTACTGTACCGTGTCATGTTTGTTCATTTCTAATGATACGTGTTGTTCTGATTGTGTTTTCTGTGTGTTTTTACAGATTATGGCTCGGGCGTTTACTAACGAATTCAACCTGTTAGCAAACACTCAACCCGAATGGAAAGGTGCAGCATTACAATATAGGGAGATAGTTGATTTCTTGAACCGCTCCAGAATCAGCTATGCTATCTTGGCTGACCCAACCGTGTCAAGACCTTATTTGGAGCAATTCTGGGAGACAGGGGAACACGACTGCACAGTATCCCCCAATGTCATAAGGTCTACCGTTGCTGGTCAGGCTATCGCTTTTTCTGAAGACACCATAAGAAGGGTCTGCAGTTCAGAGACCTTGCTACCGACCCGACAGCCTATCCAGACTACTATGTGGATGGGTGTTGGAGGCAAAGAATGGGCGTCGGAGCGAGGGACTATGCCTCATACAAAAAGATGTGGGTATTAGACCAATGGCGGTATTTTGCCCACGTCATGATCGTGTGCATCTTGTCAAGGAAAGCTGGTAAAGATGCCATGGGTCATGACCTTGCAGCAGCCATGGTGGGCTTGTCTCTTAATAGGGGCTACAACTTCTCGCGCTACATCTTCAAAGCAATCAATGACCAGATCAACATAGCGGAGAAGTTTAGATTCTTATTGTACCCTAGGTTTGTGCAACTCTTGATTTATAACGCGTTGCCAAACCTTCCTGCTATAGGGGAGAGACTGCAAGTCAAGCGGGTGGACAAAAGAGTATTTGCTCAATTCTTAAAGCCAGGCAGTGTAGAACCTACCACTGTGCATATAGAACTCTTTGGCCACCTACTCAATGAAGCATATGTCACACCTGAAGATTGGAATTGGTATAGTCCCAATTCGGCACCAGAAATGAGTGAAAACTCTGATGAGCAACAACAGGAGGAAATGGAGAGTGATGATGGTTCGTCTGAGGATGGAGACGACGAAGGCGGTGATGGTGGTGCTGAGGAATCCGATTCAGAAGCAACAGAATCAGATTCTTCTGATTCTGATGACGCAACATCGCAGGCACACCCTAGGAGATCGGCACAGGTAACCCTACCTGAGTCGTCCTCCAAAAGAAAGCAACAGAGCTCGAGCAGCGAATATGAGCCATCCTCTGACTCTGACGCTGCTCTACAAAGACAAAGACGAGAGAGTGTTCATAAGAACAGGGGAGATAGGCAAGAGGTTGCTATTTCCAGGGTAATAGAGGTCCCGACTGTGCAGCAAGTACAAGTTCTAGCTTCCAGTCCAGATTCAGCCTCTACCCCACCAACACAGCAATTGTACCGTAGGAGGAGAAGACCACAAGTTCAAGCTGACGTGGTAGTCACAGCAGTCACAGAGGAGGTTCCTGTGACGGTGACCCTCCCTACAACATCAGTCCAAGTGGTGGTGACTATTCCAATTGTCACGGAGTCTATCACCATCACCCCTACCACAACACCCACTCCCATCATCTCATCCACAATCCCAACACCCACCATTGAGCCGTCAAGCCAACCCTTTAATTATGGTGACTTCACATAAGGGTTTGACTTCGACACGATCTTCGCCTCCCTATCCATAATACCGAAGCATAATCGTCTAGGCATCCTGATCCGAATGATGCAAGGATCGATGTGCTAGAAACCCAAGTTGCTGGACTGCTAAAGACTATTTAGAAGTCAAAGGAGGAATCTGATGCTCAACAAGCACAGATTAATTCACTGGCCGATGAAGTTAAGATTCTACATAGCCAGAGAATGGGGACTAATGAGGGACTGAAGAACGTAATGGCACAGAACGAGCTGTTAATGAAGACAAATGAAATGATTCTAGGCCACAGAACTTCACTTGAGCTAAGGCTGGATTTACAAAGAAAATAGCACGAAGCGATGGTCAAATTAGTTGCAGAACTGACCAAGAAGCTTGATGCTCAGGGGGAGAAGGAGAAGGAGAAAGAGAAAGAGAAAGAAAAGAAATCCACTGGTGCTGAGCCTTGTCATCAAGTCCACTTGACTAAGGATGACGATAAAGACAAGGATCTTGAAGCCGGTCCTAGTGGAGGTGAGCACCAAGCTTTGGCAATTGTGCCCATCTCTGCTATTCCAATGGCTGAGGGGGAGTTTACTCAGCAAGAGGGTGGTGATACCTCTAGTGGTGGTGGTGAGAAAGGAAAGTCAGCAGCTGAAGTACTTAAGGACTTATCTGATGATGAGATCCTTTATCTAGAGCCTGACTATTCCAAGGAAGCACAGATCTATGCTCTCTTTAATCTTGAAGAAGGAGAGATCGACTCTGGTGATGACTGGAATGATGATGATGAAGACGTGGTGATAGAGATTCCCAAGGGTGACGGGGAAGGAGAGTACGAGCTAGAAGATGGAGAGATCTTTGAATTTCCATCCTTCGACGCTCCACTCGACACAGGTTCAGTCGAGCAGGCTAGTAATGTAGAAGCCTCGTCTGAAGCCTCCCCAGTTGACCCTGAACATGTGGACCCAGAGGCACCGAAAGAAACAGACATGCCTTCTACTTCATCAAAGGGTCCAGCTCCTGTGTGGCAAAAGACGTCTATAATAGACAAACACGGAGCAACAGGGATGATCTTGGCTGTAAGGTTCGAGGAGGACAAGCAGCTGTTCGCCATCAAAATATCTGAAGGGGTTCAATATGTGAAACCCACCAGTGAAGCGTTCAGCTCCTTGCCCAAATACGACCTTGTGAACCTAGCAAACCGAGAGATGCTGGGTCATTCCAATCACGCAGTGGCGATGGGTTTGTGGGTGATTCTGCAGCGAGAAGCAAGATCAGGGAAGTTCGAGATGTTCAAGCCTCAAGTGCCCAAGAGAGTCAAGGATAAGCACGCTGTACATCCTGTGACGAAGAAGCACTTTAAAAAATTGGTATACAAGCCAGTGCGATGTGAAACTAAGATTCCCCTGAGCAAGTTATATCAGGATATTCTTGGTGACATGTGGTACTGGTACGTAGATCCAAAGACGGGCGAGGCTGTGATCATGGGAAAGGGACATTCCGAGAGTGGGAACTTAGTGCCAAAAGAACTGATCAGAATATTTGATGAAGTGTGCTTCATCAACTTTTCTGTGAAAGATCTGGAGGTACTAGCAGAACACTATTGCGTCTACACGGACGAATGGACAAAGCTCCTTGCTTCTAAATATGACAAGGTGATCAAGTTCTGCCTTGAATACAAGAAGAAGATGGAAGCTAATGATGAACAGCTGTGAAGACTGAAGATTGAAGACTGAAGACGATGAAGATCCCGAGCTATTGTCAAGGGGGAGTTTGTTGAAGCACTTTCCTGTGACAACACTCTGGATAGAGTCTTAGTTTGTATTTTCATGTCTGTAATTGTCTTTGTATGTAAGAGTCTTTATGTATTAGTTTATCGAGGTGTATTTACTTTTACATATTGAATGTTGCATTTCTTTCTATGTGTTTTGCGCACTTACATGTGCGCAGGAGAAAGCTTCTGCGTACTTAGCAAGTATGCAAGAATACCTTTGCGTACTTGTTAAGTACGCAAGAGCATTTTGCCCTGCGCACTTGCTAAGTGCGCAGGCATCAGGTTAGGTATAAGTAGGATAGGTTGACAAAAGTTAAGTACGCAGGCTTTAGTGCAAATACGCAGATTGTAACCTAAGTGTTTTTCTCTGTAACCTTCAAGTGTTTATAATACAAAGAACGTTTAAAGTTTTTTCTCTTGTCGGTTTACTTTGTTTAGCTAGAGTCTCCACCTAGTCACGGGCATTCCGCACCCGGTCCGACTAGTAGACCCACTTGCATGTGACGATCCGCCACACCCGAGGGACCTACATTAAATATAAATTTGTATAATTCTGTTGTTTAATCAAGTTATTTATATGAGAAATTGTAATAGGTAAGGTATCTCCTTCTATAAGTTTTTGAAAGGTTTGATAATACTTTATTTCATTATCTTTTTCTATTTTAAAAAGGTTGTGTAGGAGAAAAAATCTTAGAGACTATTTCTCCTTTAACATTAAATGTTCTTTCAATAACTGAGATGATACTTCCCGTATAACTTTCTATAAACCAGGGAATAAAAGGTATAATCTCATTTTTCATGATTAAATCTTTATAATATTCATCTTTAAAGAAATTTATATCAGTTTCTTTAAAATTATTAAAAAACCAATTTCTAAATAATTCCCATTTGAGTAATTCGAAATCTTTACTAATTTCTTTTCTTACCGGAGGTCTCGGATTAAAGTCTATTCTTTCTTTAAAATTCATTTAAACAAAATCGACTTCTGATTCGGTTGATTCCGGAGCTACTTGGACTCCTGTAACTATATTATCAGAATTTATTCTTAATCTATTGAATGTTTCTGTTGTAGGGAAAGTTTCCCTAACTCTTGAAGTAGAGCTAGAAGGACTTCTAACAGTATATCCCAAAGGAGATATATGCTGCCGAGAGGATAAAGATCTAGAAGATAAAGATCTTGGCAAAGAAGAAATATTTCTAAGCTGTTCAAATTGGATTTGGACAATCCCTTCTTCACATTGTATAATTTCTAAAGGGTTATTATCTATATATTGTTGACAAGTTGTGGCCTTATCAAGGACATAATTTTCTGGAAAGTTCATTTCTTCCCATTTAATCTTTCTTCTGGTAGTTATATTAGATTTACCAAAATTAGTTTCTATAACTATGGTTTCATTTAATGGTTTATCGACCATTCTACACTGTGGATTTAAAGTGTATAAAGGTTTATAATAAATTCTATAACAGATACAAATAACTTCTGAACCTAGACAATAGTTATAACCATGAGTTTTAACATTTAAAGTTAAAGCATCTGAGATATTAACATCTGATAAGGATAATTGTAGATTAGGATAAACATTAAAATAGACTGGTCCATGAGCCAGACTAAGAGATTGTTTCCAGTTTAGATTTCTAGCATCTCTTAGAGCTACTACAAAACGTTCTGGAAGGCCTTCTAAGGTTAAGGGTTTAAATGCAATTTGCACAAGCCCTATGTGAAGGAATTTATAATCCTTTTTATATTTATTTAAATCTTTGTTTAACAATAGTTTAATAACCATATCTTCTTTATTTAAAGAAAATGTTTCTTCAGTTGTTTTAACAACTTGTTTTAATCCTAATTTTTCAAAAGTTCCTAATTTATAAATTAGTTTGTGTTCCAATTTTTGAATAGTCCATTTATTTAATAAATCAAGATTATGAGGAATTTCATATTCCTCTTCAATACTGTTTTTAACAGTATCATTGCTTTTTAGAATATTCATTTTAAATGAATATGAGTGAATCTCCGTGGACTCGCTTCGGTGACGTCATCATCGGTGATGTTCTCGTTTTCAAGCAGATCCGGATCTAGGAGCTGGTCGATGGCGGTGAATCCTCTAGATCAATTAATGCGGCACCGTCGGTACCATCAAAGGAGGACATCCGGTCAAAAGAGCTCTGGCCAGCGTTGATCCTTCCGGCGACCAGATCTGGTTCCCATTCTGCTCCATTACGCAACTAGGTACCTGCAAACTCTTTTTTTTACCTTTCATGAGACCAACGCAAGTTAACCTCTGTTAAGATTTATAAGTAAATAACTTCAATAAATTGAGAGAAAAAAGGGTTTATAAATTTTGTACGATCTTGGATGAAGAATTTTCACATCCAAAACTAATATTTCTGTATTATTGGTTTATTAAACAAAGCTTTGACAGTAATAATATTTCTGTCAAATTTTGTACGATCTTGGTTCTGAAAATTAGTTGTACAAAGATTTGCCACTTGTTTATAAACATGTGCCAAGATTTCTATCACATTAAACAAGATCATAAACCCTTTTTTGTACAAAGATTTGCCACTAGTTTATAATGGGTTTATATGTTATTAAACAAAGATTTAAAAGAAATATTGGCACATCCAAGTATGTATTATTGCCACTTGTTGCTTATCTTCGTTTATTATTAGTTTTGGTGTTGAAAGTTATTTCCATTGACGTTGGTATGTTTTTGCAAATTATTTCCACTGCTAAGCGTCTAGAAAAAAATACCACTAATTCTTTTATTTATGCACGAGTTTACACTGATGTTTTTTTATGTAGGCCGGAGACGAGGAAGCACGAGTTTACACTGATGTATCAAATGGCTTACACCGATATAATGATCTGTTAGTAGATATTATTTTCTAGGTATAATGTATTGTTAAATCTTACCTACACCAATGTAATCATATAACTTGTACCCATATTTTTTTTAATTACCTTGATGTAATATACTGTAAAATTATATCTACATCGATGTAATCGTATACCTGTATCCATATCTTTGTTATTACACCTTACACTAAGGTTACTACAAATAATATAAATGTTTTCATTGAATAGTTCTATTTTTTAACCATAAACATCGATTAAAAGGGTTATAAATTTAAAAAATATGTTTAAGAAAAAAATCAAATTTGGAAACTAATTTTTGTTTTTATTCTATTACCGGTGGGCCCTGAGTCCAAGATGGGATGAAAAGATGGCAGGTGGGAGGAAAAGGTGTCAGGCTACAAAAAAGAGGTGCATGTGACAGGTGGTTAATTGACAAAATTGCCCTTACAGCCAAATGCAACTTGCCTTATAATAATAAAATAATGTGATAATTTGGTGACTGTAGGATCAAAAAGGAAGATGCTCAAGATGGATTATGGTACAGTTTTAGGGTTATCTCATAAAAAAAGGGTTTTGATTTGAAACAAGCCCTATATATACATATGTATATATATGTATACATATATATACATATATATAGATATACATATATGTATACATATGTATACATATATATATATATATATATATATATATATATGTATATATAAATATATATATATACACATAAATATATATGTATACGTATGTATATATATATATATATATATATATATATATATATATATGTATACATATATGTACATATATATATATACATATATGTATATATATATAGGAAATCTGGCCATTAGTTAAGTCATTTTTTGTTTGGTCATAAATATATATATATATACGGGACGATTGCACTAAAAAGTGGTTTTTCGCTAACAAATACTAAGAAGTGGGTCAAACGAACTCCGATTGAGCTCATTCCAACGACGTTGGAACCGTCTCATAGAACCCTAATCCGGACCAAAAACCTAAACCCCCATCCACCCGCACCCTCAAAAACCTAAACCCCCCTCCAACCCTACCCCGAACAGCTTTTCTTCAGTTGTTAAAGCATATACAATCTTTAGAACATTGTCATTATCCATCCATGAATAAGTCGGATGAGTATATCCTTCTAGAATAGGAATCCATAAACTTGTATCCGTGAATGAAGCAAGTTGATTAAAACGATCCTTCCAGTTCGGATAATCAACAAGACTTGGCAACTTTGGCGGTTTCTGAGACGTACCAATTTCATTATCATAGTTGAACATGTTTGTAACATGCACCATGTTAGCCATAATAACAAATATATGTAAAATATCACAAGAAAACAAAATTGAAACAAGTTTACCCACAAGCGAACTTGATAAGTTCACCTACACAAAAACTTAGACAAAGTTCGCCTCTTAAGTTCGCCTGTAAAAGATTTTGAGATAAGTTCACCTGTTTCAGCTAAAAACTCTCAGGAAGATGATTTCTTCAACCAAAACACGAACTTGAAACCTCAAAAATCATCATAACCTGCTGAATTGATTGAATTTGATGAAATTAGACCGTAGGATTGAATATAATATGAATTAGAACACTTTGAACGGATCAATTTCTTCAAAAACAACTCCAAATTGATGAAATCAGCCTCAAAATCTTATCAAGAACTTGAAAACTCCATGGAAATGAAAGATGATCGAAAATTCAGTCTTTTTGGTGTCAAATCATACACAAACCGTCACAAATCAATCACAAATCATGAGCACGATGCTCTGATACCGCATGTAGGTCCCCTCGGGTTCTCAATGGATCTAACTCGAGACGTGACGTATATCAAAAACACAGAGTGCGAAATCCAACCGTATGCATGATTGTGTATATGAGACAATATCAAGAGTAGAATCAACACAAGATGTAAATAATATTCTCTTTGATTTCCACCAAATTCAGAGTTCACAGAACTTGAATACAAATTGCAAAGCTTAAGAAACTAACATGTAAACTCCTATTTATAGACTCACACAACAAGTTCGCCTAAACTAGGCCTAGGCGAACTTGTTAAGTTCGCCTAATACAAAACTTAACCAATTCAATCAAAACATAAAGACATAAAAGATCTAATCAATTACAAGGCCTATTGTCACAAAACTATGTCCTAACAGTCTCCCCCTTGACAATAACTTGGTCATCTGTCTTCATGTTGAACTCTTCCAATTCTCTAGTAGTTTACTCCCTGCACACACTCCATGTCTGATGCAAATCTCTAAGACTCTCTTATACTGCAAACCCTGCTCACGCCATTCACCAGTACACATAATCTATTTTCTCTTTAACATGTGCAGATCTTTCTTTGAGAAGTTAATAAGATTCATAGTATCATAGAAACAAGCTATAACCTTATTTTCTTGATCTTCAATCTTAGCCTCTCCAGTGTTCACATCTACATACCACCATTTCATATTACCCATACAATGTTGTGGTATTTTCTTTAAAGGTATCTTCATTACAACTTTGACTGGTTTAAACTTGTAACTCCAAATCAATTTACCAGTTTTAGAGTCAGTACTCTTTACTCTCTTGCCCTTCTGTGGTTTCAGCTTCTCATATTTCCTTGAACTACCTTCCAATCTAATCAAACTTGCTATAGCATCAGCAATACCATTCTTTGAATTATTGATTAAGGATTTAGTTGCCAAACCATTCAGCTCACATCTAGGCAAAGTATTAAAATACCTAAGTCTTGGTTTCAAATATTGAACACCATCAGATCTCTTTAAGGCAAACAGATTGATTTCTTCATCAAAGAACCAATCGATAATTCTACCAACACACCTTTCTTCCAGCTTTTTACCAATACTAACCATTTTTCTTTCGTCATACATGTATCCCTATACATAACATGTTTTTCAGTTGTCTTTGACTGAGCATTATCTGAGTTAGAATCAGGTATTGTGACATCTTCAGTTACGTCCATAGAGTCAGCCATTCCATCAGAAGTTACTTCAGGAATAACATCCTCTAGGATGAAGTCAAAAGGCACATTAAGACCATCACACCCTTCATACATCAAACTTGTTGAATCTTTGGTAATCTCCACTTCTACTATCTCTCCTTCTTCTATCTCTGAGTTATTTTCTTCATCTTCAAAGTCATCAAACAACTCATCTATATCATTTAAGCAGTCTATCTTTTCAGCTTAATCCAAATCGGAATCATCTTTAAAGAGTTCTAGACGCAATACCTATTCATTCTCTCCTGTAACTTTATCACCTGAAGATTCAACTTGAATTAATGTAGACTCCCCCTGAAACTGAGATACCGGAGCAACGTTAGAGTATTGAAGATCACCCTTGTTCCCACTAGGATCATTATCTTCATCATCCTTTCTATGAATTGCCCCCATATGACAAGTATCCTTAACTATGATAGGCATCTCCCCATGAGGGTCAATACGGTCTATCAACTGTGAGATTAAAATTTGCATCTCAGAGATCTGCTTGCTTTGATATTGAAGATGTCACACCCCCAAATTCCACTAACGGAGTTTTACCGTTTTGGAAGGTGAGAAACCAGGATCTCAGACATCAGTTACTTCAAACGACACTATATGGGACTTGAAATGTAATAACATAAAAGTTTAAGGTTCAGAGTGTATATGCGGAAGCGTAAAACGAAAATAAATGCGCAAAACAACGCGCCCAAGTCCAATTACAAACAAAAGATAAATATTATTCAATAGATAATTATTTCAATTGGAGTCCAAGACACATGCATGACTTAACGTGATCCTGAGTGCCAACCTGAGAAAACATGTAAGAAAACGAGTCAACACTAGGTTGGTGAGTTCACAGATTTCAATCATTTCAAATAAAGAATTTGCGGATTATGTACATTCAATATGCATATCAATAGGTTGCATGCCTATATTCATGTTTTACTAAAGCGCTCGCAACCGAAACTGACAGTGTGTTTGTTTGTTTGCCTCCAGCCAGGTCTATCAACTCTGACTAATGTGTTAAGGTCAATATAACACCCGTTCGACCTCCAATCGAGTTAGCGCGACTAACACGGGTGGGGTTTGTCAAACCCAGTAGTACTACCAAAATTACCTCGTTCATACCATATTAACGGTCCGATGTGTGTGAGGACTTTTCATGATAGTGTGTTACGCATAGCCTCAACAGTGATATCATATGAATTACAATAACCAAAAAAAGTTGTGACATGTTTTCTCCCCCAAATGAAAACAGTAAAAGGGCCGTGAAACTCACCTGCGATGCGTAGGAGGTAGTATCACACAAGTAAGAGATTTAGAATCTCAAGTGTCAGCCTGCACGACTTACGTATGCCCTAGAAATACAAATATAACAGTTAGGGATGCATTGGGATTTGTGACAACGACACGGAAGATTGAACGTCTTAACGTATTCTAAGGATTAAAGAGTAAACGACCGTGTCTATGGATAAATATATATATTTCTTAGAATACTAATTAAGGATCAAAGTGGTATGAGTCGAACATTAACAACGAATAATATTAAATAATTAATTAAATTCGTACATTTGAGTCGTTTACAATAGTTAGGAAAACAACATAATCTAATATATTATTTTGAGGTTCGAAGGATTTAAACAAATAATCATTTGCGTGGAAAAATAATAAATACATTATTTTTAATTGAGTATATAAACGTGGGTAAATAATGTAACAATTATATTATTAATTGGTTTGAAACTTTACACGAGGTATAAAACGATACGAAATAATATAAACTATATATTATTTTATAAGATTAGTCACGGTTTGAAAATAATATAAACATATTATTTTTATTCGATAATAACTTAAATATATTATTTATAAAAGTGGGAAAGATAATAAAATGGATTAATAAATTAAACTCGAGCCTACGGGTTATTTTCCGGGTTAAAACACTTTTATATATTAGTATAATAATATTGGAAATGATTTTTAAATATATAAAATACTTAAAAACAATTAAAATCAAAACAGAGGGAAGGGAGACTCGAACCCGGGTCTCCTTCCTCCCAGCCCAACAACTTAACCATCACACCTGCTAAGGTCATCGCGAAAGAACTCGGATCAGAATGGTTTTAACATCCAGTTTCAAGAGGTCTCCCTCCCTAAATCGCCCGCGATCGAATCCTGTCAGAATCCGATGATTTCGATGATGGATTGACTAATACAGAAACAAGTTTTGTTGCTCAGAGGATTACAAACCTAAGCATACAATCCATTTCGAAAACGATCAAGATTAGATTGCTTATTTATCGAAAACAGATCGAAAACGTATTTCATAGACTTAGGATCGATTTAAAGAATTATGATGTTAAAAACGATTGAAACCATAGGGCTTTTGATAATCGGGTTGTTACGATACTTATGAAGTAATTTAATTTCATTTCTTTTGATTCTAAGGTCGAAAAACCCAATTCAGAATACAGATGAACCCTAATTGTGGGTTCATGATCAATTCGATAGTGGAAGCCCGATATTTCATAGGGCTTTCACTCTACCGACGATTTCGAGTCTAGAGGAGTAGATTAATTTGATTTAAAAACAGAATTGAATCGAATTCGACAATCTGGGTTCATATGAACCTTAATTACGGGTTACCGAGATTTTGATAATGAAACTTGAAATTGATAAAGGGCTTTCAAGGAGGATGACTTTGCGAATCTATATGCATAGTTTAATTTCATTTTTAATGGGTCTAGATTAGGGTTCGACTAAACCAGTCTGATGATGAACCCTAAGATCAGAAATTTGATCGAATTGATAGTGTAAGCCCGAATTAACATAGGGCTTACCTTCACAGAATGAAAATGAAGCAATTGGGTTATGAATTTACCAGAATGCGTGTCGAATTGGCTGAGATCGAGTTCTTGCAGGTGTCGGCTGCACAGGCTAATCTCCGGCGAGTGCTACTGCTTCTCCGGCCAGTGCAGGATTTGCGAAAGCTTCAGAGAGGTTTGACGACTGTGAGAAATGACTCAATTCGTAGAACTATTATCGAAATGAAGCGAATTGATATTAATCAGATCGTGGTCGACGGTTATGGAGTGGGTGTCTTTAATTTGGATTTAATTTGATTAATTATGACGTTAAGGTGCCAATGATGATCGTTAATGGCATTTAGTCGGGCAAACGGTTTCAACATCGAAGAATCCCGACTAGAATCGATCAATTTCAAGCGAATCCGAGGTGTTTGACTTTCTGAAGTCAAAAATAAAGAATGTGAGAATTGCAGAATTGGTCCTTGAGGTTTCCTGCAGAATTAAAGTTTGAGACTTGGCAGCTTAAGTCTCTCAAGTTTAAATGGAGTTAACTCTTGGTTAAATTTGACTTTTAAAGTCAACAGAATTGATTTTGACTTTCCAAAAGTCAACAGAATAGTTTAGGGTTATGACATAACTAGTCCCTGAAGTTTAAGTTTGGAATATTGACAGAAACAGTCCCTGAAGTTTGAATAAAGTTAATTTCAGTTAACTTTAACTGGATTTTTCTAATGGAGTTAACTGAAAAGTCCGGATTGTCACATCATCCCCAAGTTGAAAGAATTTTCGTCCCGAAAATTAAATAACATAATTTTTTTTTTGATGTCACATCATCCCCTAGTTGAAAGAATTTTCGTCCCGAAAATTTGAGTACTGCCTTAAGAGTTTGAGGTGGATTGCTTGAACAGATGCGGATATTTACGTATCATCTGATTTTCGCGCTCCCACGTGAATTACACCTTTCCAAGGTGAGATTTTGATTAGAAACATGTCGCCTACTTAGAACTCTAACGGTTTACGACGCTTATCGGCGTAGCTCTTTTAACGATCACGAGCTGCCGCCATATGGTTTCGGATTTGAACGATCTTTACAGAGGTTTCTAATACAAGTTCGGGACCTGTAAGTTGGCTATCCCCAACTTCAGCCCAACAGATAGGAGATCGGCATTTACATCCGTACAATGCCTCGAATGGTACCGCTTTGACGATAGGGTGATAACTATTATATAGAAGAACTCCACTAAAGGTAAGTGAGACTATTATTTGTGTATTCATGAAGGATATGATGCCCATAACAGCACCACTCCTTTCGCCTTGGACGGAGAGGGTTTCTCCATTAGGAAGGGGTAGGCGAACGGTTTTCTCGCGACGGATAATCTCAGCTTGGTTCTTAGATAATCAGTCCATTCCGACAATCACGTCGAAACTACCGAGTGTGACCGGTATGAGATCAAAGTCAAATTTATGACTAGTCAGTTAAAGTTTACAACCCCTAAGATTATGGGTTGCTTATATTACTTGTCCGTTGGTTATTTCTATGGTGTATCTGTTTTCTAACAGAGTTGGGGTTTTTCTTAGTAGGTTGCTAAGTTTATTAGTCATGGAATTCCTATCAGCTTCAGAGTCAAATAGTACAGAAGCAAAATAGTTGTTTAGAAGGAACTTACCGGTAACCACGTTGTGGTCATAACGAGCTTCTCCGGATCCTAGCACAAAGGCTCGTCCCTTTGCACCATTCCCTGCATTATTGCCTTGGTTGTTATTATTGCTTTGGTGGTTGTTGTTGTTGTCGATGTCACCCTTCTTTAATTGTGGACAATCCTTCCGGAAGTGTCCCTCTTTTCCACATTCAAAACAACCTTTGGTAAAACCCGGTTGTTGGAAGGGCTGCTTGGCTTGTAATTCCCCTCTGCAGTCTTTGGCAGCATGGCCCACCTTGCCACACCGCTGGCAACGGTTTTTGTCACAAGAACCGAGGTGGTGGTAATTACATTTGTTACACCTGGGGTGTCTCCCAATATAACCACTTTGATTCTGACCCGAAGAGGTCGACTGATTGAAGTTCTTCGTAGGTTCAAACCTACGCTGTTGTTGTTGCTGTGATTGATTCGGCTGAAATCCCATGTTGTTATTGCTACTGTCAAGCTTCCTCTTGTTGTTGTCAGTAGGCTTGGATGCTGACTTTCTGGGAGGTAGTGTCCCTTGGGTAACGGCTTGGTCTGTCAGTTTGTGAGCAAGACGGATGGTTTGTTGAATGGTAGTGGGGTTGGATGAAGTAACCATGCTCTGGATTTGTGGTACTAATCCACTGATGAACATTTCAATTCTCTTGTAGGGTGGTGTGACCATGTGAGGACACATCCCCGCTAATTCATGCGAGCGAGTGGTGTAGAGTTCTATTTCAGAACCCTCCATTTTCAGATTCCAGAGTTCTCCCTCGAGTTTCTGAATTTCATCCCTGGGACAGTACTCTTCCTTCATCAGGATCTTGAAATCTTCCCATGGTGATGCATTGGCCATGTCCAGACCTAGCATCTGGACCTATGCATTCCCCCATGTGAGGGCAGGACCCTCGAGAGTTCCCGATGCAAATTTGACTCGGTCGGCTACAGGGCAGTTACACATGGAGAACACAGATTCAATCTTTTCAAACCATCGGAGTAATCCGACAGCTCCCTCAGCTCCACTGAATGTGTGGGGCTTGCAGTCCATAAATGTCTTGAAGGTACATACATGCTGATTGTTCTGTGGATTGTTCGCTTGCCCTGGATTAGAAAGAGTAGGTTGGGTTTAGGAAAGAGTGGATTAAATGTGTACAGTTGGTTGTCTAGAGTTAACGGTTGACAGGTTTACCTGCAATGTGTGCTGCTAAGGCTTCAGCAACACTGTCATTAATTAACGCGGTCAGTTCGGCTGGTGTCAGGTTGATATTTCCACGACCACCGTTGCGACCGCCACGTCCACGTCCGGCCATGATTCTTCATATTCACAAACACAAGAAATGAGTAACTATATCACATATTAACATCATTCAAGTGTAAGCAAACAGAAGGAGATGTGTAAAGACATGCAGGTTTATGATTTTAGTACAAGGCTAACTTAAATCATAAGGCCATGGAATAAATAACTCAACGCAAACAAATCACTAAGATTTTATTGGAATGGGAACATCCTTACCCACTTAAACTTTTATTTAAAACATAAGGAAACGACAAAATAAGATAAGATAGAATGGAATGGAATATCAAGCTCCACTGCCGGCGGATGAGATGACTGACTCAGCATCATCCTCCTCTACTTCCTCGGGCTCATCCTCAGGCTCAAAATTGGGTACTTCGGCTGGCTCTAAAGCAGCTGCAAGTTGTATCTCTAATTCTCCAATTCTTTCCTGAGATTCTACTTCAGCCTCCTCGAGTGCATTCACTCTAGCCTGCAACGCCCTTACCTCGTCCACTAATGCATTATGCAAGCGGTCAGTGCTTGCCAGTTCTGCTACTAGCAGATCTATCCTATGATCCGTTTGTTTCTCTCCTCTTAACAAACCTGTGATTGCTCCTGCTGCGTCTCTCATATTCCGGATCTCTCGATCCATAGTTGCTACAAATGCTGCAAAGGCTTGCTCCATGTGACAAGGTAATAATGGTAAACGTGGTCCTGATGATGACGAAGCTCCAAAGTACGATGATGGAACTCGTTCCTGTCTAACCCATTTGCTCAGTAAATCGGGGTACCAATCCCGGTCACTCCCATTCCGGATATGCATGGGCTCTCCATACACAATAGAGTTATCAATGGGCTCAAGCCTACGCCTCTTGGGCTCCGGTGATGGAATGGCAGGAATGTCATGTTCCTGATTGGTAGGTGGTGAAGATGGTTGTGTAGACATAATTCCTGAAACATAAGTAGTAAGTGTCTATGCCAAGTAACTAATGTGTGTGGCTATAGTCTAGAATGCAGTCCTAGTTCTCTATAACCAATGGCTCTGATACCAATCTGTCACACCCCCAAATTCCACTAACGGAGTTTTACCATTTTGGAAGGTGACAAACCAGGATCTCAGACATCAGTTACTTCAAACGACACTATATGGGACTTGAAATGTAATAACATAAAAGTTCAAGGTTCAGAGTGTATATGCGGAAGCGTTAAACGAAAATAAATGCGCAAAACAACGCGCCCAAGTCCAATTACAAACAAAAGATAAATATTATTCAATAGATAATTATTTCAATTGGAGTCCAAGACACATGCATGACTTAACGTGATCCTGAGTGCCAACCTGAGAAAACATATAAGAAAACGAGTCAACACTAGGTTGGTGAGTTCACAGGTTTCAATCATTTCAAATAAAGCATTTGCGGATTATGTACATTCAATATGCATATCAATAGGTTGCATGCCTATATTCATGTTTTACCAAAGCGCTCGTAACCGAAACTGACAGTGTGTTTGTTTGTTTGCCTCCATCCAGGTCTATCAACTCTGACTAATGTGTTAAGGTCAATATGACACCCGTTCGACCTCCAATCGAGTTAGCGCGACTAACACGGGTGGGGTTTGTCAAACCCAGTAGTACTACCAAAATTACCTCGTTCATACCATATTAACGGTCCGATGTGTGTGAGGACTTTTCATGATAGTGTGTTACGCATAGCCTCAACAGTGATATCATATGAATTACAATAAACCAAAAAAAGTTGTGACATGTTTTCTCCCCCAAATGAAAACAGTAAAAGGGGCCGTGAAACTCACCTGCGATGCGTAGGAGGTAGTATCACACAAGTAAGAGATTTAGAATCTCAAGTGTCAGCCTGCACGACTTACGTATGCCCTAGAGATACAAATATAACAGTTAGGGATGCATTGGGATTTGTGACAACGACACGGAAGATTGAACGTCTTAACGTATTCTAAGGATTAAAGAGTAAACGACCGTGTCTACGGATAAATATATATATTTCTTAGAATACTAATTAAGGATCAAAGTGTTATGAGTCGAACATTAAAAACGAATAATATTAAATAATTAATTAAATTCGTACATTTGAGTCGTTTACAATAGTTAGGAAAACAACATAATCTAATATATTATTTTGAGGTTCGAAGGATTTAAACAAATAATCATTTGCGTGGAAAAATAATAAATACATTATTTTTAATTGAGTATATAAACGTGGGTAAATAATGTAACAATTATATTATTAATTGGTTTGAAACTTTACACGAGGTATAAAACGATACGAAATAATATAAACTATATATTATTTTATAAGATTAGTCACGGTTTGAAAATAATATAAACATATTATTTTTATTCGATAATAACTTAAATATATTATTTATAAAAGTGGGAAAGATAATAAAATGGATTAATAAATTAAACCCGAGCCTACGGGTTATTTTCCGGGTTAAAACACTTTTATATATTAGTATAATAATATTGGAAATGATTTTTAAATATATAAAATACTTAAAAACAATTAAAATCAAAACAGAGGGAAGGGAGACTCGAACCCGGGTCTCCTTCCTCTCAGCCCAACAACTTAACCATCACACCTGCTAAGGTCATCGCGAAAGAACTCGGATCAGAATGGTTTTAACATCCAGTTTCAAGAGGTCTCCCTCCCTAGATCGCCCGCGATCGAATCTTGTCAGAATCCGATGATTTCGATGATGGATTGACTAATACAGAAACAAGTTTTGTTGCTCAGAGGATTACGAACCTAAGCATACGATCCATTTCGAAAACGATCAAGATTAGATTGCTTATTTATCGAAAACAGATCGAAAACGTATTTCATAGACTTAGGATCGATTCAAAGAATTATGATGTTAAAAACGATTGAAACCATAGGGCTTTTGATAATCGGGTTGTTACGATACTTATGAAGTAATTTAATTTCATTTCTTTTGATTCTAAGGTCGAAAAACCCAATTCAGAATACAGATGAACCCTAATTGTGGGTTCATGATCAATTCGATAGTGGAAGCCCGATATTTCATAGGGCTTTCACTCTACCGACGATTTCGAGTCTAGAGGAGTAGATTAATTTGATTTAAAAACATAATTGAATCGAATTCGACAATCTGGTTTCATATGAACCTTAATTACGGGTTACCGAGATTTTGATAATGAAACTTGAAATTGATAAAGGGCTTTCAAGGAGGATGACTTTGCGAATCTATATGCATAGGTTAATTTCATTTTTAATGGGTCTAGATTAGGGTTCGACTAAACCAGTCTGATGATGAACCCTAAGATCAGAAATTCGATCGAATTGATAGTGTAAGCCCGAATTAACATAGGGCTTACCTTCACAGAATGAAAATGAAGCAATTGGGTTATGAATTTACCAGAATGCGTGTCGAATTGGCTGAGATCGAGTTCTTGCAGGTGTCGGCTGCACAGGCTAATCTCTGACGAGTGCTACTGCTTCTCCGGCCAGTGCAGGATTTGCGAAAGCTTCAGAGAGGTTTGACGACTGTGAGAAATGACTCAATTCGTAGAACTATTATCGAAATGAAGCGAATTGATGTTAATCAGATCGTGGTCGACAGTTATGGAGTGGGTGTCTTTAATTTGGATTTAATCTGATTAATTATGACGTTAAGGTGCCAATGATGATCGTTAATGGCATTTAGTCGGGCAAACGGTTTCAACATTGAAGAATCCCGACTAGAATCGATCAATTTCAAGCGAATCCGAGGTGTTTGACTTTCTGAAGTCAAAAATCAAGAATGTGAGAATTGCAGAATTGGTCCTTGAGGTTTCCTGCAGAATTGAAGTTTGAGACTTGGCAGCTTAAGTCTCTCAAGTTTAAATGGAGTTAACTCTTGGTTAAATTTGACTTTTAAAGTCAACAGAATTGATTTTGACTTTCCAAAAGTCAACAGAATAGTTTAGGGTTATGACATAACTAGTCCCTGAAGTTTAAGTTTGGAATATTGACAGAAACAGTCCCTGAAGTTTGAATAAAGTTAATTTCAGTTAACTTTAACTGGATTTTTCTAACGGAGTTAACCGAAAAGTCCGGATTGTCACAGAAGAGTTTGTTCTCTCTGAAAATCATTTGCCCTTAATACATCGACTTGACCTTGAAGACCCACAACATGGGCTTCTAGGCAAGAAAATTTGCCTTGTAGAGAAACAACCATAACATCCTTTGATGAGCTAGACGGACCAGCTTGTGAAGACGTATGTGGAGGAAGTAGAGCAGAAGTACATTGAGGTGAAGTAGACTGAGACGGATATGGAGATATAAGCAAAGAATCCACAAAATCCAAGTCATTAGTTACTCGAGCAGTTGCAGCAACAGTCATGGAAGCAGACAATAGCTTCTATGACTTTGGAGTAGGAATATAATCAGAATCAGAAGAATATTCATCTCTTAACGATCTTTTGCCAAGTGTTGTTCCAGGAGGAAGACCCCGAACAGACTTGCGTCTTGTTTTAGTAGCCACCAACTTTAGTATTTTACCAGCAGTTGCCAATGGAATACTAGCAAGTTTCGTATAATGAACTGGATCAAAATCCTGTGTAGCTTCAGAATCAGTATCAGATATAGCATCATTAGCTTTTTCAGAGGAACTTGAACTAATTTCATTTACAATTCCTTCATGATTAACTTGTGGAGAATTTACTTGTGCTTCTTCATTCACATTCTCATTTTCAACATTATGAACTTCCGGAATATCAACTTGAACATCCTCATGAACCTCCAAATTAGGTTCTATGACATTCACTTGATTAGCATCTTGAACTTGTACATGAACTTGTTCTGGTTGTACTTCAGGATTTAGATCATCAATTTCACGCATAATACATAGTATATCAAGATTTAGATCCTCAACAGTCGTAGCGACATAAACCCTTAGCCTAGATCTTAAAACAGCTTGAATCGATCAATTTGATGGATAAAAGACCATGATTCTACCTTGGATTGATGCGCAATGCCTTGTATAACCAGAAAATAGAAACAACAACACATAACAAAACACTTCAATCACACTAGAAACAAGTTCGCTTAAAAAGGAATAAGTTCGCTTAAACCAAGTTTTCAGAGAACATGAACAAGTCCGCTTCATTCAAACAATATAAGCTACAAGCCTTAAGTTCGCTTACCAGGCAAACTTATTAAGTTCGCTTACCAGACGAACTTAAACTAGGCGAACACAATAAGTTCGCTTCTTCTCCACACTTAGAAAAATTATGAACTTTTGAACTTTCAACTTTCTATACTTCTCACTCTCAATTTTCTTTGTCAATCACTAGGAACATGCTATCCGATCCAATCTCGAACCTTTTAATAAATAAAATTTGGAATTCTCATGGAAGCATGACAAAAAAAATCTTTTTAGATTTTATCTAGACAAACTTGAAAACACATATTTTTGGTTTTTCTCTGTACATACAAAAGCACATATTTTTGGTTTTTCTCTATACAAATTGAAATGAAATAAAACTTTAAAACAATAAAGCATATATTTTTGTTGAACACCATGAGCAAGAATATCATATCTGTATAAATGATATATTAATCACACATCTTGGATAAACAATCCGTATATCAATGTAATTTGGTATCCTGTGCCACTCTTTCAAGTCTCCATTGTTCAGACTTTCATATATTGCATGTAATGATACGCGATAAACATTCAAAGAAAACAGGATCAGGCTATGACACACAAATTTAAATTGTCAATATTATAAGATTTGAAACTAAAAGCATCTCATTACCACTTTCTTGTGAGATAATGTACCATTTAAGGATGAAATAAAACGTGTACCCCACTAGTATGCCAACAGAAAGTAAATTACACTATCTTCAAGACATATGAGATTTATGCAAAGATAATATCAATCTCCAGGATGAAACTTTCTCAATTAGCACAGGAAAAGGAAACAGATCCCGAAGGATATAAGGAATCAAAATGATTCAATGTCTTGGCTTATATATGTGGAATCATAAGATTCAGGTATGTGTATCCAACTGTTATCTGGATTATGAATTCAATGGAATCAGTAAAGATGATGTATCAATACGATCCAAGGGCGAGTATATGGTCCAACAGATGTTGTCAGAAACATATCTTAGTTCAACATCACATTGCATGTTTTTCGGGGCATGGGCAGTGAAATGAACTGAAAAATTATGCTAATCAATATAGTCCGATACTAGTCTCATGAATCACTTTAAATCTCATATTCTATATCTGATAGTGATCTTTTAACACACACACCCAGGCGTAAAATGGGTTCAAATCATAGTTGTAACATATGTAATTATGTTTTCACACTACTAATGGGTCAAAGACTGTTTTAGCCTACTGACAAGCTAAATTTTATGCATACACAACACTATCATCTCCTATTTGTGCTGTCTCTGAAGTTTAGATCAAAAACATATATAATTCTGATATATTGAATACACACAAATCACCAACCAGTCAATCTAAGGTCATGTGTGAATGAATATCTTTTGATGTACTATCATTTATTCTCATGCTCTAATGATGTCAATTTTAAGATTTTTCAATTTGTTTGGGCTTTTTATAAGTCATCAAACTTTTTGACAGTATATTGAAATGCAGAAATGAAACAAAGTAGTTAAAAAAATAGAAAAAAATAAACCTCCATGAGAATTATTTTGAGTAGAAAAATTATTCGGGATTGATCATACCAATCATCTTTATCAGAAATTCAAACCTTGTATGATCAAATGCTTTGGTAAACAAATCTGCAAGATTGTCATCGGTATGAACTTTCACCAGCTCAATCAACTTTTTATCTGCACAATCACAAATAAAATGATATCTTATTTCAATGTGCTTTGTTTTACTGTGCTTGACTAGATTACTTGTTATAGACATTATAGCATTATTATCAATGAACATGGGCGTGAAAGTAAAATTCAAACCATAATCTCTTAATTGTTGATGAATCCACAAGATTTGTGAACAACAACTTGCAGCAGCGATGTATTCTACTTCACATGTTGAAATTGAGACAGTAGTTTGCTTTTTATATTGCCATGACACAAGACGATTACCTAGAAATTGGCAACCTCTTGTTGCAGATTTCCTTTCCAAACAACAACCTCCAAAATCTGAGTCAGTATATGCATTAAATTCAAAATTAGAACCATGAGGAAACCATAATCCTAATCTCGGTTTCCCTTTCAGGTACCAAAAATATACGTTTGACTGCAATCAGATGTGATTCCTTTGGTTTTGCTTGAAATCTGGAACAAAGACACACAACAAACATTATATATGGCCTTGATGCTGTTAAGTACATGAGAGAACCAATCATTGCTCTGTACAATCGACAATCAATATCCTTTCCTTCCGGATCTGGATTCATCTTGTGATTTACAGGAATCAGAGTGTCATATGGGGTAAAGTCTTCCATTTTTAACCGGCTCAAAATGTCTTTCACATATTTAGACAGATGTATAAAGAAACCATCCTCTTTTTGATTAATTAGTAATCCTAAAAAGAATGACAACTATCCCATAGCTGACATTTCGAATTTTAATTTCATGACGTTCTCAAACTCATTGCATAACTCTTCTTTTGTTGAGCCAAAAATAATATCGTCCACGTATATCTGAACCATCAGGTAATCTCCCCCTGCTTTCTTGATGAACAAGGTGGAATCAATTTGACCACGATCGAAACCATTATCCAAAATATGTTGCGACAATGTTTCATACCATGCACGGGGTGCTTGATGAACACCGTAAAGAGCCTTATCTAGCTTGAACACTTTTGAAGGATACAATGGACCCTCAGACCTTGGTGGTTGACACACAAAAACTTCCTCTTTCACCTTGCCATACAAGAAAGAACTTTTGACATCCAGTTGATAAACCTTGAAACCTTTGAATGATGCAAAAGCTAAAAACAAACGAATTGCTTCCAACCTTGCTACAGGTGCGTACACCTCAGTATAATCAATTCCTTCTTGTTGATTAAAGCCATGTACTACCAATCTTGCTTTGTTCCTTACCACAATACCACGATCATACTTTTTTACATTTGTAAACCCACTTTGTCCATATCGGATACATTCCCTTTGGTAGATCAACTAAATTTCACACCTTTAGCTTATCAAATTGAGCAAGCTCTTCATGCATTGCTTCTATCCAGTTATTGTCTTGTAAAGCCATTTCCACATTTTTAGTTTCTCTCTGAGAAATAAAACAAGAATGTAAGCAAACATCAATTACTCCAATATCTCTAATGTATGAATATAAACAAGTATTTTCAGCTAAAGAACGAGTTTGAATTCCATCTTCCAAATTCCCAATGACATTCGTTACCGGATGATCTTTGAGTTCTTTTAAGCCACCTCCGGAACAGGTAAAATATCAACTTGAGAAATATCTGTTTGAGAAAATTGATTAACTCGTATCTCTGAATCTAAGTTTGTAGAAATCTCCCCCCGAACATGTGTAGTATTGGATGAATCATCAACAATTAATGGATCTGCCGAAGAATCCTGAAAAATTTCTTCATCATCCTCACCATCATTCTCGTGAGTTCCTGAACTAGATACAACATTAGGATCAGGGTGAACTGATGATGATGGAACGGAATATGGAACCGTTGATGTTGGAGTTAACCCACAATCTTGGTCACCATGACATGAATTGTATAGTATAGCAACTTCTTCATCAGATAAGTCAGGAGCAAAGTTAAACGACTTGAACAAGTTGTCATAATCAAATGCCCACTCTGGACCAACCGCCTTCTGGGGAATAGATCGATTTGAGCAATCGATATGAAACAATTCTTCGACATGTCGTGTTTCCTTGTTATACACTCTTTTATTCAACGAATTGGCAACATATCCCAGAAAAATTCCTTCAATCGCCTTTTCGCTAAACGTGGTAGAAACATCCTTGATCTTTAGAAGAGTACACAGATTCCCAAAAGGAAGAAGATAATTCAAATTAGGCTTTCGACCATTTAACAACTCATAATTAAAGCCATGTACTACCAATCTTGCTTTGTTCCTTACCACAATACCACGATCATACTTTTTTACATTTGTAAACCCACTTTGTCCATATCGGATACATTCCCTTTGGTATATCAACTAAATTTCACACCTTTAGCTTGTCAAATTGAGCAAGCTCTTCATGCATTGCTTCTATCCAGTTATTGTCTTGTAAAGCCATTTCCACATTTTTAGTTTCTATCTGAGAAATAAAACAAGAATGTAAGCAAACATCAATTACTCCAATATCTCTAATGTATGAATATAAACAAGTATTTTCAGCTAAAGAACGAGTTTGAACTCCATCTTGCAAATTCCCAATGATATTCGTTACCAGATGATCTTTGAGTTCTTTTATGGAAGCCACCTCCGGAACAGGTAAAATATCAACTTGAGAAATATCTGTTTGAGAAAATTGATTAACTCGTATCTCTGAATCTAAGTTTGTAGAAATCTCCCCCCGAACATGTGTAGTATTGGATGAATCATCAACAATTAATGGATCTGCCGAAGAATCCTGAAAAATTTCTTCATCATCCTCACCATCATTCTCGTGAGTTCCTGAACTAGATACAACATTAGGATCAGGGTGAACTGATGATGATGGAACGGAATATGGAACCGTTGATGTTGGAGTTAACCCACAATCTTGGTCACCATGACATGAATTGTATAGTATAGCAACTTCTTCATCAGATAAGTCAGGGGCAAAGTTAAACGACTTGAACAAGTTGTCATAATCAAATGCCCACTCTGGACCAACCGCCTTCTGGGGAATAGATCGATTTGAGCAATCGATATGAAACAATTCTTCGACATGTCGTGTTTCCTTGTTATACACTCTTTTATTCAACGAATTGGCAACATATCCCAGAAAAATTCCTTCAATCGCCTTTTCGCTAAACGTGGTAGAAACATCCTTGATCTTTAGAAGAGTACACAGATTCCCAAAAGGAAGAAGATAATTCAAATTAGGCTTTCGACCATTTAACAACTCATAACACGTCTTGTTGTATCCCTTGATGGTCAGAACTCGATTCAGGACATGGCATGCCGTATTCACAACTTCGGCACAAAAGGTAACCGATAGCTTAGAATCCCCCAACATTGTTCTAGCTGCCTCAATTAGAGTTATGTTCTTTCTTTCAGCAACACCATTTTGTTGAGGAACATTTGGCGTGCTAAATTCATGATGTATACCCTTTTATAAACAAAAGAGTCCCATCTTGCTATTTTTTAAATTCACTGCCATTGTCACTTCTGATACGCCTGACTCTTTGATTTAAAAGATTCTCCAACCCAAGAATTAAGTATTGAACTGTCTCTGCCATTTCAGACTTTGTTGCCAAAAACTTAACCCATGAGATTCTTGAGAAGTCATCCGTTACCAATAGACAGTACGATTTACCTCCAATGCTTCGAATACTTATCGGTCCGAACAAATCCATATGCGGTAACTCCAAAGGAGTGACAATAGAATTTTGTTTCTTGGATTTGTGAGACTTCTGGTGTTGCTTTCCCTTCTTGCAAGGAATGCATTCATCAAGCACAACAAATTTCATTTTTGGGATACCAGAAACCAAGTCATTCTTCATAAGATAATTCATTTTTCTAAAATTTATGCGTGCAAGCTTCCTATGCCAAAGAATAGAATCAGATTCAGATTCTTTAAAGAGTAAACATGTCGGAATAGAATCTGTTGTTGTAGCAACACTCATGTCTAAAACATATATGTCATTTCTTCTTGGAGCCTTCATCAAAATCCATTCTTCAGGTATTTCAAATCCTGGCTTCAGAATATAGCATTCAGAATCATTAAAATGGAATGAAAAATTCTTATCACACACTTGAGATACACTGAGTAGATTATGTTCGAGTTGCTCAACATAATTGACTTTCTCAAACTTCACCTTTTCATTCTTTAACGTTCCTTGACCTGTTACGTACCCGCCTTTATTACCCGCCAAGGCGACATAACCTCCATCAATTTTAATAACATCTTCAAGCAAACGAATGTTTCCTGTCATATATCAGGAGCAACCACTATCCACATACCATTTGTTGTTGATAGTCTTCCTTGGTTAACCCTACACAAACAAAGGAAATCAGATAGAAACGGAGACCCAAGCCATTGTGGTCTTGGGTCTACCATTAGCATCAAAATAAACAACTTCAAGCAATTCACATTCTCTATTATCATCAACCCTTAGTGATTTAGGTAAGTCAGACTCAGACATTTTGGATTTTGAAACATTCTTTTTCTTATCAAAAATTGATTGATTTTGAAATTCGGATTCAAATTGATCATATTCTAAAAGTTTTCTTAACCGTCTGTTCCTTCTTCACCTTTGAGGTCTTGAAAGTTTAACCTCAGGTTGGGAATTCTTTGTGAATCCAACTTTAGGATTCTCAAGAAACTTATGAAAAACAACAGTGTTTCTAACACCAGATTGGACAAACTCTGGTATAGAATCAACAAATCTATCATGAACATGTTGTGTCATCTCTCTCTTAAACCCAAAAGATTTAGTACCATGTTGCTTAGGCAAATTTTCCTTGACAGATTGTTTCATCACATTATCAGATGTAGGCTTTTCCACATTCGGTCTTTGTAGAATCTTTGCTACTCTTGATTGACCAAGAACGACAGCTGGTGTAACTTTCTCTGAAATAAGAAACTTCTTCTCTTTTTTTGTAAGGACAATATAACACGATATGCCCCACTTCATTACAATGAAAGCAAACTCTTTTATCCTTGTATTCTCTGATATAAGGAACCCTTGTTGAAGTTGAGTAACTTCCTGATGAATAACCTTCAGTAGATTTAACATCACTATCTCCTTGTTTCTTTGGAACATACATCTTTCTGGATGGTTCACCAACATAACTCTTTGAAACTAGAGACTGACTATCTTTGGTTTTTGCCACATTCACCTTTTGTTTAATGAAATCACTTGTTGATTTATTTTCAACTTTTGAAACTTCCTTCTTGATATCACCAACATTTATAAAACCACTTTTAGATAACATTGGTGAAATAGTTGATTGTTCAACTTCATCGGGCTCTGTAAGAATACATCGATCTCTTGTGACTTGTTTTACCACTTTTGGTTCATCAATCTTCACATCTTTAGGAACACCATCAATATTCTGAGCATCAAATATCTCATCATCACTATCAAATTCATATACAATTTCTTCCCCTGTGACTGGATTAATCTTTAAAACTGTCTTTGGATCAATATCCTCTTCAGTAATGATCTCTGGTTTTACAACATAATTACCATTAAACGGTGGAGGAGCAAATCCAATTCCAGTTGTTATCTTAACAGGATCAGCATTGTCATTGAAATAATCCAACAATAGTGATGAATTTCCAAAACTTTCCAGTTTTCTATGTAATCTGATCACCTCTGCTTCTTTCTCTGAAATTACTTTGTTTTTCTCAGCAAACAATTTCATTCCTCTTTTCAATCTCAGCATAAGCCATATCTAAACGATATGCTTGTTCCTTAATCTTCAAAGTTAGAGAATTAATGTCTCTCTTGAGTGATTCAATTCTATCAATACACAACTTATCATTGTCCTTTATTTTCTGATTCACTGAGTGCATCGATTTCATATCACGGATCAAATTTGTGTTATCATCCATGACATTCATTGTAACATTTCTGATTTAATTATCGGTAGTTTTCATTTAATGTAACACATTTCATATCCAATTCTAGTACACTGATTTATTCTATTCGTACCAACTATTAAATACTAGGTTCCAATACAAATCCGCGAGTTTTAGACGGGTATATTCTATTAGAATCCTATATATGTAAATATTTATATAAATGTGTCAAAGCTGAAGTTGCAAGGGCTGATTTGGTAAATAACCAAAAACCCTAGTAGGCACGGTCGCGCCTTGTTTTTGCACGGTCGCGGCTCTTATTGGCACGGTCGCGCCTCTCGTCGGTTAAAACGTAAATACAGCCTTTAATCGCAGATTCGTTCGAATTTGTAACCATTCTACACGTTTCTACCATTAACGAACACAATTAAGATTTTAATCACTGTATTTACGATGAATTAATCTAATTATGCCGATTCATATCGTAACCGTCGATCATTTTCATGCATCCATCGATTTCAACCATTTTGACCATAATCCTCCCAAGCAAACACACTGTACGCCTTATTCGATCCTCTCTGAAGTTCCTGAACACGTTGATTTAGCTGGAGTTGCAGCAAAAGGCACCGGAGAACAAACCTGTCGTCACCGGAACAAGTTCTAACCGTACGCTATCAATCCATCATCCTTTCTGGTAATTGAAACATCCTACACCTTCATTTTTATTCATAGATCAAAAACCCCTTGTTAATTCGGGTTAATATTATCAAAACTGTTGCGAACCAGATCCTAGGGTTCATACACTTTCGGCTTGATCGGATTCTAATCTAGACACGTTTGTAACTCAATTAAACTGCATGGTTAAATTCACAATTCTTCGATTATCAAAAGCCCCATGATTTCCAACGTTAATATTATAAGATTTAATCAATTTGTTTCTGAAATTAGTCAGACACGGTCGCGCTAATCTGCTAGCGCGGTCGTGCCTATCCGAGCACAGTCGTGCCCCATACATGACCTGGTCGTGCCTACTAGCCAGACAAGGTCATGCCTAGAGAACCCTAGATACGGTCGTGCCCGACACAAGCACGGTCATGCCTGATGACCAGACTTTGTTGTGTCCTGTTTTGATTAACACGGTCACGCCCCTGACCAGCATGGTCGCGTCCGTGATCTTAACACGGTCGTGCCTTGTCTTAGGCACGGTCGTGTATGTGAGAAAACCTTTGTCAGATTGTTTGATTTATATTTATATTTTCACAACAATAAGTATTAAGGTGTTTTGAACCCGTAAGCCACCCATGGATTCGGGTTTGGTCTTGCAAACCGTAATTATTATTATGGTCCATTTATAAAATAATATATTTTCCCATTATTTTGTACCGAGACCCAAATTAAAAATAAAACACTTTATATATTATTTCCTCCGTATTATAGGCATTTTTGTAACGTTTCAAATTCATAAATAATATAATTAAACTATTCATTTCAAATTTTTTTCATTTAGTCAACACCTACACAACCCTTTTTTCATAATTCGTCACGAACTCGGTATATAATTCCTTATACTCATATCCATTGAAACCCTAGACTTTGATTTAGACATTTTATTAATTTATGTTCATACGCAATACACTTTAGGTTAACGTTGTGCGTTACAACGATCACGTTACTACCTAGTCTCTCGTGTTAACTACACCTTTGAATCAAGTGAGTTTGCATTGTCCCTTTTTACACTATTTACATTTTTGGGGTGGAACATGAGTGCAATTATACAATGTTTACAAATTACACAATACAATTTCACCCTACATTCATGTGTGCAATTTGAGCCTTATGCTTGAGTACTAGGTGTGCAAACTACAATTTGGTGTGCCAATTACATGTGCAATCATTAACTACACAAGCCGACGGTTAACAATGATAGATCTATTGAGTCTGACAAACCCACCCAGATTGGGGTGATTGTTACCGACAACACAATTTGCATGCTAGTTACAAAGGTTTGATTGTACTTTGGTTACACAATAGTAGCTCCGCATAAATGCCTTATTTTATCATGTTATGTAAGGATTTGTTTATTCACATCTATATACTATCTATGTACAAACCTGTGTATGCTCACCAACTTTTTAATTGACCTTATTTTATTCATGTTTCAGGTGCTAATGTGTGATTTTGATCAAGACTTGCTACACATATGTTTTGGACCTAGTTAATTTTAATAAAGGGTTGATGTATTTCATTTTATGTACTTGGTTTGATTTTGGTTTGTTTTGAATCTATGCAATGAACTTGAATGATTAATATATTTCAATTTAGTCAACCTTGTGCTCATGAACAGTCTACATGTCCCGCCCCGACGTTTCCGCCGTCGGTTGGGGTGTGACAGATTGGTATCAGAGCCTTGGTTATAGGGAATTAGTTTATTAGACACTCTTGACCTAGACTATAACCGTAGGACACCCATACTATGCCATGCTACTACATGCTATATGATTATTTCTTATGTGAATAATTTTACATGTTATGCTAAATAATTACATCATATAATACAGTACTTAATAGTGTATGTGTCACATTACCTGCCAACTTTTGGTTACTATTCATTGCTACCTATTTGATTTATTTAAAGTGCTATCCTAAGTTTTCCACACACACTCATACACACTTAGTTCATCATGCGCCCTTAATTTCACACATAAAATATCACCATCCCTTGTGATCAAAGTCTAGACTATTGGGCCTAATGCCCATTAATATAAAACTAATAATCCAATTACCCTCCAAGAAGAATAAGCCGGCTGCAATAAATAAACCTCACCTTCGGGGCTCAAAGCCCAGTCCACAACTGTCACACCCCGACCGATGGCGGAATCATCGGGGCGGGACATGTAAGACTGTTCATAGCACAAGGTTGACTAAATTGAAGTATGTTAAAGTCAAATTTCCATTTCAAGTAATCCAAATACAAACCAAATCCAAACACGAAAATAAAACAACTCATAAACTTCTTGATTTAATATTACTAGGTCCAAATCCTATATTGAGCACGTCTTGAATCATTCTCACATATTAGGGCCTGAAACATGAATAAAATAAAGTCAACTAAAAAGTTGGTGAGTATAACACAGTTGTATATAGATAGCATATAGTTGTAAACAAATCCTTTACAAGACATGAAAAATAAGGCATTTATGGGGAGCTGCTATTGTGTAATCAAGTACAATCAAACCTTAGTAACTAGTATGCAAATTGTGTTGTCAGTATCAATCACCTCCACTTGGGTGGGTTTGTCAGACTCAATAGATCTATCATTGAAAACCGTCGGCTTGTATAGTTAATGATTGCACATAGTTTTCACAAAGACTAGCACAACTAGCACTCGGGCACAAAGCTCAAACTTTGCACACATGTATGTATGTAGGATTTAGTACTTGTGTTGTTTGAGTAAATGTAATTGTGAATTGTGTAATGTGTATAAAGTTCATGTTCCACCCCAAAAGTGTAAAAGAGTAAAAAGGGGTTGTGAATACTCACATGGTATGGAAGTGAACCTAACAAGGAAATATAGATAGCAAATATGATCCTTGGAATGCACACTTTAACCTAAGAGTAAAGTGTATAGAATTAAATAGTTGTACAAAGTTTAAGCCTAAAGTGAAAGTTGAATTTGTATATAAAACTATTGATTTGTATTTAAAAGTATTAAATAAAATATATAAAGTTTGAAGTAAAATATGTTTGTAACCATTTGATTAGGTTTGAATTGAATAAATAAATATATAATTGTAGTTTATGAAATAATGTAAATATTAATTGAAATTAAGTAATAATAAATAAATGATTTTGATTTAAAATGTAAATTAAATAACTAATCATTATTTATAAATTTTGTAACTTAATTATTTAAAACATCATTTAAATAAATATAAATTTAATTTTTATACACTTTTCCATAAATTATATTTATGCCAAGATTAAACTTTTAATCTATTTTTAAATACAGAACACATATTTTTATAAAATCTGAAACATTTCCTAATTAATATAAAAATTATAATTCTGCTAAAATAATATGAGTCTCACACGACCGTGCCTCGGAAGGGCACGATCGTGCTCAAGCCACGGGCGCGACCGCGCTAGTCGGGGCGCGACCGGGTTGACCAACAGAAGCACAATCTAGACCAGACAACAGGCACGACCGTGCCTTGACCAGGCACGATCGTGTCTATGATCTTTAGACACAACAGAGACTAGCCCAGAGGGCATGACAAGGTCTGGACAGGAGGACACGACCGCGCTGATAGTCGGCACGACCGCGCTACACGAGGCACGGCCGTGCTAGATGATTAGCGCGACCGTGTCTATTCCAAGTCAGACACGAATTGACAATTTCTTGCATTTATAACGATGGGATTGATAGGGCTTTCGATTAAAGAGATATTACGAGTCTAATCATATAAATTAATTGCATGAACATCGTGTTTAAGAGTGGAATCGATTAAATCCTTTTTATTTAAAATAACAATTTTGATTCGAACGATTTCTGTAATGAAAGCCCAGATTAATAGGGGGATTTTGATGATGATACTGAAACGAATGAGATGGAGAGTTTACTTACCTAAAACAGGAAGGAATTGGTAACGATCGGCATAAGGGAGTTCCAGCGACGGAGAAAACGACTTCCGGCGACTTCGGCTGCAATTCCGGCTAGGCCAGAGAGTCCAGAGTCTTGGAGAGATCCGGGAGATGCGTAATCCTTTCTTGATCAGGGGAATTTGCGTCTCAGAATAGGATTCGAGTTTTGCTTGAATTGTTTGAGAGATAATTCCAGATTGATGGTATGAAACTGAGGCGTTGAATAATTGAGAATGGTATAACTCACGTTAAAGGAAGAAGAAACGTAATCGGATTTGAATTTCGAATGATTGAGCGTTTTGAAATCACATTTACGTTTCGACTGTTACGCAGGCGCGACCGTGCCAATATAGGCGCGACCGTGCCTAGGCACCGGGCGCGATCGTTCCAAAGCAGGTCGCGCGACCATGCCAAAGCACCTGGCGCGACCGTGCTAGGACGAAGCACGACCGTGCTAGACTAGGGTTTGTTGACATTTTTCAATTTTAGTCCTTGACTTTTCAGATTTGATAAATTTGAATAAAATAGTTTCTTGTATAGTGTCTAAATGTATATAACCGAGTAAGACTTGCGAATTTGTATAGAATTATTGCATTAAATTTACGGCGAAAAAATAATGAGACATTGCACGAGTATAGAACTTGAAATTGCATTACATTGAATTGAAATAGGAATACTAAAATCAGAAATGTTACAGTCTCCCCATGTTGAGAGAATTTCGTCCCGAAATTTAGCTAGTGGAAACAACATTATTAGTAAAAAGATGAGGGTACTTGAGCTTCATTTGGTCTTCTCGTTCCCAAGTGAACTCAGGACCACGCTTAGATTCCCAACGAACTTTAACGATAGGAATGCGACTTCGCTTGAGCTGCTTGACTTCACGATCCATAATTTCTACCGGTTTCTCAACGAAGTGCATCGTTTCGTCAATGCGCACGTCGTCGAGCGGTATATGGAGATTTTCATCGGCGAGACACTTCTTCAGATTAGATATATGAAATGTAGGATGCACATTGCCAAGAGATGGAGGTAACTCGAGCTTGTAAGCCACTTTCCCAATCCTTTCAAGGATTTTGAATGGACCAACATAACGAGGTGCTAACTTGCCTTTCTTTCCAAAACGGACCACACCCTTCCAAGGAGACACCTTAAGAAGAACAAGATCACCGACTTGGAATTCCAAGGGTTTTCGACGTTTATCGGCATAACTCTTTTGCCGACTCCTTGCTACTCGAATATTGTCACAGATTTGAATAATCTCGTCGGATGTTTCTTGAATTAACTCGGGACCAGTGATTTGTGCTTCACCAATCTCGTTCCAACAGATCGGAGAGCGACACTTGCGACCATAGAGAGATTCGAATGGAGCCATGTTGATACTTGTGTGGTAGCTATTGTTGTAAGAAAACTCAATAAGGGATAAATGTGAATCCCAATTGCCACCAAAATCGATTACACAAGCTCTAAGCATGTCTTCAAGAGTTTGGATTGTTCGCTCGGTTTGACCATCAGTTTGCGGATGGTAAGCCGTGCTCAAATCCAATCGAGTACCAAGAGCCTTTTTGGAGAGATTGCCAAAATCGAGAAGTGAACCGAGCGTCTCTATCGGATATTATGTTCAAGGGAACACCATGACGCCTCACAATTTCATCAATGTAAATTTGGGCTAATTTCTCCACTTTGAAGTCTTCACGAATAGGCAAGAAGTGGGCAGATTTGGTGAGTCGATCAATGATCACCCAAATACTATCATAACCACTCGAGGTGCGAGGGAGCTTGGTAATGAAATCCATAGCTAAATTCTCCCATTTCCACACGGGAATTTCTGGTTGTTCGAGTAAACCAGAAGGACGTTGATGTTCGGCTTTGACTTTGGAGCAAGTTAAGCATTTGGCCACATAAAGAGCAATGCCTTTGTTCATACCGGGCCACCAATAAAGTTGGCGAAGATCTTGGTACATTTTATTCGCACCAGGATGAATAGAATAACGAGTCTTATGAGCCTTGTTCATGAGAAATGCACGGAGATCATCGCGATCGGGAACCCAAATACGGTTCAAGTAATATAGTAAGCCATTAGGTTTTGATTCAAGAAGAAGTTCAACACCACACGACATTTCTTCATACATGTTACCCTCGGTTACCGAGACGTGTTGAGCTTCTAAGATACGGGTTTGAATATCGGATTGAATACGGGCAAAATGAAGCATAACATGGTCCTTTCGACTCAAGGCATCGGCTACAACATTCGCTTTGCCGGGATGGTAACGAATCTCGCAGTCATAGTCGTTAAGGAGTTCGACCCAACGTCGTTGCCTCATATTGAGCTCTTTTTGGTTGAAGATATGTTGAAGACTTTTATGGTCGGTGAATACCACACATTTCGTGCCATATAGGTAATGTCTCCAAATCTTTAACGCGAATACGACCGCACCCAACTTGATATCGTGCGTCGTATAATTCTTTTCATGAATTTTGAGTTGTCTTGATGCATAAGCGATTACTTTTCCTCGTTGCATGAGGACACAACCAAGACCTTGGTTAGAAGCATCACAATAGACAACTAAATCATCATTTCCATCGGGGAGAGTCAAAATGGGAGCATTGCACAACTTATGCTTAAGAGTTTGGAAAGCTTCTTCTTGCTTCGGTCCCCACTCATAAGTTTTACCCTTATGGGTCAAAGCGGTAAGAGGGACAGCAATCTTTGAGAAGTTTGAGATGAAACGACGATAATAACCCGCAAGACCAAGAAATGAACGAACTTCGGTAGGAGTCTTCGGGGCATTCCAATTCTTAACCATTTCAATCTTAGCAGGATCAACATGAATACCCTTGTCGTTGACGATGTGACCAAGAAATTTAACTTCTTTTAACCAAAATTCACATTTGGAGAACTTGGCATATAGTTGTTCTTTATTTAAAAGGTCCAAAACCAATCTAAGGTGTTCTTCATGGTCGGCTTTAGTCTTGGAATAGATTAAGATATCGTCAATGAAAACGATCACGAATTTATCAAGGTACGGTTTGCACACACGGTTCATGAGATCCATGAAAACTGCGGGTGCATTGGTTAACCCGAAGGGCATAACCATGAACTCGTAATGACCATACCTTGTTCGAAAAGCAGTCTTAGGAATGTCATCTTCTTGAACACGGAGCTGATGATAACCGGATCGAAGATCAATCTTCGAGAAGCAAGTAGAACTTTGAAGTTGATCAAAGAGATCATCGATTCTAGGCAAAGGATAACGATTCTTGATAGTAAGCTTATTGAGTTCGCGGTAGTCAATACACATACGGAATGATCCATCCTTCTTTTTAACAAATAAGACGGGTGCACCCCACGGTGAATGACTCGGACGAATGAAACCTTTATCGGAGAGTTCTTGAAGTTGACTTGCGAGCTCTTGCATTTCGAAAGGTGCAAGACGATAAGCAGCTCTAGCAACGGGGTTAGCTCCAGGTATAAGATCAATGCGGAACTCGACTTGACGAACGGGAGGAAGACCGGATAAATCCTTGGGAAACACTTCGGGAAAATCTCGAATAATGGGAATGTCTTGGATACTCTTCTCCTTGACATCCTTTTGAATAATATGAGCTAAGAAGGCAATGTACTTCTTTCGTAAGTACTTTTGAGCGGTAGTACAAGACATCAACTTAAGACCCTTGCAAGGCTTTTCACCAAAAACCCTTAAGGTTTCTCCCGATGGTAGCGGAATTCGAATACACTTTTCAAAGCAAATGACTTCGGCATGATGATTTGATAGCCAATCCATACCTATGATAATATCAAAGCTTCCTAGTGGCATTGGAACAAGGTTGATTGGGAATGCATGATCATTAAGTTCTAAAGAGCAATCATAGATAATAGACTCAATTGTAAGGGAGTCACCATTTTCTATTTCAACGGTGAAGGTTTTCTCTAGTTGAGATCGTGTCTTTGCAAGTAAAGGCTCAAAATTTAGTGACACAAAAATTTTATCGGCACCGGTATCGAACAAAATGGAGGCATATTGACTATTAACAAGGAACGTACCATTAACCACGTCGTTGTTGGCTTGAGCTTCGTTGGCGTTTATGTTGAACGCACGCCCACGAGCTCCACCTTGTGTAGCATTTGCAAGCCTTGGACATAGATTACGAAAATGATTCGGGTCACCACACTCATAGCAAGCACGCCTATTAGCAATGACGGGAGCACCTTGATTAGCCACTCGCGGGTTGGGTTGGTTCGGTGGATTGACTTGACCCTCAAAAGCTTTGGCCCTGCAAATATTGATAGTGTGACCATATATCCCACAATGAGTGCAAAGGCGACATGGGATCCTTTGAGGATGATGAAAATTGCAGGTGGCACAAAGAGGATAAATCCCAACATATGGCTTTTTAGCCGGTGCTTGAACTACGGGTGCAACTTGATTAACGGGCACCGCAGGAGTAACCACAGCAAAGTTTCTAACTTTCCTCTTTTTGTTATTGCGAGAGGGTTCAGTTGTGGCTTCTTTGTTGTGGGTAGGAGGGGTTACGTTTTCAGCAACTTTCTTAGAACCCTTTTTGGTAAGAGTTCCAGCTTTAACATGATTATCAGTTAAGGTAGCAGACAGGCGGATGGCATCCTCCAAAGTAGCAGGATTTCTACCTAAGACAGTATCTTGAATTTGTCTTGGTAGCCCACCAATATACTTTTCGATACAACGGGCTAAAGGAGTGACCATGTGGGGCACAAGAAGACTCAACTCATGGAACCGAGTTGTATATGCTAAGTTTTCCCCACTATCTTGGGCAAGATCCCAAAATTCAGCTTCCAACTTCTTCACTTCATTTCGAGGACAGAATTCCTCGGTCATAAGCCTTTTGACCTCATCCCACGGTAAAGCCATAGCTACATCAATACCCCAATTCCTTTTCTCCCCATTCCACCATGTAAGTGCCCGCTTTTGAAGGACACTAGTAGCATGACGAACACGGAGGTTGTCGGGACAGTCACTATTGAGAAAGGTATTCTCAATACTTTCAAACCATTGAAGGAGTCCAGTAGCTCCTTCGGTTCCATAAAACTTTAGGGGATTGCAAGAATTGAAGTGCTTGAAGGTGCATTGAGATGGATTGTTTCCACCATTTCCACCATTACCACCATTATTACCACTATTGCTTCCATTTCCACCATTGCCATTTGTGGCACTATTGGCTTGGGTGAGTTGTGTCACCAATTGGGTAAGAATAGCAGCAATGTCGGAGTTGGCGTTGGCGGCGGGAGCACGACGAGGAGGCATTCTACAGATTTTCACAAGACAAGAAAGATTGTATGAACTTATGAGAATTGCTAGGATTTAATAGAATGAGAAAACCAAATAAAAGATAGATATTCATAGTTTGGATTGTACTCAAAAGTGATAAAATCACTTGAATACTAAGGCACATCAAGGTTAATTTAAACTTATATAATTTTTCAAGGAGACATGCTTTAGCCTATAAGTAAACACTCATCTCGGGAATTCCTAGGAAAGCATACGGGTCCCTCGGTTGATTGGGATTTATGCGAAATGCTTTCCTAGACAGAAAACCCAAAATACAGGTGTCACCCTTCCAGATTGCATGTGTCCTCAAATAATTTAACAAGTTTAAAAAACCTTAACGAAGAAAATAAAAAAATTTAAAGATTTTTGCTTCAAGAAAATTTTTCCACATGCTTAGAAAGAATGAAGATAGAAAAGAAGGTAGGAATATCATGGGGTTTTAGGATATAGGAAAAGGTATTATTTAAGAAGATTCTAATAAGTCATGAACTTCTAACAAGTAAGGTACCAAATATAATAAACAATTTATCATGGTAAGCATGTAGCACATAGCATGTAACACATAGCACAAAATCATGAAGCATAGTATAAGTGGGTGTCCTAAAGTTATAGTCTAGGTCAAGATGTCTAATAACCTAAATCCCTATAACCAGAGCTCTGATACCAATCTGTCACACCCTGACCGATGGCGGAATCATCGGGGCGGGACATGTAAGACTGTTCATAGCATAAGGTTGACTAAATTGAAGTATGTTAAAGTCAAATTTCCATTTCAAATAATCCAAATACAAACCACATCCAAACACGAAAATAAAACAACTCATAAACTTCTTGATTTAATATTGCTAGGTCCAAATCCTATATTGAGCACGTCTTGAATCATTCTCACATATTAGGGCCTGAAACATGAATAAAATAAAGTCAACTAAAAAGTTGGTGAGTATAACACAGTTGTATATAGATAGCATATAGTTGTAAACAAATCCTTTACAAGACATGAAAAATAAGGCATTTATGAGGAGCTGCTATTGTGTAATCAAGTACAATCAAACCTTAGTAACTAGTATGCAAATTGTGTTGTCGGTATCAATCACCTCCACTTGGGAGGGTTTGTCAGACTCAATAGATCTATCATTGAAAACCGTCGGCTTGTATAGTTAATGATTGCACATAGTTTTCACAAAGACTAGCACAACTAGCACTCGGGCACAAAGCTCAAATTTTGCACACATGTATGTATGTAGGATTTAGTACTTGTGTTGTTTGAGTAAATGTAATTGTGAATTGTGTAATGTGTATAAAGTTCATGTTCCACCCCAAAAGTGTAAAAGAGTAAAAAGGGGTTGTGAATACTCACATGGTATGGAAGTGAAGCTAACAAGGAAATATAGATAGCAAATATGATCCTTGGAATGCACACTTTAACCTAAGAGTAAAGTGTATAGAATTAAATAGTTGTACAAAGTTTAAGCCTAAAGTGAAAGTTGAATTTGTATATAAAACTATTGATTTGTATTTAAAAGTATTAAATAAAATATATAAAGTTTGAAGTAAAATATGTTTGTAACCATTTGATTAGGTTTGAATTGAATAAATAAATATATAATTGTAGTTTATGAAATAATGTAAATATTAATTGAAATTAAGTAATAATAAATAAATGATTTTGATTTAAAATGTAAATTAAATAACTAATCATTATTTATAAATTTTGTAACTTAATTATTTAAAACATCATATAATAAATATAAATTTAATTTTTATACACTTTTCTGTAAATTATATTTATGCCAAGATTAAACTTTTAATCCATTTTTAAATACAGAACACATATTTTTATAAAATCTGAAACATTTCCTGATTAATATAAAAATTATAATTCTGCTAAAATAATATGAGTCTCACACGACCGTGCCTCGGAAGGGCACGATCGTGCTCAAGCCACGGGCGCGACCGCGCTAGTCGGGGCGCGACCGGGTTGACCAACAGAAGCACAATCTAGACCAGACAACAGGCACGACCGTGCCTTGACCAGGCACGATCGTGTCTATGATCTTTAGACACAACAGAGACTAGCCCAGAGGGCATGACAAGGTCTGGACAGGAGGACACGACCGTGCTGATAGTCGGCACGACCGCGCTAGATGATTAGCGCGACCGTGTCTATTCCAAGTCAGACACGAATTGATAATTTCTTGCATTTATAACGATGGGATTGATAGGGCTTTCGATTAAAGAGATATTACGAGTCTAATCATATAAATTAATTGCATGAACATCGTGTTTAAGAGTGGAATCGATTAAATCCTTTTTATTTAAAATAACAATTCTGATTCGAACGATTTCTGTAATGAAAGCCCAGATTAATAGGGGGATTTTGATGATGATACTGAAACGAATGAGATGGAGAGTTTACTTACCTAAAACAGGAAGGAATTGGTAACGATCGGTAGAAGGGAGTTCCAGCGACGGAGAAAACGACTTCCGGCGACTTCGGCTGCAATTCTGGCTAGGCCAGAGAGTCCAGAGTCTTGGAGAGATCCGGGAGATGCGTAATCCTTTCTTGATCGGGGGAATTTGCGTCTCAGAATAGGATTCGAGTTTTGTTTGAATTGTTTGAGAGAGAATTCGAGATTGATGGTATGAAACTGAGGCATTGAATAATTGAGAATGGTATAACTCACGTTAAAGGAAGAAGAAACGTAATCGGATTTGAATTTCGAATGATTGAGCATTTTGAAATCACATTTACGTTTCGACTGTTACGCAGGCGCGACCGTGCCAATATAGGCGCCTACCGTGCCTAGGCACCGGGCGCGATCGTTCCAAAGCAGGTCGCGTGACCGTGCCAAAGCACCTGGCGCGACCGTGCTAGGACGAAGCACGACCGTGCTAGACTAGGGTTTGTTGACATTTTTCAATTTTAGTCCTCGACTTTTCAGATTTGATAAGTTTGAATAAAATAGTTTCTTGTATAGTGTATAAATGTATATAACCGAGTAAGACTTGCGAATTTGTATAGAATTATTGCATTAAATTTACGGCGAGAAAATAATGAGACATTGCACGAGTATAGAACTTGAAATTGCATTACATTGAATTGAAATAGGAATACTAAAATCAGAAATGTTACAACAACAATTATCATTATAACCATGAGTCCAACAATAGTGTTATTAGTACATGATGGCTGGAAGAGTGTGTAAGCCCATGAGGAATTCTAGCCAAGGAAAGACAGGGTACTTAAGTGTGTCCTAGTGACCCACTCCTCTTTCCTGGGAATTCTCCTTAGGGATACACTACTTATAGGTCAAGTGTACTCCTAAAATACTATTATGAAGACTCGGTGTTATGACTAGTCAAACTCTAAACTTATGAGAACTCCTATGTCTAACACTCCATATTTCATTATCACTTACAAGCTTTTATTGTTTTCTGCTAGACATGGACTCCTACTCTCCTTCCTCCCCAGTATACCGTCCCGGAGCAGAGTCTGATTGGGAAGAAGACAACAGATCACTCGTGTATCGGTCGCCACCACCCCCAACTGCCAGGCCAAGGTTTGATGCAAGGGAAGATTGGGCTAGGAACACCGACCCAAGACTTCGAACACCTAGATCACCCCCATTAAAAGACCCGCATCTGGTGCCCGACCCGTATCATCCTAACCCTTGGGTAAGGCATACCATGGCACCCACTAGTGCTATGGGAATTCCCATCAATGACATTCACCAATATGTGAGGACTGCCGAATTTGAGAGGCAAAGGATGGAGCATGAGGTAATGCACGACTTGCAAGGACAAAGAATGGATAGCCTAGCAAACCAATTAGGGTACCAAAAGGAATTAACCTCCATCCTCGAAAAAGAAATACTGGAACATCGCACGGAGACAGCTAAAGCCGAGGCCAGATCAGCTACCTGAGTGACCATAGCGTTGCTCGTCTTAGGAATTATTCTCCTTCTAGTGGAAATCTACAAGAGACGTTAACAAAATTATTTTCCATTATTTATTGTCTTTAAATTTTCAGTTTGAGAACCATTTCCCTATGTTTTGAGTAATGTTTAACATTTCAGCATTTAATCAATTTTATATATTTCAACTCTAAAGTTATTATTCATTGATTTGACCCGTTGAGTGTGAATCACACCCATCATATTTTCATCAAGATTTCCCAAGTATCACCTTATTCATTCAATACGATATAGTACACTACCAACAATCTCCTTCGTAAACAACTCATCCTACTAGATTTAAACAACCTCGTTATTTTCAAACCAAATGTTTATCAAACTTTCAGATAGTATCAAAAATATAAATTTTTCATAAACCTTTTCACCTTATAAGGAAATTTAATATGACCTGTCTTATAAAAGCAGTATTTCAAATTGATAAATAATTATGACTTTTCTTGTTAAATCAATTATTTCTAAACCTTGGTTAACTTAATATACAACTACTTGTTTATCCATTGTAAATCAAGGGTTAAGTTATTTAACCACCATTTCTTAAAATTTTTTGTAAAAAAGCTTCGTGTAATTATCTATTATCCAACCCATTAATTTCACCCTCCTATCCATCTGCGAACCACTTCTTAATTACAAAAAAATATTCATAAACACATTACCCGGAATATTTTCAGAACCTCCTCATTACCCTACACCTTTAATAATGCATGAGTGTACTTGCCACATCAAGAGACGACCCATTTCGCGTAGACGTTAACCGTCCCTACAAACCTTAACGAGATTTACAAAGCTAGAACCTAACTACCACATTATACATGAACGCCAAACAACACGCTTCTCCACAACCATCTATCACATACAAAACTCGTTAGTATACGTCACACTCGAAATTCAATAACTTATGTATGCACGTTCACAATACACACAACACGATCACATAATACATGAAACTTAGTTGTTTGTAATATACATATATTAATCGATCACATGATACATAACAATCGTTTATTTGGTACATAATACTAGATTGACCACAATGAACATGAGACTTATTTGGTTACAAAATACATGATACTAAGTTGGTAATATCATACGTGAAATTCATTTCTTGCAATATGCATGGTACTAAATTGTTTGCAATACACATGAAAGCTTATTGATTTACAAAATACATGATTCTAAGTTGTTCACGTTACACATGAAACCTATTTGGTTATAAGCTACACGACGCTAGACCATACAAGAAACTTGTGTGTTTACATTATACACGAAAATAAGTTGCTTACAATTGTTGCAATTGATTGATCACATTATACACAAAGAATGGTCATACACTTTGTTCACCAAAGTTGTAAGCTATAACACATCGAAGCTACTCGGGGTTTGACGTATTCTTGTTCAAACACGAGTAAGCTATGGAACTTCAAGTCATACCACTTTGTTACTCTTTAGTTGCTAACTAACCTACCTACTTAAGGACATAGTTACTTTATAGAAACTCATATGTGAAAGCAATATACATGAACTAAGTGAATTTGTGCCCCCTCTTGCCCCGCACACAACAGAAGGCTCTATACGGACCATACGATGATTCGAGTAATTACGGGTGCACACGTAATTATAAAAATCAGCGCATGGAAAACATAGCGAATTCTATCGTGTGTTAAGATCTAAAACCTATCGTGATATAAAACAACAAAACTAATGTGATATGACCAGGGCATGGTGGATACGCCGATGGTACTTGCTATATATAAGTGCCCTGTCATATCTCAGAAGTAGCGTTGTTCGTTTCACGTGAAGTTTTGACCTAGACCAATGTTTGTGTAACCTCTTGTCCACTAACAGTTTTGAGCATATTTGACAACATATTAAACGTGCCTTGATTGTCAAGTTCTCATCAATTCAATTCCAAGCAACGCATTTCACCTTTAGATTCTTCAAAAGATCTCTCCTTAACTCTCTCGAAAACTAAAATCCACTGATATGATTCATACTTAACTTGAGGTTTAAACTAAATCATGTTCCTCAAACCGACAGTCAAAGACTCAAACTCGTTTCCTTCCTCATTCAATATCCCCCACTAATTAAATTTCGGGACGAAATTCCCTTAACATGGGGAGACTGTAACATTTCTGATTTAATTATCGGTATTTTTCATTCAATGTAACACATTTCAAATCCAATTCTAGTACACTGATTTATTCTATTCATACCAACAATTAAATACTAGGTTCCATTACAAATCCGTGAGTTTTACATGGGTATATTCTATTAGAATCCTATATATGTAAATATTTATATAAATGTGTCAAAGCTGAAGTTGCAAGGGCTGATTTGGTAAATAACCAGAAACCCTAGTAGGCACGGTCGCGCATTGTTTTGGCACGGTCACGCCTCTTATTGGCACGGTCGCGCCTCTCGTCGGTTAAAACGTAAATACAGCCTTTAAACACAGATTCGTTCGAATTCGTAACCATTCTACACGTTTCTACCATTAACGAACCCAATTAAGATTTTAATCACTGTATTTACGACGAATTAATCTAATTATGCCGATTCATCTCATAACCGTCGATCATTTTCATGTATCCATCGATTTCAACCATTTTGACCATAATCCTCCCAAGCAAACACACTGTACGCCTTATTCGATCCTCTCTGAAGCTCCTGAACACGTTGATTTAGCTGGAGTTACAACAAAAGGCACCGGAGATCAAACCCGTAGTCGCCGAAACAAGTTCTAACCGTACGCTATCAATCCATCATCCTTTCTGGTAACCTTCAAGTGTTTATAATACAAAGAATGTTTAAAGTGTTTTCTCTTGTCGGTTTACTTTGTTTAGCTAAAGTCTCCACCTAGTCACGGGCATTCCGTACCCGGTCCGACTAGTAGACCCACTTGCATGTGACGATCCGCCACACCCGAGGGACCTACATTAAATATAAATTTGTATAATTCTGTTGTTTAATCAAGTTATTTATATGAGAAATTATAATAGGTAAGGTATCTCCTTCTATAAGTTTTTGAAAGGTTTGATAATACTTTATTTCATTATCTTTTTCTATTTTAAAAAGGTTGTGTAGGAGAAAAAATCTTAGAGACTATTTCTCCTTTAACATTAAATGTTCTTTCAATAACTGAGATGATACTTCCCGTATAACTTTCTATAAACCAGGGAATAAAAGGTATAATCTCATTTTTCATGATTAAATCTTTATAATATTCATCTTTAAAGAAATTTATATCAGTTTCTTTAAAATTATTAAAAAACCAATTTCTAAATAATTCCCATTTGAGTAATTCGAAATCTTTACTAATTTCTTTTCTTACCGGAGGTCTCGGATTAAAGTCTATTCTTTCTTTAAAATTCATTTAAACAAAATCGACTTCTGATTCGGTTGATTCCGGAGCTACTTGGACTCCTGTAACTATATTATCAGAATTTATTCTTAATCTATTGAATGTTTCTGTTGTAGGGAAAGTTTTCCTAACTCTTGAAGTAGAGGCCCTAGAAGGACTTCTAACAGTATATCCCAAAGGAGATATATGCTGCCGAGAGGATAAAGATCTAGAAGATAAAGATCTTGGCAAAGAAGAAATATTTCTAAGCTGTTCAAATTGGATTTGGACAGTCCCTTCTTCACATTGTATAATTTCTAAAGGGTTATTATCTATATATTGTTGAGATGTTGTGGCCTTATCAAGGACCCAATATTCTGGAAAGTTCATTTCTTCCCATTTAATCTTTCTTCTGGTAGTTATATTAGATTTACCAAAATTAGTTTCTATAACTATGGTTTCATTTAATGGTTTATCGACCATTCTACACTGTGGATTTAAAGTGTATAAAGGTTTATAATAAATTCTATAACAGATACAAATAACTTCTGAACCTAGAGCATAGTTATAACCATGAGTTTTAACATTTAAAGTTAAAGCATCTGAGATATTAACATCTGATAAGAATAATTGTAGATTAGGATAAACATTAAAATAGACTGGTCCATGAGCCAGACTACTTTGGACAATCCCTATAAGAGATTGTTTCCAGTTTAGATTTCTAGCATCTCTTAGAGCTGCTACAAAACGTTCTGGAAGGCCTTCTAAGGTTAAGGGTTTAAATGCAATTTGCACAAGCCCTATGTGAAGGAATTTATAATCCTTTTAATATTTATTTAAATCTTTGTTTAACAATAGTTTAATAACCATATCTTCTTTATTTAAAGAAAATGTTTCTTCAGTTGTTTTAACAACTTGTTTTAATCCTATTTTTTCAAAAGTTCCTAATTTATAAATTAGTTTGTGTTCCAATTTTTGAATAGTCCATTTATTTAATAAATCAAGATTATGAGGAATTTCATATTCCTCTTCAATACTGTTTGTAACAGTATCATTGCTTTTCAGAATATTCATTTTAAATGAATATGAGTAAGTGTTGATCTGCACAATAAGACTTTGAACAAGCTTTTATTTTAAGAGCACTTTATATGTATATATATATATATATATATACTATGTATACATATATATATGGGAGTGTTCATATCAAAACCCACATTTCATGAGAAAACCCATCACACCCAATTAGAGCTTGACACCTATTATATGACTTTTTCTTTGTAGAAGGGTAGTTTCGACATTTCAACACTAAATCCTTTTACCAAAATTCTGATCCTCTGTTGTCCTTTTAAGCCATCTTTCCTAATATCCTCTGCAATCTTCTTTTAAACAACAAATATCATCTTTCTCTCTCTCTAGGTCAAGATAAGAATTCCATATATCTCTTAAATACAAGCTCAAGAAGATCGAAAATTCTTCATCGGCGTTCGCTGTTGGTGTCTCATTTTCTTCATCATCGTTCGCTCCTTTTACCAAATTTCTAATCCTCAGTCGTTCGTTTTCTCCGATGCGAGTGAATCTTTGTGGACTCGCTTCGGTGACGTCATCATCGGTGATGTTCTCGTTTTCAAGCAGATCCGGATCTAGGAGCTGGTCGATCGCGGTGAATCCTCTAGATCAATTAATGCGGCACCGTCGGTACCATCAAAGGAGGACATCCGGTCAAAAGAGCTCTGGCCAGCGTTGATCCTTCCGGCGACCAGATCTGGTTCCCATTCTGCTCCATTACGCAACTAGGTACCTGCAAACTCTTTTTTCTACCTTTCATGAGACCAACGCAAGTTTACCTCTGTTAATATTTATAAGTAAATAACTTCAATAAATTGAGAGAAAAAAGGGTTTATAAATTTTGTACGATCTTGGATGAAGAATTTTCACATCCAAAACTAATATTTCTGTATTATTGGTTTATTAAACAAAGCTTTGACAGAAATAATATTTCTGTCAAATTTTGTACGATCTTGGTTCTGAAAATTAGTTGTACAAAGATTTGCCACTTGTTTATAAACATGTGCCAAGATTTCTATCACATTAAACAAGATCATAAACTCTTTTTTGTACAAAGATTTGCCACTTGTTTATAATGGGTTTATATGTTATTAAACAAAGATTTAAAAGAAATATTGGAACATCCAAGTATGTATTATTGCCACTTGTTGCTTATCTTCATTTATTATTAGTTTTGGTGTTGAAAGTTATTTCCATTGACGTTGGTATGTTTTTACAAATTATTTCCACTGCTAAGCGTCTAGAAAAAAATACCACTAATATTATTTATGCACGAGTTTACACTGATGTTTTTTTATGTAGGCTGGAGACGAGGAAGCACGAGTTTACACAGATGTATCAAATGGCTTACACCGATATAATGATATGTTAGTAGATATTATTTTCTAGGTATAATGTATTGTTAAATCTTACCTACACCAATGTAATCATATAACTTGTACCCATATTTTTTTTAATTACCTTGATGTAATATACTGTAAAATTATAACTACATCGATGTAATCGTATACCTGTATCCATATCTTTGTTATTACACCTTACACTAAGGTTACTACAAATAATATAAATGTTTTCATTGAATAGTTCTATTTTTTAACCATAAACATCGATTAAAAGGGTTATACATTTAAAAAATATGTTTAAGAAAAAAAATCAAATTTGGAAACTAATTTTTTGGTTTTATTCTATTACCGGTGGGCCCTGAGTCCAAGATGGGATGAAAAGATGGCAGGTGGGAGGAAAAGGTGTCAGGCTACAAAAAAGAGGTGCATGTGACAGGTGGTTAATTGACAAAATTACCCTTACAGCCAAATGCAACTTGCCTTATAATAATAAAATAATGTGATAATTTGGTGACCAATTACATGTGCAATCATTAACTACACAAGCCGACGGTTAACAATGATAGATCTATTGAGTCTGACAAACCCACCCAGATTGGGGTGATTGTTACCGACAACACAATTTGCATGCTAGTTACAAAGGTTTGATTTTACTTTGGTTACACAATAGTAGCTCCGCATAAATGCCTTATTTTATCATGTTATGTAAGGATTTGTTTATTCACATCTATATACTATCTATGTACAAACCTGTGTATGCTCACCAACTTTTTAATTGACCTTATTTTATTCATGTTTCAGGTGCTAATGTGTGATTTTGATCAAGACTTGCTACACATAAGTTTTGGACCTAGTTAATTTTAATAAAGGGTTGATGTATTTCATTTTATGTACTTGGTTTGATTTTGGTTTGTTTTGAATCTATGCAATGAACTTGAATGATTAATATATTTCAATTTTGTCAACCTTGTGCTCATGAACAGTCTACATGTCCCGCCCCGACGTTTCCGCCGTCGGTTGGGGTGTGACAGATTGATATCAGAGCCTTTGTTATAGGGAATTAGTTTATTAGACACTCTTGACCTATACTATAACCGTAGGACACCCATACTATGCCATGCTACTACATGCTATATGATTATTTCTTATGTGAATAATTTTACATGTTATGCTAAATAATTACATCATATAATACAGTACTTAATAGTGTATGTGTCACATTACCTGCCAACTTTTGTCTACTATTCATTGCTACCTATTTGATTTATTTAAAGTGCTATCCTAAGTTTTCCACACACACTCATACACACTTAGTTCATCATGCACCCTTAATTTCACACATAAAATATCACCATCCCTTGTGATCAAAGTCTAGACTATTGGGCCTAATGCCCATTAATAATAAACTAAGAATTCACTTACCCTCCAAGAAGAATAAGCCCGCTGCAATAAATAAACCTCACCTTCGGGGCTCAAAGCCCAGTCCACAACAATTATCATCATAACCATGAGTCCAACAATAGTGTTATTAGTACATGATGGCTGGAAGAGTGTGTAGGCCCATGAGGAATTCTAGCCAAGGAAAGACAGGGTACTTAAGTGTGTCCTAGTGACCCACCCCTCTTTCCTGGGAATTCTCCTTAGGGATACACTACTTATAGGTCAAGTGTACTCCTAAAATACTATTGTGAAGACTCGGTGTTATGACTAGTCAAACTCTAAACTTATGAGAACTCCTATGTCTAACACTCCATATTTCATTATCACTTACAAGCTTTTATTGTTTTCTGCTAGACATGGACTCATACTCTCCTTCCTCCCCAGTATACCGTCCCGGAGCAGAGTCTGATTGGGAAGAAGACAACAGATCACCCGTGTATCGGTCGCCACCACCCCCAACTACCAGACTAAGGTTTGATGCAAGGGAAGATTGGGCTAGGAACACCGACCCAAGACTTCGAACACCTAGATCACCCCCATTAAAAGACCCGCATCTGGTGCCCGACCCGTATCATCCTAACCCTTGGGTAAGGCATACCATGGCCCCCACTAGTGCTATGGGAATTCCAATCAATGACATTCACCAATATGTGAGGACCGCCGAATTTGAGAGGCAAAGGATGGAGCATGAGGTAATGCACGACTTGCAAGGACAAAGAATGGATAGCCTAGCAAACCAATTAGGGTACCAAAAGGAATTAATCTCCATCCTCGTAAAAGAAATACTGGAACATCGCACGGAGACAGCTAAAGCCGAGGCCAGATCAGCTACCTGAGTGACCATAGCGGTGCTAGTCTTAGGAATTATTCTCATTCTAGTAGAAAGCTACAAGAGACGTTAACAAAATTATTTTCCATTATTTATTGTCTTTAAATTTTCAGTTTGAGAACCATTTCCCTATGTTTTGAGTAATGTTTAACATTTCAGCATTTAATCAATTTTATATATTTCAACTCTAAAGTTATTATTCATTGATTTGACCCGTTGAGTGTGAATCACACCCATCATATTTTCATCAAGATTTCCCAAGTATCACCTTCTTCATTCAATACGATATAGTACACTACCAACAATCTCTTTCGTAAACAACTCATCCTACTAGATTTAAACAACCTCGTTATTTTCAAACCAAATGTTTATCAAACTTTTAGATAGTATCAAAAATATAAATTTTCCATAAACCTTTTCACCTTATAAGGAAATTTAATACGACCTGTCTTATAAAAGCAGTATTTCAAATTGATAAATAATTATGACTTTTCTTGTTAAATTAATTATTTCTAAACCTTGGTTAACTTAATATACAACTACTTGTTTATCCATTGTAAATCAAGGGTTAAGTTATTTAACCACCATTTCTTAAATTTTTTTGTAAAAAAGCTTCGTGTAATTATCTATTATCCAACCCATTAATTTCACCCTCCTATCCATCTGCGAACCACTTCTTAATTACAAAAAAGTATTCATAAACACATTACCCGGAATATTTTCAGAACCTCCTCATTACCCTACACCTCTAATAATGCATGAGTGTACTTGCCACATCAAGAGACGACCCATTTCGCGTAGACGTTAACCGTCCCTACAAACCTTAACGAGATTTACAAAGCTAGAACCTAACTACCACATTATACATGAACGCCAAACAACACGCTTCTCCACAACACTCTATCACATACAAAACTAGTTAGTATACGTCACACTCGAAATTCAATAACTTATGTATGCACGTTCACAATACACACAACACGATCACATAATACATGAAACTTAGTTGTTTGTAATATACATATATTAATCGATCACATGATACATAACAATCGTTTATTTGGTACATAATACTAGATTGACCACAATGAACATGAGACTTATTTGGTTACAAAATACATGATACTAAGTTGGTAATATCATACGTGAAATTCATTTCTTGCAATATGCATGGTACTAAATTGTTTGCAATACACATGAAAGCTTATTGATTTACAAAATACATGATGCTAAGTTGTTCACGTTACACATGAAACCTATTTGGTTACAAGCTACATGACGCTAGACCATACAAGAAACTTGTGTGTTTACATTATACACGAAAATAAGTTGCTTACAATTGTTGCAATTGATTGATCACATTATACACAAAGAATGGTCATACACTTTGTTCACCAAAGTTGTAAGCTATAACACATCGAAGCTACTAGGGGTTTGACGTATTCTTGTTCAAACACGAGTAAGCTATGGAACTTCAAGTCATACCACTTTGTTACTCTTTAGTTGCTAACTAACCTACCTACTTAAGGACATAGTTACTTTATAGCAACTCATATGTGAAAGCAATATACATGAACTAAGTGAATTTGTGCCCCCTCTTGCCCCGCACACAACATAAGGCTCTATACGGACCATACGATGATTCGAGTAATTACGGGTGCACACGTAATTATAAAAATCAGCGCATGGAAAACATAGCGAATTCTATCGTGTGTTAAGATCTAAAACCTATCGTGATATAAAACAACAAAACTAATGTGATATGACCAGGGCATGGTGGATACGCCGATGGTACTTCCTATATATAAGTGCCCTGTCATATCTCAGAAGTAGCGTTGTTCGTTTCACGTGAAGTTTTGACCTAGACCAATGTTTGTGTAACCTCTTGTCCACTAACAGTTTTGAGCATATTTGACAACATATTAAACGTGCCCTGATTGTCAAGTTCTCATCAATTCAATTCCAAGCAACGCATTTCACCTTTAGATTCTTCAAAAGATCTCTCCTTAACTCTCTCGAAAACTAAAATCCACTGATATGATTCATACTTAACTTGAGCTTTAAACTAAATCATGTTCCTCAAACCGACAGTCAAAAACTCAAACTCGTTTCCTTCCTCATTCAATAGCCCCCACTAATTAAATTTCGGGACGAAATGCCCTTAACATGGGGAGACTGTAACATTTCTGATTTAATTATCGGTATTTTTCATTCAATGTAACACATTTCAAATCCAATTCTAGTACACTGATTTATTCTATTCATACCAACTATTAAATACTAGGTTCCATTACAAATCCGCGAGTTTTACATGGGTATATTCTATTAGAATCCTAAATATGTAAATATTTATATAAATGTGTCAAAGCTGAAGTTGCAAGGGCTGATTTGGTAAATAACCAGAAACCCTAGTAGGCATGGTCGTGCCTTGTTTTGGCACGGTCGCGCCAAGTGATTTGGCAAGGTCGTGCCAAGTGACTTGGCACGGTCACGCCTCTTATTGGCACGGTCGCGCCTCTCGTCGGTTAAAACGTAAATACAGCCTTTAATCGCAGATTCGTTCGAATTCGTAACCTTTGTACACGTTTCTACCATTAACGAACCCAATTAAGATTTTAATCACTGTATTTACGACGAATTAATCTAATTATGCCGATTCATCTCATAACCGTCGATCATTTTCATGTATCCATCGATTTCAACCATTTTGACCATAATCCTCCAAAGCAAACACACTGTACGCCTTATTCGATCCTCTCTGAAGCTCCTGAACACGTTGATTTAGCTGGAGTTGCAGCAAAAGGCACCGAAGATCAAACCCGTAGTCGCCGGAACAAGTTCTAACCGTACGCTATCAATCCATCATCCTTTCTGGTAACCTTCAAGTGTTTATAATACAAAGAACGTTTAAAGTGTTTTCTCTTGTCGGTTTACTTTGTTTAGCTAGAGTCTCCACATAGTCACGGGCATTCCGCACCCTGTCCGACTAGTAGACCCACTTGCATGTGACGATCCGCCACACCCGAGGGACCTACATTAAATATAAATTTGTATAATTCTGTTGTTTAATCAAGTTATTTATATGAGAAATTGTAATAGGTAAGGTATCTCCTTCTATAAGTTTTTGAAAGGTTTGATAATACTTTATTTCATTATCTTTTTCTATTTTAAAAAGGTTGTGTAGGAGGAAAAATCTTAGAGACTATTTCTCCTTTAACATTAAATGTTCTTTCAATAACTGAGATGATACTTCCCGTATAACTTTCTATAAACCAGGGAATAAAAGGTATAATCTCATTTTTCATGATTAAATCTTTATAATATTTATCTTTAAAGAAATTTATATCAGTTTCTTTAAAATTATTAAAAAACCAATTTCTAAATAATTCCCATTTGAGTAATTCGAAATCTTTACTAATTTCTTTTCTTACCGGAGATCCCGGATTAAAGTCTATTCTATCTTTAAAATTCATTTAAACAAAATCGACTTCTGATTCGGTTGATTCCGGAGCTACTTGGACTCCTGTAACAATATTATCAGAATTTATTCTTAATCTATTGAATGTTTCTGTTGTATGGAAAGTTTCCCTAACTCTTGAAGTAGAGGCCCTAGAAGGACTTCTAACAGTATATCGCAAAGGAGATATATGCTGCCGAGAGGATAAAGATCTAGAAGATAAAGATCTTGACAAAGAAGAAATATTTCTAAGCTGTTCAAATTGGATTTGGACAGTCCCTTCTTCACATTGTATAATTTCTAAAGGGTTATTATCTATATATTGTTGAGATGTTGTGGCCTTATCAAGGACCCAATTTTCTGGAAAGTTCATTTCTTCCCATTTAATCTTTCTTCTGGAAGTTATATTAGATTTACCAAAATTAGTTTCTATAACTATGGTTTCATTTAATGGTTTATCGACCATTCTACACTGTGGATTTAAAGTGTATAAAGGTTTATAATAAATTCTATAACAGATACAAATAACTTCTGAACCTAGAGCATAGTTATAACCATGAGTTTTAACATTTAAAGTTAAAGCATCTGAGACATTAACATCTGATAAGGATAATTGTAGATTAGGATAAACATTAAAATAGACTGGTCCATGAGCCAGACTACTTTGGACAATCCCTATAAGAGATTGTTTCCAGTTTAGATTTCTAGCATCTTTTAGAGCTGCTACAAAACGTTCTGGATGGCCTTCTAAGGTTAAGGGTTTAAATGCAATTTGCACAAGCCTTATGTGAAGGAATTTATAATCCTTTTTATATTTATTTAAATCTTTGTTTAACAATAGTTTAATAACCATAGCTTCTTTATTTAAAGAAAATGTTTCTTCAGTTGTTTTAACTTGTTTTAATCCTAATTTTTCAAAAGTTCCTAATTTATAAATTAGTTTGTGTTCCAATTTTTGAATAGTCCATTTATTTAATAAATCAAGATTATGAGAAATTTCATATTCCTCTTCAATACTGTTTTTAACAGTATCATTGCTTTTCAGAATATTCATTTTAAATGAATATGAGTAAGTGTTGATCTGCACAATAAGACTTTGAACAAGCTTTTATTTTAAGAGCACTTTATATGTATATATATGTATACTATGTATACATATATATAGGGGAGTGTTCATATCAAAACCCACATTTCATGAGAAAACCCATCACACCCAATTAGAGCTTGACACCTATTATATGACTTTTTCTTTGTAGAAGGGTAGTTTCGACATTTCAACACTAAATCCTTTTACCAAAATTCTGATCCTCTGTTGTCCTTTTAAGCCATCTTTCCTAATATCCTCTGCTATCTTCTTTTACACAACAAATATCATCTTTCTCTCTCTCTAGGTCAAGATAAGAATTCCATATCTCTCTCAAATACAAGCTCAAGAAGATCGAAAATTCTTCATCGGCATTCGCTGGTGGTGTCTCATTTTCTTCATCATCGTTCGCACCTTTTACCAAATTTCTAATCCTCGGTCGTTCGTTTTCTCCGATGCGAGTGAATCTCCATGGACTCGCTTCGGTGACGTCATCATCGGTGATGTTCTCGTTTTCAAGCAGATCCGGATCTAGGATCTGGTCGATCGCGGTGAATCCTCTAGATCAATTAATGCGGCACCGTCGGTACCATCAAAGGAGGACATCCGGTCAAAAGAGCTATGGCCAGCGTTGATCCTTCTGGCGACCAGATCTGGTTCCCATTCTACTCCATTACGCAACTAGGTACCTGCAAACTCTTTTTTTTACCTTTCATGAGACCAACGCAAGTTAACCTCTGTTAAGATTTATAAGTAAATAACTTCAATAAATTGAGAGAAAAAAGGGTTTATAAATTTTGTACGATCTTGGATGAAGAATTTTCACATCCAAAACTAATATTTCTGTATTATTGGTTTATTAAACAAAGCTTTGACAGAAATAATATTTCTGTCAAATTTTGTACGATCTTGGGTCTGAAAATTAGTTGTACAAAGATTTGCCACTTGTTTATAAACATGTGCCAAGATTTCTATCACATTAAACAAGATCATAAACCCTTTTTGTACAAAGATTTGCCACTTGTTTATAATGGGTTTATATGTTATTAAACAAAGATTTAAAAGAAATATTGGCACATCCAAGTATGTATTATTGCCACTTGTTGCTTATCTTCATTTATTATTAGTTTTGGTGTTGAAAGTTATTTCCATTGACGTTGGTATGTTTTTGCAAATTATTTCCACTGCTAAGCGTCTAGAAAAAAATACCACTAATTCTTTTATTTATGCACGAGTTTACACTGATGTTTTTTTATGTAGGCCGGAGACGAGGAAGCACGAGTTTACACTGATGTATCAAATGGCTTACACCGATATAATGATCTGTTAGTAGATATTATTTTCTAGGTATAATGTATTGTTAAATCTTACCTACACCAATGTAATCATATAACTTGTACCCATATTTTTTTTAATTACCTTGATGTAATATACTGTAAAATTATATCTACATCGATGTAATCGTATACCTGTATCCATATCTTTGTTATTACACCTTACACTAAGGTTACTACAAATAATATATATGTTTTCATTGAATAGTTCTATTTTTTAACCATAAACATCGATTAAAAGGGTTATAAATTTAAAAAATATGTTTAAGAAAAAAATCAAATTTGGAAACTAATTTTTGTTTTTATTCTATTACCGGTGGGCCCTGAGTCCAAGATGGGATGAAAAGATGGCAGGTGGGAGGAAAAGGTGTCAGGCTACAAAAAAGAGGTGCATGTGACAGGTGGTTAATTGACAAAATTGCCCTTACAGCCAAATGCAACTTGCCTTATAATAATAAAATAATGTGATAATTTGGTGACCATAGGATCAAAAAGGAAGATGATCAAGATGGATTATGGTAGAGTTTTAGGGTTATCTCATAAAAAAAGGGTTTTGATTTGAAACAAGCCCTATATATATATGTATATATATGTATACATATATGTATACATATATATACATATATATAGATATACATATATGTATACATATGTATACATATATATATATATATGTATATATAAATATATATATATACACATAAATATATATGTTTACGTATGTATATATATATATATATATATATATATATATATGTATACATATATGTACATATATATATATACATATATGTATATATATATACACATAAATATATATGTTTACGTATGTATATATATATATGTATACATATATGTACATATATATATATATACATATATGTATATATATATAGGAAATCTGGCCATTAGTTAAGTCATTTTTTGTTTGGTCATAAATATATATATATATATATATACGGGACGATTGCACTAAAAAGTGGTTTTTCGCTAACAAATACTAAGAAGTGGGTCAAACGAACTCCGATTGAGCTCATTCCAGCGACGTTGGAACCGTCTCATCGAACCCTAATCTGGACCAAAAACCTAAACCCCCATCCACCCGCAACCTCAAAAACCTAAACCCCCCTCCAACCCTACCCCGAACAGCTTTTCTTCAGTTGTTAAAGCATATACAGTCTTTAGAACATTGTCATTATCCATCCATGAATAAGTCGGATGAGTATATCCTTCTAGAATAGGAATCCATAAACTGGTATCCGTGAATCAAACAAGTTGATTAAAACGATCCTTCCAGTTCAGATAATCAACAAGACTTGGCAACTTTGGCGGTTTCTGAGACGTACCAATTTCATTATCATAGTTGAACATGTTTGTAACCTGCACCATGTTAGCCATAATAAAAAATATATGTAAAATATCACAAGAAAACAAAATTGAAACAAGTTTACCCACAAGCGAACTTGATAAGTTCACCTACACAAAAACTTAGACAAAGTTCGCCTCTTAAGTTCGCCTGTAACAGATTTTGAGATAAGTTCACCTGTTTCAGCTAAAAACTCTCACGAAGATGATTTCTTCAACCAAAACACGAACTTGAAACCTCAAAAATCATCATAACCTGCTGAATTGATTGAATATAATATGAATTAGAACACTTTGAACGGATCAATTTCTTCCAAAACAACTCCAAATTGATGAAATCAGCCTCAAAATCTTCTCAAGAACTTGAAAACTCCATGGAAATGAAAGATGATCGAAAATTCAGTCTTTTTGGTGTCAAATCATACACAAACCGTCACAAATCAATAACAAATCATGAGCACGATGCTCTGATACCGCATGTAGGTCCCCTCGGGTTCTCAATGGATCTAACTCGAGACGTGACGTGTATCAAACACACAGAGTGCGAAATCCAACCGTATGCATGATTGTGTATATGAGACAATATCAAGAGTAGAATCAACACAAGATGTAAATAATATTTTCTTTGATTTCCACCAAATTCAGGGTTCACAGAACTTGAATACAAATTGCAAAGCTTAAAAAACTAACATGTAAACTCCTATTTATAGACTCACACAGCCATACAGGCGAACTTAACAAGTTCGCCTAAACTAGGCCTAGGCGAACTTGTTAAGTTCGCCTAATACAAAACTTAACCAATTTAATCAAAACATAAAGACATAAAAGATCTAATCAATTACAAGGCCTATTGTCACAAAACTATGTCCTAACAGTCTCCCCCTTGACAATAACTTGGTCATCTGTCTTCATGTTGAACTCTTCCAATTCTCTAGTAGTTTACTCCCTGTACACACTCCATGTATGATGCAAATTTCCAAGACTCTCTTATACTGCAAACCCTGCTCACGCCATTCACCAATACACATAATCTATTTTCTCTTTAACATGTGCAGATCTTTCTTTGAGAAGTTAATAAGATTCATAGTATCATAGAAACAAGATATAACCTTATTTTCTTGATCTTCAATCTTAGCCTCTCCAGTGTTCACATCTACATACCACCATTTCATATTACCCATACAATGTTGTGGTATTTCCTTTAAAGGTATCTTCATTACAACTTTGACTGGTTTAAACTTGTAACTCCAAATCAATTTACCAGTTTTAGAGTCAGTACTCTTTACTCTCTTGCCCTTTTGTGGTTTCAGCTTCTCATATTTCCTTGAACTACCTTCCAATCTAATCAACCTTGCTATAGCATCAGCAATACCATTCTTTGAATTATTGATTAAGGATTTACTTGCCAAACCATTCAGCTCACATCTAGGCAAAGTATTAAAATACGTAAGTCTTGGTTTCAAATATTGAACACCATCAGAGCTCTTTAAGGCAAACAGATTGATTTCTTCATCAAAGAACCAACCGATAATTCTACCAACACACCTTTCTTCCAGATTTTTACCAATACTAACCATTTTTCTTTCGTCATACATGTATCCCTATACATAACATATTTTTCAGTTGTCTTTGACTGAGCATTATCTGAGTTAGAATCAGGTATTGTGACATCTTCAGTTACGTCCATAGAGTCAGCCATTCCATCAGAAGTTACTTCAGGAATAACATCCTCTAGGATGAAGTCAAAAGGCACATTAAGACCATCACACCCTTCATACATCAAACTTGTTGAATCTTTGGTAATCTCCACTTCTACTATCTCTCCTTCTTCTATCTCTGAGTTATTTTCTTCATCTTCAAAGTCATCAAACAACTCATCTATATCATTTAAGCAGTCTATCTTTTCAGCTTAATCCAAATCGAAATCATCTTTAAAGAGTTCTAGACGTAATACCTATTCATTCTCTCCTGTAACTTTATCACATGAAGATTCAACTTGAATTAATGTAGACTCCCCCTGAAACTGAGATACCGGAGCAACGTTAGAGTATTGAAGATCACCCTTGTTCCCACTAGGATCATTATCTTCATCATCCTTTCTATGAATTGCCCCCATATGACAAGTATCCTTAACTATGATAGGCATCTCCCCATGAGGGTCAATACGGTATATCAACTGTGAGATTAAAATTTGCATCTCAGAGATCTGCTTGCTTTGAGATTGAAGAGTTTGTTCTCTCTGAAAATCATTTGCCCTTAATACATCGACTTGACCTTGAAGACCCACAACATGGGCTTCTAGGCAAGAAAATTTGCCTTGTAGAGAAACAACCATGACATCCTTTGATGAGCTAGACGGACCAGCTTGTGAAGACGTATGTGGAGGAACTAGAGCAGAAGTACATTGAGGTGAAGTAGACTGAGACGGATATGGAGATATAAGCAAAGAATCCACAAAATTCAAGTCATTAGTTACTCGAGCAGTTGCAGCAGCAGTCATGGAAGCAAACAATAGCTTCTATGACTTTGGAGTAGGAATATAATCAGAATCAGAAGAATATTCATCTCTTAACGATCTTTTGCCAAGTGTTGTTCCAGGAGGAAGACCCCGAACAGACTTGCGTCTTGTTTTAGTAGCCACCGACTTTAGTATTTTACCAGCAGTTGCCAATGGAATACTAGCAAGTTTCGTATAATGAACTGGATCAAAATCCTGTGTAGCTTCAGAATCAGTATCAGAATTAGCATCATTAGCTTTTTCAGAGGAACTTGAACTAATTTCATTTACAATTCCTTCTTGATTAACTTGGGGAGAATTTACTTGTGCTTCTTCATTCACATTCTCATTTTCAACATTATGAACTTCCGGAATATCAACTTGAACATCCTCATGAACCTCCAAATTAGGTTCTATGACATTCACTTGATTAGCATCTTGAACTTGTACATGAACTTGTTCTGGTTGTACTTCAGGATTTAGATCATCAATTTCACGCATAATACATAGTATATCAAGATTTAGATCCTCAACAGTCGTAGCGACATAAACCCTTAGCCTAGATCTTAAAACAGCTTGAATCGATCAATTTGATGGATAAAAGACCATGATTCTACCTTGGATTGATGCGCAATGCCTTGTATAACAAGAAAATAGAAACAACAACACATAACAAAACACTTCAATCACACTAGAAACAAGTTTGCTTAAAAAGGAATAAGTTCGCTTAAACCAAGTTTTCAGAGAACATGAACAAGTCCGCTTCATTCAAACAATATAAGCTACAAGCCTTAAGTTCGCTTACCAGGCAAACTTATTAAGTTCGCTTACCAGACGAACTTAACCTAGGCGAACACAATAAGTTCGCTTCTTCTCCACACTTAGAAAAATTATGAACTTTTGAACTTTCAACTTTCTATACTTCTCACTCTCAATTTTCTTTGTCAATCACTAGGAACATGCTATCCGATCCAATCTCGAACCTTTTAATAAATAAAATTTGGAATTCTCATGGAAGCATGACAAAAAAAATCTTTTTAGATTTCATCTAGACAAACTTGAAAACACATATTTTTGGTTTTTCTCTGTACATACAAAAGCACATATTTTTGGTTTTTCTCTATACAAATTGAAATGAAATAAAACTTTAAAACAATAAAGCATATATTTTTGTTGAACACCATGAGCAAGAATATCGTATCTGTATAAATGATATATCAATCACACATCTTGGATAAACAATCCGTATATCAATGTAATTTGGTATCCTGTGCCATTCTTTCAAGTCACCATTGTTCAGACTTTCATATATTGCATGTAATGATACGCGATAAACATTCAAAGAAAACAGGATCAGGCTATGACACACAAATTTAAATTGTCAATATTATAAGATTTGAAACTAAAAGCATCTCATTCCCACTTTCTTGAGAGATAATGTACCATTTAAGGATGAAATACAACGTGTACCCCACTAGTATGCCAACAGAAAGTAAATTGAACTATCTTCAAGACATATGAGATTTATGCAAAGATAATATCAATCTCCAGGATGAAACTTTCTCAATTAGCACAGGAAAAGGAAACAGATCCCGAAGGATATAAGGAATCAGAGTGATTCAATGTCTTGGCTTATATATGTGGAATCATAAGATTCAGGTACGTGTATCCAACTGTTATCTGGATTATGAATTCAATGGAATCAGTAAAGATGATGTATCAATACGATCCAAGGGCGAGTATATGGTCCAACAGATGTTGTCAGAAACATATCTTAGTTCAACATCACATTGCATGTTTTTCGGGGCATAGGCAGTGAAATGAACTGAAAAATTATGCTAATCAATATAGTCCGATACTGGTCTCATGAATCACTTTAAATCTCATATTCTATATCTGATAGTGATCTTTTAACACACACACCCAGGCGTAAAATGGGTTCAAATCATAGTTGTAACATATGTAATTATGTTTTCACACTACTAATGGTTCAAAGACTGTTTTAGCCTACCGACAAGCTAAATTTTATGCATACACAACACTATCATCTCCTATTTGTGCTGTCTCTGAAATTTAGATCAAAAACATATATAATTCTGATATATTGAATACACACAAATCACTAACCAGTCAATCTAAGGTCATGTGTGAATGAATATCTTTTGATGTACTATCATTTATTCTCATGCTCTAATGATGTCAATTTTAAGGTTTTTCAATTTGTTTGGGCTTTTTATAAGTCATCAAACTTTTTGACAGTATATTTTGAAATGCAGAAATGAAAGAAAGTAGTTAAAAAAATAGAAAAAAATAAACCTCCATGAGAATTATTTTGAGTAGAAAAATTATTCGGGATTGATCATACCAATCATCTTTATCAGAAATTCAAACCTTGTACGATCAAATGCTTTGGTAAACAAATCTGCAAGATTGTCATCGGTATGAACTTTCACCAGCTCAATCAACTTTTTATCTGCACAATCACAAATAAAATGATATCTTATTTCAATGTGCTTTGTTTTACTGTGCTTGACTAGATTATTTGTTATAGACATTATAGCATTATTATCAATGAACATGGGCGTGCAAGTAAAATTCAAACCATAATCTCTTAATTGTTGATGAATCCACAAGATTTGTGAACAACAACTTGCAGCAGCGATGTATTCTACTTCACATGTTGAAATTGAGACAGTAGTTTGCTTTTTACATTGCCATGACCCAAGACGATTACCTAGAAATTGGCAACCTCTTGTTGCAGATTTCCTTTCCAAACAACAACCTCCAAAATCTGAGTCAGTATATGCATTAAATTCAAAATTAGAACCATGAGGAAACCATAATCCTAATCTCGGTTTCCCTTTCAGGTACCAAAAATACACGTTTGACTGCAATCAGATGTGATTCCTTTGGTTTTGCTTGAAATCTGGAACAAAGACACACAACAAACATTATATACGGCCTTGATGCTGTTAAGTACATGAGAGAACCAATCATTGCTCTGTACAATCGACAATCAATATCCTTTCCTTCCGGATCTGGATTCATCTTGTGAGTTACAGGAATCAGAGTGTCATATGGGGTAAAGTCTTCCATTTTTAACCGGCTCAAAATGTCTTTCACATATTTAGACAGATGTATAAAGAAACCATCCTCTTTTTGATTAATTAGTAATCCTAAAAAGAATGACAACTATCCCATAGCTGACATTTCGAATTTTAATTTCATGACGTTCTCAAACTCTTTGCATAACTCTTCTTTTGTTGAGCCAAAAATAATATCGTCCACGTATATCTGAACCATCAGGTAATCTCCCCCTGCTTTCTTGATGAACAAGGTGGAATCAATTTGACCACGATCGAAACCATTATCCAAAATATGTTGCGACACTGTTTCATACCATGCACGGGGTGCTTGATGAACACCGTAAAGAGCCTTATCTAGCTAGAACACTTTTGAAGGATACAATGGATCCTCAGACCTTGGTGGTTGACACACAAAAACTTCCTCTTTCACCTTGCCATACAAGAAAGAACTTTTGACATCCAGTTGATAAACCTTTAAACCTTTGAATGATGTAAAAGCTAAAAACAAACGAATTGCTTCCAACCTTGCTACAGGTGCGTACACCTCAGTATAATCAATTCCTTCTTGTTGATTAAAGCCCTGTACTACCAATCTTGCTTTGTTCCTTACCACAGTACCACGATCATACTTTTTTACATTTGTAAACCCACTTTGTCCATATCGGATACATTCCCTTTGGTAGATCAACTAAATTTCACACCTTTAGCTTATCAAATTGAGCAAGCTCTTCATGCATTGCTTCTATCCAGTTATTGTCTTGTAAAGCCATTTCCACATTTCTAGTTTCTATCTGAGAAATAAAAGAAGAATGTAAGCAAACATCAATTACTCCAATATCTCTAATGTATGAATATAAACAAGTATTTTCAGCTAAAGAACGAGTTTGAACTCCATCTTGCAAATTCCCAATGATATTCGTTACCGGATGATCTTTGAGTTCTTTTATGGAAGCCACCTCCGGAACAGGTAAAATATCAACTTGAGAAATATCTGTTTGAGAAAATTGATTAACTCGTGTCTCTGAATCTAAGTTTGTAGAAATCTCCCCCCGAACACGTGTAGTATTGGATGAATCATCAACAATTAATGGATCTGTCGAAGAATCCTGAAAAATTTCTTCATCATCCTCACCATCATTCTCGTGAGTTCCTGAACTAGATACAACATTAGGATCAGGGTGAACTGATGATGATGGAACGGAATATGGAACCGTTAATGTTGGAGTTAACCCACAATCTTGGTCACCATGACATGAATTGTATAGTATAGCAACTTCTTCATCAGATAAGTCAGGAGCAAAGTTAAACGACTTGAACAAGTTGTCATAATCAAATGCCCACTCTGGACCAACCGCCTTCTAGGGAATAGATCGATTTGAGCAATCGATATGAAACAATTCTTTGACATGTCGTGTTTCCTTGTTATACACTCTTTTATTCAACGAATTGGCAACATATCCCAGAAAAATTCCTTCAATCGCCTTTTCGCTAAACGTGGTAGAAACATCTTTGATCTTTAGAAGAGTACACAGATTCCCAAAAGGAAGAAGATAATTCAAATTAGGCTTTCGACCATTTAACAACTCATAACACGTCTTGTTGTGTCCCTTGATGGTCAGAACTCGATTCAGGACATGGCATGCCGTATTCACAACTTCGGCACAAAAGGTAACCGATAGCTTAGAATCCCCCAACATTGTTCTAGCTGCCTGAATTAGAGTTATGTTCTTTCGTTCAGTAACACCATTTTGTTGAGGAACATTTGGCGTGCTAAATTCATGATGTATACCCTTTTATAAACAAAAGAGTCCCATCTTGCTATTTTTTAAATTCACTGCCATTGTCACTTCTGATACGCCTGACTCTTTGATTTAAAAGATTCTCCAACCCAAGAATTAAGTATTGAACTGTCTCTACCGTTTCAGACTTTGTTGCCAAAAACTTAACCCATGAGAATCTTGAGAAGTCATCCGTTACCAATAGACAGTACGATTTACCTCCAATGCTTCGAATACTTATCGGTCCGAACAAATCCATATGCGGTAACTCCAAAGGAGTGACAATAGAATTTTGTTTCTTGGATTTGTGAGACTTCCGGTGTTGCTTTCCCTTCTTGCAAGGAATACATTCATCAAGCACAACAAATTTCATTTTTGGGATACCAGAAACCAAATCATTCTTCATAAGATAATTCATTTTTCTAAAATTTATGCGTGCAAGCTTCCTATGCCAAAGAATAGAATCAGATTCAGATTCTTTAGAGAGTAAACATGTCGGAATAGAATCTGTTGTTGTAGCAACACTCATGTCTAAAACATATATGTCATTTCTTCTTGGAGCCTTCATCAGAATCCATTCTTCGGGTATTTCAAATCCTGGCTTCAGAATATAGCATTCAGAATCATTAAAATGGAATGAAAACTTCTTATCACACACTTGAGATACACTGAGTAGATTACGTTCGAGTTGCTCAACATAATTGACTTTCTCAAACTTCACCTTTACATTCTTTAACGTTCCTTGACCTGTTATGTACCCGCCTTTATTACCCGCAAAGGCGACATAACCTCCATCAATTTTAATAACATCTTCAAGCAAACGAATGTTTCCTGTCATATATCAGGAGCAACCACTATCCACATACCATTTGTTGTTGATAGTCTTCCTTGGTTAACCCTACACAAACAAAGGAAATCAGATAGAAACGGAGACCCAAGCCATTGTGGTCTTTGGTCTACCATTAGCATCAAAATAAACAACTTCAAGCAATTCACATTCTCTATTATCATCAACCCTTAGTGATTTAGGTAAGTCAGACTCAGACATTTTGGATTTTGAAACATTCTTTTTCTTATCAAAAATTGATTGATTTTGAAATTCGGATTCAAATTGATCATATTCTAAAAGTTTTCTTAACCGTCTGTTCCTTCTTCACCTTTGAGGTCTTGAAAGTTTAACCTCAGGTTGGGAATTCTTTGTGAATCCAACTTTAGGATTCTCAAGAAACTTATGAAAAACAACAGTGTTTCTAACACCAGATTGGACAAACTCTGGTATAGAATCAACAAATCTATCATGAACATGTTGTGTCATCTCTCTCTTAAACCCAAAAGATTTAGTACCATGTTGCTTACGCAAATTTTCCTTGACAGATTGTTTCATCACATTATCAGATGTAGGCTTTTCTACATTCGGTCTTTGTAGAATCTTTACTACTCTTGATTGACCAAGAACGACAGCTGGTGTAACTTTCTCTGAAATAAGAAACTTCTTCTCTTTTTTTGTAAGGACAATATAACACGATATGCCCCACTTCATTACAATGAAAGCAAACTCTCTTATCCTTGTATTCTCTGATATAAGGAACCCTTGTTGAAGTTGAGTAACTTCCTGATGAATAACCTTCAGTAGATTTAACATCACTATCTCCTTGTTTCTTTGGAACATACATCTTTCTGGATGGTTCACCAACATAACTCTTTGAAACTAGAGACTGACTATCTTTGGTTTTTGCCACATTCACCTTTTGTTTAATGAAATCACTTGTTGATTTATTTTCAACTTTTGAAACTTCCTTCTTGATATCACCAACATTTATAAAACCACTTTTAGATAACATTGGTGAAATAGTTGATTGTTCAACTTCATCGGGCTCTGTAAGAATACATCGATCTCTTGTGACTTGTTTAACCACTTTTGGTTCATCAATCTTCACATCTTTAGGAACACCATCAATATTCTGAGCATCAAATATCTCATCATCACTATTAGATTCATATACAATTTCTTCCCCTGTGACTGGATTAATCTTTAAAACTGTCTTTGGATCAATATCCTCTTCAGTAATGATCTCTGGTTTTACAACATAATTACCATTAAACGGTGGAGGAGCAAATCCAATTCCAGTTGTTATCTTAACAGGATCAGCATTGTCATTGAAATAATCCAACAATAGTGATGAATTTCCAAAACTTTCCAGTTTTCTATGTAATCTGATCACCTCTGCTTCTTTCTCTGAAATTACTTTGTTTTTCTCAGCAAACAATTTCATTCCTCTTTTCAATCTCAGCATAAGCCATATCTAAACGATATGCTTGTTCCTTAATCTTCAAAGTTAGAGAATTAATGTCTCTCTTAAGTGATTCAATTCTATCAATACACAACTTATCATTGTCCTTTATTTTCTGATTCACTGAGTGCATCGATTTCATATCACGGATCAAATTTGTGTTATCATCCATGACATTCATTGTAACATTTCTGATTTAATTATCGGTATTTTTCATTTAATGTAACACATTTCAAATCCAATTCTAGTACACTGATTTATTCTATTCGTACCAACTATTAAATACTAGGTTCCAATACAAATCCGCGAGTTTTAGACGGGTATATTCTATTAGAATCCTATATATGTAAATATTTATATAAATGTGTCAAAGCTGAAGTTGCAAGGGCTGATTTGGTAAATAACCAAAAACCCTAGTAGGCACGGTCGCGCCTTGTTTTGGCACGGTCGCGGCTCTTATTGGCACGGTCGCGCCTCTCGTCGGTTAAAACGTAAATACAGCCTTTAATCGCAGATTCTTTCGAATTTGTAACCATTCTACACGTTTCTACCATTAACGAACACAATTAAGATTTTAATCACTGTATTTACGATGAATTAATCTAATTATGCCGATTCATATCGTAACCGTCGATCATTTTCATGTATCCATCGATTTCAACCATTTTGACCATAATCCTCCCAAGCAAACACACTGTACGCCTTATTCGATCCTCTCTGAAGTTCCTGAACACGTTGATTTAGCTGGAGTTGCAGCAAAAGGCACCGGAGAACAAACCTGTCGTCGCCGGAACAAGTTCTAACCGTACGCTATCAATCCATCATCCTTTCTGGTAATTGAAACATCCTACACCTTCATTTTTATTCATAGATCAAAAACCCCTTGTTAATTCGGGTTAATATTATCAAAACTGTTGCGAACCAGATCCTAGGGTTCATACACTTTCGGCTTGATCGGATTCTAATCTAGACACGTTTGTAACTCAATTAAACTGCATGGTTAAATTCACAATTCTTCGATTATCAAAAGCCCCATGATTTACAACGTTAATATTATAAGATTTAATCAATTTGTTTCTGAAATTAGTCAGACACGGTCGCGCTAATCTGCTAGCGCGGTCGTGCCTATCCGAGCACAGTCGTGCCCCATACATGACCTGGTCGTGCCTGCTAGCCAGACAAGGTCATGCCTAGAGAACCCTAGATACGATCATGCCCGAAACAAGCACGGTCGTGCCTGATGACCAGACTTTGTTGTATCCTGTTTTGATTAACACGGTCACGCCCCTGACCAGCACGGTCGCGTCCGTGATCTTAACACGGTCGTGCCTTGTCTTAGGCACGGTCGTGTGTGTGAGAAAACCTTTGTCAGATTGTTTGATGTATATTTATATTTTCACAACAATAAGTATTAAGGTGTTTTGAACCCGTAAGCCACCCATGGATTCGGGTTTGGTCTTGCAAACCGTAATTATTATTATGGTCCATTTATAAAATAATATATTTTCCCATTATTTTGTACCGTGACCCAAATTAAAAATAATACACTTTATATATTATTTCCTCCGTATTATAGGCATTTTTGTAACGTTTCAAATTCATAAATAATATAATTAAACTATTCATTTCAAATTTTTTTCATTTAGTCAACACCTACACAACCCTTTTTCATAATTCGTCACGAACTCGGTATATAATTCCTTATACTCATATCCATTGAAACCCTAGACTTTGATTTAGACATTTTATTAATTTATGTTCTTACGCAATACACTTTAGGTTAACGTTGTGCGTTACAACGATCACGTTACTACCTAGTCTCTCGTGTTAACTACACCTTTGAATCAGGTGAGTTTACATTGTCCCTTTTTACACTATTTACATTTTTGGGGTGGAACATGAGTACAATTATACAATGTTTACAAATTACACAATACAATTTCACCCTACATTCATGTGTGCAATTTGAGCCTTATGCTTGAGTACTAGGTGTGCAAACTACAATTTGGTGTGCCAATTACATGTGCAATCGTTAACTACACAAGCCGACGATTAACAATGATAGATCTATTGAGTCTGACAAACCCACCCAGATTGGGGTGATTGTTACCGACAACACAATTTGCATGCTAGTTACAAAGGTTTGATTGTACTTTGGTTACACAATAGTAGCTCCGCATAAATGCCTTATTTTATCATGTTATGTAAAGATTTGTTTATTCACATCTATATACTATCTATGTACAAACCTGTGTATGCTCACCAACTTTTTAATTGACCTTATTTTATTCATGTTTCAGGTGCTAATGTGTGATTTTGATCAAGACTTGCTACACATAAGTTTTGGACCTAGTTAATTTTAATAAAGGATTGATGTATTTCATTTTATGTACTTGGTTTGATTTTGGTTTGTTTTGAATCTATGCAATGAACTTGAATGATTAATATATTTCAATTTAGTCAACCTTGTGCTCATGAACAGTCTACATGTCCCGCCCCGACGTTTCCGCCGTCGGTTGGGGTGTGACAGATTGGTATCAGAGCCTTGGTTATAGGGAATTAGTTTATTAGACACTCTTGACCTAGACTATAACCGTAGGACACCCATACTATGCCATGCTACTACATGCTATATGATTATTTCTTATGTGAATAATTTTACATGTTATGCTAAATAATTACATCATATAATACAGTACTTAATAGTCTATGTGTCACATTACCTGCCAACTTTTGTCTACTATTCATTGCTACCTATTTGATTTATTTAAAGTGCTATCCTAAGTTTTCCACACACACTCATACACACTTAGTTCATCATGCACCCTTAATTTCACACATAAAATATCACCATCCCTTGTGATCAAAGTCTAGACTATTGGGCCTAATGCCCATTAATAATAAACTAAGAATCCACTTACCCTCCAAGAAGAATAAGCCCGCTGCAATAAATAAACCTCACCTTCGGGGCTCAAAGCCCAGTCCACAACAATTATCATCATAACCATGAGTCCAACAATAGTGTTATTAGTACATGATGGCTGGAAGAGTGTGTAGGCCCATGAGGAATTCTAGCCAAGGAAAGACAGGGTACTTAAGTGTGTCCTAGTGACCCACCCCTCTTTCCTAGGAATTCTCCTTAGGGATACACTACATATAGGTCAAGTGTACTCCTAAAATACTATTGTGAAGACTCGGTGTTATGACTAGTCAAACTCTAAACTTATGAGAACTCCTATGTCTAACACTCCATATTTCATTATCACTTACAAGCTTTTATTGTTTTCTGCTAGACATGGACTCCTCCTCTCCTTCCTCCCCAGTATACCGTCCCGGAGCAGAGTCTGATTGGGAAGAAGACAACAGATCACCCGTGTATCGGTCGCCACCACCCCCAACTGCCAGGCCAAGGTTTGATGCAAGGGAAGATTGGGCTAGGAACACCGACCCAAGACTTCGAACACATAGATCACCTCCATTAAAAGACCCGCATCTGGTGCCCGACCCGTATCATCCTAACCCTTGGGTAAGGCATACCATGGCACCCACTAGTGCTATGGGAATTCCAATCAATGACATTCACCAATATGTGAGGACCGCCGAATTTGAGAGGCAAAGGATGGAGCATGAGGTAATGCACGACTTGCAAGGACAAAGAATGGATAGCCTAGCAAACCAATTAGGGTACCAAAAGGAATTAATCTCCATCCTCGTAAAAGAAATACTGGAACATCGCACGGCGACAGCTAAAGCCGAGGCCAGATCAGCTACCTGAGTGACCATAGCGGTGCTCGTCTTAGGAATTATTCTCCTTCTAGTGAAAAGCTACAAGAGACGTTAACAAAATTATTTTCCATTATTTATTGTCTTTAAATTTTCAGTTTGAGAACCATTTCCCTATGTTTTGAGTAATGTTTAACATTTCAGCATTTAATCAATTTTATATATTTCAACTCTAAAGTTATTATTCATTGATTTGACCCGTTGAGTGTGAATCACACCCATCATATTTTCATCAAGATTTCCCAAGTATCACCTTCTTCATTCAATACGATATAGTACACCCATCATATTTTCATCAAGATTTCCCAAGTATCACTAGCGCGGTCGTGCCTATCCGAGCACAGTCGTGCCCCATACATGACCTGGTCATGCCTGCTAGCCAGACAAGGTCATGCCTAGAGAACCCAAGACACGATCCTGCCCGACACAAGCACGGTCGTGCCTGATGACCAAACCTTGTTGTGTCCTGTTTTGATCAACACGGTCACGCCCCTGACAAGCACGGTCGCGTCCGTGATCTTAACACGGCCGTGCCTTGTCTTAGGCACGATCGTGTGTGTGAGAAAACCTTTGTCAGCTTGTTTGATTTATATTTATATTTTCACAACAATAAGTATTAGGGTGTTTTGAACCCAGAAGCCATCCGTGGATTCGGGTTTGGTCTTGCAAACAGTAATTATTATTATGGTCCATTTATAAAATAATATATTTTCCCATTATTTTGTACCGTGACCCAAATTAAAAATAATACACTTTATATATTATTTCCTCAGTATTATAGGCATTTTTGTAACGTTTCAAGTTCATAAATAATATAATTAAACTATTCATTTCAAATTGTTTTCATTTAGTCAACACCTACACAACCCTTTTTCATAATTCTTCCCGAACTCGGTATATAATTCCTTATACTCATATCCATTGAAACACTAGACTTTGATTTAGACATTTTATTAATTTATGTTCATACGCAATACACTTTAGGTTAACGTTGTGAGTTACAAGGATCACGTTACTACTTAGTCTCTCGTGTTAACTACACCTTTGAATCAGGTGAGTTTACATAGCCCCTTTTTACACTATTTACATTTTTGGGGTGGAACATGAGTACAATTATACAATGTTTACAAATTACACAATACAATTTCACCCTACATTCATGTGTGCAATTTGAGCCTTATGCTTGAGTACTAGGCGTGCAAACTACAATTTTGTGTGCAAATTACATGTGCAATCATTAACTACACAAGCCGACGGTTAACAATGATAGATCTATTGAGTCTGACAAACCCACCCAGATTGGGGTGATTGTTACCGACAACACAATTTGCATGCTAGTTACAAAGGTTTGATTGTATTTTGGTTACACAATAGTAGCTCCCCATAAATGCCTTATTTTATCATGTTATGTAAGGATTTGTTTATTCACATCTATATACTATCTATGTACAAACCTATGTATGCTCACCAACTTTTTAGTTGACCTTATTATATTCATGTTTCAGGTGCTAATGTGTGATTTTGATCAAGACTTGCTACACATAAGTTTTGGACCTAGTTAATTTTAATAAAGGGTTGATGTATTTCATTTTATGTACTTGGTTTGATTTTGGTTTGTTTTGAATCTATGCAATGAACTTGAATGATTAATATATTTCAATTTAGTCAACCTTGTGCTCATGAACAGTCTACATGTCCCACCCCGACGTTTCCGCCTTTGGTTTAGGTGTGACATTCATCATTTTGTCCTTCAACAAAACACAGTTAGAACAATATATATTACAGATAACATCTTTTACCTTTGATGGATCAGACATGTCTACCATGAAGACTTTAGCAGTTGGAATCTCTTCAGTCATCTCAGGTACTCTTTTTGTCAACAAAATCTCATCTTCAGATACACTTGTTGTAGAAACATTTTCTTCAGAATACACTCCATCAGCACTTTCACTATCAATTTCTTCAGAAATTTCTCCTGCAATGACATTGTCAGAAGATTCATCATTCTGACTCTCTACTTCACTTCCTGAACTTTCACTATCACTTGAACTATCATCCTCAGATGTCTCATCAGTGTGAATTTCAGCCACAAAAGCTTGACTCACAGCACCAACTAGATCTTCTAGATGAATTCCCCAGTCATAGTTATCATCTCCTTGGGCAACCAAAGCAGATGATGTTGAAGCATTTGCTGAATTTCCAGAACCACTTGAACTTTGTTGATTTCTGTTACTTTGATAAATGTTGTTCTTCTTTTGAGAGTCAAACTCCACTTTTGGCTTATTACATTCTTTAGCAAAGTGACCATATTCTTGACAGTTGTAACATCGAACTTTAGTCTTGTCAAAACTCATTCTTGTTCTGCTGTTTGATCAGATGTACTTCCTTCCAGTCTTCTTAAGAAAATCCTTTGCTTATCTCATCAACATTGCCATATTCCATTGAATATTCATTTCTTCTAGATCAACTAGATCAATTTGACGATAATCTTCTTCAATTTCTTCTGGATCATGAATCTTTCCACCAATAAAATTTTCATACGAAGTAATAAAAGATGAAAACATTGCCATATAATCTTCAGCTACCCTTTGATTCACATGATGTGAATTCAATGGTTGTGATCCAGAAGTGTTTGATGTAGATGCAGAGAAACCAGATTGATAAGAACATCCAGAACTATTATCATTAGAGTTATCTTGACCATTTCCTGAAAACAAAGCAACTCCTGATCCAAATTTTGCAGATGTTTTTGCAAAATACATTGACGGATCTTGCATGTGCTCCATATTGGTTTCTTTTTTCTTTAAGTTCAGATCATGAGATTGAATTTTTCCAAGAACATCCTCAAGTGACATTGTTTTATATTTTTCATTTTCTTTGATGAAGACAGTATACACATCAAATTTTAATGGTAAAGCTTCCAGAAACTTGTCATTAATCTCTTCAGATTCATAGACCACCTTTGCACTTGCTAATTCACTCAACAAATGATAAAATCTTGTAGCCAGATCATCCAAATTTTCATTCAGAAAGTGTTTGAATACTAAAAATTGTGTCTTCAGTAATTCTTTACGACTTTTCTTCACGTCCAAACTATATTCACATCTCTTCTATAAAGCTTCCCATAACTGCATGGAAGTTTTAAACTGCTTGAAATTGTGATAAATTTCTTTTGGTAGTGACATTGAAATGCTCGCCATTGCCTTCTTTTCACGATCAAATAAAAAATTTTCTTCAGTTGTTAAAGCAGATACAGGCTTTGGAACATTGTCATTATCCATCCATGAATAAGTCGGATGAGTATATCCTTCTAGAATAGGAATCCATAAACTGGTATCCGTGAATGAAACAAATTGATTAAAGCGATCCTTCCAATTCGAATAATCAGCAAGACTTAGCAACTTTGGCGGTTTTTGAGAAGTACCAATTTCATTGTCATAGTTGAACATGTTTGTAACCTGCACCATGTTAGCCATAACAACAAATATATGCAAAATATCACAAGAAAAAAAAATTGAAACAAGTTTACCCACAAGCGAACTTGATAAGTTCGTCTAAAACATTCCTTAAGTGAACTTGTGCCAAGCGAACTTGATAAGTTCGCCTAAACAAAAACTTAGACTAAGTTCGCCTCTTGAGTTCGCCTGTAACAGAATTTGAGATAAGTTCGCCTATTTCAGCTAAAAACTCTTAGGAAGATGATTTCTTCAACCAAAACACGAACTCGAAACCTCAAAAATTATCATAACTTGCAGAATTGATTGAATTTGATGAAATTAGACCATAGGATTGAATAGAATATGAATTAGAACACTTTGAACGGATCAATTTCTTCAAAAACAACTTCAAATTGATGAAATCAGCCTCAAAATCTTCCCAAGAACTTGAAAACTCCATGGAAATGAAAGATGATCAAAAATTCAGTCTTTTTGGTGTCAAATCATATACAAACTGTCACAAATCAATCAAAAATCACGAGCATGATGCTCTGATACCACATGTAGGTCCCCTCGGGTTCTCAATAGATCTAACTCGAGACGTGACGTGTATCAAACACACGGAGTGTGGAATCCAACCGTATGCATGATTGTGTATATGAGACAATATCAAGACTAGAGTCAACACAAGATGTAAATAATATTCTCATTGATTTCCACCAAACTCAGAGTTTAAAGAACTTGAGTACAAATTGCAAAGCATAAGAAACTAACATGTAAACTCCTATTTATAGACTCATACAGCCATGCAGGCGAACTTTTTTAAGTTCGCCTAAACTAGGCCTAGGCGAACTTTCGCCTAATACAAAACTTAACCAATTCAATCAAAACGTAAAGACATAAAAGATCTAATCAATTACAAGGCCTAATGTCACAAAACTATGTCTTAACATGTATTTACGCGAGGCAATGTTTACGTTTTGAGATAAAACATATATATATTTCTCACAACTTGTTTGAAAATTTTAATACACATATAAGTAGACATTTATGTTTAGTACAAATTTAGAAATCTTAAACCCGAGCAACGATTATATTAAAATATGTGTATATATACGCTCATGTAATGAAATATTTATAAGATTGGATTAATATTTCGAGAACTTACAAACCGTGATCATTTATTTACTATGGCTAAGGATAATATCCCTAACATTATAAATAATGCTTATATATATATAATTTGAGTAAAATACTATTATTGTTAATAGTATTATTATTATAACAACAAAAACAATTTATTTATAAATTGATTTAAACTAATTTTATAACTTTTAATCGTCTCATTAGAGGAATTATAATTACCATGTTTATAAGTATCAAACGTATTATTTTAGTACAACAAGTGTCGATTAAACATATATGAACATTTTCATTAACAATATTATTTCACTAATAGTGATACTTTTATGATGGAAGATTTTTGTCATGATTTGTGGTACTAATATAATTTATATATTGGGGTTACTTTGATATTATCATTATACCATTATTATCGCTTTATCAGTATTATTACATTACTATTAATTTTGATATTTTTAACACTCTTGACAACCTATTGATAACTTAGATACGCTCGACTATACGATTCGTTGGATTTATTGGAATAAGTACTTTATTTAATACACGTAATCGATATCTAGATACGAGGCTAAATATTTCTTTCATGATTATTTTAAACCATATATATATATATATATATATATATGAAAATATATAATATGCTTCAAAGTAAAGAACAATATTTCCTACGCACGAGCCTACTATTATTTTGTAATGAATCAACCTTATATATATTTTGTCACTAGAAATATATATTATTGATAAGAGCGTTAATAATTAGAACTTGAGAGACGTGATGGCGAGTCACGCATCTAAACACAGACCATGTAGAACTAGAGCATGATTCTTCTTGTGCATTGAAATACATATTGACAAGTTTGTATGGAACGTAGGGTAGTTCATAAATTCTATAGTGCCTACGTGTATCGTGGGACTCGAGTAGGAGGTATACCCAACATTGTTACTTATTCGAGGAATACAGTTTACCGCAACAATATCAGGTGAGTTTCACGGTCCCTCTTTACAGTTTTCTATATTTAGGGGAAAAACATGTTGAATTCAAATTGTATGATAACTAGAAAATGAGAAATAAGCATATGATTCCTTTTTGTTCATGAGTTACACCTAAAAGTCCTCGGTATTTCGAACTATAACCATTACCTATGGACTTAGCCGTAGATCGATATTAATAGTACTATTTGGGTTGACACCCCCTTTCATGGTTGAATAGTACTATATGAATAGTTGTGGACTTAGCAGTAGATCGTGCTAACCATGACCAACAGGGTCAAATGATTGCATATTAGGACTTGTTGTTCTCATTGTTTAAAGGTACGATGGGCTGGGACAATTTCGAGAATTCGTTAAAGGTTTGGTTATAGGCTTGTGCATTACATAATTCGTTTGTGCTAGCTAGACTTCGATGAATCAACTGCTAACTTGTTTTGTTTATCATGTACATAAAGTCAATTTCGAGAAAAAAGATTTTGCCAATGGTATACGTACCAATGGTTTTGCCAGTCAATTTTGAGAAAAGGGTTTTGCCAATGCTACGTACCAATGGTTTTGCAAGTCAATTTCGAGCAATGGATTTTGCTAATGGTAAACACACTAATAGTTTTTCAAATCAATTTCGAGAAAAGGGTTATACCAATGGTATACGTACCAGCGGTTTTGCCAGTCAATTTCGTGCAAAGGATTTTGCCAATAGTACACGTACAAAAAGGTTTGTCAATCAATTTCGTGCAAATGGTTTTTTTTGCCAAACGTTTTCGTTCAAATGGTTTTGCCATTCGTATTCATTTAAAACCTGTGAACTCTCCAACATTGCGTTGACATTTTTTAGCATGTTTTTCAGGTACCACATAACTTTGTCACGGTTGGAATTGGTTAAGCATTTGTATTAAGACTTTAGAAGGCGATGACGTATTATCATTTAACGTCAAGTCCATTAGAATTATATGAACTTAGGCCCATGTATTCGTTTAGTTCCTGTAATTGTGTTCTTCACTTTAGAAGTCTTCATATAGCTTCCTCTGTTGGGTAATGTTACCAATCATTATAACCTTAATTTATTTATTAAGTAAATAATTTAGGGGTGTGACAATGGGGGAGATGAATTTCTATCTGGGACTTCAAGATAAACAAACCTCTAATGGAATTTTCATAAACAATCAAATTATGTCAGGGACATATAGACAAGATTTAACATGAAAGATTGTAAGTTTGCCTCATCTCAAATAGCTACTACAACAAATTTAATCTCAGACCTTGAGGGTGAAGATGTTGATCAACAGTACTACAGAGCTATCATTGGCTCTCTTATGTATTTAACTTCTAGTAGACCTGATATAATGTTTGCCACTTGCTTGTGGGCTCGGTACCAATCAACCCCTCAACAATCTCATTTAGTTGTTGTGAAAAGGATTCTTTGGCATCTCAAAGGTGGACCAAAACTTGGCATTTGGTATGCCAAAGACTCCTCAGTTGATCTTATTGGCTACTCTAACAGTGACTATGGAGGCTATAACAATGACAGGAAGTCCTAATCAGGAGGATGTCAATTCTTGGGATGAAGGCTTGTGTCATGGCAATTCAACAAACAAACAAGTGTTTCTACCTCAACTGCCGAAGCAGAATATATTGTGGCAAATCCTATGCATCCAGAACCAGATGAGAGACTATGACATCACATTTTTTAACACTCCTATTATGGTTGATAACAAAAGTGCCATTTCTATTACAAATAATCATGTGAAGCACTCCAAGACAAAGCACATTGAAATCATGTACCACTTTACAAGAGATTATGCTAAATTTAAACTAATTCATCTTGTCAAGGTTGATACCAATGACAATTGTGCTGACTTATTCACCAAAGCTTTTGATTATAAAAGATTTTATTTTTTGGTGAAAACACTTGGTATGATGAACTTTGATTAAACTTTATCTCTTGCATGCACATGTGTATTTCTTTGTTTGATACCGACATATGCTCGGCATTTATTTTTTCTTCTTTAAAACTTCAACATCACTTATGTGCTTTTGATGATTTTTGCAAGTAAAACTTAGGTACTAACCTATATGGCTATCTATGGACATTTTAAGGGTATTTTTGTCATTTCTATTTATTTTAATTTCTCATTAAATGTCCGGGTAACGTCTTGCGTTAATCATGCCGAGAATGTTGGCCCCTTTCAAAACCTATTTAAAGGAATGACATACCCTGATCTCTCATTTGCTACAATGTGCTTCAATCATCTTCTTCTTAAACCCTAACCTCCGTTTCAAGAACATTCTTCTGTAACCATATATTTTTTACTACAAACATCCTCACAATGTGCTTCCCTACCTTGAGAAACATTCAAACTATCCTGAATTCCACCCAATCATTGACTTCCTAAAAAGCTGCCTAATCTCATATCCCCTAACCGCCAATCCCAAGCTTTATGATCTTAGGATCAGAGAGTTTTGGAAAACTGCATCATATGCCTTTCTCGAAAAGAAACATACCATTTCTGCTACTGTTGACCAGAAACCAATTGCCATAACCTTTCAGAAGATCAAATCTCATCTGCGTATCGATGATGTAGGAGGTAAGTATTCTTTTCCCGACTCTGATGTAGAAAATTCTTTCAGGGACATGGGATACGGGGGAAATCCAAAAGTGACTATCAAGAAAAACCAGTTGGACTTCAATTGGAGATTTTTATTTCATGTGATGCAACAGTGTTGGTATCACAAAAGCTCGGGTTAGGATCAGGTTCCCAAACCTTTGGCCTTTGCCATTCATGCTCTTGCCAGGAACTTGAAATTCAATTTTTCTAAACAAATTTTTGAAAGCCTGGTGTACAACATCAAAGAGGCTGGTGTCACACCCCGGTTTCAGAACAACCCGGGCATGCGGCCATGTAGAAATAAAGACTGATGGATACAAAATTCTCTATGTATAGCTGTTGTGGACCTCAGAGTTTGCTACAGATCGACAAACTGCTGTGGATAAGCTTATCTGCAGCGGATACTTGTTCTTCAACTGAAGAACAAATCTGCTGCGGATAGCCTTATCTACTGAAGACAAAAGTTACTGCTGATAGGCAAATCATCAGTAGCTGTGGACAGTTGTGTCTTGCTGCTGATCAACAACATTGCTGCTGATAGCCATTCCCTCTGAGGATCAATCGTTGCAGCTGACTGGCTTCGATAAAGCAACCATTACCACTGACAACTTTCTGCTGCAACACTGAGACACTCCACGCAGAAAGAATGTTACTGGTACAAGACAATAAAAGAAAACGACGCTCTTCTTCCAAGGACTCAAGCAATGATGCCCTAGAAGACGTTTGAGTAAAGATAACTTTTGTAGTATTTATTGTCGTTATATGTAGAATAGCTTCAATACATGATCAACGGCTTGTGTTAGATCTTATCCTTAGAATCAAGGGTTTGTCTTGATTCTAAGTTACTATATAAGTAGTACTAAGAGTCATTGTATACGTGTGCTTTTTCTTAAGAGTTTTCTCTGTAATCTTGTAATCTTGGAAGCTTAATACAAATTGCGTTTATCAGTATTCTTCTTGTTTACTTGTTTACATTGCTTAGTTGTGATTGTTTCCGCCAATCTCAACTAGAATAGAACCATCTTGTATTCACCGATCCTACAGGACAGATTAGAGCTTTGGCTCACAGATTAAACAAACTCACACTTGTTTAATCATTCTCTGGTTCTATTCAAAACTGTCCCTTTGCTAACGTCACCCATTAACACAAATAAAAAAATGGCACAAAACAATGGAGTTGAAGTCATTGGAAGCATCAGCAGACCACCAAGACTGGTGTCTGGAGAAGACTATGATATGTGGAAGAACAGAATGGAAAGCTTCTTCTGCTATCAAGAATATGGGATGTCGAAATCCATTAAAGATGGACCATACATGCCCATGGTGGCCTCCGCTGATTCCGCAGGTACGCTAGTTCCCAAAGAATCCTCCAAATACTTTGATGAAGACATCAAGAAAATGGAGGTAGATTTCAAGGCCTTAGGAGCCATCCAGATGTGCTTACCAAATGAAGTTTTCACAACTTTAGAGGATACAAAACTGCAAAGGAGCTATGGGAGGCTCTTGAGAAGATGTTTGCTGGTTCAGAGGAAGTAAAAGAAAACAGAAGAGACATCCTGAAGCAGCAATTTGAAAAATTCTTCTGAAAGGAAGGTGAGTCTCTAATAGTTTTATTTAACAGATATACTTATCTTGTAGGTGAGCTGCAGTGCTTAAAAGTGAAGCTGGAGAATGAAGATATTCTCAAGAAGTTCATCAGGTCTCTACCCAGTTGCTGGACACTCTACATAGTGTCCATCAGAAGAACTGAGAATCTAAAGACTCTACAGATGACTGAGCTTTTCGGTATGCTAAAGACCTATGAATTAGAGATGATTCAGGCCAAGGAAAGAAGCTCAAACTACCAAACAGCCTCAACATCCACCACCACCACTTCTGCCCTCCACTCGATCACTCAGTTCCTAGTTCAAGCAACTATTATCCTCCCATGGTCACTCATCCCCAAACTTTAACCTCTCAATCAAACAACTCACCATTTCTTCTTGAAGCCCCACCTCAAACATCAACCTCTACTGCTTCTGTCTCTGAAAACTCAAGCAATATGTCCTTTATCAAGGAAGATCTGGAATGTTTTCATCCAGATGATCTAGAAGAAATGGATATATAGCACTCCTATGCCATGCTCTCTCTAAGAGCAAAAAGGTTCTACTCAAGAACAGGAAGACCCGTTCCATGCAACAACTCTAACAACAGGGTTGGCTTGGACAAAAGCAAATTAAGGTGTTACAACTGTAACCAACTTGGTAATTTTGCTAGAGAATGCAAGGCACCAAAGGCAAACCCAGCTGCTGCTCATACCAGACAAGCTCACCAAGCTCAGCTAAGACAGCAACAACAGCAACATGCCACTCCTCCTGCACAAACTGCAGCTTGTGCAACTGTTGGAACTGCTAACTTTGACTGGAGCTTCCAGTATGAGGATATTTCTGCCAACAATCAAGCTCTCATGGCAGACACATCAGAGGTACCACCTCAGGTATATGAAAATTTTTGTACTCAAGCTTGTATTGATAAGGTCTTGGATACAAGAAACATAACCAGATTCTCATAGATCAAAATGAAGAATTTCACCAAATGAAATCTGAATTTAAAAAGGTTGAAAACAGTTACAAGGAAAAGATTAATTGTTTAAAGAAAGAAATTTCATCATTAAAACATGAACAAACAAACCTTGAAACTCAAATTGATGATCTTCTGGTTAAGTTAAAAGCTACAAGGGCCGAATTAGCAGACCAAAAGGTCCATGTGGAAAAATATGAGTTTGCATCCAAAAAGCTGCAAAGACTTTTGGATGCTCAAATTCATGAAAAGGTAACTGCTGGTCTTGGATTCCAAGCTGAACAACCCTATAATTTTGTTCCTCCACCCGCTAACTATGTAGCCATTCATGAACCAAGTTTCAATCTTTCCAACCTTGACATGGCCAACTGAAATCTTGACCCTGTTGTCCAAGAAACCCAGTGCAAGAATGCACTACTTCATCCGAGTCTGAGTCAACATGATCAGACTCCACTGAAACCAATAAATTTTCATCACCACCTACTGTGAATTTATTAAAGCAAACAATCCAAGCCCTTTCATCCCTTCAAAAACAGTACCAGTATCTCAACCAACCAAACAAATCAGAATCAGCTATCCTCCAAAAGGAAGAATGCTAACTATTGAAAAGGGATAGTCTTCAACCTCCACCAACTCAAAGCCTCAATCCAAATCAATCCAACAAAGGAAGGTGTTTGACATATGTCATGTGCCTGGAGAGAGAGCTCCATATGTTTAAAAGACATTGGAAGAAGCCACCTTTGAGCACAACAAAGCTCACCCCTGGAACTTCAAAGACTTGTTCAAAAGAAAGGACTATGTGTACTTTCAAAGGGACAAACTGGCTAAATCATGCTTTCTGTGTGGGAAATACAATCATACTGCCAGCACCTACTTCTATTACCTTCAAAAACAAAGAATCCTAAAGCAACACGCTTTTGAGAAAACAAACAAGAACAAAAAGGTAAGAAGCTTTGAAGCCAAAGCAACTCAGTTCAGAAACTCTCTATCCACAACAAGAAAGCATCTGCCAAAACCTCAACAATCTTGCATCATCTGTGGTGAATCAGACCTCTTTGCTGCAAATTATAAGTTTAATCCTCTCAAACAGGTTCTTCATCAAATTCCTCTTCAACAAAAGCCTATCAGTAAGATGAAGGGTAGGCATACTTCGGAGATTAAACCATCAACAACAAACAAAACTGCTTCTGATCAAGTAAGACACAAGTAACCAAAGGAAAAGCCTTCATCAGCAACCAAGATTGTTGCTTCCCAAGTTAAACCATCAGCAGCCAACAAAAATGTTGCTGATCAATTAAAGCCCAAGCGACCCAAAGACAAGTCTTCAACAACAACCAAGATTGCTGCTGCTCAAGTAAAACCATCAGCATCAACAAAATTTGCTGCTGATAAGCCAAAGACCTCAGTTGCAACATCTGTTGATGACAAAGCAAAGAGAGCTGGAAAACCACCAATTCAGCATTGGAAAGCCAAAATTCCTCCAAGAATCATTATTGTTTCCGTTGAATGCACACATGCTGATACTGATAATCCGAGAACCCTTTTTTACAAGGATGCAAGCTCTTGGATTCCTCCCACTGACTAGATCTCTCTGATGTGCAGGGACATCCAAGTCACAAGAATAACACCTGTGTTTTAGACAGTGGTTGTTCCAGGCACATGACAGGAAACAGATCCATCCTCTCCAACTTCAGACATTTCAATAGAGGATATGTTCCCTTTGGAAGTGACTCAAAAGGAGGATCTATTACTGGATAAGGAACTGTGTCCAATGAAAGAATGAGTATTGAAAACGTAAACTATGTCAAAGAATTAGACTTCAATCTCATGAGTGTTTCCCAGGTCTGTGATCATAAGCGTTGGATGCTCTTCAAAGATAAAGAATGCTTTGTACTTTCTCCTGGCTTATCCAAACCTCCACCAGAAAAGATTTTATTAACCGCTAAGAGAAAATAAAATCTTTATGTGCTTGACATGAATGAGGTCACTCCGTTTGGCAGTGTATCCTGTTTTCTGTCAAAAGCACCAGTTGATGAATCAACTCCCTGGCACAGGAGATTAAGCCATGTTAACATCAAAACCATCAAAAATTTAGTGAAGGATAATCTTGTCAGAGGGCTTCCTGACAAAGAATTCCAGCTAGAAGATCATTGTATTGCTTGTTTGAAGGGGAAGCAACACAAGAGTTCTCACAAGCCCAAGACTTTGAATACAAATGACACTCCACTACAGCTGTTGCATATGGATCTCTTTGGTCCTACAAATATTATGTCAATGGGTAAGAAGTCATACTGTCTAGTGATAATTGATGACTACATCAGATTCTCATAGGTATACTTCTTGAGAACTAAAGATGAAACTGCTGAGATTCTTAAATCTTACATTCTTAGGATAGAGAATCAAAGCAATCAGAAGGTAAAGATCATAAGGTGTGATCTGGGCACAGAGTTCAAGAACCACACCTTGAATTGTTTCTGTGAAAGCAAGGGATTAGAAAGACAATACAGTGCTCCAAGAACTCCTCAACAAAATGGAGTTGCCGAAAGAAGAAACATAACTCTAATTGAGTCAGCAAGATCTATGTTGGCTGACTCAAAACTGCCTCTCATATTCTGGGTAGAAGCAGTAAGCACAACCTGCTATGTGCAAAATAGAGTTCTCATAGTCACGCCTCTCAACAAGACACCTTAAGAACTATGGTTCCAAAGAGTACCCTACATTGGATTTCTAAAAACTTTTGGATGTCCATGCACAATTCTGATCACACATGGGGTTCTTCCTAAGTTTGGTGCCAAATCTGATGAAGGATATTTTGTGGGCTATTCCTCTCAATCCAATGCCTATAGAGTATTCAACTCAAGAACAAGAATTGTGGAAGAATCACCCAATGTGGAATGTAGAGAACACATTGCCTGTGAACATGGAAAAGGCCTAAAATGGCTCTTTGACATAGACTCCTTCACCCAAATATTTGAGCCTCTCATCTTCTTAAATATGGAATCTACCTCTTCACAAGCACCAGCTTCCTCTTTCTCCTCTGACTACAGACTGGATTTTCCTAAATCTTCCATTAGTCTGAAAAGACCATCCATTGATCCTCCATCTGTTATGGAAGCCATTGAAGCAAGTGAAGCTAGAACCAGACTCTCCAATGTCACCAGCAGCAGCCTGTCTGAAATGAAAATTTGAATGAAGACTCTTCAGTAAATGTTGTAGATGCAAAAAAATACTATTGCTGATAATACTGATGTAGCTGTTGATATTGAAGACTTTTCCACCATGAATAAAGAAATCCCTGATCAAAATCAAAGCAATCTTAAGCAAGGGACACAACTGAAGGTGGTACCAGCACAGACGATCAACAAGGAACATCCTCTGGAAAATACTATTGGCCAAGTTCACCAAGGAGTTCTAACAAGAAGAAAATCTCATGAGGCCAATATATATTTTTTTTCATATTTTCTATCTCAGGTGGAACCCAAGAAGATAGATGAAGCTCTGAAACACAACAGTTGGTTTGAGGCAATGCAGGAAGAGTTGCAACAATTCAAGAGACATGATGTCTGGAAACTTTTTGATCTTCCACCTGGTCAATCTGCCATTGGCATAAGATGGGTATTCAGGAACAAGCAAGATGAGAGAGGCATTGTAGTCAAGAACAAAGCCAGACTTGTAGCTCAAGGCTACACTAAGGAAAAGGAAATTGACTATGATGAAGTCTTTGCTCCTGTTGCCAGGCTGGAGGCCATCAGAATCTTCCTGGCATATGTTGCATCAAAGAATTTCATGGCCTATCAAATGGATGACAAGAGTGCCTTTTTGTATGGGAAGATTGGTGAAGAAGTATATGTCAAACATCCTCCAGGCTTTGTAGATCCCGCACATCCTAACCAAGTATTCTGTAACATCCCAAAAATAGTAAATAAATAAATATTGGATCTGTAAATACAAGATTCTATTCCTGAAGATTGGCGAAAACAATCACAACTTAAGCAAAGTAAACAAGTAGACAAGAAGAATACTGATAAATGTAATTTGTATTAAACTTCAAGTGTTACAAGATTATAGAGAAAACTCTTAAGCAAAAAGTACTTTTACAATGAATCTAAGTACTACTTATATAGTAACTTAGAATCAAGACAGACCCTTGATTCTAAGGATCAGATCTAACACAGACCGTTGATCTTGTATTGAAGTTATTCTACATATACAGACAATAATAATAACTACAAAGGTTAACTTTATTCAAACGTCTTCTTTGCATCATTGCTTGAATACTCAAAAGGAGAGCGTCGTTGTCTTTTATTGTCTTGTGCCAACGGCATTCTTTCTGCGTGGAGTGTGTCAGTGTAACAGCAGAAAGTTGTCAGTGGTATTGGTTGCTTTATCAAGAACAATCAGCTGCAACGTTTGATCTTCAGTGAAAACAGCTATCAGCTGCAACTTTGATCTTCAGTGGATAAGGCCTATCAGCTGCAACTTTGGTCAGCAGCAGATAAGACTTATCAGTTGCAGCTTTGGTCAGCAGCGGATAAAGCCTATCAGCTACAACTTTGTCGATCTGCAGCAATCTTTGAGATCAGCAGCATTTGTACTTAGAGAATTTTGTAGCCATCAATCTTTATTTCTAGCAACTCCCCCTAGACTGATGCTACCAAAACTCTCTTACTGCTTTTGTTGCTGAAGCTTTTGCATGTGGTTGATAATTCTTTCAACCTCATATCCTCTTTGGTCCTTGCTGGGATTGTTAAGAGAAAGCTCAGATAGAGTCTTGATGTCTTTGCTGGCCATTTTGAAGATAGCTTTGCTTGAACACCTCATCTTCTGTCCTTTAACATCTGTCAATGTGAACTCATCTTTTTCAGTATTGTAGGACTAGCTGATGAATGGAGAGTGGGATTGGAGAGGTTTGACATCAAGGATTTCATCTCTGCTAGGGTTGAAGTGATGTTTGTTTACCATCACCAGATGTCTCCCACCTTCATTCACGGGCTCATTGGCTTCACCCAGCTCCATCATTCTTCTTAGATCAGATTCTGGAAGCTGTAGTACCTCATCAACAGATGTATAAATTGATCTTTTAATTTCTGTCCTCCCCCTGAAAACTTCAAACCATTGGTCTTGAGAGCTGTATGACTAGATGACTATTTCTCTTGAGTCTTCTGGTTTGGAAGTAGGTTTGTTTTTCTTTTTGGGAGGTTGTTGATGAGTAGGAGCTGGGTGTGAGGATTTGGACTTTGAGGGTGGAGAGGAGGGATATCTAGAATGGAGAGTGGAAGGTTGTTGGATTGAGGAAGAGTTGGGTGAGGGAGAAGGCTTGGGTTTCTTTGTTTTACTTTCTTCTTCTTGAATGATTACCCTCTTCTTGGAGCCTTTCTTCCCTAGTCTTTCTTCCTCATCCTTCTTGACATTAAGGTAGAGGGCTTGCAGGTTCATGAAGTTCATGGGACCCAGCCTCTTTCCACTCTCTCCTCTAGCCTTAAGGAAGTCAATCATGATCTTCCTTTCTTCATGGGATCTTCGGTTAAAGGCAATGGTCTTCTTGGACTTTTGTTTGGATTTTTCTTCTTCTTCAGCCTTTTTCTTGTTTGCCAATTGACCCTGCTGACCCATGAAGGCTCTGTAGATTTCTTTATTTGATAGTTTCTCAAGGTAGTCTGCATCCTCACCTTGAGAAACCAGAGCCTTTACCCACTCCTCTCTCATTTCTTTGGCTAGTTCAGAATCAGTTATTCTGAACTTAGCCTCTTCCTTCTTCTTCTTCTTCTCTATCTCTTCTTCTTCTTTGTTGAATTGTTCCTGCAGTTGAAGAGCAAGAGCTTCATCTTCTTCAATTTGATAAACTGCAGGAATTTTTACTTTCAGATCATCCAGCTGTTTTGCATACAGCTGGATCTGTTGTTCTCTGAGGAGAATGGCTGTTTTCTGTCTTGAGCTTTCTTTAGTTCAGCCATCTCCTCTTCTTCTCTTCTTCTTCTTCTTCTTCTTCTTCTTCTTCTATCCTCCTTTTCTTTCTTCTCCTTCTTAATTCTTTCTTCATCTTCTTTGGTCATTAGTCCCTTTCCCTTATCTTTGTTGGATGCCTCTGCTTCAGCTTCATGGACCACAACAGCAGATGTAGTAGATGCTGTTGGGATCTCAGCTTCGGCTTCATTGTCATTTTGGGGAATGGACAAGGGAAGGGAACTTTCTTCATCTTCTTTCCATTCCATACCTGTCACTTCTTTCCAAGCTTCTTTCATCTTTTCCTCGTCTCTTCTTTTTTATTCTTCTTCTGTGTTAAGTCTGACTGTTGGAGAAGAGAGAAAGGATATGTCTAAGTGAGATCCAGATTCCTCCTTATAAGGAGAAGCCTTGATGATTTTGATCATTTCTTGACTTTCTAAGGAGTTGACATTGAAGATGCGTGATCTAAGCTCAAAGACCTTGTGTAGGAAAGCTGAAGGTAGGAGCAAGATCTCTTTGATGTTGATTGAGAGAGAAGATCCATTGCTCAGGAAGAAGGTGAAGTCATGGGAGTCAGTGCTTATTCATCCTTGCACTTCCACATCCCTGACAATTAGGTTGTACAGGAATCTTCTCCAACAGATAACCTCTTCTTCAGTTAAAGCACTGCTCCTGATTATGTCAAGTCTTCTCGGAGCCAGTCTTTGTTCTGCTGCTGATGAAGATTCAGGATAAGCCACCCTATTTGCTTCTTTTAGTAGTCTTTCAAACCAGGGCATGTTATCCTCCATTAAGTCATAGAACCTGCTGATTACAAGTTCTGCTAAGAGATCTGATGAAGTGTTGATGCATTTTGTCAGATACAGATTGAGAACTTGGAGGGCATTAAGAGAGTTCCAGTTTAGCTCTTCTACTCCACTAAACTCCTATCCAATCCAGAATATCTCAGCTATTCTATCATACCCCTAAGCTAGAATGCAGTTAAATTCTAGCTTCTTTGAAATTAGGAAGAGTTGGGGGGTAGATGAATGACTTATTATGGCTGCAGCTTCAGGAAGAATTCAGAATGATGGAGGCGTGTCTTCATGGAGAGTTTCTTCTCGTAGAACCTCATCAACAGCTCGGACGACTAACTTCCAATCCTCAGTAACATCTTCCTCTTCATCTACTGAGTCTGGCAAGTCATGGATTTGAACAAAAGTAGGTTTGTATAGGGAACTTTGAAACACAGTCTGCACTTGTATCCATTCTTCGAGGCTGTCAGCATCATCTTCCTTAGTAACCACCTCCCCCTTTTTGGTTGCATCAGTGAAAAGGGATGTATCTGTTTGAGTTCCCACCAATACAAGAGAAGGAGTAGGCACAGTTGGGCATTGATGGGCTTCATGCATAGAGAACTGGTGTCTTAGTTTGGACACTTCAGCCTCTAGCATTGCCACCCTGGCCGTCAATTACAAGTTATGAAGTTTCAGTCTGTCCTCATCCACAGTTGTGGAATCCTTGCAGCTAGATGGGGCCTTAGGCCTAGCCTCTGCATCCCCATCACCCTGGTTTTTTTGGCGCCTGGGATTCCTCTCAGTGAAGAGTGTTTCACAGGAAACATCCTCACTATGAGTTGTCGTGGTTAAGGTCTTAGCTATGTTATCACTGTCCTCCTGGGCAGTTGATGTACCCGGAGTAGTGATAGCCCTTTCCACATTTACTCTATCAATACTACCAGAGTGAACCTTCTTGGGTGATGAACCTGGGTTGGGTGCACCAGCAGCCAAGTCAATCAATACCTCTGATATAGTGGTTGTTGGAGAAGGTATATCATCTTGACCAGGTGCCTCTGCACTTAGGTTCAGAGAAGAGAAATAATGGAATGGCTAATGGGTTTGCTCTATGGATCCGGGATGTGATCCTGATCCTAATAGAGAGGCTTCCCAGGAAGTCTCTCTAGTGTTATGGCTATCCCTTTTGGTATTCTCATCAGAATGTTGGGATTCTGAATGAGGGCTTAGAGGTTGGGTTTGGGCCTTTGAGACAAGAAGAGAAGGGGTCTTCTTGCTCCTTTTTCTGGTGTATGTCGTTGCAACTGGGGCCCTTTGTTCCAGTTGAACGATAACATCCAAAACAGATGTAAGTGATTTTTGTACCTGTGCATCCTTAGTAGTATGCACAGGGGTTCGAATGGTAGAAGCAGATTAATGTTCAGGATGTGATATGGAGGGTGTGGGATCAGTATCAGCTGGGATTACTGAACTTTCACCCGGGGTACTTTGTATGTTCAGCATTGTAGATAACAATGGAACATTGACCCCTAAGAACTTTTTGGAAACAATTCTCATACTTTGAAAAATATTATTTTTAAGTCGCAACATGATGTAGATTCTTGCAGGTTTTGAGAGTTCTTTTACTTCCTGGTTGAAAACCTCCTACAAGAATCTTGGGTACATAAAAATTGTTGCTTTGCACCCTCTTGAAGATTATATCTCAAACCCTCAAAGATGAGGTGTGCAAAGTTGAAACCTAGGCCAGTAATCATACCATGAAAAGCAGAGGAAAGTGCAGAGCTCACTTGATGCCATCCACTTCTCTTCTGAGATATGCATTTGAGAAGAGTGTGGCAGAGATACTTCCATGGAGGGCCCATCAGCGCCTTCTCTATTGTATACTCCTTTTGATTTCCAGTGTACCCTATGGATATAAAGGTCCTCATGCACTCATCCTTTGAGTATGAGATGGATGCTCCCTCATCCTGAAGCTTAAGATGTTTTCGAAGGGTAGCTTCAGAGATGATGATGTCCTTGCCGTCTACCTTGGCTTTTATTTGGGGAATCCCCTATTCGGTAGAGTAGACGGCGGTATTCCAGAAATCCTCCATATGAGGGATATATATGGTAGGGTTGGTTGTGAGGGCAAAATGCATCTTTGATCGGCATAGGAAGTCGATCATATCATCGAATCCTTCGGATTTCTATCCCTTGGTTAAGTATGTTATAAGGTTGTGGTACGTGGAGAACTTAACATCAGGGTTATTGATGTCTGCCATTGTTGTTTGATTTTGGAGGAAGGTTTGAAGGTTTAAGAATATGGAAGGCTTTGAGTGTTTTAATGATGGAAGGCTTTGAATGGTTTAAGGATGGAAGGCTTTGAATGTGGTGGGGACTTGAGAGAAAGTGATGTGGGTTTAGGGTGAAATTGAATGTGAAGAAGTGGTAAGGAAATTTGATTTTTTCTTATAATGGAAGAGGAGGGAAAGAGCAAAATGACTTGTACAGTACAACTTTATTCACTTTTTACTGTTACAGCTGTAATACACCGAGGCAGTCATGGTAAAGACTGACGTTAATTTTTACAGCGAGTAAAAATTAATTTGGACTTAAATTTACCCATCAGCAGCAAACTTGGTTGCTGTGGATGGATAAGCCTGTCCGCTGCAAGCTTGGTTGCTGCGGAAGGTTAAGTCTGTTAGCAGCAAACTCAATTGTTGCTGATGGATTCAATGATCTGCAGCAAGGATGTTGCTGCTGACAGCCTTAAAGCTATCCGCAGGAAACCTGTTCCTGCTGATAACTTAAAGCAGTCAGTGCAAATCCTTTGCTACTGAAGATTAAACCTGTCAGCAGCTGAAGGAAAAAAATGCTGCTGACTCATAACTTTATTTACAACAAAAGACAAAACACATTTTAAAACAGAATTTTAGAGATAGATTTTAATCAAAGTTCATCATACCAATGGATTCAACTAAATATCTAAATCTAGCTTCATCAAAAGGTTTTGTAAACAAATCAGCATATTGCTCATTGGTATGAACTTTGGTTAAAATAATTCTCTTTTTCTCAGCTTGATCTCTTATGAAATGATACCTGATGTCAATGCGCTTGGTCTTGGAGTGCTGCACCGGATTCTTTGTGATTGATATAGCACTCATGTTGTCAATGTGAATTGGAGTTGCCATGAAAGTCATCCCATAATCCAGCATTTGATTTTGTATCCAGATGACTTGTGCACAGCAACTTGAAGCTGCAATGTATTCTGCTTCAGCTATAGAAGTTGAAACACATGTTTGCTTCTTGCACTGCCATGAAATCAGTCTCCCTCCCAGAAACTGACATCCCCTTGATGTGGATTTTTGTCCAAGTTGCATCCCCCATAATCACTGTTAGTGTATTCATAAAGATTGAACTTGTCATTTTTAGAGTACCAAAGCCCAAGTCTTGGGGCTCCCTTTAGGTATCTAATAATTCTCTTGACAGCTTGAAGATGTGAAACCTTTGGAGCTGCTTGAAATCTTGCACAGAGACATACTGCAAACATAATATCTGGCCTTGAGGAAGTGAGATACATGAGAGACCCTATCATTGCACGGTACTGATGTTGATCAGTGTCTTGGCCATCTTTGTCTGGAGTCAGCTGATGGTGCACTTGCATAGGGGTTCTTGCAGCAGAGCAGTTATCCATCTTGAATCTTTCCAAAATGCTCTTTACATATTTGGATTGGCTGATGAAGATTCCATTTGGGACTTGTTTGACTTGTAGACCCAAAAAAAATTTAGTTCACCCATTGAACTCATTTCAAACTTTGAGTGCATCAGAATCTCAAAGTCTTTGCACAGCTTTTTCCTTGTTGATCCAAAGATGATATCATCAACATAGATATGAACTAGTAAGATTTCTCCCCCTTCATCTTTGATAAACAAGGTCTGGTCAATAGCACCTCTTCTGAAGTTGTTGCTTAGTAGATATCCTGACAAAGTTTCATATCAGGCTCTTGGTGCTTGATGTAAGCCATACAGAGCTTTGTCTAGTTTGAACACTTGAGTAGGATGTGCAGGATCTACAAAGCCTGGAGGCTGTTTTACGTATACTTCCTGACCAATCTTCCCATACAGAAAGGCACTCTTTACATCCATTTGATAGACAGTGAAATTCTTGGATGCAGCATATGCCAGGAAGATTCTGATGGCCTCCAGCCTGGCAACAGGAGCAAAGACTTCATCATAGTCAATTCCTTCTTCCTAAGTGTAGCCTTGAGCTACAAGTCTGGCTTTGTTCTTGACTACAATGCCTTTCTCGTCTTGCTTGTTCCTGAAAACCCATCGTGTGCCCATAGCATATTGACCTGGTGGAAGATCAACAAGTTTCCAGATATCCCGCCTCTTGAATTGCAGCAACTCTTCCTGCATTGCCTCAATCCAGCTGCTGTGTTTCAATGCTTCATCTATCTTCTTGGGTTCCACCTGAGATAGAAAACATGAAAACAAGCATATATTAGCCTCGTGAGATTTGCTTCTTGTGAGAACTCCTTGGTGGACTTGGCCAATAATATTTTCTTGAGGATGTTCTTTATGGATCCTCTGTGTTGGTACCACCTCTAGCTGTATCCCTTGCTCCAGATTGCTTTGATTTTGATCAGGGGTCTCTTCTTTCATGGTGGAAGAGTCTTCAACATCAGCAGCCATATCAATATTTTCAGCAATAGCATCAACAGCATCTACAACATTTACCGAAGAGTCTTCATCTAAATTTTCAGTTTTAGACAGGCTGCTGCTGGTGACATTGGAGTTTCTTGTTCCGGCTTCACTTGCTTCAACTGCTTCCACAACTGATGGAGGATCAATGGATGGTCTTCTCAGACTGATAGAAGATTTGGGAAAATCCAGTCTGTAGTCAGTGGATGAAGTGGAGGCAGGTGTTTGTGTAGAGGTAGACTCCATATTTGAGAAGATGAGAGGCTCAAATATTTGGGAGAAGGAGTCTATGTCAAAGAGCCAGTTTGGGCCTTTGATTGAGACAAACTGGGATCGTGGCTTTCCATTGTTGAGGAGATGGTCTTCCAGTTCTCTTTTCTCTGTCAGCAGCTGATTTTGCTTTGGCTGCTGATGGATGTTCTTTAACAGCAGCAAATTTTGCTGCTGGGGACTTTAGCTTATCAGTAGCAGGTTTTGTTGTTGCTGATGGCTTTGGCTTCTCAGCAGCAGATTTTGTTGCTGCTGACTTAAGCTTATCAGTAGCAGATGTTGTTGCTGCTGATGGTTTTACTTGTGTAGCAGCAGATTTGGTTGCTGCTGAAGGCTTGTCTTTAGGTTGCTTGTGCTTCACTTGATTACCAACACTTTTTCTTGCTGCTGATGGTTTAACAACCGATGTATGCTGATCCTTCTTTACCTTTTTTCTTTGAGGGGCTTGATGGAGGATCTGGTTGAAAGGGTTAAATTGACAATTTGCAGCAAAGTGGTCTGATTTACCACAGATGATGCAAGTTTGTTGAGATTTTGGCAGCTGCTTCCTTGGTGGAGAAGGAGAGTTTCGAAATTGAGTTGCCTTTGCTTCAAAACATCTAACCTGTTTGCTTTTGTTTGTTTTCTCAAAAGCATGTGGTTTTTGAACTCTTTGTTGCTGATTCCTTTACTGCTGAAGGTAGTAGAAGCAGGTGCTGGCAGTGTGATTGTATTTGCCACAGACAAAGCATGATTTAGCTAGTTTATCCCTTGAAAGATAAACATAATCCTTTCTTTTGAAAAGGTCTTTGAAGTTCCAAGGGTGAGCTTTGTTGTGCTCAAAAGTGACTTATTACAATGTCTTTTGAACATATGGAACTCTTTCTCCAGGAGCATGACATATGTCAAACACCTTCCTTTGAGGCTTGGAGTTGATGGAAGTTGAGGACTGTTCGTTTTCAACAGTTAGCTTTCTTCCTTCTGGAGGATAGCTGATTTTGATTTGGCTGAAAGGCATAGGAACTGGAGCAGCTGGTACTTGTACTGAAGCTGGTACTTGTACTGAGGGAATGAAAGGAACAGGAGCACTTGTTTGAATGACTTCCAAGATAGGTGGTGCTGGTACTTGAGCTGTTGATGAGGCCTCCTCAGCTTTAGTGGACTATGAACAAGTTGACTCAGAATCTGACGAGGTAGTGCACTCTTGTACCAACAGTTCATGCCTTGCGGGATCAAGATCTCGGTTGGCCGTTTCAAGGTTTGAGAGATTGAAGCTTAGTTCATGGATGACAATGTAGTCAGCACGAGGTGCAACGGCTTGGTATTGTTCACCATGATACCCCAAACCAGTTTTTACCTTTTCATGAATTTGAGCATCTAAAAGTCTTTGCAGCTTTTTAGATGCAAATTCATATTTATCAACATGAACTTTTTGTTCTGCCAATTCTGCTCTGGTAGCTTTTAATCTAGCCAGTAGATCATCAATCTGAGTTTCAATATTGCTTTGTTCATGTTTTAGTAATGAAATCTCTTTCTGTAGGCAGTTAATTTTTTCTTTATAATTGTTTTCTACCTTTATGAATTCAGATTTCATTTGATGAAACTCTTCATTTTGATCTATAAGGTTTTAATTATGCTTTCTGTAGCCTAACATCTTATCAATACAAGTTTGGGAACAGAGATGTTCATATACCTGAGGCGGTATCGCACTTGTGTCTGCCATAAGAGCTTGGTTGTTGGCAGGCAGATCTTCATACTGGAAGCTCCAGTCGAAGTCAGAAGTTCCAACAGTTGCAGTTTGAACTGGAGGAGTAGCTTGTTGCTGTTGTTGTCTGGGTTGGGCTTGGTGAGCTTGTCTTAACTGAGGAGTAGCTGGATTGGCTCTTGGTGCCTTTCATTCTCTAGCAAAGTGACCCAGTTGGTTACAGTTTTAACATCTTAGTTTGCTTTTATCCAAACCAACTCTGGTGTTGGAGTTGTTGCTTGGAATGGGTCTTCCGGTTCTAGAGTAGAACCTTTTTGCTCTTATAGAGAGCATGGCATACGAGTGCTGTATGTCCATTTCTTCTAAGTCATCTGGATGGAAGCATTCCAGATCCTCCTTGATAAAGGACATGTTGCTTAAGTTTTTAGAAACAAAAGCAACAGAGGTTGAGGTTTGAGGATGAGCTTCTAGGAGAAATGGTGAGGTGTTTGTTTGAGAGGTTGGAGTTTGTGGATGGGTGAAAATGGGAGGATAGTAGTTGCTAGAACTAGGACCTGAGTGGTCAGAGTGGAGGACAGAGGTGGTGGTGGATGTTGAGGCATTTTGATAGCTTGAGCTTCGTTCTTTTGCCTGAATCATCTCTAGCTCATAGGTTTTCAGCATACCGAAGAGCTCAGTCATTTGGAGAGTCATTAGATTCTCAGTTCTTCTAATGGACACTGTGTTGAGTGTCCAGCAGCTAGGTAAAGACCTGATGAACTTTTTGAGAATATCTTCATTCTCCAGCTTCACCTTTGAGCACTGCAGCTCACCTACAAGATAAGTAAATCTGTTATATAAAACAGTTAGGGACTCACCTTCCTTCCAGACGAAGTTTTCGTACTGCTGCTTCAGGATGTCCCTTCGGTTTTCTTTGACTTCCTCTGAGCCAGCAAACATCTTCTCAAGAGCCTCCCATAGCTACTTAGCAGTTTTGTAACCTCTGAAGTTGTGAAAAACTTCATTTGGTAAGCACATTTGAATGGCTCCCAAGGCTTTGAAGTCTACCTCCATTTTCTTGATGTCTTCATCAGAGTACTAAGAGGATTCTTTGGGAACCAGTGTACCTTCAGAATCAGCTGAGGCCACCATCGGTATGTATGGTCCATTTTTAATGGATTTCCACATCTAATATTCTTGATAGCAGAAGAAACTTTCCATCATGTTCTTCCACATATCATAGCCTTCTCCAGACACCAGTCTTGGTGGTCTGGAGATGCTTCTAATGTCTTCAAATCCATTGTTTTGTGCCATATTGATTTTTAGACAATGAGTGACTTTAGCAAAGAGATAGATAAGAATAGAACCAGAGAATGATTAAACAAATGTGAGTTTGTTTAATCTGTGACCCAAAGCTCAATACCACTTGTTGGATCGGTAAATACAAGATGGTTCTATTCCAGTTGAGATTGGCGGAAACAATCACAACTTAAGCAAAGTAAACAAGTAGACAAGAAGAATACTGATAAATGCAATTTGTATTAAGCTTCAAGTGTTACAAGATTACAGAGAAAACTCTTAAGCAAAAAGTACTTTTACAATGAATCTAAGTACTACTTATATAGTAACTTAGAATCAAGACAGACCCTTGATTCTAAGGATCAGATCTAACACAGACCGTTGATCTTGTATTGAAGCTATTCTACATATACAGACAATAATAATAACTACAAAGGTTAACTTTTTTCAAACATCTTCTTTGCATCATTGCTTGAATACTCAAAAGGAGAGCGTCGTTGTCTTTTATTGTCTTGTGCCAATGACATTCTTTCTGCGTGGAGTGTGTCAATGTAACAGCAGAAAGTTGTTAGTGGTATTGGTTGCTTTATCAAGAACAGTCAGCTGCAACGTTTGATCTTCAGTGAAAAGGCTATCAGCTGCAACTTTGATCTTCAGTGGATAAGGCCTATCAGCTGCAACTTTGGTCAGCAGCGGATAAGACTTATCAACTGCAGCTTTGGTCGACCCGCAGCAATCTTTGAGATCAGCAGCATTTGTATTTAGAGAATTTTGTAGCCATCAGTCTTTATTTCTACAATAAATAATAACGCAATAGAGATTTAACCGTCAAAAATGAAAGGAAAATGGATGGGCTTGGGCTCGGCTCCAACGGGCCGAGGGAAGCCCAAGTATATAAAGGTCAAGACAGCATTAGACTCTCATTTCTTCCACAACTTGCAATCTAGAGAGAGAAAGGAGAGCTCGGGCCAATAGAGAGAAAGTTGACGAATTGACCCGGAATTGAAGGAGTATGTTACTACTGAGCTCGTGAGCAAAACCTCCAAATCTGAATCCCAGTCCAAGTAACGATTCGACCCTAATCTGAGCTTTTGTCCGTTTTTGGGGTTTTTCGGGTTTTAGCTAAATAGGAGACGTTTTTATGGATGAAACTTGAAAATAAGCTTAGAACTAGCATCTAGAATAAAAACCGCACATTTTGATCAAAGAAAATTGTAAGATTAGCATGATCTGGTTAACATGCAAAATTTCAGACTTGATGGGGAAGCAGGTCTTGCGCACCAATCAAATACGCAAGAAGGATGTCCTGCGTACTTATCAAGTACGCATGAGGAAGATCCTGTGTACTTATCAAGTACTCAAGAAGAATGTTCTGCGTACTTGTCAAGTACGCATGAGTATGGTCATGCGAACTTAGCAAGTGCGCAGGCAGCAGGCCATTAGTGTAGTCAGTATAGTCGCTTAATTCAGAATGATTTAACCATTAGAGTCGGGATTAGGTCTAATGTATGTGTAATCAACAAATCCAGATCGTGTGTGGCACTCATTGGACCGCGGATAGGACAGGACGAGACTAGCTCATCAGGTGAGTTCTATGTGCCCCCTCCCCCCCCCCCCCTTCTATGTTATGTGCAAATCATTTTAAATGTTTTGGGGCTGAAGTGTATACACTAAATGAGTAAATGCTATGAATGTCAATCTGATCATAAGTGGTATACCAATATATATATATATATATACCTATATATGAAAATGAATTATGAACAAAGAATGAAACGTATGATTATAAAGAATGAATGAGAGAAGGACATAACGTGAATGAATGAAATCTTGTTTTATATTATATATATTGCATGTTATGAATGTATGTAAACGTTATGGACGCTTCGATGACAACGGCTACTTCGGTAGACGGACGACCACGTGACTATTTTGCAACCAGGATAAAAACGTTCCTTCGCAAGCTAGGACATATAAAAAGGGTACTCATGGACGGTCGAAGCAAATGTCTTATTACATGTAGAACGGTTGCATATATAATAGCCACATGGGAAGCGGATGCCCTAGGGCAGACGGGCGAATGGACGGACTACGACGGTAGGACGGTTTAAGAGCGGACGGACAAAGGTTGCCAGACGGATTTATCTTTCGACAGACGGTTTTCTAGAGCCGGACGGTTTATGAAAAGGGATACGACGGTAGTTCTCACTGCGTTGTCTTTGTGACATTCGCGACAAGTTATGACCAATGAATGTTCTCCCCAAAGTAAGTATGTATGTATATATGTATATAGTCAGTAGGAATATTATGTGAGAATAGTAAGGCAAATAATATGCTAATGCACGTATATTATATATATATATAAAAGTATAATACTTAACGATAAGATAAATGCTATGTATGACTGTTTTTAAACTAGAACTCACCAGCGTTAGCTGACTTTTAGTATACATTGCAGGTAAAGAAAGGAAGGGTCGTGCGAAGGAGTGATGGTTACCCTGCACGAGACTGACATCCCACTTTTATATGTGTTAAGTCAATGTTATGTTTTTAATTGTTAAGACTTTCGCTGTCATGTTATGTTAGGTTATGTAATGATTGAATTCGAATGTTTTAAATTTAAGTTTATTATTTATGACTATGTTTATGAGTAACTCCAACAAGTATGGTTACCCGGGAAAAGGGGCCTTACAAGTTGGTATCAGAGCAATAGTTTGAGAGATTCAGACATCCCTAAATGTCTGCACTCAAGCTGATTATGGGACCAACGCACGGATGTCAGTATGGGTAACCAACGCCAACGCCAACGCCAGCACGGTATGTAAGTACTAAAGTTAATGCACTTGGATAAGAATAGATACCTTAACCTAGAACACAAAGATGTCAATGTCACAACCGATTTGAAGAGTTTTGAACCCGAAAAGCAATGTAAATTAGTAATCACAAACCAGTCACTGTAATAAAAAATTTACCTTGCTCGTACTGTTCTAAGACTATGATTTGAAGGAATGGCATTGATGTACTCCCTTTATAACTATCAGGAAACTAAGGTGTAACATCTCTGATTTTTTTATGTACTTGTTTGGTGCATAAACAACAATTCAATGATAATGCAAACCTTGATTTCATTTGATACATTTTCTAGGATTTTCATGTATATATTTTAATCCATACTAATACTAATTCAAAGAAACCAAAAACTTTCCAAGTTGATTCCGCATACGCCATACAAGAATGAATATTGAAGCTCATGGTCTCTTCATATATGTAACTATATATATGTATATATATATATAAGTATATTTTATAAACCAATTGGTCTTGAACCTCCTACCCAAATCCTTGTACCCTAAACATGACCCCCCTTTTTTAATTGAACCTTTGGCCTAGATTGGACCCCATATGACTCCAAATTGACCCTCATTCATCAATTTTGACTATAAAAGTCAAACAGGCCCAAATCTATGAAATCCAACTTATGAAATCGATTAAGCATGTTGATATGGATTTTCCTTACGCACAAGGCTGTTAATCGATCATACCCTGACCCATGTAACGGCCCAATTCAGTTTATAACGCGGTTGAATTCGAATTCAAACAAATTGACTTCGTGGAGTCAAAGCCGAATCAATTCGGTCAAAATTCAATAAATTAGACGCGTTCCAATCCTGAAAATCATGCGTAGATTGATCCCCTCTGTACCTAATCCAGTTTCGCGACCCAATTCATCCTATTGCAGTTGGAATGACTCGTAATTGAAGCCATAGCCGACACCCTTAACCTTTGCAATCGAATCAAACATTCAAGACCAAATCAATCGAATTAAACCCTCATGAACCTTCGCACGACCCTATATAATCTCACTCAAACCTAAATTGAGTCTCATTCCATTCCTGTTTCCGGTCGAGTAACAAGAACTCCGGGACTGAACCAGTAGCCGACGACCTTCAATATTCGATCTTTTTGGTAAAGGTCAGTGTCATTTGATTCGTTTTTATGTAAGCATCGAAAGCCCTCTGTCAATTTCAAACGACAGAGGGCGTCAGATTCGAATTCGTCTGAGAATCGAGGGGATGTTCATACGAGTTTTAATCTGGAAATTTTGGGTTCAAATAAGTAACGTGTTTATTTTTTTAAATCTACCGGTGAGACCATCTGGTCCGACCGGTTAAGACATTGCACTGTCAGACCAGAGGGTGTGGGTTCGAAACCCGCGCAAACAGGCCTTTTTGCGCTCCCCCTCAACCAGATCCGGCCCCCTATAAGCATCAAATTAAATAGAAATCTGATTGGGTTTAATTCATATATAGTTCCTTGGTCCAGTGGTTGAGCCGGCTGTCTTGCATAGAAACCACCCGAGTTCGAGCCGGGTGGTCTGTATCATTTTTAAAAACCAGTTTTAACCACCCAAACATTTTATAAAAATTATTTTTATAGAGCATACATTATTTTAAACCGAATGCTATAACAGTTTGAAAAGTTTAACATAAAATATTTTTTTTACGAATTAATTGTTTTAAAACTCATTTTAATTATTTAAAAATACATTCTTAAATAATTAAACAAAGAAATAAAAATTGACGAGATATATCATAAAGTGGGTATTTTTGTAAATCATTTATCCCATATATAAATATATGTATTGAACAAAACTCTCTTTCTAAATATATATATATATATATATATATAGTATTCTCTAGTTATTTTTATAATAAATAAAATTATTATTATGCATCTAGGGTTTTCTTTAACCCATATTAGTACGATCTTGACACTTTGGCATAAATAAATAAAGCAATGGGTTTATTTAAAAATCATATTACTTTTAGCAATACTTATTATCTTAATTAAATAAATAAAAAAAGTTTTAATTATTTAAATCTTTAACCCTAAAAACACGTAATATTTTCATACAACATTTTGAACTCCCAAAGTTACACCAAACTTTTGATTACTTGTAATTTCCTACATAAAATAACACAAATCTTATACAAACTCACACCTAAACAAGACCCGATGAACATTAGACGTATCTTTAGACTTGTGCATATTATTGATTTAAGATCATGTTTTTCACACTAGGTTAACTTGTGATTTGAGAATCACTTGTGCTTCATACATGCTCGTATTATCCACCCAACATATACAAGTGAGTTTACATAGCCCCTTTTTCATTTTTTACTTTTGGGGATAAACATGATTTACTTTTTGAAACTTTTGCATAGACTTAAATACAATTCAATAATATGATATTATGTGTTATGTGCTTTATGCTTGAATGCTATGAGTTAAGACTACATATACATGACATTAGTACAATCATTAACTCCATACAAGCCAACGGTTAACATTGATAGATCTATTGTGTCTGACAAACCCACCCGGTTAGGGTGTTTGTTACCGACTTTATATAAGGGTAACCTGCATGTTATGCCTCAGTCACAAGGTTTGATTGCACACACTCAGTTTAACTATAGATTCTCCATAATTGCCTTACACACGTATATCGTATGAATTATATAAAACACTTTAAGCTTGGTTGTGTGTTAAAACCTATGTATGCTCACCAACTTTTTAGTTGACCTTATTTTCATCATGTTTCAGGTACTAATGCTTGAGAATAAGTACAAGTTGCTTCACTTAGGATCGAGGACCTAGAATCTAATTTAAAGAAACTATTTATGTATTTCTACTTTCCTTGTATTGTTGGATTCATGATTATTTATGATATGAAATTGGTTGTTTAAATATTTAAACTTTAGCAAACCTTGAGCTTTTGAACAGTCTACATGTCCCGCCCCGACATATTCCGCCGTCGGTTGGAGTGTGACAGATTGGTATCAGAGCCTTGGTTATAGGGAATTAGGTTATTAGATACCTTTGACCTAGACTATAACCTTAGGACACCCATTATTGCCATGTTCAATGATTATATGATATGCTACATGCTATGTGCTATATGATTATTTGTTAGACCCCATGACTTGCTAGGAGTTATCTAAATAATAAATTTAGAATAATAATACCTTTTCCCTTACCCTAAACCTCAATCCTTCTCTAATGTCATCATCATCATAGCATGTGGAACGTCATATTCATAGACATAAGTTTATTAAATTTTTTTTCACCTCGTTAGGGTTTTAAACTTTGTTAACTAGTAGAGGACATGTGCAATCTGGAAGGGTGGCACCTGTATTCTGGGTTTTCTGTCTAGGAAAGCATTTCATATAAATCCTAATCAACTGAGGGATCCGTATGTTTTCCTGGGAATTCCCGGGATGAGTGTTTACTTATAGGCTAAAGCATGTCTCCTTGAAAATTATATGAGTTTAATTAACCTTAATGTGTCATAGTATTCAAGTGATTATGTCATTATTCGAGTACAATCCAAACTATGATTAATTTCTTTATTATCTCATCCTCTTTAAATTCAATCAACTTTCATAAATTCTTACACCTCTCACTGTTTTGTTTAAATCTATAGCATGCCTCCCCGTCGTGCCAACGAGACCAACAATGACCTTGCTGCTCTTCTCACTCAACTTGTGAACCAACTCACCCAGGCTAATAGGGGCTCTAGTGGTAGTGCTAACGGTGGTGGTGGTGGTGGTGCCAACCCACCCCCATGTACTTTCAAGCACTTTAACTCATGCAACCCCACTATGTTTTATGGCACTGAAGGAGCCACGGGTCTTTTGCAATGGTTCGAGAGCATTGAAAGCACTTTTCTCAACAGCGATTGTCCCAACAACCTCCGGGTCCGCTATGCCACCAGCGTCTTCCAAAAACGAGCGCTCACTTGGTGGAATGGTGAAAAGAGGAATAGGGGCATAGATGTGGCAATGGCCTTGCCATGGGATGAGGTCAAACGGCTCATGACCGAGGAGTTCTGTCCTCGCAATGAAATGAAGAAGTTAGAGGCTGAATTTTGGGATCTTGCCCAAGCTAGTGGTGAAAGTTTAGCCTACACCACCCGTTTCCATGAGCTAAGTCTTCTAGTACCTCATATGGTGACACCTTTGGCTCGGGGTATTGAAAAATACATCGGCGGTCTGCCGATGAAGATTCAAGACACTGTTTTAGGAAGAAACCCAGCTACCCTTGAAGATGCCATCCGCTTATCCGCCACATTAACCGATAACCATGTAAAGGCGGGTACGATAACAAGGAAGGGTGCCAAGAAAGTCCTAGACACGGCAACACCTTCTGAGCCCTCCAAAGGGATCAAACTCGAACCTTTCTCCAAGAACAAGAAACGAAAGGATAGGAACTTTGCTGTTCTTACCCCAGCTGCCCTAGTCAATCAGGTTGCTCCTATAACACAGATTTGAGTCAAGACGCATTATGTGGGCAGCAGCCCTTTGTGCAGCACGTGAAATTACCATCACTTCGCAAATCTACCGTGTCGGATATGTGCCAGCTGTGGAAGATATGGGCATTTAGCCAACACCTGCAGAGTCAAACCACCCGGCAATACAGCCAACTAGGGAAACAAAGGGGTTCCAACTATCACTAATGGGAATGCTTGCTATGAATGTGGTAACCCAAACCACTTCCGAAACCGATGCCCAAACCTTACCAACTCTAATCAAGGTGGAGCTAGAGGGCGTGCTTTGAACATAAATGCTAATGAAGCCCAGACCAACAATGATGTGGTCATCGATACGTTCCTCGTTAATAACCAATATGCTTCCATACTATTTGATACCGGTGCCGATAAGAGTTTTGTTTCACTTAATTTTGGACCTTTGCTTGCTAAAACACGAACTAAGTTAGAGAGAATGTTTACCGTTGAAGTAGCAGATGGAAACCCCATCATTGACTCCATTATTCGCGATTGTTTCATCGAGCTTAATGAATATTCCTTTCCCGTCAACCTCATACCTATGCAACTGGGAAACTTTGACATCATCATAGGCATGGATTGGCTATCTAGTCATCATGCCGAGGTCGTTTGTTTCAAGAAGTGATCTGAATTCCTCTCCCCTCGGGTGATACATTAAAAGTCTTTGGGTGAGAAACCATGTAGTGGGCTTAAGCTCATGTCGTGCACTACGGCCCGAATGTACTTACGGAAGAAGTATTTGGCCTTTTTAGCCCATATCGTTCAAAAGATAGACCAAGAGAAGAGTATTCAAGATATCCCCATCATTTGTGACTTTCCCAAAGTATTTCCTGAAGATCTATCCGGTCTTCCACCCGTTCGTCAAGTAGAGTTTCGTATCGACCTTGTACCTGGAGCTAATCTTGTGGCTAAAGCTCCATACCGTCTAGCACTTTCTGAAATGCAAGAACTTGCAAGTCAGCTTCAAGAACTTTTCGATAAAGGTTTCATTCATCCCAGTCATTCACCATGGGGTGCCCCCGTCCTATTCGTGAAGAAGAAAGATGGCTCATTCCGGATGTGTATTGACTTCCACGAACTCAACAAGCTTACCATCAAGAACCGTTATCCTTTGCCTAGTATTGATGATCTCTTTGATCAACTACAAGGTTCCATCTACTTCTCGAAGAGAGGAGGATGAAGGAGACCATGAAGAGAAGGTGTATGACAGTGATGGGGATGAAGTAAAGGTGGGATCAAGCAATCGTGGGTGTACTTACAACGGTTTAAAGGACGAAGACCCACCCAAGTTTGATGGAAACAAGGATTCAGTGGCTACGTTCGAATGGATTGAGAGGATGAACGCTGTAATCAACATCAGCGAGTGCCGACTAGACCAGGCTGTTAAGTATGTTGCTCATTCTTTCACCAATGAGGCACTAAGTTGGTGGAGGAACATTCAGAGGACAAAGTCGCCAAATGCTCTTTCCAGAATGACATGGGAAGACATGAAGAAGCTGATAATCCAAAAGTTCTGTCCCTAGAACGAAATTGATCGAGTGGAAAATGAATTCCTAAACTTCAAGGCTGGCAGCAAGACGCACCGCCAGTGTACTTCCAGGTTCAATGAGCTCGCTCAACTTGTACCCCACCTGGTAGAGACTGAAGAGCGACTGATCAAGTACTATGTGAAAGGCCTACCTCAAAAGGTCCGTGTTCATGTGAAAACTAATCTACCCTCGACCTTCGATTCGGTAGTCAACCTTTCTGGAATCGTCTATGACGATTATGCTAACGAGGACATTGCTCCCGAAGCTCTGAAACGGAAATGGGAGAACTCGTTCAAAGGAAATGGGAAAGGAAACAACACCGCTGAGGTGAAGAAGCCTAGGGCATAAAAGTATGAAGTTTGTAAGAAATGCTCAAGGAAACACCAAAGTGAATGTTTAGTTGGCACAACCATGTGTTACAAATGTGGGAGGCCGGGGCATTACTCCCGAGACTGCATAAAGTACGTCAAGTGCCAACATTGTGGAAGATAAGGACACCTGACTAGGGATTGCAGGATAACCAGACAATCCGGTTCGGGAAAGGAAAAGGAAGCTGAAAGGAAACAGCCGAAGGCTAGGACCAGAGCCTACGTCCTGACCGAGGAGGAAGCAAGGGGAAACCCTGATGTTGTGTCAGGTACGTTCCTAGTAAATGATGAACATGCTGCTATTTTATTTGACTCTAGTGCTAGTAAAAGCTTTATATCCAATGCATTTAGTCGTAAACTAGATTGCACTATCAACACCATAGTAAAGGCCTTTAGCGTACAAAGTGCCGTTGGTAAAAATTCGACAGTATTCCAAGTAACAGAGGATTGCATCATAGAAATAGAGGGCCATAAGTTTCCTTCTAGATTATTCCTTCTCACCTTAGGAGGATTCGATATAGTATTAGGTATGGATTGGCTAGCTGCCAACGAAGCTCAAATCATATGTAAACGTAAGAGGATACACCTCAAAGCTCCAAGCGGCAGTCCAATTACGGTTTATGGGGATTGGAATTGCACAATGCCGAATGTCATCTCGATGATCAAGGCCGAAAGTTACATGAGGCACGGTTGCGAAGCTTATCTGGCGTATGTTATTGACAATAGAATGAAAACGAAAGAACTCAAGAATGTACACGTGGTGTGCAACTTTCCGGAAGTATTCCCTGAGGATCTACCTAGGTTGCCACCCGATCGGGAAATAGAATTTAATATTGACTAACTGCCAGGAGCTGAGCCCGTTGCCAAAGCCCCCTACCGATTGGCTCCGTCAGAAAAAGGATTTATTAGATCGAGCATTTCACCATGGGGAGCTCCGGTACTATTTGTAAAGAAGAAGGACGGCAGCATGCGCATGTGCATTGACTACCGCAAATTGAACAAGAGGACAGTAAAGAACAAATACCCACTGCCTAGAATAGATGACCTTTTCGATCAACTGCAAGGTGCGAGTTGGTTCTCAAAGATCGATCTTAGGTCGGGTTACAATCAGTTGAAAGTAAGAGAAGAAGATGTACCGAATACCGCGTTTCGCACACGTTATTGGCATCATGAGTTTCTCGTGGTGTCCTTTGGATTGACCAACGCACCAGCAGCGTTCATGGATTTGATGAATAGAGTATGTCGACCAATGTTGGATCGATCAGTGATAGTTTTTATAGACGACATATTGGTATATTCAAAAAGCGAGGGTGATCACCACTGTCACCTAAGAGAGGTTTTGGAGGTGCTAAAGCAGGAAGAGTTGTACGCAAAATTCTATAAATGCCCGTTCTGGCTTAGGGAAGTCCAATTCCTAGGTCATGTAATAAACCCAAATGGCATCGTGGTGGATCCTGCAAAGATTGAGGCAGTAAAGGAATGGAACGTCCCGAAGACACCAACAGAGATATGAAGTTTTCGGGGATTGGCAGGCTACTATCAAAGGTTCATTCAAGATTTCTCAAGAATAGCCTCGCCACTAACTAAACTGACATGGAAGGAAGTAAAATATGAATAGGTTCCAACCCAAAACAACGCGTTTGAGGAACTTAAGACACGATTAACCCAAGCTCCAGTCTTGACACTACCTGAGGGAAATGAAAACTTGGTAATCTACTCTGATGCTTCGGGTCAGGGTTTAGGTTGCGTACTTATGCAACGAGGAAAGGTAATTGCTTACGCCTCGCGACAACTAAAGATTCATGCGGTTAACTACCCAACTCACGATCTAGAGTTGGCGGCAGTAGTTTTCGCGTTGAAAATATGGAGGCACTATTTGTATGGAGTTAAATGCATCATTTACTCCATTCACAAAAGCCTGAAGTACTTTTTCGAACAAAAGGAATTAAACATGAGACAAAGGAGGTGGTTAGAGCTACTGAAGGACTATGATTGTGAGATATTGTACCATACAGGCAAGGCAAACGTAGTGGCTGATGCTTTAAGCAGAAAAGAAGAATCGGAACCTATCCGAATCAAAGCGTGTCAGCTGATTATAACGCCTGATTTGATGAGGGAAATATCAAAGGCACAAGATGAAGCACTATTAGAAAGAAATATAAAACGGGAAAGAATAGTAGTACAACAAGGAAATTTGGATGCAAATGCATACGGTGTACGAACTAGGTTTGGCCGGATGTGGATACCTAGGATTGGCGAGCTTAGAGACAAAATACTCGATGAGGCCCATAAGTCTCGCTATTCTATCCACCCTGGGACAAACAAAATGTATCAAGACTTGAAGAAAGAGTACCGGTGGCCTGGCATGAAGAATGATGTGACTGAGTACGTGAACAGGTGCCTAACGTGTTCCCTAGTTAAGGCCGAGCACCAGAAACCATGCGGTAAAATGCAACATTTACCAATACCGGAATGGAAGTGGGAGGAGATCATGATGGACTTCATTACCAAGCTACCGCGAATAGCTAAAGGCAATGATACCATTTGGGTGATCGTCGACCACTTGAAAAAGAGTGCTCACTTCTTGCCAATACGTGAGACTTCATCGTCTGAAAAGCTATCAGAAATATTTATCAAGGAAATTATGAGCAGACATGGTATGCCGCTGTCGATTGTGTCCGACAGGGATACTAGATTCACGTCAAGGTTTTGGAAGAAATTCAATGAAGCGATGGGCACTAGGCTGAACAGCAGCACCGCTTACCACCCTCAAACCGATGGTCAATCTGAAAGGATCATTCACACCTTGGAGGACATGCTCCAGGCCTGTATCATTGACTTTGGTGGGAGCTGGGACAGCCATCTACCATTGGCAGAGTTTTCATATAACAACAACTATCACTCAACTATTGGAATGCCGCCATTTGAAATGTTGTATGGGAGGAAATGTAGGACCCCGGTTTGTTAGGGGAACTAGACAAAAGGATTTTGCAAGTCTCGAAGTGGTCAAAGCTACTTCTGAGAAATTTGATCAAATCAAGGCTCAAATGAAAGTCGCAAAAGACAGAAAGAAATCATAAGCGGATAAGAGAAGACCGGATTTAGAGTTTCAAGTAGGGGACATGGTACTGTTAAAGGTATCGCCATGGAAAGGAATCATTCGATTCAGAAAATATGGCAAACTAAGTCCAAGGTTTGTCGGACCTTTCAAGATTTTAGCGAGAGTGGGTCAAGTTTCTTACAGACTCGACCTACCCGTTGAGCTTAGTGGAATACACCCTACGTTCCACGTGTCACACTTACGCAAGTGTCACACCCCAACCGACGGCGGAATCATCGGGGCGGGACATGTAGACTGTTCATGAGCACAAGGTTGACTAGATTTCAATATTTTAATCATCAAATTTAACTTCAAATAATTCAACACAACCTAATTCAAACAAGTACATAAACGAAATACATAATAGTCTTTATTTAAATTTAACTAAGTCCAAAGCCTATGTGTAGCATGCCTTGATCAAACTCGCATATTAGCACCTGAAACATGAATAAAATAAGGTCAACTAAAAAGTTGGTGAGCATACACAGGTTTGTATATAGATAGCATATAGATTATGAATAAACAAATCCTTACATAACATGATAAAATAAGGCATTTATGGAGAGCAGCTATTGTGTAACCAAGTACAATCAAACCTTTGTAACTAGCATGCAAAATTGTGTTGTCGGTAACAATCACCCCAATCTGGGTGGGTTTGTTAGACTCAATAGATCTATCATTGTTTACCGTCGGCTTGAATAGTTAATGATTACACATAAATTGCACACAAAAGTTAGCACAACTAGCACTCAGGCATAAAGATCAAATTGCACACATGAATGTAAAGAGGATTTGTATTTGTGTAGTTTGTGTAAATGTAAGCAATAGTTTGTATAGTGTTCATGTTCCACCCCAAAAAGTGTAAAAGTGTAAAAGGGGCTATGTAATACTCACTTGATTCAAAAGGCGTAGCTAACACGAGAGACTAGATAGTAAGATGATCCTTGTAATGCACAACGTTAACCTAGTGTGGAGTGCATATTGAATTAATAGTGTGCACAGTAGTCTATGTCTAAGTCTAGGATTGAATTAGATTTGTGTATAAAGCTTGTGGTTTGTACTTGAAAGATATTATATAAAATGAAAGATTTAGAATGGATATTTTTAGAACATTTTGATCAAGGTTTGAGTTTGAATAACTAAATAAATAAATTACATAATTATTATTTATTCACTTAGTTATAAAAATAATGTAGGTATTAGGGGTAATTATATATAACCTAAATAATTTTTGTTTAAATGTAAATTAAATAAATAATTGTTACCTTATTTATTTATTTATAAAATATGTAAATTAGTCATTTAGTTATAAAAATGTATCGGATGTTTTATATTAAATATAAATTTCTTTACTTTATTTTCTTAAAGGTGCGTAAATAAGTTGCGTAAATAACGTTTAAGTGTAGGGTTTAACAATAAGTATAAATTTAATTTTGTAAATTTAAATAACTAACTTCTATTTATTTTAGAATTAAGAATTTGATCTTTTTAAATAAAGTTAATATAAATTTTTTTATAAAATCAATTATACTTATTTGAAAATTAATCTTAAATACTTATTGTTTTTAAAATATAAAAATAATTATTCTGCCAAGATTTTTCTCATACACACGACCGTGGCTGGGACAAGGCACGATCGTGCTAGGACCACGGGGCGACCGTGCTAGGACCACGGGGCGACCGTGCTAGTCAGGGCGCAACTGTGTTGATCAAACAGGAGACATAACTAATTTGTTCACTAGGCACGACCGTGTCTGGGCCAGGCACGACCGTGTCTGGGCCAGGCACGACCGTGTCTAGGGTTCTGAGGCACGACCAAGTCTAGTCAAGTGGCATGACCGGGTCTGAGTGTGTGAGGCACAACCGTGTCTCATGAAGCACGACCGCGCTAGAAGAGTAGCACGACCGTGTCTGTTCCAAAACAGGAATGAATTGCTTAAATCTTATATTGTTAATGTTGGATTTGATAGGGCTTTCATCTGTAGGGTTATTACGAGTCTATTGGAATATATTAATTGTATTTAAAACATGTACAAAGTATGATTCAATTAAACCATTTTAGAATGAACCCTAGATTCGGGTTCGTGTTAAACCGGATATTGGAAGCCCAAATCTAGTTGGGGTTTTTGATCTATGGACTAAAACGAAAGTGTAGGAGGTTTCAATTACCTGAAAAGACGATGAATCGAAGGCGTACGGCAGAGGTGAGTTCCGGCGACGACGAGTTTGATCTCCGGCGTCTTCTGCTGCAATTCTGATGAGATTAGTGTGCGTAAAACTTCAGAGAGGGTTAGTTATGGTGCGTAGTTCCTTGATTTGAGAGAGTTAGTTACGGTGCGTAGTTGCTTGATTTGAGAGAGTAACAATAGAAATGAATGAATTCGATGAGTAAAAGATGAAGGGGTCGGCGGTTTCAGTTTAAAATCCATAATTGGTTTTAATTCAAGTGTCATATCAATGTTTAATTGACTAATGATGTTTTTTAATAGACGAACGTGTATAACGGTTACAAAGTTGAACGAATTTAGGATTAAAGATCGTTTTTACGTTTCAAATGTCAAGAGGCGCGATCGTGCCCATATGAGGCGCTACCGTGCCAAGGCACCGGGCGCGACCGTTCCAAAGCAAGACGCGCGACCGTGCCAAGGCACTTGGCGAGACCGTGCCAGAACGAGGCGCGATCGTACCTATTAAGGTTTCTTGTTAATTTATAAAATCAGTCCTTGCAAGTTTCAGTATTGACAGATTTTATAAATATGGACTTATGTAGAGTTTAATAGAATATACTCGTGTAAAATTTGTGGATTTGCATTGGCACATAGTATTTAATTGTTGGTACAAATAGAGCTAGTCAGTGTACTAGAATTTGGTTTGAAATGTATCACATTGAACTGAAATATAGATAATGAAAATCAGAAATGTTACAGTATCCCCATGTTGAGGGAATTTCGTCCCGAAATTTAGCTAGTGGAGGCGACGGCATCAGTGAAAAGATGGGGGTACTTGAGTTTCATTTGGTCCTCTCATTCCCAAGTAAACTCAGGACCACGTTTAGATTCCCAATGAACTTTGACAATAGGAATACGGCTTCGCTTAAGCTGCTTGATCTCACGATCCATGATTTCCACTGGTCTCTCAACGAAGTGCATCGTTTCGTCAATGTGCACGTCGTCAAGAGGTATATGGAGATTCTCATCAGCAAGACATTTCTTCAGATTAGACACATGAAAAGTAGGATGCACATTGCCAAGTGATGGAGGTAAGTCGAGTTTGTAAGCCACTTTCCAAATCCTTTCGAGGATCTTGAATGGACCCACATAGTGAGGTGCTAATTTGCCTTTCTTTCCAAAATGGATCACACCCTTCCACGGAGACACCTTTAGAAGAACAAGGTCACCGACTTGGAATTCCAAGGGTTTTCGTCGTTTGTCGGCATAACTCTTTTGCCGACTTCTCGCTACTTGAATGTTGTCACAGATTTGTATAATCTTGTCGGATGTTTCTTGAATTAGTTCAGGACGGGTGATTTGTGCTTCACCAATCTCGTTCCAACAGATAGGGGAACGACACTTGCGAGCATAGAGAGCTTCATATGGAGCCATGTTGATACTCGCGTGGTAGCTATTATTGTAGGAGAACTCGATTAGTGAAAGATTTGAATCCCAATTGCCACCAAAATCAATTACACAAGCTTTAAGCATATCCTCAAGAGTTTGGATTGTTCGCTCAGTCTGACCATCAGTTTGGGGATGGTAGGCCGTGCTGAAATCCAATCGTGTACCAAGAGCAGTTTGGAGAGATTGCCAAAAAGGAGAGGTGAACCGAGCATCTCTATCGGAGATTATGTTCAAGGGAACACCGTGACGGCTCACAATTTCATCAATGTAAATTCGGGCTAGTTTCTCAACCCGATAGTCTTCACGGAAAGGCAAGAAATGAGCAGATTTGGTGAGACGGTCAATAATCACCCAAATGCTATCATAATCACTTAAAGTACGAGGGAGTTTGGTAATGAAATCCATAGCTAAGTTCTCCTATTTCCACACGGGGATATCCGGTTGTTCGAGTAAGCCGAAAGGACGTTGATGTTCGGCTTTGACTTTGGAGCAAGATATACATTTGGCAACATAGAGGGCAATGTCCTTGTTCATACCGGGCAACCAATATTGTTGGCGAAGATTTTGGTACATTTTATCCGCACAGTGATGAATAGAATAACTAGTCTTGTGAGCCTCATTCATAAGAAATGCACGGAGATCATCGCGATCGGGAACCCAAATACGGTTCAAGTAATAAAGTAAGCCATTGGGTTTCGGTTCAAGCTGGAGTTCAACACCACACGACATTTCCTCATACATGTTACCCTCGGTGACTGAAACGTGTTGAGCTTCTAAGATGCGATTTTGAATGTCGGTTTGAATTCGGACACATTGAAGCAAGACATGGTCCTTTCGACTCAAAGCGTCGGCTACAACATTCGCTTTGCCGGGATGGTAACGAATCTCGCAGTTATAGTCGTTAAGGAGTTCAACCCAACGTCGTTGCAACATATTGAGTTCCTTTTGGTTGAAGATGTGTTGGAGACTTTTTTGGTCGGTGAACACCGCACACTTTGTGCCAAAGAGGTAATGTCTCCAAATCTTTAGTGCGAATACGACCGCTCCCAACTCGAGGTCATGCGTCATATAATTCTTCTCATGAATCTTAAGTTGTCTTGATGCATAAGAGATTACCTTGCCTCGTTGCATGAGGACACAACCGAGACCTTGGTTAGAAGCATCACAGTAGACAACTAGATCATCATTCCCATCAGGGAGAGTCAGAATAGGAGCATTGCACAACTTTTGCTTGAGAGTTTGGAAAGCTTCTTCTTGTTTTGGTCCCCATTCATAAGGTTTACCCTTGTGGGTTAAAGCGATAAGAGGGACAACAATCTTAGAGAAATTTGAGATGAAGCGACGATAATATCCACAAGACCAAGAAATGAACGAACTTCGGTGGGGGTCTTCAGGGCATTCCAATTCTTAACCGCTTCGATCTTAGCAGGGTCAACATGAATTCCCTTGTCGTTAACGATATGACCAAGAAATTGAACTTCCTTTAACCAAAATTCACATTTGGAGAATTTGGCATATAATTGTTCCTTCCTCAAGAGATCCAAAACCAGTCTAAGGTGTTGCTCATGGTCGGCTTTAGTCTTGGAGTAGATTAAGACATCGTCAATGAAGACGATCACAAATTTATCAAGGTACGGTTTGCACACACGATTCATGAGGTCCATGAAGACCGCGGGTGCATTGGTTAGTCCAAAAGGCATGACCATGAACTCGTAGTGACCATACCTTATTCGAAAGGCAGTCTTTGGAATATCTTCCTCTTGTACACGGAGTTGGTGATAACCAGATCGAAGGTCAATCTTCGAGAAGCAAGTAGAACCTTGAAGTTGATCAAAGAGGTCATCAATTCTAGGCAAGGGATAACGGTTTTTGATGGTAAGCTTGTTGAGCTCGCGGTAGTCAATACACATGCGGAATGATCAATTTTCTTTTTGACGAATAAGATGGGCGCACCCCACGGTGAATGACTTGGACGAATGAAGCCTTTGTCGGAGAGCTCTTGGAGTTGGCTGGCAAGTTCTTGCATTTCAGAAGGTGCAAGACGGTAAGGAGCTCTAGCCACGGGGTTAGCTCCGGGTATGAGGTCAATGCGAAATTATACTTGTTGAACGGGTGGAAGACCGGATAGATCTTAGGGAAATACTTCAGGAATATCCCGAATGATGGGAATGTCTTGGATACTCTTCTCTTTGACATCCTTTTGAACAACATGAGCTAAGAAGGCTACGTATTTCTTGCGTAAGTACTTTTGGGCGGTAGTGCATGACATTAACTTAAGTCCTTTGCAAGGCTTTTAACCAAAGACTCTTAACGTTTCTCCCGACGGTAGAGGTATTCGGATGCACTTCTCGAAACAGATGACTTCGACATGATGATTTGATAGCCAATCCATGCCTATGATGATATCAAAACTTCCTAGTGGCATTGGTACAAGGTTGATTGGAAATGTATGATCATTAAGTTCTATAGAGCAGTCGTGAATAACAGAGTCAATTGTAAGTGAGTCACCATTTGCGACTTCGACGGTGAAGGTTTTCTCTAATTGGGATCGTGTCTTTGCAAGTAAGGGTTCAAAATTAAGTGACACAAAACTTCTATCGGCACCGATGTCAAATAAAATGGAGGCATATTGACTATTAACAAGGAACGTACCGTTGACCACATCATTGTTGGCTTGAGCTTCATTGGCGTTTATGTTGAAAGCACGCCCTTGAGCTCCGCCTTGTCTAGCATTGATTAACCTTGGGCACTGATCACGGAAATGATTTGGGTTACCACATTCATAACAAGCACGCCCATTTGCAATAGCGGGAACACCTTGATTAGCCACTTGGGCTTGGTTCAGTTTGGTGGGTCGACTTGGCTTGCAAGTTCTTTGGCTCTACAAACATTGACTGTATGGCCATATTTCCCACAGTGAGTGCAAAGGCGACATGGAATGTTTTGGAGATGGTGATAGTTGCATGTGGCCCAGAGTGGGTAGATCCCAACATATGGCCTTTTGGCTGGTGTTTGAACCATAGGCGCAGCTTGGTTAACAGGATAGCAGGAGTGACTATAGCATAGTTTCTAGCCTTTCTTTTCTTATTATTATGAGAGGGTTCAGTTGTAGCTTCTTTGATGTGTACGGGAGGAGTTGTGGTGCCGGGAACTTTCTTGGTGCCTTTTCTAGTCAGAGTTCCCGCTTTCACATGGTTGTCGGTTAATGTAGCAGATAAGCGGATAGCATCTTCTAGTGTTGTGTAACATTTCTGATATTTAGTATTCATATTTCAATTCAATGTAATGCAATTTTGAATTCAATACTCGTGCACTGTCTTATTATTTTTCTTACCGTAAACTAAACGCAATGATTCTGTAGGTCCCTAATTCAGTGCGTGACGGATCTCTAGACTCGCGGTACGACACGGTGATAACGTGCGGAATCCATGATCAACGTGCTCGTGTAACTCAATCAACAACAACGGTGTAAATAAACTCTTTGTATTCCACCAATATCAGGTTACAAGAATTCTCTAATCTGTCTACTCTGATATCGTCTCACCTCTAATCTCTGTTTCAACAGACTCTGTTACCTCTATATATAAGCTACTGTTCTGCACCAAGCGAACTTAACAAGTTCGCTTCACTATGCTTTGGTGAACTTATTAAGTTCGCCTCTAATAGGCTAAGCGAACTTAATAAGTTCACCTCTGATAGACTTAAGCGAACTTATTAAGTTTGCCTCTGATAGACCAGGCAAACTTATTAAGTTCGCCTCTGATAGCCCAAGCGAACTTAATAAGTTCGCCTCTGATAATAAGTTCGCCTCTAGCAGAACTTACACAGAATTTTATCAACAGTTACAAAACATGTCCTAACAGACTCCCCCTTAACTGTTGCTAACAATTCTATCAAATACAAATCAAAGACTCTAAGACTAAGACATAATATCTTCAAGCTCGTTGTCACCAGAATATGCTCCAACAGACTCCCCCTTGACAACAACTTCAGAAGATTGTCATCCGTCTTCAAATATCATTAAACCAGTTGTAGTCTTCGTCTTGTTCATCTGCACACTCTCTCTTTATTTCTAGAAGAAAACTTGGGAGAAGGACCCTTGTCAACTTCCGTCTGCAATATTCAGTTTATGCAAAGGAGAACAACCAAGAATAACCAACAATTAAGATTTCCATGGAAGCTGGAAAAATAAAATCTTTTTGGTTTTTCAAACATAAGAAACACAAAATCTTTTTGGTTTTTCTCTATATAAACTTAAATGTAAAATACAAAATCACATCTTTTTGGTCGAAGATCACGAGTAAGAAGATCATATCAGTATATATGATGAATCAATCACACATCTTGGATATAAAATCCATATAATATCAAATGGTATCCTATGTCATTCTTTCAAGCCTTGACAAATAAAACCAATATCTTTCAAGATATCTTTTCAAGACTTTCTTATTGCATGTTATGATACGCGATAAACATTCAAAGAAAATAGGATCAGGCTATGACAAACAAATTCAAATTGTCAATATTATAAGATTTGAAACTAAAGCATCTCATTCCCACTTTCTTGTGAGTTAAGGTACCATTTTACGTATGAAATACAACGTGTACCCCACTAGTATGCCAACAGAAATTAAATGCACTATCTTCAAGACATATGAGATTTTACTAAAGATTATCCAAATTTTCAGAATGAGGAGACATCACTTAGCACATGAATAGAAGAATTCAAATTGGATTGTATAGGAATCAATGAGATTCAGAATCGAATGATTCAATGTCTTGGTTTATATATGTGGAATCATAAGATTCAGGTACGTGGATCCAACTGTTATCTGGATTATGAATTCAATGGAATCAGTAAAGATGATTTATCAATATGATCCAAGGGCTAGTATATGTTTGACAGATGTTGTCAAGTACATATCTTGATTATACTTCAAATTGCATGCTTTTCGGGACATGGGCACTGAAGCAAATCGAATGAATAGTGCTAAGGACATAACCCGAAACTGATCTCATAGGAAAATCTTTATTAAAAGCTAATATTCTTTATCTGATAGTGATCTTTTAACACACACACCCAGGCATAAAATGGGTTAAAATCACAGTTGTAACATATGCAATTATGTTTTCACACTAGTAATGGTTCATTGACGCTTTTAGTCTACTGACAATTCAAATTATATGCATACACAACACTATCATTTCCTATTTGTGTAGTCTCTGAAGTTTTATATCAAAACATATAATTCAGATATATTAACATAAAGCACCAACCAGTCAATCTAAGGTCATGTGTGAAAGAACATCTACTGATGTACTATCATCTCTTCTTTAACTTCAAGTAATGTTGATTTTATATTTTTCAATTTGTTTGGCTTTTTCAAAATCTTTTTCAAAGAAAGTAAAACAAACGAAAATAAAAGCTTCCATGAAAACATTTTATGAAAAACATTTTACTTGGTTACTCAGGATTAAGCAAGTCAATCAATTTAAAAACTCAAACCAATGTAATGTAATTAAATGCCTTTGCCTTTTGTCATCAACACAGTTCTGTACTCCCCCTGTCTTGTAGACTCCCCCTCAACTAGTCAAATGGTTGCATCAACGACTTTATGCTCACCATCGTCATCCTAAGTTTCAGGTTATCATTTGGACTTTGTAAAACTGTTTCCAAAACATTGTGTGTGACATATTCTCCCCCTTGAGCATCAAGTCGTTGAAACAAATAGATTCTCAGTTATCAACAACTTGTTACTCTTGCAGATGTTATTCCCTGTCATGTGCTAAGAACCACCACTATCAACAACCAAAATGGTATTAATAGTCCCTCTTGGTTAATCCTGCACAACTAACAAGAAACATTAATTTGAAATTGGGACCCAAGCCATGGTAGTCATGGGTCACCCATCTGTATCAAAATAATAAACCTCACTCCATTCACAATCGAATCTCTCATCGATTTTCGGAGATTGTTCCGACGAGTCAGAAACAGAAACTTTAGATTTCCAAACATACTTCTGTTCATTAAGTTCTTTTTGCTTAAAATGTGAAGTTTTTGAACATTTTCTTTCATTTGAAAAATGTTTTGATTGTGAAAACTCTTGTTGTTCTAAAAGTTTTCTCAATCTTCTGTTTCTCCTCCGTCTTTGAGGTCTAGAAAGCCTAACCTCAGATTTTGAATTACCCTTTGGTGTATCACGAGGTTTAACCACATTTGGGTTAACATAAAGCTTACCATGAGTTCTTACCTTTTCTTGAGTAACATGTCGGTTACCTTTGGCTTTGTGAGGACAAACAATCTGAATATGACCCACAAGACCACAAGAAAAGCAAGATCTCTTCTCACGATAATCTCTCATATAAGGAATCTTCACACGATAAGATGCACTTGAAGAAGATTCGCCTACATGAACTTCTTTTTGCTTTATTTTCTCTGGAACGCCAGATTTTGCAACAGGTTTTGATTCAGGCTTCACCTTCTCAGGAACTACATGCTTCTTCCCTTTATTTTTGTAAGGACAGTTCACCACAATGTGACCTATCTCATTACAATGAAAACATGTACGCCTGTCTTTAGAGTCTCTGACATATGGAACTCTCCTTGAATTTGAAGAACTTCTAAATGTATAATTTTCAGATGAATTAGAATCAACTTTTGATTCCTCAACTTTAATTTCTTTAGGTATCCCCTCTACCTTAGCTTCATCAAAATATTCATCATCACTCTTATCAGAATACAACATATCTTAACCTGTGACTGGATTCACCTTCAACACAGTCTTAGGATCTAAATCCTCATCGTTTATAATCTCAGGTGTAACAGAATAATTTCCGTTGAATGGTGGAGGAACATAGCCAATACCACTAGTACCCTTCCCCTCTTCAGTATTTTCATGATAATATCCTAATAAGAATGATGAATTTGCAAAGCTTTCTAATTTTCTATGCAATTTGATTACCTCTGCGTTAGATTCAGCTAGTTTTTTATCTTTCTCAACAAGATCATTATTTCTTTTCTCCATTTCTGCAAAGGACATATCCAGGTGATATGCCTGCTCTTTGATCTTCAAAGTCAGAGAACTTATATCCTTCTTCAATGATTCTATTCTTTCAATACACACATTCTCATTATCCTTTAATTTCTGATTTACTGTGTGCATGGATTTCATATCACAAATTAGGTTGACGTTGTCATCCATAACCCTCATCATTTTATCCTTAACTGAAACACAGTTAGAACAAAACGTTTCAGAGTTAGAAAATACCTCAGGTTTTATTTCTGAAGAAGATGCACCAGGAGCCATGAAAACATCATCTCAGCTTCACTCTTTTGATCAACAATGACAGGCTCTGCATCAGTTTCTAATTCACTCAGATCATCTTCAACTGTCTGAAAACTTTCTTCACTCATCACATCAATCTCAGTAGATTGAGTACTTTCACCAGAACGAATACTCTCACTATCAGTTAAATCTGCAGAAGAATCACTTTGAGAATAACTCAGCTTCTCCAATACTTCTTTGATCAAGACTACAAACGCTTGAGAAGTTGCTTCACCCTTTTTCTTTAATGAGTCCCATAGATCTCTTGAAGTTGGACACTTCCCGAGACTATGAATGATATCTTTAGGTAAAGACATCGTTAAAGTTTCACGCGTCTTCATCTCTCGATCAAACTTGTGCTTTTCTACTTTAGTAAGAGCTGTCACTGGTTTAGGAACATCATAATATCCCATATAGTTATAAGTAGGATGCACATATCCTTCAAATATGGATGTCCAAAAGTTTTCATTAGTGACTGATACGAACTGTTCGAACCGGACTTTCTAGTTACGGTAATCTAATATGCACAAAAGCTTCGGTGGCATATTTCTAATATCATTATCATCACATGAAATTGACATTTTGAAATTTTTGCGAAAATATCCAGAAAAAATTTCCCGCTAAAAAATTTCGAAAATTCAAAATTTCAAAAATGATCCGAAACAAGCATATAAACTTTCCCTAAAAAATTTGGACAAGATGAATTTTCCCGCCAAATTTTTTTTTATTTTTTTTTATTTTTTTTTTTTTAACACTAAGTTCGCCTGATACTTTACAAGCGAACTTGACCCGAAGCGAACTTAACCCAAGCGAACTTGTTAAGTTCGCCTGACCTTCACCAAGCGAACTTATTAAGTTCGCCTAATACTGAATGAAGCGAACTTATTAAGTTCGCCTATAAGTTCGCCTGCAACAGAATTTTAAGTTCGCCTGGTTCAGCTGTTCAACCCGAACACGAACCAAAAATTCCGAAATTCATGATTTCTTGCTTAATTGATGGAATTTGATAGAATTGAAACGTAGGAATGTGTAGAAACTGATTTGGAACACTTCTATCGGATCAATTTCATCAAAATAATTCAAAATCAATGCAAATTTGTCAAAATTCTTCCATTTTTATCAAGAACACGAATTCATCAAAAATCTTCAAAATCTCTGAACTTTGATGTTGATTGGACACGAAAACACCACGAATCTTTTGCTAATCAAGAGCATAAGCTCTGATACCACTTGTAGGTCCCTAATTCGGTGCGTGACGGATCTCTAGACTCGCGGTACGACACGGTGATAACGTGCGGAATCCATGATCAACGTGATCGTGTAACTCAATCAACAACAACGGTGTAAATAAACGCTTTGTATTTCCAACAATATCAGGTTACAAGAATTCTCTCTCGTCTACTCTAATATCGTCTTTGATAGAATTGTTAGCAACAGTTAAGGGTGAGTCTGTTAGGACATGTTTTGTAACTGTTGATAAAATTCTGTGTAAGTTCTGCTAGAGGCGAACTTAATAAGTTCGCCTAGCCTATCAGAGACTCTAAGACTAAGACATAATATCTTCAAGCTTGTTGTCACCAGAATATGGTCCAACAGATTCGATACAAATTCGCAAGTTTTACGCAATTATATACATTTAAACACTATGCAAGAAACTATTTAATTCAAACTTATCAAACCTGAAAAGTCAAGGACTAAAGTTGAAAATTTATCAAGAAACCCTAATTAGCACGGTCGTGCTTCGTCCTGGCACGGTCGCGCCAAGTGCCTCGGCACGATCGCGCGACTGGTCCTGGAACGATCGTGCCCGGTGCCTAAACACGGTCGCGCCTATCTTGGCACAGTCGCGCCTGCGTAACAGTCGAAACGTAAATGCAGTTTCAAAACGCTCGATCGTTTGAAATTCGAAACCGATTACGTTTTATTTTCTTTGACAAAGAAAATATCTCAGTCCATTACAATTTTTATCAATCCAATTTCGTTTTCCTCTCATGAAACCGTCCAATATTTCTCCCAAGCCTCGAATCATTCTTTTCGATCCTGTTGCTATCAATTAATCAAGGAACTCAATCCTCCGAGCATCTCTAAGTTTTCTGAAGAAGTTGGATCAGCCGGAAATCGCAGCAGAAGACGCCGGGAAGAAATCTTGCCGTCGCTGGAACCTCCTTCTACCGTCCTATATCGATTCTCGGTTATTCAAGGTAATTGAAGCCATTTATTTCATTTAATTAGTCTCTATATCGAAAGCCCCTTACCAATTTGGGCTTACAATATGTAAATCATCCCGAATCAGAACTATTATTTTAATAAAAATGATTTAATCGATTCCACTCTTAAACACGAGTTACATACAATTAATTTATATGAATAGACTCGTAACGGCTCAGTAATCAAAAGCCCTATAAATTCCAACGCTAAAAATACAAGAATTGTTCAATTCGTGTCTGATTTGGAAGAGACACGGTCGCGCTAATCATCTAGCGCGGCCGTGCCTCATGTAGCGTGGCCGTGGCGACTAGCAGCGCGGTCGTGTCCTCCTGTCCAGACCTAGTCATGCCCTCTGGGCTAATATCTGTTGTGTCTAAGAATCATAGACACGACCGTGCCGAGATAAGGCGCGGTCGTGTCTCGTGAATTATCCAAGTTGGCCTCTGTTTGATCAAACCCGATCACGTCCCGACGTGGTTCGAGCGCGGTCGTGTCCTTCCCAGGCACGGTCGTGTCTAGGTCAGAATCTTTGATCAGAATTATTGTTGTTTTATTTTGTAAAAATTCCAGATTAAGTTTTTAAATAAAAATAGTTAGTTTTATAAAAAGGTATTTGAAAAGATCAAATAATTAATCTTGGAATAAATGGAAAATCATTTAATTAAAAGTTTATAAAATTAAATTTGTTATTAAACTTTTCATTTAAAACATTTTATTTGTAAGTTACATACTTTATAAATAAATAAATAAAGATTATTTATTTATTCTTCATTTTAAATAAAAATATTTATTTATTTATTAAATCACATTTAACACATACTTTATTTTCATAATCAATGATTTTATAAATATTCTATTTTACTATTCAATTTCCAACCTTAATAAAAATGTTTCAAAAATATTTACTTCAAACTTTATATATATTATTCAATAATTTTAAATACAAATCAATAATTTTATACACAAATTCAACCTTCATTTTTAGACTAAACTCTGTGCACATATTTGATTCAATATACATTATTATCTAGGTTAACTCGTGCGTATCAAGGATTCTTATTTTATCTATACTCTTTGTTAGCTACACTTCCATACCAAGTGAGTATTCACAACCCCTTTTTACTCTTTTACACTTTTGGGGTGGAACATGAACTTTATACACATTTACATTTACACAAACAACACAAGTGCAAAATCCTATTTACATACATGTGTGCAAAATTTGAGCTTTGTGCCCGAGTGCTAGTTGTGCTAATCTTTGTGAAAACTTATGTGCAATCATTAACTATACAAGCCGATGGTTTTTAATGATAGATCTATTGAGTCTGACAAACCCACCCAAGTGGAGGTGATTGATACCGACAACACAATTTGCATACTAGTTACAAAGGTTTAGTTGTACTTGATTACACAAGAGCTGCTCCCCATAAATGCCATATTTTATCATGTTTTGTAAAGGATTTGTTTTCAACTATATGCTATCTATATACAACTGTGTTATACTCACCAACTTTTTAGTTGACTTTATTTTATTTATGTTTCAGGCCCTAATATGTGAGAATGATTCAAGACGTGCTCAATATAGGATTTCGACTTAGCAATTTAAATCAAGAATTCTATGAGTTGTTTTATGTTTCTTTGTTTAAATTTGGTTTGTACTTGGATTATTTGTAATGGAAATTTGACTTTAATATATTTCAATCTAGTCAACCATGTGCTATGAACAGTCTACATGTCCCGCCCCGATGATTCCGCCATCGGTCGGGGTGTGACAGATTGGTATCAGAGCCTTGGTTATAGGGAATTAGGTTATTAGACATCTTGACCTACACTATAACTTTAGGACACCCACTTATACTATGTTTCATGATTTTTGTGCTATGTGTTACATGTTATGTGCTACATGCTTACCATGATTAATTATTATTATATTTGATACCTTACTTGTTAAAAATTCATGACTTAGTAGGATCTTCTTAAATAATAATTTAATAAATAATATCCTTTCATATATCCTAAAACCTCATAATATTTCTATTTTCTCTTCTATCTTTATCCTTCTTAGCATGTGGAAGAATTCTTGAAGCAAAAATCTCTAAAATTTTTATTTCTTCGTTAAGGTTTTTAAACTTGTTAAATTATTTGAGGACACGTGCAATCTGGAAGGGTGACACCTGTATTTTGGGTTTTCTGTCTAGGAAAGCATTTCGCATAAATCCCAATCAACCGAGGGACCCGTATGCTTTCCTGGGAATTCCCGAGATGAGTGTTTACTTATAGGCTAAAGCATGTCTTCTTGAAAATTATATAAGTTTAATTAACCTTAATGTGCCATGGTATTCAAGTGATTTTGTCACTTTTGAGTACAATCCAAACTAAGAATACCTATTTTTATTTTTGTTATCTCACTCTAAAATCCTATCAAATCTCATAAGTTCTTACAATCTTTCTTGTCTTGTGAAAAATTTGTAGAATGCCTCCTCGTCGTGCTCCCGCAACCAACGCCAACACCGACATTGCTGCTATTCTTACTCAATTGGTGACACAACTCACCCAAGCCAATGGTGCCACCAATGGCAACAATGGTGGAAATGGAAGCAATAGTGGTAATAATGGTGGAAATGGTGGAAATGGTGGTAACAATCCATCTCAATGCACCTTCAAGCAATTCAACTCGTGCAATCCCCTCAAGTTTTATGGAACCGAAGGAGCTACTGGACTCCTTCAATGGTTTGAAAGCATTGAGAATACCTTTTTCAATAGTGACTGTCCCGACAACCTCCGTGTTCGTCATGCTACAAGTGTCCTACAAAAACGGACACTTACATGGTGGAATGGGGAGAAAAGGAATAGGGGTGTTGACATAGCTATGGCCTTACCTTGGGATGAGGTCAAAAGGCTTATGACCGAGGAGTTCTGTCCTCGAAATGAAGTGAAAAAGTTAGAAGCTGAATTTTGGGATCTTGCCCAAAATAGTGGGGAAAGCTTAGCATATACAACTAGGTTCCATGAGTTGAGTCTTCTCGTGCCCCACATGGTCACTCCTTTGTCCCGTTGTATCGAAAAGTATATTGGTGGGCTACCAAGACAAATCCAAGATACTGTCTTAGGTAGAAATCCTACTACTCTGGAGGATGCTATTCGTCTATCCGCTACCTTAACTGATAATCATGTGAAAGCTGGAACTCTTACCAAAAAGGGTTCTAAGAAATTTTCTGAAACCGTAACCCCTCCTACTCACAACAAAGAAGCCACAACCGAGCCCTCTCGCAATAATAGTAAGAGGAAGGTTAGAAACTTTGCTGTGGTTACTCCTGCTGTTCCCGTCAACCAAGCTGCACCTATGATTCAAGCGCCGGCTAAAAAGCCATATGTTGGGATCTACCCTCTTTGTTCCACCTGCAATTATCATCACCCTCAAACTATCCCATGTCGCTTTTGTACTCATTGTGGGAGATATGGTCATACTATCAATGTTTGTAGGGCCAAAGCTCTTGCGGGCCAAGTCCACCCTCCAAACCGAACCGTACCTCAAGTGGCTAATCAAGGTGCTCCCGCCATTGCTAATGGGCGTGCTTGCTATGAGTGTGGTAACCCGAACCGTTTTCATGATCAATGTCCAAGACTTGCAAATGCTAGACAAGGTGGAGCTCGTGGGCGTGCGTTCAACATAAACGCCAACGAAGCTCAAGCCAACAACGACGTGGTTAATGGTACGTTCCTTGTTAATAGTCAATATGCCTCCATTTTGTTCGATACCGGTGCCGATAAAAGTTTTGTGTCACTTAATTTTGAGCCCTTACTTGCAAAGACACGATCCCAATTAGAGAAAACCTTCACCGTTGAAATAGCGAATGGTGACTCCCTTACAATTGACTCCATTATTTATGATTGCTCCTTAGAACTAAATGGCCATTCATTCCCAATCAACCTTGTTCCAATGCCACTAGGAAGCTTTGATATTATCATAGGTATGGATTGGCTATCAAATCATCATGCCGAAGTCATTTGCTTTGAAAAGTGTATCCGAATTCCGCTACCATCGGGAGAAACCTTAAGGGTTTTTGGTGAAAAGCCTTGCAAGGGACTTAAGTTGATGTCGTGTACTACCGCTCAAAAGTACTTACGAAAGAAGTACATTGCTTTCTTAGCTCATATTGTTCAAAAGGATGTCAAGGAGAAGAGTATCCAAGACATTCCGATCATTCAGGATTTCCCCGAAGTTTTTCTAAGGATTTATCCGGTCTTCCTCCCGTTCGTCAAGTAGAGTTCCGTATTGATCTTATACCTGGAGCTAACCCCGTTGCTAGAGCTCCTTATCGTCTTGCACCTTCCGAAATGCAAGAGCTTGCAAGTCAACTTCAAGAGCTCTCCGACAAAGGTTTCATTCGCCCAAGTCATTCACCGTGGGGTGCACCCGTCTTATTTGTTAAGAAGAAGGATGGATCATTTCGCATGTGTATTGACTACCGCGAACTCAACAAGCTTACTATCAAGAACCGTTATCCTTTACCTAGAATCGATGATCTCTTTGATCAACTTCAAGGTTCTACTTGTTTCTCAAAGATTGATCTTCGATCCGGTTATCATCAGCTTCGTGTTCAAGAAGATGACATTCCTAAGACTGCCTTTCGAACAAGGTATTGTCATTACGAGTTCATGGTTATGCCTTTCGGGCTAACCAATGCACCCGTAGTTTTAATGGATCTCATGAATCGTGTGTGCAAACCATACCTTGATAAATTCGTGATCGTCTTCATTGACGATATCTTAATCTATTCCAAGACTAAAGCCGATCATGAACAACACCTTATATTGGTTTTGGACCTCTTGAGAAAAGAACAACTATATGCCAAATTCTCCAAATGTGAATTCTGGCTAAAGGAAGTTCAATTTCTTGGTCACATCGTCAACGACAAGGGTATTCATGTTGATCTTGCCAAGATTGAAACGGTTAAGAATTGGAATGCCCCGAAGACTCCTACCAAAGTTCGTTCATTTCTTGGTCTTGCGGGTTATTATCGTCGTTTCATCTCAAACTTCTCAAAGATTGCTGTCCCTCTTACCGCTTTGACTCACAAGGGTAAAGCTTATGAATGGGGACCGAAACAAAAAGAAGCTTTTCAAACCCTCAAGCAAAAGCTGTGCAATGCCCCCATATTGACTCTCCCCGATGGAAATGATGATTTAGTTGTCTATTGTGATGCTTCTAACCAAGGTCTTGGTTGTGTTCTCATGCAACGAGGCAAAGTAATCGCTTATGCATCAAGGCAACTCAAAGTTCATGAGAAGAATTATACGACGCACGATCTCGAGTTGGGTGAGTTCGTATTCGCGTTAAAGATTTGGAGACATTACCTATATGGCACGAAATGTGTGGTGTTCACCGACCACAAAAGTCTTCAACATATTTTCAACCAAAAAGAACTCAATATGAGGCAACGACGTTGGGTCGAACTCCTTAACGACTATGACTGCGAGATTCGTTACCATCCCGGCAAAGCGAATGTTGTAGCCGAAGCTTTTAGTCGAAAGGACCATGTTATGCTTCATTGTGCCCGTATTCAAACCGATATTCAAACCCGTATCTTAGAAGCTCAACACGTCTCGGTAACCGAGGGTAACATGTACGAAGAAATGTCATGTGGTGTTGAACTCCTTCTTGAATCAAAACCCAATGGCTTACTCTATTACTTGAACCGTATTTGGGTTCCCGATCGCGACGATCTCCGTGCATTTCTCATGAACGAGGCTCATAAGACTCGTTATTCTATTCATCCTGGTGCGAATAAAATGTACCAAGATCTTCGCCAACTTTATTGGTGGCCCGGTATAAAGAAAGACATAGCTCTTTATGTGGCCAAATGCTTAACCTGTTCCAAAGTCAAAGCCGAACATCAACGTCCGTCTGGTTTGCTCGAACAACCAGAAATTCCCGTGTGGAAATGGGAGAATATAGCTATGGATTTCATTACCAAGCTTCCTCGCACCTCGAGTGGATATGATAGTATTTGGGTGATCATTGATCGTCTCACTAAATCCGCTCATTTCTTGCCTATTCGTGAAGATTTCAAAGTGGAGAAACTAGCCCGAATTTACATTAATGAAATTGTGAGCCGTCATGGTGTTCCCGTGAACATAATATCCGATAGAGACGCTCGGTTCACCTCTCGATTTTGGCAATCTCTCCAAAAGGCTCTTGGTACTCGATTGGATTTGAGCACGGCTTACCATCCGCAAACTGATGGTCAAACCGAGCGAACAATCCAAACTCTTGAAGACATGCTTAGAGCTTGTGTAATCGATTTTGGTGGCAATTGGGATTCACATCTATCCCTCATTGAGTTTTCTTACAACAATAGCTACCACACAAGTATCAACATGGCTCCATTCGAAGCTCTCTATGGTCGCAAGTGTCGTTCTCCTATCTGTTGGAACGAGATTGGTGAAGCACAAATCACTGGTCCCGAGTTAATTCAAGAAACATCCGACAAGATTATTCAAATCCGTGACAATATTCGAGTAGCGAGGAGTCGGCAAAAGAGTTATGCCGACAAACATCGAAAACCCTTGGAATTCCAAGTCGGTGATCTTGTTCTTCTTAAGGTGTCTCCATGGAAGGGCGTGATCCGTTTTGGAAAGAAAGGCAAGTTAGCACCTCGTTATGTTGGTCCATTCAAAATCCTTGAAAGGATTGGGAAAGTGGCTTACAAGCTCGAGTTACCTCCATCTCTTGGAAATGTGCATCCTACATTTCATATATCTAATCTGAAGAAGTGTCTCGCTGATGAAAATCTCCATATACCGCTTGACGACGTGCGCATTGATGAAACGATGCACTTTGTTGAGAAGCCGGTGGAAATTATGGATCGCGAAGTCAAACAACTCAAGCGAAGTCGCATTCCTATTGTCAAAGTTCGTTGGGAATCTAAGCGTGGTCCTGAGTTCACTTGGGAACGAGAAGACCAAATGAAGCTCAAGTACCCTCATCTTTTTATTGATACTGTTGTTTCCTCTAACTAAATTTCGGGACGAAATTCTCTCAACATGGGGAGACTGTAACATTTCTGATTTTTAGTATTCATATTTCAATTCAATGTAAAGCAATTTCGAATTCAAAACTCGTGCACTGTCTTATTATTTTTCTTACCGTAAACTAAACGCAATGATTCGATACAAATTCGCAAGTTTTACGCAATTATATACATTTAAACACTATGCAAGAAACTATTTAATTCAAACTTATCAAACCTGAAAAGTCAAGGACTAAAGTTGAAAATTTATCAAGAAACCCTAATTAGCACGGTCATGCTTCGTCCTGGCACGGTCGCGCCAAGTGCCTCGGCACGATCGCGCGACTAGTCCTGAAACGATCGCGCCCGGTGCCTAAACACGGTCGCGCCTATCTTGGCACGGTCGCGCCTGCGTAATAGTCGAAACGTAAATGCAGTTTCAAAACGCTCGATCGTTTGAAATTCGAAACCGATTACGTTTTATTTTCTTTGACAAAGAAAATATCTCAGTCCATTACAATTTTTATCAATCCAATTTCGTTTTCCTCTCAAGAAACCGTCCAATATTTCTCCCAAGCCATGAATCATTCTTTTCGATCCTGTTGCTATCAATTAATCAAGGAACTCAATCCTCCGAGCATCTCTAAGTTTTCTGAAGAAGTTGGATCAGCCGGAAATCGCAGCAGAAGACGCCGGGAAGAAATCTTGCCGTCGTCGGAACCTCCTTCTACCGTCCTATATCGATTCTCGGTTATTCAGGGTAATTGAAGCCATTTATTTCATTTAATTAGTCTCTATATCGAAAGCCCCTTACCAATTTGGGCTTACAATATATAAATCATCCCGAATCAGAGCTATTATTTTAATAAAAATGATTTAATCGATTCCACTCTTAAACACGAGTTACATACAATTAATTTATATGAATAGACTCGTAACGGCTCTGTAATCAAAAGCCCTATCAATTCCAACGCTATAAATACAAGAATTGTTCAATTCGTGTCTAATTTGGAAGAGACACGGTCGCGCTAATCATCTAGCGCGGCCGTTCCTCATGTAGCGCGGTCGTGCCGACTAGCAGCGCGGTCGTGTCCACCTGTCCAGACCTAGTCATGCCCTCTGGGCTAATCTCTGCGGTGTCTAAGAATCATAGACACGACCGTGCCGAGATAAGGCACGGTCGTGCCTCGTGAATTATCCAAGTTGGCCTCTGTTTGATCAAACCCGGTCACGTCCCGACTAGCGCGGTCGCGCCCGTGGTTCGAGCACGGTCGTGTCCTTCCCAGGCACGGTCGTGTCTAGGTCAGAATCTTTGATCAGAATTATTGTTGTTTTATTTTGTGAAAATTCCAGATTAATTTTTTAAATAAAAATAGTTAGTTTTATAAAAAGGTATTTGAAAAGATCAAATAATTAATCTTGGAATAAATGAAAAATCATTTAATTAAAAGTTTATAAAATTAAATTTGTTATTAAACTTTTTATTTAAAACATTTTATTTGTAAGTTACATACTTTATAAATAAATAAATAAAGATTATTTATTTATTTTTCATTTTAAATAAAAACATTTATTTATTTATCAAATCACATTTAACACGTACTTTATTTTCATAATCAATGATTTTATAAATATTCTATTTTACTATTCAATTCCCAACCTTAATCAAAATGTTTCAAAAATATTTACTTCAAACTTTATATATGTTATTCAACACTTTTAAATACAAATCAATAGTTTTATACACAAATTCAACTTTATTTTTAGACTAAACTCTGTGCACATATTTGATTCAATATACATTATTATCTAGGTTAACTCGTGCGTATCAAGGATTCTTATTTTATCTATACTCTTTGTTAGCTACACTTCCATACCAAGTGAGTATTCACAACCCCTTTTTACTCTTTTACACTTTTGGGGTGGAACATGAATTTTATACACATTACACATTTACATTTACACAAACAACACAAGTGCAAAATCCTATTTACATACATGTGTGCAAAATTTGAGCTTTGTGCCCGAGTGATAGTTGTGCTAATCTTTGTGAAAACTTATTGTAAGGCCCCTTTCCCGGGTAACCTCACTTGTTGGATTTACTCATAAACATAGTCATAAATACTGAACTTAAATTAAAAACATTCATTATTCAATTACATTTCATAACAGCGGAAGTCTTAACAATTAAAAGCACAACATTGTCTTAACAAACAAAAGTGGGATGTCAGTCTTGTGTCGGGTAACCTTCACGCCCTCGCACGACCTTTTCTTCCTTTACCTTAAATGTATACTAAAGTCAGCTAACGCTGGTGAGTTCTAGTTTAATGTGTTTAGATATAAACATTCTTTTCTTTACTTCATAAGTAAGCATTATTATAAAGTCATTCATATAAATACGTATTCATAGCTTTTGCTTTTCTTTCATCTTTCTTTTCTTTATTAATGTGATTACATATATATATATATATATGCGTTCACCCTTTTTCTTTCACTTTTCTTAACATTCTTTCCTTATCTTTCTTACGTGATTACATAGATATGCATTCACCTTTACTTTCTTTACCATTTATTGGTCATACACATAAGGGTGATCAACCCGCCTTTTACTGCGTATGTCACAAAGACATACGCCCTTAAGCTACCGTCGTAGCCCTTTTACTCGTCCGGTCCTAGAAACCGTCCGCCTTAACTTTTCCGTCCGGCCAACCTTCGGCCGTCCGTCTTAACCGTCCTACCGTCGTAGTCCGTCATATTCGCCCGTCTGCCATAAGGCATCCGTTTCCCACTTGAACTAATTATACAACCGAATATTGATTTAGCGACTTACTCCACCGTAGTGGCCTTTATTTAGTCTACCTTTCTAGACTTCCTTCTCTAGCTGCATAATAGTCAAGTGGTCGTCCGTCTACCGTAGTAGTCGTTAGCTTCGTTTCCGTCCATAACGTATACTTACATTCTTCGCATGCAATATATATTTATAAGGCAAGGTTTCATTTATTTACGTTATACCATTCATTCATTCATTCTTTGCAAACATACGTGTCGTTCTTTGTTCGTAAGTCATTATTCGCATTCATATGTATCTACACACATACCTTAATATATCACGTATGATTACATTGATATTCATTTCATTTATTCATTTAGTGTATACACTTCAGCCCCAAAACATTTATAAATCATTTGCACATAACATAGAAGGGGGCACATAGAACTCACCTGATGAGTAGTTTCTGTAATACACTAAGCTGGCTTCTGGGCTTCACTAATGTCACTCACGATCTGTATAATAAAGTCATACACATAAGATGGTGCTCCTAGATGACACTAGACATTACTATGCTTGAACATAGTAGTTTCGATTGATTAGCTTATATCGAAACTTGGTAGTGTCGATAGGTTGTTTCTGTCGAAACTTGGTAGTTTCGATAGGTAGTTTTGATAGATAGTTTCGATAGGTAGTTTCGATAAGTAACTTATGTATTATCTTAGCTTCGGATCGGGGGCTCATATCGAAACTATGGTAGTTTCGATTGGGCCTGCATATATCGAAACTGGGTAGTTTCGATAGGTCTGCACTTATCGAAACTAAGTAGTTTCGATGGGTCTGCACTTATCGCCTTCACCAAAAAATCCGAATGTTCTGCATGCGAATCTGATCATGTCGACATCTAGATTTTCTTTGATCAAAACGTTCGTTTTTCATTCTAGATGCTATACCCAAGTTCACTTTCAAGTTTCATCCGCAAAAATCGTTATCTTTTAGCCAAAACCCGAAAACTCCCAAAACGAACAAAAACTCATAATGTGATCGAATCGTTACCTGGATTGGATTTCTGATTCAGAGGATATGATCACGCGAACAGCAGCAACGTTCTCCTGAATTCCCGAGTTGATCCGTCACTTTCTCTCTCTAGACCCGAGCTCTCCTCTCTCTCTCTAAAAGCTGCGTGAGTTGGGGAAATGAGCAGGGAAGAGGGCTGCCTTACCTCTTATGCGCATGGGCTTCCCTCGGCCCATTGAAGCCGGGCCCAGGCCTTCTCCCTTTTTGTTTAAATATTCCAACTAAACCACCGGTCTCGATATATTTATTCGTTTTATTATTTTTAGGATGTTACAAGTCTACCCTCCTTAAAGAGGTTTCGTCCTCGAAACTGTTCATACGTTAAACAATTGAGGGTATAGTCCCTTCATCTCGTCTTCTTTTTCCCACGTAGCTTCTGACCCTTTTCTGTGCTTCCATTGTATCTTGACTAACTGTATCGACTTATTGCGTAGTCGTTTCTCAGCTCGGTCAAGAATGGCTATTGGTTCCTCTACATAATTTAGACTGTTATCCACTTCGATCTCGTCGTAAGGTATGTGAGCTGTGTCGTCAGCTAGGCATTTGCGTAAGTGCGACACGTGGAACGTAGGGTGTATTCCACTAAGCTCGACGGGTAGGTCGAGTCTGTAAGCAACTTGACCCACTCTTGCTAAAATCTTGAAAGGTCCGACAAACCTTGGACTTAGTTTGCCACGCCTTCTGAACCGAATGATTCCTTTCCACGGTGATACTTTCAACAGTACCATGTCCCCTACTTGAAACTCTAAATCCCTCCTTCTCTTATCCGCGTATGATTTCTGTCTGTCTTTTGCGGCTTTCATACGAGCCTTGATTTGATCAAATTTCTCAGAAGTAGCTTTGACCATTTCGAGACTTGCAAAATCCTTCTGTTACTTGGAATACTGCCGAATTTTTACCTACGGCAGTTTGTACGCTAAAGGCCTTTACTATGGTGTTGATAGTGCAATCCAATTTACGACTAAATGCATTTGATATGAAGCTTTTACTAGCACCAGAGTCAAATAAAATAGCAGCATGTTCATCATTTACTAGAAACGTACCTGATACGACATCAGGGTTTCCTCTTGCTTCTTCCTCAGTCAAGGCATAGGCACGAGTCCTTGCCTTAGGCTGTTCCTGCTCCCTATCCTTTCCCGAACCAGATTGGCCGGCCTTCCTGCAGTTCTTTGTCAAATGTACAAACAATCCACATACTTGACACTTGACGTCTCTTACACATTCTCGGGAGAAGTGCCCCGGCCTTCCGCACTTATAGCATGTGGTGGTGCCAATTTTACATTCGCCAAGATGTTGCCTCCCACATTTCTTGCAAGTTTCATATTCATCCAATCTTGGCTTCTTAGTTTCCGTTGTTACATTCCCTCTCCCGGTTCCTCTATACGGGTTCTCCCACTTTCTCTTTTGGGTTTCTGTTGGTGGGTCCTCATTGGCATAATCGTCGTAGACGATTCCGCTCAGGTTCACTACCGACTCGAAGGTCGAGGGTAGGTTGGCTTTCACGTGGACACGGACCCTTTGAGGTAGGCCCTTCACATAATACTTGATCATTCGCTCTTCTGTCTCCACCAGGTGGGGTACTAGCTGAGCCAACTCATTGAATCTAGAAGTGTACTGGCGGTGTGTCTTGTTGCCAGCCTTAAGGTTTAGGAATTCATTTTCCATGCGATCAATTTCGTTCTGGGGACAGAACTTTTGAATTACCAGCTTTTTCAGTTCTTCCCATGTCATTCTTGCAAGAGCATTTTGGGACTTTGTCCTCTGAATGTTCCTCCACCAACCTAGGGCCTCATTGGTGAAAGAATGAGCAACGTATTTAACATCCTGGTCGGGTCGACACTCGCTGATGTTGATTACCGCACTCATCCTCTCTATCCATTCAAGCGTAGCCACCGAATCCTTGCTGCCATCAAACTTGGGTGGGTCTCCATCCTTGAAACCTTTGTAAGTACACCCACGGTTGCTTGATACCACTTTTACTTCATCCCCGTCACTGTCATAAATTTTCTCTTCATCGTTCCCTTCATCCTCTTCTTTGATTTTCTTTAGTACCTCAGATAGTAGGTCAGGCAATACCTTCCTCAAAGTGAGCACAACTTCACGGGCAATAGCATCCCTGACTTCAGGTTCCAACTGTATAGGCCCTGGACTGTCGTTCCTAATTGGGGTCACTTCTGTTTCGTGCACACTTTCTGTGTGCTCTGCGTGCACACTCTCTTCTTCTTCAAATCTTGGGTTCAGCGGAGGTCTACCTCGTCGGCCAGTGCGACCACCTCGAGGTCCTGTTCTTCCTCCCCCAGCCATAATTCTTAATTTCCTGATAGTTACAAAGGGAATACATCAATGTCATTTCTTCAGATCATAGTTTGGAACAGTACGAGCAAGGTAAATTCTTAATTACAGTGACCGGTTTGTGATTACTAATTTACATTGCTTTTCGGGTTCAAAACTCTTCAAATCAGTCATGGCATTAACATCTATTTGTTCTAAGTTATGGTATCTATTCTTATGCAAGAGCCTTAACTTCATTACTTACTTACCGTGCTGGCGTTGGCGTTGGTTACCCATACTGACATCCGTGCGTTGGTCCCATAATCAGTTTGAGTCTAGACATTTAGGGATGTCTAAATCTCTCAAACTATTGCTCTGATACCAACTTGTAAGGCCCCTTTCCCGGGTAACCTCACTTGTTGGATTTACTCATAAACATAGTCATAAATACTGAACTTAAATTAAAAAGATTCATCATTCAATTACATTTCATAACAGCGGAAGTCTTAACAATTAAAAGCACAACATTGTCTTAACAAACAAAAGTGGGATGTCAGTCTTGTGTCGGGTAACCTTCACGCCCTCGCACGACCTTTTCTTCCTTTACCTGAAATGTATACTAAAGTCAGCTAACGCTGGTGAGTTCTAGTTTAATGTGTTTAGATATAAACATTCTTTTCTTTACTTCATAAGTAAGCATTATTATAAAGTCATTCATATAAATACGTATTCATAGCTTTTGCTTTTCTTTCATCTTTCTTTTCTTTATTAACGTGATTACATATATATATATATGCGTTCACCCTTTTTCTTTCACTTTTCTTAACATTCTTTCCTTATCTTTCTTACGTGATTACATAGATATGGATTCACCTTTACTTTCTTTACCATTTATTGGTCATACACATAAGGGTGATCAACCCGCCTTTTACTGCGTATGTCACAAAGACATACGTCCTTAAGCTACCGTCGTAGCCCTTTTACTCGTCCGGTCCTAGAAACCGTCCGCCTTAACTTTTCCGTCCGGCCAACCTTCGGCCGTCCGTCTTAACCGTCCTACCGTCGTAGTCCGTCATATTCGCCCGTCTGCCATAAGGCATCCGTTTCCCACTTGAACTAATTACACAGTCGAATATTGATTTAGCGACTTACTCCACCGTAGTGGCCTTTATTTAGTCTACCTTTCTAGACTTCCTTCTCTAGCTGCATAATAGTCAAGTGGTCGTCCGTCTACCGTAGTAGTCGTTAGCTTCGTTTCCGTCCATAACGTATACTTACATTCTTCGCATGCAATATATATTTATAAGGCAAGGTTTCATTTATTTACGTTATACCATTCATTCATTCATTCTTTGCAAACATACGTGTCGTTCTTTGTTCGTAAGTCATTATTCGCATTCATAAGTATCTACACATATACCTTAATATATCACGTATGATCACATTGATATTCATTTCATTTATTCATTTAGTGTATACACTTCAGCCCCAAAACATTTATAAATCATTTGCACATAACATAGAAGGGGGCACATAGAACTCACCTGATGAGTAGTTTCTGTAATACACTAAGCTGGCTACTGGGCTTCACTAATGTCACTCACGATCTGTATAATAAAGTCATACACATAAGATGGTGCTCCTAGATGACACTAGACATTACTATGCTTGAACATAGTAGTTTCGATTGATTAGCTTATATCGAAACTTGGTAGTTTCGATAGGTTGTTTCTGTCGAAACTTGGTAGTTTTGATAGGTAGTTTTGATAGATAGTTTCGATAGGTAGTTTCGATAGGTAGTTTCGATAGGTAGTTTCGATAAGTAACTTATGTATTATCTTAGCTTCGGATCGGGGGCTCATATCGAAACTATGGTAGTTTCGATTGGGCCTGCATATATCGAAACTGGGTAGTTTCGATAGGTCTGCACATATCGAAACTAAGTAGTTTCGATGGGTCTGCACTTATCGAAACTAAGTAGTTTCGATGGGTCTGCACTTATCGCCTTCCCCAAAAAATCCGAATGTTCTGCATGCGAATCTGATCATGTCGACATCTAGATTTTCTTTGATCAAAACGTTCGTTTTTCATTCTAGATGCTATACCCAAGTTCACTTTCAAGTTTCATCCGCAAAAATCGTTATCTTTTAGCCAAAACCCGAAAACTCCCAAAACGAACAAAAACTCATAATGTGATCGAATCGTTACCTGGATTGGATTTCTGATTCAGAGGATATGATCACGCGAACAGCAGCAACGTTCTCCTGAATTCCCGAGTTGATCCGTCACTTTCTCTCTCTAGACCCGAGCTCTCCTCTCTCTCTCTAAAAGCTGCGTGAGTTGGGGAAATGAGCAGGGAAGAGGGCTGCCTTGCCTCTTATGCGCATGGGCTTCCCTCGACCCATTGAAGCCGGGCCCAGGCCTGCTCCCTTTTTGTTTAAATATTCCAACTAAACCACTGGTCTCGCTATATTTATTCGTTTTATTATTTTTAGGATGTTACACTTATGTGCAATCATTAACTATACAAGCCGACGGTTTTCAATGATAGATCTATTGAGTCTGACAAACCCACCCAAGTGGAGGTGATTGATACCGACAACACAATTTGCATACTAGTTACAAAGGTTTGGTTGTACTTGATTACACAATAGCTACTCCCCATAAATGCCTTATTTTATCATGTTTTGTAAAGGATTTGTTTTCAACTATATGCTATCTATATACAACTGTGTTATACTCACCAACTTTTTAGTTGACTTTATTTTATTCATGTTTCAGGTCCTAATATGTGAGAATGATTCAAGACGTGCTCAATATAGGATTTGGACTTAGCAATTTAAATCAAGAATTCTATGAGTTGTTTTATGTTTCTTTGTTTAAATTTGGTTTGTACTTGGATTATTTGTAATGGAAATTTGACTTTAATATATTTCAATCTAGTCAACCATGTGCTATGAACAGTCTACATGTCCCGCCCCGATGATTCCGCCATCGGTCGGAGTGTGACATGTTGCGGGATTTCTCCCTAAGACAGTATCTTGAATTTGCCTAGGTAATCCACCAATATACTTCTCAATGCAGCGGGATAAAGGTGTGACCATATGGGGCACAAGGAGACTCAACTCATGGAACCGAGTTGTATAAGCTAGACTTTCACCACCATCTTGGGCAAGATCCCAAAACTCGGCTTCCAGTTTCTTTTCCTCATTTCGAGGACAAAATTCTTCGGTCATTAGCCTTTTAACCTCATCCCAAGGTAAGGCCATTGCTACTTCCACACCTCTAGTTCTCTTTTCCCCATTCCTTCACGTGAGTGCCCGTTTTTGTAAGACACTTGTGGCATGACGAACACGAAGGTTATCGGGGCAGTCACTATTGAGGAAGGTATTCTCAATACTTTTGAACCATTGAAGAAGTCCCGTAGCTCCTTCGGTACCATAGAACTTAAGGGGATTGCATGAGTTGAAGTGTTTGAATGTGCATTGTGGTGGGTTGGCACCACCACCCCCATTAGCTCCATGGTTACCATTGGCGGCCCCATTAGCTTGAGTGAGTTGATTCACAAGTTGTGCAAGGATGGTAGCAATATCGGTGTTGTTGTTGGTCACGGTAGCACGACGGGGAGGCATTCTACATAATTGCACAACACAAGAAAAGATGTAAAAACTTATGAAAGTTATTTGGATTTAAAAGGATAAGATAGCAAATAAAATAGTTAATCATACTTTGGATTGTACTCAAATAGTGATAAAATCACTTGAATACTATGACACATTAAGGTTAATTAAACTCATATAATTTTCAAGGAGACATGCTTTAGCCTATAAGTAAACACTCATCCCGGGAATTCCCAGGAAATCATACGGGTCCCTCGGTTGATTGGGATTTATGCGAAATGCTTTCCTAGACAGAAAACCCAGAATACATGTGTCACTCTTCCAGATTGCACGTGTCCTCAAATAATTAACAAAGTTTAAAAGCCTTAACGAGGAAATAAATTTTTTATTTTTTTTTAGATTTAGATCTATGAAGTTTTCACATGCTAGGAAGATGATGATAGAGAAGTAGATAAGAAGGTTATGAGGCTTAGGGTAAGGGTAGGGATATTGTTTATTTAATTTATTATTTGAGTATAGTCTAATAAGTCACGAATTTTAACAAATAAGGTATCAAAATGAAATAAATATTAATATAATAAGCATGTAAAACAATAACATGTAGCACATATCACATAATCATGAAGCATGGCATAAGTGGGTGTCCTGAAGTTATAGTCTAGGTCAAGGGTGTCTAATAACCTAGTTCCCTATAACCAAGGCTCTGATACCAATCTGTCACACCCCAACCGACGGCGGAATCATCGGGGCAGGACATGTAGACTGTTCATGAGCACAAGGTTGACTAGATTTCAATATTTTAATCATAAAATTTAACTTCAAATAATTCAACACAACCAAATTCAAACAAGTACATAAACGAAATACATAATAGTCTTTATTTAAATTTAACTAAGTCCAAAGCCTATGTGTAGCATGCCTTGATCAAACTCACATATTAGCACCTGAAACATGAATAAAATAAGGTCAACTAAAAAGTTGGTGAGCATACACAGGTTTGTATATAGATAGCATATAGATTATGAATAAACAAATCCTTACATAACATGATAAAATAAGGCATTTATGGAGAGCAGCTATTGTTAACCAAGTACAATCAAACCTTTGTAACTAGCATGCAAAATTGTGTTGTCGGTAACAATCACCCCAATCTGGGTGGGTTTGTCAGACTCAATAGATCTATCATTGTTTACCGTCGGCTTGAATAGTTAATGATTGCACATAAATTGCACACAAAAGTTAGCACAACTAGCACACAGGCATAAAGCTCAAATTGCACACATGAATGTAAAGAGGATTTGTATTTGTGTAGTTTGTGTAAATGTAAGCAATAGTTTGTATAGTGTTCATGTTCCACCCCAAAAAGTGTAAAAGAGTAAAAGGGGCTATGTAATACTCACTTATTCAAAAGGAGTAGCTAACACGAGAGACTAGATAGTAAGATGATCCTTGTAATGCACAACGTTAACCTAGTGTGGAATGTATATTGAATTAATAGTGTGCACAATAGTCTATGTCTAAGTCTAGGGTTGAATTAGATGTGTGTATAAAGCTTGTGGTTTTTACTTGAAAGATATTGTATAAAATGAAAGATTTGGAATGGATATTTTTAGAACATTTTGATCAAAGTTTGAGTTTGAATAACTAAATAAATAAATTACATAATTATCATTTATTCACTTAGTTATAAAAATAATGTAGGTATTAGGGGTAATTAAGTATAACCTAGATAATTTTTGTTTAAATGTAAATTAAATAAATAATTGTTACCTTATTTATTTATTTATTTATTTATAAAATATGTAACTTAGTCATTTAGTTATAAAAATGTATCGGATGTTTTATATTAAATATAAATTTTTTTACTTTATTTTCATAAAGATGCATATATAACGTTTAAGTGTAGGGTTTAACAATAAGTATAAATTTAATTTTGTAAATTTAAATAACTAACTTCTATTTATTTTAGGATTAAGAATTTGATATTTTTAAATAAAGTTAATATAAATTTTTTTATAAAATCAATTATTTTTATTTGAAAACTAATCTGAAATACTTATTGTTTTTAAAATATAAAAATAATTATTCTGCCAAGATTTTTCTCATGCACACGATCGTGCCTGGAACAAGGTACGATCATGCTAGGACCACGGGCGCGACCGTGCTAGTCAGGGCGTGACCGTGTTGATCAAACAGGAGATATAACTAAGTTGTTCACTAGGCACGACCGTGTCTGGGCCAGGCACGACCGTGTCTAGGGTTCTGAGGCACGACCAAGTCTTGTCAAGAGGCATGACCGGGTCTGAGTGTGTGAGGCACGACCGCGCTGGGTTTAGCACGACCGTGTCTCATGAAGCATGACGACGCTAGAACACTAGCACGACCGTGTCTATTCCAAAACAGGAATGAATTGCTTAAATCTTATATTGTTAATGTTGGATTTCATAGGGCTTTCATCCGTAGGGTTATTACGAGTCTATTGGAATATATTAATTGTATTTAAAACATGTACAAAGTATGATTTGATTAAACCATTGTAGAATGAACCCTAGATTCGGGTTCGTGTTAAACTGGATATTGTAAGCCCAAGTCAAGTTGGGGCTTTTGATCTATGGACTAAAACAAAAGTGTAGTGGGTTTCAATTACCCGAAAAGACGATGAATCGAAGGCTTACGGTAGAGGTGAGTTCCGGCGACGACGGGTTTGATCTCCGGCGTCTTCTGCTGCAATTCCGATGAGATTGGTGTGCGTAAAACTTCAGAGATGGTTAGTTACGGTGCGTAGTTGCTTGATTTGAAAGAGTAACAATAGAAATGAATGAATTCGATGAGTAAAAGATGAAGGGGTCGGCGGTTTCAGTTTAAAATCCATAATTGGTTTTAATTCAAGTGTAATGTCGATGTTTAATTGACTAATGATGTTTGTTAATAGACGAACGTGTATAACGGTTACAAAGTTGAACGAATTTAGGATTAAAGATCGTTTTTACGTTTCAAATGTCAAGAGGCGCGATCGTGCCCATATGAGGCGCGATCGTGCCAAGGCACCAGGCGCGACCGTTCCAAAGCAAGACGCGCGACCGTGCCAAGGCACTTGGCGCGACCGTGCCAGAAGGAGGTGCGACCGTGCCTTTTAGTGTTTCTTGTTAATTTATAAAATCAGTCCTTGCAAGTTTCAGTATTGACAGATTGTATAAATATGAACTTATGTAGAGTTTAAAAGGATATACTCGTGTAAAATTTGTGGATTTGCATTGGAACATAGTATTTAATTGTTGGTACAAATAGAGCAAGTCAGTGTACTAGAATTTGGTTTGAAATGTATCACATTGAACTGAAATATAGATAATGAAAATCAGAAATGTTACAGCAAGTGCCTAGCTGACGACACAACTCATGTACCTTACGACGAGATCGAAGTGGATAATAGTCTAAATTATGTGGAGGAACCAATAGCCATTATTGACCGAGCTGAGAAACGACTACGCAATAAGTTGATTCAATTAGTTAAAGTACAATGGAAGCATAGAAAAGGGTCAGAAGCGACATGGGAAAAAGAAGTCGAGATGAGGGGACTATACCCTCAATTGTTTAACGTATAAACGGTTTCGAGGACGAAACCTCTTTAAGGAGGGTAGACTTGTAACATCCCAAAAATAGTAAACAAATAAATAATAATGCAATAGAGATTTAACCGTAAAAAATGAAAGGAAAATGGATGGGCTTGGGCTCGGCTCCAACGGGCCGAGGGAAGCCCAAGTATATAAAGGTCAAGACAGCCTTAGACTCTCATTTCTTCCACAACTTGCAATCTAGAGAGAGAAAGGAGAGCTCGGGCCTAGAGAGAGAAAGTTGACTGATCGACCCGAAATTGAAGGAGCACGTTACTACTGAGCTCGTGAGCAAAACCTCCGAATCCGAATCCCAGTCCAGGTAACGATTCGACCCTAATCTGAGATTTTGTCTATTTTGGGGTTTTTCGGGTTTTAGCTAAATAGGAGACGTTTTTATGGATGAAACTTGAAAATAAGCTTAGAACTAGCATCTAGAATAAAAACCGCACATTTTGATCAAAGAAAATTGTAAGATTAGCATGATCGGGTTAACATGCAAAATTTTGGACTTGATGGGGAAGCAGGTCTTGCGTACTTATCAAATACGCAAGAAGGATATCCTGCGTACTTATCAAGTACGCATGAGGAAGATCCTGCATACTTATCAAGTACGCAAGAAGAATGTTCTGCCTACTTGTCAAGTACGCATGAGTATGGTCCTGCGCACTTAGCAAGTGCGCAGGCAGCAGGCCGTTAGTGAAGTCAGTATAGTCGCTTAATTCAGAATGATTTAACCGTTAGAGTCAGGATTAGGTCTAATTTATGTGTAATCAACAAATCAAGATCGTGTGTGGCACTCATTGGACCGCGGATAGGACAGGACGAGACTAGCTCATCAGGTGAGTTCTATGTGCCCCCCCCCCCCTTTTATGTTATGTGCAAATCATTTTAAATGTTTTGGGGCTGAAGTGTATACACTAAATGAATAAATGCTATGAATATCAATGTGATCATACGTGGTATACAAATATATATATATACCTATATATGAAAATGAATTATGAACAAAGAATGAAACGTATGATTATAAAGAATGAATGAAAGAAGGACATAACGTGAATGAATGAAATCTTGTTTTATATTATATATATTACATGTTATAATGTATGTAAACGTTATGGACGCTTCGATGACAACGGCTACTTCAGTAGACGGACGACCATGTGACTATTTTGCAACCGGGACAAAAACGTTCCTTCGCAAGCTAGGACGTATAAAAAGGGTACTCATGGACGGTCGAAGCAAATGCCTTATTACATGTAGAACGGTTGCATATATAATAACCGCGTGGGAAACGGATGCCCTAGGGCAGACGGGCGAATGGACAGACTACGACGGTAGGACGGTTTAAGAGCGGACGGATAAAGGTTGCCAGACGGATTTATGTTTCGACGGACGGTTTTCTAGAGCCGGACGGTTTATGAAAAGGGCTACGACGGTAGTTCTCACTATGTTGTCTTTGTGACATTCGCGACAAGTATGACGGGTTGATCACCTCTATGTGTATGACCAATGAAGGTTCTCCCCAAAGTAAGTATGTACGTATATATGTATATACTCAGTAGGAATATTATGAGAGAACAGTAAGGCAAAGAATATGCTAATGCACGTATATTATATATATATATATATATAAATATAGTACTTAACGATAAGATAAATGCTATGTATGACTGTTCTTAAACTAGAACTCACCAACGTTAGCTGACTTTTAGTATACATTTCAGGTAAAGAAAGGAAGGGTCGTGCGAAGGCGTGATGGTTACCCGACACGAGACTGATATCCCACTTTTATATGTGTTAAGTCAATGTTATGTTTTTAATTGTTAAGACTTCTGCTGTCATGTTATGTTACGTTATGTAATGATTGAATTTGAATGTTTTAAATTTAAGTTCAATATTTATGACTATGTTTATAACAAAATCCAACAAGTATGGTTACCCGGGAAAAGGGGCCTTACATATTCAAACTAGACAAAGCTCTGTATGGCTTACATCAAACCCCAAGAGCCTGGTATGAAACTTTGTCTGGATATCTACTAAGCAACAACTTCAGAAGAGGTGCCATTGACCAGACCTTGTTTATCAAAGATGAAGGGGGAGAAATCTTACTGGTACAAATCTACGTTGATGATATCATCTGTGGATCAACAAGGAAGAAGTTGTGTAAAGACTTTGAGATCCTGATGCACTCAAAGTTTGAAATGAGTTCAATGGGTGAACTAAATTTCTTTCTGGGTCTTCAAGTCAAACTAGTTCCAAATGGAATCTTCATCAGCCAATCCAAATATGTCAAGAGCATTTTGGAAAGATTCAAGATGGCTGACTGCTCTGCTGCAAGAACCCCTATGCAAGTGCACCATCAACTGACTCCAGACAAAGATGATCAAGACACTAATCAACATCAGTACCGTGCAATGATATGGTCTCTCATGTATCTCACTGCCTCAAGGCCAGATATCATGTTTGCAGTATGTCTCTGTGCAAGATTCCAAGCAGCTCCAAAGAATTCACATCTTCAAGCTATCAAGAGAATTTTTAGATACCTAAAGGGAGCCCCAAGACTTAGGCTATGGTACTCTAAAAATGATAAGTTCAATCTATATGCATACACTGACAGTGATTATGGGGGATGCAACTTGGACAAAAATTCCACATCAGGGGGATGTCAGTTTCTGGGAGGGATACTGATTTCATGGCAATGCAAGAAGCAAACTTGTGACTCAACTTCTACAGCAGAAGCAGAATACATTGCAGCTTCAAGTTGCTATGCATAAGTTATCTGAATATAAAACCAAATGCTGGATTATGGGATGACTTTCAAGGCAACTCCCATTCACATTGACAACATGAGTGCTATATCAATCACAAACAATCCGGTGCAGCACTCCAAGACAAAGCACATTGACATCAGGTATCACTTCATAAGAGATCAAGCTGAGAAAAAGAGAATTATTTTAACCAAAGTTCATACCAATGAGCAATATGCTGATTTGTTTACAAAACCTTTTGATGAAGCTAGATTTAGATACTTAGTTGAATCTATTGGTATGATGAACTTCGATTAAAATCTGTCTCTAAAATTTTGTTTTGTAAATGTGTTTGTCTTTGTTGAAAATAAAAGTTATAAGTCAGCAGCAACTTTTTTCCCTGCTGACAGGTTTAATCATCAGCAGTAAAAAATTTGCCACTGACTGCTTTAAGTTATCAGCAGAAACAAGTTTCCTACGGATAGCTTTAAGGCTGTCAGCAGCAACATCCTCGTTGCGGATTATTGCATCCATTAGCAGCAATTGAGTTTGCTGCTGACAGACTTAACCATCCACAACAACCAAGCTTGCAGCGGATAGGCTTAACCATCCGCAACAACCAAGTTTGCTGTTGATGGGTAAATCTAAGTCCAAATTAACCTTAACCCGATGTAAAAACTTTCAGTCTTTACCATGACTGCTTTAGTGTATTACAGCTGTAACAGTAAAAAGTGAACAAGGTTGTACTATACAAGTATTTTTGCTTTTTCTCTCCTCTACCGTTATAACACAAATCAAATTTTTTCACCACCTCTTCACATTCAATTTCACCCTAACTCCCATTCAAATCACTTTCTCTCAAGCCTTCACAACATTCAAAGCTTTCCATCCTTAACCACCCTTCAAAAACCTTCCTCTTTCCCTCCAAACCGAACAAAATGGCAGAGGTAGACATAAACCATCCCGATGATAAGTTCTCTCCATATCACAACCTCACGACATACTTAATCAAAGAAAAGAAGTCCGAGGGATTCAATGACATGATCGACTTTCTCTATCGATCAAAGATACACCATGCACTCACTGTAAACCCAACCATTTACATCCCTCACATGGAGGACTTCTGGAACTCTGTCGTCTACTCTACCGAACAGGGGATATCCCAAATCCAAGCCAAGGTAGATGGCAAAGACATTACTATCACTGAAGCTACTCTATGAAAACATCTAAAGCGTCAAGATGAGGGGGCCACCATTTCATACTCGAAGGAAGAATACATGAGGACCTTTGTATCCATAGGGTACACTGGAAATCGGAAAAAGTACACAATCGAAAAGGCGCTGATGGGCCCTCCATGGAAGTTTCTATGCCACACTCTTTTATAATGCATATCCCAGAAGAGAAGTGGATGGCATCAAGTGAGGTCTGCACTTGCCTCTGCTATTCATGGTATGGTTTCTAGCCAGAGTTTCAACTTTTCACATCTCATCTTTGAAGGTTTGATATATAACCTTCAAGAAGGTGCAAAGCAATCATTTTTTATCTACCCAAGATTCTTGCAGGAGGTTTTCAATAACGAATTAAAAGATCTTTCAAAATCTGCAAAAATCTATCTTATGCTGGGACATAAAAATAACATTTTTCAAAGTATGAGAACCGTTTCCAAAAAGTTCTCAGGGGTCAATGTTCCATTGTTATCTACAATGATGAACATACAAAGCGCCCAGGGTGACAGTTCAGCAATCCTAGCTGATACTGATGCCACACCCACCTCTTCACATCCTGAACAACAATCTGCTTCCACTGTTCGAACCCCTGTGCATACTACTAAGGATGCACAGGCACATAAATTACTTACACCTATTTTGGATGTTATCGTTCAACTGGAACAAATGGCCCCAGTTGTGGTAAAATATACTAGAAAAAGGAGCAAGAAGACTCCTTCTCTTCTTGTCTTAAAGGCCCAATCCCAACCTAAAAGCCCTCGTTCAGAATCCTAAAATTCTGATGAGAATATCAAAAGGGATAGCCATATCATTAGAGAGACTTCCTTGGAAGCTTCTCTATTAGGATCAGGATCACATCCCGGGTCCATAGAACAACCTATTGAGCCATTCCATAATTTTTCTTCTCTGAACGTAACTGTAGAGGCAACTTGTCAAGATGATATACCTTCTCAAACAACCACTATCGAGGAGGTATTGATTGAGTTGGCTGCTAGTGCACCTAACCCAAGTTCATCACCCAAGAAGGTTCACTCTAGGAGTACTGATATAGTGAATGTAGAAAAGGCTGTCACTACTCCTGGTACATTAACTAACCAGGAGGACAGTGATAACATCACTAAGACCCTAACCACGACAACTCACAATGAGGATGTTTCCTCTGAAACACTCTTCACTGAGAGGAATCCCAGGTGCCAAGAAAACCAGGGTGATGGGGATGCAGAGGCTAGGCCTAAGACCACATCCAGCTCCAAGGATTCCACAACTTTGGATGAGGACAGTCTGAAACTCAAAAATGTGGAATTGACGGCTAGGATGGCTATGCTAGAGGCTGAAGTGTCCAAACTAAGGCACCAAGTCTCTATGCATGAAGCCCATCAATGCCCAACTATGCCTACTCCTTCCCTTGTATTAGTTGGAACTCAAACAGATGCAACCCTTTACACTAATGCAACCAAATAGGGGGAGATAGTCACAGTAGAAGATGATGCTGACAGCCTTGAGGACTTGATGCAAGAGCAGGCTGCATTTCAATGTTCCTTATTCAAACCTGCCTTTGTTCAAGTTCATGACTTGCCAGACTTAGTAGATGAAGCGGAAGAAATCACTGAGGATTGGAATTTGGTTGTTCGAGCCTGTGATGAGGTGTTGACAAATACAAGTAACCATGAAGACACACCTCCATCAGTCAACATTCTTCCTGAAGCAGCAGCCATAATAAGTCTAACCACTGCCCCCAAATTCACACTGACTGCAGACAAGCTAGATTTTGACTCCATACTAGCTTGGGGGTATGATGGTCAATCTGAGAGATTCTGGATTGGGAAAGAGTTCAGCGGAGTAGAAGAGCTGAACTGGGATGCACTAAATCCTCTTCAAGTGCGTGAACTATATTTATCCAGCTGCATCAACACCTCTTCAGATCTCTCAGCAAAACTTGCAATCTGCATGTTCCAAGACTTAATGGAGGAAAATCTGCCCTGGTTTGAAGCACTATTAGAAGAAGCAAACAGGGTGGCATATCCTAAAGACCGTGCAGAATCTTCTACAACGGTAGCACAAAGACTAGCTCCAAGTAGACTTGACCTGATTAGGAGCTATACTTTAACTGACGAAGAAACTGTTTGCTGGAGAAGCTTCATACACAATGAGATGGTCAGGGGACTGGCAGTGCTAGGATGGTCGTGCACTGGGCTCTCTGCCTTCATCTTCTTTCTGAGTGATGGATCATCTGTCTTCTTCAACCACATCAATGAGATCCTACTCCTTAACTTAGACTTCCTATACAACATTTTTGAGCTCAGAACACATATCTGCAATGTCAACTCCTTAGAGAGTCAAGCAATGATCAAGACTATCAAAGCTTGTCTTGAAAAGGAGGGACGCCTTGCCGAAGGTGCCTCCTTTGACTCAGATTTCACTTTTCTCTCCTCACAAACCGCCACTCTGAACACTACAACAGAATCTAGAAGAACCTAGTTAGAGGATGTAAGGAAAAGTTGGAAGGAAGTAACTGGGTGTGAATGGGAAGAAGATGAAGCAAGAAACCTTCCCCCATCCACTCCCCAAACTGCCAATGAAGCTAAAGCAGAGATCCCAACAGTATCTAAAACATCTGCTGTTGTGATCCATGAAGCTGAAGTAGAGGCATCAACCAAAGCCAAGGGGAAGGGAATAATGAGTGAAGAGGTGGAAGAGAGACTGATGAAAGAGCAAAGGGAAAGGGAGGAAAGAAGAAGAAGATGAAGAAGAATAGAAGAAAAGGAGATGGCAGAGCTAAGAAAAATTCAAGAAAGAAAAGCTGCCATGCTCTTCAGAGAACAAAAAATCCAGCTGTATGCTAAACAGCTGGATGATCTCAAATCCAGATTTCCTGCAGCTTCTTAATTACAAGAAGATGAAGCCCTAGCTCTTCAGCTGTAGGAACAGTTTAATAAAGAAGAAGAAGAAAGGGAGAAGAAGAAAAGGGAAGAGGCTAAGTTCAAAACAACTGATTCTGAACTAGCCAAAGAAATGAGAGAAGAATGGATAGCGGCTCTGATTTCTCAAGGTGAGGATGCAGACTACCTTGAGAAACTATTAAATAAAGAAATCTACATAGCCTTCATGGGTCAGCAAGGTCAATTGGAAAATAAGAAAAGGGATGAAGAAGAAGAAAAAGCCAAGCAAAAATCCAAGAAGACCATTTCATTTAACATAAGGACCCATGAAGAAAAGGTCATGACTGACATCCTGAAGGCCAGAGGAGAAAGTGGAAAAAGGCTAGGCCCCATGAGTTTCATGAACTTGCAAGCCTTGTACTCCAAAGTCAAGAAGGAAGAGGAAGAAAGATTGGGGAGGACAGGCTCCAAGAAATGGGTGATAACTCAAACTGCTGAACACAAATCAAAGAAACCCAAGCCTTCTCCCTCATCCACTACTTTCTCCTCCCATCATACTTCCACTCTTCAGCCTAGACCTCATTCCTCTCTTCCCACAAAGTCCAAATCCCTCCACCTAGCTCCTCCTCATCAGCAGCCTTCCAAGAAGAAAACCAAACCTACCATCACACAGAAGACTCAAGAGAAATAGTTGTCTGGTTCTACAACACTCAAGTCAAATGGTTTGAAGTCTTCAGGGGAAAGGAAGAACTGAAAAGATCTATCTATAAATCTGTTGATGAGGTATTGCAACTCCCAGACTCGGATCTAAGAAGAATATTGGAGTTGGGTGAAGCCCATAAGCCAGAGAATGAAGGTGGGAGACATATTTTGCTAGAAATCAAACATCACTTCAACCATAGTAAAGATGTAATCATTGATGCCAAACCTCTTCAATCCCATTCTCCATTCACCAGTTGGTCCTTCAAGGCTGATACCAATGAGTTTATCTTGATTCATGTTAAAGGACAGAAGATGATATGTTCAAGCAAGGCCATCTTCAAAATGTCAAGCAAAGATATAAAGACTCTATCTGAGCTTCCTTTAAACAATCCCAGCCAGGACCCAAGAGGCTATGAGGTAGAAAGGATAGTGTGCAACATGGAAAAGCTTCGGCAGCAAAAGCAGTAAGAGAGTTTTTGTAACATTTCTAATTTTTTTCATGTTTTCTCCTTTTTGATTTATGTCGTTCAATAAAAGACGATTCCAATTCCAATTTTTACGATCATTGTTTCACGTTCAATAACGAGTATGCACGCGTTTATTAGGTTACAATATGAACTAAAACCATTTACAAACCTCGAGGACCAAACTTGACCAAAACTCAAAACAACATCAATTCTACCAAACTACAGGGTCCATTCTTGTAAATATCAAAAAGTACACAAGCACGGTCGTGCTTAGTCCTAAGCACGGTCGCGCCTGTGCCATGACCACGGTCGTGCTTATCATTAAGCACGGTCGCGCCTGAGATACCGTTTGACTCCGTAAAAGTCAAACCGACACAAATCTTTTCCAAAAAGAGGTTTCAAACGAGTTTAGAAATCGCGGGACTTGTAGAAGAAGCTATTCGACGAATTGAGACTAAAACACGACCAAATACACGTCTGATCGACCGAATCCTCGCGACTTCGACCAAACCTTCCTTTTTAAATCAAATCTCGTAATTAAGACAGGATCAGACGAATCAAACCATTATAATACCTTCGCACGATTTCTATAAACCTATCGCAACCCTAAAATCATCGGAACAACACCTCTAATACTCTGTCGATCAAGAAAAAGCCGCGAGTCTTCCTCGTAGCCGTCTGCAATTGTTGCCCAATCAAACCAAGGTAAGTAATAGTTCAATTGCTTCGTTTCTTCATTCCAAACGAAAGCCCTAAATCAATTCGGTGGAGTAATACACGGTTAAACCAATTGAATCTAAGTTTTTAGTATTAAATGGTTTTAATCGAACTACAAGTTAAACGCATTATAAATCCAATTAAATAATGTGATTGGATTCGCAATCATCTAATTAATGAAAACCCTATGAATTCCGACAAGAATAATACAAGAATCAAGCGAATTGTGTCTGAAAAAGACCAGACACGGTCGCGCTCATCAAAGAGCGCGGTCGTGCCCGAGCAAGCACAGTCGTGCCCGAGAGAGGCCCGGTCGTGTTTACCGATCAAACCAAGTCCTGACCTAGTCAAAACCCTAGGCGCGGTCGTGCCGGATACGGACGCGGTCGTGTCTCACGACCAGACTCTTGTTTTGACTTCTGACCAACCACGGGCGCGTTACCAACCAAGCGCGGTCGCGTACGTGCCGGGCGCGGTCGTGCCATATACAAGCACGGTCGTGCTCATCCCTTAAACAGAATCTTTATTTTTTATTTTTATTCTGTTAATTTGATAAATAAATAACAGTTTAAATAATTATTTTTAAGACAAACCCTACACGTTTAAGAATGACAAATTCACTTCCGTCATTAAATAACGCAAATCAATAACACACATACATTGTTCATTAGGTCGAACTTAGCAATCTACAACACATCGCTGTTTTCCATTTGCTTGTGCAACCTACACGCTACATAACACGTGAGTTACATAGCCCCTCTTTTACTCTATTTTACAAACGTTTTGGGGTGGAACATGCGTCCTATTTACATGTTTTCAATTATACACATATACAGTTCCATCCTATGCATGTTTACAGTTTTGTGCTTTGTGCTTGAGTACATTTTGTAGACCAATTATTATGCTCTTCATGTACAATCATTAACTAACAGCCGACAGTAAACAGTGGTAGATCTATTGAGTCTGACAAACCCACCCAGGTAGGGTGACTGTTACTGACAACACAAATTTTGAGTGCAAGTTACAAAGGTTTGATTGTATAGGTCACATGATGTTTTTCTCTCCATAAATGCCTTAATTGTCATGATTGTATTGAACTGTATGCGCACAACACGTATTTTGCTATCACACGATTAAACCTATGTTTTCTCACCAACTCTTATAGTTGACCCTGTTTTAACCATGTTTCAGGTACCAATGTTTGAAGTGATCAAGATATGCTACACATAGGACTTTGGACCTAGAATTTAATTAAACTAGCTTATTTGATGTAATTTACATTTATGTTTTGTGGATTGATTGTGCTTTGTTGAACTTATCTATTTGCAATGAAAACAATTATTAATTATTCAAACATTAGCAAACCATGAGCAATGAACAGTCTGCACGCTTCACGCCCCGACGTTTCCGCCATCGGTTGGGGTGTGACAGATTGGTATCAGAGCCTTGGTTATAGGGAATTAGGTTATTAGACACCTTTGACCTAGACTATAACTTTAGGATACCCACTTATGCCATGCTTCATGATTTACATGCTATGTGCTACATGCTATATGATATATGCTACATGTTTTATATGTATATATGAATAACAACTTAAATAAACAATATCCCTACCCATATCCTAAACCACATATCCTTCATGCCTGCTTCCATGTCATCATCAACATAACTTGAATCATATTCTTAGACTTGGGTCTATAAAATTTTCTTTTACACCCGTTAAGGTTTTTAGACTTTGTTTAATTGTAAAGGACACGTGCAATCTGGAAGAGTGACACCTGTATTCTGGGTTTTCTGTCTAGGAAAGCATTTCGTATAAATCCCAACCAACCGAGGGACCCGTATGCTTTCCTGGGAATTCCCGGGATGAGTGTTTACTTATAGGCTAAAGCACGTCTCCTTGATAATTATCTGAGTTTGAATTAACCTTAATATGTCATAGTACTCGAGTGATTATGTCACTATTTGAGTACAATCCAAACTATGAACTACTTGCATCTATTTATTCTTCTATTTAATCCAAGAAAATCTCACAACTCTTATTGTGTCTAAATCTGTAGAATGCCTCCTCGTCGTGACAACAGCAACAACAGCAATAACACTGACCTGGCTGCTTTACTCACACAGCTGGTGAACCAAATTACCCAAGCCAACAACAACAATAATGGCCATGCCAGTGGAAGTGCTGCTACTGGAGGTGGTGGTGGTGCCAACCCGCCACAATGCACCTTCAAACACTTCAACTCCTGTAATCCCCTCAAATTCTATGGCAGCGAAGGAGCCACGGGACTCCTTCAATGGTTCGAAAGCATTGAGAGCACTTTTCTCAATAGCGATTGTCCCGACAACCTCCGTACTCGTCATGCTACTAGTGTCTTTCAAAAAAGGGCGCTTACTTGGTGGAATGGTGAGAAAAGGACTAGGGGAGTGGATGTAGCAGTGGCACTGCCGTGGGATGAGTTGAAAAGGATCATGACTGAGGAATTCTGTCCTCGAAATGATATGAAAAAGCTAGAAGCGGAATTTTGGGATCTTGCCCAAGATAGTGGTGAAAGCTTAGCATACACCACCCGTTTTCACGAGCTGAGTCTACTTGTGCCACACATGGTTACACCTCTGTCTAGGTGTATTGAAAAGTACATTGGTGGTCTACCTAGACAAATTCAAGATACCGTGGTAGGAGGAAATCCTGCTACTCTGGAGGATGCTATCCGTTTGTCAGCTACACTTACTGACAATCATGTTAAAGCGGGTACACTTACAAGAAAGGGTGCCAAGAAAGTTTCTGAAACAACAACACCTCCCGCTCATGTCAAAGAAGTCCAAACTGAACCGTACCGCAACACTAGGAAGAGAAAGGTCAAGAACTGTGCTGTAATCACTCCGGCTGCTCCAGGAAATCAAGTTGCACCCATGGCTCAAAACCCAGCAAAGAAACCCTATGGGGGCAACCACCCACTTTGCAACACCTGCAACTATCATCACCCTCCAAACGTACCTTGTCGCCTTTGCAACCACTGCGGGAAACATGGCCACACAGCCAATATTTGTCGAGCCAAGGCACTTGCCAACCAAACCAACCCAGCAAATCAAGCCAATCATCAAGCAACTAACCAAGCCATCCCCGCCATTGCAAATGGACGTGCTTGCTTCGAATGTGGTGACCCGAACCACTTCCGTAACCAGTGCCCAAGACTGATCAATGTTAACCAAGGCGGAGCTCGTGGGCGTGCTTTCAACATCAACGCCAATGAGGCTCAGGCCAACACTGATGTGGTTAACGGTATGTTCCTTATGAATAATCATTATGCTTCTATACTATTTGATACCGGAGCCGATAAATGTTTTGTGTCACTAGACTTCGAACCGTTACTTGCAAAAACCCGGTCTAAACTAGAGAAAACCTTTACCGTTGAGGTAGCCGATGGTAACACCGTTACAATTGACACCATCATTTATGATTGCTCCCTAGAACTAAATAAACACACATTTCCAATCAACCTCATACCAATGCCATTAGGAAGTTTTGACGTCATCGTAGGTATGGATTGGTTGTCGAAGCACCACGCCGAAGTCATGTGCTTTGAAAAATGCATCCGTATACCACTCCCATCCGGTGAAACGTTGAAGGTCCTTGGTGAGAAACCATGCAAAGGACTCAAACTAATGTCATGCATTACCGTCCAAAAGTATATACGAAAGAAGTACATGGTTTTCCTAGCCCATGTTATCCAAAAAGAAATCAAAAAAAGGAGTGTACAAGACATCCCCATCGTTCGGGATTTTCCCGAAGTCTTTCCTGATGACTTGCCCGGTCTTCCACCTGTTCGGCAAGTGGAATTTCGCATCGATCTTGTACCTGGAGCAAACCCAGTGGCTAAAGCTCCATACCGGCTTGCACCTTCCGAGATGCAAGAACTTGCAAGTCAACTTCAAGAACTCTCCGACAAAGGTTTCATACGGCCGAGTCATTCACCGTGGGGTGCACCAGTCTTGTTTGTTAAAAAGAAGGATGGTTCTTTCCGCATGTGTATTGACTATCGAGAACTCAACAAGCTTACAATCAAAAACCGCTACCCTTTACCTAGGATTGACGATCTCTTCGATCAACTCCAAGGTTCTACCTACTTCTCGAAGATTGATCTTCGATCTGGTTATCATCAACTCCGTGTGCAAGAGGAGGATATTCCCAAGACTGCCTTCCGAACGAGATATGGTCACTACGAATTCATGGTTATGCCTTTTGGGCTAACCAATGCACCTGCTGTCTTCATGGACCTCATGAATCGCATGTGCAAACCATACCTTGATAAATTTGTTATCGTGTTCATTGATGACATCTTGATCTATTCAAGAACTAAGGAAGATCATGAACAACACCTTAGGTTGATTTTGGATCTCTTGAAAACCGAACAGCTATACGCCAAGTTCTCCAAATGTGAATTTTGGCTAAAAGAAGTTCAATTTTTGGGTCACGTTGTCAATGAAAAGGGAATTCATGTTGACCCCGCCAAAATTGAAGCTGTTAAGAATTGGAAAGCTCCTAAAACCCCTACCGAAGTTCGTTCGTTTCTTGGCTTAGCAGGTTACTATCGAATGTTCATCTCTAATTTCTCCAAGATCGCTGTTCCCCTCACTGCCTTAACCCAAAAAGGTAAACCCTATGAGTGGGGACCGAAACAAGAAGAAGCCTTTCAATTTCTCAAGCGAAAGTTGTGCAATGCTCCTATCCTCACCCTTCCTGAAGGTGAAGATGATCTAGTTGTTTACTGTGATGCTTCAAACCAAGGTCTTGGTTGCGTTCTCATGCAACGAGGCAAGGTGATCGCTTATGCATCAAGACAACTCAAAATCCATGAGAAGAATTATACGACGCATGATCTGGAGTTGGGTGCTGTCATATTTGCGTTGAAGATTTGGAGACATTATCTCTATGGCACGAAATGTGTGGTGTTCACCGACCACAAAAGCCTCCAACATATCTTCAACCAAAAGGAACTCAACATGAGACAACGACGTTGGGTTGAACTCCTCAACGATTACGATTGCGAGATTCGTTATCATCCCAGCAAGGCTAATGTTGTAGCCGATGCACTAAGCTGCAAAGAACATGTCATGCTTCAAAGTGTCAAGATCCATTCCGATATTCAAGTTCGTATTCTAGAAGCTCAACATGTCTCGGTTACCTAGGGCAATATGTATGAGGAAATGTCTTGTGGTGCTGAATTCCAATTAGAGACTAAGACCAATGGCTTGCTTTATTTTCTAAATCGTATTTGGGTTCCCGATCGTAACGATCTCCGAGCATTCATCATGACCGAAGCACACAAGTCTCGATATTCTATCCATCCTGGTGCGGATAAAATGTACCAAAATCTTCGTCCACAATATTGGTGGCCTGGTATGAAGAAAGACATTGCTTTGTTTGTAGCAAAATGTCTCACATGTTCTAAAGTCAAAGCTGAGCATCAACGTCCTTCTGGGTTACTTGAACAACCGGAAATCCCCGTGTGGAAATGGGAGAATCTAGCTATGGATTTCATCACTAAACTCCCTCGCACTTCGAGCGGTTATGACAGCATCTGGGTGATCATTGACCGTCTCACTAAGTCCGCACACTTCTTGCCTATCCGTGAAGACTATAAGGTCGAGAAATTGGCCCGAATTTACATTGACGAGATCGTGAGTCGTCACGGTGTTCCTTTGAACATAATCTCCGATAGAGATGCTCGTTTCACTTCTCTGTTTTGGCAATCTCTTCAAAAGGCACTTGGTACACGATTGGATTTGAGCACGGCCTACCATCCCCAAACTGATGGTCAGACCGAGCGAACAATCCAAACCCTGGAAGACATGCTGAGAGCCTGTGTCATCGACTTTGGTGGCAATTGGGATTCACATTTGACACTTATCGAATTTTCCTACAACAATAGTTACCACACCAGCATCGACATGGCTCCGTTTGAAGCTCTCTATGGTCGTAAGTGTCGTTCTCCCATCTGTTGGAATGAGATTGGTGAAGCACAAATCACCGGTCCCGAGTTAATTCAAGAAACCTCCGACAAGATTATCCAAATCCGTGACAACATTCGAGTTGCGAGGAGTCGGCAAAAGAGCTATGCCGACAAACGACGCAAACCCTTGGAATTCCAAGTTGGTGATCTTGTACTTCTAAAGGTGTCTCCTTGGAAGGGGGTGATCCGTTTTGGGAAGAAAGGCAAGCTAGCACCTCGCTATGTGGGACCATTCAAGATCCTTGAAAGGATTGGGAAAGTGGCTTACAAGCTCGAGTTACCTCCATCACTTGGCAACGTACATCCTATATTTCATGTGTCCAACCTCAAGAAGTGTCTTGCTGATGAAAACCTTCATATACCTCTTGACGATGTGCGCATTGATGAAACGATGCACTTCGTTGAAAAACCAGTCGAGGTTATGGATCGTGAGATAAAACAACTCAAGCGCAGCCGTATTCCTATTGTCAAGATTCGTTGGGAATCTAAACGAGGACCCGAGTTTACTTGGGAACGAGAAGACCAAATGAAGCTCAAGTACCCACATCTTTTTGCTAAAGCAGTAGCCTCAACCAGTTGAATTTCGGGACGAAATTCCCTCAACATGGGGATACTGTAACATTTCCGATTTTTTTCATGTTTTCTCCTTTTTGATTTATGTCGTTCAATAAAAGACGATTCCAATTCCAATTTTTACGATCATTGTTTCACGTTCAATAACGAGTATGCACGCGTTTATTAGGTTACAATATGAACTAAAACCATTTTACAAACCTCGAGGACCAAACTTGACCAAAACTCAAAACAACATCAATTCTACCAAACTACAGGGTCCATTCTTGTAAATATCAAAAAGTACACAAGCACGGTCGTGCTTAGTCCTAAGCACGGTCGCGCCTGTGCCATGACCACGGTCGTGCTTATCATTAAGCACGGTCGCGCCTGAGATACCGTTTGACTCCGTAAAAGTCAAACCGACACAAATCTTTTCCAAAAATAGGTTTCAAACGAGTTTAGAAATCGCGGGACTTGTAGAAGAAGCTATTCGACGAATTGAGACTAAAACACGACCAAATACACGTCTGATCGACCGAATCCTCGCGACTTTGACCAAACCTTCCTTTTTAAATCAAATCTCGTAATTAAGACAGGATCAGACGAATCAAACCATTATAATACCTTCGCACGATTTCTATAAACCTATCGCAACCCTAAAATCATCGGAACAACACCTCTAATACTCTGTTGATCAAGAAAAAGCCGCGAGTCTTCCTCGTAGCCGTCTGCAATTGTTGCCCAATCAAACCAAGGTAAGTAATAGTTCAATTGCTTCGTTTCTTCATTCCAAACGAAAGCCCTAAATCAATTCGGTGGAGTAATACACGGTTAAACCAATTGAATCTAAGTTTTTAGTATTAAATGGTTTTAATCGAACTACAAGTTAAACGCATTATAAATCCAATTAAATAATGTGATTGGATTCGCAATCATCTAATTAATGAAAACCCTATGAATTCCGACAAGAATAATACAAGAATCAAGCGAATTGTGTCTGAAAAAGACCAGACACGGTCGCGCTCATCAAAGAGCGCGGTCGTGCCCGAGCAAGCACAGTCGTGCCCGAGAGAGGCCCGGTCATGTTTACCGATCAAACCAAGTCCTGACTTAGTCAAAACCCTAGGCGCGGTCGTGCCGGATACGGACGCGGTCGTGTCTCAGGACCAGACTCTTGTTTTAACTTCTGACCAACCACGGGCGCGTTACCAACCAAGCGCGGTCGCGTACGTGCCGGGCGCGGTCGTGCCATATACAAGCACGGTCGTGCTCATCCCTTAAACAGAATCTTTATTTTTTATTTTTATTCTGTTAATTTGATAAATAAATAACAGTTTAAATAATTATTTTTAAGACAAACCCTACACGTTTAAGAATGACAAATTCACTTCCGTCATTAAATAACGCAAATCAATAACACACATACATTGTTCATTAGGTCGAACTTAGCAATCTACAACACATCGTTGTTTTCCATTTGCTTGTGTAACCTACACGCTACATAACACGTGAGTTACATAGCCCCTCTTTTACCCTATTTTACAAACGTTTTGGGGTGGAACATGCGTCCTATTTACATGTTTTCAATTATACACATATACAGTTCCATCCTATGCATGTTTACAGTTTTGTGCTTTGTGCTTGAGTACATTTTGTAGACCAATTATTATGCTCTTCATGTACAATCATTAACAAACAGCCGACAGTAAACAGTGGTAGATCTATTGAGTCTGACAAACCCACCCTGGTAGGGTGACTGTTACTGACAACACAAATTTTGAGTGCAAGTTACAAAGGTTTGATTGTATAGGTCACATGATGTTTTTCTCTCCATAAATGCCTTAATTGTCATGATTGTATTGAACTGTATGCACACAACACGTATTTTGCTATCACACGATTAAACCTATGTTTTCTCACCAACTCTTGTAGTTGACCCTGTTTTAACCATGTTTCAGGTACCAATGTTTGAAGTGATCAAGATATGCTACACATAGGACTTTGGACCTAGAATTTAATTAAACTAGCTTATTTGATGTAATTTACATTTATGTTTTGTGGATTGATTGTGCTTTGTTGAACTTATCTATTTGCAATGAAAACAATTATTAATTATTCAAACATTAGCAAACCATGAGCAATGAACAGTCTGCACGCTTCACGCCCCGACGTTTCCGCCGTCGGTTGGGGTGTGACAGTTTTGGTAGCATCAGTCTAGGGGGAGTTTGTAGAAATAAAGACTGATGGCTACAAAATTCTCTAAGTACAACTGCTGTGGACCTTAGAGTTTGCTACAGATCGACAAACTACTGCGGATAAGCTTATCTGCAGCGGATACTTGTTCTTCTACTGAAGAACAAATTTACTGCGGGTAGCCATATCTGTTGAAGAACAAAGTTGCTGCTGATAGGCAAATAATCGGCAGTTGTGGACAGTTGTGTCTTGCTGCTGATCAACAACATTGTTGCTGATAGCCATTCCCTCTGAAGATCAAATGTTGCAGTTGACTGGCTTCGATAAAGCAACCATTACCACTGACAACTTTCTGTTGCAACACTGACACACTCCACATAGAAAGAATGTTACTGGTGAAAGACAATAAAAGACAACGGCGCTCTTCTTTCAAGGACTCAAGCAATGATGCCTAAAAGACGTTTGAGTAAAGATAACTTTTGTAGTATTTATTGTCGTTACATGTAGAATAGCTTCAATACAAGATTAACAGCTTGGGTTAGATCTGATCCTTAGAATCAAGGGTCTATCTTGATTCTAAGTTACTATATAAGTAGTACTTAGAGTAATTGTATACATGTGCTTTTTCTTAAGAGTTTTCTCTGTAATCTTGTAATCTTTGAAGCTTAATACAAATTACGTTTATCAGTATTCTTCTTGTTTACTTGTTTACATTGCTTAGTTATGATTGTTTCCACCAATCTCAACTAGAATAGAACCATCTTGTATTCACCGATCCTACAGGCCAGATTGGCACCTTCAATCTTATTTTATTTATAAATCATAGAGTTTTGAAACGGAAAGTTACTTTTGGATCGATCTTGTCATAAACTTTAACCCGAGGGTTGATATTGTTATTTTTTTCCAAATCCGGGGATAAATAAATCCTTTTTATTTCAAGGGGAATTAAATAGCCCTTAGTTTACAAAATCATGGTCCGCAACCATTTACATGGTCTCCTGTCTCAACATGATGCTTTATAGAACCACAAGGTAGTCGGCCTACGCCTAGGGAGTTAATCCTTCAAATACCAAGCTTTGTCAGCTTTGGTATCTAGGGATTTTACCCTCCGGCACCTCTCCTTGTAAATAACAAGGGAGTATCCCATGTCTAGTAAATCGTCATTTTAATACATATCCTCTTGTTTGATTCATGCAGAGTTATCTCCTGTACTTAGGGAGTCGACATCCTTCAGCACATAACCCTATCAAAATATTTATTTATATTTATCCCCAAGACTATCCTGTATGATTAGTCTCACACATAATCATTGATTACCTGAAAACATTTTGGAAAATAAAACGCCAGCAAGAATGCTGGTGCACATGTTCATCATGACCCAAATTATTATTTAATCATAATTTGGTACAGTCTACCATTCAGCTGACCTATTTCATCCGAGTGTACACACCATGGTATACACTGGTAGATCCTGTAATAAGATTTCTAGCATTACCAGACAGACTTTTTGCGTGGTTTAATAATAGGAACCCCGTCTTACGTCAAATTATAGACAAATACCATCCCCAATATTGGAATTTCACCCGTAACGCATGTATCCCTTGATCAAGTTTTACGTATACTTATGGCCTGAATGTTTCATGTAGATGCCCTTATGCATCAAACTTTCAATACTTGTATTGCCATTTTCGTAAACGCAAAACATTTCAAGGTTTTGGAAAAGCGGATAAACATATTCACCTTAATGTAGCTTGGTGCTTATCTCAGATGGTAGCTCTGGTCTTTAAGTATTAATCCTAGCTTCTCTTCCTAGCCGGGATAATGTCTTTAAGTGGAAGTGCAAGGAATAAGCGAAAGTCAGAGATTACCGGGAAAATGGTATGAATAACAAGGTATGTTCGTACTCCAGGAAGTTTGGAAGTGGAAGGTGATTTCGGATGTTTGGAAATGAGATGCCGAAGGCATTTATATATAATTGCTGGACCAGACCCGTAGCGGACCGTCAACTAGGGTGGTGTAACACCAATCAAGAAATGGTCTAAATTTTCCAAGAAACAAACTCTAGGGACTAATTGTGTAATTAGTTCAAAGTTCAAAGGCTAAAAAGACAAGTAATAAACCTCAGAGGCGGTGACGGACCGTCACCCACCGTAACGGTCCGGTACGGCCTGAGGAAGGATTTGCTTGGAGGCCGCCACATGTCCTAGTGACTAATGATAAGATTTTGACGCGTGTAACCCTATAACGGACCGTTACCCCTGGTAACGATCCGTCACGGCACAACAAAATTAGAGGCTAGCACATGGATGATGACTCGCAAAACCTAAAGCGGTGATGGACCGTCACCGGCCATAACGGTCCGTCATGAGGCAGCGGTGACGGACCGTCACGGACCTAGGATTTGCCTATAAATTGAGATCATCGGCCATTCACTTTTCTTTGTAGGTCCTGAGCAGATCCGAAAACACAGATCTGCGGAGAAAATTATTAAACAGTCCGGATCGAGAGGCGGAATCTCTGGATCCGGTATCACTCTCGAATCAGAAATGGTAGAGACGGGTGCGGGAATCACATACACGAACATAAACATATGAAAATGAAAAGAACAGATAATTGAAAGCATAAAAACGTATGATTCTTTGATTGAAATGAAAATAAACGCTCGATCATACACTAACAATCAGTCTCACCCCAGGGTGAGCTCCCCCTGGGGTGGTGATTCCCTCTACAGACACACTCACTCCTAATGGGTATTCTACTATATATAGGAGGCCTCATGTGCCTTGTTTTCCAAGCCACCTGCCAAACAGGCATGAAAAATAGGCATCGAAACTAGGTAGTTTCGATTGAACAAATGTTCAACTGAAACTACTAGTTTCGATTGAACAAAAGTTCAACCGAAACTACTAGTTTCGATACTGTAGTTTCTATTGACAGCATCAGTCTCATTTCTATACCCAACATTCTTCACAACTCAAATCGAGTTTTCTTCTTTTTGAAGCTTATACACCATTCCTTATGTGTACCGCAGTCTGAAGAAATACCCGGTACTTGTTTAGACGCGACACTTTTGATGAGAAGATGTAAAGAACGGACAAACGTTTAGGAAATAACCTAAGCTGATAGAGCTATAGTATCACGTCTTAGAAAGCTACCAAACCTAGACGTTACTCTCTTCATTCTGGTGAATACCTTTATGTGCTTTCAAAACTTTGAAACCATTTACTTTTGCGAAATCGACAAAGCAGGCATTAAAGACTTTAATGGGTGAAGGGCTTGCTACTGAATTAGCATTCGGGTTAGAAGTATACGTAAAATTTGATCAAGAGATACACGTCCTATGGGTGAAATTCCCATAAGGGGGCTTGCACCGAATTTGTATGTGATGTAAGACGAAGGGGGTATCCCACGCAATACGTCAGCCTGAGGCAGTGGCCTTAGCAGTCACATTACAGAGGGGTGATGCCAGTGTATATCGTGGCTGTATTATCATATTAGTTAAGGTCTAATTAATCTGCCGGATGTGTAGTGATGCTAAATTTGAATATCATGATTAAAGGCTTTAATACTGTTCGTGCCAAAATATTTTCGTGTCCTGATAAATGTGATCACCAGCGTTCGCGCTGACATTTTATTTTCAAATGTTTTCAGGTAATCAATGAATTGTCTGTAAAGGCTAGTCGTGAGGGACAGTCTCCTGTAAATAAGTTTTTGATGCGGTTATGTGCGGAAAGGAAGTAGACTCCCTAAACATAGGAGATAATCATACAGTTGTCTTTACAAGGATAGGGGCCAAAAGGATATTGTTCATAGGCATGTTATTCTACCTTGTGGCTCAGTATTACCTGCTATTATACAGGGGAATCATGTGATGGTTTTTAAACTATGTCTTGTAGACAATTAGGTATTTAATTCTAACTGATATGAATTATTATCTTATTATCTTATTCCAAAGAATTTGGAATTGTTCAATATCAACCCTCGTGTTGAGGATTTATGAAAAGGTCGATCCAAGACACTTTTCGCTGTAAAATACTCTAGTCTATCCGAAAGGATAAGTATAAAACTAATTGGAATTGCCAATCTGGTCACACGCTAGGGTGTCCTTAAACCGGGGTGCGACATGTTGGTATCAGAGCCACAGGTTTTAGCAATTTAGATACTTGAGATAGTATCTAAGCTTTAACCTAATTTTATACCTCATATTTTGTCACACCCCCAAATTCCACTCACGGAGTTTTACCGTTTTGGAAGGTGACAAACAAGGATCTCAGACATTAGTTACTTCAAACGACACTATATGGGACTTAAAATGAAATAACATAAAAGATCAAGGTTCAGAGTAAAAGTTGCGGAAGCGTTAAATAAAGTAAATGCGCAAACCAACGCGCCCAAAACCAAATACTATAAAACATAAAGATTGTTCAATAGATAATTATTTCAATTGCAGTCCAAGTCACATGCATGACTTAACATGATCCTGAGTGCCAACTTGAGAAAAACATGTAAGAAAACGAGTTAACACTTGGTTGGTGAGTTCACAGGTTTCTGTAGGTCCAGGTAACTCAACTACTGATCGAACTCGTGATATGACGTTGCTATAACACGAAGTGCAGAATCCTTCGTGTTAACGTTTGTATACTAATCGACAATTCAAATCAACACGCGTAAATAAACTTCTCAAATATATTCAGATTCACAATGGTTTACAGACTCAGTCAGATAAATCGTTCTTTCTGTTCTGTTCTATGTCTAATGACTCTGTAAACACATATATATATAGAAACTAACCTGCTGTAAGCGAACTTATTAAGTTCGCCTGAAACAGACTAAGCGAACTTAACAAGTTCGCCTCAGTTAGACCTAGGCGAACTTATTAAGTTCGCATCTGATAGACCAGGCGAACTTAACAAGTTCGCCTCTAGGCACACTTGTAAAAACACTTAGCAACTTTATACAATTACATATCAAAAACATAAAGACATAAAATCTAACTATTACAAGCTTTTGTCATTACAAATCTATGTCCTAACAGACTCCCCCTTGACAATAGCTTGATCTTCTGTCTTCAGTCTTTATCTTGAACTCTTCCAGTTGTCCGGTAGTCTGCTGCCAGCATGCACTCCATATCTTCTGCATATCTCCAAAACTCTTTTATACTGTAGACCTTGTTCTCTCCATTCATCAGTATACATGATTTCATTCTTTCACAGCGTCCTCTGATCTTTCTTTGAAAAATTAATAAGATTCATTGCGTCATAGAAACACACAATGACCTTATTATCTTTATCTTCAACCCTTGCTTCACCAGTATTAACATCAACATACCACCATTTCATATTCCTAAGAAAGTCTTGAGGAATATTCTTTAATTGTATCTTGTGAATAGCACGCACTGGTCTATACTTGTATCTCCAGGTTACTTTCCCAGTCTTAGGATCTGTGTTCTTCACTCTCTTTCCCTTCTATGGTTTCAGCCGTTCATACTTACCCGAACTACCTTCTTTCATTATCAGGTTTGCTATCACATCGGCCAAACCATTCTTCGATATATTTATGTGTGGCTTTGAAGTTAGACCATTTATTTCACACCTAGGCAAGGTATTGAAATATTTGATCCTTGGCTTTAAGTATTGAACACCAACAGATCGTTTGATTGCAAATATTTTTGATTCACCATCATAGAACCAACTTATGATCCTTCCTACACACTGCTCTTTATTCACATATTTCTCTTTCTGAGCAGGTTGTGCTGGAGACTTGGGTAGCACCTTCATCCAACTGTTTACAACTTCTCTCTACTGTTCTCGTGTCATCCCTGTATCTCTGTACATCACAGGTTCTTCATTAATATTCGGAGACTCAGTGTGAGTAGTTTCAGTTTCAGCACCCTTATTGAATTGAAGATTCTCATCATCAGTATCCATTTTTGACTCGGCTGTATCATCAGGCAGTGTGACGTCTTCAATAGAGTCCATAGAGTCAGTTATTCCGTCATAAGAGAACTCAGGAACAACATCCTCTTGGATGAAGTTATACGGCACCTTAAGACCGTCACAACCTTCATAGGTAACACTGTCTTTATCTTTCTCTATTTCAATCTCTACTATTTCTCCTTCTTCTATCTCAGTATCTGACATATCCTCGTCCATGTCATTGAATAAATCGTCAATGTCATCAAGACATTCAATCTTTTCAGCTTCCTCTTCTTCTGAATCTTGAAAGAATTCTAATAGCAGAGTTTCTTCATCATTAGTACCAGTAGTATCTTTGTCTTTGTTTCCTTCAAGAGATTGTGATGTCGACTCCCCCTGAACTCTAGATATAGGATTAGCGTCAATGTATTGACGATCACCCTCAATATTTCCAGCAGGATCATTGTCTTCATCATCACGTCTTTGAATTGACTCTGTGTGACAAGTATCAGGTATCCTCAACTCCCTCTAAGCGTCAAGACGCTGAACGAGTTTGGACACTAATGCTTGCATATCAGCAATCTGTTGAGCTTGAGTCTGAATCACCAGCTGTCGTTGTGAATCAATAGACACAAGAGAATTAACTTGTGTTTGGAGAGAAAGCACTTGAGATTCAAGGAAAGTAATCCTGGCAGAATCAGAAGGCTTTGACTGACCGGCTGTTGATTGTGGAATAGAAGGACTTGAAGTAGTAGGAATGACTGGAGGAACAGGAGTTTGAACTGGAGATGGATCCTTGGAACTTGGAGGAGTAATTATCAGAGAAGCAACAAAATTAGTATCCTCGACTCCTTGAGAAGATTTTGCAGCAGCAATCGACGCAGACATTAACTTTGGACGTGTAGGATCTGGATTAAAGTCACTGTCAGTGTCAGAACTCTCGTCGACCAAAGATCTTTTTCCAAGTACTGATCCGAAAGGAGGATCCCGAACAGACTTGCGTCGTGGTCGTCTGGCATGAGATTTAATGCGTTTTCCAGCGTTAGCCAGTGGAATAGCAGCCAACCGTTCAGAATGACCTGGGGAAAAATCCCTAGATTCATCATAATCAGTGCTGTCATCATCAGATGATATTGTATCACTTGAACTGGAACTAGACTCAGCTTCAGTCACCACATTCCCTTCTTGTTCATGAATGGGCGAGTTCACAGCATCATCAACAAAATCAGCCATGTTCATTCCTAGATCTTGATTAGGGTCATGAACGACCTCTTCTTGAACTGGTTCCTGAATAGAAATATCAACTGCAGCTTGTGGAATAGGAACTTGTTCAGGAATAGGAATTTGAGGTTGTACAGGAACTTGTATTTGTGGAACTGGTATCTGTTGTTGTGTAGGTTGATGTGGTTGTTGCTGTTGTTGTTATGGTTGAACATTAACTCCTTGAGCTTGAGCAAGTTCATTAGGATGAAACCAGTTATCATTAGGTGGTGCAACATAATCAGGATTGATTAAGTGCCCAAACAGTGGAGTATTGACTGGAATCAAAGCAGCATTCTGTTGTTTCACCTTAGTACAGTCGGTAAAGATACGTTTTGACATCGGAGTCAAAGTCAATCTTATAGCATGTTGTGGAAGATCCGGAATAAGATGATTGAGTATCATTTGAATAAATCGAGGATACATCAAGAAACCTTGACCTTCAGCTGGATTGATCTGCATTACCATCTCCCGATAAAAATAAAGAGGAAAATTGAATCGTTTATTCAATGTTAAGGCCACCATTGCTGTTTGAAGAGCCATCTTCAAGCCATCAGTACCAGCTTTTCGCGGAGAGATGCATTGTATAATCACATGCATAAAATACCGCCATTCACCCACTAATCCACCTTTCCTAGCTTGGGTATCATTTTGTTTCCCACGATATCCCATCCTTTGAAAACAACCCATAATAAGAGTGTTAGGATAAGATATTGGATCTTCAGCATTTCCACCCAAATCAAGAGCAGCACGAATCGTCTCTTCTGAAATTGCAATCTCGGTATTGTTTACTGTTGCACGAAGGACATGCGGTTCCACGTCGATATCTTGATGTACCGTATCCCAGAATTGTTGTATATGCACCAAGCTAATATAGGGATCCGCAGATAAGGCAACATGCAGTCTTGATCGATTCATAAAGTTTAGGATGCCTTGAAAATGAACTGCTTCTGGCATATTAGGATCTAACAACGCCACTTGATTATGCTTATATTCGACACGACGAGCCATCTGTGAAAATATCGGACAACACAACAATCATTAGTATACTTACACATATATGAAACACACATTTAATAATACACACAAACAAATAAAAATTCAAACAAAAAAAAATTTCAAACAAAAAAAAAAAATCACAAGTCCTTTTCACTTCTGACCCCTAGGCGAACTTAGTAAGTTCGCTTAGTAGTACAAGAGGCGAACTTATTAAGTTCGCCTGACAAGTTCGCTTCGAACAAGTTCGCTTGGAACAAGTTTGCCTGAACCTGAGACGTTTCAAATTCAAACACAGATTTTCCAAACTTCGGCAAATCGATAGAAATCTTGAAATAAGCATATACAATCAATCGAATATCAAATTATAACAAAAAATGATGATCAATTTTATATTTTGGTCAAAAATTAGGTCAAAATCGTCCTTCAAACAGTCGACCAAAAACCGAGATTAAAAAACCCCAAATACACACAATTGACCGGATGAAAATCGACGAAAATACCTTTGTTAGATTCGCAATTCAATTTTGATCAAGATTCAACCAGAAAATAACACTCACAACACAGATTCAAAGTTTTGAGAATTTTTAGGCAAGTTCGCTTAAGTTCTGAGTAAGACGAAGAGAAAGACAAGTTCGCCTGATTCAACCCTTATTCAGATTAAGTTCTCTTGATTAAGCGAACTTGTTAAGTTCGCTTAACAAGTCTTCGGAGAACAAGATAAGTTCGCTTCACCCTTAAGTTCGCTTCACCCCAGACTGTAGATTAAGTTCGCTTCACTGATTTAAGCGAACTTATTAAGTTCGCTTCACTATACACAGGCGAACTTAATTACTTTTCAAACTTTTTGCCTTGAACACAAATTTTACCAACTTCAACCTTTCAAATCTTGAACTTCCGTCAGTAACACATATTTGATCCAATCCCGAACAATTTTAATAAAAGTTTAGAATTTTCATGAAAAATAAATATCAAAATCTTTTTGAGTTTTATCTATACAGACGGAAATACATATTTTTGACTTTTATATGAATAAACTGAAATCACATATTTTTGGTTTGAACATCATGAGCAAGAAGATCATATCAGTATTCAATTAATCCATCACACATATTATCAATAACAAAGGGTAACCTGTAGTAAGAGACCATTCAACTCAATTTTGTGCATTTTGCATCTTTTTCATTTTGAAACTCATTCAATTTGAATAATATTTGAAATGATACGCGATAAATTTCAAAGTAAATAAGATCAGGTTATAAAATGCTCTTTTATTTATACCGAATTTGAAATATAAAGCCTGAATTCTTAAAATTGTCAATATTATATTATTTGAAACTATAAGCGTTTATTCTCCAAATTCATGTGATTTAGTACCATTTAGATGATAAACATCGTGTACCACACATGTATGCCAAATAGAAAATAAATGCACTATCTTCAAGACATATATAAGATTTTACTAAAGATTATCCAAATATTCAAAATGAGGAGACATCACTTAGCACATAAATAGCAGAATCCAAACTGGATTGTAAAGGAATCAATGAGATTCAGAATCGAATGATTCAATGTTTTGGCTTGTATCTGAGGAATCATAAGATTCAGGTACGTGGATCCAACTGTTATCTGGATTATGAATTCAATGGAATCAGTAAAGATGATGTATCAATATGATCCAAGGGCTAGTATATGTTTGACAGATGTTGCCAAGTACATATCTTGATTATACTTCAAATTGCATGCTTTTCGGGACATGGGCACTGAAGCAAATCGAATGAATAGTGCTAAGGACATAACCCGAAACTGATCTCATAGGAAAATCTTTATTAAAAGCTAATATTCTTTATCTGATAGTGATCTTTTAACACACACACCCAGGCATATAATGGATTTAAATCACAGATGTAATCATATTATATTTAATTTTCACACTACTATTAGTTTCAAAACGCTTTTAGCCTATTGACAATTCAAGTTTCAATTTTTATACACAAATTTTAAAACACATTATCAAGAATAGAGCATTCACAACACTATCATTTCTTATTTATGCAGACTTTGAAATTTAGATCAGATCAACTTATTTTAATCATTCATATATCAAGGTTTACTAAGTTCGTGTGAAATGAACTAATCACTGATGTACTATCATTTCTTCTCTAACCTCAAATGATGTGAAATTTTATATTTTTCAATTTGTTTTGACTTTTTATAATTTAAACTTTTTGACTGAAAATGTAAATGCAGAAATGTAATAAAGCAATAAAAGAACTTAAAAGAAAATTTTCCATGAAATTCTGATTTTGAAAAAAACTTTTATTCGGGATTGATCATACCAATCATTTTAATTAGGAATTCAAACCTGGTACGATTAAATGCCTTAGTAAACAAATCAGCAAAATTATCTTCAGTGTGTACCTTGACCAGCTCAATCAACCTTTTCTCTACACAATCACGTATAAAATGATATCGAATTTCGATGTGCTTAGTTTTACTATGTTTAACAGGATTATTCGTTATGGACATAGTAGCATTGTTATCAATAAACATGGGGGTTTATGTGAAATTCAAACTGTAATCTCTCAATTGTTGTTGTATCCACAGGATTTGTGAACAGCAACTTGCAGCAGCAATGTATTCTGCTTCGCATGTTGAAATCGAGACTGTGGTTTGCTTTTTGCATTGCCAAGATACAAGTCTGTAACATCCCAAAAATAATAAAACGAATAAATATAGCAAGACCGGTGATTTAGTTGGAATATTTAAATAAAAAGGGAGCGGGCCTGGGCCCGGCTTCAATGGGCCGAGGGAAGCCCATGCGCATAAGAGGCAAGGCAGCCCTCTTCCCTGCTCATTTCCCCAACACACGCAGCTTTTAGAGAGAGAAAGGAGAGCTCGGGTCTAGAGAGAGAAAGTGACGGATCAACTCGGGAATTCAGGAGAACGTTGCTGCTGTTCCCGTGAGCAAAACCTCCGAATCAGAATTTCAATCCAGGTAACGATTCGATCACATTATGAGTTTTTGTTCGTTTTGGGAAGTTTCGGGTTTTAGCTAAAAGATAACGATTTTACGGATGAAACTTGAAAGTGAACTTAGGTATAGCATCTAGGATGAAAAGCGAACGTTTTGATCAAAGAAAAATTTAGATATCGACATGATCAGATTCGCATGCAGAACATTCGGATTTTTGGGGAAGGCGATAAGTGCAGGTCCATCGAAACTACTTAGTTTCGATATGTGCAGGTCCATCGAAACTACTTAGTTTCGATATGTGCAGACCTATCGAAACTACCCAGTTTCGATATATGCAGACCCAATCGAAACTACCATAGTTTCGATATGAGCCCCCGATCCGAAGCTAAGATAATACATAGGTTATCTATCGAAACTACCTATCGAAACTATCTATCGAAACTACCCATCGAAACTACAAGTTTCGACAGAAGCAACCTATCGAAACTACAAGTTTCGACAGGGGCAATCTATCGAAACTATCCAGTTTCGATATAAGTAAACCCATCGAAACTACTAAGATCAAGTATAGTAATGTCTAGTGTCATCTAGAAGCACCATCTTATGTGTATGACTTAATTATACAGATCGTGAGTGACATTAGTGAAGCTCAGTAGCCAGCTTAGTGTATTACAGAAACTACTCATCAGGTGAGTTCTATGTGCCCCCCTTCTGTGTTATGTGCAAATGATTTATAAATGTTTTGGGGCTGAAGTGTATACACTAAATGAATAAACGATATGAATGTCAATGTGATCATACGTGATATATTAAGGTATATGTGTAGATACATATGAAAAAGGAAGTATGAATTGTAAATAAAGAACGAAACGTATGTTTACAAAGAATGAATGAAAGAATGGCATAACGTAAATGAATGAAATCTTGCTTTATAAATATATATTGCATGTTATGAATGTATGTATACGTTATGGACGGAAACGAAGCTAACGACTACTACGGTAGACGGACGACCACTTGACTATTATGCAGCCAGAAACAGTAAGTCTAGAAAGGTAGACTAAATAAAGGCCACTACGGTGGAGTAAGTCGCTATGTCAATAATTCGGCTGTATAATTAGTTCAAGTGGGAAACGGATGCCTTATGGCAGACGGGCGATTATGTCGGACGGCCGAAGGGTGGCCGGACCTAAAGTTATTTCGGACGGCCGAAGGGTGGCCGGACCAAAAGTTAAGGCGGACGGTTTCTAGGACCGGACGAGTAAAAGGGCTACGACGGTAGCTCAAGGGCGTATATCCTTGTGATATACGCAGTAAATGACGGGTTGATCACCCATATGTGTATGACCAATAAATGGTAAAGAAAGTAAAGGTGAATGCATATCCATGTAATCACATAAGAATGTTGAAGAAGGAATGTAAAGAAAAGAAAATGGTGAATGCATATATATATATATGTAATCACAAAAATAAAGAAAAGAAAGATGAAAGAAAAGCAAAAGTTATGAATACGTATTTATATGAATGACTTTATAATAATGCTTACTTATGAAGTAAAGAAAAGAATGTTTATATCTAAACGCATTAAACTAGAACTCACCAGCGTTAGCTGACTTTTAGTATACATTTCAGGTAACAAAGGCAAGGGTCGTGCGAAGGCGTGAAGGCTGCCCGGCGTGTGACTGACATCCCACCTTATGTTTTGATTAGACAATGGTTAATGTTTTGAATGCTAAGACTTCCGCTGTAATACACTTAAATGTTGAATGTTTCCGCTGTGTTTGAATGTTTTTAATTAAAAGTTCAGTAATTAATGACTATGTTTATGAGTAAATCCAACAAGTGAGGTTACCCTGTTTTAGGGACCTTACAAGTTGGTATCAGAGCATTAGTTTGAGAGATTCAGACATCCCTAAATGTCTGGACTCAAACTGATAACGGGACCAAAGCATGGATGTCAGTACGGGTAGCCAACGCCAACGCTAGCACGGTAAGTAAGAAATAAAGTTAATGCTCTTGCATAAGAACAGATACCATAACTTAGAACAAATAGATGTTAATGCCATGACTGATTTGAAGAGTTTTGAACCCGAAAGGCAATGTAAATTAGTAATCACAAACCGGTCACTGTAATTAAGAATTTGCCTTGCTCGTACTGTTCGAAACTACGATCTGAAGAAATGACATTGATGTATTCCCTTTATAACTATCAGGAAATTAAGAGCTATGGCTGGTGGAGGAAGAACAGGACCTCGTGGTGGTCGCATTGGCCGACGGGGTAGACCTCCGTTGAACCAAAGAATCGAAGAAGAAGAGAGTGTGCACGCAGAGCACACCGAAAGTGTGCACGAAACAGAAGTGACCCCAGTTAAGGACGACAGTCCAGGGCCGATACAGTTGGAACCTGAAGTCAGGGATGCTATTGCCCGTGAAGTTGTGCTCACTTTGAGGAAAGTATTGCCTGATCTACTATCCGAGGCAATAAAGAAAAGTAAAGAGGAAGATGAAGGGGACAAGGAAGAGAAAATATATGATAGCGATGGGGATGAAATAAAGATAGGATCGAGCAACCGTGGGTGTACTTACAAAGGCTTTAAGGATGGAGACCCACCCAAGTTCGATGGGAGCAAGGATTCAGTGGTAACACTTGAATGGATTGAGAGGATGAATGCCGTAATCAACATCAGTGAGTGTCGACCAGACCAGGCTGTTAAATACGTTGCTCATTCTTTCACCAACGAAGCACTAAGTTGGTGGAGGAATATTCAGAGAACTAAGTCCCCAAATGCTATAAACAGAATGACATGGGACGACTTGAAGAAGCTGATCATCCAAAAGTTCTGTCCACAGAACGAAATTGATCGAGTGGAAAATGAATTCCTAAACCTCAAGGCTAAAAACAAGACGCACCGCCAGTACACTTCGAGATTCAATGAGCTAGCTCAACTAGTCCCCCACCTGGTAGAAACTGAAGACTGTTTGATCAAGTACTATGTTAAGGGGCTGCCACAACGGGTCCGTGTTCATGTAAAAGCTAACCTACCCTCGACCTTCGAGTCGGTAGTAAATCTGAGCGGAATCGTCTACGACGACTACGCCAATGAGGACCCGGCACCTGAGACACAAAAGAGAAAATGGGAGATCTCGTCCAGAGGCACCGGAAGAGGGAACGTAACAGCTGAAACTAAGAAGCCAAGATTTGATGAATATGAAACTTGCAAGAAATGTGGAAGGCAATATCTTGGCGAGTGTCGAGTCGGTACCACCACATGCTATAAGTGCGGGAAGCCGGGGCACTTCTCCTGGGAATGTATAAGAAACGTCAAGTGTCAAGTATGTGGATTTTTGGGACATCTGACAAAGAACTGCAGGAAGGCCGGCCAATCTGGTTCGGGAAAAGATAGGGAGCAAGAACCGCAAAAATCAAGGACTCGTGCCTATGCCTTGACCGAGGAAGAAGCAAGAGGAAACCCTAAGGTTGTGTCAGGTACGTTCCTAGTAAATGATGAAAATGCTGCTATTTTATTTGACTCTGGTGCTAGTAAAAGCTTCATATCAACTGCATTTAGTCGTAAGCTGGATTGCACTATCAACACCATAGTAAAGGCCTTTAGCGTACAAACTGCCGTGGGTAAAAATTCGGCAGTGTTCCAAGTTACAGAGGATTGTATCATAGAAATAGAGGGTCATAAGTTTCCTTCTAGGTTGTTCCTTCTCACCTTAGGAGGATTCGATATAGTATTGGGTATGGATTGGCTAGCTGCCAATGAAGCTCAAATCATATGTAAACGTAAAAGAATACACCTCAAAGCTCCAAGCGGCAGTCCAATTACGGTTTATGGGGATTGGAATTGCACTATGCCGAACGTCATCTCGATGATTAAGGCCGAAAGTTACATGAGGCGCGGTTGCGAAGCTTATCTGGCGTATGTTACTGATGATAGAATGGACACGAAAGAACTCAAGAATGTACCCGTGGTGTGCAACTTTCCGGAAGTATTCCCTGAAGACCTACCTGGGTTGCCACCCGATCGGGAAATAGAATTTCAGATTGACTTATTGCCAGGAGCAGAGCCCGTTGCCAAAGCCCCCTACCGATTGGCTCCGTCAGAAATGAAAGAATTGATGTCTCAACTAGAGGAACTAACCGAAAAAGGATTTATTAGACCGAGCATCTCACCATGGGGCGCTCCGGTACTATTTGTAAAGAAGAAGGACGCAGCATGCGCATGTGCATTGACTACCGCGAATTGAACGGTAAAGAACAAATACCCACTGCCCAGGATAGACGACCTTTTTGATCAACTACAAGGTGCGAATTGGTTCTCAAAGATCGATCTTAGGTCGGGTTACCATCAGTTGAAAGTAAGAGAGGAAGACGTACCAAAGACCGCGTTTCGCACGCGTTATGGGCATTATGAGTTTCTCGTGATGTCCTTCGGATTAACTAACGCACCAGCAGCGTTTATGGACTTGATGAATAGAGTATGTCGACCCATGTTGGATCGATCTGTGATAGTTTTTATAGACGACATACTGGTATATTCGAAAAGCGAGGGTGATCACCACTGTCACCTAAGGGAGGTTCTGGAGGTGCTAAAGCAGGAAAAGTTGTACGCAAAATTCTCCAAATGCGCGTTCTGGCTTAGGGAAGTCCAATTCCTAGGTCATGTAATAAACCCAAACGGCATCATGGTGGATCCTGCAAAGATCGAGACAGTAAAGGAATGGAACATCCCAAAGACACCAACAGAGATACGAAGTTTTCTAGGATTGGCAGGCTACTATCGAAGGTTCATTCAAGATTTCTCAAGAATTGCCTCGCCACTAACCAAACTGACACGAAAGGAAGTAAAGTATGAATAGGGTCCAACCCAAAACAACGCGTTTGAGGAACTTAAGACACGACTAACTCAAGCTCCAGTCTTAACACTACCTGAAGGAAATGAAGACTTGGTAGTCTACTCTGACGCTTCAGGGCAGGGTTTAGGGTGCGTACTCATGCAAAGAGGAAAGGTAATTGCTTATGCATCGCGGCAACTAAAGATTCACGAGGTTAACTACCCAACACACGATCTAGAACTAGCAGCAGTAGTTTTCGCATTGAAAATATGGAGACACTATCTGTATGGAGTCAAATGCACCATTTACTCCGATCACAAAAGCCTGAAGTACTTTTTCGAACAAAAGGAATTAAACATGAGGCAAAGAAGGTGGTTAGAGCTACTGAAAGACTATGACTGTGAAATATTGTACCATCCAGGAAAGGCAAACGTAGTGGCCGACGCTTTAAGTAGAAAGGAAGAATCGGCACCTATCCGAATCAAAGCGTGTCAGTTGATTATAACACCAGACTTAATGGGTGAAATATCAAAGGCACAAGATGAAGCATTGTTAGAAAGAAATGTGAAACGGGAAAGAATAGTAGGACAACAAGGGAACTTAGATGCGAATGCATACGGAGTACGAACTAGGTTTGGCCGGATGTGGATACCTAAGATTGGTGAGCTTAGAGCCAAAATACTCGATGAGGCCCATAAGTCTCGCTATTCTATCCACCCCGGCACAAACAAAATGTATCAAGACTTGAAGAAAGAATACTGGTGGCCTGGCATGAAGAATGATGTGACAGGATACGTGAGCAAGTGCCTAACGTGTTCCCTAGTTAAGGCCGAGCACCAGAAACCATGCGGTAAAATGCAACCTTTACCAATACCGGAATGGAAGTGGGAAGAGATCACAATGGACTTCATTACCAAGCTACCGCGAACAGCTAAAGGCAATGATACCATTTGGGTGATCGTCGACCGTTTGACGAAAAGTGCTCACTTCTTGCCAATACGTGAGTCTTTTTCGTCAGAAAGACTAGCAGAAGTATTTATCAAGGAGATTGTGAGCAGACATGGTATGCCGCTGTCAATTGTGTCCGACAGGGATACTAGATTCACATCAAGGTTTTGGAAGAAATTCAATGAAGCAATGGGCACTAGACTGAATATCAGCACCGCTTATCACCCTCAAACCGATGGACAATCGGAAAGGACCATTCAGACCTTAGAGGACATGCTCCGGGCCTGTATCATTGACTTCGGTGGGAGTTGGGACAGCCATCTACCATTGGTAGAATTTTCATATAACAACAACTATCACACAACTATTGGCATGCCACCATTTGAAATGTTGTATGGGAGGAAATGTAGGACCCCGGTTTGTTGGGGGGAAATTGGACAGAAGGATTTTGCAAGTCTCGAAGTGGTCAAAGCTACTTCTGAGAAATTTGATCAAATTAAGGCTCGAATGAAAGCCGCAAAAGACAGACAGAAATCATACGCGGATAAGAGAAGGAGGGATTTAGAGTTTCAAGTAGGGGACATGATACTGTTGAAAGTATCACCATGGAAAGGAATCATCCGATTCAGGAAGCGTGGCAAACTAAGTCCAAGGTTTGTCGGACCTTTCAAGATTTTAGCAAGAGTGGGTCAAGTTGCTTACAGACTCGACCTACCCGTTGAGCTTAGTGGAATACACCCTACGTTTCACGTGTCGCACTTACGCAAGTGCCTAGCTGACGACACAACTCACATACCTTACGACGAGATCGAAGTGGATAACAGTCTAAATTATGTAGAAGAACCAATAGCCATTCTTGACCGAGCTGAAAAACGACTACGCAATAAGTCGATACCGTTAGTCAAGATACAATGGAAGCACAGAAAAGGGTCAGAAGCTACATGGGAAAAGGAAGACGAGATGAGGGGACTATACCCTCAATTGTTTAACGTATGAACAGTTTCGAGGACGAAACCTCTTTAAGGAGGGTAGACTTGTAACATCCCAAAAATAATAAAACGAATAAATATAGCAAGACCGGTGATTTAGTTGGAATATTTAAATAAAAAGGGAGCGGGCCTGGGCCCGGCTTCAATGGGCCGAGGGAAGCCCATGCGCATAAGAGGCAAGGCAGCCCTCTTCCCTGCTCATTTCCCCAACACACGCAGCTTTTAGAGAGAGAAAGGAGAGCTCGGGTCTAGAGAGAGAAAGTGACGGATCAACTCGGGAATTCAGGAGAACGTTGCTGCTGTTCCCGTGAGCAAAACCTCCGAATCAGAATTTCAATCCAGGTAACGATTCGATCACATTATGAGTTTTTGTTCGTTTTGGGAAGTTTCGGGTTTTGGCTAAAAGATAACGATTTTACGGATGAAACTTGAAAGTGAACTTAGGTATAGCATCTAGGATGAAAAGCGAACGTTTTGATCAAAGAAAAATTTAGATATCGACATGATCAGATTCGCATGCAGAACATTCGGATTTTTGGGGAAGGCGATAAGTGCAGGTCCATCGAAACTACTTAGTTTCGATATGTGCAGGTCCATCGAAACTACTTAGTTTCGATATGTGCAGACCTATCGAAACTACCCAGTTTCGATATATGCAGACCCAATCGAAACTACCATAGTTTCGATATGAGCCCCCGATCCGAAGCTAAGATAATACATAGGTTATCTATCGAAACTACCTATCGAAACTATCTATCAAAACTACCCATCGAAACTACAAGTTTCGACAGAAGCAACCTATCGAAACTACAAGTTTCGACAGGGGCAATCTATCGAAACTATCCAGTTTCGATATAAGTAAACCCATCGAAACAACTAAGATCAAGTATAGTAATGTCTAGTGTCATCTAGAAGCACCATCTTATGTGTATGACTTAATTATACAGATCGTGAGTGACATTAGTGAAGCTCAGTAGCCAGCTTAGTGTATTACAGAAACTACTCATCAGGTGAGTTCTATGTGCCCCCCTTCTGTGTTATGTGCAAATGATTTATAAATGTTTTGGGGCTGAAGTGTATACACTAAATGAATAAACGATATGAATGTCAATGTGATCATACGTGATATATTAAGGTATATGTGTAGATACATATGAAAAAGGAAGTATGAATTGTAAATAAAGAACGAAACGTATGTTTACAAAGAATGAATGAAAGAATGGCATAACGTAAATGAATGAAATCTTGCTTTATAAATATATATTGCATGTTATGAATGTATGTATACGTTATGGACGGAAACGAAGCTAACGACTACTACGGTAGACGGACGACCACTTGACTATTATGCAGCCAGAAACAGTAAGTCTAGAAAGGTAGACTAAATAAAGGCCACTACGGTGGAGTAAGTCGCTATGTCAATAATTCGGCTGTATAATTAGTTCAAGTGGGAAACGGATGCCTTATGGCAGACGGGCGATTATGTCGGACGGCCGAAGGGTGGCCGGACCTAAAGTTATTTCGGACGGCCGAAGGGTGGCCGGACCAAAAGTTAAGGCGGACGGTTTCTAGGACCGGACGAGTAAAAGGGCTACGACGGTAGCTCAAGGGCGTATATCCTTGTGATATATGCAGTAAATGACGGGTTGATCACCCATATGTGTATGACCAATAAATGGTAAAGAAAGTAAAGGTGAATGCATATCCATGTAATCACATAAGAATGTTGAAGAAGGAATGTAAAGAAAAGAAAATGGTGAATGCATATATATATATGTAATCACAAAAATAAAGAAAAGAAAGATGAAAGAAAAGCAAAAGTTATGAATACGTATTTATATGAATGACTTTATAATAATGCTTACTTATGAAGTAAAGAAAAGAATGTTTATATCTAAACGCATTAAACTAGAACTCACCAGCGTTAGCTGACTTTTAGTATACATTTCAGGTAACAAAGGCAAGGGTCGTGCGAAGGCGTGAAGGCTGCCCGGCGTGTGACTGACATCCCACCTTATGTTTTGATTAGACAATGGTTAATGTTTTGAATGCTAAGACTTCCGCTGTAATACACTTAAATGTTGAATGTTTCCGCTGTGTTTGAATGTTTTTAATTAAAAGTTCAGTAATTAATGACTATGTTTACGAGTAAATCCAACAAGTGAGGTTACCCTGTTTTAGGGGCCTTACAAAGTCGATTTCCTAAGAACTGGCAACCACCTGTTGTAGATTTCCTGTCCAGACAACAACCACCAAAATCAGAATCAGTATAAGCATTGAAATCAAAGTTAGAACCATGAGGATACCATAGCCCTAAACGTTGTTTTTCTTTTAAATATCGAAAGATTCTTTTCACAGCAATTAAGTGAGATTCTTTTGGCTTTGCCTGAAATCTGGAACAGATACACACAGCGAACATTATATCTGGCCTTGAAGCGGTTAAGTACATGAGGGATCCAATCATAGCTCTGTAAAGTCGATAATCCACATCTTTTCCTTCCGGGTCAGAATTTAACATATGATTGACCGGAATTGGAGTATCGTATGGGGTGCAGTCCTCCATCTTGAACCGGCTCAAGATGTCTTTGACATACTTGGACTGATGAATAAAGAAACCATCTTCCTTTTGATTTACTTGTAAACCTAAGAAAAACGATAACTCTCCCATAGCAGACATTTCAAATTTCGACTTCATAACACCCTCAAAGTCATTGCACAACCCTTCATTTGTCGAGCCAAAAATAATATCATCCACATAAATCTGTACCAGTAGGTAATCTCCCCCTGATTTCTTTATGAATAAGGTCGAGTCTATCTTTCCACGAACAAAGTCATTCGCCAAAAGATGTGTGGATAATGCTTCATACCACGCACGAGGAGCCTGATGAAGACCATAGAGGGCCTTATCAAGCATGAAAACCATGTTCGGATTCAGTGGATCTTCAAACCCCGGTGGCTGACACACATAGACTTCCTCCTTGACCTTTCCATATAAAAATGCCCTCTTGACGTCTAATTGAAACACCTTAAAACCTTTAAAGGAAGCAAAAGCTAGAAACAGCCTTATAGCTTCAAGCCAAGCAACCGGCGCATAAACTTCAGTGTAATCAATTCCTTCTTGTTGATTGAAGCCCTGGACAACTAATCTTGCCTTATTGCGTACCACGACACCTCGATCGTCTTTCTTACATTTAAACACCCATTTTGTTCCTATCGGATATGCACCTTTCGAAAGATCAACCAGATTCCAAACTTTAAGTTTGTCAAATTGAGTCAGTTCTTCCTGCATAGCTTCAATCCATTTATTGTCATTTAAAGCCATCTCTACATTCTTGGGTTCAACCTGCGAAATAAAGCAAGAATGTGAGTAATCATCAAGAACACCAGAATATTTAATGCAAGTATACAAACAAGTATTGTCAACAAGAGAACGTGTTTTCACTCCATCCTGTAAATTTCCAATTATATTTGTTACTGGATAATCTTTGTGTTCCTTGATGGATGCGACCTCAGGAACCGACAACACGTCAATTTGAGTAGATTCAGATTGATAAGAATAATCTTGAGGAATTGGGATTTCCGAGTCTAAATTTGTTGGAATCTCCCCCTGAGCCTGTGTCGAAGGTAATGGATCATCACTCAACAGCGGATCAGCAGAAGAATCTTGAAAAATAGCATTATCCTCCTCACTCTCTGAATCTTGTGGACCTGAACAAGAAGCAACATTTGGATCTAGAGCAGAAGTAGATGGAATCGATGAATTGGGAACTGCAGTTGGTAGAAATCCGTTGTGTTGTGCATCTTGACAAGAATCATAGATAACAGCAGCATCTTCATCAGAAATGTTAGAAGGTAAAAGAAAAGACTTGAATAAGTTTTCGTAATCAAATGCCCAATCCGGACCAATCGCCATTTGTGGTAAAGACCGATTTGAACAGTCAATATGGAACCATTCTTCAACTTGGCGTGTCTCTTTGTTATAAACTCTCTTGGTTGTTGAATTAGCCACATACCCCAGAAAAATCCCTTCAATAGCCTTTGCACTGAATTTTGTTGGGACATCTCGAACCTTCAGTAGGGTACAAGGATTACCAAAAGGTAATAAGTATTCCAGATTCGGCTTTCGAATATTTAGCAATTCATAGCAAGTCTTGTTATGTCGCTTTACGGTCAAGACCCTGTTCAAAACATGACACGCAGTATTCACAGCTTCAGCCCAAAAGGTGACTGGAAGCTTAGAATCTGCAAGCATTGTGCGAGCTGTTTCAACCAACGTCCAGTTCTTTCGTTCAGCTACACCGTTTTGTTGAGGAACATATGGCGCACTGAATTCATGATGAATTCCTTTTTGTAGACAGAATAAGCCCATTTTGCTATTCTTAAATTCGCTGCCATTGTCACTCCTGATTCTTCTGACTTTCAGATTTAATAAATTCTCTAAACCCAGGATTAAGTATTGTACCAACTCAGTGGTTTCAGATTTAGAAGAAAGAAACTTAACCCATGAAAATCTGGATTAATCATCAGTTACGACCAAGCAATACGATTTCCCACCAATGCTCCTAATACTGATAGGACCGAACAAATCCATATGCAGCAACTCCAAAGGAGTTACGATAGAATTCGTCGATTTTGATTTGTGAGATTTCTTTCTTTGCTTTCCCTTCTTGCACGGAATACAATCATCAGGACCTGAGAATTTCATTTTCGGAATACCAAGCACAAGATCATTCTAACAATGTAATTCATCTTCCTGTAGTTTATGTGAGCTAGCTTCCTGTGCCACAATATTGAATCAGATTCCGACGCCTTGGAAAGTAAACATGTTGGAATTGAATCCGTTGTAGTGGCGACACTCATGTCAACGGCATACGTGTCATTTCTCCTTGGAGCCTTCATTAGAATCCATTCAGCAGGAATCACAAAACCCAGTTTCAGAATATAACATTCATGATCATTGAAATGGAACGAAAACTTCTTGTCACAGACTTGTGATACGCTTAAAAGATTGTGTTCCAGCTGCTCAACATAATTCACCTTTTCAAATTTTACTTTGTCATTCTTTAACGTTCCCTGGCCTGTTATGTACCCGCCTTTATTACCCGCAAAAGCGACATAACCACCATCAATTTTAATCACATCCTCAAGCTATCTAACATTCCCTGTCATATGTCGAGAGCAACCACTATCCACATACCATGTATTGTTGATAGTCCTCCTTGGTTGTCCCTACATAAACAACGAGAATCAATTAGAAAGTGGAACCCAAGCCAACGTGGTCTTGGCTCGTCCGGATTGATCAAAATAAACAACTTCTTGTAATTTACAATCAATTTTATCATTCACTTTTGGAACAGATGTTTGACAATCAGGCTTTTTCAAAGAAGAACCATTTTTATTATTTTGAAAAACATTATGTGATATATTATTGTCAGATTCAGATGTTTCCAAAATTTTCTTTAATTTTCTGTTTCTTCTTCTTCTTTGAGGTCTAGACAATTTAACCTCCTGAAAAGAATCTTTTGAAACTCCAACTTTTGGAATCTCAAGTTTCTTTTTGAAAACAAAGCATTTAGCATTCAATAAATTCTGTTGTTTAAATCCATGGGATTTAACAAAAGAATGACCAGTCAAATTTTTCTTCAAACTAGAAGACGACTTTCCCTCATCTTTCCTTTTTAGAATTTTCACCACTTTCGGTTGTGAAGGAACAGTCTTCATTTTACCCTTGTTCTTGTATGGACAATTTATCAAAATATGACCAGCCTCGTTGCAATGAAAACACACTCTTCTTTCTTGATAACTTCTGAAATAAGATGTTTTCTTTGAATTTGAAGAACCGTCAGAAGAATAAGCTTCGGATGACTGCCCAGAACAATTTATCGGCTTCTTAGGAACATAAGTCTGTTTTGGCACCTTTGAAGACTTCACCTTTTGAAAACCAGCCACCACAAACCCACTTGACTGTAAGATTGGAGAAAGTTTAGTTGGAACTACTTTCACCTCTTTAGTTTCAGTCAAAATGCACCTATCCCGAGTAACATTCTTCACAACCTTTGGTTCCTCAATTTTCACTTCTCTCGGAATTCCTTCAACCTTTGAATCATCAAACACTTCATCCTCTGTATCAGAATCATACACCATGTCTTCACCCGTCACTGGATTCACCTTTAATACTGTCTTGGGATCAATCTCCTCTTCATGAATGATTTCAGGCTCAACCACATAATTTGCATTGAACGGAGGAGGAACAAACCCAATACCAGCAACCCTTTTTGTGGGATCAGCATTAGCATTAAAATAATCCAAAACTACAGATGAATTATCAAACTGTTCCAGCTTTTTATGTAACTTTATCACCTCAGATTCTTTTTCAGAAATCTCCTTGTTCTTTTGGGCAACTACTTCATTTCGTTTTTTGATTTCAGTATAAGCCATATCTAGATGATAACCCTGCTCTTTGTATTTTAACCCAAGAGAATTTAAGTCTCTTTTCAAAGACTCAATTCTATCAATGCACAGCTTATCATTATCTTTCAGTTTCTGATTAACTGAATGCATTGATTTCATGTCACAAATCAAGTTTGTGTTATCATCCATGACATTTTGTAGTTTATCTTTAACAGAAATACAATTAGAACAGTATATATGACAAACAGAGTCTTTTACCTTAGTCGGATCAAACATGTCTGCCATGAATACTTTGGCAATTGGAATTTTCTCTGAATCTTCACCAACTGAAGCATTTTCTGTAAGAACAATTTCTTCCTCAGCAACCCCTGACACAGCATCAGAATCAATACTTTACTCTCTTTCTTCCTCATCATCAACACTTGGAACACTATCACCATCACATGAATCATCACTAGAACTTTCATCATCAGTAGACTCTTCTGGTTTTTCTGAATGGATTTCTGAAACAAAAGCCTGACTCACAACACCCACCAAATCTTCCAGATGAATGCCCCAATCATAGTTTTCGTCATTTTGAGCAACTAAAGTTGATGATGCAGATGCATGATTTGTATTACCAGAAGGACCATGACTTTGATTACCAGATGAACCATGTGACTGATTCCTATTATGCTGAAAGTTAGATTGTTTCTTTTGAGAATCAAATTCTACCTTTGGCTTCACACACTCCTTAGCAAAGTGACCATACTCTTGGCAGTTGTAACACCTAACTTTGCTCTTATCAAAACCCATACGCGATCTACTATTTGAACCAATATATTTTCTGCCAGTTCTCTTTAAGAAATCTTTAGCTTGTCACATTAACATGGACATATTCCATTGGATATTCATTTCTTCTAGATCAACAGGGTCAATCTGTCTGAAATCTTCTTCTATTACCTCAGGATCATGTATTTTACCTCCAATGAAATTTTCATATGATGCCATGAATGAAGAAAACATAGCAAGATAATCATCAGCAACTTTCTGATTCACATGAGATCCAGATGATGTTGAAGCAGTAGTAGCAGAAAATCCAGAATGGCTTGTTTGACCAGAAAAAATTGGAACTCCAGAACACTGATCATTTGAAGACTCTTGAGCATCACCAGAAAAGAATGCCACTCCAGTACCAGATTTACCAACAGATTTGGCAAAATACATTGAGGGATCTTCGATGTGCTTCATATTAGTCTCTTTCTTCTTCATATTCATGTCATGTGACTGAATCTTTCCAAGGACTTCTTCAAGAGACATGGTTTTGTACTTAACATTTTCTTTGATCAAAACCGTATACACATCAAACTTTGATGGTAAAGCCTCCAAGAATTTATCATTGATTTCCTCAGTCTCATATACCACAGATGCACTAGCCAGTTCACTAAGAAGTTGATAGAATCTTGTAGCAAGATCATCTAAAGATTCATTTTGAAAATGTTTAAAGACTAGGAACTGCTTCTTTAGTAACTCTTTTCTACTTTTCTTCACATCTAAACTCCCTTCACACCTTTTCTGTAATGCTTCCCACAGTTGTTGAGAAGACTTGAACTGTTTAAAACTGTGATAAATTTCCTTTGGTAGAGACATCGAAATGCTAGCCATTGCTTTCTTTTCTCGATCAAATAACAGCTTCTCTTCAGTAGTTAAAGCTGACACTGGTTTTGGAACATCATCTTTTCCCATCCATGAATAAGTAGGATGCGTATATCCTTCCAAAATTGGAATCCACAAACTAGTATCGGTAAAAGATACGAACTGGTCAAACCGATCTTTCCAATTTGAATAATCAGCTAGATTCAGCAACTTCGGAGGTTTTTGAGATGTACCAATCTCATTGTCATAATTGAACATGTTTGTGACTTGAACCATATTTGCCATGTTAAAAAATTTTTTTTGAAAAATTTCTAAGTATTGAGCAGTTTTACCCTCAGGCGAACTTAATAAGTTCGCTTTAGTGAGTACTAAGCGAACTTGATATCAGGCGAACAAGACAAGTTCGCTTAAGGAGGAAATCTGGTAAGTTCGCTTAACAACTAAGTTCGCTTAAAATATGAGAAGCGAACTTAATAAGTTCGCTTGCTAAGTTCGCCTGCACATGCTGTAACAGATTCAAAAGAATCTTCACCCAAACACGAACCGAAAACTTCAAAAATCATGATTTCTCAACGAATTGATGGAATTTAAGGAAATTTACCCGTAGGATTATGAATTTTATCAAATAGAACAGTTCTATTGGACTAATTTCGTCAAAAACACTTCCAAAAACACGAATTCAGCAGAGAAACGATCTTCAAGAACTTGAAAAACTCCATTGTTGCAGAAAATTCAAAAATGTTGAATTTCTTGTCGAATTGTACACAAAAAACCGTCACTAATCACCGAGAATCGTACTTAATTCACGAGCATAAGCTCCGATAACACTTGTAGGTTCAGGTAACTCAACTACTGATCGAACTCGTGATATGACGTTGCTATAACACGAAGTGCGGAATCCTTCGTGTTAACGTTTGTATACTAATCGACAATTCAAAACAACACGCGTAAATAAACTTCTCAAATAAATTCAGATTCACAATGGTTTACAGACTTAGTCAGACAAATCGTTCTTTCTGTTCTGTTCTATGTCTAATGACTCTGTAAACACACATATATATAAAAACTAACCTGCTGTAAGCGAACTTAGTAAGTTCGCCTGAAACAGACTAAGCGAACTTAACAAGTTCGCCTCAGTTAGACCTAGGCGAACTTAACAAGTTCGCCTCAGTTAGACCTAGGCGAACTTATTAAGTTCGCCTCTGATAGACCAGGCGAACTTAACAAGTTCGCCTCTAGGCACACTTGTAAAAACACTTAGCAACTTTATACAATTACATATCAAAAACATAAAGACATAAAATCTAACTATTACAAGCTTTTGTCATTACAAATCTATGTCCTAACAGTTTCAATCATTTCAAATAAAGTGTGTACGGGTTATGTACATTCAATATGCATATCTATAGGTAGCATGCCTATATTCATGTTTTACTAAAGCGCTCGCAACCTAAACTGACAGTGTGTTTGTTTGTTTGCTTCCGGCCAGGTTTATCAACTCTGACTAATGCGTTAAGGTCAATATAACACCCGTTCGACCTCCAATCGAGTTAGCGCGACTAACGCAGGTGGGGTTTGTCAAACCCAGTAGTACTACCAAAATTTCCTCGCTCATACCATATTAACGGTCCGATGTGTGTGAGGACTTTTCATGATAGTGTGTTACGCTTAGCCTCAACAGTGATATCATATGAATTACAATAATCCAAAAAGGTTGTGACATGTTTTCTCCCCCTAAATAAAAACAGTAAACGGGGCCGTGAAACTCACCTAAGTTTGAGTAGTGGTTGGATTACATAGGAAATAAGTTGAAACCACAAGTGTAAGCCTCAGACGACTTACGTATGCCCTAGAATTATAAACACATAAAATTAGGGTCATAAGGGGTTTGTAACGACGATACGGAAGATTGAACGTCTTAACGCATTCTAAGGATTAAATAGTAGACGGACGTGTCTACGGAGATATATATATATATTTCTTAAAATACTAATTAAGATCAAAGCGTTACGTGTCGAACGTTAATAACGAATATTATTAAATAAATAAATAATAAATTCTTACGTTTGAGTCGTTTACAAAATTTAGGAATACAATATAATTTAATATATTATTTTTAGGTTCGTCGGATTAACTAAATAAGCATTGCGGCAAAAACTAATAGTTTATTATTTTTATTCGAGATAATAAACGTGAGTAAATAATATAAACAATTATATCATTATTTAGTTTTAAACGTTCCACGAGGTTATAAAACGATACGAAATAATATAAAAATATATATTATTTAATAACATGAGTTACGGGTTGAAAATAATATAAACATATTATTTTATACGAAGTTACGGTTTGAAAATAATATAAATATATTATTTTTAAAAGTGGGAATAATAATGAAAATAGGTTATAAAACCAAACCCGAGTCTACGGGTTGTTTCCCGGGCAAAAACACTTTAATATAATAATATAATAATATAAGAAAATGTTTTATAACTAAATAATAACCCAAAACAATAAAAACTCAAAAACAGGGGAGGGAGACTCGAACCCGGGTCTCCTCCCCACCAGTCACACGCTCTACCAGTCCTGCCCGCTAGGAAATCGCAAACAAACTGGATCCGGAATGTTTTTATCAAACAGATCATTTGGTTTCCCCTTTCCCAACCATAACTATGATCGAATCCCACCCCAATCCATTCGATTTCGATGTACAACCAATTAGAAAGCATAGGGGTTTTGTTGAACACAGTATTGCGAATCTGAATGTGAGTTTAATTTGAAAAAAAAGATTAATTTGATAAAATCTGTGATCGAATCTGAAGTTTGGATCGTTAATTCCGGATTTGAAAGCCGAAAACCCTAGATATGAACATAAGATTAATTTGATAAAATCTGATGTTAAAAGGCGTTGGAAATCATATGAATTTTAATAAGAATGAAATTGCGAATCTAACCATACCATTTGATTGTATTGAGATCAAGTTTAGACCCGTATTCGATTAAACCGTAAATTGAGATGAACCCTAGAATCAGATCACGTTTAATTCGATAAAGCAAGATTGGATTAGCATAGGGCTTTTGATCAGTGCCAGGTTACGAAACTAACCATACACTTTAATTGGATTTAAACTGAGTCTAAGATCAAAGGCCCCAAACTTATTTATGAACAAACCCTAGATACGAGAGTTTAATTCGATAATGTAAGCCCTGGAATTGATAGGGCTTTCACTAAACAGTTGAAAACGAAGGCGAGGGTGTATTTAGTTACCTGAATTGGTGATGAATTGATGGTGATCGAGTAGAACAGGTGCCGATCGAGTATAGCTTGGTCTCTGGTGTCACTAGTTCCTGCTCCGGCCAAGTTGATGCGCGTACAAGCTTTAGAGGGATTCGTTTGTCGTGTGCAGAGTGTTCAATTTTGAAAGTAACAGGTGAATTACTCGAATTAGATGTGTTCATGAAGATGGTCGGCGGTTACGAGTTAATTATACATAATTAGAGTTTAATTCGTGTATAATGGTGATTTTAAGTGCTCAATCATGGTCGTTTATGGCAGGGACGTGTGTATCAGTTACAAAATCAAACAGAAAACGATCATGGGATTTGAATTTGATCAAAATCATGCGTTTGACTTTCCAAAAGTCAACACAGAATCAAGAATAGGCTAATTACCGGTTTGGTCCCTCTGTTTCAGGTTTATAAGTTTGGGAATTGGCATAATTAACCCTTGTGGTTTGAATTAAGGTTAGAAACATGATAAGTTGACTTTTAAAAGTCAACAGGAACTTAAATCTTGGATTTTGACTTTAACAAGTCAAATAGAATGTGTTTGGGCTAATTACACAATTAGTCCTTGTAGTTTAAGTTTGAAAAATAGGCAGAATTAGTCCTTGAAGTTTGAGATAAGCAAACCAAGTTAGAATTTAACTGCATTTAGCTAACTTAGTTAACTGGAAAAGTCCGGATTGTCACATCATCTCCTAGTTGAAAGAATTTTCGTACCGAAAATTAAAATAAAGAAAATTTTTTTTCTAGTTGTCACATATTTTAGTTAGATACCTGCTTTAGTACCTAAGCTTTAACAGGATTGAGGAAGAGGGCCTACTAGTCAAAGTAGGTAGTTGCTAATTATTCTTGAAATTTCAGGATGTCTATATTTTATGATCCGACTCGTGCAGTTAAGCAAGAATCTCCGGAAGATCTTTATGGATCTAGTTTAATGCCCATTCCCATTCCCGATGATGATAACCCATTTGCGGTTAACTGGAACTCTCCTGTTCAAGAAAATCCAGTACAAGTGTTGATGTGGATGAATGGACAAAGTCTCCATACAAGTAATCATGATGATGGGATCTTGGACCAGATCTTGGTTGATTGAAGCATGGTGATGGGATGGGGTTGGTGTGGGTGTTGCTGTGAACCAAGGAAGGAAGAAAAGGAGAAGAGTTTGAGTGTTGCAGTGGAGAAAATGATGAGTGGTGATGGTGTTGGTGGAGTGAAAAGAAAAAGAAAAGAAGAAGATGGAGTGAAGCTTTGGTTGATTGGTTATGGTCACATTCTCATCATTATGCAAGACAACATTTTTGAGTGCATAAGTGGTTGATTGAAAGTGGCTAAATCTTGTGTCATTATGAGGATTTTAGAGTTTGAGTGTGGATTTAGATGAAAGAACATGGTCACGTATAACATCATCAAGGGTGAAAGATTTTGTGGTTTGGGGTGGTTAGTTTATTAGGTAATAGTAGTTGGTGCTAGACGTTAGGATTATTAGTGGTATAAATCCCGGTTAGAATTTTAAACAACGATCTAATTCGTTTTACGTTCTTAATGATACAAGAATCATAGTTCTACTAGTCAATGGATAGATTGATGAAAAACTCTCAAGTTATGTATAATATTATTCATAAACGTAATCACACAAATATGTAAATACCTAACGAGGGTAATATATAATAATAACTTTAGGGTTGTTTCCAAAAGGGTTTTCATACAAATATATAAAAAAAACTGGTTTTTATTCGAAATGACCAAACTATATGTGTGTGTGTGTATATATTTATATTTTTTTATCAAAATGATCAAGTATCCTTAAAAATCCAAGTTTGTATATGTCACACCCCGCCTCTGGCACACCCTGGACGTGTGCGAGCTTGATTGGTACCTGCTTTGATTTCAGAGTTTTTATAAATCACAGCAGAAGTCTTTTCACAAGGATCGTTCATTATTTGTATCAACCTCGAGGGTTGAATTTGTAAATATCAAGACCCAATCAGAAAACAAAAGTCTCATATTTATTTTATAAACATAGGGATTTAAATACCCTTTCTCATTTGATTACAAAACAGAGTTTGAAATCAAATACATTTATTTTCTCTTATGGACAAGTTTCAAGCCACTGGAAATAGTACTATCCAAGGTTGATCTGTCCCTTGGTCCTATCTCCCTTTTCATCTGTTAGGTTTTCCTATGCACGAGGCCTGAGAATCCAACGCGCAAGTTATCCTTTTTCAACAATTCATTCATGGGTCAGATCTTACGTCTGCCCGTATCCCTTTTTCCTTTCCATTTTAATCATTGTCTGAAAACATTTTGAAAATGAAACATCAGCGTGAACGCCGGTGAATACAATTATCTTGACAGGAAAATCATTTGGCATAAACAAGTATTAATTTCATAATCACAACTTTTGTTCAATCTACACGTTCAGCAGGCCCTTGTCCTGACTTTAAGCACCACTGTATATAATGGCGTCATACCTTATAACAACGGACAGGTCTATGCCTCCGAATTTGTTATAAGATAAGCACCAGCCGCAATCTGGGACTCTCACCCGGCACCTGTGTATCCCTTGCAAGTTTTAGATATACCTATGGCCCGAATGCTTTGTTCGTAGAAGAACGTTGAGCGTTATTCCCTTAACCTTCATTTCACCATTTTCGTAAACGTAAATGTTTGACACAATTTTTGAAATAGATAAATTATTCACCATGTTTATAGGAATGAGCCTCTAAGATTATAAAGCTAGCCTCTTAACTTGATTCTCCTAGCGTACCAGCACTTTACATGCGTTTCTTCTTAAACTGAGCGCTAAAAAGAACGGGAGTTGGACCGGGGTCGTCGGTAGTGGGCTAGGATGTCTCTGAAATGGATTTAGAGTGAAATGAATGTTTTGAGTTGTGAGAAATCAAATGAATCCGGCCAACTGATTACAGGGAAAAATTTGGAGTCGTTACGGATCGTTATGGGTGGTGATGGTCCGTCACCAGATTAGGGCATGCGAAGTCAAAAGCCATGTGTCTCCCTCTCGTCAGTTTGTGGCGTGACGGACTGTTACCAGGCGTGACTGTCCCTTATAGGGTTTCCACATGTCAGATTGTGAACATGAGTCACTAGACACGTGGCGTGTCACCATTGTTTGTGTGCTCAGCCCGTAACAGACCATTAACGTCCGTGACTGTCCGTTACCGTTGGATATTCATGTTTTTCACTTTTTGAACCTTGATCTCAAGGTTAATTACACTTATATTCCTTGTGGTTTGTACCTTAGTCAAATCTTGGACATTTTTGTGGCAGGTGTTACATCCTCCCCACCTTGTTTTAATCTTGTCCCTGAGATTATTCGAACAAGTGAGGATATTTTTTTTTTTCATTTTGGACTCCAATTACCACGTGTACTCTAGGCCACGTCTGGAGTTCCATTTCACTTTCACGATCATTAATTTCATTCTTTTCATTTTCTTTTCCTGCTTGTCTTCAATTTGCAAGGGTTGTTCCATGAATTTTAGCTTTTCATTTACTTCTACATCTTGTAGAGGTATTATCACAGTTTTATCTAGCAAACACTTGCGTAGATTCGATACATGGAATACATCGTGTACTCCATTCATTTCACCTATTTTAGACCAACAGATTAGTGTTCGACATTTACGACCGTATAAGGCTTCAAAAGGAGCCGCCTGTATACTCGTATGATAGCTATTGTTATAGGAGAATTCCTTTAGAGGTAATTGGTTATCCCAACTTCCTCCAAGATCAATAACACAAGCCCTTAACATATCTTCTAGGGTTTGAATAGTTCTTTCGCTCTGCCCTCCGTTTGAGGATGGTAGGCAATGCTAAGATTCAATTTCGTTCCCAGGGCTTTTTGAAAGCTTTTCCAGAATCGAGACGTAAACCTACCATCTCTATCTGACACAAAAGATAGGGGCACACCATGTAAAGATACAATCTCATTAACGTATATATGTGCCAGCTTATCCATGCTGAACGTTTCTTCCATGGGAAGAAAATGAGCAGACTTAGTAAGTATATCAATGATAACCCAGATAGTATCATTCCCTTGATTGGTGATGGGGAAGTTTCGTAATGAAATCCATGGTTATCATCTCCCATTTCCAAACAGGAATTTCAAGTTGCTGTAACAAGGCATACGGCTTTTGATGTTCAGGTTTAACTTGAGAGCAGTTTAAGCATTTTGCAACATAGATAGCGATATGTTTCTTCATTCCTATCCACCAATATTTGACTCTTAGGTTTTTATACATTTTATCGCTTCCAGGATGCACCATCTACTTAGATTTGTGAGTTTCTTCACGTACGTTTCCATAGATAGGAATCCAGGTTCTTTTATTCATTCTAAGAATATTGTTATCACCTTTGATCAATTGATCGATCCTGCCTCCCAAACCTTCTTTCTCGAGATTTGGTTCTTGTAAGGCAAATTTTTTAGATTCCTTAATTCGAGTAATAAGATCGACTTGGATATCAAGTCTTAGGGCATGTACTCGTTTAGGTTTCTCATGTTCTTTTCTGCTCAAGGCGTCTGCTACAATATTAGCTTTGCCTTCATGATAACAGATTGCACAATAGTAATCATTTAGGACTTCCATCCAATGCCTTTGCCTCATATTCAGTTCTTTCTGACTGAATATAAACTTTAGGCATTTATGATCAGTGAATACGGTGAATTTGACTCCATATAGATAGTGCCTCCATAATTTTAGTGCGAAAATTATGGCGCCTAATTCTAAATCATGAGTCGTATAATTCTTTTCATGAATTTTCAATTTTCGGGAAGCATAAGCAATAACTTTTCTCCCTTGCATTAACACACAACCAAAACCGGTGTGTGAAGCATCACAGTCTATTGAAAAGGCTTTATTTCCATTTGGCAAAGCCAGTATGGCTTCTTTTGTCAGTTTCTATTTCAGAGTTTTAAAGGCTTCAGATTGCTTAGGTCCCCATTCATACTTAACTGATTTGCGATTTATAGAAGTTAATGGAATAACTGTTCGAGAGAAATCTTGGATAAATCTCCGATAGTAACAAGCAAAACCGAGAAAACTTCGGATTTCAGTTGGTGATTTCGGATTTCAATTTTGATAAGATCGACTTGGATGCCATCAACGTTAATGACATGTCCAAGGAATTGAATTTCTGACAGCAAGAATCCACATTTTGAAAATTTAGCATACAATTTCTCGTTTCTCAAGAGTTCAAGCAAAATCCTTAGATGAGTTGCATGATATTCCTTGCTTTAGGGGTAAATAAGGATATCGTCAATGAATACGATAATAAATTTATCCAAGTAAGGTTTGCAATCTCGACTCATCATGTCCATGAAAGCAGCCGGTGCATTAATAAGTCCAAACGGAATTACCGTGAACTCATAATGACCATATCAAGTTCTGAAAGTTGTTTTAGGATATCTTCTTCCTGGACTTTCAATTGATGATATCCAGAGCGAAGATCGATTTTTGAGAAACATTGAGCTCCCTGAATTTGATCAAAGAGATCATCAATTCTGGGAAGCGGATAACGGTTCTTAATCGTGAATTTATTTAGCTCATGATAATCAATACACATATGCATTGAACCATCTTTTTTCTTAACGAATAAGACTGGAGCTCCCCAAGTCGATAAGCTTGGTCTTATGAATCCCTTCTCTAGCAATTCATCTAACTGCTTCCTTAATTCTGTCATTTCAATTGGAGCTAACATGTATGGGGCTTTAGCAATTAGTGTCGTACCGGGTACTAGATTAATTCTGAACTCCACTTCTCTCTCAGGTGGAATTCCAGGCAGTTCGTCTGGGAAAACATCGGGGAATTCAGCTATAACCGGCACATCTTCAATCTTTTTCTTAGTGTCGGTGGTTACAGATACAAGGTATGCTAGGCATCCTTTTCGTAGATATTTTATGGCTTTTAACGTGGAAATTATTCCAACATATTTGGATAATTAATCACCATCTATGGTGATGATGTTGCATTTCGGCGAACAAAGCTTTATGGCTCTCTTATCACACAGGATACGGGCTTGGTTAGAGGCTAACCAATCCATTCCTAGGACAATGTCAAACCCTGCCAAAGTCATTGGCAACAGTTGTACAGGAATAACATGTCCTGAGAGTGTGATATTATAATCGTTTAAGATTTCTGAAATTCGGACTAGATCCCCGTTAGCAGTTTCTACCATGTATTTCTTGTCTAATTTAGATATAGTTTTATTTAACAGTCTAAAAAATTTATGATCTATAAAACTTTGGTTTGCACCAAAGTCAAGAAGAACTCAAGCATAAATATCATTGACAAGAAATGTACCCATAATGACATCGATCATACGTGCTGCTTCATGAGTATCGAGAACGAACGCTCGTGCATTCATCTTTACTTCTTTAGCGGGTTTAGGACGTGTCCCTTCAGGCTTCTTTAGCTTGGGACAATAGCTTTTGATGTGGCCAGCCTCACCACATTCATAGCAGGTGATGGGTTTCTTTTTGTAACAATCTTTCATTTTGTGCCTTGACATCTAGCAGAAATTGCAATAAAGTCCAACTTTACACCGTCTTAAGTGCTTCCTCTTACACCGTGGACATTCAGGAATGGAAGAATTATTTTTTGTAGAACTGAAGCCTAATCCTGGCTTCCTTGAGTTACTTAGGCCTTGCCCAGATGATTCTTTCTTCTTCCCCTCCTCCTAATTTCTGATTAGACTACGGGTAAAAGAGGCTCCCAGATCCATAGCTTTCACAATTGGCAACCTTAACCATGTCACACCCCGACCGATGGCGGAATCATCGGGGCGGGACATGTGAGACTGTTCATAGCACAAGGTTGACTAAATTGTAATATATTAAAGTTAAATTTCCATTTCACATAATCCAAGTACAAACCAAATCCAAACAAAGAACAATAAACAATTCATAAAACTTCTTGATTTAATATTGCTAAGTCCAAATCCTATGTTGAGCACGTCTTGAATCATTCTCACATAATAGGGCCTGAAACATGAATAAAATAAAGTCAACTAAAAAGTTGGTGAGTATAACACAATTGTATATAGATAGCATATAATTGAAAACAAATCCTTTACATGACATGATAAATAAGGCGTTTATGGGGAGCAACTATTGTGTAACCAATGTACAATCAAACCTTGTAACTAGCATGCAAAACAAATTGTGTTGTCGGTTTCAATCACCGCGTACCATGGGTGGGTTTGTCAGACTCAATAGATCCATCATTGAAAACCGTCGGCTTGAAAAGTTAATGATTGCACATAATCGCATACAAGAGGTTAGCACACCTAGAACTCGGGCACAAAGCTCAAATTTTTGCACACATGTATGTAAATAGGATTTTTGCACTTGTGTTGTTTGCGTAAATGTGTAATGTGTAATGAGTATAGAGTTCATGTTTCACCCCAAAAAGTGTAAAAGAGTAAAAGGGGTTGTGAATACTCACTTGGTATGGAAGTGAAGCTAACAAGGAAATATAGATAGCAAAAATTATCCTTGGAATGCACACTTTAACCTAAAGAGTAATGTGTATAGAATCAAATAGATGTACAAAGTTTAAGTCTAAAATGAAAGTTGAATTTGTATATAAAACTATTGATTTGTAGTTAAAAAGTATTGAATAAAATATATAAAGTTTGAAGTAAAATATGTTTGTAACCATTTGATTAGGTTTGAATTGAATAAATAAATATATAATTATAGTTTATGAAATAATGTGAATATTAATTGAAATTAAGTATAAATAAATAAAAGATTTTGATTTAAAATGTAAATTAAATAACTAATCATTATTTATAAATTTTTGTAACTTAATTATTTAAAACATCATTTAAATAAATATAAATTTAATTTTTATAAACTTTTCAATAAATCATATTTATGCCAAGATTAAACCTTTAATCCATTTTTAAATACAGAACACATATTTTTATAAAATCTGAAACATTTACTGATTAAAATATAAAAATTATAATTCTGATAAAAATCTGAGTCTCACACGACCGTGCCTCGGAAGGGCACAATCGTGCTCAAGCCACGGCCGCAACCGCGTTAGTCGGGGCGCGACCGGGTTGATCAATAGGAGCACAATCAAGACAAGACAACAGGCACGACCGTGCCTTGGCCCGGCACGATCGTGTCTATGATCTTTAGACACAACAGAGGCTAGCCCAGAGGGCATGACAAGGTCTGGACAGGAGGACACGACCGCGCTGCTAGTCGACACGACCGTGCTATACGAGGCACGGCCGCGCTAGATGATTAGCGCGACCGTGTCTATCTCAAGTCAGACACGAATTGACAATTTCTTGAATTTATAACGATGGAATTGATAGGGCTTTCGATTACAGAGTTATTACGAGTCTAATCATATAAATTAATTGCATGAACATCGTGTTTAAGTAGGGATTCGATTAAATCTTTTTTTTTATAAAGCAAGAGTTCTGATTCGGATTGATTTCTATAATGGAAGCCCAAATTGAATAGGGGCTTTCGATACTGATACAGAAAAGAATGAAATAGAGGATTCAATTACCCAGAATAGAACGAATCGATAGAGAATGGTAGGAAGAAATTCTGACGGCGGCAAGCTTGGTTTCCGGCGACCTATGCTGCGGTTCCGAGTGTCTCAGCGGCTTCGGATTGATTCAGAGATGGTCTGGAATTGCTTGACTGGATTGCTTGAGAAGATTGAGAGGATTTTGGGTTCTCCTTGAAATGTCCAAGCGTTTGGAATTTGGTAGAATAAAACCGAAGTGATTTCGAGTAATGGAAATGTTTATTATGTTTGTTAATGTGAATAAAGCGTGTTAAAGTTACGAATTTGAACGATCAGATGATTAAAGTCACAATTACGATTCGACTGTTACGTAGGCGCGACCGTGCCAATATAGGCGCGACCGTGCTTATACGAAGCACGACCGTGTCTAATTAGGGTTTTTTGACATTTTTCGACTTTAGTCCTTGACTTTTCAGATTTGATAAGTTTGAATAAAATAGTTTCTTGTATAGCGTTTAAATGTATATAACCGAGTAACACTTGCGAATTTGTATAGAATTATTGCATTAAATTTACGGCGAGAAAATAATGAGACATTGCACGAGTATAGAACTTGAAATTGCATTACATTGAATTGAAATAGGAATACTAAAATCAGAAATGTTACAAACCATGTCACGGATTTCTCCGATTAAATCCCAGATGTATCTCTTTATTAAATTGGATTCAGGGGTAGCAAGATGAGGAAGTATCCGAGCATACTGAAGGAGTTTAGTCTAATACTCCTGATGATTGGTTCCAACCATCTTCTGGCTTATAAATTTTCCTTCGATTTGTTCCCTTTCGTTGTGGGGAACGTACTTCTTTTCCACTCTTGTTTTGAAGGTATTCTAGCCCATATCATAGGCTGTATCCCTTCCTTTGGCAGCAATAATGTTGTTCCACCATTCTAAAGCTTGATCTTTAAATAGGTTGGAAGCATACAAAACTTTTTCTTCCTCAGCACACTTGCTTATGGAAAGCACAGATTCAGTCTTTTCAATCCACCTTAATATGGCTATTCCTCCTTCTCTTCCAGAGAAATTTTAAGGTTTGCAATCTTGGAACATTGTATAAGTACAGCCAACTATCTTTCTCTTCTTCTCTACATGACCATAATTATCACCCATCCCTTCCTCTTTGGAAGAGTTATGGTAGTATTCTTCTCTCTCAGTCTTCCTGGTTGGATATGTAGCAGAACCTTCCGGTTTGAGAGTAACATGTTTGGATTGAGTGATAGTTCTAGTGTGTTGAGTTATATGTTGGGAATGAATAAATTTTGGAATTGATGGCTGAAAAAATATTTTATCTGCCTGCCTCTTTTCTATTTCGGTAAAGATCATTGGAAGAGAATCCTTGATTCTTTCTGCAATCAGTTTATGAAGTTCTTTACGAGAATCAGGGATTTCAGCAGCATTTTGAATCACTGCATGTTTCCTTTTTCCTCTCGTATTATAAGAAGGTCTAGTTTGTGTAGACATGCTATCAAAAGAACAACATCGGAATTAAAAACGAAACTTTTTATTGATAAAATATATATAAAAGATAATACATGTAGAAATGAATGTTTCTAAAGATTCCTAAAATTCTTCTCTTCAAGAGCTTGGACTAACAAAGCATTCCGAGCTTCAATTTCAGTTTTTTCTTGTTCCAGCTCAGTTATTCTGTTTAACAACATTTCTTCCCTTTCACTTCCCGTTGCATTCTCATTTATATGAGGAGCAGGGAAAGGAACAGTCTCATAGTAGGAAACATAGAGTTTATTAGAATCAGCTCGTTCCTCTTTTTCGGGATCACATCTATTTTCATAAGGCATTTTTGCATATCCCTCAGGAAGGTTATGTGAGTAGATTGGAGTGATATTATAGCTTCCAGCAGTAGGAGCAGAATGAAAACTTATAGAAGGATTATATGGACATTAGGGTTTCCTATTTCTCCAGGGATTCTGAAAGTTGAACTTTCAGTTTCCTTATTATGTTCTATAGTGGTTTCATTTGTTTTGCGTTCGTGATAATTAGCTGGAGCGAATTTAAGAAAAAAGCTAGGACCTTTACCTTTTCCAACCATATTTTTACACATAATAAAACAAAACGAAGTTTATATTTATTAGAAAATATATTACAGGGAAGCAAAATACAATATAAGATTCTAGTCCTTCATTAGCTCTTTTCCAAGAGTCATCAAATCATCTCCGTATTTATGTAGTTGTTGCCCATAAAATTTGGTTCTTGTTTTTTCCATGATTTTCTCCCGTGTTACTTTGTTCGTTTGGCGCAACAAATGATCTAGGCACTCAATAGGGGAAGAAGACATACTTTCCTGATAACCATATTTGCGTGGAGGCTCACGGAGTCCAACCATAATTTCGTTATAAGCATTTTGGTATTCTAGAGGAGATTGAAAATAGGTTTCAAAAGGACCATGATAGACTGGTTCAGGAAACATATAAGGATCGTACAAAACTGGAGTTTAAGATTCTAGTCCTTCATTAGCTCTTTTCCAAGAGTCATCAAATCCTCTCCGTAGTTATGTACTTGTTGCCCATAAAATTTGGTTCTTGCTTTTTCCATGATTTTCTCCCGTGTTACTTTGTTCGTTTGGCGCAACGAATGATCTAGGCACTCAATAGGGGAAGAAGACATACTTTCCTGATAACCATATTTGCGTGTTGGCTCATGGAGTCCAACCATAATATCGTTATAAGCATTTTGGTATTCTGGAGGAGCTTTAAATTAGGTTTCAAAAGGACCATGATAGACTGGTTCAGGAAACATATAAGGATCGTACAAAACTGGAGTTTAAGATTGTTCAGATATAGAGTTAGTATAATAAGATTCTTCCTCAAAAGGTTCTTCTTCGGTCAATATATTCTGATGAGCTTGACTAGACTCAGCCTCATCATTTCCTCGCGGTAATGGGATTTCATTATTCCAATTGCTGAAATTAGATCAAGTTTCCATCCATTGATTTGAAGTATCGTATGATTGGGGATGGTATTCTGAGTAATGTTATCCGGAATGATAGCAAATGGATTATTGTTGTAGTAAGGCGAAGAAATGGGATTCATTTGTGAACCCAAGGGATGATATTCATAAGATTCTTGCTTAATTGGTCGGTTAGGATCATAATAACTAGGAACAGAGTTATCTTCAGACATCCTACAACTTAAAGCATTAGTACTTATCTCATTCTTTTGGTCAAGACTTAGATATTAAGGCCAATATCCTTACCTTTAACTAAATCTCTATAAGGATGGTTATCTTTCCATAGTAGTACCTCCAACAGAGATGTTTCTAGGAAAGAATGACGGGTCTAGAATAGATTTATACACCACTATTTCCTTAGACGGAACATTTCATTTTTCAGATAACTACATACCGGTCAGAAGATTACCTTGTTTTCTTATCTTAATCTTAAGGTATCAATTAAACTCATGGTTAAAGCTTAGACAATATATCCAAGTAATTCGCTAAAACATGTGGCTCTGATACCAACATGTCACACCCCGCCTCAGGGACCCCCTAGACGTGTGTGAGCTTGATTGGTACCTGCTTTGATTTCAGAGTTTTTATAAAACACAACGGAAGTCTTTTCACAAGGATCGTTCATTATTTGTATCAACCTCGAGGGTGGGTTGTATTTTTAAATATCAAGACCCGATTGGTAAACAAAAGTGTCATATTTATTTTATAAAGATAGGGATTTAAATACCCTTTCTAATTTGATTACAAAACAAAGTTTGAAATCAAATACATTTCTTGTCTCTTATGGACAAGTTTCAAGCCACTGGAAATAGTACTATCCAAGGTTGATCATTCCCTTGGTCCTATCCCTTTTTCATCTTTTAGGATTTTCCTATGCACGAGGCCTGAGAATCCAACGTGCAAGTATCCTTGGTCAGATCTTACGTCTGCCCGTATCCCTTTTTCCTTTCCATTTTATTAATTGCCTGAAAATATTTTGAAAATAAAACGTCAGCGCGAACGCCGGTGAATACAATTATCTTGACCGAAAAATCATTTGGCACAAACAAGTATTAATTTCACAATCACAACTTTTGTTCAATCTACACATTCAGCAGGCCCATGTCCTGACTGTATGCACCACTGTATACACTGGCGTCATACCTTATAACAACGGATAGGTTTACACCTTCGAATTTTTTATCAGATAAGAACCATGCGTAATCCAGGACTCTCACCCGAGACCCGTGTATCCCTTGCATGTTTTACGTATACCTATGGCCCGAATGCTTTGTTCGTAGAAGAACGATGAGCATTATTCCTTAACCTTTATATGACCATTTTTGTAAACGTAAATGTTTGACACAAGTTTTGAAATAGATAAAGTACTCACCTTGTTTATAGGAATGAGCCTCTAAGATTACAAAGTTAGCCTCTTAACTTGATTCTCCTAGCGTACCAGCACTTTAACAAGTGTTTCTTCTTAAACCGAGAGCTAAAAAGAGCGGGAGTTGGACCGAGATCGTCAGGACTGGGCTAGGATGTCTCTGAAATTGATTTAGTGTGAAATGAACGTTTTGAGTTGTGAGAAATCAAATGAATCCGAACAACTGTTTATAGGGCAAATTTTGGAGTCGTGACGGACCGTTACGGGTGGTGACGGTCCATGACCAGATTAGGGCATGCGCAGTCATAAGCCACGCATCACCCTCTGGTCAGTTTGCGGTGTGACAGACCGTTATCAGGTGTGACGGTCCGTTAAGAAGTGATACGGGGCGCACCCTGATGGTTTTGCGGCTGTGACGGACCATTACGAAGCGTGACAGTCCGTTATAGGGTTTCCACGCGTCATATTGTGAACATGAGTCACTTGACACGTGGCGTGTAACCATTGTTCGCGTGCTTAGCCCGTAACGGACCATTACCGTCTGTGACAGTCCGTTATCGTTGGATTTTCATGTTTTTCACTTTTTGAAAGTTGATCTCTAGGTTAATTACACTTATAGTCCTTGTGGTTTGTACCTTAGTAAAATCTTGGACGTTTTTGTGACAGGTGTTACTGTATAAACGTATGTCTTCAAATCTCTAAACGAGTCGATTTTGAAATTTTCTTTGAATATATTATCAAGAAAACAACGTCGGCTATACCCTGAAGGGATAAAGTCCTTACCAGCGCCCCATGAACAAAAGGTGTAGGACCCTGATTAGAGAGGATTAAGTATCAAAGAGTTTTGGTGTAAGCCGTGAACTTAAGGTTCATAGCTACGGTATTATGGGCAGGCCTAAAGGCTGAGAACATGTAATGTTTGGGCTTAGTCTAGTATTAGATAAGTATAAATGCATGTTTACCCTAACCGTATGTGGTTAGCACTCTAAAATCACTCTTGTTCATAATACAATTGTGTTTCTTTGAATCTTCTTCTTGAATCACCACACGTATAGATTCCGCCTATAACTTGTGAGACTTTGATATCATTCGTATTCGTTCGTGTGTTTGAATATCCATCGAGATATTGGGACTTACAATTGATATCAGAGCTATTGAAGTCATTCAAGGCTTGGTTTCGATATCAAGGATTCAAGACTTAAGGTATTCTTAGGTTTTCGGTTGTTTTTGCTACTAACTAATCGTGTGTATCTGTGCTTGTATTTTGCTGTGATTCATGGAATTGTTGCTGTTTTTGCTGCTGTTGGAAAAGAATTTGGGTTGATTTCATCAAAAAGTGACAGGGATCATCATATATATTCACCATGTTCATCGGGATTAAATTTGGATTCAAAATTTGAAATCCCTTAAATTTAGTGATTATATTTGGAAACCAAATCAATTGTTCATGGAGAAGTTCACGCGTGGTAGTCACGGCTAAAGGTTCACGGGTAACTTTATGGGTTCAAGTTCACGGCTAATTGTTTCTTGGGTTCAAGTTCATGAGTGAATAATTCTCGGGCACAATTCACGGGATTAAGTACTTGGCTAAGTCATGGGACAGTTTGATAGTTCACGACACACAGCTCAGGTTCACGGGTTTTCTTGTGTGTTCAAGGTTTTACCATAGTTCACAGGTAAACTTAGTTTACGGCTGAACTTAAGTTCATGGCTCAATCATATTTTCATTCAAGACTTACAAGTTAGGTTAAGGGATTTGCACTCTGATAAAGATGAACTCACAACAAAGCATGAATCTGAACAACATGCTAGACCTTCAAATTGGTACCAGCACAAAACCTCCAAGACTCACTTCTGCAGAGGACTTTTTTGAATGGAAATACAGATACCAAAACTATGTTATGCTCTCAAAAGCCAAAATGTGGAGGAGAATAATCAGGGGTCCTCAGGTTCCTATGTATACCAAAGCTGATGGCTCACAAAGACCAAAGCAAATTGAGAACTACACTGATGAGGATTAGGATCTTGTTGAACGTGATCTAAAAGCTTTAGCCTCATTATCTATGGCTTTATCACCAGACATTGCTCATAGTTTTAAAGAATGCACTTCTGCTAAAAAGTTATGGGAATCTCTAGAGAAAGTTTTTGAAGGAAATGATGACATGAAGGCTAGTAGGAAGGAGATGCTTCTGCAAAAAATTCAACATGTTTAATCACATTCTAGGAGAATCTCTGAAGTTACAACTACAAAGGATTACTAAGTTAGTAACTGAGATAAGAAGTGCTCAGATTGAGCTTAGTACTAGTGATCAGAATAAGAAGATGCTAAATGGTCTTCCACAAAGCTGGGATATGAATGTTGCACTGTTGAATAGGACAAAAGATCTGAACAATACTCCACTGAATGATTTGATTTCAATCATCAAATCATATGATCTTGACGACAGACAGAGAAAGATGAATCATACAAATAGCTTGAACTCAACTGGGGCACAGAGTAGCAACAATGCCTTTCTATCAAGTGTAACTCAAGGAACATCCGGGTCTGGAGAGACTGCTGCTAGTCAACCTGCAACAGCCAAAGCTGCTACACCTGATCAACCTGCTTACTCTGCTTAGAATGCCAAATTAATTGAACCAAATACATCTTTGTGCACCAGTATCATGAATTTCTATGCTGGTTTTGCATCTGGAAATTTATCTCTGTTTGAGATACTTACTGCTGAGGTTAATCAAATTCATCCTGAAGATGTTGAAGAGCTAGATATTTCATGGCAGCTGGCCATGAAAGTCTTTAGAGTGAAGAACTTCTTCAATAAAACTAGGAAATTTAGATGGAGTGAGGACACTAGAAAGAAGATCGGGTTCAACAAGTCAAATCTTAGATGCTACAATTGTCATGAACCAGGTCATTTCGCTAGAGAATGCTTAAAGCCAAAGGAGTAAAGGAGTGGTGAAGCTGAACAAGCTGCAGTAAGCAAGGCTGTGGATAATTAACTGGCCTTAATCAGTCAGAAAACTGGTGGTTATGACAGGGGAGATTAGCTAAAAGAGCTTAATCTGAATCATGCATTTATGGAAAATATATCTGAAGAGTCTTCCTCTTCTTCTTCTTCTTCTTCTTCTTCTTCGACTACTCCTCCTAATGTAACTACTAACTTATGCTCTAAGTTATGCATTGATAAAGTTTAGCTGTATAGAAAACATAATGTTGATTTGATTTTTGAAATTGAGAATCTTAAAGATCAAACATCCAAGTTTTCTAAAATCGAGAAAGCATATAAAGAAGTAATAGAAGCAAACAAGAAAGATATCTCTCTGCTTCAATATCAACTTAGTGAAAAATGTTGTATGCTTACTGATGCTATGCAAGATGTTACTAGATTGACTGCTGAATTAGAACAAGTTAAATCAAATTTTGTTGAAGCAAAGTTTAAAGTAGAATTTTTTGGACAATCTAGTAAAGTAATTGATATGCTTGAAAGTCAACTTAACAAGCCGAGAAATGGGAACAAGGGAATTGGGTACAATAATATGCCTCCTCCATTTAATGGAAATTTCACAAATGTTCCACCATCTGTTGAGGAACAAGTAGTAGAGTATAAAATGTTGTCTTCTGGAACTTGTCAAACACTGATGAGTCCAAATCATCATCCTAAGCTTCAAATGTTAACTGTGTGAACACTTCTAATGCTTCTACATCATGTGCAGACACAGTAGAAATACAGGATTGGACGAGCGAGGATGATGAGGTTGATGAGCCACAAGTTTGCAATTTAAATTCGAAGTCTAATAAACCTAAGACCAATGTTTTTGTTGGTTATGTTTTTAAAGGACATAAACCTTGTGTGCGTGATGGTTTGAATAACTTTAGAGTTAAATAAAAAACTTCGTCTGTTTTGAAACATGTGAATGTGGTTAACGGTTCAGTCTTTGTTAAACCATCTGTAAATGGTAAGGTTGAAAAACATATTTTGAGAAAAACAAACTTGTGATCAAGCAAAAGGTTACTGTTCAAACCTCAATTGCTTCACCTAAGCATTACACAAAGGATCAATTTTATTCTATATATGATCACAATCATAAGAGGTTTGAGCAAAGCCATGCTCATCAGCACAGGAAACATGAACAGCTCATAACTAACAAACAAGGTGGTTCATCTCATCAGTAGTCAAGCAGGCCAAGTTTGCACCATATGCAAAGAAACAATCATGTTATACTTGTGGGAAATCTGGTCATTTGGCAAGAAATTGTGTACATCGTCCATATGTGCCTTATTATGAGAAACATCAGAGGACTACATAAAGGGATAACACTTACTCTATGCCAATGAATGCTACCCAGCCCAAGGCAGTAAGGAGTCAATCTCCTAAAGTTAAGCCCTATGATGGTGACTGGAATGTTGCAAAGAGAAACACACAGGCTTACTTTAAAAGACAAAAGATCAAATAAAATAAGCAAACGGGGAAACCAAAAGTCTCAATTTCAAAAGAAATAAAACCTCCCGTTAAACCAAAGCTTGTCTGGAAACCAAATGAAAATGTCATGGCAACACCAGCTCTTGAATCTAACAATGATATGTGTTTGTAGGAAGTATCATATATTGATGCTTTAGGATGCCCAGATCTACTAGGTCATGGGTACCACTGACTAATTAATCTCCCATTTCGTGTAGGAACAACCAAGGTGGACTGTCAATAACCTATGGTATGTTGATAGTGGTTGTTCCACGCACATGACTGGAGACATATCTCTACTTCATGATTTGCAAAACTTCAATGGAGGTTATGTCACTTTTACGGAAGGTAAAGGTGGCAAGGTAAGTATGAAAGGTATTGTGGTTAATTGTTCATTGAGTTCTGATGACGTAAGCTACGTCTCTGAGTTAACTCATAGTCTGTTGAGTGTTTCCTAAATTTGTGATAAAGATTGTTGCTCATAGTCTTTAAGTTAAATCATAGTCTGTTGAGTGTAAGAAGCAACACACAGTCTCCACCTCCACTGCTGAGGCAAAATACGTCGTTGCACCAGCTTGTTGCTCACAAGTCATCTAGATGCAACACCAATTGCTGCATTACGGTTTCACTTTTCTAAATACCGATATTTTTTGTGATAATGAAGTTGCCGTGCTTATAGTTAAAAATCCAGTCCAACATTCCAAAACCAAGCATATTGATATGAAGGTGCATTTTATCCGAGCCTTTTTTTAGAGAAATCTCATTTGTCTTGAACATGTTGATACCGACAACAATGTTGCAGACATTTTCACAAAAGCATTTAATACATGTCTGTAAGGCCACTTTCCTCGGGTAACCTCACTTGTTGGATTTACTCATAAACATAGTCATAATACTGAATTAAATTAAAAACATTCAACAGTAGCGAAAGCAAACATCCTTCGAATACATAACATAACATAATATAACATAACAGCGGAAGTCTTAACAATTAACAACATAACATTGTCTTAACAATTAAGAGTGGGATGTCAGTCGCTTGCCGGGTAACCATCACGCCTTCACACGACCCTTCCTTTCTTTACCTGAAATGTATACTAAAAGTCAGCTAACGCTGGTGAGTTCTAGTTTAAAGCGATTAGGTATGAACATTATTTCTTTAAAAGTATGCATAAATATATAAATATATATAAATACACATTAACATATCATTGACCTTCATTTGTCGACTTTCTGTCTCTAGGCCCGAGCTCTCCTTTTTCTCTCTAACTTTGCAAATGGTGGAAGTTTGCAAGTTTGAGGCTCTCTTGGCCCTTATATACTTGGGCTTCCCTCGGCCCGTTGGTGCCGAGCCCAAGCCCATCCTTTTCCTTTCATTTTTTTTGATGATTAAATCTCAATCGTGTTATTATTTATTTATTTACTATTTTAGGGATGTTACAAGTCTACCCTCCTTAAATAGGTTTCGTCCTCGAAACAACTTATACGTTAAAAAATTGAGGGTATAGTCCCCATGTCGCTTCTGACCCTTTTCTGTGCTTCCATTGTACTTTAACTAGATGAATCGACTTATTGCGTAGTCGTTTCTCAGCTCGGTCTAGAGTGGCTATTGGTTCCTCCACATAATTTAGACTGTTATCCACTTCGATCTCGTCGTAAGATATGTGAGCCGTGTTGTCAGCTAGGCACTTGCGTAAGTGCAACACGTGGAACGTAGGGTGTATTCCACTATGGTCAACGGGTAGGTCGAGTCTGTAAGCAACTTGACCCACTCTCGCTAAAATCTTGAAAGGTCCGAAAAACCTTGGACTTAGTTTGCCACGTCTTCTGAATCGGATGATTCCTTTCCATGGTGATACCTTTAACAGTACCATGTCCCCTACTTGAAACACTAAATAACGTCTTCTCTTATCCGCGTATGATTTATGTCTGTCTTTTGCGGCTTTCATTCGAGCCTTGATTTGATCCAATTTCTCGGAAGTAGCTTTGACCACTTCGAGACTTGCAAAATCCTTTTGTCCAATTTCCCCCCAACAAACCGGGGTCCTACATTTCCTCCCATACAACATTTCAAATGGCGGCATGCCAATAGTTGAGTGATAGCTGTTGTTATATGAAAACTCTGCCAATGGTAGATGGCTGTCCCAGCTCCCACCGAAGTCAATGATACAAGCCCGGAGCATGTCCTCCAAGGTCTGGATGGTCCTTTCAGATTGACCGTCGATTTGAGGGTGGTAAGCGGTGCTGATGTTCAGTCTAGTGCCCATCGCTTCATTGAATTTCTTCCAAAACCTTGACGTGAATCTAGTATCCCTGTCGGACACAATCGACAGCGGCATACCATGTCTGCTCACAATTTCCTTGATAAATATTTCTGCTAGCTTTTCAGACGATGAAGTCTCACGTATTGGCAAGAAGTGAGCACTCTTTGTCAAGCGGTCGACGATCACCCAAATGGTATCATTGCCTTTAGCTGTTCGCGGTAGCTTCCATTCCGGTATTGATAAATGTTGCATTTTACCGCATGGTTTCTGGTGTTCAGTCTTAACTAGGGAACACGTTAGGCACTTGTTCACGTACTCGGTCACATCATTCTTCATGCCGGGCCACCTGTACTATTTCTTCAAGTCTTGATACATTTTGTTTATCCCGGGGTGGATAGAATAGCGGGACTTATGGGCCTCATCGAGTATTTTGGCTCTAAGCTCGCCAACCTTAGGTATCCACATCCGGCCAAACCTAGTTCGTACACCGTATGCATTTGCATCTAAATTCCCTTATTGTCCTACTATTCTTTCCCGTTTTATATTTCTTTCTAATAGTGCTTCATTTTGTGCCTTTGATATTTCACTCATCAAATCTAGCGTTATAATCAGCTCACACGCTTTGATCCGTATAGGTTCCGATTCTTCCTTTCTGCTTAAAGCGTCAGCCACCACGTTGGCCTTTCCTGGATGGTACAATATCTCACAGTCATAGTCTTTCAGTAGCTCTAACCACCTCCTTTGTCTCATGTTTAATTCCTTTTGTTCGAAAAAGTACTTCAGGCTCTTGTGATCGGAGTAAATGGTGCATTTAACTCCATACAGATAGTGCGTCCATAGTTTTAATGCGAAAACTACTGCTGCTAACTCCAGATCATGAGTTGGGTAGTTAACCTCGTGAATCTTTAGTTGTCGCGAGGCGTAAGCAATTACTTTTCCTCGTTGCATAAGTACGCATCCTAAACCTTGACCCGAAGCGTTAGACTAGACTACCAAGTCTTCATTTCCCTCAGGTAGTGTCAAGACTGGAGCTTGGGTTAATCGTGTCTTAAGTTCCTCAAACGCGTTGTTTTGGGTTGGACCCCATTCATATTTTATTTCCTTCCGTGTCAGTTTAGTTAGTGGTGAGGCTATCCTCGAGAAATCTTGAATTAACCTCCGATAGTAGCCTGCCAATCCCAGAAAACTTCGTATCTTTGTTGGTGTCTTTGGGACGTTCCATTCCTTACTGTCTCGATCTTTGCAGGATCTACCATGATGCCGTTTGGGTTTATCACATGACCTAGGAATTGGACTTCCCTAAGCCAGAACGTGCATTTGGAGAATTTTGCGTACAACTTTTCCTCCTTTAGCACCTCCAAAACCTCTCTTAGGTGACAGTGGTTATCACCCTCGTTTTTTGAATAAACTAGAATGTCGTCTATAAAAACTATCACTGATCGATCTAACAATGGTCGACATACCCTATTCATCAAATCCATGAACGCTGCTGGTGCGTTAGTTAATCCGAAGGACATCACGAGAAACTCATAATGCCCGTAACGCGTGCGAAACGTGGTCTTTGGTACACCTTCTTCTATTACTTTCAACTGATGGTAACCCGATCTAAGATCGATCTTTGAGAACCAACTCGCACCTTGCAGTTGATTAAAAAGGTTGTCTATTCTAGGCAGTGGATATTTGTTCTCTTGTTCAGTTCGTGGTAGTCAATGCACATGCGCATGCTGCCGTCCTTCTTCTTTACAAATAGTACCGGAGCGCCCCATGGTGAAATGCTCGGTTTAATGTATCCTTTTTCTGTTAATTCCTGTAGTTGAGACATCAATTCTTTCTTTCCTGACGGAGCCAATCGGTAGGGGGCTTTGGCAACGGGCTCAGCTCCTGGCAGTAAGTCAATCTAAAATTCTATTTCCCGATCGGGTGGCAACCCAGGTAGATCCTCAGGGAATACTTCCGGAAAGTTGCACACCACGGGTACATTCTTGAGTTCATTCGTTTTCATTCTTACGTCAATAACATACGCCAGATAAGCTTCGCAACAGCGCCTCATGTAACTTTCGGCCTTGATCATCGAAATGACTTCTGGCATCATGCAATTCCAATCCCCGTAAACCGTAATTAGACTGCCGCTAGGAGCTTTGAGGTGTATCCTCTTACGTTTACATATTATTTGAGCTTCGTTGTGTGACACCCGACATTTCCAAAACATCGTCTGTGCACGACTTAAACGTGGTTACATTAACGTGTTTCCTGAATCACTCGAAATCATGCTCTTGAATGATAAAATTCTAGCGAACATCGCTTCATACCGTAATAATTATAAGAATTGTCGGTTCATGCGGACGTAAAATCCGTATAACACAAACGATAGCAATTAATTGTTACAATGGAAAAATATTTAGAATTATATTCTAAATAAACGATCACGTTCCGAAGACTAAGTCTTTAATATATGTTATATGAAAATTCTCGTTGTGAATTATTCTCTTAGGACACGTATAAATGTGAGTGAACACATTTACAAATAAAAGTATACGTAAACTTGAACGCCTTCATTCAAGATTGTTAACGCGTCTAAACTAAGAGGATATATATATAGAAATATATACATATATATGTATATATGTAAATATATATATATATTATATTGACAACTTCGAGATCTATACATTAAAGCAAGTATTAATTGTAGGTAGTGTACCGCGTTTGAACTACCATCAACACCAAGTTGTCATCATTTTGCTTAACTTACACTCCACTCAAATGTCATAGTCATCATGATTATGACAAATAGTGCATGCAACCTCCAAAAATCAAATCGCCATGATTATGATGAAGTGTGCATTCCACTCAAAGAACACATCGTCATAATGATGAAATTTATTATGACAACACTCAACCTCCGCTCCATCTAATATATATATATATATATATATATATATATGTGTGTGTGTGTATGTATACACATTAGATAATTTAAATACCGGCTCTTTTGATGGAATACCCACTTTGTCAACCAGGACACTCAAAATTTAAATCAAATCTTTCGTTGTTACTTGCTTCACGCCATCACCAACCACCACACCATCATTGTCTTTTAACCAACAATTCACTCCAATGTCATAATCGAAATGATGATGATTATGTTTAAAGGAACACTCAAGCTTCCACTATAAGTAGGAGTAACCTACCACATAAATCAAATTTCACAAATCTATCTCTTCATCTCTTCTCTCGGCTTTCTACACACACACACACATACTAGATCTTGAATCATATTAGAAATCAATGAAGAATCATCCATTTTTGGTGTTTCAAGAAAGCATACAAAGGTGTTCTTAGGAATTCAAGCCACAAAACTCGTAGATCAGCCATCTTTTTCTCTCAAAATCGACATCTACACTTGTAGTTGGTATAATACCTCATAAACCCTCTCTTTTCTTTAGATCCAAGATTTAGTGCACTTTGTTCACCACAAGATACGATATTTTCATAAAACTCCTTAAACTAAATGATATAATACAAAGATTGGACTTATTGAGTCTAATATATATATATATATATATAATATGTGTGTTGTATGTCGTATGCATATATAAGTGTATATACACTTTTGATCCAAGAAAAGTTTACTAGTTAAGAATGATTAATAGTATGAATGGAATATGACACTTTTGTTGTTAGTTATATGTTGTAATCATCAAACATGTGTGTATTTAGTATATATGTACTAGAATCTAAATCAATGGACTAGATTTAAAAAATGTGATGACATTTATGTGTGTATATATATGTCGTATGTATGTGTATATATATGTGTGTCGAACCTTAAGATTTATAAATGGTAAAAGATAACAAAGATGAGAAGGTAAAAGTATAAATCTTGAAGGACATGAATGGTTGGTCATCAAACTTATGTCAGTAGTTCATAGATCTAGATGGTATAAAACAACGGGTGTAAAAATGGATGAATGTAAATATATATACATCAGTCATTTCAATTAAAAACAAGCTTTACAAAAATAGGGACATCATAACCACGGATATATTTTTAGTAACAATTGGTAACTTGTGTGTAATAATGATATTTTAAATAATAATGCTTTGAACACACAAAGTCACATATATATTTTGGTAAATGTGGTCGTTAAGGAAACTTAAATAATTATTTCAAAAAATTAAGTATTACGTAATGACTCATGGAATTTGGATTACACAATATACAAATATATCAAATTATTAGTAAACATATGTTTGATAGAAACTCATTTACGTCGAAAGCTTAACAAATAATTCGTGTCTTTTGTCGAAAACGGGGGTTTATATATATAATTATATTCGCGATAAACCAAATATTAAATGAAAACATATGTTAAGAAATATAAATAATATAAATTATGTTATTTACACTCGTACGACGATAATGGAATATTTTCCTAAAAATAGTTACACATATATATATATATTTGGGAAGTATATAACTACTTGACGGCTGTAACTTACAAATTTGTACTTAATTATGTAAGTATAATACGTGTGTAGATAGTGACATGAATATGTATTAGTTACCAACGGATAGTAACACAACACCTTTTTCTAAAACGAACACGTCCTTAACCGGACATACTAAAACGGGTGAACAAATTGCACTTAAGACACTTAGTCTTAACATATATCCTCGTGTGTATCTAGGGTACGAGTATTCGAGTTTGATTAGGAACAATTATCGTTTGCTAGTATTTCGTCAGACACCAGGTGAGTTCACGGCCCCCTTTTAACTCTTTACTATTTTGTAAACATCGGGGGAGAAACATACTTACTTGTTATATTTTGAAAACATGAATTACATTTGCTTACATGTTTGACATCATGAACATTTGGGTTTAACTCCTTGTGAGTTTCACTAACCCCTTTTTCTAAGTTTTTGAAATATTTTAGGGTGGAAACATACTTGTAAAGAATTTTCGTATGTAAATGAATGAACTAATGATCTGACCGTATATATGTATTGAGGGAAAAATAAAGAGCTTAAAGTCCTCGAAATAAATTAGTAACCATTAGCAATGGACTTAGCCCGGGATTTTATGGATAGTACCATTGGGGGTGACGCCTCCGGTCATGATTAGTCGCGCTAATCAGGGGTCCAAATGGCCGAATGACCGCATATTGTCTTAACTCGCAGAAAGGCGAGGGGAGGCACAGAAAGTTGGGGTTTGGTTACGGTCTCGTACATTACATACTGTTTTGTATTCCTTGCAAGTTTACAAATGGGGTCAATTGATCGGATTAGTATTTGGATTCATTGGTAATACATACAAAGAGTTTTGATCGGTAAATGATCAGGTTTAAACAATGTATATGTTTTCAAAGGAAAACTACATATTTTATGACGGTTATGTCATGGGCATGTTTTCAAAGGAAAACACTTATTTGATGACGGTTGAGTCATGTATATGTTTTCAAAGGAAAACTACTTATTTGATGACGGTTAAGTCATGTATATGTTTTCAAAGAAAAACTACTTATTTTATGACGGTTAAGTCATGGACATGTTTTCAAAAGAAAACTACATATTTTATGACGGTTATGTCATGGACATGTTTTCAAAGGAAAACTACTTATTTTATGACGGTTAAGTCATGGACATGTTTTCGGGGAAAACTAACTGTACTAAATGAACAAACTCTGTGAACTCACCAACCTTTGTGTTGACACTTTCAAGTATTTTTCTCACGTAACCTTTAGCCATGGCGCGGTTGGAATAGGCTAGCTATGTTGGAACAATTCCTAGTAACCGGACGGGCATAGATTATCAAGTCTCAAGTCGACCATTAATCTAGAGGGACTTAGATCATTGTATTTATTTAGTTTTAGTAATCGTATATGTAATCAAGTCTTAGAAATCACTATTACAGCTTCCGCTATCGTGTAATGAACCAATCGTTGCAAGCTGTATTTATTTATTAAGTAAATAAATTTGGGGGTGTGACAGATTGATATCAGAGCAATGGTTTTAGCGAATTAGGTTTCCTTAGTGACACCTAGGCTCTAACCGGACTCATTTAGGGACCAAGATTTCTAAGACTTGCATCACACTAAAAACACCCAAGACTTGATTATAGGAATTCCAACCGTTGCCGAACAATTTGTGTAGACTATTAGTGTATGGAGTTACACTAAGGTATCATTAGCTACACTAATACATTTACATGGCACATGTAATGAACACTTAAACACATACAACAATATGGAAATAATAAACACTTACAACATCTTACTGTTCGGATTACGAGTCAAGAATAACGGGTACTCAGCATACTGCAACCTTAGAAAATCGAGTTACGAGCTGAGCATGGGCGACGACGGCAGCAACCGTCAGTTACCGATCTTGGTATCACAACAGGCTGAACCCGTACCAGAATCTGTACCTATACCTGCACCACACTAACAACTACTCTAGCCGGGGAGGCAACTTTCTTTCTGACGAATGTGCGGTATAAATACTCTAATTCATGAGTTGCCGGATCGAACGAATAGACTTTCGCCATGAGATGTGGCAGACGGGATTGCCCGGACTGAAGGGAATCCGAGGTGGATAATCAGGACTAAATGGGAGAGAACTCATAGGATTTAGGAGGCCCAGACATTCATTAGGATCATGTGGATCCATACGTACATACAGACTAGATTAGGAATTGCTCGACACTGATTTGGGGATCTCTGTCTTACACATAGTGCCTGACTTCCACCATACACATCTTTTTTTAGGGACACTGGTGGTGCCTCTCTACCATTGACCCCATCCGGCAACAGCCATATCCAGCAGATTCACGAGTATTGGTACAAATAAATTAAGAGTAATCCGGTAGAACAATACACTCTCCTGCACAAATGTATAAACATGATCTAATGATCATTTCAAATTCTTTTAACTAAAATTTGGGGATAGAAGGAACATTACAGGGATCATGCAAAGTAAATTATCATTACGGGTGCACACGTAATCATGATTTGTAGTGTATGGGAACTTTAGTGAGTCTTGCTGTCCAAGGTAATGATCAACCCATGTTCTCAGTCACTTGATTAAGGATTGGATCTTAACAAATCGGACTTCTCAAATAGGTGTCCACAATGTATTCTCCTAGTTCGGGAGGAACGAGAGAAATTCAAATTTAATTCAACCAATCCTTAGTGAATCCTAAACGGCGAAGGATTTCGCACATTCATTCTTTGAGATTCTACTTGTCAAGATGGCTTCAAATTGAGCATTACCACAACCCATAATTACAATAATTGCAAAATTATTGTGGGAGATTATAGCGTAATCTCGGGATCTGTCGTACAATTTAGTCTCACAATTACTTGAAAGTTACGTCAGGAGTGCTATGCACTAACTTCGGTGATGGGGCAGAAAATTTATTCTGACCCGCATACACATAGCACCGATGGGGTATTGTGGAAGCTCGACATGAGACAAGTAGGTAATCTAAAATTTTAGAATATTGGACAAACAGGGTTGTTCTCACAACCTTTGACATTCAGTACACCTTTAAGTCTGACTATTCTCCTAGTGATGAATAGGTCGGGGATGATGCTCAAGCGAATGCCAAAGAAACCTAAGGGTCGACTGATGACTATTGTCACACTAACAGAAAAACGACATACAAAACTTTTAAAGGTTTCCCAAATGCGGAATTTCTTGCTAATCTCATTAGTTCATGATATGCATAAGGGAAGTAAGCTCGAGCTATTCACAACAGGCCACTGTCCACAAAAAGTTGAGATGAATAATTTATTACTCTTTTGTACCCGCATTTCCCCAAATATCATCTTGTTGATTGGATCCCATTTTTCAGCCTAAAGGAGAGGCATGGTCACCTCTCTCACTCCCAGTTTTCTATAAATAAGGAGCTTTAGGGCATCTGTTGTTAAGAACTGACTTCTTAACGCAGGCTCAGGAAAAATACAAAAATTTTGATGTACCTGAGTCCTTGTACTAAGGACTTCAGGCTAGGGCTGGTAAGAGTGGAATACGTAATGGTAAGTCACCAAAGTACCATTCGAACGCCATGGAAGTGCAGACACACTGTATGACTAGTAGTTGGCCATCAACCCTTTATGCCAACTTAATTGGTTGACAAACCCATAGCCCATTTTGGGTAAAGCACTGATTCGATGAGACCATTCTCACAGTCTCACTGTTCATTTCCTCACCTAGTCGGAATGTGAGTATTCCAAAAAAAAAAACATAGAACTTCTTATGGCTTACATACTTCGAGGGTATGGTAGTCAATTCATGAGTTTACATATCAGGACTATACGGCATTAATGCTAGTATGCCGCGGGAAGGTAGTGCAAGAAACGGGTAAAGTGGTGGTTAAGCTCAACCTTTGCTAGTGAGAGCACACAAGGAACCTTAAAATATTAAACCAATTATGACCCATTTTAGTGGGAAGTCCTAGATGACACGAAACCTGAAGTGAGAGTAAAGTCTTAATCCCAGAAAATACTTTCGAGATACAAAAGGGACAAACATAAAGTTTCATTTCTGCACTCTATCGTTGCTATACGATCACAACAAACTGGTGGTAATGAAGGTGCATCACTAACTCTTAGAACTGGGTAAGAACCCATTCACACTTTCTTGAAACCCATGAAAATTCACTTATCTTTAGTATTTGTTGAGCCAAGTCAGCTGTGCTATTCTCAAATACTTTGACAATCTCCTTCTGCTTTGTTTAGATGGTAGATGAACCACAGAAATCTTGACGACACTAGACTACGGTGAGATTTTGTAATCTCGAATTATGGTTCGACATCTATTTCATGAAGAAATCAATCTACACCGAGTTACAAATAACGCGCGTGAAGGAATCATCAATAACGAGATTTGACAAGACCAAAGTTAATCTCCGGAGATCGCGTCTCCGTAAAACTTTATTCTATAGCTGACTCATTATATACCCAGACCACTAAAGATGGTCTCTCTAAATCACTCCAGGTTAATTAAGAGAAATAACGCATGAAGACGTTATTTCTAGAACTCATTTGAATCAATTCAATCTAGAAACTAAATTGACAGGTGAGAGGCCGGCTAGAATCTTTTGTCCTGAAAAGATTGAATGCAAGCAGGCAGTGAATGAATATGAGAAACTAGCAAGTATCCGATTTCAAGCTAAAGCCTGGACACCTCGCCAAATAAGTCCTTTGAAAGATCTATAGTGATTTGGCCATCGTGCATTAAAATGCGTAGATAAATGAAGGGTATGCGCCAACATATATTCAAAATTCACATGCACCATTTCTATTCGGTACCAGTGATGAGTATCGCATGAATCCACCCTGATGAAAGTGATCAAATAAGAAAATCCTTCGACATCTAATTCGGTATTTTAATTACACACTCAATGCCATGGAGTGACTTCACTAAGTATAGTCCATCTTGTTCATAGGATTCTGACAATGACTTTGTTCTTTAAGGGTGCAGTCAACGTCGTTCAAATGTCGAGATATTCGAAGAATTTTCCTAAACCCCAACGTTGAGATAACGAATGTTTAACGGTACCGATGCACTGTTACATTATACTATAACATCTCAAATCCTTGCACATCTAATATCATTAGTCAGAGAAGTATTCGATTTATTTTCAGATACCGACCACTAAGTAAATAGAAAACAACAATTCTCCCTATGGTCTTGAAACGAACTAAGTATACAAAGCCCTAATCGGGATAGAGTGAATCAACCCTAGAGGGTAACTTAGATCAAGTTTCGAGGACAAAACTTCTTTAACAAGGGGAGAATGTGACACCCGACATTTCCAAAACATCGTCTGTGCACGACTTAAACGTGGTTACGTTAACGTGTTTCCTGAATCACTCGAAATCATGCTCTTGAATGATAAAAATCTAGCGAACATCGCTTCATACCGTAATAATTATAAGAATTGTCGGTTCATGCGGACGTAAAATCCGTATAACACAAACGATAGCAATTAATTGTTACAATGGAAAAATATTTAGAATTATATTCTAAATAAACGATCACGTTCCGAAGACTAAGTCTTTAATATATGTTATATGAAAATTCTCGTTGTGAATTATTCTCTTAGGACACGTATAAATGTGAGTGAATACATTTACAAATAAAAGTATACGTAAACTTGAACACCTTCATTCAAGATTGTTAACGCGTCTAAACTAAGAGGATATATATATAGAAATATATACATATATATATGTATATATGTAAATATATATATATATATATTATATTGACAACTTAGAGATCTATACATTAAAGCGGGTATTAATTGTAGGTAGTGTACCGCGTTTGAACTACCATCAACACCAACTTGTCATCATTTTGCTTAACTTACACTCCACTCAAATGTCATAGTCATCATGATTATGACAAATAGTGGACGCAACCTCCAAAAATCAAATCGCCATGATTATGATGAAGTGTGCATTCCACTCAAAGAACACATCGTCATAATGATGAAATTTATTATGACAACACTCAACCTCCGCTCCATCTAATATATATATATATATATATATGTGTGTGTGTGTGTGTGTGTGTATACACATTAGATAATTTAAATACCGGCTCTTTTGATGGAATACCCACTTTGTCGACCAGGACACTCAAAATTTAAATCAAATCTTTCGTTGTTACTTGCTTCACGCCATCACCAACCACCACACCAACATTGTCTTTTAACCAACAATTCACTCCAATGTCATAATCGAAATGATGATGATTATGTTTAAAGAAACATACAAGCTTCCACTATAAGTAGGAGTAACCTACCACATAAATCAAATTTCACAAATCTATATCTCTTCCTCTCTTCTCTTGGATCACTACACACACACACACACATACTAGATCCTGAATCATATTAGAAATCAATGAAGAATCATCCATTTTTGGTGTTTCAAGAAAGCATACAAACGTGTTCTTAGGAATTCAAGCCACAAAACTCGTAGATCAGCCATCTTTTTCTCTCAAAATCGACATCTACACTTTTTAGTTGGTATAACACCTCACAAACCCTCTCTTTTCTTTAGATCCAAGATTTAGTGCACTTTGTTCACCACAAGATACGATATTTTCATAAAACTCCTTAAACTAAATGATATAATACAAAGATTGGACTTATTGAGTCTAATATATATATATATATATAATATGTGTGTTGTATGTCGTATGCATATATAAGTGTATATACACTTTTGATCCAAGAAAAGTTTACTAGTTAAGAATGATTACTAGTATGAATGGAATATGACACTTTTGTTGTTAGTTATATGTTGTAATCATCAAACATGTGTGTATTTAGTATGTATGTACTAGAATCTAAAACAATGGACTAGATCTAAAAAAATGTGACGACATTTATGTGTGTATATATATGTCGTATGTATGTGTATATATATGTGTGTCGAACCTTAAGATTTATAAATGGTAAAAGATAACAAAGATGAGAAGGTAAAAGTATAAATCTTGAAGGACATGAATGGTTGGTCATCAAACTTATGTCAGTAGTTCATAGATCTAGATGGTATAAAACAACGGGTGTAAAAATGGGTGAATGTAAATATATATACATCAGTCATTTCAATTAAAAACAAGCTTTACAAAAATAGGGACATCATAACCACGGATATATTTTTAGTAACAATTGGTAACTTGTGTGTAATAATGATATTTTAAATAATAATGCTTTGAACACACAAAGTCACATATATATTTTGGTAAATGTGGTCGTTAACGAAACTTAAATAATTATTTCAAAAAATTAAGTATTACGTGATGACTCGTGGAATTTGGATTACACAATATACAAATATATCAAATTATTAGTAAACATATGTTTGATAGAAACTCATTTACGTCGAAAGCTTAACAAATAATTCGTGTCTTTTGTCGAAAACGGGGGTTTATATATATAATTATATTCGCGATAAACCAAAAATTAAATGAAAACATATGTTAAGAAATATAAATAATATAAATTATGTTATTTACACTCGTACGACGATAATGGAATATTTTCCTAAAAATAGTTACACATATATATATATTTGGGAAGTATATAACTACTTGACGGCTGTAACATACAAATTTGTACTTAATTATGTAAGTATAATACGTGTGTAGATAGTGACATGAATATGTATTAGTTACCAACGGATAGTAACACAACACCTTTTTCTAAAACGAACACGTCCTTAACCGGACATACTAAAACGGGTGAACAAATTGCACTTAAGACACTTAGTCTTAACATATATCCTCGTGTGTATCTAGGGTACGAGTATTCGAGTTTGATTAGGAACAATTATCGTTTGCTATTATTTCGTCAGACATCAGGTGAGTTCACGGCCCCCTTTTAACTCTTTACTATTTTGTAAACATCGGGGGAGAAACATACTTACTTGTTATGTTTTGAAAACATGAATTACATTTGCTTACATGTTTGACATCATGAACATTCGGGTTTAACTCCTTGTGAGTTTCACTAACCCCTTTTTCTAAGTTTTTGAAATATTTTAGGGTGGAAACATACTTGTAAAGAATTTTCATATGTAAATGAATGAACTAATGATCTGACCGTATATATGTATTGAGGGAAAAATAAAGCGCTTAAAGTCCTCGAAATAAATTAGTTACCATTAGCTATGGACTTAGCCCGGGATTTTATGGATAGTACCATTGGGGGTGACGCCTCCGGTCATGATTAGTCGCGCTAATCAGGGGTCCAAATAGCCGAATGACCGCATATTGTCTTAACTCGCAGAAAGGCGAGGGGTGGCACAGAAAGTTGGGGTTTGGTTACGGTCTCGTACATTACATACTGTTTTGTATTCCTTGCAAGTTTACAAATGGGGTCAATTGATCGGATTATTATTCGGATTCATTGGTAATACATACAAAGAGTTTTGATCGGTAAATGATCAGGTTTAAACAATGTATATGTTTTCAAAGGAAAACTACATATTTTATGACGGTTATGTCATGGGCATGTTTTCAAAGGAAAACACTTATTTGATGACGGTTGAGTCATGTATATGTTTTCAAAGGAAAACTACTTATTTGATGACGGTTAAGTCATGTATATGTTTTCAAAGAAAAACTACTTATTTTATGACGGTTAAGTCATGGACATGTTTTCAAAAGAAAACTACATATTTTATGACGGTTATGTCATGGACATGTTTTCAAAGGAAAACTACTTATTTTATGACGGTTAAGTCATGGACATGTTTTCGGGGGAAACTAACTGTACTAAATGAACAAACTCTGTGAACTCACCAACCTTTGTGTTGACACTTTCAAGTATTTTTCTCACGTAACCTTTAGCCATGGCGCGGTTGGAATAGGCTAGCTATGTTGGAACAATTCCTAGTAACCGGACGGGCATAGATTATCAAGTCTCAAGTCGACCATTAATCTAGAGGGACTTAGATCATTGTATTTATTTAGTTTTAGTAATCGTATATGTAATCAAGTCTTAGAAATCACTATTACAGCTTCCGCTATCGTGTAATGAACCAATCGTTGCAAGCTGTATTTATTTATTAAGTAAATAAATTTGGGGGTGTGACAGATTGATATCAGAGCAATGGTTTTAGCGAATTAGGTTTCCTTAGTGACACCTAGGCTCTAACCGGACTCATTTAGGGACCAAGATTTCTAAGACTTGCATCACACTAAAAACACCCAAGACTTGATTATAGGAATTCCAACCGTTGCCGAACAATTTGTGTAGACTATTAGTGTATGGAGTTACACTAAGGTATCATTAGCTACACTAATACATTTACATGGCACATGTAATGAACACTTAAACACATACAACAATATGGAAATAATAAACACTTACAACATCTTACTGTTCGGATTACGAGTCAAGAATAACGGGTACTCAGCATACTGCAACCTTAGAAGATCGAGTTACGAGCTGAGCATGGGCGACGACGGCAGCAACCGTCAGTTACCGATCTTGGTATCACAACAGGCTGAACCCGTACCAGAATCTGTACCTATACCTGCACCACACTAACAACTACTCTAGCCGGGGAGGCAACTTTCTTTCTGACGAATGTGCGGTATAAATACTCTAATTCATGAGTTGCCGGATCGAACGAATAGACTTTCACCATGAGATGTGGCAGACGGGATTGCCCGGACCGAAGGGAATCCGAGGTGGATAAGCAGGACTAAATGGGAGAGAACTCAAAGGATTCAGGAGGCCCAGACATTCATTAGGATCATGTGGATCCATACGTACATACAGACTAGAGCAGGAATTGCTCGACACTGATCTGGGGATCTCTGCCCTACACATAGTGCCTGACTTCCACCATACACATCTTTTATTTAGGGACACTGGTGGTGCCTCTCTACCATTGACCCCATCCGGCAACAGCCATATCCAGCAGATTCACGAGTATTGGTACAAATAAATTAAGAGTAATCCGGTAGAACAATACACACTCCTGCACAAATGTACAAACACGATCTAATGATCATTTCAAATCCTTTTAACTAAAATTTGGGGATAGAAGGAACACTACAGAGATCATGCAAAGTAAATTATCATTACGGGTGCACACGTAATCATGATTTGCAGTGTATGGGAACTTTAGTGAGTCTTGCTGTCCAAGGTAATGATCAACCCATGTTCTCAGTCACTTGATTAAGGATTGGATCTTAACAAATCGGATTTCTCAAATAGGTGTCCACAAAGTATTCTCCTAGTTCGGGAGGAACGAGAGAAATTCAAATTGAATTCAACCAATCCTTAGTGAATCTTAAACGGCGAAGGATTTCGCACATTCATTCTTTGAGATTCTACTTGTAAAGATGGCTTCAAATTGAGCATTACCATAACCCACAATTACAATAATTGCAAAATTATTGTGGGAGATTATAGCGTAATCTCGGGATCTGTCGTACAATTTAGTCTCACAATTACTTGAAAGTTACGTCAGGAGTGCTATGCACTAACTTCGGTGATGGGGCAGAAAATTTATTCTGACCCCCATACACATAGCACCGATGGGGTATTGTGGAAGCTCGACATGAGACAAGTAGGTAATCTAAAATTTTAGAATATTGGACAAACAGGGTTGTTCTCACAACCTTTGACATTCAGTACACCTTTAAGTCTGACTATTCTCCTGGTGATGAATAGGTCAGGGATGATGCTCAAGCGAATGCCAAAGAAACCTAAGTGTGGACTGATGACTATTGTCACACTAACAGAACAACGACATACAAAACTTTTAAAGGTTTCCCAAATGCGGAATTTCTTGCTAATCTCATTAGTTCATGATATGCATAAGGGAAGTAAGCTCGAGCTATTCACAACAGGCCACTGTCCACAAAAAGTTGAGATGAATAATTTATTACTCTTTTGTACCCGCATTTCCCCAAATATCATCTTGTTGATTGGATCCCAGTTTTCAGCCTAAAGGAGAGGCGTGGTCACCTCTCTCATTCCCAGTTTTCTATAAATAAGGAGCTTTAGGGCATCTGTTGATAAGAAATGACTTCTTAACGCAGGCTCAGGAAAAATACAAAAATTTTGATGTTTAACACTCATTACCTCAATGTTATGACCTGAGTCCTTGTACTAAGGACTTCAGGCTAGGGCTGGTAAGAGTGGAATACGTAATGGTAAGTCACCAATGTACCATTCGAACGCCATGGAAGTGTAGACACACTGTATGACTAGTAGTTGGCCATCAACCCTTTATGCCAACTTAATGGGTTGACAAACCCATAGCCCATTTTGGGGAAAGCACAGATTCGATGAGACCATTCTCACAGTCTCACTGTTCTATTCCTCACATAGTCGGAATGTGAGTATTCCAAAAATAAAACATAGAACTTCTTATGGCTTACATACTTTGAGGGTATGGTAGTCAATTCATGAGTTTACATATCAGGACTATACGACATAAATGCTAGTCTGCCGCGGGAAGGTAGTGCAAGAAACGGGTAAAGTGGTGGTTAAGCTCAACCTTTGCTAGTGAGAGCACACAAGGAACCTTAAAATATTAAACCCATTATGACCCATTTTAGTGGGAAGTCCTAGATGACACGAAACCTGAAGTGAGAGTAAAGTCTTAATCCTAGAAAATACTTTCGAGATACAAAAGGGACAAACATAAAGTTTCATTTCTGCACTCTATCGTTGCTATACGATCACAGCAAACTGGTGGTAATGATGGTGCATCACTAACTCTTAGAGCTGGGTAAGAACCCATTCACACTTTCTTGAAACCCATGAAAATTCACTTATCGTTAGTATTTGTTGAGCCAAGTCAGCTATGCTATTCTCAAATACTTTGACAATCTCCTTCTGCTTTGTTTAGATGGTAGATGAACCACGGAAATCTTGAAGACACAAGACTACGGTGAGATTTTGTAATCTCGAATTATGGTTCGACATCTATTTCATGAAGAAATCAATCTACACCGAGTTACAAATAACGCGCGTGAAGGAATCATCAATAACGAGATTTGACAAGACCAAAGTTAATCTCCGGAGATCGCGTCTCCATAAAACTTTATTCTATAGCTGACTCATTATATACCCAGACCACTAAAGATGGTCTCCCTAAATCATTCCAGGTTAATTAAGAGAAATAACGCATGAAGACGTTATTTCTAGAACTCATTTGAATCAATTCAATCTAGAAACTAAATTGACAGGTGAGAGGCCGGCTAGAATCTTTTGTCCTGAAAAGATTGAATGTAAGCAGGCAATGAATGAATATGAGAAACTAGCAAGTATCCGATTTCAAGCTAAAGCCTGGACACCTCGCCAAATAAGTCCTTTGAAAGATCTATAGTGATTTGGCCTTCGTGCATTAAAATGCGTAGATAAATGAAGGGTATGCGCCAACATATATTCAAAATTCACATGCACCATTTCTATTCGGTACCAGTGATGAGTATCGCATGAATCCACCCTGATGAAAGTGATCAAATAAGAAAATCCTTCGACATCTAATTCGGTATTTTAATTACACACTCAATGCCATGGAGTGACTTCACTGAGTATAGTCCATCTTGTTCATAGGATTCTGACAATGACTTTGTTCTTTAAGGGTGCAGTCAACGTCGTTCAAATGTCGAGATATTCGAAGAATTTTCCTAAACCCCAACATTGAGATAACGAATGTTTAACGGTACCGACGCACTGTTACATTATACTATAACATCTCAAATCCTTGCACATCTAATATCATTAGTCGAAGAAGTATTCGATTTATTTTCAGATACCGACCACTAAGTAAATAGAAAACAACAATTCTCCCTATGGTCTTGAAACGAACTAAGTATACAAAGCCCTAATCGGGATAGAGTGAATCAACCCTAGAGGGTAACTTAGATCAAGTTTCGAGGACAAAACTTCTTTAACAAGGGGAGAATGTGACACCCGACATTTCCAAAACATCGTCTGTGCACGACTTAAACGTGGTTACATTACCGTGTTTCCTGAATCACTCGAAATCATGCTCTTGAATGATAAAAATCTAGCGAACATCGCTTCATACCGTAATAATTATAAGAATTGTCGGTTCATGCGGACATAAAATCCGTATACCACAAACGATAGCAATTAATTGTTACAATGGAAAAATATTTAGAATTATATTCTAAATAAACGATCACGTTCCGAAGACAAAGTCTTTAATATATGTTATATGAAAATTCTCGTTGTGAATTATTCTCTTAGGACACGTATAAATGTGAGTGAATACATTTACAAATAAAAGTATACGTAAACTTGAACACCTTCATTCAATATTGTTAACGCGTCTAGACTAAGAGGATATATAAACAGAAATATATACATATATATATATATATGTATATATGTAAATATATATATATATATATATTATATTGACAACTTAGAGATCTATACATTAAAGCGGGTATTAATTGTAGGTAGTGTACCGCGTTTGAACTACCATCAACACCAACTTGTCATCATTTTGCTTAACTTACACTCCACTCAAATGTCATAGTCATCATGATTATGACAAATAGTGCACGCAACCTCCAAAAATCAAATCGCCATGATTATGATGAAGTGTGCATTCCACTCAAAGAACACATCGTCACAATGATGAAATTTATTATGACAACACTCAACCTCCGCTCCATCTAATATATATATATATGTGTGTGTGTGTGTATACACATTAGATAATTTAAATACCGGCTCTTTTGATGGAATACCCACTTTGTCAACTAGGACACTCAAAATTTAAATCAAATCTTTCGTTGTTACTTGCTTCAAGCCATCACCAACCAACTACCACACCATCATTGTCTTTTAACCAACAATTCACTCCAATGTCATAATCGAAATGATGATGATTATGTTCAAAGGAACACTCAGGCTTCCACTATAAGTAGGAGTAACCTACCACATAAATCAAATTTCACAAATCTATATCTCTTCCTCTCTTCTCTTGGATCACTACACACACGCACACACATACTAGATCTTGAATCATATTAGAAATCAATGAAGAATCATCCATTTTTGGTGTTTAAAGAAAGCATACAAAGGTGTTCTTAGGAATTCAAGCCACAAAACTCGTAGATCAGCCATATTTTTTTCTCAAAATCGACATCTACACTTCTAGTTGGTATAACACCTCATAAACCCTCTCTTTTCTTTAGATCCAAGATTTAGTGCACTTTGTTCACCACAAGATACGATATTTTCATAAAACTCCTTAAACTAAATGATATAATACAAAGATTGGACTTGTTGAGTCTAATATATATATATATATATATATATATATATATATATATATATAATATGTGTGTTGTATGTCGTATGCATATATAAGTGTATATACACTTTTGATCCAAGAAAAGTTTACTAGTTAAGAATGATTACTAGTATGAATGGAATATGACACTTTTGTTGTTAGTTATATGTTGTAATCATCAAACATGTGTGTATTTAGTATATATGTACTAGAATCTAAAACAGTGGACTAGATCTTAAAAAATGTGACGACATTTATGTGTGTATATATATGTCGTATGTATGTGTATATATATGTGTGTCGAACCTTAAGATTTATAAATGGTAAAAGATAACAAAGATGAGAAGGTAAAAGTATAAATCTTGAAGGACATGAATGGTTGGTCATCAAACTTATGTCAGTAGTTCATAGATCAAGATGGTATAAAACAACGGGTGTAAAAATGGGTGAATGTAAATATATATACATCAGTCATTTCAATTAAAAACGAGCTTTACAAAAATAGGGACATCATAACCACGGATATATTTTTAGTAACAATTGATAACTTGCGTGTAATAATGATATTTTAAATAATAATGCTTTGAACACACAAAGTCGCATATATATTTTTGTAAATGTGGTCGTTAACGAAACTTAAATAATTATTTCAAAAAATTAAGTATTACGTAATGACTCATGGAATTTGGATTACACAATATACAAATATATCAAATTATTAGTAAATATATGTTTGATAGAAACTCATTTACGTCGAAAGCTTAACAAATAATTCGTGTCTTTTGTCAAAAACGGGGGTTTATATATATAATTATATTCGCAATAAACCAAAACTTAAATGAAAACATATGTTAAGAAATATAAATAATATAAATTATGTTATTTACACTCGTACGACGATAATGGAATATTTTACTAAAAATAGTTACACATATATATATATATTTGGGAAGTATATAACTACTTGACGGCTATAACTTACAAATTTGTACTTAATTATGTAAGTATAATACGTGTGTAGATAGTGACATGAATATGTATTAGTTACCAACAGATAGTAACACAACACCTTTTTCTAAAACGAACACGTCCTTAACCGGACATACTAAAACGGGTGAACAAATTGCACTTAAGACACTTAGTCTTAACATATATCCTCGTGTGTATCTAGGGTACAAGTTGTTAACGATATGGTTACCGTTACTGATGCGGGGGTAGCAGTTGCAAACTCAGAAAACTCCAGGGGTCTTTTAGTCAATTGGATCAAAAGCATGTGGTGCATGTGATCATAATTGACCAAGTCTGCAACAACTATTTTCACGTTTATTTTAATTCCTTTTATTTGAAATTCAATAACTCATTTTCCTTATTTTATGTCAGTAGGGAATAATGGAGAGTTTGTTATTTTTGATTTTGAATTCTCTGTATTAAAGAACAAGTAAGGAATGAAAAGAGGAGAATTATTATGAATTTATTTTGAGTCTCATCTTTACATGAGCTTTAATCACATCCTAGCTAGCTCGAGTTGGCCATCGAGTGGTGATCACAGGAGTCGGGTTCGATTGCCAGTGGTGTAACTGTAACTGGAAGTCGAAAACGCTGCCCAACGGATCACGAGTGGTGAATCTGTAACTCGTTTCGTAGCCGTTGTCTATCAAAATCATACCGTTACCTTCCTGGTCCAGTGTTGCTCATAACATCTGGTATCAGAGCAAACAACCGATCCCTATTACCGTCTGAATTGATTCCTATCTCAACCCATGACAGACGAAAATAACCGAACTATAGAGCAACAGATCAGGGCTTTACATAACCAGCTGCGCGACCTGACACTTGCCATGAACCAACGAAGAGGTCGTGATCAAACCCCACCCCGTTACCACCCAGGAGATGAAACTGAAGAACATTCCGATACCGACGATTATAACCCTTATGGTCGTCGTGTCCCTGCAGTCCACAACCACAATGACATCAAAGTAGACATACCCGAGTATGATGGAAGGCTTGATCCCGATGAGTTTATCGAGTGGCTTCGTACCGTTGAAAGGGTTTTTGATTACAAGCAAACCACGGAGGAAAAGAAAGTTAAGATTGTGGCTTTGAAATTACAGAAGTACGCTTCGACGTGGTGGACTAATGTATGTTTGAAGCGAGAACAACAGGGTAAAGACAAAGTGAGAAATTGGCACAAGATGAAGAAACTACTCAAAGCAAAGTTTATGCCCACGTACTATGTCCAAGAAAACTTTGCCAAACTTCATTTTCTTAAACAGGGATCCAAGACGGCTGCGGAGTATTCCCAGGAGTTCGAGTACTTGTTGATGCAGTGTGGTCTTAACGAAGATGATCCACAAACCCTTGTACGATATTTAGGGGGGCTCGAACCGAGAATAGCCCATATCGTTGAACTACAACCTTATTCTTCTTTAGCTGAACTAACCTTATTAACCCACCGAGTCGACATGCAGCAGAGAACGAAAAGTAAGTTAGAAGTATCTCGACCCTCCTTTTCTAAACAAACTTCCTCTACTATCGCTAACCCTAATCCAAAAACCTATACCCACAATCCACCCAAACCCATAGCCAAGCCTGAAACCTCAAACCCACCAACCCGAGCCCCGCGAAAATGTTTTCGTTGCCAAGGCTTAGGACACATTGCATCTGAGTGTCCCAACACGCGGGTTGTCATTCTAGCTGAATTCGAAACCTTCGACAATCCCTGTTATGATGAAGACCCTCTCGAACCTGTTAGGGACCCGATAGATGAGACGATTGAGCTTTCCCCAGATGAAGGTGAATGCCTCGTTGTGAGGAGAGCTCTCAACAGTATGGCTGCACCAAAAGAAACCTCTCAACGGGAATCCATTTTTCACACTCGTTGTACCATCTCAGGAAAAGTATGCTCTCTTATTGTCGACGGTGGAAGTTGTACCAATGCCGCCTCCCAAACCATGGTCACTAAACTTAATCTTTCCATTTCTGATCACCCGTCACCCTATAATATACAATGGCTAAACCACGGGAAGGGAATTCAAGTCACTCACCGAGTCCTCATTTCATTTAGTATCGGAAAACAATATCAAGATGATATTTGGTGTGATATTATTCCAATGGACGCGTGCCACATTCTATTGGGAAGACCTTGGCAATTCGATCGTAGGGTTGTACACGATGGGTTCAAGAACACGTATGCATTCACTAAAGACAACAAGCAGATCGTCCTCCTTCCAATGACTCCCTTTACACCCAGTGTATCCCGATCCATCACCGTTGGTTCTACCATGAAATCTGAGTTTCACGAATACAAGGATTTCAAGGAACTTATTTTACTGGGTTTAGACGAAGAGGATGAAAACACCACTAAGCCACTACATCCACTAGCAGTACCCCTAATTAACCAATTCAGCCATGTTTTTCCTGCTGACATTCCTCCCGGGTTGCCTCCTCTTCGTAACATACAGCACAAGATTGATCTTGTTCCTGGATCGACATTACCCAACAAACCAGCATATCGAACCAACCCGAAAGAGTCAACTGAGATTAAAAGGCAGGTGGAAGAGTTTTTAGCTAAAGGTTTGATTCGAGAGTCTCTCAGTCCTTGTGCCGTTCCTACCTTGTTGGTACCAAAACAAAACGGAGAATGGCGGATGTGCATTGACAGTCGCGCCATAAATAAAATCACCATCAAATACCGGTTCCCGATTCCCCGGTTAAACGACCTACTCGATGAACTATATGGGGCTGTTGTGTTTTCAAAAATTGACTTACGGAGTGGTTATCATCAGATCCAGATCCATGACGGTGATGAATGGAAAACAGCTTTTAAAACCAAGGATGGACTCTATGAGTGGTTGGTCATGCCGTTTGGATTATCAAACGCACCGAGCACGTTCATGCGATTGATGAACCAAACATTAAAGCCGTTTTTGGGACGCTTTGTGGTGGTTTATTTTGACGATATACTCGTGTATAGCAAGACGGAAACAGATCACTTGGAGCACCTCCAACAAGTTTTTGCTATTTTAGCCAAAGAACGCTTATATGGTAATCTTGCTAAATGTCATTTCTTTTCATCTCAAGTTGTTTTTCTTGGCTATATAATATCTGCAGATGGCATTTCTGTTGATGAAAAGAAAGTTCAAGCCATCAAAGATTGGCCTACACCCACTTCCATTCATCAAGTTCGAAGCTTTCACGGTTTAGCGTCGTTTTACCGGCGGTTTGTCAAGAACTTCAGTACTATTGTGGCTCCCTTAACTGAAGTTTTGAAACAAAGGTCCTTTATTTGGACTCCTCAAGCTCAAGTTTCGTTTGATAATATTAAACAACATCTCATTTCGACCCCGGTTCTCGCCTTACCCAACTTTGAGGACATCTTTGAAGTTGAATGTGATGCCTCGGGTGTGGGCATTGGAGCAGTCCTTTCACAACGAGGACGACCCGTGGCTTTCTATAGCGAAAAACTCAATGACGCAAAGCGGTGTTACTCCACCTATGACAAGGAATTTTATGCCTTGGTTCGTGCCTTAGACCATTGGCAACACTATTTGATCGCTAAAGAATTCGTGTTGCACTCAGATCATGAAGCTCTCAAATACATCCAGGGGCAACATAAATTGCAGGCTCGACATGCTAAATGGGTGGAATTCCTTCAAGCTTTCACTTTTACCATCAAACACAAAGCGGGAATTTTGAATCGGGGAGCAGACGCGCTTTCTCGTCGACATCTACTGTTAAGTTTCATGCATTCCAAAGTTATTGGGTTTGAATTATTCAAAGAATATTATCCTACTGATCCTGATTTTGGCCACTTATATACCTCCTGTGTTAATCATGCCACTGAAGATTATCACATCCTCAAAGGCTTTCTTCTCAAAGGTAATCGCATTTGTATTCCTCGACATCCTATTCGGGAGGTATTGATTAAAGAAGTGCATGAGGGTGGCTTAGCAGCCCATTTTGGCATCGAGAAAACAGTCGAAGTCATCAATAACTACTTTTTTTGGCCGAAAATTAAACGTGATGTCGAGTACCTTCTCCAACGATGCATCGTTTTTCAACGAGCTAAGAGCCACATTCTGGGACAGGGGCTACACCTTCCGTTACCAGTTCCACATGCCCCTTGGGAAGACATTAGTCTTGATTTTATCACGGGGTTACCCCGAACTCAACGACAAGCCAACTCCATCATGGTCGTAGTAGACCGGTTCTCGAAGATGGCTCACTTCATTGCCTGCCACACCACTCACGATGCAGTACAAATTGCCAATTTATATTTCAAGGATGTTGTACGGTTACATGGGATACCCAAATCGATGGTGAGTGACCGTGACACCAAGTTTCTTAGTCACTTTTGGCTTACATTGTGGAAGAAACTCGGTACCAAACTCAAGTTCAGCACCTCTGGCCACCCGCAAACTGACGGTCAAACCGAGGTTACAAACCGCACATTGGGCACCTTACTGCGAGTGTTGGTCAAGAAACATTTGCGAAGCTGGGAAGATGTTTTACCACAGGCAGAATTTGCTTACAACAGGGCTCCTCATTCCACAACCAAGTTGAGTCCTTTTGAAATTGTGTATGGCTACAATCCCACAACTCCTATTGATCTTGTCGTCCTAGACACCACTTCCAAGTTCAGTCAGGAAGCGGTCGATCGAGCTAATGAGATTAAGCAGCTTCATGCCACTGTGCGGGAGCGAATAGAGCGAATGAACAAAAAAGTTAAGCAACGGGTTGATCGACGGTGTCGGTTTGTTAAATTTGAACCCGGTGATCTAGTCTGGGTTCACTTCAGGAAAGAACGATTCCCGGCGAAACGCAGGTCAAAACTTAGCCCTCGGTCTGATGGTCCGTTTGAAGTGCTGGAAAAGATCAATGATAACGCATACAAGGTGGATTTACCAGGTGAGTATGGCGTCTCTGCTACGTTCAACGTCTCGGATTTACGACCTTACTATGAAGATGATGACAGTATTCCAAGTTTGAGGACAAACTTCTCCCAAGCTGAGGAGGATGTTAACGATATGGTTACCGTTACTGATGCGGGGGTAGCAGTTGCAAACTCAGAAAACTCCAGGGGTCTTTTAGTCAATTGGATCAAAAGCATGTGGTGCATGTGATCATAATTGACCAAGTCTGCAACAACTATTTTCACGTTTATTTTAATTCCTTTTATTTGAAATTCAATAACTCATTTTCCTTATTTTATGTCAGTAGGGAATAATGGAGAGTTTGTTATTTTTGATTTTGAATTCTCTGTATTAAAGAACAAGTAAGGAATGAAAAGAGGAGAATTATTATGAATTTATTTTGAGTCTCATCTTTACATGAGCTTTAATCACATCCTAGCTAGCTCGAGTTGGCCATCGAGTGGTGATCACAGGAGTCGGGTTCGATTGCCAGTGGTGTAACTGTAACTGGAAGTCGAAAACGCTGCCCAACGGATCACGAGTGGTGAATCTGTAACTCGTTTCGTAGCCGTTGTCTATCAAAATCATACCGTTACCTTCCTGGTCCAGTGTTGCTCATAACACAAGTATTCGAGTTTGATTAGGAACAATTATCGTTTGCTAGTATTTCGTCAGACACCAGGTGAGTTCACGGCCCCCTTTTAAATCTTTACTGTTTTGTAAACATCGGGGGAGAAACATACTTGTTATGTTTTGAAAACATGAATTACATTTGCTTACACGTTTGACATCATGAACATTCGGGTTTAACTCCTTGTGAGTTTCACTAACCCCTTTTTCTAAGTTTTTGAAATATTTTGGGGTGGAAACATACATGTAAAGAATTTTCGTATGTAAATGAATGAACTAATGATCTGACCGTATGTATGTATTGAGGGAAAAATAAAGCGCTTAAAGTCCTCGAAATAAATTAGTAACCATTAGCTATGGACTTAGCCCGGGATTTTATGGATAGTACTATTGGGGGTGACTCTCCGGTCATGATTAGTCGCGCTAATCAGGGGTCCAAATGGCCGAATGACCGCATATTGTCTTAACTCACAGAAAGGCGAGGGGAGGCACAGAAAGTTGGGGTTTGGTTACGGTCTCGTACATTACATACTGTTTTGTATTCCTTGCAAGATTACAAATGGGGTCAATTGATCGGATTAGTATTCGGATTTATTGGTAATACATACAAAGAGTTTTGATCGGTAAATGATCAGGTTTAAACAATGTATATGTTTTCAAAGGAAAACTACATATTTTATGACGGTTAAGTCATGGGCATGTTTTCGAAGGAAAACTACTTATTTGATGACGGTTGAGTCATGTATATGTTTTCAAAGGAAAACTACTTATTTGATGACGATTTAGTCATGTATATGTTTTCAAAGGAAAACTACTTATTTTATGACGTTTAAGTCATGGACATGTTTTCAAAGGAAAACTACATATTTTATGACGGTTAAGTCATGGACATGTTTTCAATGGAAAACTACTTTTTTTATGACGGTTAAGTCATGGATATGTTTTCGGGGAAAACTAACTGAACTAAATGCACAAACTATGTGAACTCACCAACCTTTGTGTTGACACTTTCAAGTATGTTTCTCAGGTAACCTTTAGCCATGGAGCGGTTGGAATAGGCTAGCAATGTTGGAACAATTCCTAGTAACCGGACTGGCATAGATTATCAAGTCTCAAGTCGACCATTAATCTAGAAGGACTTAGATCATTGTATTTATTTAGTTTTAGTAATCGTATATGTAATCAAGTCTTAGAAATCACTATTACAGCTTCCGCTATCGTGTAATGAACCAATCGTTGCAACCTGTATTTATTTATCAAGTAAATAAATTTGGGGGTGTGACACGTTGGCAGCTAGCCAATCCATACCCAATACTATATCGAATCCACCTAAGGTGAGAAGGAATAATATAGAAGGAAACCTATGACCCTCTATTTATATGATGCAATCCTCTGTTACATGGAATACTGCCGAATTTTTACCAACGGCAGTTTGTACGCTAAAGGCCTTTACTATGGTGTTGATAGTGCAATCTAGTTTACGACTAAATGCATTTGATATAAAGCTTTGACTAGCACCAGAGTCAAATAGAATAGCAGCATGTTCATCATTAACTAGAAACGTACCTGACACAACATCAGGGTTTCCTCTTGCTTCCTCCTCAGTTAAGGCATAGGCCTGAGTCCTTGCCTTTGGTTGTTCCTGTTCCCTCTCTTTTCCTGAACTAGATCGGCCGGCCTTCCTACAGTTCTTTGTCAGATGTCCAAACAATCCACATACCTGACACTTGACGTCTTTTACGCATTCTCGGGAGAAGTGTCCCGGCTTCCCGCACTTATAACATGTGGTGGTGCCAATTCGGCACTCGCCAAGATGTTGCCTTCCATATTTCCTGCAAGTTTCATATTCATCTGACCTTGGTTTCTCAATTCCAGTTGTTACATTCCCTTTTTCGGTGCCTCTAGATGGGTTCTCCCACTTTCTCTTTTGTGTCTCAGGTGCCAGGTCCTTATTGGCATAATCTTCATAGATGATTCCGCTCAGATTCACTACCGACTCGAAGGTCGAGGGTAGATTAGCTTTCACATGAACACGGAACGTTTGAGGTAGGCCCTTCACATAGTACTTTATCGGTCGTTCTTCAGTCTCTACCAGGTGGGGTACTAGTTTGTAGGTCCACATGGCTCTTCTACGGATCGTTCTCGTGATAAGATGTATTGTTAACGCGGAGTGCGGAATCCAACCGAATCAACAATTGTATACACAAAAGACAATAGAAACAATCACGTAAATAACATTCAAGCTTGTATTCCAACAATCATAGAGTTTACAGACTTAATCAGACAATTAGATCAATTCTGTTCTACTTCTTCGATTCTACTCAAACTGACTCTGTAACCTCTATATATAGACATCTGATCTGTATTAAGCAAACTTAACAAGTTCGCCTCTAACAGACTAAGCGATCTTAACAAGTTCGCCTCAGATAGACTAAGCGAACTTAACAAGTTCGCCTCTGTTAGACTAGGCGAACTTGAAAAGTTCGCCTCTAGCATAATTTGTATAAAACACTTAGAACATTACATAGAAAAACATAAAGACATTAGATCTAAACTATTACAAAGCTTTTGTCATTACAAACTATGTCTTCAGTCTTTATGATGAGCTTTTCCAATTATCCGGTAATCTGCTGCCTGCATGCACTCCATATCTTCTACAAATCTCCAATACTCACTTATACTGTAATCCTTGTTCTTTCCATTCATCAGCGAACATGATTTCATTCTTTCTAAACGTTCTCTGATCTTTCTTTGAAAATTTGATAAGATTCATTGCATCATAGAAACATACAATGATCTTATTATCTTTGTCTTCAATCCTTGCTTCACCGGTATTAACATCAGCATACCACCATTTCATATTCCCAAAAAAATCTTGAGGAATCTTCTTCAACGGTATCTTGTGTACAACACATACTGGTTTGAACTTGTACTTCCAGGTCACTTTCCCAGTCTTTTGATCTATTATCCTCACTCTCTTTCCTTTCTAAGGCTTTAGCTTTTCATACTTTCCCGAACCACCTTCTTTCTTGATCAGATTAGCAATCACATCCGCTAAACCAAACTTAGATCTATTAATAAGTGGTTTTGAAGCTAGACCATTCATTTCACACCTTGGCAAGGTATTGAAATATTTGATCCTCGGCTTTAAGGTATTGAAATATTAATAAAACACTTAGAACATTACATACAAAAACATAAAGACATTAGATCTAAACCATTACAAAGCTTTTGTCATTACAAACTATGTCCTAACACAGTTGAGCGAGCTCATTGAACCTAGAAGTATACTGTCGGTGCGTCTTGCTGCCCGCCTTGAAGTTTAGGAATTCATTTTCCACTCGATCAATTTCATTCTAGGGACAAAACTTTTGGAATATCAGCTTCTTCAGGTCTTCCCATGTCATTCTGGAAAGAGCGTTTGGCGACTTTGTCCTCTTAATGTTCCTCCACCAACTTAGTGCTTCATTGGTGAAAGAATGAGCAACATACTTAACAGCCTGGTCTGGTCGACACTCGCTGATGTTGATTATTGCGTTCATCCTCTCAATCCATTCGAACGTAGCCACTGAATCCTTGTTCCCATCGAACTTGGGTGGGTCTCCGTCCTTGAAACCTTTGTAAGTACACCCACGATTGCTTGATCTCACCTTTACTTCATCCCCATCATTGTCATACACTTTCTCTTCATGATCTCCTTCATCCTCTTCTCTACTTTTTCTTTAGTGCCTCGGATAGTAGACCAGGCAATACTTTCTTCAGAGTGAGTACAACTTCACGGGCAATAGCATCCCTGACCTCATGTTCCAACTGTAGAGGCCCTTGATTGTCGTTCCTAGTTGGGGTCACATCTGTTTCATGCACACTCTTAGTGTGTTCTGCGTGCACACTCTCTTCCTCTTCATGTCTATGATTCAATGGAGGTATACCGACTCGGCCAGCGCGACCGCCTCGGCGTCCTGTTCTTCCTCCACCAGCCATAGTTCCTAGTTTCCTGATAGTTATAAAGGGAATACATCAATGCCATTCCTTCAGATCATAGTTTTAGAACAGTACGAGCAAAGTAAATTTTTAATGACAGTGACCGGTTTGTGATTACTAATTTACATTGCTTTTCGGGTTCAAAACTCTTCAAATCGGTTGTGACATTGACATCTATTGGTTCTAAGTTAAGGTATCTATTCTTATCCAAGTGCATTAACTTTAGTACTTACTTACCGTGCTGGCGTTGGCGTTGGTTACCCATACTGACATCCGTGCATTGGTCCCATAATCAGCTTGAGTCCAGACATTTAGAGATGTCTGAATCTCTCAAACTATTGCTCTGATACCAACTTGTAGGCCCCTTTCTTCGGGTTACCTCACTTGTTGGATTTACTCATAAACATAGTCATAATACTGAATTTAATTAAATATATATAAATACACATTAACATATCATTGACCTTCATTTGTCATGCATGTGCGAGTACATAAATACGTATTCATAACTTTTGCTTTTCTTTCATCATTCTTATGTGATTACATAGATATGCATTCACCTTTACTTTCCTTAAACTTTCATTGGTCATACACATAAGGGTGATCAACCCGTCTTTTACTCCGTATGTCACAAAGACATACGCCCTTAAGCTACCGTCGTAGCCCTTTTACTCATCCGGTCCTAGAAACCGTCCGCCTTAAAACCGTCTGGCCAACCTTCGGCTGTCCGTCTTAACCATCCTACCGTCATTGTCCATCATATTCGCCTGTCTGCCCTAAGGCATCCGTTTCCCACTTGAACCAATTATACAACCGCGCATCGATTTAGGGACTTACTCCATCGTAATGGCCATTATTTAGTCTACCTTTCTAGACTTTCCTTTCTGACTGCATAATAGTCAAGTGGTCGTCCGTCTACTGTAGTAGTCGTTAGCTTCGTTTCCGTCCATAACGTATACATACATTCATAACATGCAATATACATAATTATAAAGCAAGATTTCATTCATTTACGTTATGCCATTCTTTTATTCATTTCTTTGTAAACATACGTTTGATTCTTTGTTCATAATTCATTTTCATATACATATAAATATATATTTGTATGATCACGTTGGCATTCATAACATTTATTCATTTAGTGTATACACTTCAGCCCCAAAACATTTAAAATAATCTGCACATAACATAGAAGGGGGCACATAGAACTCACCTGATGAGCTAGTCACGTCCTGTCCTAACAGTGGTCCAATGAGTGCCACACACAATCTGGATTGGTTAATTACACATACATCAGACCTAATCCCGACTCTAACGGTTAAACCATTCTGAATTAGGCGACTATACTGACTTTACTAACCGGTCTGTTGCCTGCGCACTTGGCAAGTGCGCAGGGCCTTGTTCTTGCGTACTTAATAAGTGCGCATACTTCAGTTCATGCGTACTTGATAAGTACGTAGGACCTTCTTCTTGCGTACTTGATAAGTACGCAGAACATTCTTCTTGCATACTTGATAAGTACGCAGGATCTGCTTCTTGCGTACTTGATAAGTACGCAGGACCTGCTTCTCTGCAAAAACCCTAACTTTCGCATGCGGATCTGATTGTGCCAATCTTACAACTTTTTTTGTTCAAAACTTACGGTTTTCGTTCTAGATGTTAGTCCTATGCTTATTTTCAAGTTTCATCCGTAAAAACGTCACCTATTTAGCTAAAACCCAAAAATGAACAAAAAACTCAGATCTAGGTTGGATCGTTACCTGGATTGGGATTCAGATTTGAAGGTTATGCTCATGAGCTCAGTAGTAACGCGCTACTTCAATTCCCGGTCGATCCGTCAACTTTCTCTCTCTAGGCCCGAGCTGTCCTTTCTCTCTCTAACTTTCCAAATGGTGGAAGTTTGTAAGTTTGAGGCTCTCTTAGCCCTTATATACTTGGGCTTCCCTCAGCCCGTTGGTGCCGAGCCCAAGCCCATCCTTTTCCTTTCATTTTTTTTTGACGATTAAATCTCGATCGCGTTATTATTTATTTATTTACTATTTTAGGGATGTTACAATGTCGTTTCAATGTGCTTGTAGAATCCCTAAAAATGATTGGTTATAAAGATTGAACCGGTCACAAAAAGATTTTTCGTTATAGTTTTAATTTGTACATTTTTTATGCACAATTTTAGGGGAGAAATAAGAAAAATACAAAAAGAGTTTGCTTTAGTTTTATTAGTGTCAAGAAAAATACAAAAAGAGTCTGCTTTAGTTTTTTTAGTGTAAAGAAAATACAAAAAGATTATGCTTTCAAATTTATTTGAGTATGGTTTAAGTTTTTATTAGTGTCAAGAAAAACACAAAAAGAGTCTGGTTTAAGTTTATTTTAGTGTCAAGAAAATACAAAAAAAATCTGTTTCTCAGTTTATAAGAGTCTACTTAAAGTTCAAATCAAAGAAAATTACAAAAAAGATTTTGCTTTTGTTTAAGTCGGTCGTTTGCAAATAAATGGGAAGTGATACGATTGTTTGTCTCTGAAGGTTTAGATCATCACATGTAAGACACTAACTTGAAATGACTAGGATCTTTGTTGGATATGTTGATAGGCTCTGCATATGATACACTTGAACAAAATAAAGTTACGGCCTTAGTGGGGAACATTTTATTGATTAGTATAGTAAGTATTTCATGTTAATAATTGAAAACTTAAACATAAATGTTGATAAACTGTGGATAAACCATGCTCTATTGATATTGCAAAAACCGAGACGCTTCACAAAGGGGTTGCGAGATGATTTATTACAAGTCTATGTATATAGTATATAAATAAAGACATGCGTTGTCATGCAAATAGTGTAAAGACACTCAATGTAAGTGCAAAGCTAATCTGTAAAGCAGAATTCTAAGCAAAAAGACTCGCAATGTTAATGTCGTGTTATTGGAAAATTACAAAAGATATGTTTGAAGGCGTACATAAATGTGTATATATATATATATATATATATATATGATAGGACATAGAATGTATGACAAAAACTTTGTAATAGTTTAGGTCTTATTGTCTTTATGTTTTTATGTAATTGTATAGATTTTGTCTAAGTGATAGAACATGTTCTGCTAGAGGCGAACTTGATAAGTTCGCCTAGCCTACTAGTCTCATGTGAGGCGAAGTTGTTAAGTTCGCCTATTGCAGAGCGTGTGTCTATAAATAGGAGTTTACAGATTCAGTGAAAGAGAGAGTAGAAAGTTGAACGAGTATATTCTGTAAACTCTATATGTTTGATGATATAAAAAGAGAAGTTTATTTACCTGCTATTTCTATTGTCAATTGATATACATACGTTAACATGAAGGATTTTGCACTTCGTGTTATCAAGACGTCCTGTCACGAGATCGATCTGTAGATGAGTCATGTGGACCTACAATATATTTTCTTTTGGGCCATGGTGACTGATATAAAAGGTTTTTGACAAATTCAGGATACATAAGTCCGTCGTGCGGTATTCCTTGGAAAAATTTAGATATTCCTAAAATCAGCTCACAAACCCGGGCTAGTGATGATCAATTAGTTATTGTTTAGATGCTCAAAAGACTATGAGAAAGAGAAGGTTTACCTGATAAGTTGTGCGGTCCATTAAACTTCATCAAGAATTCACATAATTCACAGTTAAATAATTACGGTTTTCTAAGATATGAGTGTCGGACCCATTGAGTCATATAGAAGTTTACCTAAACATGATAATTAAATTACAGTGAAAGACTTAGGTTTGACACTAAAGCATGAGTTTAGAAGGATTTGAATATTGGCAATCTACTTGACCTGTCTGAGTAAATGCATGCTGAAAAATGTTCTTTGGTCTGCCTATAGAACGATATGATCCCATGGCAAACTTCATAAAACCTCGGTGTTGCTAGTGTGTATAGATATGGCTCTTTTTATTTTTTTTGTTTTGTTTATTTTATTTTATTTTATTTTAGTTTATTTTATTTTATTTCATTTTTTTTTTGTTTATTTTTTTTTTAATTTAGTTTATTTTATTTGATATCATTTTTTGTTTAAATTATCATTTGACCATTTTCAATTTAAAAAAAATCAATGAATTTAAGGGATTGTAAGTTTAAAGTTTACGGGTTTCTGGCTCTGGCCCACCAAACTTCATGGTGGGCCCCTCATTTGTGGCAACCGAGTGTGTTAAAAGGTATCTTAAACCCTCATTCAAGGGTTTAAGGTTCACGGTTACAACTCTCTCTCTCTCTCTCTGCTATTGCATCTTCTCTGTGTGCTAAAATGTCTTCTGATTTTGCTCGTTAACAAGAACTATTGTAGATTCAAGGTATGAATCACATCCTTTATAACTGAATTGCTCATCTTAAATTGTTGGATTCTCAACTCTGTAGTAAACCATGAAGTAGATCGATACATTTTATTGTTCCAAGGTTTACGGATGAAAACTGAAATTGAATGCTTGATGATGGTCGAAACAAGTAGGCGATCACATGTGTATGATCAAAGATTCACAATTATGAATGGATTTGATTAATTTTGGAAGATTTGTGTTACCTGTAAATAGGTTCACGACGTAAATTCAAATGGGCCGTGAACCTGTTGGAATTCCTACCATAAAACCCTTGATCAGTCGTGAACCTCAAAGGAAACCGTAAACCTCCTTTGGCCGAATACCACTGGAATACCGAAAACTCTTGATTTCCCAAGAACCCTTGTGTCATCATTTAATTAAATTATTGCTATCTAATTATGAATTGTTAATTATGGTTCTAACTTAGAAAGTTTTTGTGCAGATATGGCCGAGATGAGATTTGTTCCTGATCATAATGTTTGTGCTTTCACTCTGGATCCACCTGAGGAGTATGAGTACTTTCGTTCTATGGTTGTGGGGTTGACACTTTCCCCCGTCAACTTTGCTATTAAGGAAAACCCTATTATCTGCAAAAGCTTTATCAGGGAATTCTGGGAGACTGCCACTATCCATCTAAATGTTAATGGAGAAGAGTGTATCTGTGGTACCATTTAAAACAAGAGAATCAAAGTGTCTGAAGATGTCATTAGAGATGGACTACAATTTGGAGATGAAGCCGGGTATCCAATCAAACTGGCTACGGATACTGTCACTACTATCCTACTGAGAATGGAGTATGAAAGGAACTACCCCCAGTCTACAATAAGCTTCTTCATCCCTACTAGAGATATCTAGCACACGTGTGCATTAACTGCTTAACTAGAAGAAAAGGTGGCTTTAATGAACTGAATGCCACTGTCTCCTCTGCTATGGTGTAACATCTGCGACTTTCGTGTTTAACTTATCATGTACTAGACTTATTTAATCAATGCAAATCATTTTGAATGTCATTTCACTTGGATTATTTCCATATGACATACTTGTTTATCATACGTGATCTACTATTTGTTACCTTATGCTCTATATGCTTATTGATAGCTTAATCGTGAATTGGGCCCATTATAGGCCCAATAGGCCCATCATAACCCGTTAACAATCATGCAAACATCAAACATGTTAAATTAAAGTTTTTATACTTTGTAGAGTCTTATATTTGTATAAGCTGTTGTCATCGATGTATTTCTTTCAAAATTGTTTAGTTAAGTTTTGATTACTTGTAATTTCTTTTTATGTAATTTCATTTTATGTAATTTCCTATTTTTATTCTAAGTCTGGGTCATCGAAACTACCTAGTTTCGATTGAGGTTTGTTCAATCGAAACTAGTAGTTTCGATAGATAGGAAGTTTCGACAGGAGGTTCTTTCATTTGTAAATGCTCAACCGAAACTACTAGTTTCGGTGAGCATAGTTTCGATCCCTGTCAACTTACTATAAATAGCCTGGTTTGAGAATGTTTAGGGAGTGGATAGCGGCTGTAACCCTGAAATTCTCTCTTTCATAGTTTTATGAATCAATACAAATTTGGAGTTATTTCATATGTTGTTCTTACAATTTCATATCTTATTTGTGTTGATTCCTATGTGGTTTGCCTGTTTATCTTCACCAATTTTGTTTCTACCCTCTGTTTCACCACCATACATACGGATTCCTCCTCTGTGTGTGTGTGTAGTCGATCTTCTGTGTGATTTCCGATTGAAATATGGACCTACAATTGGTATCAGAGCTTTATGATCTTGATTTCGGAGTGTATTCAGGTTTTTGTGTCGATTTTAGGTGTTTTCTGTATATTTTTGATGTATTTCTGCATCTTAGTTTGGAAGCACTGTTCCATCGATTTCCGATCGTATTTGTTCGAGTTTTCCAGATTAAACGGTATTTTCTTGATCAGGAGTTTTGTTAGAAGATTTTCGCTGGATTGGATTTCTATTCCTTCGCTATTGATTTTTGAAGCTGTTCTTCAATGGAGGTTTTCTGAAACTTGGGGAAGAAGACATCGAAACTTCTGGGGGATAATTTCTTCCTTTTCGTTGGTTATCGAAACTTCTTGTCTGGAGAAGGTATCATCGAAATTAGTTATTTTTTCCTGCTTTGCAGATTGATCACTCGAAACTATAGCACTATCGAAACTAGTTTCAATCGAAACTTGTAGTTTCTACTGAGTTTGCTAGATTTTCTGCTAAGTCTTCTTCATCGAAACTAGAAGATTCGGGCAAGCCTTGATCTATCGAAACTAGGAGTTTCGGTCAGCTTTTTTCTTTATCGAAACTAGTTGTTTCGATCAACCCTGTTCACCCGAAACTAGCTACTGTTTGATTTTAAATTGTCTGATTTATGGCATCTTCAAGCAACAATGAATATGTTATAGGAAACAAACCACTTGTCTTGGTGTCCACTACAGTCTTTGAGGATTGGACTAAGAAAATGAAGACTTTCTTTCAATTCCATGACCATACTCTTTTGCAGTCAATCACTGATGGTCCACACAAGCCAGTTACTACAACTGCAGATGTTCAGCGTCCAAGCTTGTGTCTGAATATGATGAAAAGGATATTGCCTTAATTGCAAGAGATAACAAGGCTTATGGATCTATTTCTATGGCTCTTCCTATGGATGTGTTCAACATATTTGTTGAGTATACTACTGCCAAAGATCTTTGGGTTGTTGTATGTATAAGGTATGAGGGAAGTGCTGAGGTTAGAGAAAGCAAGAGGGATTTGATCAAGAAGCAGTATGGGATGACCCTGGAGAACCCATATCTGAATTGATCAACCGATTCTCAAGCATTGTCTCTAAGTTAAATGTTTTGGGAACTGAATATCCCACTGTTGAATTAAACAAGAATCTGCTTGATTCATTGCCCGAGGAATGGAATGTGTACCGGATTATGATCAAGAAAACTGAAAAGTTGAGTGACTTGTTACAGCAAGAACTCTACAGCATTCTGGAGTCTTATTAGTTGGAGATAAAGAAGGGTGCAGTCACTCCAACTAATCAGTCTGGAAAAACAACTCTTCTTGCTGGTCAAGGTTCTTCCACTTCATCCAAGAAAACTACAATGGCATATTTTCAAATTGATGTCCCACCTTCAATTTATGGAGTTCAGCCTACTACTTCATCCACTTCTCAGAAACGAACCACTATGATACCCGAAAAATATCTGCCTATCATGACTGCTTTCATGTCGTGCTATGATCCACTGATTTCTGGAAACCTGACACTGGTCAGCTTTCAACCTGATCACTTGGAGCAGATCAAACCGGATGATTTAGAAAAGATGGATATTGATTGGTGCATGGCAATGTTGACTCTGAGGGCCAAGAGATTCATCAAGAGAACTTGGATGGATAGATTCAAGCAAGGAAAGACTAGGGTTTGACATAAAAAAGGTGAGATGCTACAACTGCGACCACCTGGGTCATTTCGCAAGGAATTGCAAGGAGCCATCATCAAAGGAGCAGCATGAGAAGAAGAACTCATCTAGAAAGCAATCTACCGTCTCTCCCAAATCCACTACAACTTCCAGCTCAATATCTCTTGTCTGTCAAGCTGAGGGAGACTGTCATTGGGGAGATCAAGAAGGGGAAGTAGTTGACAAGGCACTAATGGCAGACATTGAAGAAAAAGAAAAATGTGTCATGATTGAACCAGCTGAGGATCTCACCGTCGTACCAGCTGAGGTAATGTCTACACTTTGCAATGCTAAATCTTGTTTAAATGAGATTCAAAAATATAGATTCATCAACCAGCTTTGGTCGATGAACGTGATCACATAAAGGTGATGTATGATTCTGTAGCTAAAAATGAGAAACTTTACTCAAAGAAAATTCATGATATTTCTGGGGAAAATCGATCTTTTATTGTACAACTTACTACACAAAAGAATAATAATCAAATTTTAACTGAAAGACTTCAAAAGGCTGAAAAAGCAAATTTTCAAGTTGAACACATGGGTATGGATCAGAAAATTCTTTTAGGAATCATTGATAATCAAATTCATAAAGAGGTCACAGAAGGCATCGGGTATAACTCTCACCCTCCTCCGTATTCCAAGTCTGGTAGATTTTCTGATATACCAATTCCTCATGTTCCCACACCCTTTGTTTGTAATTTATCTATTGATGATTATATCCAAACTTCAGATTCTGAAAGTTTTGCTTCCTGTGCAGAGTCAGATTGTGTAGGTTCTGAAGATGATTGTGATGAGAGTTCTAGTAAGGGAAATGTTTTAAATGAACTTGAGTCGGATGAATGTAATAATATGTACATGTCGAAACCAGATATTGGTGAACACATTGAAAATTTGTATTTTGGTTATGTGCCTTCTGAGCATGACAATTTGAGAAATGCTATTTCTAAGTTTAAGAATGCTTTGCCTTTTGTTCCTAAATCTGTAAATGCTATGAGCTGTATTGCAAATTTTAAAAGTGCAGGAGTGGTTGTGACTGACATTCCACAAGAAATAATGAGCAATCTGGAAATTTTCAGATTAAAGGAAGATCGAAGCCTTCATGAAAGAAATATTGAAGAACGAATTGCCTCTAGTTCTAATCTCTCAACATCACAATCATTTTCATCATCTTGTGATGACAATTATCAGGCTAAGCCGACATGTGATAAAGTTTGTTTTAGTTGTGGGGAATTCAATCATGTTTTTAAGACATGTAAATTGTGTACATGTCGTTTTGAGGAAGAAAACGTACAATCTATTATTCAAAATTCAGTTGATTGTGTTTCAAATGTTTTCTCTAAATCAGGACATAGTAGAACTTTGCGACGTAAAAGGATAAAAAATGCTAAAAATTGGTCGAGAAGGATTTGGAAAATTAAGAATAATTATCTTTTTGAGAATACATTAAAGGAAGATTCTGACTATGATTTCCGAAATGCATCTTGTAACACTAAGACGTTCCAAGTTAGCAATGACTTGGGTACCAATGTCTAAATGATTCAATTTGTGTAGGGACAATCAAGGAGGATTGGAGACAATATCTGACATGTCGACAGTGGTTGCTCAAGACAAATGACTGGTCATTTTTCTTTATTACAATATTATCATCTTATGGACGAAGATTTTGTCGCCTTTGCAGGCAATCCAAGAGGAGGAAAGATTGAAGGACAAGGAACTGTGTCCAACGGTGTAAATAGCCTGGAGAATGTCAACTTCGTCCCTCATTGTGATAAAGATTTGTGATAAAGACTTTTGTGCCCTCTTCAACTCAAGAGAATGTTTGATTCTGAAGCCTGGAGTGGTTATACCTGAAGGCCTAATCCTCATGCGTGATCCTCGAAGATTCAATACCTACAGTCTGGATATGAATAACCCATCAGGAATAGAATCATGTTTTCTTTCAAAAGCTTCAGAGGACGAGTCCTTTCTTTGGCACAAGAGATTAGGACACATGAATTTCAAGACTATGAACCGCCTTGTTCGAGGAAACCTTGTCACCGGTTTACCTCTAAAAGACTTCTCACCCGTGGAACATTGTCTTTCCTGTTCCAAGGGCAAGCAACACAAATCATCTCACAAGCCCAAAACCACCAATTCCATTTACTCCCCTCTACAATTGCTTCACATTGATCTCTTCGGTCCTGTGAGTGTCATGTGTCATGGAAGAAAATCATATTGCTTGGTGGTAACCGATGACTTCTCTCGGTTTCCCTGGGTATTCTTCGTTGCAAAGAAAGATGAGATGCCAGAGACTGTGAAAATTCATCGGCTGCAAATCGAGAATATGTTCAATCTAGTTGTGAAGTCTATTCACAGTGATCATGGCACAGAATTCAAGAATGCCATTGTAGATTCTTTCTGTGAAAGTAAGGGTATCTCTCGACAGTTCAGTGCACCTCGTACTCCACAACAAAATGGTGTAGCTGAAGGAAGAAATCGTACGTTGATAGAAGCAGCAAGAACTATGATCGTTGATTCTAAGCTTCCTGTCACGTTCTGGGCCGAGGCATGCAATACCGTATGTGTTGTACAAAATCGAGTTCTCATCACCAAAAGTTGCAACAAGACACTCTATGAAATTATGTACAAGCGTAAGCGTGTTATTGATTTCTTCAGGAAGTTTGGGTGTGTTTGCACAATGCTGAATACTTCTGATCAGCTGAACAAGTTTGAAGCCAAAGCGGATGAGTGCTATTTTGTGGGCTATTCCTCTAATCAAAGAGCTTTTGGTGTTTACAATAGGAGATGATGGATTTTGCTGGAATCCATTGATATCAAATGGCATGAAAGCAATCATATGGATGCTAGAGATGGTCCTGATTGGCTTTTTGATGTCGATTCTTTGTTTAAATCATTTAATCTTCCTGATTTCACTAACACATCTGTCTCAGCTAATCCTATTATGTCTGTGAATATATTAGGTACCTCTACTGCTTCAAGCTCCTCTTCATCATCCACTCAGGATTCTTCGAACTTTGTGGCAACAAGTGAAACTGTTGCAGAAGTAACTCCTCCAATAGTGGATGTTGCACCACAGTCATCTGTTAAAGGTCCTATTAATGAGGAAGCTGATATTCCTGATAACAAAATTACCAACATGGATGACCACTTGGAAGAGGATGAGATTCCACAGTTGAGAATTCACAAGGATCATCCTACAGACAACATCATTGGTCCACTCAATGTGGGAGTCCGAACTCGTAGTGCCAGCGAAGCAATGAATGACAGTCTCTTCACTTGCTTCATATCTCAAGTTGAACCTAAGAATATCAAAGCTGCTTTGGTTGAGAACAGTTGGGTAGAGGCCATGCAGGAAGAATTGCTGTAGTTCAACAAGTTACATGTGTGGAATCTTGTAGACCTTTCATAGAACGAAGTCCCAATCAGCACTCGTTGGGTATTTCGTAACAAGAAGGACGAACCGGGAATCGTGACTCGTAACAAAGCTCGCTTGGTAGTTCAGGGGTTTTATCAAGAAGAAAGGATTGACTTTGAGGACGTTTTTGCACCAGCGGCTCCTTTGGAAGCCATCAGAATGTTTCTCGTATATGCAGCCTATATGGACTTCACAGTTCATCAGATGGATGTCAAAAGCACATTTTTGTATGGAAAGGTTCAAGAGGAATTTTATGTCAAGCAGCCACCGGGATTCATTGATCCAAGCTATCCGGACAGAGTTTACAAACTTGACAAGGCATTGTACAGTATTCATCAAGAACCTCGTGCGTGGTATGAGACGTTATCTAAGCATCTGCGTGCTAACGGTTTCACATGAGGGGCAATTGACCAAACTTTGTTCAAACGAAAGGATGGTGCGGATACCATTTTGGTGCAAATCTATGTTAATGATATCAGTTTTCGATCCACAAATCCTTGGTTATGGAAAGAGTTCGAGGAAGTGATGTGTTCTAAGTTTGAAATGAGTTCTTTCTTGGTTTGCAATAGATCAGTCTGAGTCAGGAATTCTTATCCATCAAAAGAAGTATGTCAAAGATATCCTGACCAGGTTCAAAATGACCGAGTCTCATCCTTACATGACTCCCGTGGAAGTTCGACACTGTATGTCTCCTGATTTGGATGGTGAAAGCGTCGATCAGCACCTCTCTCTTTCCATGATAGGATCTCTCATGTATCTCACTACTAGCAGACCAGACATCATGTTCACAGTGTGCTTGTATGTACGCTTTCATGCTAATCCTAAACTCTCTCATTTAATTGATGTCAACGCATTTTAAGATATTTGAAGTAGAAGCCAACACTTGGGCTTTGCTATCCCAAAAATAACTTGTTTGATCATTTGGCATATTCAGATTCAGACAACAGGGGATGCAACTTAGACCAAAAATCCACTTCTGGGGGTTGTCAATTCCATGGCAACCGCCTCGTCTCCTGGCAATGTAAGAAACAAACCACCGTTTCCCAATCCACAGCCTGAATACATTGCCGCAGCCCTTTGTTGTTCCCAAGTAAGGTGGATCCACCATCAAATGCTTAATTACGGGATCACCTTCCATGAAACCCCCATCCTATGTGATAACACCGCCGTTCCCCATATCACTAAAAATCCCGTTCAGCAATCAAAAACCAAACACATTGAGATCAAACACCACTTCATCTGTGACTGTGTCGAAAAGAAGCATATCAAAATCATTGAAGTCAAAACCGACAAGCAAACCGCCGACATCTTTACAAAAGTATTTGAATCTGCCAGATTTGAGAAATTGGTGGAGATACTCGGCATGATCAACTTCAGTAACCCTTGTGCATATTGTCTCTTCTATTTAAACTTGTTAATCGCGAAGATTTTCAAAAAGATTTTATTTTTCTGTATAGTTGTTTATTTTTTCGGTTTGTAAGAGTAAAACTTTTGGGGGAGAAATTAGAATTTGTAGTTAGTAAGAAAAAGGTTTGCTTTGCATAGTCAAAAGGTAAAGAAAATATTTGATTTGTTTATTGTTTGCTTAAGAAAAACTCATTGTAAGTATCATGTTTCGTTTCACGAAAATCGGATCTGACCTCATGAGAAATGATAGAGTCTGATCACACTTCTTGAACATAGAATGGACCATAAGCGATGGTGCTTACTGAAGTATAGCTGGTAGGCCCGACATATGGTTATAACTCTTTAGTAGTGTGAAAACCTAATTCTCAATCGTACACGTGTGTTTGAACCCAATTTTGAAACATCTAACCCATTTTAAGCTAAGAAAACCGATTTAATCAGATATAGGCTTATGTGTTGGATTCTAAGTCATGCGCCAGGTGACCGTCAAAGTAACGGAAGTTACCGCCAATGACCGCGTCTGTTTTGCTTACGCAAAGATCTCGGGAGTTCTTTTTTTTCCCATCCATTTGGATGATTTGACCCCGTTTGTTTTGCTTATGGAAAGATCTTGAGTGTTTAACCTTTTTCTATCAGCTTGGTTAATTTTACGGCTTCTTCTGTTATGCTTACACAAAGACCTAGAATGTTCGTACCTTTTTAATATCTACTTGGATATTTTTCTTTTTACAACTTCTGATATCCAGTTGGATCTTATTTTACTTTTGGCGGTGATTTTGACTTACCAAGATGGTACCCTGGTTAACCTGTAAGAGATGATAAGATGAATGCAGGTATTTCTTGAGGATTGATAGGCTTTCAAAACCATTTTATTTGAAAATGTGGGGTACGTTGTGTTTTGTGCTCAAATGGTACCACTTAATCACATGAAATCATTGTACAAGCAAATGTTCAGGTTTATCTTGCACAAATATCGGCTATCTTCAGGGATTCACAGTAGCTGAGTGGAAAATAAAGTGTTTCAAGGGCTTTGACCAGACATGATCTCACGTTGGATCTTTTCCAAGGCTAAGTGTTTATATCTTTTATTGCTTTTACTTTTATTTTTCGTTATAAATTTCTTAATCTTCCTTATTAGTTTGTTTAAATTCAGTACATATGGGAGTTTTCTTTTCCTTTGTCTTTGATCAAGCATCTCATATCACCTGAAACTACTCAAACCGCCTGAAACTACCTCCCACCCGCCTGAAACTACCTCCCACCCGAAACTACTTTTCCTTTGTCTCTGATCAAGCATCTCATGTCACCTGAAACTACTCAAACCGCCTGAAACTACTTTGTCTTTGATCAGGCATTTTGGTCTTTTGTGAAGCTCAAATTAAATGTCTTCATAATCAGACTCCTTCGCATGCTCATTCTCACTCTCACTCTCCCAAACCATTTTCACCTTCGTTTTCACACACAATAGCTCGAGATTCATTGGTCTAAGTTTGCAAAATTAGTATTTCTCCTTCGTCTTATTCATCATGTTTGATTACTCAAAAAGTTTGCTAGTGTTTTATATGGCGAAGGCTAGGGTTTCATTTTTACCCTTGTTACGACTGAAATCGTGTGTTTTGGGTTGTTTCATGCTTAGATTATGTCTATGAACTCACCATTGTTAATATCTCATTCTTCTATGATTGATTTTGCAGATTACCTAAAAAAACTCTTGGTAAGACAGAGTTTCGACACCTCAGGTGAACTTTACCATTCTTTTTATTTCTGTTTATTTTTTTTGATAATCTGTATATAGTTTTAACTTAGCTTTTTTCTGCTTTTTGAATGCTTGTATATCTGTTCAGAATTCAGGCATCCAAACTAGTTGTTACGATTAAGGGTGTTTTGATTTTAGAATGAGTTTCTCATAATTTGAACAGGTTTCTATCGAAACTAGTTGTTTCGATACCCATTGCTGCCCGAAACTTTGTAATTTTGACCAAGTCTTTTGCCCGAAACTATGTAGTTTCGATATGCTTTCTTCACCCGAAACTAGTAGTTTCGGTCAGGCTTTTCTGAAATATTTTCTAGGTGTTGGACTGATGTTTGATAATTTTTATTTATGACAGATATGGATCTTCTATTTGTGAAGAAGCACAATATCTGTGCCTTTCTTAATGCTTCTAATCCCAACAGTGAGGGATTTGTACCTATGCTCAATTTTCTGGCTAACTATAATGTGAGCTTTGCTATAAGTCACAACTTGCCCATTTTTTAATCCACAATCAGGCAATTATGGGCCACTTCTGCAAGAGTATCCATCAACAATGTGGAGCACATAAGAGCAACTGTGCACAACCAAAAAGTTCTATTTTCTGAGCCCACCATAAGAGAGGTGCTGCAGTTTGGTGATAATCATGAAGCCCCTATGGAATTTCCTAGTTTCTACATCAGAGAATGTTTTAGAAGAATGGGTCACCCAGATGAGTTTAAAAGTGGGCATATCACAAAGCGCTTCCTTGCCCCACACTGGATGTATATTATGCATGTGTTCATTCACTGCATCTCAATCATAAAAGGTGGATTTGACTCTACCAATGCCATGATGGCATCTGCTATTCTTGGCTTGATCAAAGGAAGGGACTATAACTTTTCTGGATTGGTATTCAAACAACTTATAGAGAATCTCACTGGAAGAGTAAGAGGCAAATTTCTCGTGTACTCAAGATTTCTACAAATGACAATTAACCACATTCTACCAAATCTTCAACAAGAAGGACATGTTCTTGTTCTTGATCATATGATAGCCAAGGCCCTCAGTTATATGAAGAGTTCTAGTTCAAGATTGAACAGGATAGTTGTGGACATTCCACTCTTTGGGCATGTGATTGGAGAAGTAGAACATGTAGTCCCTGATATCGATCATAATGAAGTCATTGAATCATCATCATCTGAAGAAGAAGAAGAAGAAGAGGCATAACGGGGTCAAGGGAACCAAGAGCCAGATGTTGAAGCTGACCAACAGAAAGAGCAAGATGTTGAACAGCCTATCTTGGAAGCTCCTTTCATGGATCAATTGTTAGAGAATCTTGAGCCTGTGATTAAAGAGCAACCTATTGAAAACATAGAAGCAGAAGTACATGATGAAGCTGAGTCAAGTGAAACCTTTGACGAAGGTATCTACGGTACAAAATTTGATCAGTCGGACTATGAGTCAGAAGATGATGAGAAAACTGACCCTCATGCATCCTCCTCCAAGAGACTAGCTGATTCCGAGTCTGACTACGAATTAGAAGAACCCCTAGAAAAGAAAATCAAGGCCGAACTGGAGTTTTTGACCTCTTCTTCAGAATCACTGTTTGACATTCCAGAACATCTAAACCCCACTCAGTCACCTACTCATATTCCACCACCTTCACCATAACTATCTCCACAACATACACCTATTCCTACGCCACTTGCATCCCCTGCCCCTGACCTATCACCATCAGTTCCAAGAGTCAAAACCCTAAGCCTGGAGGTAAAAAGGTTACAGGAAACAGTAACAAAACAAGATAAAGTGATAGAGGATCTAAAGACTGAACTAAAAGAGTGCAAGGAAGAAGTAAAAGATATTAGGCCGGAAGTTGGAGGCTTACATACCCAAATTTATGTTCAGCAGACCAAACTTGAAACCCAACATAAGATAATCTCTCAGCAGCAATAAGATTTTAAAGCCTTATCTAATACTGTTAAGCAAATCAAGGCTTCAATGGTTAAATCTTCTCAATAAGGAACCCCTTCCACATCTCAGGGGGAGACCACTTTTGCTGGTGGACCCTCTTCCCCTGCCTTTGTTATAAATGCTCAGTCTGCATTGACAATCTTCACTGGCCAAGTTGCCAAGACAAAGGAAGCTGTGGAAGTCAAGATTTAAGAAACTGGTTATGATCTCCCATCAGTAAGTGAAAGGAGAGCCACTAGAGAAAGAGGAAAAGGAAAAGAATCAAGTGTTGATGTCGTTATTCTTGATAAAGAAGAAGTTGGATCGGATCATGAGCTGGATGAGCTATTAAAGCAGGTTGATGACTTTGGAACAATTAAAGATTACCCTTAAATTGTTACTTAGGAGAAGAACAGGGAGATAAGCTCAAGTATTTTACTGAAGAAGGAAATGAATTTGAGGCTCCATCAGATAATGAGCTAGAAGATCAAGATGTCACAGTGACCTTCGTTAAGCCTGAAAACACTATAGGGCCAACAGGCACAACTAAAGAAGCTCAAATAGCAATTCCAACACCAACTGTCATAGGATCCGATACTCCATCTGTCCAGGCCTCATATCATAGAAGGTCTTGGTTCAAAGAGATTCAAGCTCAGGAACCACCAAAGCACTATGAGTGGGTTGTTGAGTATCAAGAGCTAAAAAGGCCACCAGTCGGGTGGAAGTACGACAAAGAACGCTCACTTTTCATAGTCAGAAGATAAAAAGGAGGAGTGGAGCACTTAAAGTCTCCTCATGACTTTAGCTCCCTCCCTAAATATGATTTACGAGCCCTTGCCAAGATACCTCTACAAAACCCTGGAGATGTGGGCATTAAACGAGACTTTGAGAGCTTTTTAAGAAATCAGACCTTCAATGATTTCATATCCATGTCCCCTGCTAAACCAAGAAGAGTTATCTCAAAGACTAGAATTCATCCTGGAATCAAAGGCCTTGGGTAAGCCTTAGGTACAAGCCGATAAAAACTATCAAATCTATCATATTGCCACGATCTGTACCTATGCAACTTCAGAATTTTATAAAATGGTTTTACAACCCTACCATTGGAAGTGCAGTGATTGAGTGTGAAGGAATGGAAGACATCAATATTTTTGAGCCCATGGAGTTACTAAAATTTCAACCTTAGGATTTTGAAGTGTTATTCAACAACCCTATCAAGATCTTTAGTGAAGATGACGAAGCTAATGCCAAGGCATATCAAAGAGTGGTGACTATTAATGTAAAACCTCACTTTCAGAAACCAAGTCAAGCACCAACTGCTTAAAGAGAGTTGAAGACATTGATGCAGCAGCTTAGGGGGAGATTGTAGAGTCTTATATTTGTATAAGTTGTTTTCATCAATGTATTTCTTTGAACATTGTTTAGTTAAGTTTTGATTACTTGTAATTTCTTTTTATGTAATTTCATTTTATGTAATTTCATGTTTTTATTCTAAGTCTGGGTCATCGAAACTACCTAGATTCGATTCAGGTTTGTTCAATCGAAACTAGTAGCTTCGATAGATAGGAAGTTTCGACAGGAGGTTCTTTCATTTGTAAATACTCAACCGAAACTACTAGTTTCGGTGAGCATAGTTTCGATGCCTGTCAACTTACTATAAATAGCCTAGTTTGAGAATGTTTAGGGTGTGGATAGCGGCTGTAACCCTGAAATTCTCTCTTTCATAGTTTTCTGAATCAATACACATTTGGAGTTATTTCATCTGTTGTTCTTACAATTTCATATTTTATTTGTGTTCATTTCTGTGTGGTTTGCCTGTTTATCTTCACCAATTTTGTTTCTACCCTCTGTTTCACCACCATACATACAGATTCCGCCTGTGTGTGTGTAATCAATCTTCTGTGTGATTTCCGATTGAAATCTGGACCTACATACTTTGTTACATTTGAAATGTTCAACAAAAACTTGTAAATTTATGTATTGTGCCTTCGCAGCGTGTTTTGCCCATAAAATTCTGTTTTCTCTTCCACCGACCGTAAACTATCGTACGCAAATAACACAACTTAAACTTGAATTTTTTTAGCTAAATATACTCATTTTGTTATGACAATCAACTTTCATGTTGAAACATTTGCCAATTTCGCTTAGAAATGCTTAAAAACGCGAATTTCAGATGCGTGCACTCAACCGGTCCAAGGTAAAACCCAACCCACTTACACTTGGACCTAGCCCAAGCTAATTTACACAAAAACCCAGCCCCCAATCAGCTGAATTTCTAAATTTGAGGCCTCCCCAAACCCTAAATCCCTTTCTTGTTTTCCAAGGCTTAGCTTAACTATAAATAGCCCCTTAGTCCCCCTTGTTTTTCATTTAATCCTCTTCTCAAATCCCTCCACCCCACCTGCCATTTTAAGCCTCCCTATGCAGCTAAGAAGTTGCAAGAAAACTCTCCTGCAAGCCTTGAAGAAATTGCAATAAGCCAAGAGCCAAGATCGGGTAACGAATCGAGTTTAACCGTTCTTTCTTCCTTTTTATTTCTTTATTCTTCTTTTGATTCTAACTCTTATACTAACTTGTTTTTATTTATTCTAAACCTCTGATCCTAGCTTTAATCTAACTTGAATTAACCACACACTAATCTAAAATAGAATTCGCTTGCTCGTGTCTGCTATGCCGATTGCATCCTGTGATTCTCTAAAAACGCTTCTGTGAATATAATTGCTAGACCGGTGACACGGGACATTTTGGCTTACCTAATATGATTATATTTTGTATTAAGATGATATAATAACATTCTTCTATTTTTATTTCACGCGTTATCGACTTTTAAACAACCTAATCGTGCACCTTTGTGCATAACCTAACTTTGGACAGATTATGTATCGATTTTAAGCAGTCATAATTTGGCGAATCATTAATGAAATCTTGCAACTCCAACTCCACAGCGTAGCTCATCGAGTGTTCTTTCTAAGCGTATAAAATCCATTTTATAATTCGAAAGTGTGACTCGGTAGTAGCCAAAATACGAAAGGTGTACTTTTCAGTACCTTCTGTTTTAGATCACGATTTTGGCTATGATACGAGTCCCAAACAGAAAAAGTTTGTTAACCAAACTTTTCTGGAACATCTTAAACTAGTCACCTGAAAAATTTCATAATTTTATCACATCGTTTGATATTTTTAATGCTATCGTTTCTGTTCTGCTGCGTTGCTGTCCAAAATCAGTAAACAACTAAAACTCTATTTTTACAAATAATTCTTAACCTTATAACCCGAACCGCCTGTCTAACACTCGTAACCATCGAACCTAACCTAAAACTAGTTTATTTATTTGTTTAGGGTCTGGTCCGTGATTCATCTCGTCTATTCGTTCAAGTATCTTATCTCGTCTAGCTTTCTGTCACACCCCGACCGATGGCGGAATCATCGGGGCGGGACATGTAGACTGTTCATAGCACATGGTTGACTAAATTGAAATATATTAAAGTCAAATTTTCATTACAAATAATCATGAATCAAGTTCCAAGTACATAATGAAATACAATTTGTTTTTGAATTAAGATTAACTAGGTCCAAAGCATATGTGTAGCATGTCTTGATTCATTCTCACATATTAAGGCCTGAAACATGAATAAAATAAAGTCAACTAAAAAGTTGTTGATTATAACACAGGTTTGTAAATAGATAGCATATAGTTTGTAAAACAAATCCTTACATAACATGATAAATAAGGCATTTATGGGGAGCAGCTATTGTGTAACCAAGTACAATCAAACCTTTGTAACTAGCATGCAAATTGTATTGTCGGTATCAATCACCTCAACAAGGTGGGTTTGTCAGACTCAATAGATCTATCATTGAAAACCGTCGGCTTGAATAGTTAATGATTGCACATAATTGCATACAAAGGTTAGCACACCTAGCACTCGGGCATAAAGCTCAAATTGCACACATGAATGTAAATAGGATTTGTACTTGTGTTGTTTGTGTAAATGTAAACATGTAATTTGAATAATGTTCATGTTCCACCCCAAAAATGTAAAAGAGTAAAAGGGGCTATGTATACTCACTTGATTTGAAGGCGTAGCTAACACGAGATACTAGAAAGTAATGTGATCCTTGTATCGCACAATGTTAACCTAGAGTGTAATGTATATTGCATTAATAATGCACAATAGTCTAAGTCTAAGTCTAAGGTTGAATTGGATAAAGTTAGTGATTGGTACTTGGAAGTATTGTATAAAACGGAAAATTTGAAATGAATATTTTTACAACATTTTGAATAAGGTTTGAGTTTGGAATAATTAAATAAGTAAATTAATTAATTATTATTTATGAGAATAATGTAAGTATTAGATGTAATTAAGTATAACTAAATAAATGTTTTTGTTTAATTATAAATCAAATAAATAATTATTACCTTATTCATCTATTTATAAAATGTAACTTAGACATTAAAATATTATTTAAGTGTAGGGTTTATAATTTAAAGGTTGAAACTTTAATTAAATAATTTCCATGTATTTTAAGATTAAATACTTGATCTTTTTAAATAAAGATAATACGCATTTTTATAAATTCAACTATTTTTATTTTGAAAATTAACTTGAAATACTAATTGTTTAAAAATATAGAAATTTTAAGGATTCTGTGAACACACACGACCGTGACTAGAAAAGGCACGATCGTGCTCGGGCCACGGGCGCGACCGCGCTAGTCAGGGCGCGACTGTGTTGATCAACAGAGGACATAGCTAGACAAATCACTAGGCACGACCGTGCCTTGTACAGGCACGACCTTGTCTATGCTTCAGGGGCACGACCAAGTCTAGCCAACGAGCATGACTGGGTCTGAGCAAGAGGCACGACCGCGTCTCCCGAGGCACGACCGCGCTAGATGATTAGCGCGACCATGTCTCTTTCAAAACAGACACGAATTGATTGATCCTTATATTGATGGTGTCAGAATTGATAGGGCTTTCATTCACAAGGTCATTAAAAGTCTTTTGGTGTAGATGAATTGTGTTTAAAACATGTTTAGGACCGGATTCGATTAAACTATTTTGATTAAAAATATGGTTTCTGGTTCGAGTTGATTTTGATATTGAATGCCCAAATTAGATTGGGGCTATTGATCTATAGAATAAATTTAAGGTTTAGAAGATTTCAATTACCCTATACGATGATGGATTGGTAGCTTACGGTAGGAACGAGTTCCGGCGTGACGAATTTGTTCTCCGGCGTCTCCTGCTGCAATTCCGGCTAAACCAGTGTACTCGCGAGTTTCAATGAGGATCGATGGTGTAATGGATTGAGGAAACTTCACTTCAGAATATAAGAATCTCGGTTCAAACGGAGGGAGGTTTATTTTTCTGAGACTAATCGGATTTCTGGGACTATTGGTTGTAAATGACAGTGTAATTGTTTTGTTAAGAGATATTAAGTGGAAATCGGTTACGGGAAACCAACGATCGGGCGATTAAAGCTGCAGTTACGTTTTCTCAGACATGAGGCGCGACCGTGCCAAAACAAGGCGCGACCGTGCCAAGATGAGGTGCGACCGTGCCAATAATAGATGCGACCGTGCCAGACGAGGCGCGACTGTGCCAACCTGAGGCGTGACCGTGCCTACTAGGGTTTCTGGTTATTTACAAAATCAGCCCTTGCAACTTCAGCTTTGACAGAATTAGCTTGGTTAGGATTTAACAGAACACCTAACGGGATTACTAACTGAGTTAACTCTAGGAGGTGTTACCATGTGATTTGAGTTCTAAAACTTTGAATTAAAATATGATCGGCTAACAATTTAATGAGGCGTAGGTTTGAACAAGTATAGGGTCTAGCATTGTATTGTTATTAAAATAAGTTATAATAGGGTCGGAAAATCAGGAATGTTACACTTTCAAGGTGAGACTTTATAGCCACACTTTATTCAAATCGTTTTGGGGGAAACATGTACGCGTTGGCACGCATTAAAACACGTTTTTGAACAATTTTAAAACAAGCGAATCATTTATGTATGTCAGTAAATAAACACAACATGATAAATGTTAAACTTGCAAATCCTTAACTTGAAGTTTTCAAGCCAAGGGTAGTACAAATATGGGCCATAGGATGTAAACTGCATATACTTTATGGACAATTTTTGGTTGGACATCTTATTCGTTATCAGTGCAACTTGCGAGTTGTACCACTTATTCATTACTCATCATTTTAGGTTGGATTTTCTAATCATGTGTTTGTTTTATTTTACGTGCTATTTGATGAACTTGAAATATGAATTGTTACTTTTGCCAAACATATACTTTTATTAAACCTTTGATTTCTCACCAACTATTTTTAGTTGACACTTGTTTTTCGTATATGTTTCAGGTGATTAAGCTCGTGATAGGTCAAGTTAAAAACACATAGGATTTGCCTAGATATCTATTGAAGAAATTCTATTTTAAGTGTTTTGTCTTTTTGAACATGTTATTTGTTTTCTTTGAATTCTAAGACTTATGAAATTGGGTTTTTAATATTATGAGACTTTAATAGTAAATGTCTTTATTCCATTGTGTTCTTTTATCAATTAATTCGCACCCGTGGTTAAGATGCACGGTTGGGGTGTGACAGATTGGTATTAGAGTTTTGGTTATAGAGAATTAGGCAACCATTTGACCTAGACTATAACCTAAGCTCCCCTTTGAAACTTATGTGCTTATGTGATTCTAATCCACTAACTCTCTTATCTTTAGTATGTCATCGTACTCTGCCGACATCTCTAGCAACTCAAGCTTTCCTTCAAATAATGGGTCCCAAAGCCCAATTAGTTGGAGTAGGATAATTTCTCCATCATCATCTTTCTCTGGAAGCCTGCTACCCACGAAACATAATGTTAAGCCCGAGTTAATCTCCGATGCGAAAAGCCGCCCCGCACCGAAGCCTGAAGTAATCAACATACCAAGCTATTCAGAATCCGAAGACCAAGAGAGCCATACTGGAACCATTTCTGAGGCCCAACTCCCGTTTAAGAAAAGAAAGCTGACTTGTGAAGCTGAATCCAACTCTTGGGCAAGGCCCAATCCATAATGTTCTCATCAAAATCAAAGGCTTGGATAGTGACACTAGTGACACGTGTAATCTGGAAGGGTGAGCGCCTGTACACTAGGGTCTTGTCAAAGGAAAGTTAGGCGCGTTCATTACGAGTCGCACTTACCTGGGGACCCGTGGAGTGAGTGCTCACTTATAGGCTAAAACACGTCTCACAAGTATCATTCATCCGAACCTTGAATTTTGATTAGTCAGTTTTGTCTTTATATTTCATTTGTAATTCAACATATATGTTTTAATATTTGTTTTATTTATCTTGTAAGACATTAATATTAATGAATGAGTGATTTTATTTACAAATATTGTCACTTTTATTATTCTTGAATGTCTATCCTAACTACCGACTTATGATTTCTTTTTCGTAGAATGCCTCTTTGTCGTGATCCTGATAACATCGTGGCTAACACCGGTAAAGCCTCCGCCGAAACCACCGCCATAGCCACCCTGCTCACTCAACATGTTGCGGTCTTACCCACTATTGTCACTCAAATCAACAACTCCACCGCAGGCTCTAGTGGGAGTGTTTGCACTTTCAAGCACTTCAAGTCTTGTAACCCACACAAGTACCTTGGATCTGAAGGTGCAACAGGGCTATTACAATGGTATGAAGGCATGGAGAACACACTAATATGAGTGACTGCCCCGATGAACTTAAGGTAAAGTATGCTTCAAGTGCATTCCAAAGGAGGGCACTGACTTGGTGGAATGCTGAAAAGAATATTCGGGGTAGGGAAAAAGTTCTTTCTATGACTTGGGATAAGGTCAAGGAAATTATGATCAAGGAGTTCTGTCCCAGCAATGAGAAGAAGAAGTTGGAGAATGAGCTGTGGGATCTTACCCAGGATAGTGGGGAGAGTGAGGCGTACACCACATGCTTTCATGAACTCTGTATCCTAGTCCCGCATCTGGTTACACCCTTGACCCGAAAGATTGACCATTACATTGGAGGCCTTCCGCCTCAAATTCGGGGTACTGTCATGGGTAGTAGCCCAACAACACTTGAAGCTGCTATTCGTTTATCTGCGTTCTTAACGGACGATCTGGTTAAGTCTGGAGTTCTATTCAGGAAAGGTGACAAGAAAGTTAAGGAGGAAGTGGCGAAAAAGCCTGATTATCACCACAAGAATCAAAAGACCTCTAAAGGTTTTGCCATGGTTACCCCAGCTGTTCTTGTTGCCGAAGTATCACCTGCACCTGCATCTGGCAGGAAGCCATATAGCGGACCTCACTCGTTGTGTGTAAGGTGTCAATACCATCACCCTACTACTTTATAATGTCGTTCGTGAACTAAATGTGGAAGGCTTGGTCATTTGGCTAACGCTTGTCGCGTAGCTGAAAAAGCTGCTGCTACCCAAACTGCTACTCCTGCCATTATCAATGGTAGGGCCTGTTATGAATGCGGTGCTCCTGATCACTACAAAAACCGTTGCCCGAAGCTCAACAACAATAACGAAGGTGCACGTGCTCGCACTTTTTCCATAGGAGCAACCGAGGCCAGAAATGACAATGCCGTGGTTACCGGTACATTTCTCATAAATAATCGTTATGCCTCTATCTTATTTGATACCGGAGCGGATAAAAGCTTTGTCCCCCTAGAATTTAAACCTTTACTTGAAACTTGTTGTACCGTTCTTGAACCTTCTTATACTATAGAAATAGCTGATGGCAAACAAACTGTTGTGCATTCCATTGTTCGAGGTTGTGCCCTAACTCTCAACGATCATACGTTCTCTATTGACCTGATTCCCATCACTCTTGGGAGTTTTGATATCATCGTGGGAATGGATTGGCTATCCCATAATCATGCAGAAATCAACTTTTCAGATAAACTCATTCGTCTCGCTCTACCATCCGGTGAGACCTTGAAAATATTTGGAGAGAAACCTTGCAAAGGTTTGAAATTCATCTCCTATATGAAGGCACATAGCTACTTGAGGAAGCAATACTATGCTTTCTTGGCATATGTGGTGCAGAAATCTGAAGAAAAGAAACTACAAGACATACCGATCATCCAAGACTTTCCGGAAGTATTCCCTGATGACTTACCAGGAGCTAACCCCATTACCAAATCTCCGTACCGCTTAGCCCCTTCTGAGATGCAAGAACTATCTAGCCAACTACAAGAGCTGCTAGACAAGGGATTCATTAGGCCGAGATTCTCACCTTGGGGAGCTGCGGTTCTCTTTGTCAAGAAGAAGGATGGGTCCTTCCGCATGTGCATCGACTACCGTGAACTAAACAAGCTTACCATCAAGAATCATTACCTGCTACCTAGGATCGATGACCTGTTCGATCAACTGCAAGGAGCAACTTGTTTCTCGAATATTGATCTCCGATCTGGGTATCATTAACTCCGAGTCCATGAAGAGGACATTCCCAAAAATTCCTTTAGAACTCGTTAAGGACACTACAAGTTCATGGTTATGCCTTTTGGGTTGACCAATGCGCCCGCGGTGTTCATGAACCGTGTCTACAAACCCTACCTGGATCAATTTGTCATTGTCTTCATTGATGACATCTTGATCTATTCCTGAACCAAAGAAGATCGTACAACTCACCTTAAGCTGATTTCATAACTCTTGAAGAAGAAACAACTTTATGCTAAATTCTCCAAGTGAGAATTCTGGCTTAGAGAAGTTCATTTCTTGGGTCATGTGATCATAGACCAGGGTATACGTGTCGATCCAACCAAAGTCACCGCTATAAAAAATTGGAGTACACCATCTATACCCTCTGAGATCCGTTGGTTTCTGGGTTTGGTGGGTTATTATCGAAGATTCATCTAGAACTTTTCAAAGATCGCCCTGCCTCTCACTACATTAACTCAGAAAAATAAGCCTTTCGTCTGGGAACAAAAGCAAGAAGATGCGTTCCAAACTCTCAAGCAGAAATTGTGCAACTCCTCTATTCTAAGTCTTCCCGATGGCAATGATGATTTTGTTGTATATTGTGATGCCTCAAACCAAGGTCTTGGTTACGTGTTGATGCAACGAGACAAGGTCATAGCCTATGCATCCAGAAAGCTCAAGGTTCACTAAAAGAACTACACCACTCATGACCTTGAGTTGGGTGCGGTGGTCTTTGCTTTGAAAACCTAGAGACATTATCTCTACGACATTAAATGTGTGGTCTACACCGACCACAAGAGCTTAAAACATATTCTGAAATAGAAAGAACTCAACATGAGGCAGCGACGTTGGGTTGAATTACTTACTGACTACGATTGCAAAATTTGTTACCACCCGGGGAAAGCTAATGTGGTGGCTGACGCCCTTACTCGCAAGGACCGAATCAAACCCACCCATGTGCGAGCCATGGGAATGTTGGTCCAAACCAGTCTCAAAGAAAAGATCCTCCTAGCCCAAAAATAAGTTGTTGCAAATGATGAGTTGAAGAAGGAGTTGGATTGTGGTGCCGAAAAGCATTTGGAACCCAAATCCGATGATATCCTTTACTTCATGGGTCGAATTTGGATCCCTGAGTCAAGTGAGCTCCGAACCCTTATCCTTGATGAAGCATATAAATCCCGTTATTCTATTCATCCCGGTGCTAATAAGATGTATCACGACTTGAAAGAGTTTTCTTGGTGGCCTGGAATGAAGAAAGACACCGCCCTCTACGTAGGGAAGTGTCTTACTTGCTCCAAAGTCAAAGTTGAGCACCAGAACCATCTGGTCTTCTCCAACAACCCAAAATCCCTCAATGGAAAAGGTAGCAAATTTCCATGGACTTACTCCCTAAGCTTCCGCGAACCTCTAGTAGTCATGACTCCATCTATGTCATTGTTGACTGCTTAACCAAATCCGCTCATTTTCTCCCAATCCGTGAGGACTACAAAATGGAGAAGCTTTCAAGAATCTATATCAATGAGGTCGTGACACGTCATGGTGTCCCTTTATCCATTATCTCCGACCGTGATAGCCGTTTTACCTCCCGATTATGGCAATCTTTACAGAAAGCTTTGGGAACTCGTTTGAACCTCAGCACAGCTTACCATCCCCAGACGGATGGTCAAAGTGAGTGAACCATTCAAACACTCGATGATATGCTCCGTTCGTGTGTGATCGATTTTGGTGGAAATTGGGATCACCATCTACATCTCATTGAATTCTCGTACAACAACAATTATCATACGAGCATTAAGTGTGCCCCTTTCGAGGCTCTATATGGTAGGAAGTGTCGATGTCCGGTGTGTTGGACCGAGATCGGTGACGCTCAAATGTAAGGCCCCAAACCAGGCACCCTACAATTGGTTCTCATCACTAGATAAACTCATTAAAAACACTTAACTTTCATTTAAGTAAACAGCGGAAGTCTTTCTTAAAATAATGTTTTCTTTAAACTCGTTAAGTTTCACAACATTACCTGACGAATGCATGCGCACCAACTCGAGTAGCCCGCTCCCAAGCCAAGATATCTCATCTTACACACTCACCTGCAAGACAATCTAACGTACATATAAAGTCAGCTACGCTGAGTGAGTTCTAATAGTTTAAAATTAGCAAAAGCCAACTCGTCTCATTTATTGTTTATCTCCACTCAAGACCCTCAGGTCAATAGAAAACAGTTGTATAGATTTTCTTCATATAAATAACTCCCGTTATTTTATAATATCCCGAAGGATTCACCACCCCAGACTCTACCCACCATTTAACTTAGTAAGTCTCTCGGACATAAAATGAACTTACTATTATGATAATTCACAATTTACCATATATATTAACCATACACTAGTTAACTCATCCAACCTCTAGAAACCGACTTACCAGTCCTAACCAGGACTCTCATAAACCAATTGACTCAACTGTCGTACATAATGTACTCAGCCCGACACAACCGTCAATCTAACTCGACACACCACCTTGATTCCATCTATTTATCACATCAATACCATCTCCTACACAATTGATATAACTCATCACTTGCATGCAGTTTAACTCACATAAAAGCACGCAAATACATACCTCATCACTGCACCCTCGTTATGATTATACCCGTCGGTATACTCGTCATAAGCTCAGCTCCACCCTTGTTACAGGGCCCCACCGCTAAACATAGCGACACACTCGTCATCTATGATGACTACCTAACCACCACACAGTGACTATATCATCTACCATACGACGACTAACACATCACATGTACAATGATGACCCCGAAAGACTCCGTCCTCCACATCACTAGTAGCTGTATACACGGACAACAATGCAAGCACACAAAGCAACACATATATACACATGACACTACCTAGACATGTACTACGACTCACCACCACTTACGGATCACTTACGTGTGTAATCCAAAGCTTACTTAGACGTATCCTCATAACGTCTAGACACATTACCCAACTCTTTCCGAATAGGGATTTATACGACACACAAACACCATACTGACTTATAGCCCATACATCCTATGGACACCACATAGACTCATACAAACACGATACTCGCCATGTCACGAGGACAACGACACAATACACACAACATCAAACACACAACGCATGACAACATACTAGCATCTACTTGACTCGTTAATGAACAATGTACGGGTTCCCATGCTAACTCTCCTTATATAACCATCACAGGTTAACTTCCTGACTCACCCCGACTAGCCCATAAGATGACACATACAGATCATCACAACTCTTGTTCACCCACCCTAAGGACCCCATCACGATCCTTAGCTTCATTATTACATACGATCTCATAAAACACGGCAGGTTTAACTCATAACTCGTAATACGTTCGTTTGATAAAACATGCGTGTGTGTACGATAGCCCCAAAACAGTAAAACATTTAAAAGAGGGGATTAGAAACTCACCGGTATGAGGATCCAACTCTAGTGCTGCAACGGCCTCCTCGTACGAACCCGAACCTGTCAACGTATGTTCACACAGTCAGATTATGCCCTAGATATGTGTCAATTACGTATAATTATAATTATTCCCGATACTCATCTCATCCGCACGTCCTTTTATCCATGAAAAAAACCCTAATTCTCGTAACCGTTCAGACCGGCTCATCCTAGACCTGTTAGAACACCCGGACCTTGGTTTCATGCAATGCATGCATGTTTAAGACCATGCAAACCCAAATCCTTCGAACGCGCACGAGTCGAAATTCCCGCTCGCATGCAAACCATGCATGTAGGGGAATCCTAGCCGGCTCCATCAAGCATCGCCACCGAGAGCCACTGCCTCCCCCTTTGGGGGAAACCTAGTCGGTTACCACCAAACACCTCCATGCACCATCATGGTGTCACCGCCACCGGCTCTCCTCTCCCTGCGCTACCACCACCACCACAGCCGCTTACTGTCGTGGATCACCACCCTAGCAGCCCCCTCATGACAGTCCCCACTGCCACACACTTTCTCATCCTTTGCTTCCTTCCATCCCGACGCGCCACCGCTGCCCTCACCGTTATCCCCTCCACCGCCGGGTCACCGTTTCCCACCGTCAACGGCCGTCATACGCCCCCTAGGCTATTGCCCGGACTCGCAACCATAAACACTAGTCAGGTTTTCTAACCAAAACTCAAACTATACACATTAAAAGTAGGAACGGAGATTACCTTGTTGGCTGTTCGAGAGTTCCTTGCATGATACCACCGTCGAACCACCTCCGTCGGCCACTTTTCTTCTCGTCATTCTCCCCGCAGCCGTGCGAAACCCCGTAGGCCGAATGAGGCCTAGGGTTTTATCTCAAACCTTCTTTTAAATGTTTAAGTTTTGCATAACTGCTCGTTTTCAACATGCAGTGCTCAATATCGACCATTCGGGTCTAATTTGATAGCTAAAGGTTCATTTGTCGACCAACCCTACTCGTCACTAGGATAAACACGGTTCTGGGTTGTCCGTTAACCTGAATTGTTAGCTTACGTATTTCTAGGATGTTACAAGTCTACCCTCCTTAAAGAGGATTCGTCCTCGAATCCTATGTTGGCATAAACCAATCCTATTTATTCTTTTCGTTCTCGCTCGTATACAAAGGCCATTCGCTCTCAAGCATTCACCTTCATGCTATTCATTGCATTACTTAGCTTGCAATATTACTACCCCTTTAGGGTTCCATGGATTCTGCTCTGCTGCCCGCTTTCAACTTTGGGGCTTGTAGGTTTCACCTACCCATTAACTCACCTTTGGTCTTTCCAGCCATTAGTCAAACGACTGCATTTCCAATACTCGCTATCCTGGCACTTGCTAGAAGTTGCCTTCTATGACTGCCTCGATTACCCACCTTTACACGGAGGTTTCATTGTCATATCCCTTGAAAATACCTCATCGCTCTTATTATTCTTAAGAACATCGCGCGTATCATCTCTAGTACTACGTAGCACAAAACCGTCAATTGCCCGCTCACTTGTCACAATTTCATTTCAGCTCACAGGTAAAATTGCCTATGTCTCTCGTATAACCTTAATGAACTCGTCATTCTGACGATCATCCTCCCAAGCAGGCTCCATACCTTAATCGTTATTCTGTGATGATTTCCCAAACTTAAGTCCACAGTCTACCCATATGGTCATTACTTTTGCTCTCCTCCGATGGTCTCTAGGAGCTTGTGTAAAGCTACATTAGTCTCCTCAAAATTTCTTTACCATAGTGTCTCTTTACTTCATTATCATGCATTCAATACATCCCTCGCGTACGTACACACACCTAACACTAGGGTCATCCTCATTAGCTCTCACTGTTTCTCAAAAGCTCACTTATCATGGTCATGTCTGTTATACCAGCTAACCATCTGCTTCACTAGAATGCTCCACATGAGCTCATTTTTAAGCTAGTCACATGCTTACCAGCACGAGCATTTCCTTCCCAGTTACTTATGGGAAATCCTGCACTCACCCCTACCGAGTTTCACTTTTGTGGTTGATGTTATACTATTACCATGCGATTAGCGACCGCATCTCATTCATCATGTACAAACATGAAGTCCGTCCAATCACAAGCCTCAGCTATCCATCGTCTCGTTCAGAGACGACATCCCCATTCATCTCGTGCCTCACCTTAGCTGAATTCTTCATCTCTTTCGTCACCTTGTTTACTTCGTGCTGAAATCTTCAGCGTTATCATCTTGATCTTACTATAAACATTTCTGGTCAAGCGTCCACGTAAACGCTTTCAACATCTTCTTTCATAGCTCTGCCCATTGGCTTCGTGCTCTGAATTCCCAAGATATAAGCATAGGCATCTCATAAGAGCACCTCACTGGTCACCTAGAAGACGTCAAAACTCCTCGCACCACCTCGATGTATCAACGTCGAGAAAATCATCAAGATAGAAATACTATGCTTGAGTACAACGACCAACCGTCCTAGGCACAACTAAGCGTGTATTATAAGGACACACACCGACATACATATCTATAGAACACACATTGTTCTTCACATGTACTAGTAACCCCAAACTCTAAACACACATTTTGTGCGCACACACAACTGCTAGATCTGAGTAATTCTACATGCATACAATATGACCTCGTCATTTATAGACACACAAACTCCTGAACCTTATTTCTTACTCACCACAACGGTAGCCCCTGCCACACGTCATTATATACTCATACAGAGTTTACTCGGTCATACCCATACGGGTCGTACCCATATTTCAAGATGACACGCTACTCAGTCTAGACACAAAACATCCCTAAACATTCATACACACAAGATATAAAAATATCTTATTTCCCTACAGGATCTGGCCCTGAACATGCATACCCAATCATAAGGTATGTAGCTACAATTTCCACAGGACCTCATCCTGAACCTCTATATATACTAAAGATGTATACTTAAGATTTCCCATGGGACCTCGTCCTAAACAATTACACAAGGTGCAACACACCCTTTACACTTCGAACATCACCTAAACATAACACATAGGTGACACTATCTTAAGACCGTAGACACAGACAAATAATCAAAATTCAGGTCCACCCATGTCTACTCATGCAGTCTAATTAACCAAGTTCTAGCATCACATCGAAGATTGCATTTAGTATGAACTCACATTGTTCAAAAGGTGATCACATAATAACACATAATTAACACTGCACCACCAATAGCAAGCTATCACACATGCAACTATCATTAACTACGTTTTAAACCATCCCCATGGTAAGACTCACTGCCAAGGTCAAAGTAAAGTAAATTGAAATATAAAGAACAAGTGTTTCATCATAAAAGTGTATGACGGTCACTACTCAAAATGCTCTAGTCCTCTCGTAGTAACCACCACTGCTCTAATCACTGAACAAGTCAAAGTTGTCACCCACTTATTCCTCGTCGTCAGATTCCTAAAGCCATCTGCTTCCCAATCCCGAATCCTGCCTCGAAGGCTAATGCCTAACCATAAATGTGTTCCTTCCTTGTCAACCACTTCTCCTATAGAAGGAGCTACTAAGTCCACCCCTCATAACTACCCTGGTAGTACTAGGAGCATTAGGCGCCGGAAGTGCCAAGATCACCTCCTGTGCTAGTATCTCCAGCTCATTCTCAGCCGCCAGTGGAACCACCGTCAAAGGAATAGGTGCTAAGACCCGTCTTCTCCAAAAGATAATCGTACGGACAACAGCCGCAAGTGTAGTCCATCGTTCTGTCATCCTCCTGATGAGAGCTCCACGCCTAATCCATCTAGTCCGAATCATCATGGCCATCAGTACCGTCACAAGATAGAACGTTCGAGTGATTACTATAGGCGTCAAATTCAGAATATGAGAGTAATCATAGACTGCCAAATCACGGTGATCAAATGCAATTTGGTGGTCCACATTACTGCTCGGATTCTAAACCTTTCCCATCATATTCACACTAGCTTTCTATCTTTCACACACCCCAGATGCACATGCATCCCACACAACTCACATAGCACCACCTAACAATCTAGCATGTCATATTTATCATAATATCACACCATACAAGGTTACACCCAAAATCACTAAATCACATCGACATGCCAAACTATCTCACATAATTACAATTAATGCTACTCCACCTTATTCAACACACACTATAGTCTCATTCAATCACACCACACAACTTCAAATAGTTCTACATAATACTTCAACACATATCACACAACTTGATCCCACACGGAACCCTAAATCATTTACTCACACCAATTACTTTATCTAGTGTAACACTACACAAATAGTAAAAAATAACTACTGCTCAACTCAAAAGACATACCTCTTGGCTCGCGGTTACTCGTGCTGGCATTCGTTTCACCCTTTCCCATTTTCAGTTTAAGTTAAGGTATTTTATTTGTTTAAAATAACACCAACTTTCTCTTAATCCTCGGCTCTGATACCAACTTGTAAGGCCCCAAACCAGGCACCCTACAGTTGGTTCTCATCACTAGGTAAATTCATTAAAAACACTTAACTTTCATTTAAGTAAACATCGGAAGTCTTTCTCAAAATAATGTTTTCTTTAAACTCGTTAACTTTCACAACATTACCTGACGAATGCATGCGCACCAACCCGAGTAGCCCGCTCCCAAGCCAAGATACCTCATTTAGATGACTCCCCTGCGAAACAATCTAACGTACATACAAAGTCAGCTGTGCTGAGTGAGTTCTAATAGTTTAAATTAACAAAATCCAACTCGTCTCATTTCTTGTTTATCTCCATTCAAGACCCTCAGGTCAATAGAAAACAGTTGTATAGATTTTCATCATATAAATAACCCGTTATTTTATAATATAATCCGAATGATTCAGCACCCAGACTCTACCCACCATTTAACTCAGTAAGTCTCTCTGACATAGAACGAACTTACTATTGTGGTAACTCACAATTTACCATAAATATTAACCATGCACTGGTTAACTCCTCCAACCTCTAGACACCAACTTCCCCGTCCTAACCAGGACTCTCATAATCCATCTAATTGACTCAACAATTGTACACAATGTACTCAGCCTGACACAATGGTCAATCTAACTCGACACACCACCTTCATTCCATCTATTTATCACATCAATACCATCTCATACACAATTGATATAACTCGTCACTTGCACGTAATTTAACACATATATAAGCCCCCAAATACATACATCATCATTGCACCCTCGTCAGGGTTATCCCCGTCAGGATACTCGTCATAAGCTCAGCTCCATCCTTGTTACAGGGCCCCGCCACAAAGCATAGAGACACACTCGTCATCTATGATGACTACCTAGCCACCACAAGAAGACTATATCATCTACTATACAGTGACTGACAAATCACACGCACAATGATGACCCCGAAGGTCTCCGTCCTCCACATCACTATTAGTCGTATACATGGACAGCAATGCAAGCACACAAAGCAACACATATATACACTTGACACTACCTGAAGATGTACTACGACTCACCACCACTTACGGATCACTTACGTGTGTAATCCAACGCTTACTTAGACGTATCCTTATAACGTCTAGACATGATACCCAACTCTTTCCGAGTAGAAAATTATACGACACACATACACCATACTGACTTCTAGCCCATACATCCTATGGACACCACATAGACTCATGCAAACACGATACTCGCCGTGTCACGAGGACAACGACACAATACACACAGCATCAAACACACGACGCATGACAGCATACTAGCATCTACTTGACTCGTTAATGAACCACGTACGTGTTCCCATGCTAACTCTCCTTATATAACCATCACAAGTTTAGCTAGCTTCCCGACTCACCCCGACTAGCACATAAGATGACACACACAAATCATCACAACTCTTCTTCACCCACCCTAAGGACCCCATCATGACCCTTAGCTTCATTATTACCTACGATCTCATATAACACTTCAGGTTTAACTCATAACTCGTAATACATTCGTTTGATAAAACATGTGTGTATGTACGATAGCCCCAAAACAGTAAAACGTTTAAAAGAGGGGATTGGAAACTCACCGGGATGAGGTTCCAACTCTAGTGCTGCAATGGCCTCCTCGTACGAACCCGAACCTGTCAACGTATGTTCACACAGTCAGAGTATGCCCTAGACATGTGTCAATTATGTATAATTATAATTATTCCAAAAACTCATCTCATCCGTACATCCTTTTATCCATGCAAAAAATCCTAATTCTCCTAACCGTTAAGACTGGGTCATCCTAGACCCGTTAGAACACCCGGACCTTGGTTACATAAAATGCACGCATGTTTAAGACCATGCAAACCCAAGTCCTTCGAACACGCACGTGCACGAGTCAGAATTCCAGCTCGCTTGCAAACCATACACGTAGGGGAATCCTAGCCGGCTCCATCAAGCATCGCCATCGAGAGCCACCGCCTCCCACTTCGGGTACAACCTAGCCGGTTACCATCAAAAACCTCCACACGCGCCACCTCCTTCTTCGTCTAGCCATAATCCTACCCGGACATACACCATCATGGCGTCACCGCCACTGGCACTCCTCTCCCTACGCTACCACCACCACCACAGCCGCTTACTGTCGTGGATCACCACCCTATCAGCCCCCTCGTGACAGTCCCCACCACCACACACTTTGTCATCCTTCGCTTCCTACCATCCCGACGCGCCACCGTTGGCATTGTAGGCTGCCGCCCTCACCGTCATCCCCTCCACTACCGGGTCACCGTTTCCCACCGTCAACGGCCGCCATACGTCCCCTAGGTTATCGCCGAGACTCGCAACCATAAACCCTAGTCGGGTTTTTAAACCAAAACTCAAACTATACACGTAAAAAGTATGGATGGAGATTACCTTGTTGATTGTTCAAAAGTTCATTGCGTGATACGACCGTCGAACCACCTCTGTCGGCCCCTTTTGTTCTCGTCGTTCTCCCCTCAGTCGTGCAAAACCCCCAAGGCCGAATGAGGCATAGGGTTTTCTCTAAAACTTGCTTTTAAAAGTTTAAGTTTTGCACTCGGGTCCCTGTTAATCCATAACTGCGCGTTTTCAACCTGCAGGGCTCAATATCGACCATTCGGGTCTAATTTGATAGCTAAAGGTTCATTTGTCGACCAACCCTACTCGTCACTAGGAAAAACACGGTTCCGGGTTATCCTATAACCCGAATTGTTAGCTTTCGTATTTCTGGGATGTTACATCAAATCACCGGTCCCGAACTCATTCAAGAAACCACCGACAAGATACTTCAAATTTAAGAAAGACTCAAGGCCTCTCGTGATCGTAAAAAGAGTTATGCTGACAACCGTAGGAAGCCCTTGAATTTCAAGTTGGTGATAGAGTCTTACTCAAGGTTTCCCCATGGAAATGTGTTGTCCGATTTGGGAAGAAGGGAAAGCTAGCCCCTAGGTTCATTGGACCATTCGAGATTCTTGAAAGGATTGGCCCAATAGCCTATAGACTCAAGCTACCAACCGAACTTTGTAACGTTCATGAAGTTTTTCATGTATTAAACCTCAAAAGGTGCCTTGATGATAACACACTTCAAGCTCCTCTAGATGATGTTCGTATCGACAACTCTATGCATTTCATCAAAAAGCCCGTTGAAATCATGGACCGTGAAGTCAAGCAACTCAAGCATAGCCACATCCCGATCGTGAAAGTTCGTTGGGAATCCAAACGGGGTCCTGAGTTTACATGGGAACGTGAAGACCAGATGAAAATCAAGTACCCTCATCTCTTTCAAAACTCTTCAGCCTCTAATAGTTGAATTTCGGGGATGAAATTCTCTTAACTAGGGGAGACTGTAACATCTGCGACTTTCGTATTTAAATTATCATGTACTAGGCTTATTTAATCAATGCAAATCATTTTGAATGTCATTTCACTTGGATTATATCCATATGAAATACTTGTTTATCATATGTGATCTACTATATGTTACCTTATGCTCTATATGCTTATTGATGGCTTAATCGTGAATTGGGCCCATTTTAGGACCAATAGGCCCATCATAACCCGTTAAAAATCATGCAAACGTCAAACATGTTAAATTAAAGTTGTTATACTTTGTTACATTTGAAACGTTCAACAAAAGCTTGTAGATTTATGTATTGTGCCTTCACAGCTTGTTATGCCCCTAAAAGTCCGTTTTCTCGTCCACCGACCGTTAACTACCGTACGCGAATAACACAACTTAAACTTAAATGTTTTTAGTTAAATATATTCAATTTTTTATGACAATCAACATTCATGTTGAAAACATTTGCCAATTTCGCTTAGAAATGCTTAAAACACGAATTTCGGATGCGCGCACTCAACCGGGCCAAGCTAGAACCCGACCCACTTACACTTGGACCTAGCCCAAGCTAATTTTCACAAAAACCCAGCCCCCAATCAGCTGAATTTCAAAATTTGAGGCCTCACCAAACCCTAAATCCCTTCTTGTTTTCCAAGGCGTAGCTTAACTATAAATAGCCCCTCATCCCCCCTTGTTTTTCATTTAATACTCTTCTCAAATCCCTCCACCCCACCTGTGATTTTGAGCCTCCCTATACAGCCAAGAAGTTGCAAGAAAACTCTCCTCCAAGCCTTGAAGAAATCGCAATAAGCCAAGAACCAAGATCGGGTAACGAATCGAGTTTAACCGTTCTTTCTTGCTTTTTATTTCTTTCTTATTCTTTCTAAAATAGAATTCGCTTGCTCGTGTCAGCTATGCCGATTGCATCTTGTGATTCTCTAAACACGCTTCTGTGAATATCATGGCAAGACCGGTGAAACAGACCGGTGAAACGGGACATTTTGGCTAACCTAATATGATTATATTATGTATTATGATGATATAATAACATTCGTCTAATTTTTATTTCACGCGTTATCGACTTTTAAACAACCTAATCATGCACCTTTGTGCCTAACCTAACTTTGGACAAATTATGCATCGATTTTAAGCATTCATAATTTGGTGAATTTTTAACGAAATCTTGCAACTCCAACTTCAATGCGTAGATCGTCGAGTCTTCTTTTTGACCGTATATATTCAAAAGTGTGACTCCGTAGTAGCCAAAATACGAAAGGTGCACTTTTCAGTACCTTCTTTTTTAGATCACGATTTTGGCTATGATACGAGTCCCAAACAGAAAAACTTTTTTAACGAAACTTTTCCGGAACAACTTAAACTAGTCACTTGAAAAATTTCATGATTTTAGCACGTCAGTTGTTATTTTTAATGCTATCGTTTCTGTTCAGCTGCGTTGCTGTCCAAATCAGTAAACAACTAAAACTCTATTTTTACAAATAATTCTTAACCTTATGACCCGAACCGCCTATCTAACACTCATAACCATCGAACCTAACCTAAAAACTAGTTTATTTATTTGTTTAGCGTCTGTTCCGTGATTCACCTCATCTATTCGTTCAAGTATCTTATCTAGTCTAGCTTTCAAAGTGATACTTCATAACCCCACTTTATTCAAATCGTTTTGGGGGAAACATGTACGCGTTGGCACGCATTAAAACACGTTTTCAAACAATTATAAAACAAGCGAATCATATATGTGTGTGAATAAATGAACACAACAAGATAAACGTTAAAATTACAAATCCTTAACTTGATGTTTTCAAGCCAACGGTAGTATAGATGTGGGCCATACGATGGAAACCGCATATACTTTATGGACAACTTTTGGTTGGACATCTTATTCTTTATCAGTGCAACTTGCGAGTTGTACCACTTATTTGTTGCTCATCATTTTAGGTTGGATTTGCTAATCATGTGTTTGTTTTATTTTACGTGCTATTTGATGAACTTGAAATACGAATTGTTACTTTTGCCAAACATATACTTTTATTAAACCTATGATTTGTCACAAACTATTATTAGTTGACACTTGTTTTTCGTATATGTTTCAGGTGATTAAACTCGTGATAGGTCAAGTCAAGAACACATAGGAGTTGCCTAGATATCTATTGAAGAAATTATATTTTAAGTGTTTTGTCTTTTGAACATGTTAATTTGTTTTCTTTGAATTATAAGACATACGAAATTGGGTTTTTAATATTATGAAACTTTAATAGTAAATGTCTTTATTCCATTGTGTTCTTTTATCAATTAAGTCGCACTCATGGTTAAGATGCATGGTTGGGGTGTGACATATGGTTACCCTGACCATGAGCTGGAACTACAACTTTTCAAGAACGGTGTTTGAGGAATTCAAAAGCAACCTGAAGGGAGCAAAGAAAGACATATTCAAGATGTTTCCAAGATTACTTCAGATCATTCTCAACAAGAATTATGCTGATCTGGTACCTAGTATGGAAACACTAGATTTGAAAGCTATGGGTCCTATGATCTTCAAATACATGAATGTCAACAAGCAAGGCAAAAGAGTATATTAGGGGCTGCATCCCCTTGAGAAATTTGGAAGATTTGCTGCCTTAGAAGATGAAGTGCAAGAGGCACCGGCCGCACAACACGAAGCTAAGGTTGCTGATGATCATGCCATTTAGCAACTGCAACAACCACAACAACCAATAGAACCACCTAAAGCTGAACCACAACCACAAGAACCAGTGGTACCTGAGTCTGAAGCTTCTGAAGTTTTATCTTCATCTGACAGTGAGGGTACACCGGAGAGACCACTAGTACCAATAAATCGGTAGGCTCGAGAAATAGAAAGCAAACGAAGAAGAGTTGAGATTCCTCCTCGCACCCCTTCCTCTAACCAAGATGAAACCGATCCAGAGTACAACCCGGATCAAGATCTTCCTTCATGGCCAAGAAAAAGAAGAGACCCGAGGAATGTACGTATATCACCCACACCAACACCTACTGTTTCAACACAGCAACCACACTCACCACCACCCACCTCTACATTACCAAAGTCATCATCCCAGGTGAGTAATGATCCTACTGCTTTCGACACTGCTCAGTTTTTTATGTCATCAGCCAAAGAATATCGTGCTGAGAAAGCAAAGGGCAAGAGTCCTATATTTTCTTCTACTCCCGCTCCTATAGACCCACACATTCTATAGGCATGGGTATTTGAACTAGAACAACAAGTGGAAGCTCAAAATGTCAGAATCATGTCCTTGGAAGCCAATCAGGGATATCTAACAGCTCTCGTATTTGAATTAAAGAAGAAACTAGAGGATAGAGAGGGTAAGGATACTGAGAAACCGAATGATGATGGTAATGATAATTGTCACACCCCGACCGATGGCGGAATCATCGGGGCGGGACATGTAAGACAGTTCATAGCACATGGTTGACTAAATTGAAATATATTAAAGTCAAATTTCCATTACAAATAATCTAAGTACAAACCAAATTCAAACAAAGAAACATAAAACAACTCATAGAATTCTTGATTTAAATTGCTAAGTCCAAATCCTATATTGAGCACGTCTTGAATCATTCTCACATATTAGGGCCTAAAACATGAATAAAATAAAGTCAACTAAAAAGTTGGTGAGTATAACACAGTTGTATATAGATAGCATATAGTTGAAAACAAATCCTTTACATATCATGATAAATAAGGCATTTATGGGGAGCAGCTATTGTGTAACCATGTACAACCAAACCTTTGTAACTAGCATGCAAAAATTGTGTTGTCGGTTTCAATCACCGCGCACCTGGGTGGGTTTGTCAGACTCAATAGATCTATCATTGAAAACCGTCGGCTTGTATAGTTAATGATTGCACATAATCGCATACAAAGGTTAGCACACCTAGCACTCGGGCATAAAGCTCAAATTGCACACATGAAAGTAAATAGGATTTGTACTTTGTGTTGTTTGTGTAAATTGTAATGTGTAATTTGAATAATGTTCATGTTTCACCCCAAAAGTGTAAAAGAGTAAAAGGGGCTATGATATACTCACTTGGTATGGAAGTGTAGCTAACAAAGTGTATAGATAAGATAAGAATCTTTGATACGCACGAGTTACCCTAGATAATAATGTATATTGAATCAAATATGTGCACAGAGTTTAGTCTAAAAATGAAGGTTGGATTTGTGTATAAAACTATTGATTTGTATTTAAAAGTATTGAATAACATATATAAAGTTTGAAGTAAATATTTTTGAAACATTTTGATTAAGGTTGAGAATTGAATAGTAAAATAGAATATTTATAAAATCATTGATTATGAAAATAAAGTATGTGTTAAATGTAATTTAATAAATAAATAAATGTTTTTATTTAAAAATGAAGAATAAATAATCTTATTTATTTATTTATAAAGTATGTAACTTACAAATAAAATGTTTTAAATGAAAAGTTTAGTAACAAATTTAATTTTATAAACTTTTAATTAAATGATTTTCCATTTATTTCAAGATTAATTATTTGATCTTTTCAAATACCTTTTTATAAAACTAACTATTTTTATTTAAAAACATAATCTGAAATCTTTACTGGTTAAAATATAATAATAATAATTCTGCCCAAAAGCTTCTGTCCTAAACACGACCGTGCCTGGGAAGGGCACGACCGCGCTCGAACCACGGGCGCGACCGCTCTAGTCGGGGCGCGACCGGGTTTGATCAAACAGAGGCAATTTGGACAATACGCGAGGCACGACCGTGCCTTAGCTTGGCACGGTCGTGTCTATGATTCTTAGCCACAACAGAGATTAGCCAAGAGGGCATGACTAGGTCTGGACAGGAGGACACGACCGCGCTGCTAGTCGGCACGACCGCGCTCTATGAGGCACGGGCGCGCTAGATGATTAGCGCGACCGTGTCTCTTCCAAATCAGACACGAATTGAACAAATCTTGTATTTATAGCATTGGAATTGATAGGGATTTTGATTACTAAGTTGTTACGAGTCTATTTAAACAAATTAATTGTATGGAAATCGTGTTTAAGAATGGGTTCGACTAAATCATTTTTTATTAAAATAATAATTCTGATTCGGGATGGTTTACATATTGAAAGCCCAAATTGATAAGGGGCTTTTGATAAAGAGACTGAATCGACTGAGGAAAAGATTATAGTTACCCTGAAGCGTATCGAATTGATAGTGAACGGCAGAAAAGAGTTCCGGCGACGGTGAGAATGGCTTCCGGCATCTTCTGCTGCGATTCCGGCTGTTCCAACGCTTCAGATAACTTAGAGATGCTCGGAGGATCAAGTTTCTTGATTAATTGCTAGCAACAGGATCGAAAAGAATGATTCGAGGCTTGGGAGAAATTTTGGACGGTTTTTCTTGAGAGAATTCGTAATTGGGTAGTAATGATCGAAATTGACAATTATTTTCTTTGATACTGAAAGTGAAACGCACATCGGATTTGAATTCAAACGACCAAGCGTTTTGAAACTGCATTTACGTTTTGACTGTTACGCAGGCGCGACCGTGCCCAAGAGAGGCGCGACCGTGCTTAGGCACCGGGCGCGATCGTTCCAGGACCAGTCGCGCGATCGTGCCGAGGCACTTGGCGCGACCGTGCCAGGACGAAGCACGACCGTGCCAGGACGAAGCACAACCGTGCTAATTAGGGTTTCTTGATAAATTTTCAACTTTAGTCCTTGACTTTTTAGGTTTGATAAGTTTGAATTAAATAGTTTCTTGTATAGTGTTTAAATGTATATAATTGTGTAAAACTTGTGAATTTGTATTGAATCATTGCATTTAATTTGAGGCGGAAAAATAGAACAAGACAGTGCACGAGTATTGAGTTCGAAATGCATTACATTGAATTGAAAATATGAATACTAAAATCAGAAATGTTACAGTCTCCCCATGTTGAGAGAATTTCGTCCCGAAATTTAGTTTGAGGAAGCGACGGTATCGGTAAAAAGATGAGGGTACTTGAGCTTCATTTGGTCTTCTCGTTCCCAAGTGAACTCAGGACCACGCTTAGATTCCTAACGAACTTTGACAATAGGAATGCGACTTCGCTTGAGTTGTTTGACTTCACGATCCATAATTTCCACCGGCTTCTCAACGAAGTGCATCGTTTCATCAATGCGCACGTCGTCAAACGGTATATGGAGATTTTCATCAGCGAGACACTTCTTCAGATTAGAAACATGAAATGTAGGATGCACATTTCCAAGAGATGGAGGTAACTCGAGCTTGTAAGCCACTTTCCCAATCCTTTCAAGGATTTTGAATGGACCAACATAACGAGGTGCTAACTTTCCTTTCTTTCCAAAATGGATCACGCCCTTCCATGGAGACACCTTTAGAAGAACAAGGTCACCGATTTGAAATTCCAAGGGTTTTCGACGTTTGTCGGCATAACTCTTTTGCCGACTCCTCGCTACTCGAATATTGTCACGGATTTGAATATTCTTGTCGGATGTTTCTTGAATTAACTCGGGACCAGTGATTTGTGCTTGACCAATCTCGTTCCAACAGATAGGAGAACGACACTTGCGACCATAGAGAGCTTCGAATGGAGCCATGTTGATACTTGTGTGGTAGCTATTATTGTAAGAGAACTCAATGAGGGATAAATGTGAATCCCAATTGCCACCAAAATCGATTACGCAAGCTCTAAGTATGTTTTCAAGAGTTTGGATTGTTCGCTCGGTTTGACCATCAGTCTGGGGATGGTAGGCCGTGGTCAAATCCAACCGTGTACCAAGAGCAGTTTGGAGAGATTGCCAAAATCGAGAAGTGAACCGGGCATCTCGATCAGATATTATGTTCAAGGGAACACCATGACGACTCACGATTTCGTCGATGTAAATTCGGGCTAGTTTCTCAACCCGATAGTCTTCACGGATAGGCAAGAAATGAGCAGACTTGGTGAGACGATCAATGATCACCCAAATACTATCATGACCACTCGAGGTGCGAGGGAGTTTGGTAATAAAATCCATGGCTAAGTTCTCCCATTTCCACACGGGAATTTCCGATTGTTCAAGCAAACCAGAAGGACGTTGATGTTCGGCTTTGACTTTGGAGCAGGTTAAACATTTGGCAACATAAAGAGCAATGTCCTTTTTCATACCGGGCCACCAATATTGTTGGCGAAGATCTTGGTACATTTTATCCGCACCAGGATGAATAGAGTAACGAGTCTTGTGAGCCTCGTTCATGAGAAACGTACGGAGATCATCGCGATCGGGAACCCAAATACGGTTCAAATAATAAAGTAAGCCATTGGGTTTTGATTCAAGCAGAAGTTCAACACCACACGACATTTCCTCGTACATGTTACCCTCGGTGACTGAGACGTATTGAGTTTCTAAGATGCGGGTTTGAATATCGGTTTGAATTCGGGCACAATGAAGCATAACATGGTCCTTTCGACTCAAAGCGTCGGCTACAACATTCGCTTTGCCGGGATGGTAACGAATCTCGCAGTCATAGTCGTTAAGGAGTTCGACCCAACGTCGTTGCCTCATATTGAGTTCTTTTTGGTTAAAAATATGTTGAAGACTTTTGTGGTCGGTGAATACCACACATTTCGTGCCATATAGGTAATGTCTCCAAATCTTTAACGCGAATACGACCGCACCCAGCTCGAGATCGTGCGTCGTATAATTCTTCTCATGAACTTTGAGTTGCCTTGATGCATAAGCGATTACTTTGCCTCGTTGCATGAGAACACAACCCAGACCTTGGTTAGAAGCATCACAGTAGACAACTAAATCATCGATTCCATCGGGGAGAGTCAATATTAGAGCATTGCACAACTTTTGCTTGAGGGTTTGGAAAGCTTCTTCTTGTTTCGGTCCCCATTCATAAGTCTTACCCTTGTGGGTCAAAGCGGTAAGAGGGACAGCAATCTTTGAGAAGTTTGAGATGAAACGACGATAATAACCCGCAAGACCAAGAAATGAACGAACTTCGGTAGGAGTCTTCGGGGCATTCCAATTCTTAACCGCTTCGATTTTTGCAGGAATTCCCTTGTCATTGACAATATGACAAAGAAATTGAACTTCCTTTAGCCAAAATTCACATTTGGAGAATTTGGCATAAAGTTGTTCTTTTCTTAAGAGGTCCAAAACCAATCTAAGGTGTTGTTCATGATCGGCTTTAGTCTTGGAATAGATTAAGAAATCGTCAATGAAGACGATCACGAATTTATCAAGGTATGGTTTGCACACACGATTCATGAGATCCATGAAAACTGCGGGTGCATTGGTTAGCCCGAAAGGCATAACCATGAACTCGTAATGACCATACCTTGTTCGGAAGGCAGTCTTAGGAATGTCATCTTCTTGAACACGAAGCTGATGATAACCGGATCGAAGATCAATCTTTGAGAAACAAGTAGAACCTTGAATTGATCAAAGAGATCATCGATTCTAGGTAAAGGATAACTGTTCTTGATAGTAAGCTTGTTGAGTTCGCGGTAGTCAATAAACATGCGAAATGATCCATCCTTCTTCTTAACAAATAAGACGGGTGCACCCCACGGTGAATGACTTGGGCGAATGAAACCTTTGTCGGAGAGCTCTTGAAGTTGACTTGCAAGTTCTAGCATTTCGGAAGGTGCAAGACGATAAGGGGCTCTAGCCACGGGGTTAGCTCCGGGCACAAGATAAATACGAAATTCTACTTGACGAACGGGTGGAAGACTGGATAAGTCTTCGGGGAATACTTCAGGAAAATCTCGGATAATGGGGATATCTTGAATACTCTTCTTCTTAACATCCGTTTGAACGATATGGGCCAAAAAGGCCACGTACTTCTTTCGTAAGTACTTTTGAGCAGTAGTGCATGACATTAATTTAAGCCCTTTACAAGGCTTTTCGCCAAAGACTCTTAACGTTTCTCCCGATGGTAGAGGTATTCGAATACACTTCTCAAAGCAAATGACTTCGGCATGATGATTCGATAGCCAATCCATGCCTATGATGATATCAAAGCTTCCTAGTGGCATTGGAACAAGGTTGATTGGGAATGTGTGATCATTAAGTTCTAAAGAGAAATCATAGATAATGGACTCAATTGTAAGGGAGTCACCATTTGCTACTTCAACGGTAAATGTTTTCTCTAATTGGGACCGAGTCTTTGCAAGTAAAGGTTCAAAATTAAGTGACACAAAACTTTTATCGGCTCCGGTATCGAATAAAATGGAGGCATATTGACTATTAACAAGAAACGTACCGTTGACCACGTCATTGTTGGCTTGAGCTTCATTGGCGTTTTATGTTGAAAGCACGCCCACGATCTCCACCTTGTCTAGCATTGACTAACTTTGGGCATTGATCACGGAAATGGTTCTGGTTACCACACTCATAACATGCTCGCCCATTTGCAATAGCGGGTACACCTTGATTAGCCACTTGGGTGTTGGTTTGGTTTGGTGGGTTGGCTTGGCCCGTAAGAGCTTTGGTCCTACAAACACTAACTGTATGACCATATCTCCCACAATAAGTACAAAGGCGACATGGGATGCTTTGGGGATGATGGTAGTTGCAGGTGGCACAAAGTGGGTAAATTCCAACATATGGCTTTTTGACCGGTGTTTGAACCATAGGTGCAGCTTGGATAACCGGAATAGCAGGAGTGACCACAGCATAGTTTCTAGTCTTCCTTTTCCTATTATTGCGGGAGGGTTCAGTTGTGGCTTCTTTGTTGTGGATAGGAGGGGTTATAGTGTCAGAAACTTTCTTGGTACCCTTCTTAGTAAGTGTTCCCGCTTTCACATGGTTATCAGTTAAGGTGGCGGATAGACGAATAGCATCCTCCAGAGTAGCAGGATTTCTACCTAAGACAGTATCTTGGATTTGTCTTGGTAGCCCACCAATATACTTTTCGATACAACGGGACAAAGGAGTGACCATGTGGGGCACGAGAAGACTCAACTCATGGAACCGTGTTGTATATGCTAAGCTTTCCCCACTATCTTGGGCAAGATCCCAAAATTCAGCTTCTAACTTTTTCACTTCATTACGAGGGCAGAACTCCTCGTTCATAAGCCTTTTGACCTCATCCCAAGGTAAGGCCATAGCTACATCAACACCCCTATTCCTTTTCTCACCATTCCACCATGTAAGTGCCCGTTTTTGTAGGACACTTGTAGCATGACGAACACGGAGGTTGTCGGGACAGTCACTATTGAGAAAGGTATTCTCAATGCTTTCAAACCATTGAAGGAGTCCAGTAGCTCCTTCGGTTCCATAAAACTTGAGGGGATTACACGAGTTGAAGTGCTTGAATGTGCATTGAAATGGATTGTTACCACCATTTCCACCATTTCCACCATTATTACCACTATTGCTTCCATTTCCACCATTGTTGCCATTGGTGGCACTATTGGCTTGGGTGAGTTGTGTCACCAATTGGGTAAGAATAGCAGCAATGTCGGTGTTGGCGTTGGTTGCGGGAGCACGACGAGGAGGCATTCTACAGATTTTCACAAGACAAGAAAGATTGTAAGAACTTATGAGATTTGATAGGGTTTAATAGAATGAGAAAATAAAAATAGATATTCTTAGTTTGGATTGTACTCAAAAGTGACAAAATCACTTGAATACCATGGCACATTAAGGTTAATTAAACTTATATAATCTTCAAGGAGACATGCTTTAGCCTATAAGTAAACACTCATCTCGGGAATTCCCAGGAAAGCATACGGGTCCCTCGGTTGATTGGGATTTATGCGAAATGCTTTCCTAGACAGAAAACCCAAAATACAGGTGTCACCCTTCCAGATTGCACGTGTCCTCAAATAATTTAACAAGTTTAAAAACCTTAACGAAGAAATAAAAATTTTAGAGATTTTTGCTTCAAGAATTTTTCCACATGCTAAGAAGGATAAAGATAGAAATATTATGAGGTTTTAGAATATAGGAAAGGATATTATTTATTTAATTATTAAGAATATCCTAATAAGTCGTGGATTTAAAACACATAAGTCATCAAAATGAAATAATAAGTAATCATACTAAGCATGTAACATATAACATGTAGCACATAGCACATAATCATGAAGCATAGCATAAGTGGTTGTCCTAAAGTTATAGTCTAGGTCAAGGTGTCTAATAACCTAATTCCCTATAACCAAGGCTCTGATACCAATCTGCCACATCTCGATCGATGGCGGAATCATCGGGGCGGGACATGTAAGACTGTTCATAGCACATGGTTGACTAAATTGAAATATATTAAAGTCAAATTTCCATTACAAATAATCTAAGTACAAACCAAATTCAAACAAAGAAACATAAAACAACTCATAGAATTCTTGATTTAAATTGCTAAGTCCAAATCCTATATTGAGCACGTCTTGAATCATTCTCACATATTAGGGCCTGAAACATGAATAAAATAAAGTCAACTAAAACGTTGGTGAGTATAACACAGTTGTATATAGATAGCATATAGTTGAAAACAAATCCTTTACATATCATGATAAATAAGGCATTTATGGGGAGCAGCTATTGTGTAACCATGTACAACCAAACCTTTGTAACTAGCATGAAAAAATTGTGTTGTCGGTTTCAATCACCGCGCACCTGGGTGGGTTTGTCAGACTCAATAGATCTATCATTGAAAACCGTCGGCTTGTATAGTTAATGATTGCACATAATCGCATACAAAGGTTAGCACACCTAGCACTCGGGCATAAAGCTCAAATTGCACACATGAAAGTAAATAGGATTTGTACTTTGTGTTGTTTGTGTAAATTGTAATGTGTAATTTGAATAATGTTCATGTTTCACCCCAAAAGTGTAAAAGAGTAAAAGGGGCTATGAAATACTCACTTGGTATGGAAGTGTAGCTAACAAAGTGTATAGATAAGATAAGAATCCTTGATACGCACGAGTTACCATATATAATAATGTATATTGAATCAAATATGTGCACAGAGTTTAGTCTAAAAATGAAGGTTGGATTTGTGTATAAAACTATTGATTTGTATTTAAAAGTATTGAATAACATATATAAAGTTTGAAGTAAATATTTTTGAAACATTTTGATTAAGGTTGAGAATTGAATAGTAAAATAGAATATTTATAAAATCATTGATTATGAAAATAAAGTATGTGTTAAATGTAATTTAATAAATAAATAAATATTTTTATTTAAAAATGAAGAATAAATAATCTTATTTATTTATTTATAAAGTATGTAACTTACAAATAAAATGTTTTAAATGAAAAGTTTAATAACAAATTTAATTTTTTAAACTTTTAATTAAATGATTTTCCATTTATTTCAAGATTAATTATTTGATATTTTCAAATACCTTTTTATAAAACTAACTATTTTTATTTAAAAACTTAATCTGAAATCTTTACTGATTAAAATATAATAATAATAAATCTGCCCAAAAGCTTTTGTCCTAAACACGACCGTGCCTGGGAAGGGCACGACCGCGCCCGAACCACGGGCGCGACCGCGCTAGTCGGGGCGCGTCCGGGTTTGATCAAACAGAGGCAATTTGGACAATACGCGAGGCACGACCGTGCCTTAGCTTGGCACGATCGTGTCTATGAATCTTAAACACAACAGAGATTAGCCCAGAGGGCATGACTATGTCTGGACAGGAGGACACGACCGCGCTGCTAGTCGGCACGGCCGCGCTAGATGATTAGCGCGACCGTGTCTCTTCCAAATCAGACACGAATTGAACAAATCTTGTATTTATAGCGTTGGAATTGATAGGGCTTTTGATTACTGAGTTGTTACGAGTCTATTTAAACAAATTAATTCTATGGAAATCGTGTTTAAGAATGGGTTCGACTAAATCATTTTTTATTAAAATAATAATTCGGATTCGGGATGGTTTACATATTGAAAGCCCAAATTGATAAGGGGCTTTTTATAAAGAGACTGAATCGACTGAGGAAAAGATTATAGTTACCCTGAAGCGTATCGAATTGATAGTGAACGGCAGAAAAGAGTTCCGGCAACGGTGATAATGGCTTCCGGCGTCTTCTGCTGCGATTCCGGCTGTTCCAACGCTTCAGAAAACTTAGAGATGCTTGGAGGATCGAGTTTCTTGATTAATTGCTAGCTACAGGATCGAAAAGAATGATTCGAGGCTTAGGAGAAATTTTGGACGGTTTTTCTTGAGAGAATTCGTAATTGGGTGGTAATGATCGAAATTGACAATTATTTTCTTTGATACTGAAAGTGAAACGCACATCGGATTTGAATTCAAACGACCAAGCATTTTGAAACTGCATTTACGTTTTGACTGTTACGCAGGCGCGACCGTGCCCATTAGAGGCACGATCGTGCCGAGGCACTTGGCGCAACCGTGCCAGGACGAAGCACGACCGTGCTAATTAGGGTTTCTTGATAAATTTTCAACTTTAGTCCTTGACTTTTCAGGTTTGATAAGTTTGAATTAAATAGTTTCTTGCATAGTGTTTAAATGTATATAATTGTGTAAAACTTGTGAATTTGTATTGAATCATTGCATTTAATTTGAGGCGGAAAAATAGAACAAGACAGTGCACGAGTATTGAGTTCGAAATGCATTACATTGAATTGAAAATATGAATACTAAAATCAGAAATGTTACAATAATGATGATGATCAAAGAGGTGGAGATGTAGGAGGAAGTAATCAGAATGATAATGCTGGAGATAATCAAGATGATGATCTTCGTAATTTCGATCTTGAAGGAAATCAGGATGATATGCTTACTAGTGATCAATCTAAGGACAAAGACTCAAGTCCTAATGATGCATTAAAAGTGGAAATGTTTGAGAGTTCTTCAGATTCTGAGTTAAAGAGACTGAATCAAGATATTGATGATGAAGTCAATCTAACCTCTTCTGCTGAAATCAATGAATCTTCAAGTGCAGGAGTAAACCCTAGAAAGGAACTTCCTTCTTGGTTTTTGCCACCTGGTCCACCTATAGAGACTCATGTTACAACCAACTTTGAAGGTTACTATTCAAAGAGATGTGACAGGTCCTGGATTGCTTCCTGGCAATTCAACCAAAAGAAGAATATGTTCGCGGTGAAGAGGAATAGTGGTCGACAGGAATACTACAAGAACGCTAATGACTTTAGCTCCTGGACTAAAATAGATCTCAGGGAGTTAAATGAAGCATATGTTGTCAACAAAGGTAACGTTACAATGGCAAACATGTTCTATAACTTTCTTAATCAACAGTGCCTGACAAACTTTACCGGCATGAAAACTGTTAAATCAACATTGAATAAAGCAAAGGGTGTTAAGGACCCTCGTAATGGAAGGAGTCGGTATAGCATTATCTGGCCAGCAACAAAGATCACTAAGAAGGTTCCTGTTAACAAGAAGGTACCTGTAACTCGCTGAAAAACTTTCAGTTTTGGGCTTATGATCCAGTTTCTGCTGAAGCTATGATTGTAACGACAACTACTGAGTTTAGAATTCTAGATCCTATTGATCTGTCAAAGTTTGGTGAGGAAGAAATTAATGTGTTGGCAAGGAATCAAATCAGAAGTGATCAACTTTTTAAACAACAAGCTAAAGTCTTTACTATAGCAGTTGTTGATGTCATTAGAAAGAAGCTCTATGCGGGAAGTGGAAGCCATTTCGAAGAAATCAACTTTTGAAGAACATTGATAGCTTAATCCTAGGGGGAGATTATAGGACCTTGATTAGAGAGGATTAAATATCAAAGAGTTTTGGTGTAAGTCGTGAACTTAAGGTTCACTACTAGCGTGTTATGGGCCGACCTAAAGGCCGAGAAGATGTAATGTTTGGGCTTAGTATAGTATTAGATAAGTATAAATGCATGTTTACCCTAACCGTATGTGGTTAGCAGTTTTTGGTAATTTCCCTGTAATCACTCTTGTTCATAATACAATTGTGTTTCTTTGAATTTTCTTCTTGAATCACCACACGTATAGATTCCGCCTATAACGTGTGAGACTTTGATATCGTTCGTATTCGTTCATGTGTTTGAAGATCCATCGAGATATTGGCACTTAAAAAAGGGATTACACTTAGTGAGGTCACTTCCATGTAATGCGTGAGTCACTGAGAGGTTCTCTGATTGATGCGAACTAATAAAAATGAGTTTCATTACGTGGCCCCTCTCATCAGAGTGGAATCGTTTGATAATCATCATTGTTAATGAAAAGGAAATGGTGCATTCATGCTTGTGAAATTCTGAATGTATGTGTGCACATACTCTTTATTCATCTACGTGTCTTATCACACGAAGACCAAATCATGATAGAATTTAAAACGAATCATCGGAAGTTTAGTAAGATATGCCAGATGGTTTGACGAGATGTTTAGGCCTTAGTTCAAAGTCGGGTACCTGACTGTTTCTTCAACCAGTCAATGCCTTGATGCATCAAGTCTTTCTAGATCAAAAGATTCTTAACTAATATTTCACTTGTCTAACCAGTGCGTAGGTTAAACTGATTCAATTGAGTTCCAGAAAAGAACATCCTCGTATGCTATTTCTCTTAAATAAGTCGGAATGGTTTAGAGGAACCGTTAGTTGTTGTCAAAGTAGTGAATTAGACAGCTATGATGTGGAATAAGGTTTTATGGAGATACGATCTCCTGAGATTGACCTTGATTTTGTCAACTCTCATTACGGGTAATTTCAATCATGAATGTTATTTGTAATTTGATTTAAATTGAAACCTAGATAAAATAAGTGTCAAACAATTAATTTTTGAGACAATAAAATCTCATATTGATTTTTCTCAACAATTATTGTAGGTAAATGAATCTTCACGGGTTCAAGGAAAGTGAGAACGGACTTTTAACCAATTACTGAGAATTAGTGACGTAGTTATTTCTTTTCATTTTCTAACTGTATTTCCATCATTTTACTGTAATCGGGTAGCAATGATAAAATTCAGAAATGAAACTTTATGATTGTTCCCTTATGCTCCACGAAAGCATTTGCTGGGGTTAAAATTTTTACTCTCATATTAGGTTTTGCGTCATATAAATTTTTTTCCATTAACATTGGACGCAAAGGATTAAAGATTTCAAGATTCCTTGTAAGCTTTCGTTGGCGAAGCTTGGGTTTAATACCTCATAAACCTTTGTTTACACTACACTTCTACTACAGTCCAACATTTAGGTTGTACTGTCATATGCGAAGCTTGGGTTTAATACCTCATTAACCTTTGTTTACACTACACTTCTACTGCAGTCCAGTATTTAGGTTGTACTGTCATGTTTTGTAGGATCATGACTTACCATCATGTCCATAAGGCAGATAAGGCTTATGAAGTTCTAAATTCGTTTAGATTTGCCACATTTCGTCTAGGTGAGAAAGTAAACAGTGGGACCATGGAAGTGGTCTCATAGAAAAGGTGTCTCCCGAAATTGATTATGGGTTTGCCAACCCATTAAGTTGGTAGACTGTGTTATGATATCATTTTCAATCTAATCTGGGCTTGACCCCTTAAATTAGTTGTCAGAAACACAATAGCAGAATCACGTATAACTTCAGGGATTTGCGAAATGTGAGGAATTCATGTCCTTAGGTTCGTTAAGGATTAACGCATAGGCATTCCAAAAGATCATGGAAAGGAGTGATAATAAAAATTTGAAGGAAAGTTGAGAAGACGAACGAAATGTATATTTGTAGACCTCCAAAAAAAAGCAAGGTCAAATATGATTTATCCTTTGTTCACTTTCCTTGTAGCATACAGCTTAGAACGGTTAACAACCGTAGAACACTGAACTATATTCTTAAAATTGCACTCCTATGAGTGTAGGACACATCCTTCAAATGATAAAGTTCTCAACTTTCAACTTGGTCCTTAATTTCCCACTAACCTTGGTTGGAAAAGGATCACAGAGTTTCAAAATTTGTCAATAACTGATAATACAACATGTCTGCAACTTCCCTCACATTTGAATGGTGTTGTCACGACTTACCATTTCTGTAGGTCCCCGGGTGTCTCGGATCGTTACGTATGGGTGTGTGACTAGTCGGACCGGGTGCAGAATGCCCGTGACTAGTTGGAGAATCAAATAACACAAAGTAATCCGACAACGAAATTACTTTAAAACACCATCTATTATAAACTTGAAGGTTACAAAGAGAATACAACTTAATGCAAAATGCCTGCGTACATATCTTCGGTTAACCTAGCCTATTTATACTAGACCTGATCTCTACGCACTTAACAAGTGCGCAGGGCAAATTGTTCCTACGTACTTAGCAAGTACGCAGAGTATACTTGCGTACTTGCTAAGTTCGCAGGAAGTAATTCCTGCGCACATGCTAAGTGCGCAAAACACTTAGAGAAAACATACGACTAGTACATACATTAGTAATTACAACTCGATAACTAATACGTACAGACACTACAATACAAAGACTAATACATACAAGACAAGTACAAAAGCTAAGACAGTATCCAGAGTGTTTGTCACACAAACGTGCTTCAACAAACTCCCCCTTGACAACATCTCTGGATTGTCTTCGGTCTTCACTGCTCCCTAGCTTTATCTTCTATCTTCTTCTTGTAATCAAGGCAGAACTTGATCACTTGTCATATTTAGAAGCAAGGAACTTTGTCCACTCGTCCGTGTACATGTAGTACCTGTCCGCTAGCGCCTCCAGATCTTTCACAGAAAAGTTTATGAAGCATACTTCATCAAACACTCTGATTAGTTCCCTTGGCACTAAGCTTCCACTCTCGGATGACACCTTTCCAATCACCACTGCCTCGCCCGATTTAGGATCTACGTACCAGTACCATATGTTACCGAGGATATCCTGAGATAACTTGCTCTGGGGGATCTTGGTTTCACACATCACTGGCTTGTATACCAGTTTCTTTAAGCTTTTATTAGTCACAGGATGTCTAACGTTCTTGTCCCTGACTTGCTTGGGCACTTGAGGCTTAAACATTTTGAACTTCCCATATCTTACCTCTCACTGTAGAACCTGCCATAAGCCCATCGCTACTGCATAATTTGAGTGACCCAGCAGCTCTCGGTTTGCTAGGTTCACGAGGTCGTATCTTGGAAAGGAGTTGAAAGCTTCGCTGGTTGGTTTCAAGTATTGAACCCCCCCAGCTCGCTTGATTGCAAACAACTTCTTATCCTCCTCGAACCTCACAGCTAAGATCATTCATGTCGCTCCATGTTTGTCTATGATTGATGTCTTTTGCCATACAGGAGTCGGATCCTTCGATGAACTTGCAGGCTTATGTTTGTCTTTCTATGCCTCTGGATCCACAGGTGTAGGGTTGGCAGGGGAGGCTTCAGTTGATGCCTCAACAGTACTAGTAGGCTCGACTGAACCTATGTCCTCAAATGATGGAACTTCAAACATCTCTCCATCTTCAAACTCATACTCTCCTTCCCTGTCGCCCTTGGGAACTTCCATTACAACATCATCATCCTCCTCATCCCAGTCGTCAGCAGAGTCGATCTCTCCCTCTTCCAGATTGCAGAGAGCTTCGATCTGTTCTTCTTTGGAGTAGTCTGGCTCTAAGAATAGGATCATATCATCCGATACATCGTCAGATAGATCTTTCAAAACGTAAGCCACCGACTTTCCTTTATTACCTCCTGAAGCATCACCTCCACCTTCACTCTGAGTGGACTCCCCCTCAGCCATAGGCATGGCAGAAATGGGAACAATCGCCAAAGCCGACGATTGCTGCTCATTACCACTCAGTCCGGCTTCAGGATCTTTGTCCTGATCATCACCCTTAGTTAGATCAACTAAGTGACAAGCCTCTTCACTGCTAGGCTTAGGTGGTTGCTTGTCCAATAGTAAGTACGCATGAAGTAATTCCTGCGCACATGCTAAGTGCGCAAAACACTTAGAGAAAACAGACGACTAGTACATACATTAGTAATTACAACTCTATAACTAATACGTACAGAAACTACAATACAAAGACTAATGTAACATTTCTGATTTTCATTATCTATATTTCAATTCAATGTGATACATTTGAAACCCAATTCTAGTACACTGATTTATTCTATTCGTACCAACAATTAAATACTATGTTTCAATGAAAATCCGCAAATTTTACACGAGTATATCCTATTAAAACCTACAAAAGTTCATATTTATACAAATCTATCAAAACTGAAATTTGCAAGGACTAATTTTATAAATTAACAAGAAACCCTAATAGGCACGGTCGCGCCTCGTTCTGGCACGGTCGCGCCAAGTGCCTTGGCACGGTCGCGCGCCTTGCTTTGGAATGGTCGCGCCCGGTGCCTTGGCACGGTCGCGCCTCGCGTCAGTTGAAACGTAAATGCAGATTTTAAACGCAGAAACGTTTGAATTCGTAACCGATATTCACATCATTACCAGTAACAAAAACAATTAATCGAATAATACCCATAATTACATCCAATAACTCCAAGAAATTCGATTAGTCTCAAAAAAACCGAAATTCTTTCATTCGGACCACAATTCCTCTAATCTGAATTGAAATCCTCCCAAGCAAACGCATTATCGATCCTCTCTGAATCTCCCGAAAATATTGAAGCAGCCGGAATTGCAGCAGAACTCACCTCTACCGTACGCTATCGATTTATCATCTTTTCGGGTAATTGAAACCTCCTACACTTTCGTTTTAGTCCATAGATCAAAAGCCCCAACTTAATTTGGGCTTACAATAGCCAATTTAACACGAACCCGAATCTAGGGTTCATTCTAAAACGGGTTAATCGAATACTACTTTGGAGATGTTTTAAAAAAAATTAAACTATACAAAAAGACTCGTAATAACCTAATGGGTGAAAGCCCTATGATTTCCAACATTAACATCATAAGATTTAAGCAATTCGTTTCTGTTTTGGAACAGACACGGTCGCGCTAATCTCCTAGCGCGGTCGTGCTTCATGAGACACGGTCATGCTAATCCCAGCGCGGTCGTGCCTCACACACTCAGACCCGGTCATGCCCCTTAGCTAGACTTGGTCGTACCTCAGAACCCTAGACACGGTCGTGCCTGGCCCAGACACGGTCGTGCCTACTGAACAACTTAGTTATGTCTTATGTTTGATCAACACGGTCGCGCCCTGACTAGCACGGTCGCGCCCGTGGTCCTAGCACGATCGTGCCTTGTCCCAAGCACGGTCGTGTGTGTGAAAATCTTGCCAGAATACTAAAATTTATATTTTAAAATCAATAAGCATTCCAAATGAATTTTTAATAAAAATAATTGATTTTATAAAAACTTATATTTACCTTATTTAAAAAGATCAAATGCCTATTTCTAAAATAAATAGAAGCTATACATTTAAATCTACAAAATTATATTTACACATATTTATAAAAATAGATTAACAAAAGTTAATTATTAAATTATAATTAATATAAAACACCCGATACATTTTTATAACTAAAAGACTAGATTACATATTTTATAAATAAATAAATAAGGTAAAAATTATTTATTTAATTTATCTTTAAGAATTATTTATTTAAGTTATACTTAATTACCCTTAAGTACCTACACTATTTTTATAACTAAGTAAATAAATAAAAATTTTATAATTTATTTATTTAGTTATTCCAAACTCAAACTGTAGGTCCTCATGGCACTTCTACAGATCGTTCTCATGATAAGACGTGTCGTTAACTCGAAGTGTGGAATCCAATGAATCAACGATTGCACACACAAAAGACAATATAGACAATCAAGTAAATAACATTCACGCTTGTATTCCAATTCACAATAGAGTTTACAGACTCAATCGTTCGACTCTGTTCTAGTTCTGATCGATTCTCTTCTCTTTTCAAACTGACTCTGTAAACATCTATATATAGACTACTGACCTGCATTAGGCGAACTTAACAAGTTCGCCTCTAACAGACTAAGCGAACTTAACAAGTTCGCCTCAGATAGACTTAAGCGAACTTAACAATTTCGCCTCTGTTAGACTAGGCGAACTTAACAAGTTCGCCTCTAGCATAACTTGCATAAAACACTTAGAACATTATTACATTACAAAAACATAAAGACATTAGATCTAAACTGTTACAAAGCTTTTGTCATTACAAACTATGTCCTAACAGACTCCCCCTTGACAATAGCTTGATCTTCAGTCTTCTGTCTTTACGATGAGATCTTCCAATTATCCGGTAATCTGCTGCCTGCATGCACTCCATATCTTCTACATATTTCCAACACTCTCTTGTACTGCAATACTTGTTCTTTCCATTCATCAGTGAACATGATTTCATTCTTTCTCAGTGTTCTCTGATCTTTCTTTGAAAAATTGATAAGATTCATTGCGTCATAGAAACATACAATGATCTTATTATCTTTGTCTTCAATCCTTGCTTCACCAGTATTAACATCGACATACCACCATTTCATATTCACAAGGAAATCTTGAGGAATCTTCTTCAATGGTATCCTGTGTATAGCACGTACTGGTTTGAATTTGTACTTTCAGGTCACTTTCCCAGTCTTTTGATCTATGTTTTTCACTCTCTTTCCTTTTTGAGGCTTTAGCCTTTCATACTTCCCCGAACCACCTTCTCTCTTGATCAGATTTGCTATCACATTAGCTAATCCAAACTTGGATCTATTAATAAGTGGCTTTGAAGTTAGACCATTCATTTCACACCTTGGCAAGGTATTGAAATACTTGATCCTCGGCTTTAAGTACTGAACACCATCAGATCTTTTAATAGCAAATAATTTTGTGTCATTATCATAAAACCAACTTATGATTATTCCTACACACCTCTCTTTATTCACATAGTTTCTTTCTGAGCAGGTTGTGCTTGAGACTTCTGTAGCACCTTCATCCAGCTATTTACAACTTCTCTCCACTGTTCTCTTGTCATACCTATATTTCTGTACATCACAGGTTCTTCATTCACCTTTGGAGACTCAGTGTGAGTAGTATTAGCTTCAGCATCTGTATTGGATTGAATGTTTTCATCATCAGTATCAATCTTAGAATCAGCAGTATCTTCAGGCAGTGTGATGTCTTCAAATGAGTCCATAGAATCTGTTGCTCCTTCATAATTAAACTCAGGAATATCATCATCTTGGATGAAGTTATAAGGGACATTAAGACCATCAAAGCCTTCATAAATCACTTTATCTTGACTTTTCTCTATCTATATCTCCACTATCTCTCCTTCTTCTATTTCATTTTCTGACACATCATCTTCTATGTCATTGAATAATTCATCTATGTCATCAAGACATGCTATATTTTCAGCTTCTTCCTCCTCAGACTCTGCAAAGAACTCCAATAATATGATTTCTTCTTCATTAACTCCAGAAGTATCTTTGTTTCCATCAATGGATTGTGATGTCGACTCCCCCTTCAGCGTATTGACGATCACCCTCAATATTACCAGAAGGATCATTGTCTTCATCATCATGTCTTTGAATAGACTCAGTGTGACATGTATCACGTATCCTTAACTCCCCCTGAGCGTCAAGACGCTCAACAAGCTTGGACACTAATGCCTGCATAGCAGCAATCTGCGTAGCTTGAGTCTGAATCACCAGTTGTCGTTGAGTATCCGTAGATACAAGAGTATCCACCTGAGTTTGTAAAGCAAGCACTTGAGATTCAAGGAAAGTAATCCTATCAGAATCAGAAGGCTTAGAAGGACCAGCTGAAGATTGAGGCACTGAAGTACTAGGAGTCGGAATAATCACCGGAGGAACAGGAGTTAGAACAGGAGATTGTTCTTTAGAAGTTGGAGGTGTGACAATTAAGGAAGCAACAAAGGTTGCATCCTCTACATTCTGTGAAGATTGAGCAGCAACAATTGAAGCAGCCATAAGCTTTTGAGCTTTAGGATCCGGATTAAAATCACTGTCAGAACTCTCATCCACTAATGTTCTTTTGCCAAGTACTGATCCGGAAGGAGGATCCCGAACAGACTTACGTCGTTGTCTTTTGGCTGTAGATTTAAGGCGTTTACCAGCATTAGCCAATGGTATACGAGCCAACCTTTCATAATGATCTGAGAAAAAATCTCTAGACTCATCAGAATCGGTTTCTTCAGAAATAGGTAAAATTGTACCACTGGAGCTAGAACTCGACTCATTCTCTGTCACCACATTCACTTTAGCTTCATGAATTCACAGCTTCATCAACAAAGTCATCCATATTCATCCCTAGATCTTGTTCATGTTCATGAACGACCTCTTCTAGAACAGGTTCATTAACAGGTATATCAACCTAAGCTTGTGGAATTGGAACTTGTTCTTGAATAGGAATTTGTTGTTGTATGGGAACTTGTTGTTGTGGAACTTGTTGTAGTGGAATAGGTTGTTGTGGAATAGGTTATTGTGGTTGTTGTTGTTGTTGAACATTCTGACCTTGAACTTGAGCTATCTCATCAGGATGAAACCAGTTGTCATTCGGTGGTTCAACATAATCAGGATTGATTAAGTGACCAAACAATGGAGTATTAACAGGAATAAACGCTTGATTTTGTTGTTTCACTTTAGTGCAATCTGTAAAGATACGCTTGGACATCGGCGTCAAAGTTAATCGAATCGGATGCTGTGGGAGATCAGGAAGAAGATGATTCAGAATCATCTGGATGAACCGAGGATACATAAGGAATCCTTGACCTTCAGCAGGTGTGATTTGCATAACCATCTCCCGATAGATATATCGTGCAAAATTGAATCGTTTGTTCAACGTCAAAGCTACCATTGAAGCTTGAAGAGCAGTCTTTAAACCATCTATACCAGCTTTACGAGGAGAAATGCATTGGATAATTACATGCATGAAATATCTCCATTCACCCACAAAACCACCTTTACGTGCTTGTGTATCATTAGGGCGTCCACGGTAACCCATCCTCTGAAAGCATCCCATGATCAAAGGATTAGGATATGATATAGGATCATCAGCAGCACCACCTAGTGCAAGAGCAGCACGAATAGTTTCTTTAGATATAGCAATCTCCGTATTGTTCATAGTGGCACGAAGAATATGAGGTTCTACGTCAGTATCTGAATGAACCGTGTCCCAAAACTGTTGAATATACACCAGACTGATGTATGGATCGGCAGATAATGGGACACGAAGTCGTGAACGGTTCAGAAATCCGATAATCCCTTGAAAGTTTACGGCCTCGGACATGTTAGGATCTAACAATGCCACCTGGTTATGTTTGTATTCGACACGATGAGCCATCTGAAAAATATTTGGACAACAAACATATTAGACAAATAACAAACACAAACAACACGAAAAACAAATTTGAAACAAAAAACAAAACAAAATTTTTTTTTTAATTTCAAACACACAAAAAATTACAAGTCCAAAAACTCTTCTGACCCCTAGGCGAACTTAATAACTTCGCTTAGTGTTTCAAGAGGCAAACTTATTAAGTTCGCCTAGACAAGTTCGCTTGAACAAGTTCGCCTGAACTGTCTGTCGTTTCAAATTCAATCTCAGAAATCAAATTTCTTTCAAAACATGTGGAAATCATGAAATAAGCATTGTACACAACTCGATTAGTATTACTAAGTCAAAAACAATGATCAATTTCAAGATTTAAGGATGGTATATCCACAATTAGGGCAAAACCGTCACACGAATAAAACCGAGACAAAAATCTTAATTTCCTCACAATTGAACGGACAAAAATCAATGAAATTACCTTAGTTATGTTCGCAATTCAATTTCGATTCAGAATGTACTGATTAACCACCCAACAACCACTTAATTTGAAGATTTAAAAAAAATTTACAAGTCTAGACAAGTTCGCTTAAACTGGGAAGACGATGAAGTGGATAAGTTCGCCTGGATAAACCCTTATACAGAATAAGTTCACTTAAAGTTCGCTTAACAAGCCCTAGGCGAACATTATAAGTTCGCTTCACCCACATCAGGCGAACATATTAAGTTCGCTTCACCAGATTTAGGCGAACTTAATGAAATTCAACTTTTCCCTTAATCAAGATTTTACCAACTTTAAACCCGTCACTTCTTGAACTTCCGTCAGCAGCATGTATTTGATCCAATGCCGAACAATTTAATAAAAATGTAGAATTTTCATGGAAAATAAAAAACAAAATCTTTTTGGATTTTATCTATACAAACGGAATCACTTATTTTTGGATTTTTATCTGTACAAACGGAAACACATATTTTTGGATTTTTATCTGTACAAACGGAAACACATATTTTTGAATGAACATCATGAGTAAGAAGATCATATCAGTATCCGAGTAGTTCATCACACATTTTAACAATAACCAAGGGTAACCTAAGATATGAAACAATCCAACTCATCTTGTACTCTATGTATCTTTTTCAGTATTTGTAAATCATTCAATTTGAATAATATTTGAAATGATACGTGATAAATTTCAATGTAAATAAGATCAGGTTATGAAATGCTCTTTTATTCATACCGAATTTGTAATATAAAGCAAGAATTCTTAAATTTGTCAATATTATATTATTTGAAACTGTAAGCGTTTATTCTCCAAATTCATGCGATTTAGTACCATTTAGATGAAAAACATCGTGTACCCCACATATATGCCAAACAAAAATATAATTTGCACTATCTTCAAGATATATACAGTTTATTTTAAGATTAGATCAATTTCCAAGATGAAATTATCTCATTTAGCACAAGAATAGAAGCAGATCCCAAAGGATATAAGAATCATGATGACTCAGAATCAGAAGATTTTAATGAATTGGTTGTATAATGAGAATCAACAGATTCAGGTATGAGGATCCAACTATTATCTGGATAAGTTTCAATGGAATCAGACTAGATGATGTATCTAACTGATCCAAGGGCGAATATATGTTTCAACAGATTTTGAAAGCATATCTTAGTTCAACAAAACATTGCATGTTTTTCGGGGCATGGGCAGTAATGTGAACTGAAATAGATTTGTGCTAAAGATATAATTCGATATTGGTCTCATGAAATTCTTTAAAACCATATATTCTTTATCTGATAATGATCTTTTACACACACACCCAGGCATATAATGGATTCAAATCACGGATATAATCATATCATATTTAATTTTCACACTACTATTAGTTTCAAAACGCTTTTAGTCTATTGACAATTCAAGTTTCAAAACTCATACACAAATTTTAAAACATATTACCAAGATTAGAGCATTCATAACACTATCATTTTTCATTTATGCAGACTTTGAAATTTAGATCAAATCAACTCAGTCTAATCAATCATAAATCAAAGGTCTACTAAGGTCGTGTGAAATGAACTAATCACTGATGTATTATCATTTCTTCTCTAACTTCAAATGATGTCAAATTTTATATTTTTCAATTTTCTTTGACTTTTTATAAATTAAGAACTTTTTGACTGAAAATTTAAAATGCAGAAATGTAATAAAGCAATAAAAGAAATTAAAAACAAAATTTTCCAAGAAAATCTGATTTTGAAAAAGTTTTATTCAGGATTGATCATACCTATCATTTTGATTAGAAATTCAAACCTGGTACGATCAAATGCCTTGGTAAACAAATCAGCAAAATTATCATTAGTGTGAACCTTTACCAGTTCAATCAACCTTTTCTCTGCACAATCACGAATAAAATGATATCTAATCTCAATGTGCTTTGTTTTACTATGCTTAACAGGATTATTAGTTATAGACATTGTAGCATTATTATCAATAAGCATAGGGGTTCCTGTGAAATTCAAACCGTAATCTCTTAATTGCTGTTGTATCCACAGGATCTGTGAACAACAACTTGCAGCAGCGATGTATTCTGCTTCGCATGTAGAAATGGAGACTGTGGTTTGCTTTTTGCATTGCCAGGAAACAAGTCGATTACCCAAGAACTGGCAACCACCTGTTGTAGATTTCCTGTCCAAACAACAACCACCAAAATCAGAATCAGTATAAGCATTGAAATCAAAGTTAGAACCATGTGGATACCATAGTCCCAATCTTTTTTTTCCTTTCAAATAACGAAAGATTCTTTTTACAGCTATTAAGTGAGATTCTTTTGGTTTTTCCTGAAATCTGGAACAGATGCACACAACGAACATTATATCTGGCCTTGAAGCGGTTAAGTACATGAGAGATCCAATCACTGCTCTGTAAAGTCGACAATCCACATCTTTTCCATCCAGGTCATAATTCAACTTATGATTGACCAGAATTGGAGTATCATATGGGGTACAGTCTTCCATCTTGAATCGGCTCAAGATGTCTTTGACATACTTGGACTGATGAATAAAGAAACCATCTTCCTTTTGATTTACTTGTAAACCTAAGAAAAACGATAACTCTCCCATAGCTGACATTTCAAACTTCGACTTCATTACTCTCAAAATCTTTGCTTAATCCTTCATTTGTTGAGCCAAAAATAATATCGTCCACATATATCTACACCAGTAGATAATCTCCCCCTGATTTCTTTATGAATAAGGTCGAGTCAATCATGCCACGAACAAAATCATTTGCCAAAAGATGTGCGGACAATGTTTCATACCACGCTCGAGGAGCCTGATGAAGACCATAGAGGGCCTTATCAAGCTTGAAAACCATATTCAGATTAAGTGGATCTTCAAACCCCGGCGGCTGACAAACATAAACTTCCTCCTTGACCTTACCATATAAAAACGCACTTTTCACATCCAATTAAAATACCTTAAAACCTTTATAAGAAGCAAAAGCTAGAAACAGCCGTATAGGTTCAAGCCTTGCAACAGGTGCATAAACCTCGGTGTAATCAATTCCCTATTGTTGATTGAAGCCTTGGACAACTAATCTTGCTTTGTTTCGTACCACGACACCTCGATCGTCTTTCTTACATTTAAACACCCATTTAGTACCAATCGGATATACACCCTTCGGAAGATCTACAAGATTCCAAACCTTAAGTTTGTCAAACTGATCAAGTTCTTCCTGCATAGCCTCTATCCAATTGTTATCATTTAAAGCCATTTCAACATTTTTGGGTTCGACCTGAGAAATAAAACATGAATGTGAGCAATCATCAAGAACACCATAATCTTTAATACATGTATACAAACAAGTATTGTCTACAAGAGAACGTGTTTTCACTCCATCCTGCAAATTTCTGATTATATTTATCACCGGATGATCTTTGAGTTCCTTGATGGAAGCGACCTCAGGAACCTATAACACTTCAACACGAGTTGTATCAGATTGATAAGACAAATCATGATTAATTGGAATTTCTGAGTCTAAATTTGTAGGAATCTCCCCCAAATCCTGTGTCGAAGTTAATGGATCATAACCCAACAAAGGATCAGCAGAAGAATCTTGAAAAATAGCATTGTCTTCCTCACTCTCTGAATCTTGTGGTCCCGAACAAGAAGTAACATTAGGATCGGGAGCAGAAGTAGATGGAACCGATGAACGTGGAACTGCAATTGGTAGAAAGTCATTGTGCTGTGCATCCTGACATTAATCATAGAGAACAGCAGCTTCATCAGGAGAAATATCAGAAGGTAAATGAAAAGACTTCAATAAGTTTTCGTAATCAAATGCCCATTCTGGTCCAATCGCCATTTGAGGTAAAGACCGATTTGAACAGTCAATATGGAACCATTCTTCAACTTGGCGCGTCTCTTTGTTATAAACCCTCTTGGTAGTCGAATTGGCAACATACCCCAGAAAAATCCCTTCAATAGCCTTAACACTGAATTTTGTTGTGACATCTCAAACTTTTAACATAGTGCAAGGATTACCAAAATGTAGTAAATAATCCAGATTCGGCTTTTACTTATTCAACAACTCGTAGCAAGTCTTGTTGTGTCGCTTGACGGTCAAGACCCTGTTCAAAACGTGACACGCAGTATTCACAGCTTCAGCCCAAAAAGTAACTAGAAGCTTAGAATCTGCAAGCATCGTGCGTGCCGTTTCAACCAACGTCCTGTTCTTTCGTTCAGCAACACCGTTTTGTTGAGGAACATATGGCGCACTAAATTCATGATGAATTCCTTTTTGTATACAGAATAAGCCCATCTTGCTATTCTTAAACTTGTTGCCATTCTCACTCCTAATTCTTTTTACCTTCAGATTGAATAAATTCTCCAAACCTAGGATTAAGTATTGTACCAACTCAGTGGCTTCAGCTTTAGACGAAAGATACTTAACCCATGAAAATCTAGAGAAATCATCCGTTACTACCAAACAGTACGATTTTCCATCAATGCTCCTGATACTAATCGGACCAAACAAATCCATATGCAGCAGCTCCAAAGGAGTTACGATAGAATTCTTCGATTTAGATTTGTGTGATTTCTTTCGTTGTTTCCCCTTCTTACAAGGAATACAATCATCAGGAACTGAGAATTTCATCTTCGGAATACCAAGAACCAGATCATTCTTAACAATATAGTTCATCTTCCGATAGTTGATGTGAGCTAGCTTCCTGTGCCACAAAATAGAATATGATTTCGACGCCTTGGAGAGTAAACATGTAGGAATTGAATCCGTTGTAGTAGCGACACTCATGTCAAGGACATACGTGTCATTTCTCCTCGGGGACTTCATGAGAATCCATTCGTTAGGAATAACAAAACCAGGTTTCAAGATATAACACTCAGCATCATTGAAATGGAACGAAAACTTCTTGTCACAAACTTGTGATACACTCAAAAGATTGTGTTCAAGCTGCTCCACATAATTCACCTTCTCAAGTTTGACTTTATCATTCTTTAAAGTACCCTGCCAGTTATGTACCTGCCTTTATTCCCCACAAAAGCAACATAACCTCCATCAATATCTTCATGCAATCTAATATTCCCTGTCATATGTCGACAGCAACCACTATCCACATACCATGTATTGTTGATAGTCCTCCTTGCTTGTCCCTACATAAACAATGAAAATCAGTTAGAAATAGGAACCCAAGCCATTGTGGCCTTGGGTCGTCCAGATTGATCAAAGTAAACAACTTCTAGTAACTCACAGTCAATGTTATCATTTACTTTTGGAATAGAAGTTTTGCCAACAGACTTTTTCAAAGGAGATACATTTTTATTATTTTGAAAAACATTATTTGATATATTATTATCAGATTCCGATGTTTCCAAAATTTTCTACAATTTTTTGTTTCGTCTTCTCCTTTGTGGTCTAGACAATTTAACTTCAGATTGAGAATCTTTTGAAATTCTAACATGAGGAATCTCAAGTTTCTCTTGACAAACAAATGATTTAGAATTCAATTTATCCTGCTGTTTAAATCCAGAGGATTTAACAAAAGATCAACATGACGTATTTTTCTCCAAACTAAATGATGACTTTCCCTCATCTGTTCTTTTCAGAATCTTCACCACTTTTGGTTGTGAAGGAACAGTCTTCAATTTGCCCTGGTTCTTATAAGGACAATTGACCAGAATGTGACCAACTTCGTTGCAATGAAAACAAACTCTTCTCTCTTTATAAGTTCTAAAGTAAGAAGAATTCTATGAGTTTGAGGAGCCATCAGAGGAATAAGCTTCAGAAGATTTTTTAGAACATTTTACTGTCTTATTTGGAACATAAACCTGTGTAGGCACCTTTGATGAATGCACCTTTTGATGACCAGCAGCGACAAAACCACTTGACTGTAAAATTGGGGAAAGCTTAGGGGTAACGACTTTCACCTCATCAGGTTCAGTCAGAATACATCTATCAAGGGTAACAGTTTTTACAACTGTTGGTTCATCAAGTTTCACCTCTTTTGGAATACCTTCAACTTTCTTCTCATCAAATACCTCATCCTCCGAATCAGATTCATAATCCATATCCTCACCAGTTACCGGGTTCACTTTCAATACTGTTTTTGGATCTATTTCCTCTTCATGTTTGATTTCAGGTTCAACCACATAATTTGCATTAAATGGTGGAGGAACAAATCCAATCCCAGCAACCCGTTTAGTAGGATCAGCATTTGAATTAAAATAATCCAAAACAACAGAAGAATTTGTAAAATTTTCTGTAACATTCCGGATTTTCCGACCCTATTTTAATTTATTTTAATTAATAAAATAACGACGCGACATTAAACCCTACAAGGACTAGTTGTGTAATTAGTCAAAATCTAATTATAATTAACTTTGAAAGTCAAGGAAAAATTGAGGAAATATGCTCCCGTTGACTTTTAATAAATAAATCTAACGAATCCTTAACCAACTTAACTCAACTCAAACCTGAGGGACCAGTTCCGCCAAATTCAGAACTTTTAAACAAGAAACTGCAGGGACCAATCTGTAAATTTCCCATTTTTTATTTAAGTTGACTTCAAAAAGTCAACTGGCCGTTCTAGGCTCGAATCCGAATCCCACTCCCGAAATCCGTTGAAATTCGTAACTGTTATACACGTTAGTGTCATTTTCGATCATTTTAGAATCAATTAACAGCCTCATCAATACACGATTAAATCCCATTATGGCTAATTAACCGGGACCGTTGAACTCAATCATCTTACCCCCCAATTCACAAATATCGATCATTTACACAGAAACAGATTATCTGCCCATCTCAAACGAATCCCCTTGAACTTGTTACACCATTCAATTGCATCGAAGAAGGACGCAGAGTCTCCGGAAAACCGATCCAGTCACAGTCGGCATTCGTTTAGTCGATTCAGACATCATTCGGGTAATTAAACCTATCTTTAGCTTCGTTTTCATCTTCAGATTAAAAGCCCTATGCTTATTAGGGCTTACGTTACAGAATCAAGCATGATATGATTCTAGGGTTCTTAACATTTCCGGATTTAATCGAACCCTACCCCCGACTCTGATTAAACCAAATTAATTCATACCAGTAGATTCGAAATTCATTTTTAATTGATAACCCTATGCCAATTCAGTCTCATATCATCGAATTAATCAAGACCCCGTAACTAGGGTTCGTTCATAAAACAATTTGGGGGTTTCGACCCTAGACTTAATCATAATCCAATTAAACCATACTGACAGATTCGCAAGACCCTAATTAGTAAAAGCCCCATGTTTATATCGCATTCCACTATCAGAATCATTCAAATCAATTTTGAGTTCAAACTTAGGGTTCGGCTTTTGAATCCGAAATTAATCAATCCTAAACCCGTTGTTTTTACAATTAAAACTCACCCCAGACTCGTTTGAGGTTAACGAATAAAACCCCTAAGATCTTGCAGTCGGTCACTACCAGATTTGGTGGGATTGGGACTGGTTCGATCGGCTCGGGTAAAGGGGAAGAACTCACCGGGTTTCCTTGTTAAAACCATTTCGGCCCGGACTTGTGTGCGATACCCTAGCGGGCGGAGATGGTTAAGTGAGTGTGTTGGTGTGGGAGAGACCCGGGTTCGAGTCCCTCCACACACATTTATTTTTAAAAAATTTTATTTGTATTATTTTATTTTAAAAACAATACCCTATATTATTATATTAATATATTAATGTGTTCTAGCCTCGTAAAACCACCCGTAGGCTCGGGTTTGGTTTATAACCTTTTCTTATTTAAAAATACTAACTTTTATAATAATATAGTTATATTATTTTCAAACCCCGCCTAGGAATAAATAAAATAATTATATTATTTTCAACCCGTGACTCCAATTAAAAATGACATATATTTAGATATTACCTTCACCTCGTTATTAAACTTCTGGTAACGTTTCAAACTTATAAATAATATAAATACTTATATTAGTTACCCACGTTTATATCCCCGAATAAAAATAGATATATTTATTATTCATATGAATTGTAATTTCAACTCGCTTAGTGTTAGATGGTATGTAACACTAATTTTTTTTTTTATAAACTAATATATATTTACCCAAATTTGACGTATTTTCATGACTAAATAACTAAATGAGTATAGACTTAATTATTTTGTTTATATTTAAAGCAAGGTAATTTCATACTACGTTTCAAATAAATAAATCTAATTTATTTAGTTAATTACCCAAGCTCTAAATCATTATTTTAAGGACACTATATCCCGATTTTAATAATTATTAAACAATTATCCAAGAATAAAAAGCAAACATCTACGCAACCCTTTTATATAATTCTACACGAACTCATTACACAATTTCATATACTCACATCCTTTAAAGCCCTGGACTTCGATTTAGATATTTTATTAACTCATCTTTATACGCAATACACTCTAGGTTAACGTTGTGCGTTACAAGGATCACTTTGCTATCTAGTATCTCGTGTTAGCTACGCTTTCGAATCAAGTGAGTATTCACAACCCCTTTTTACTCTTTTACACTTTTGGGGTGGAACATGAACTCTATACACATTACACATTACACATTTACATTTACACAAACAACACAAGTGCAAAAATCCTATTTACATACATGTGTGCAAAATTTGAGCTTTGTGCCCGAGTGCTAGGTGTGCTAACCTTTGTATGCTCTTATGTGCAATCATTAACTATACAAGCCGACAGTTTTCAATGATAGATCTATTGAGTCTGACAAACCCACCCATGGTGCGCGGTGATTGAAACCGACAACACAATTTTTGCATGCTAATTACAAGGTTTGGTTGTACTTGGTTACACAATAGCTGCTCCCCATAAATGCCTTATTTTATCATGTTTTGTAAAGGATTTGTTTTCAACTTTATGCTATTTACATACAACTGTGTTATACTCACCAACTTTTTAGTTGACCTTATTTTATTCATGTTTCAGGTGCTTTCATATGAGCTAGATCAAGACATGCTACACATAGGCTTTGGACCTAGTTAATATTAAATCAAAGACAAATTGTATTTCATTATGTACTTCGAACTTGTTTCATGTTTGTTTGAATGGAAATGGATTTAATATATATTACAATCTAGTCAACCTTGTGCTCATGAACAGTCTACATGTCCCGCCCCGATGATTCCGCCGTCGGTTGGGGTGTGACAGATTGGTATCAGAGCCTTGGTTATAGGGAATTAGGTTATTAGACACTCTTGACCTAGACTATAACTTTAGGACACCCATACAATCCTATGCTACTACATGTTATATTATTAGTTCTTGTGTAAATATTTTTACATGCTATCATAAGTATTTACACTACGTGATACAATACATAATGACTTATGTGTGACACTACTTGATAACTTTTGTGCTTACACTCATTACTATCTACATGCTATATGATTATTTTTATGTGAATATTCTTACATGTTATACTATATAACTACATCATATGATACAATACTTAATAACCTATGTGTCACATTACCTGCCCACTTTTTCTCCTATTCATTGCTACCTATTTAACTTATTTAAAAGTGCTATTCTAAGTTTCCTCACACACTCATACACACTTAGTTATTCATGCACCCCTAAACTCACATACATAATACCACACCTCTTCTAAACAACAAATTTTTTTTAAACTATTGGGCCTAATGTCCATCAATAATAAACTAAGCAGTCAATCTATCCTCCAAGAAGCAAAAGCCCACTGAAATGCATAAACCTTACTTTCGGCCCACAAGGCCCAGTTCACAACAATTCTCATCATGACCATGAGCCCAACAATAGTGTTATTAATACATGATGGCTGGAAGAGTGTGTAGGCCCATGAGGGATTCTAGCTAAGGAAAGATAGGGTACTTAAGTGTGTCCTAGTGACCCACCCCTCTTTCCTGGGAATTCTCCTCAGGGATACACTACTTATAGGTCAAGTGTACTCCTAAAATACTATTGTGAAGACTTGGCGTTATGACTAGTCAAACTCTAAACCTATGAGAACTCCTATGTTTGACACTCAGTATTTATTTATCGCTTACAACCTTTCCATTGTTCTCCTGCTAAGCATGTACTCTCCTACCTCCCCGGTATGCCGTCCCGAAGAAGAGTCTGATTGGGAAGAAGACACCGGATCACCCGTACATCGATCACCAACACCCACAGCTGCTAGACCAAGATTTGATGTAAGGGTAGATTGAATTAGGAACACCGACCCGAGACTTCGAACACCTGGATCATTTGTACCCATAAACCCGTATCATACACCTCACCTCCACAATCAATTGCCACCCCCACTAAGAGACCCATACCTAATGCCCGACCCGTACCTTCCTAACCCTTGGGTAAGGCATACCATGGCACCCCTTGGTGTTATGAGAATTCCAACCAATGACTTCCATCAATATGTAAGAAATTCAGAACTCGAGAGGCAAAGGATAGAGCAGGGAGTAATACACGACTTGCAAAGACAAAGAATGGATAGCCTAGCAAACCAATTAGGATACCAAAAGGAGTTAATCTCCATCCTCGAAAAAGAAATACAAGATCATCGCACGAAGACCGCCAGAACTGAAGCCAGATCTACTACTCGAGTGACTATAGCGGTGCCCATCTTGGCGACTATCTTCTTCCTAGTGGAAAGCTACCAGAGACGTTAGAAGGAGCTTCTACTGATTTCCTTTAAATTTTCGATTTGAGAACCATTTCCTTATGTTTTAAGTAATGTTTAACATTTCAACATCTAGTCAATTCCATATATTTCAACTCTACAGTTATTGTTCATTGATTTGACCCATGGAGCGTAAATTACACCTGTTATATTCCCATCAAATTTTCCCAAATATCACTTCTTTCATTCAACATTGTTTAGTACATTACCAACAATCTCTTTCATTAAATAAATCATCCTATTTTGTGATTTAAACAAAACCTCATTATCTTGTTTAAACAAATGTTTAACGAATTTTTAGATAATATCAAAAACATAAATTTTCCATAAAACTTTTTCACCTAATAAGGAAAGTAATGCAATCAATTTTATAAAAATATTTTTAAAACTGATAAATAATTATGATTTTTATTCATTAAAGTAAATAATTCTAAACTTTGGCTAAATTAATATGCTACTACTTGTTTAGCCAAAAGTTAAAATTTTAAATTAAAAATATTTTCTCATAAATTGCATATTCATTTAAAATACGCGGTTCAATAATTTCACTACTTTATATATCTACAATCAAGAATAATTTACCACTTTCTATTTTCAAACAAAGATCAGTATTTGTAAATACGTTTCCCCGAATATTTTCAGAACCCTCTCGTTACCTTTCACTTGTCACTTCAAGAGACGATCGTACAGCGTAAACGTTATCCATCCCCATCAACTTCAATGAGATTTAAGAGCTAGAACCTAGCTACCATATTATGCAGGGATGCCAAACAACACGTTTCCCCGCAACACCTGACCACATACAAAACTCGTTAGCATATGCCACACATGAAACTTAATTGGTTACAAGGTACATGATATTACATTACTGACATTACATATGGAAGATTATTGGTTTACAAATACGTGGTACTAAGTTGTTAACACCATACATGAAATCCATGGCTTGCAATACACTTGATGCTTCATTACTTACAATACAAATTTAGTTGATTTTACAATATACATGATGCTAAGCCGTCAACACCCTACATGAAATTCATTTCCTACTATACCCATAACACTATGTTGTTTACATTACACATTAGAGCTTATTGATTTACAAAATACAAGACGCTAGATTATTTACACTATATAGGAGACTTATTTGATTACGAGCTACGTGACACTAAATCATATATGAGACTTGTGTGTTTACTCTATACACGAAACAAAACTTGCTTACAATTAGTGCAATTGATTGATTTCATTATACACAAGACATGGTCATACACTTTGTACACCAAAGTTGAAGACCATAATACATTGAAACGACTCGGGGTTTGACGTATTCTTGTTCAAACACGAGCAAACTAAGAAACTATAAGCTATACTACTTTACTACTTTTAACTGCGAACTGACCTGATTAGGGACATAGTTACTTGTTAGCGACTTTTATGTGTAAACAATAGACGTGATCATAGTGAAATTGTGCCCCCCTTACCCGCACACAACGAAACGATCTATACGGACCATACGATGATTTGAATAGTTACGGGTGCACACGGAATTATACAAATCAGCGCATGGAAACTATAGTGAAATGTTGTCGTGTGTTGTGATCTGAAACTTATCATGATGTGTAACAACGAAACTGATGTAATGTGACAAGGACATGGTGGATACGCCGATGGTACTTCCTATATATAAGTGTCCTAACATATTATCATGAGTAGCGTTGTTTGTGTCACGTAAAGTTTTGACCCAGACCAATGCTTATGAAACCTCTTACCCACTAGCAACTTTGAGCATATTAGACTATATCTTACGCAAACCTTAGATTTCAAAATCTCATTAAATCCATTCCAGATAATGCATCTCACATTTAGAATTCAAATTGATATTCGACAATCTTCTTCTTAAGTTCATTTCAAAACTAAGTTCATTGTCATCATCCATATTCAATCTCGAAGATCAGGCTTAAGCCATGTCCAAAAAAATCAAAACTCACCGAGAACCCAAAACTCCCATCAAAACTCTCACCTCTTTCTTGATTTTAGCAGCCTCCATTAGTTAAATTTTGGGACGAAATTTCTTTAACATGGGGAGACTGTAACATTCCGGATTTTCCGACCCTATTTTAATTTATTTTAATTAATAAAATAACGACGCGACATTAAACCCTACAAGGACTAGTTGTGTAATTAGTCAAAATCTAATTATAATTAACTTTGAAAGTCAAGGAAAAATTGAGGAAATATGCTCCCGTTGACTTTTAATAAATAAATCTAACGAATCCTTAACCAACTTAACTCAACTCAAACCTGAGGGACCAGTTCCGCCAAATTCAGAACTTTTAAACAAGAAACTGCAGGGACCAATCTGTAAATTTCCCATTTTTTATTTAAGTTGACTTCAAAAAGTCAACTGGCCGTTCTAGGCTCGAATCCGAATCCCACTCCCGAAATCCGTTGAAATTCGTAACTGTTATACACGTTAGTGTCATTTTCGATCATTTTAGAATCAATTAACAGCCTCATCAATACACGATTAAATCCCATTATGGCTAATTAACCGGGACCGTTGAACTCAATCATCTTACCCCCCAATTCGCAAATATCGATCATTTACACAGAAACAGATTATCTGCCCATCTCAAACGAATCCCCTTGAACTTGTTACACCATTCAATTGCATCGAAGAAGGACGCAGAGTCTCCGGAAAACCGATCCAGTCACAGTCGGCATTCGTTTAGTCGATTCAGACATCATTCGGGTAATTAAACCTATCTTTCGCTTCGTTTTCATCTTCAGATTAAAAGCCCTATGCTTATTAGGGCTTACGTTACAGAATCAAGCATGATATGATTCTAGGGTTCTTAACATTTCCGGATTTAATCGAACCCTACCCCCGACTCTGATTAAACCAAATTAATTCATACCAGTAGATTCAAAATTCATTTTTAATTGATAACCCTATGCCAATTCAGTCTCATATCATCGAATTAATCAAGACCCCGTAACTAGGGTTCGTTCATAAAACAATTTGGGGGTTTCGACCCTAGACTTAATCATAATCCAATTAAACCATACTGACAGATTCGCAAGACCCTAATTAGTAAAAGCCCCATGTTTATATCGCATTCCACTATCAGAATCATTCAAATCAATTTTGAGTTCAAACTTAGGGTTCGGCTTTTGAATCCGAAATTAAACAATCCTAAACCCGTTGTTTTTACAATTAAAACTCACCCCAGACTCGTTTGAGGTTAACGAATAAAACCCCAATGATCTTGCAGTCGGTCACTACCAGATTTGGTGGGATTGGGACTGGGTTCGATCGGCTCGGGTAAAGGGGAAGAACTCACCGGGTTTCCTTGTTAAAACCATTTCGGCCCGGACTTGGGTGCGATACCCTAGCGGGCGGAGATGGTTAAGTGAGTGTGTTGGTGTGGGAGAGACCCGGGTTCGAGTCCATCCACACACATTTATTTTTAAAACATTTTATTTGTATTATTTTATTTTAAAAACAATACCCTATATTATTATATTAATATATTAATGTGTTCTAGCCTCGTAAAACCACCCGTAGGCTCGGGTTTGGTTTATAACCTTTTCTTATTTAAAAATACTAACTTTTATAATAATATAGTTATATTATTTTCAAACCCCGCCTAGGAATAAATAAAATAATTATATTATTTTTAACCCATGACTCCAATTAAAAATGACATATATTTAGATATTACCTTCACCTCGTTATTAAACTTCTGGTAACGTTTCAAACTTAAATAATATAAATACTTATATTAGTTACCCACGTTTATATCCCCGAATAAAAATAGATATATTTATTATTCATATGAGTTGTAATTTCAACTCGCTTAGTGTTAGATGGTATGTAACACTAATTTTTTTTTTATAAACTAATATATATTTACCCAAATTTGACGTATTTTCATGACTAAATAACTAAATGAGTATAGACTTAATTATTTTGTTTATATTTAAAGCAAGGTAATTTCATACTACGTTTCAAATAAATAAATCTAATTTATTTAGTTAATTACCCAAGCTCTAAATCATTATTTTAAGGACACTATATCCCGACTTTAATAATTATTAAACAATTATCCAAGAATAAAACGCAAACATCTACGCAACCCTTTTATATAATTCTACACGAACTCATTACACAATTTCCTATACTCACATCCTTTAAAGCCCTAGACTTCGATTTAGATATTTTATTAACTCATCTTCATATGCAATACACTCTAGGTTAACGTTGTGCGTTACAAGGATCACTTTGCTATCTAGTATCTCGTGTTAGCTACGCCTTCGAATCAAGTGAGTATTCACAACCCTTTTTACTCTTTTACACTTTTGGGGTGGAACATGAACTCTATACACATTACACATTTACATTTACACAAACAACACAAGTGCAAAAATCCTATTTACATACATGTGTGCAAAATTTGAGCTTTGTGCCCGAGTGCTAGGTGTGCTAACATTTGTATGCTCTTATGTGCAATCATTAACTATACAAGCCGACGGTTTTCAATGATAGATCTATTGAGTCTGACAAACCCACCCATGGTGCGCGGTGATTGAAACCGACAACACAATTTTTGCATGCTAGTTATAAGGTTTGGTTGTACATGGTTACACAATAGCTGCTCCCCATAAATGCCTTATTTTATCATGTTTTGTAAAGGATTTGTTTTCAACTTTATGCTATTTACATACAACTGTGTTATACTCACCAACTTTTTAGTTGACCTTATTTTATTCATGTTTCAGGTGCTTTCATATGAGCTAGATCAAGACATGCTACACATAGGCTTTGGACCTAGTTAATATTAAATCAAAGACAAATTGTATTTCATTATGTACTTCGAACTTGTTTCATGTTTGTTTGAATGGAAATGGATTTAATATATATTACAATCTAATCAACCTTGTGCTCATGAACAGTCTACATGTCCTGCCCCGATGATTCCGTTGTCGGTTGGGGTGTGACATTTTCCAACTATCTATGAAGTTTGATCACCTCAGACTCTTTGTCAGAAATTTCCTTATTCTTTTGAGCAACAACTTCATCTCGTTTTTCTATTTCAGCATAAGCCATATCTAGATGATAACCTTGTTCTTTATATTTCAATCCCAGAGAATTTAAGTCTCTTTTCAAAGACTCAATTCTATCGATGCACAATTTATCATTATCTTTCAGTTTCTGATTAACTGAATGCATCGATTTCATATCACAAATCAAGTTTGTGTTATCATCCATGACCTTTTGCAATTTATCTTTAACAGTAATGCAGTTAGAACAGTAAATATGACAAACAGAGTCTTTTACCTTTGACGGATCAGACATGTCTGCCATGAAAACTTTGGCAATGGGAATATTCTCTGAATCAGCACCATCTGAAGCATTTTGTGTTAGAACAATATCATCTTCAGCAACACCTGATGCAACATTAGAATCAATATTCTGCACTTGTTCTATCTCTTCATCAACAATCTGCCCAATTTCACCATCACTTTCACCATCACTTTCACCATCACTCGAACTGTCATCATCAGTCACCTCTTCTGATTTTTCTGAATGAATTTCTGCTACAAAGGCTTGACTTACAGCACCCACTAAATCTTCCAGATGAATACCCCAGTCATAGTTCTCATCGTTCTGTGCAATCAATGCCAATGATGCAGATGCATGATTTGAATTTCCAGATGAACCATGTGATTGATTGCGATTATTCTGAAAATTATTCTGCTTCTTCTGAGAATCAAACTCAACCTTTTGCTTCACACACTCTTTAGCAAAGTGACCATACTCTTGACAGTTATAACAACGCACTTTGGATTTATCAAATCCCATGCGTGATCGACTATTAGATCCAATATACTTTCTGCCCGTTTTCTTCAAGAAATCCTTTGCTTGACGCATCAACATGGCCATATTCCATTGGATGTTCATTTCTTCCAGATCAACAGGGTCAATCTGTCTGAAATCTTCTTCATTAACCTCAGGATCATGAATTTTCCCTCCAATAAAATTTTCATACGAAGCCATGAATGAGGAAAACATAGCTAGATAATCATCAGCAACCTTTTGATTTATATGAGATCCAGAAGATGTAGAAGATGTTGTCGTAGAAAATCCAGAATAACTAGTGTCACACCCCAACCGACGGCGGAAGACGTCGGGGCGGACTAGTAGACTGTTCAAAAGCACATGATCATTCTAAAGATTTCATATGTTATTTATTTCAATTTCAAGTAACATTGTTCAACAAGACAATAACAAAATGCACAAATACAATGGTCATGATTAATTTAATGACTAGGCCATGTGCATCCTACGTGATATTCCATGCATATTACTTTCAATTATTTGCACCTGAAACATGATGAAAACAAAGGTCAACTAAAAAGTTGGTGAGTGTACACAGGTTTTGACACCACAGATAAGTTCAATGTTTTGAAATACAATTCATATGAAACATGGATTAATAAGGCAATTATGGAGAACCACTATAGTTTAAACTGGGGCGCACAATCAAACCTTGTGACTGAGAGGCATAGCACGCATGCTATCCTTAAATGTGAGGCACAACCCGCAGGTTATCCTTTATGTACTCGGTAACAATCACCCTAACCGGGTGGGTTTGTCAGACACAATAGATCTATCACTGTATACCGTCGGCTTGTACGGAGCTAATGATTGTACTTGCACTTGCACAGAAAAATGTTTTAAATGTTCAAAAATGTAGTTTGCACAAATAGTGTTCAGGCATAAGGCTCAAATTGCACACATGTTCACAATGTTTTGAATTGTATAAAATTGCACAGAGTTCAAAATGTTTTGTATTGCGCAAGTTCAAAGAAATCATGTTTCACCCCAAAAGTATAAAAAGGTAAGAAAAATGGGCTATGTAAACTCACATTGATTTTTGGAGATTGAATGCACAAGAATGGTATGTTGTATAAGCAAAATAACCGCAAGGTTATCCTATGTTCAAATAATGTACACACGTATAAGCGTTGAGTTTCAAGAATGGATGTGATAAAGAGTTTAGGTTGGATTGGACGAGTTTTGATTAGGATCGAATGGGTATGAATATTTATATTTTGGAACAATAAGTTTGTGGAAAAATACGCGTTTTAATGTTTTGCAATTTAAATAAATAATTCAGTTTTTAAACAAATATTAAGTCGTGAAGTTTTGTACTAACTTGACCTTTTAAAATATATTAATAAAACGGTTTCTAGTGTTGGAAAGTGGTCGGGTGAAAGAATTTAGGTTTGTAGTGGTTTTAAATATTTAATTATATATATTTTTAAATAACTTATATTATTTTTAAGTTTCAAAAAGGTTTTTAATTAAGTTATTTATTTTTGATGGTTAGTCTTGGCTCAAAAAGTATTCCCGAGACTCGGGGGATTTATATAATGATTTTATAAATAAATTTGGTTTGAAAATTGGGTTTTAAAAATAGTTTAAAAATAAAAAAATGGACCCTGGGATCGAACCCGGGTCTTCCTTGTATCAGCCACACAATTCAACCACTAGACCGGTGGCTCGGTTGTGGTAGAAGTGTGGTCGAGAAATTTTTAAGGCAGGGAGATCAGGGGACCGGACGGCGCCAAAAGAAAGAAAAAGGAATGAGTTGCGGGGCTGGGATCTAACCCGCGACTTCTTCCTTATCACACGAGTGCTTTAACCGTTTGACCTGGGCTTATGCCTTGTCAATAACCCGCTGCTAGAAGTACTAAACCCATACCCCGCCCGCACCTTCTTCCCCGGCTAGAATTCGCGAACCCTAGCCACTCGATTCAGCTCGATTCGAGTTCGATTCTAGACCAGAGGATGGGGCTATTGTTCCCCATCAAAAACCAAACCTGTAGGTACAAACCTTACCTGATTTGGTTACGTATCGAGTGAGAAATGGTGGGCGACCGTAGTTTTGGGTTTCGAACTCGCCGGAGTTTTTAGAGGTGCTTTCGACCGATTCGATGTTGTAGTTGGGTTAGGGTGAGTTCTTCGAAGGTTTAGGTTCCTATTTATAGGCTCAATTCATCGATTTAACGCATGATTAAAGGGAAGATCAAGAGGCGACGGTTTTCTCGGCCGATCGAGTTAGATTCGACGGTTTGAGTCGAAATCGGTTCGTTAACAGGCATTCAAAAGGTCGGCCGATCGTTTCTAGTCCATGAATCGGTATTTACTTGATCGATCTTACAGAATTCGAATGGATTTGAGATCAATTTGGCCTCGTTTGACTTTTTCCTAGTCAAAATTCGGGAATGGGTCAAGAACAACAAAAGGTTCAAGAATGGGGTTCAACTTGCATTTGAAAGGGTTCAAAGTTTCAAAAGGGTTCAAATGAGTCTACTTTTAATTTTGAATTGCAAGTTACTAATTATAAAGATAATTATTTAGACTTTATATCAAAGTCATGTAAAACTAATAAATCTTTTTGTTTTTTTTTTTATAAAGATTTAAACGTTTCAGACTTATTACTAACTTTAAATGTTATTTTCTTTTTAAATCATTATAAACGCTTAACTTTATAAACTTTTCATATTAAATGTTTATTAATTTATTAAAACTGATAAATTTTTATCCTTAAATTTTTTGTTTATAAATTGCATTTAAATTGAACGTTTTAAATCTAATAAACTTGTAAAACAATGTAATGTATATATTATTTATAGGAGATATATTTAAGTACTTTGTATATATACTTATATATATATAAAAAAAATAAACGTTATCAGAACTGTAGTATACCAAGCTTTGTTTTGAGCATTGTTTACATTCGATTATTTGGGATTAAATCCTTAATCAAATGTTTGCACGTTTAGATGTTTGTAATAAATGTATTCATAGAATAAGTTCAAATAGTTCATGATTGATGTAATTGTACAATGTATAATGTGGGAAAAACCCTAAATGTTACAACTAGAATGACCAGAATGAATAGGAACTCCAGAACACTGATCATTAGAAGAATCTTGAGCATCGCCAGAAAAGAATGCAACTCCTGTACCCGTTTTACCAGAAGTCTTGGCAAAATACATTGAAGGATCCTGGATATGCTCCATGTTAGTCTCCTTCTTCTTCATATTCAGGTCATGCGATTGAATCTTCCCAAGAACTTCTTCAAGAGACATGGTTTTGTACTTGATATTTTCTTTGATCAAAACCGTATACACATCAAATTTTGATGGTAATGCCTTCAAGAACTTATCATTAATTTCTTCAGTTTCATACACCACAGAAGCACTCGACAGTTCACTAAGCAGATGATAGAATCTGGTAGCAAGATCATCCAAGGATTCATTTTGAAAATGTTTGAAGACCAAGAATTGCTTCTTCAATAGCTCTTTTCTACTCTTCTTTACATCCAAATTGCCTTCACATCTTTTCTGTAATGCTTCCCACAGTTGTTGAGAAGATTTGAATTGTTTGAAACTGTGATATATTTCCTTCGGAAGAGACATTGAAATACTTGCCATCGCTTTCTTTTCCCTATCAAACAACAACTTTTCTTCAGTCGTTAACGCTGACACCGGCTTTGGAACATTATCCTGTCCCATCCACGAATAAGTCGGATGCGTATAACCTTCTAAAATAGGAATCCAGAGACTGGTATCGGTAAAAGATACGAACTGATTAAACCTATCTTTCCAATTAAAATAATCAGCAAAATTCAACAACTTCGGTGGTTTTTGAGATGTACCAATCTCATTATCATAATTGAACATATTCGTTACTTGTACCATATTTGCCATTTTTCTGAAAAATTTCCAAGTGTTGAACACTCACTACCCTTAGGCGAAGATAATAAGTTCGCTTCTCTGATACCCAATAAGTTCGCTTAAACCAGAAACCAGAAAATCTGATTAAGTTCGCCTAAAAATAAGTTCGCTTAATTTGTGAGAAGCGAACTTGACAAGTTCGCCTGCTAAGTTCGCATGCACACAAAAGCAGCAAGTTCGCTCGCTTCAGCAGATTCAAACTCAGAACAGTTCAAACCAAAAACCGTAAACCAAGAATCACCAAAAAACTTCATAATTCACTGATTTGAAGGAATTAGTCAAAATCAAACCGTAGGATTGTGTAATTTCTCAATTAGAACCTTTCTATCGGATCAATTTCTTCAAAATCCTCTTCAAAAACACCAAATCAGAACCAAATTAAGCTTGAAAACTCCATGGAAATGAAAATATCAAAGATGATGAATTTCTTGTCAATTTGCATACAAAACGGTCTAGAATCACGAGCAATAGCTCTGATACCACTTGTAGGTCCTCATGGCACTTCTAAAGATCGTTCTCGTGATAAGACGTGTCGTTAACTCGATGTGCGGAATCCAACGAATCAACGATTGCACACACAAAAGACAATATAGACAATCAAGTAAATAACATTCACGCTTGTATTCCAATTCACAATAGAGTTTACATACTCAATCGTTCAACTCTGTTCTAGTTCTGATCGATTATCTTCTCTTTTCAAACTGACTCTGTAAACATCTATATATAGACTACTGACCTGCATTAGGCGAACTTAACAAGTTCGCCTCTAACAGACTAAGCGAACTTAACAAGTTCGCCTCAGATAGACTTAAGCGAACTTAACAAGTTCGCCTCTGTTAGACTAGGCGAACTTAACAAGTTCGCCTCTAGCATAACTTGCATAAAACACTTAGAACATTATTACATTACAAAAACATAAAGACATTAGATCTAAACTATTACAAATATTTTGTCATTACAAACTATGTCCTAACACAAACCTTAATTTTATGCAACACCATTCAAGTACAAACCACTAACACCTACAACTTCAATTCCTTATACACACATCCAATTCAACCCTAGACTTAGACATAAACTATTGTGCACACTATTAATTCAATATACATTCCAATCTAGGTTAACGTTGTGCATTACAAGGATCATATTACTATCTAGTCTCTCGTGTTAGCTACGCCTTTTGAATCATGTGAGTATTACATAGCCCCTTTTACTCTTTTACATTTTTGGGGTGGAACATGAACACTATACAAACTATTGCTTACATTTACACAAACTACACAAATACAAATCCTCTTTACATTCATGTGTGCAATTTGAGCTTTATGCCTGCGTGCTAGGTGTGCTAACTTTTGTGTGTAATTTATGTGCAATCATTAACTATTCAAGCCGATGGTTAACAATGATAGATCTATTGAGTCTGACAAACCCACCCAGATTGGGGTGATTGTTACCGACAACACATTTTTTGCATTCTAGTTACAAAGGTTTGATTGTACTTGGTTACACAATAGCTGCTCTCCATAAATGCCTTATTTTATCATGCTATGTAAGGATTTGTTTATTCATAATCTATATGCTATCTATATACAAACCTATGTATGCTCACCAACTTTTTAGTTGACCTTATTTTATTCATGTTTCAGGTACTAATGTGTGATTTTGATCAAGACTTGCTACACTTAAGTTTTGGACCTAGATAATTTTAAATAAAGGATTATGTATTTCATTTTATGTACTTGGTTTGATTTGGTTTTATCTTGAATACTTGAAATGAATTTGAATGATTAATATATTTCAATTTAGTCAACCTTGTGCTCATGAACGGTCTACATGTCCCGCCCCGATGATTCCGCCGTCGGTTGGGGTGTGACAGATTGGTATCAGAGCCTTGGTTATAGGGAACTAGGTTATTAGACACCCTTGACCTAAACTATAACTTTAGGACACCCACTTATGCCATGCTTCATGATTATGTGATATGTGCTACATGCTATGTGTTACGTGCTTACTATGATTAGTTATTATTTCGTTTTTGATGCATTACTTGTTAAAAATTCATGACTTATTAAGATATCCTTAAATAATAATTAAATAAACAATATTCCTACCTATACCCTAAAACCGCATAATATTCTTTCCTACTCCTCTATCATCATCTTCTTAGCATGTGGAAACTTCATGGATCTAAATCTATAAAAATTTCTTTATTTCCTCGTTAAGGCTTTTAAACTTTGTTAATTATTTGAGGACACGTGCAATCTGGAAGAGTGACACCTGTATTCTGGATTTTCTGTCTAGGAAAGCATTTCGCATAAATCCCAATCAACCGAGGGACCCGTATACTTTCCTGGGAATTCCCGGGATGAGTGTTTACTTATAGGCTAAAGCATGTCTCCATGAAAATTATATGAGTTTAATTAACCTTAATGTGTCATAGTATTCAAGTGATTTTATCACTATTTGAGTACAATCCAAAGTATGATTAACTATTTTATTTACTATCTTATCCTTTTAAATCCAAATAACTTTCATAAGTTCTTACATCTTTTCTTGTCTTGTGCAAATCTGTAGAATGCCTCCTCGTCGTGCTACCGTGACCAACAACAACACCGATATTGCTACCATCCTTGCACAACATGTAAATCAACTCACTCAAGCTAATTGGGCCGCCAATGGTAACCATGGAGCTAATGGGGGGTGGTGGTGCCAACCCACCACAATGCACCTTCAAGCACTTCAACTCATGTAATCCTCTTAAGTTCTATGGTACCGAAGGAGCTACGGGACTTCTTTAATGGTTCAAAAGTATTGAGAATACATTCCTCAATAGTGACTGCCCCGATAACCTTCGTGTTCGTCATGCCACAAGTGTTTTACAAAAACGGGCACTCACGTGGTGGAATGGGGAAAAGAGAACTAGAGGCGTGGAAGTAGCAATGGCCTTACCTTGGGATGAGGTTAAAAGGCTAATGACCGAAGAATTTTGTCCTCGAAATGAGGTAAAGAAACTGGAAGCCGAGTTTTGGGATCTTGCCCAAGATGGTGGTGAAAGTCTAGCTTATACAACTCGGTTCCATGAGTTGAGTCTCCTTGTGCCTCATATGGTCACACCTTTATCCCGCTGCATTGAGAAGTATATTGGTGGATTACCTAGGCATATTCAAGATACTGTCTTAGGGAGAAATCCCACAACACTCGAAGATGCTATCCGCTTATCTGCTACATTAACCGACAACCATGTGAAAGCGGGAACTCTGACTAGAAAAGGCACCAAGAAAGCTCCCGACACCACAACCCCTCCCACACACATCAAAGAAGCCACAACTGAACCCTCCCGTAATAATAAGAAAAGAAAGGCTAGAAACTATGTTATGGTCACTCCTGCTATCCCTGTTAACCAAGCTGCGCCTATGGTTCAAGCACTAGCCAAAAAGCCATATGTTGGGATCTACCCACTCTGTTCCACATGCAACTATCACCATCTCCAAAACATTCCATGTCGCCTTTGCACTCACTGTGGGAAATATGGCCATACAGTCATTGTTTGTAGAGCCAAAGCACTTGCAGGCCAAGTCAACCCACCAAACCGAATCAACCCACAAGTGGTAAATCAAGGTGTTCCCGCTATTGCAAATGGGCGTGCTTGTTATGAATGTGGCAACCCAAATCATTTCTGTGATCAGTGCCCAAGGTTAATCAAAACTAGACAAGGCGGAGCTCGTGGGCGTGCTTTCAACATAAACGCCAATGAAGCTCAAGCCAACAATGATGTGGTCAACGGTACGTTCCTTGTTAATAGTCAATATGCCTCCATTTTATTTGATACCGGTGTCGACAAAAGTTTTGTGTCACTTAACTTTGAACCCTTACTTGCAAAGACACGATCCCAATTAGAGAAAACCTTCACCGTCGAAGTAGCAAATGGTGACTCCCTTACAATTGACTCTGTTATTCACGACTACTCTCTAGAACTTAATGATCACACATTTCCAATCAACCTTGTACCAATGCCACTAGGAAGTTTTGATATCATCATAGGCATGGATTGGCTATCAAATCATCATGCCGAAGTCATCTGTTTCGAGAAGTGCATCCGAATACCTCTACCATCGGGAGAAACGTTAACAGTCTTTGGTGAAAAGCCTTGCAAAGGACTTAAGTTAATGTCATGCACTACCGCCCAAAAGTACTTACGAAAGAAGTACGTAGCCTTCTTAGCTCATGTTGTTCAAAAGGATGTCAAAGAGAAGGGTATCGAAGAAAATTCCCATCATTCGGGATTTTCCCGAAGTATTTCCCGAAGATCTATCCGGTCTTCCACCCGTTCGACAAGTAGAATTTCTCATTGACCTTTTACCTGGAGCTAACCCTGTGGCAAGAGCTCCTTACCGTCTTGCACCTTCTGAAATGCAAGAACTTGCAATTCAACTCCAAGAGCTCTCCAACAAGGGCTTCATTCGTCCAAGTCATTCACTGTGGGGTGCACCCGTCTTATTCGTCAAGAAGAAGGATGGATCATTCCGCATGTGTATTGACTACTGCGAACTCAACAAGCTTACCATCAAGAACCATTACCCTTTTCCTAGGATTGATGACCTCTTCGATCAACTTCAAGGCTCTACTTGCTTCTCGAAGATTGATCTTCGATCTGGTTATCACGAACACCGTGTACAAGAGGAAGATATTCCAAAGACTGCTTTCCGAACAAGGTATGGTCACTACGAGTTCATGGTCATGCCTTTTGGACTAACCAATGCACCCGTGGTCTTCATGGACCTCATGAATCATGTGTGCAAACCGTACCTTGATAAATTTGTGATCGTCTTCATTGATGATATCTTAATCTACTCCAAGACTATATCCGATCATGAGCAACACCTTAGGTTGGTTTTGGACCTCTTAAGGAAGGAACAACTATATGCCAAATTCTCCAAATGTGAATTTTGGCTAAAGGAAGTTCAATTTCTTGGTCATATCGTCAACGAAAAGGGAATTCATGCTGACCCCGCTAAGATCGAAGCTGTTAAGAATTGGAATGCCCCGAAGACCCCTACCGAAGTTCGTTCATTTCTTGGTCTTGCGGGATATTATTGTCGTTTCATCTCAAATTTCTCTAAGATTGTTGTCCCTCTTACCGCTTTGACCCACAAGGGTAAAACTTATGAATGGGGACCAAAACAAGAAGAAGCTTTCCAAACTCTCACTCAAAAGTTATGTAATGCTCCTATTTTGACTCTCCCTGATGGGAATGATGATCTAGTTGTCTAATGTGATGCTTCCAACCAAGGTCTCGGTTGTGTTCTCATGCAACAAGGCAAAGTAATCGCTTATACATCAAGACAACTTAAGATTCACGAGAAGAATTATACGACGCACGATCTCGAGTTGGGTGCGGTCATATTCGCATTGAAGATTTGCAGACATTACCTCTATGGCACAAAGTTTGTGGTGTTCACCGACCATAAAAGTCTCCAACACATCTTCAACCAAAAGGAACTCAATATGAGGCAACGACGTTGGTTTGAACTCCTTAACGACTATGACTGCGAGATTCGTTACCATCCCGGCAAAGCGAATGTTGTAGCCGACGCTTTGAGTCGAAAGGACCATGTCATGCTTCAATGTGTCCGAATTCAAACCGACATTCAAAATCGCATCTTAGAAGCTCAACACGTCTAAATCACCGAGGGTAACATGTACGAGGAAATGTCGTGTGGTGTTGAACTTCAGCTTGAATCAAAACCCAATGGCTTACTTTACTACTTAAACCATATTTGGGTTCCCGATCGCAATGATCTCCATGCACTTCTCATGAACGAGGCTCATAAGACTCGTTATTCTATTCATCCTGGTGCGGATAAGATGTACCTAGATCTTTGCCAACAATATTGGTGGCCCGGTATGACGAAATACATTTCTCTCTATGTTGCCAAATGTCTAACTTGCTCCAAAGTCAAAGCCGAACATCAACGTCCTTTCGGCTTACTCGAACAACCGGAAATTCCTGTGTGGAAATGGGAGAACTTAGCTATGGATTTCATTACCAAACTCCCTCGTACCTCAAGTGGTTATGATAGCATTTGGGTGATCATTGACCGTCTCACCAAGTCTGCTCATTTCTTGCCTATCAGTGAAGACTATCGGGTTGAGAAACTAGCCCGAATTTACATTGACGAAATTGTGAGCCGTCACGGTGTTCCCTTAAACATAATCTCCGATAGAGATGCTCGGTTCACCTCTCGTTTTTGGCAATCTCTCCAAACTGCTCTTGGTACACGATTTGATTTGAGCACGGCCTACCATCCCCAAACTGATGGTCAGACCAAGCGAACAATCCAAACTCTTGAGGATATGCTTAGAGCATGTGTAATTGATTTTGGTGGCAATTGGGATTCACATCTATCCCTAATCGAGTTATCCTACAATAATAGCTACCACACGAGTATCAACATGGCTCCATTTGAAGCTCTCTATGGTCGCAAGTGTCGTTCTCCTATCTGTTGGAACGAGATTGGTGAAGCACAAATCACCGGTCCCGAGCTAATTCAAGAAACATCCGACAAGATTATCCAAATCCGTGACAACATTCGAGTAGCGAGAAGTCGACAAAAGAGTTATGCCGACAAACGACGAAAACCCTTGGAATTCCAAGTCGGTGACCTTGTTCTTCTAAAGGTGTCTCCGTGGAAGGGTGTGATCCGTTTTGGAAAAAAAGGCAAGTTAGCACCTCGGTATGTGGGTCCATTTAAGATCCTTGAAAGGATTGGGAAAGTGGCTTACAAACTCGACTTACCTCCATCACTTGGCAATGTGCATCCTACTTTTCACGTGTCTAATCTGAAGAAATGTCTTACCGATGAGGATCTTCACATACCTCTTGACGACGTGCACATTGACGAAATGATGCACTTCGTTGAGAGACCAGTGGAAATCATGGATCGTGATGTCAAGCAGCTCAAGCGAAGCCGTATTCCCATTGTCAAAGTTCGTTGGGAATCTAAACGTGGTCCTGAGTTTACTTGGGAACGAGAGGACCAAATGAAGCTCAAGTACCCCCATCTCTTCACTGATGCCGTCGCCTCCACTAGCTAAATTTCGGGATGAAATTCCCTCAACATGGGGATACTGTAACATTTCTGATTTTCATTATCTGTATTTCAATTCAATGTGATACATTTCAAACCCAATTCTAGTACACTGATTTGTTCTATTCGTACCAACAATTAAATACTATGTTTCAATGCAAATCCGCAAATTTTAAACGAGTATATCCTATTAAAACCTACATAAGTTCATATTTATACAAATCTATCAAAACTGAAATTTGCAAGGACTAATTTTATAAATTAACAAGAAACCCTAATAGGCATAGTCGCACCTCGAATAGGCACGGTCGCGCCTCGCGTCAGTTGAAACGTAAATGCAGATTTTAAACGCAGAAACGTTTGAATTCGTAACCGATATACACATCATTACCAGTAACGAAAACAATTAATCGAATAATACCCATAATTACATCCAATAACTCCAAGAAATTCGATTAGTCTCAAAAAAACCAAAATTCTTTCATTCGGACCACAATTCCTCTATTCTGAATTGAAATCCTCCCAAGCAAACGCATTATCGATCCTCTCTGAAGCTCCCGAAAACATTGAAGCAGCCAGAATTGCAGCAGAAGACGCCGGAGGTCAAACCCGTCGTCGCCGAAACTCACCTCTACCGTAGGCTATCGATTTATCATCTTTTCGGGTAATTAAAACCTCCTACACTTTCGTTTTAGTCCATAGATCAAAAGCCCCAACTTAATTTGGGCTTACAATAGCCAATTTAACACGAACCCGAATCTAGGGTTCATTCTAAAATGGGTTAATTGAATACTACTTTGGAGATGTTTTAAATACAATTAAACTATACAAAAAGACTCGTAATAACCTAATGGGTGAAAGTCCTAAGATTTCCAACATTAAAATCATAAGATTTAAGCAATTCGTTTTTGTTTTGGAACAGACACGGTCGCGCTAATCTCCTAGCGCGGTCGTGCTTCATGAGACACGGTCGTGCTAATCCCAGCGCGGTCGTGCCTCACACACTCAGACTCGGTCATGCCCCTTGGCTAGACTAGGTCGTACCTCATAACCCTAGACACGGTCGTGCCTGGCCCAGACACGGTCGTGCCTAGTGAACAGCTTAGTTATGTCTTCTGTTTGATCAACACGGTCGCGCCCTGACTAGCACGGTCGCGCCCGTGGTCCTAGCACGATCGTGCCTTGTCCCAAGTGTCACACCCCAACCGACGGCGGAATACGTCGGGGCGGGACATGTAGACTGTTCAAAAGCTCAAGGTTTACTAAAGTTTAAATATTTAAACAACCAACTTCATATCATAAATAAACATGAATCCAACAATACAAGGAAAATAGAAATACATAAATAGTTTCTTTAAATTAGATTCTAGGTCCTCGGTCCTAAGTGAAGCAACTTGTACTTATTCTCAAGCATTAGTACCTGAAACATGATGAAAACAAGGTCAACTAAAAAGTTGGTGAACATACATAGGTTTTGACACACAACCAAGTTTAAAGTTTTTATACAATTCAAACGATACGCGTGTATAAGGAATTTACGGAGAATCTATAGTTAAACTAAGTGTGTACAATCAAACCTTGTGACTGAGGCATAACATGCAGGTTACCCTAATGTAAAGTCGGTAACAAACACCCTAACCGGGTGGGTTTGTCAGACACAATAGATCTATCAATGTTAATCGTTGGCTTGTACGGAGTTAATGATTGTACTACTGTCATGTATATGTAGTCTTAACTCATAGCATTCAAGCATAAAGCACATAACACATAATATCATATTATTGAATTGTATTTATGTCTATGCAAAAAGTTTCAAAAAGTAAATCATGTTTCACCCCAAAAGTACAAAATGAAAAAGGGGCTATGTAAACTCACTTGTATTAGTAGCTTGTAGATCACACGGGTAGGATGTTGCACAAGTGATTAGCTAACCACAAGGTTAACCTATAATGGAGTTGTATACATGTATCAATGATATGCATAATTTACTAGGGGAAATCCTAAGGTATTAAGGAATTGGGTGTGGGTGTACTTGGTTAAATAGGGGAATACTTGTTTGAGTTTCAAGTGTTGTTTTGTGAAATTCCTTGTATTTGAACATATGTTTTTCATTTGTTGGTAGGCAATTGAGTATGTGTGAATATGAATAACCAAAGTATGTACTTTTGTTTATAATAGGTAAATAAATGAAATAATTAGTTTGTTCTTGGTATTAAATAAATGACTAAGATTAAATAAACAGATAATAATAATAACAATAAGTTTGAATAAATTGATATTTTGACAAATAAATAAATGCATTTTATTTATTTAGTTTGGTTATTAAGAATAAAAGTGTTTCGAAGGGAGTTAACGGTTTCATTGATTTAGGTGGTTAAACCATGGTTGATTAGTTTAACGACGTAAATAAATAGCACCAAATTTGTTTGAAATACAAAGTCAAAATTGAGTAATTATGTCATATTAAATTAAAAGTACAAAATTTGATTTAAAGGGGGTTTCATATGACAAGTCCTATATAAAAGTGTGTGTAAAATAATAAATTTTGTAAATATTAAGTGTTTAAACGTTTATAGTTAATAAAAAGTCTTTTAGTAATCCTTTATACGCATGTATAAGAGTGTGGGAAAAGATATGCTAAGCAAGGAAAATTAAATCAACTAAAAAAAATCGGGCAGAGGTCGGTTCGAACTCGCGACCTCTGCTGTGGGAATGTAAGGCTTAAACCACTTGAACTGGGCATATGACTTGCGAAGTTATGGGATCCTAACAGTTTTATTAACAAGGTTTCAGGTCATCCCCTTCCCTAAGCGCGCAGGCCCTTAACCCTAACCCTCAAATCGACCCACAAAAACACAGGTATGTGATCGATTCATTCGGGCTTTCATTCAGGGAATCAAAATGAGTATAGGGATGGTTTAATTACCTGGAACGGTTGCGGGAAGGATGAGATCGATTGACGTGTACAGGTTCGAGCACTTCGGAGCTTGACCGAATCGCAGAGGTGGTTTGGGAGGGGTTTGAGAGCGACGAGAGCAATAGAGAGGTGTCGTGAGTGTGTGATTGAATTGTATGCTTCAATTTTATCAGAATCGTTCAGTTTGATGTAGATTTGTTCGAAACGTATATGAGCCCGATTGTAGAGCTAATTCGCTTGATTCCTCCTCAATTGGTTAATCATTCGTGTTTGACAGCGTGCGTATAACGGTTACGCATAATCTAAGGCCATTAAACATGGTAAATTTCACTAATTGAAATAGAATTTGTCTGAATTTGACTTTGGGAGGTCAAAACGTTTGAAATTTGAAATAAGTTGCAAATTAGTTAAATTGGCATGTTAATTGGGTCAGGAAAATGTCGAGGATTGATTACACGTGGAAGGCAAGTCCAAATAATTCGGGTGTGATCGATTTTTGAATGTCGATTTGTTCAATTTTTTTGAATTTGTTTGACTTTTGAGAGTCAACATGGGTCAAGGATGGTGGATGGGTCAAAATTGAGGGAATGGGTGTTCAATTGCAAATGTGGGGGTTCAAATTGAGGTTTCCAAATGTTTAGGGTTCAAGACCAAAAGGTTCAAATGAACTAGAATGGGGTTCAAGACCCCTTTAATTGATTTAGATTATTTTTATTTATTTATAAAAATTGTTTTTATGAAATTTATATAAAAAGATAGCTTAAACCTCAAATGTTTTAATAATATTTTAATAAAGAAAAAGTTTTCATTTTTATACAAATTTTGAAATGGTTTATTTAACAAAATCTAATGGATTATATATATATATATATATATATATGTGTGTGTGTGTGTGTGTGTGTGTGCTTACAAATGATAAAAATAAAAGTTGAAATTTCAGTGTTGAAACTTATATGTTTGATTTATCTTTATAACATAATGTAAGTATATAGTAGGAAAAATAATATGTTAATGTGCAAGGTTAAAACCTTAAATTGATACGTGTTGAGATGGTAATTAACGTGACACATTGTGTTTAAATGGATTGTGACAAAAGTAAAATTAGGCCGGGAAAATCATGGATGTTACAGTCTCCCCATGTTAAGGGAATTTCGTCCCGAAATTTAACTATTGGAGGCTACTGAATCTGAAAAGAAAAGGGTGAGCTTGGATTCTCAACGAGTTTTGATTGTTAGATTTTGGGAAGTGTAACTGATGACATGGTTTGAGTCTGATATTCAAGGTCGGATATGAATGATGATAATGAATTTAGTTTTTAAGATGAATTTAAGGTGCAAACTATCGATTAATATTTTGGGTTCTAAGGATGAAATGGATTACTTGAAATGGATTTGGTGAAAATTTGATGTTCAGAAATTTTCAGTGGATAAGAGATTTCATAAACATTTGCCTGTCAAACAATATAAAACTTTACGTGACACGAATAACGCTGCTTTTGATAATATGACAGGAACACTTATATATAGGAAGTACCATCGGCGTATCCACCATGCCCTTGTCAAATCACATTAGTTTCGTTGTTATATATCACGATAGGTTTTAGGTCATAATACACGACAAAATTTCCTATGTTTTCCCATGCGCTGATTTTTATAATTCCGTGTGCACCCGTAATTACTCAAATCATCGCATGGTCCGTATAGATCATTCCGTTGTGTGCGGGTCAAGAGGGGCACAATTTCACTCCGTTCATGTCTGTTTTTTTCACATAAAAGTTGTTAAAAAGTAACTATGTCCTCAGGTAAGCAGGTCAGTTAGCAACTAAGGAGTAATAAGGTAGTATAAGTTAGAGTTTCTTAGTTTGCTCGTGTTTGAACAAGAATACGTCAGACCCCGAGCAGTTTCAATGTGTTAGGGTTTCCAAGTTTTGTGAACAAAGTGTATGACCATTCTTTGTGTATAATGTGCTCAATCATTTGTAACAATTGCAAGCAACTTAGTTTCGCGTATAATGTAAACACACAAGTCTCATGTATGATCTAGTGTCACATAGCTTGTAATCAAATAGGTTTCATGTGTAGCGTGAACGACTTAACATCATGTATTTTGTAAATCAATAAGCTCTCATGTGTAATGTAAACAACATAGTGTCATGTGTATTGTAGGAAATGAAGTTCATGTATGGTGTTGTCAACTTAGCATCATGTATTTTGTAGCTCAATAAGTTTCATGTTCAATGTAGTCAATCTAGTATTTTATACCAAGCAAACCATTGTTGTGTATCATGTATATTGCAAATAAACTGGTTTTATGTGTTATGTGATCAATCTAGTATATTTTGATTTGCAAATAAACTAGTTTCATGTATTATGTGATCGTGATGTGTATCTTGTGAACGTGCATACTTAAGTTATTGAATTTTGTGTGACATATACTAACGAGTTTTGCATGTGATCAGGTGTTGCGGAGCAGCGTGTTGGTTTATGTTCGTGTAGGATGTGGTAGTTAGGTTCTAGCTCTTTAAATCTCGTTGAGGTTTGTAGGGAGGGTTAATCGTTTACGCGAAATGGGTCGTCTCTTGAAGTGGTAAGTGAAAGATAACGAGGAGGTTCTGAAAACATTCAGGGAAATGTGTTTACAAATACTGATCTTTGTTTGAAAATAGAAAGTGGTAAATTGTTCTTGGTTGTAAATATATAAAGTAGTGAAACCATTGAGTTACATAATTTAAATAAATAGACAGTTTATAGGAAAAACCTTTTTTTTTTAGTTTTCAATTATTATAACGAGAATATTTTTAAAAGAAATTATTGGCTAATCAAGTAGTTGTACATCAATTTAGCCAAGTTTTAGAAATAATTACTTTAATGAGGAAAATCATACTTATTTATCAATTTGAAATGATGCTTTTATAAAACAGGTTGTATTGGGTTTTCTCACAAGATGAAAATGTTTATAGAAAATTCATATTTCTGGTACTATCTAAAAGTTTGATAAATGTTTTGTTTGAAAATAACGAGGTTGTTTAAATCAAATAATAGGATCATTTGTTTACGATAAAGATTGTCGGTAGTGTACTAAATCGTATTGAATGAAGAAGGTGATACTTGAGAAAATTTGATGAAAATATGATGGGTGTAATTCACACTCAACGGGTGAAATCAATGAATAGTAATTTTAGAGTTGGAATATATAAAATTGATTAAATGCTGAAATGTTAAACATTACTCAAAACATAGGGAAATGGTTCTCAAACTGAAAATTTAAAGACAATAAATAATGGAAAAATTATTTTGTTAACGTCTCTTGTAGCTTTCCACTAGAAGGAGAATAATTCCCAAGACGAGTACCGCTATGGTCACTCGGGTAGCCGATCTGGCTTCAGCTTTAGCTGTCTCCGTGCAATGCTCCAGTATTTCTTTTTCGAGGATGGAGATTAACTCCTTTTGGTACCCTAATTGGTTTGCTAGGCTATCCATTCTTTGTCCTTGCAAGTCGTGCAATACCCCCTGCTCCATCCTTTGCCTGTCAAATTCTGAGGTCCTTACATATTGGTGAATGTCGTTGGTTGGAATTCCCATAACACTAGTGGGTGCCGTGGTATACCTTACCCAAGGGTTAGGATGGTACGGGTCGGGCATTAGATATGGGTCTCTTAGTGGGGGTGGTAATTGATTGTGGAGATGGGGTGTCTGATACGGGTTTCTGGGTGCGGATGATCTAGGTGTTCGAAGCCTTGGGCCGATGTTCCTAATCCTATCTGCCCTTACATCATACCTTGGTCTAGCAGTTGGGGGTGTTGATGAACGATACACGGGTGTCCCGATGTCTTCTTCCCAATCAGACTCTACTCCCGGATGGTATACCGGGGAGGGAGGAGAGTAGGAGTCCATGTCTAGCAAAAAATAATAAAAGGTTGTAAGTGATAATGAAATATGGAGTGTTAGACATATGAGTTCTCATAAGTTTAGAGTTTGACTAATCATAACACCGAGCTTTCACAACATTATTTTAGAAATACACTTGACCTATAAGCAATGTATCCCTGAGGAGAATTCCCAGGAAAAAGGGGTGGGTCACTAGGACACACTTAAGTACCCTATCTTTCCTTAGCCAGAATCCCTCATGGGCCTACACACTCTTCCAACCATCATGTATTAATAGGCTCATGGTCATGATGAGAATTGTTGTGGACTGGACTTTGAGGCCCGAAAGTGAGGCTTATATGTTGTAGTAGGCTTCTTCTTCTTGGAGGGTAAGCGGGCTTTTTGTTTATTATTAAAGCGTATTAGGCCCAATAGTCTAGATTTTTATCACAAGAGATGGTGATATTTTGTGTGTGAGGTTAAGAGTGCATGTAGAACTAAGTGTGTATGAGTGTGTGTGGAGACTTAGGATAGCACTTCAAATCAATCAAATAGGTAGCAATGAATAGGAGACAAAAGTTGGCAGGTAATGTGATACATAGACTATTAAGTATTGTATCATATGATGTAATTATTTAGTATAACATGTAAAAATATTCACATAAAAAATAATCATATAGCATGTAGTAGCATGGCATATTATGGGTGTCCTAAGGTTGTAGTCTAGGTCGAGAGTGTCTAATAACCTAATTCCCTATAACCAAGGCTCTGATACCAATCTGTCACACCCCAACCGACGGCAGAATACGTCGGGGCGGGACGTGTAGACTGTTCAAAAGCTCAAGGTTTACTAAAGTTTAAATATTTAAACAACCAACTTCATATCATAAATAAACATGAATCCAACAATACAAGGAAAATAGAAATACATAAATAGTTTCTTTAAATTAGATTCTAGGTCCTCGGTCCTAAGTGAAGCAACTTGTATGTATTCTCAAGCATTAGTACCTGAAACATGATGAAAACAAGGTCAACTAAAAAGTTGGTGAGCATACATAGGTTTTGACACACAACCAAGTTTAAAGTGTTTTATACAATTCATACGATACACGTGTATATGGCATTTATGAAGAATCTATAGTTAAACTAAGTGTGTACAATCAAACCTTGTGACTGAGGCATAACACGCAGGTTACTCTAATGTAAAGTCGGTAACAAACTGTTAGGACATAGATTGTTATGACAAAAGCTTGTAATAGTTAGATTTTATGTCTTTATGGTTTACATAGTCTATCAGAGGCGAACTTAATAAGTTCGCTTAGGTCAAGTTGAGGCGAACTTGTTAAGTTCGCTTAAGCTGTTAGAGGCGAACTTAATAAGTTCGCTTATATCAGGTCAGTTGGTTATATATATGTATGTTTTACAGAGTCAGTCAGTTAGACAGAGAGTGAACCAGAACGAACCAGAGAGATCAGATTGAGTCTGTAAAACATCATTGTGATTGGAATACAAATTGAGAAGTTTATTTACTTGATTGTTTGTTTTGTCTTTTATGCGTATAAACGTTAACTCGTTGGATTCCGCACTCCGAGTAAACGTCACGTCTTATCACGAGATCGATCCGTAGACGCGCCATGGGGACCTACAAGTGGTATCAGAGCTATTGCTCGTGATTCTTGTTGATTTTAGACGATTTTATATTCAAATTGACATCAAATTCATCATTTTTGAGTTTTTCATTTCAATGGAGTTTTCAAGACTAATTTCAATCTGATTTGGAGTTTTTGAAGAGGATTATGATGAAATTGATCCGATAGAAAGCTTCTAATTGACAAATTACACAATCCTACGGTCCAATTTTGTTTAATTCCTTCAATTCTGTGTTTAATGAAGATTTTTGAAAGTTCTTGGTTCGCGGCTGTGGTCTGAAGAAGTTCTTGATTAAGATTCTGTTACGGCAAGCGAACTTGCTGAATTCTGTGCAGGCGAACTTAGCAGCAGGCGAACTTGTCAAGTTCGCTTCTCACAGGGTTAAGCGAACTTATTTTAGGCGAACTTAATCAGATTGTTGAATTCTGATATAAGCGAACTTATTAAGTTCGCTTGAGTGACTTAGCAGGTGAACTTATTATCTTCGCCTGAGGGTAAAGGAATTTCAACACTTGGAAAATTTTTCAGAAATTTTTTTAAAGAAATGGCAAATATGGTTCAAGTCACAAACATGTTCAATTATGACAATGAGATCGGTACATCTCAAAAACCTCCAAAGTTGTTGAATCTAGCTGATTATTCAAATTGGAAAGATCGGTTTGACCAGTTCCTATCTTTTACCGATACTAGTTTGTGGATTCCGATTTTGGAAGGATATACGCATCCTACTTATTCGTGGATGGGAAAGGATGATGTTCCCAAGCCGGTATCAGCGTTAACTACTGAAGAAAAGTTGTTATTTGATCGAGAAAAGAAAGCAATGACTAGCATTTCGATGTCTCTTCCAAAGGAAATATATCACAGTTTTAAACAGTTCAAGTCTTCTCAACAACTGTGGGAAGCATTACAGAAAAGGTGTGAAGGGAGTTTGGATGTGAAGAAGAGTAGAAAGGAGTTACTAAAGAAGCAGTTCCTAGTTTTTAAACATTTTCAAAACGAATCCTTGGATGATCTTGCTACAAGATTCTATCATCTTCTTAGTGAACTGGCTAGTGCATCTGTGGTATATGAGACTGAGGAAATCAATGATAAATTCTTAGAGGCTTTACCATCAAAATTTGATGTGTATACGGTTTTAATCAAAGAGAATGTTAAGTACAAAACCATGTATCTTGAAGAAGTTCTAGGAAAGATTCAGTCACATGACATGAATATGAAGAAGAAAGAGACTAATATGGAGCATATCCAGCATCCCTCAAAGTATTTTGCCAAATCTACTGGTAAATCTGGTACTGGAGTGGCATTCTTTTCTGGTGATGCTCAAGAGTCTTCAAATGATCAGTGTTCTGGAGTTCCAATTTATTCTGGTCTGCTACTACAGCTTCAACATCATCTGGATCTCATGTGAATCAGAAAGTTGCTGATGATTATCTTGCTATGTTTTCTTCATTCATGGAATCATATTAAAATTTCATTGGAGGTAAAATACATGATCCTGAGGTTATAGAAGAAGATTTAAGACAGATTGACCCTGTTGATTTGGAAGAAATGAATATCCAATGGAATATGGCCATGTTAATGCGACAACCTAAAGATTTCTTGAAGAGAACTGGCAGAAAATATATTGGTTCAAATAGTCGATCGCGTATGGGTTTTGATAAGTGCAAAGTTAGGTGTTACAACTGCGAAGAGTATGGTCACTTTGCTAAGGAGTGTGTGAAGCCGAAGGTAGAATTTGATTCTCAAAAGAAGCAGTCTAACTTTCAGCATAATAGGAATCAGTCACATGGTACATCTGGTAATCAAAATCATGGTTCATCTGGTAATACAAATCATGCATCTGCATCATCAGCTTTGGTTGCTCAAAACGATGAAAAATATAATAGGGGATTTCATCTGGAAGATTTGGTGGGTGCTGTGAGTTAGGCTTTTGTTGCAGAAATTCATTCTGAAAAACCAGAGGAGTCTACTGATGATGAAAGTTCTAGTGATGATTCGTGTGATGGTGATAGTGCTCCAAGCGTTGATGATGAGGAAGAACAAGGGCAGAATATTGATTTGTGACATGAAATCAATGCATTCAGTTAATCAGAAACTGAAAGATAATGATAAGCTGTGCATTGATAGAATTGAGTCTTTGAAAAGAGACTTAAATTCTCTTGGGCTAAAATACAAAGAGCACGGTTATCATCTAGATATGGCTTATGCTGAAATCGAAAAACGTAATGAAGTTGTTGCCCAAAAGAATAAAGAAATATCTGATAAAGTGTCTGAGGTGATCAAACTTCATCGAAAGTTGGAACAATTTGAAAGTTCTTCAGTTGTTTTGGATTATTTTAACTCAAATGCTGATCCTACTAAGCGTGTTGCTGGTATTGGGTTTATTCCTCCACCGTTTAATGCAAATTACGTGGTGGAACCTGAAATCATAAATGAAGAGGAGATAGATCCAAAAACTGTGTTAAAGGTAAATCCGGTAACTGGGGAAGATATGGTATATGATTCAGATTCTGAAGATGAGATGTTTGATGAAAATAAGGTCGAGGGCATTCCAAAAGAAGTGAAAATTGATGACCCAACAGTTGTTAAAAATGTTACCCGGGATAGATGCATTATGACTGAACCTGAAGAGGTGAAAGTGGTTCCAACTAAACTTTCTCCAATCTTACAGTCAAGTGGATTTGTTGCGGCTGGTTATCAAAACGTGAATTCTTCAAAGGTGCCAAAACAGACTTATGTTCCAAAGAAGCAGATTAATTGTTCTGGGCATTCCTCCGAAGCTTATTCTTCTGATGGATCCTCAAATTCAAAGAAAACCTATTATTTCAGAAATTATCAAGAAAGAAGAGTGTGTTTTCATTGCAATGATGCTGGTTATATTTTGATTAATTGTCCATACAAGAACCAGGGTAAAATGAAGACTGTTTCTTCATAACCGAAAGTGGTGAAGATTATGAAAAGAAAAGATGAGGGAAAGTCGTCTTCTAATTTGGAGAAAAATATGCCTGGTCGATCTTTTGTTAAAACACCTGGATTTAAACAACAGAATACATTGAATGCTAAATCCTTTGTATGCAAAGAGAAACATGAGATTCCGAAAGTTGGGATTTCAAATGATTCTTTTCAGGAGGTTAAATTGTCTAGACCTCAAAGAAGAAGAAGAAACAGAAAATTAAAGAAAATTTTGGAAACATCTGAATCTGACAATAATATATCAAATAATGTTTTTCCAAATAATAAAAATGGTTCTTATTTGAAAAAGTCTGATTGTCAATCTTCTGTTCCAAAAGTGAATGATAAAATTGATTGTAAATTACAAGAAGTTGTTTATTTTGATAAATCTGGACGACCCAAGACCACGATGGCTTGGGTTCCACTTTCTAACTGATTCTCGTTGTTTATGTAGGGACAACCAAGGAGGACTATCAACAATACATGGTATGTGCATAGTGGTTACTCTCGACATATGACAGGGAATGTTAGATTGCTTGAGGATGTAAAACAAATTGATGGAGGTTATGTCGCTTTTGCGGGTAATAAAGGCGGGTACATAACTGGTCAGGGTACGTTAAAGAATGACAAAGTCAAATTTGAAAACCTGAATTATGTTGAGCAGTTGGAACACAATCTTTTAAGCGTATCACAAGTCTGTGACAAGAAGTTTTCGTTCCATTTGAACGATACTGAATGCTATATTCTGAAACCGGGTTTTGTGATTCCTGATGAATGGATTCTCATGAAGGCTCCGAGGAGAAATGACACGTATGTCCTTGACATGAGTGTCGCCACTACAACGGATTCAATTCCAACATGTTTACTTTCCAAGGCGTCGAAATCTGATTCAATATTGTGGCACAAGAAGCTAGCTCACATTAACTTTAGGAAGATGAACTACATTATTAGGAATGATTTGGTTCTTGGTATTCCAAAAATGAAATTATCAGTTCCTGATGATTGTATTCCTTGCAAGAAGGGGAAGCAACGAAAGAAATCTCACAAATCTAAATCGACGAATTCTATCGTAACTCCTTTGGAGTTGCTGCATATGGATTTGCTCGGTCCTATCAGTATCAGGAGCATAGGTGGGAAATCGTATTGCTTGGTAGTAACTGATGATTACTCTAGATTTTCATGGGTTAAGTTTCTTTCTTCTAAAGCTGAAACCACTGAGTTGGTGCAATACTTAATCCTGGGTTTGGAGAATTTATTCAATCTGAAAGTCAGAAGAATCAGGAGTGACAATGGCAGCGAATTTAAGAATAGTAAAATGGGCTTATTCTGTCTACAAAAAGGAATTCATCATGAATTCAGTGCGCCATATGTTCCTCAACAAAATGGTGTCGCTGAACGAAAGAACAGGACGTTAGTCGAAACAGCTCGCACGATGCTTGAAGATTCGAAGCTTCCAGTCACCTTTTGGGCTGAAGCTGTGAATACTGCGTGTCATGTTTTGAACAGGGTCTTGACCGTCAAGCGACATAACATGACTTGCTATGAATTGCTGAATAATCGAAAGCCGAATCTGGAATATTTACTACCTTTTGGTAATCCTTGCACCCTATTGAAAGTTCGAGATGTCCCAACAAAATTCAGTGCCAAGGCTATTGAAGGGATTTTTCTGGGGTATGTGGCTAATTCGACAACCAAGAGGGTTTATAACAAAGAGACGCGCCAAGTTGAAGAATGGTTCCATATTGACTGTTCTAATCGGTCTTTACCACAAATGGCGATTGGTCCGGATTGGGCATTTGATTATGAAAACTTATTCAAGTCTTTTCATTTACCTTCTGATATTTCTGATGAAGATGCTGCTGTTCTTTATGATTCTTATCAGGATGCACAACACAATGGATTTCTACCAAATGCAGTTCCAAATTCATCGATTCCATCTACTTCTGCTCCCGATCCTAATGTTGCTTCTTGTTCAGGTCCACAAGATTCAGAGAGTGAGGAGGATAATGCTATTTTTCAAGATTCTTCTGCTGATCCGTTGTTGGGTGATGATCCATTACCTTCGACACAGGATCAGGGGGAGTTTCCTACAAATTTAGACTCGGAAATTCCAATTACTCAAGATTCTTCTTATCAATCTGAATCTACTCAAGTTGACGTGTTGCCGGTTCCTGAGGTTGCATCTATCAAGGAACTCAAAGATCATCCGGTGACAAATATAATTGGAAATTTACAGGATGAAGTGAAAACACGTTCTCTTGTTGACAATACTTGTTTGTATTATTGCATTAAAGATTCTGGTGTTCTTGATGATTGCTCACATTCTTGCTTTATTTCGCAAGTTGAACCCAAGAATGTTGAGATGGCTTTAAATGACAATAATTGGATAGAAGCTATGCAGGAAGAACTTGCTCAATTTGACTAACATAAGGTTTGGAATCTTGTTGATCTTCCGAAGGGTGCGTATCCGATAGGAACAAAATGGGTGTTTAAATGTAAGAAATACGATCGAGGGGTCGTGGTACGCAACAAGGCAAGATTAGTTGTCCAGGGCTTTAATCAACAAGAAGGAATTGATTACATCGAGGTTTATGCGCCGGTTGCGCGGCTCAAAGCTATAAGGCTGTTTCTAGCTTTTGCTTCTTTTAAAGGTTTTAAGGTGTTTCAATTAGACGTCAAAAGTGCATTTTTATATGGAAAGGTCAAGGAGGAAGTCTATGTGTGTCAGCCGTCGGGGTTTGAAGATCCAATGAAGCCGAATATGGTCTTCAAGCTTGATAAGGCCCTCTATGGTCTTCATCAGGCTCCTCGTGCGTGGTATGAGACTTTATCCACACATCTTTTGGCAAATGACTTTGTTCGTGGAAAGATAGACTCGACCTTATTTATAAAGAAATCAGGGGGAGATTACCTACTGGTACAGATTTATGTGGATGATATTATTTTTGGCTCGACAAATGAAGGGTTGTGCAAAGACTTTGAGGGTGTTATGAAGTCGAAATTTGAAATGTCTGCTATGGGAGAGTTATCGTTTTTCTTAGGTTTACAAGTAAATCAAAAGGAAGATGGTTTCTTTATTCATCAGTCCAAGTATGTCAAAGACATCTTGAGCCGGTTCAAGATGGAGGACTGTACCCCATACGATACTCCAATTCCGGTCAATCATAAGTTGAATTCTGACCCAGATGGAAAAGATGTGGATTGTTGACTTTACAGAGCTATGATTGGATCCCTCATGTACTTAACCGCTTCAAGGCCGGATATAATGTTCGCCGTGTGTATCTGTTCCAGATTTCAGGCAAAGCCAAAAGAATCTCACTTAATTGCTATGAAAAGAATCTTTCGGTATTTAAAAGGAAAACAACGTTTAGGGCTATGGTATCCTCATGGTTCTAACTTTGATTTCAATGCTTATACTGATTCTGATTTTGGTGGTTGTTGTCTGGACAGGAAATCTACAACAGGTGGTTTCCAGTTCTTAGGAAATCGACTTGTATCCTGGCAATGCAAGAAGCAAACCACAGTCTCAATTTCAACATGTGAAGCAGAATACATCGCTGCTGCAAGTTGTTGTTCATAGATCATGTGGATACAACCGCAATTGAGAGATTACGGTTTGAATTTCACAGAAACCCCTATGCTTATTGATAATAATGCTACTATGTCCATAACGAATAATCCTGTTAAACATAGTAAAACTAAGCACATCGAAATTCGATATCATTTTATACGTGATTGTGCAGAAAAAAGGTTGATTGAGCTGGTCAAGGTACACACTGAAGATAATTTTGCTGATTTGTTTACCAAGGCATTTGATCGTACCAGGTTTGAATTCCTAATTAAAATGATTGGTATGATCAATCCCGAATAAAAGCTTTTCAAAATCAGAATTTCATGGAAAATTTTATTTTTTAAGTTCTTTTATTGCTTTATTACATTTCTGCATTTACATTTTCAGTCAAAAATTGTAATTTATAAAAAGTCAAAACAAATTGAAAAATATAAAATTTGATATCATTTGAGGTTAGAGAAGAAATGAAAGTACATCAGTGATTAGTTCATTTCACACGACCTTAGTAGACCTTGATATATGATTGATTAAAATAAGTTGATTTGATCTAAATTTCAAAGTCTGCATAAATAAGAAATGATAGTGTTGTGAATGCTCTATTCTTGATAATTTGTTTTAAAATTTGTGTATAAAATTTGAATTGTCAATAGGCTAAAAGCGTTTTGAAACTAATAGTAGTGTGAAAATTAAATATAATATGATTACAACTGTGATTTAAATCCATTATATGCCTGGGTGTGTGTGTAAAAGATCATTATCAGATAAAGAATATTAGCTTTTAATAAAGATTTTCCTATGAGATTAGTTTCGGGTTATGTCCTTAGCACTATTCATTCGATTTGCTTCAGTGCCCATGTCACAAAAAGCATGCAATTTGAAGTATAATCAAGATATGTATTTGACAACATCTGTCAAACATATACTAGCCCTTAGATCATATTAGTAAATCATCTTTACTGATTCCATTGAATTCATAATGCAGATAACAGTTGGATCCACGTACCTGAATCTTATGATTCCACACATATAAGCCAAAACATTGAATCATTCGATTCTGAATCTCATTGATTCCTATACAATCCAATTTGGATTATGCTATTCATGTGCTAAGTGATGTCTCCTCATTTTGAATATTCGGATAATCTTTAGTAAAATCATATATATGTCTTGAAGATAGTGCATTTACTTTCTGTTTGGCATATATGTAGGGTACACGATATTTTTCATCTAAATAGTACTAAATCACATGAATTTGGAGAATAAACGCTTATAGTTTCAAATAATATAATATTGACAAATTTAAGAATTCATGCTTTATATTTCAAATTCGGTATAAATAAAAGAGCATTTTATAACCTGATCTTATTTACTTTGAAATTTATCGCGTATCATTTCAAATATTATTCAAATTGAATGGGTTTCAAAATGAAAAAGATGCATAGTGCACAAAATTGAGTTGAATGGTTTCATACTATAGGTTACCCTTTGTTATTGATAAAATGTGTGATGAATTAATTGAATACTGATATGATCTTCTTGCTCATGATGTTAAATCCAAAAATATGTGTTTCAGTTTGTACAGATAAAAACCAAAAATATGTGTTTCAGTTTGTACAGATAAAAACCAAAAATATGTGATTTCAGTTTATTCAGATAAAAGTCAAATATATGTGATTCCGTTTGTATAGATAAAATTCAAAAAGATTTTGTTTGTTATTTTCCATGAAAATTCTAAACTTTTATTAAAATTGTTCGGGATTGGATCGAATATGTGTTGCTGACGGAAGTTCAAGATTTGACAGGTTGAAGTTGATAAAATTTTTGTTCAAGAAAAAAAAAGGTTGAAAAGCAATTAAGTTCGCCTGTGTACAGTGAAGCGAACTTAATAAGTTCGCTTAAAACAATGAAGCGAACTTAATCTGATTATCCGGGGTGAAGCGAACTTATCTTGTTCGCCGAAGGCTTGTTAAGCGAACTTAACAAGTTCGCCTAATTAAGCGAACTTAATGGGTTTAAGGATCTAGATCAGGCAAACTTGTCAGTTCATCGTCTTCCTCAATTTTAGGCGAACTTGACTGATTTTTCCAAAATTTTTTAAACGTTGTTGTTGGAGTTGCTTACCGTTTCTGTCTTAATCCAAATTGAATTGCGAATTCAACCAAGGTAATTTTATTGAATTTCATCCGATAAATTGAGAGAATTTGGTACTTTTATTCTCGGTTTTACGTCGAGAGTTTCAACGGATAAGTTTTGACCTAATTTTGACCAAACTTGTAAAATTGATCATCAGATGTGGTTATAAATTGATATTCGACTGATATTCAATTCCATGATATTATCTTGATTTGATGAATTTTGATTGTCTGTGTTTGAATTTGAAACGTCACAGTTCAGGCAAACTTGTTCCAAGCGAACTTGTTCGAAGCGAACTTAAGTTCGCCTCTTGCACTACTAAGTTCGCGTAGGGGACAGTGAGGATTTGGACTTGTGAAATTTTTTTTTGTTTGAATTTTTTTTAAAAAAAAAATAAAAAAAAATTCTTCTTTTTGTTGTTTTGTTTTGTTTTGTTTGTCCTCGTTATTTTTCCTAATATGTTTGTTGTCCAAATGTTTCAGATGGCTCGACGTGTCGAATATAAACATAATCAAGTGGCATTGTTAGATCCCAACATGTCCGAGGCTGTGAATTTTCAAGGCATTATAGGATTTATTGAACATATCACGTCTTCACGTTGCTCTATCTGCTGATCCTTACATCAGTCTCGTGTACATACAACAATTTTGGGACACTGTGCATCAAGATACGGACGTTGAACCTCATGTTCTTCGTGCCACAGTTAATAATACCGAGATTGCCATTTCTGAAGAAACGATACGTGTTGCTCTTGATTTGGGTGGAAATGCTGAAGATCCGATATCTTATCCTGGAACTCTTATTATGGGTTGTTTTCAACGGATGGGTTATCGTGGACGACAGAATGATACCCAAGCTCGGAAAGGTGGATTAGTAGGTGAATGGAGGTATTTTATGCATGTGATTATTCAATGCATCTCTCCTCGCAAAGCTGGTACCGATGGATTGAAAATGGCTCATCAAACTGCTATGGTAGCCTTAACATTGAATAAAAGATTCAATTTTCCACTTTACTTCTATCGGGAGATGGTCATGCAGATTAATCCAACTGAAGGTCAAGGATTCTTAATGTATCCTCGTTTTATTCAAATGATTCTCAATCACCTTATTCCTGATCTTCCACAACATCCAATAAGATTAACGTTGACTCCGATGTCAAAACGTATCTTTACCGACTATACGAAGGTGAAACAGCAGAATGCTGCATTGATTCCAGTCAATACTCCTTTGTTTGGGCACTTAATCAATCCTGATTATGTTGCACCATTGAATGACAACTGGTTTCATCCTGATGAACTTGCTCAAGCTGAAGGCATCAATGTTCCACAACAACAACAACAACAACCACAACAACAAGTTCAACAACAACAGATACCAGTTCCTCAAGTATAAGTTCCCATACAACCACAAATTCCTATTCCTGAACATGTTCCTATTCCACAAGCTGAAGTTGAAATACCTATTCAGGAACCAGTTCACGAAGAGGTCGTTCATGATCCTAATCAAGATCTAGGAATGAACATGGATGATTTCGTTGATGATGCTATGAACTCGCCAATTCCAGAAGCTGAAGGGAATGTGGTGACCGATGATGATTCTAGTTCCAGCTCAAGTGATACGACATTATCGGTGAATGAAAGCACTGATTCTGATGACTCTAGGGATTTTTCCTCATGTCATTATGAACGGTTGGCCACAATTCCACTGGCTAATGCTGGCAAACGCATTAAATCTCAAGCCAGACGACCAAGAAGAAAGTCTGTTCCGGATCCTCCTTCCGGATCAGTAGTTGGCAAAAGATCTTTGGTCGATGAGAGTACTGACACTGATAGTGACTTTAATCCAGATCCTACGCGTCAAAAGTTGATGTCTGCTTCGATAGCTGCTGCATAATCTTCTCAGGGAGTCGAGGATGCTAATTTTGTTGCTTCTTTGATAATTACTCCTCCAAGATCTAAGGATCCATCTCCAGTGATTTCTCCTGTTCCTCCAATTATTCCTACTACCTCAAGTCCTTCTATTCCACAATCAACAGTTGGTTCGTCAAAGCCTTCTGATTCTGCAAGGATTACTTTCCTTGATTCTCAAGTGCTTTCTCTACAAACACAGGTAAACACTCTTGTGTCTACTGATTCACAAAGGCAGCTGGTGATTCAGACTAAAGCTCAACAGATTGCTAACATGCAAGCATTAGTGTCCAAACTCATTCAGCGTCTTGACGCTCAGGGGGAGTTGAGGATACCTGATACTTGTCACACAGAGTCTATTCAAAGACGTGATGATGAAGACAATGATCCTGCTGGAAATATTGAGGGTGATCGTCAATACACTGACGCTAATCCCATATCTAGGGTTCAGGGGGAGTCGACATCACAATCACTTGAAGGAAACAAAGACAAAGATACTTCTGGTACTAATGAAGAAGAAATTCTGTTATTGGAGTTCTTTCAAGATTCAGAAGAAGAGGAAGCTGAAAAGATTGCTTGTCTTGATGACATTGATAATTTATTCAATGACATGGAAGATGATATGTCGGATAATGAGATAGAAGAAGGAGAAATAGTAGAGATTGAGATAGAGAAAGATAAAGATAGAGTTACTTATGAAGGATGTGATGGTCTTAAAGTGCCGTATAACTTCATCCAGGATGATGTTATTCCTGAATTCACTAACGAAGGAGTAACAGATTCTATGGACTCTTTGAAGACGTCACACTGCCTGATGATACAGCTGATTCAAAGATGGATACTGATGATGAAAATATTCAATCCAATAAAGATGCTGAAACTGAAACTACTCACACTGAGTCTCCAAAGGTTAATGAAGAACCTGTGATGTATAGAGATACATGGATGACACGAGAACAGTGGAGAGAAGTTGTAAACAGTTGGATGAAGGTGCTAGCCAAGTCTCCAGCACAACCTGCTTAGAAAGAGAAATATGTGAATAAAGAGCAGTGTGTAGGAAGGATCATAAGTTGGTTCTATGATGATGAATCAAAATTATTTGCAATCAAACGATCTAACGGTGTTCAATACTTAAAGCCGAGGATCAAATATTTCAATACCTTGCCGAGGTGTGAAATAAATGGTCTAGCTTCAAAGCCACTCATTAATAGATCGAAGAATGGTTTGGCTGATGTGATAGCAAACCTGATTAAGAAAGAAGGTAGTTCAGGAAAGTATGATCGGCTGAAACCACAAAAGGGAAAGAGAGTGAAGAACACAGATCCAAAGACTGGGAAAGTGACCTGGAGATACAAGTATAAACCAGTGCGTGCTATTCACAAGATACCATTAAAGAAGATACCTCAAGACTTTCTTGGGAATATGAAATGGTGGTATGTTGATGTTAATACTGGTGAAACAAGGATTGAAGATAAAGAGAATAAGGTCATTGTGTGTTTCTATGACGCAATGAATCTTATTAATTTGTCAAAGAAAGATCAGAGGACACTGATGTTTGGAGAGAACAAGGTCTACAGTACAAAAGAGTTTTGGAGATATGCAGAAGATATGGTGTGCATGCTGGTAGCAGACTACCGGATAACTGGAAGAGCTCAAGATAAAGACTAAAGACTGAAGATAAAGCTATTGTCAAGGGGGAGTCTGTTAGGACATAGATTGTTATGACAAAAGCTTGTAATAGTTAGATTTTATGTCTTTATGTTTTTTTATGTAAATGTTAAATGTCTAAGTGTTTTACAAGTGAGCCTAGAGGCGAACTTGTTAAGTTCGCCTCGTCTATCAGAGGCGAACTTAATAAGTTCGCTTAGGTCAAGCTGAGGCGAACTTCTTAAGTTCGCTTAAGCTGTTAGAGGCGAACTTAATAAGTTCGCTTATATCAGGTTAGTTGGTGTTATATATGTATGTTTTACAGAGTCAGTCAGATAGACAGAGAGTGAACCAGAACAAACCAGAGAGATCAGATTGATTCTATAAAACATCATTCTGATTGGTATACAAATTGAGAAGTTTATTTACTTGATTGTTTGTTTTGTCTTTTATGAGTATAAACGTTAACTCGTTGGATTCCGCACTCCGAGTAAACGTCACGTCTTATCACGAGATCGATCTGTAGACACGCCATGGGGACCTACACAAACACCCTAACCGGGTGGGTTTGTCAGACACATTAGATCTATCAATGTTAACCGTTGGCTTGTACGGAGTTAATGATTGTACTAATGTCATGTATATGTAGTCTTAACTCATAACATTCAAGCATAAAGCACATAACACATAATATCATATTATTGAATTGTATTTAAGTCTATGCAAAACGTTTCAAAAAATAAATCATGTTTCACCCCAAAAGTACAAAATGAAAAGAGGGCTATGTAAACTCACTTGTATTAGAAGCTTGTAGATCACACGGGTAGGATGTTGCACAAGTGATTAGCTAACCACAAGGTTAACCTATAATGGAGTTGTATACATGTATCAATGATATGCATAATTTACTAGGGGAAATCCTAAGGTATAAAGGAATTGGGTGTGGGTGTACTTGGTTAAATAGGGGAATACTTGTTTGAGTTTCAAGTGTTGTTTTGTGAAATTCCTTGTATTTGAACATATGTTTTTCATTTGTTGGTAGGCAATTGAGTATGTGTGAATATGAATAACCAAAGTATGTACTTTTGTTTATAATAGGTAAATAAATGAAATAATTAGTTTGTTCTTAGTATTAAACAAATGACTAAGATTAAATAAACAGATAATAATAATAACAATAAGTTTGAATAAATTGATATTTTGACAAATAAATAAATGCATTTTATTTATTTAGTTTGGTTATTAATAAAAGTGTTTCGAAGGGAGTTAATGGTTTCATTGATTTAGGTGGTTAACCATGGTTGATTAGTTTAATGACGTAAATAAATAGCACCAAATTTGTTTGAAATACAAAGTCAAAATTGAGTAATTATGTCATATTAAATTAAAAGTACAAAATTTGATTTAAAGGGGGTTTCATATGACAAGTCCTATATAAAAGAGTGTGTAAAATAATAAACTTTGTAAATATTAAGTGTTTAAACGCTTATAGTTAATAAAAAGTCTTTTAGTAATCCTTTATACGCATGTATAAGAGTGTGGGAAAAGATATGCTAAGCAAGGAAAATTAAATCAACTAAAAAAAATCGGGCAAAGGTCGGTTCGAACTCGCTACCTCTGCTGTGGGAATGTAAGGCTTAAACCACTTGAAGTGGGCATATGACTTGCGAAGTTATGGGATCCTAACAGTTTTATAAACAAGGTTTCAGGTCATCCCCTTCCCTAAGCGCGCAGGCCCTTAACCCTAACCCTCAAATCGACCCACAAAAACATAGGTATGTGATCGATTCATTGGGGTTTTCATTCAGGGAATCAAAACGAGTATAGGGATGGTTTAATTACTTGGAACGGTTGCGGGAAGGATGAGATCGATTGACGTGTACAGGTTCGAGCACTTCGGAGCTTGACCGAATCGCAAAGGTGGTTTGGGAGGGGTTTGAGAGCGACGAGAGCAATAGAGAGGTGTCGTGAGTGTGTGATTGAATTGTATGCTTCAATTTTACCAGAATCGTTCAATTTGATATAGATTTGTTCGAAACGGATATGAGCCCGATTGTAGAGCTAATTCGCTTGATTCCTCCTCAATTGGTTAATCATTCGTGCTTGACAGCGTGCGTATGACGGTTACGCATAATCTAAGGCCATTAAACATGGTAAATTTCACTAATTGAAACAGAATTTGTCCGAATTTGACTTTGGGAGTTCAAAACGTTTGAAATTTGAAATAAGTTGCTAATTAGTTAAATTGGCATGTTATTTGGGTCAGGAAAATGTCGAGGATCGATTACACGTGGAAGGCAATTCCAAAGAATCCGAGTGTGATCAATTTTTGAATGTCGATTTGTTCAATTTTTATGAATTTGTTTGACTTTTGAGAGTCAACATGGGTCAAGGATGGTGGATGGGTCAAAATTGAGGGAATGGGGGTTCAATTGCAAATATGGGTGTTCAAATTGAAGTTTCCAAATGTTTAGGGTTCAAGACCAAAAGGTTCAAATGAACTAGAATGGGTTTCAAGACCCCTTTAATTGATTTAGGTTCTTTTTATTTATTTATAAAAAATTATTTTTATGAAATTTATATAAAAAGAGAGCTTAAACCTCAAATGTTTTAATAATATTTTAATAAAGAAAAAGTTTCCATTTTAATACAAATTTCGAAATGGTTTATTTAACAAAATCTAATGAATTTATATATATAATATATATATATATATATATATATATGTGTGTGTGTGTGTATGTGTGTGTGCTTATAAATTATAAAAATAAAAGTTGAAATTTCAGTGTTGAAACTTATATGTTTGATTTATCTCTATAACATAATGTAAGTATATAGTAGAAAAAATAATAAGTTAATGTGCAAGGTTAAAACCTTAAATTGATACGTGTTAAGATGATAATTAACGTGGCACATTGTGTTTAAATGGATTGTAACAAAAGTAAAAATAGGCCGGGAAAATCATGGATGTTACACCAAGCACGGTCGTGTGTGTGTGAAAATCTTCACAGAATACTAAAATTTATATTTTAAAATCAGTAAGTATTCCAAATGATTTTTTTAATAAAAATAATTGTTTTTATAAAAATTTATATTTACCTTATTTAAAAAGATCAAATGCCTATTTCTAAAATAAATAGAAGCTATACATTTAAAACTACAAAATTATATTTACACATATTTATAAAAATAGATTAACAAAAGTTAATTATTAAATTATAATTAAAATAAAACACCCGATACATTTTTATAACTAAAAGACTAGATTACATATTTTATAAACAAATAAATAAGGTAAATTTTTTTTTATTTAATTTATCTTTAAGAATTATTTATTTAAGTACCTACACTATTTTTATAACTAAGTAAATAAATAATAATTTTGTAATTTATTTATTTAGTTATTCCAAACTCAAACCTTAATTTTATACACCACCATTCAAGTACAAACCACTAACACCTAAAACTTCAATTCCTTATACACACATCCAATTCAACCCTAGACTTAGACATAGACTATTGTGCACACTATTAATTCAATATACATTCCAATCTAGGTTAACGTTGTGCATTACAAGGATCATATTACAATCTAGTCTCTCGTGTTAGCTACGCCTTTTGAATCATGTGAGTATTACATAGCCCCTTTTACTCTTTTACATGTTTGGGGTGGAACATGAACACTATACAAACTATTTCTTACATTTACACAAACTACACAAATACAAATCCTCTTTACATTCATGTGTGCAATTTGAGTTTTATGCCTGAGTGCTAGGTGTGCTAACTTTTGTGTGCAATTTATGTGCAATCATTATAGATCTATTAAGTCTGACAAACTCACCCAGATTAGGGTGATTGTTACCGACAACACAATTTTTGCATGCTAGTTACAAAGGTTTGACTGTACTTGGTTACACAATAGCTGCTCTCCATAAATGCCTTATTTTATCATGCTATGTAAGGATTTGTTTATTCATAATCTATATGCTATCTATATACAAACCTGTGTATGCTCACCAACTTTTTAGTTGACCTTATTTTATTCATGTTTCAGGTACTAATGTGTGATTTTGATCAAGACTTGCTACACTTAAGTTTTGGACCTAGATAATTTTAAATAAAGGATTATGTATTTCATTTTATGCACTTGGTTTGATTTGGTTTTATCTTGAATACTTGAAATGAATTTGAATGATTAATATATTTCAATTTAGTCAACCTTGTGCTCATGAATGGTCTACATGTCTCGCCCTGATGATTCCGCCGTCGGTTGGGGTGTGAACAACTAATACATACAAGACAAGTACAAAAGCTAAGAAAATATCTAGAGTGTTTGTCACACAAACATGCTTCAACAATTTCGTATATCAGTCATATCGGTCGTAGTCTTACAGTCCTTAGCGCAGGGTTTAAGTCATGAAACTGAGGTAATGAGTGTTAAATGTCAAAGTTTTGTATTTTCCCTGAGCGTGTGTAAAGAAGTCATTTCCTAACAATAGGTGCTCTAGAGCTCTCTAACTGTAGAATACTATGAGTAAAAGATGTAAACATGTTTCTCCTATGGTCTGAGATCAGAGACTCAGCCAACATAATGATCCTTGGGGAAGTTTAAGCTCAAAAGGATGTAAGATTATCCACTTGTTCTCAAGTCGGGTTTCCATAGTACCTTATAGGTGTCACGTGTAAGAAAGTCAGAATAATTTTCCATCCCATTAAAGAAGTTAGTGCATAGCACTTCCGATGCAAACTTTAAGTAGTGATACCGAATTGTAAGATAGACCCTGAGATTATGTCATGATATCCAACAATAATTGTGCAATTACTGCAAGTGTTGATCGTTGTAAGAGTCAACATGAAGTTTTTGTGGCAAGTCACACTTCTATGGATACGAATTAACAAGTAGAAATGGGTGAGTGAAAACCTCCGTTGCTCAAGATCCACCAAGGGCTGGTTAGATCCAGTTTGAATTTCGGTTGTTCCTCCAGAACTGCGAGAATGTTACGTGAATATCTAATCGAGGAGCCCAAATTGTTAAGGTCCGATCATTAATCGAGTGACTAGGAATTTAGATTAGGAATACGGATTAATCATTAACATTAGCGCAGACAGTAAGACTCACTAGAGTTCGCATGCACTGCAAATTATGATTACATGTGCACCCGTAATGATAATTTACTTTGTATGTTCCCTATACTTTTTCTCCTATTCCAAGCTCTTAGTTAAAGGGATGTGAAATGTTCATTAGTTTGTTCCATTGTGTTACACTCTCGCGCAAGAGTTTGTATGTTCTATAGGATTACTCTTGTAGGTCATCGGGTGTCTCGGATCATTACGTGTGGGTGTGTGACTAATCAGACCGGGTGCAGAATGTTCGTGACTAGGTGGACAATCAAGTAACACAAAGTAAACCGACAACGAAATCACTTTCAAACTCCGACTATTATAAACTTTAAGGTTACAGAGAGAATACAACTTAATGCAAAATTCTTGCGTACATAACTTCTGTTAACCTAGCCTATTTATAATAGACCTGATCTCTGCGCACTTAACAAGTGCGCAAGGAAAATTGTTCCTGCGTACTTAACAAGTACGCAGAGTATTCTTGCGTACTTGCTAAGTACGCAGGAAGTAATTCCTGTGCACATGCTAAGTGCGCAAAACACTTAGAGAAAACAGACGACTAGTACATACATTAGAAATTACAACTCGATAACTAATATGTACAGGCACTAACATACAAAGACTAATACATACAAGACAAGTACCAAAGCTAAGACAATATCCATAGTGTTTGTCATACAAAAGTGCTTCAACAAACTCCCCCTTGACAACAGCTCTGGATTGTCTTCGGTCTTCACTGCTCCCCAGCTTTAGCTTCCATCTTCTTCTAGTAATCAAGGCAGAACTTGATCACCTTGTCATATTTAGAAGCAAGGAACTTCGTCCACTCGTCCGTGTACATGCAGTACTTGTCAGCTAGCGCCTCCAGATCTTTCATAGAAAAGTTTATGCAGCAGACTTAATCAAAAACTCTTATCATTTCCCTTGGCACTAAGCTTCCACTCTCGGACCACACCTTTCCAATCACCACTGCCTCGCCCGTTTTAGGATCTATGTACCAGTACCATATGTTACCGAGGATATCCTGAGATAACTTGCTCAGGAGAATCTTGGTTTCACATGGCACTGGCTTGTATACCAGTTTCTTTAAGCTTTTATGAGTCACAGGATGTCTAACGTTCTTGTCCCTGACTCGCTTGGGCACTTGAGGCTTAAACATTTCGAACTTCCCAGATCTTACCTCTCGATGTAGAACCTGCCACAAACCCATCGCTACTGCATGATTTGAGTGACCCAGCAGCTCTCGGTTTGTTAGGTTCATGAGGTCATATCTTGGCAAGGAGTTGAAAGATTCGCTGGTTGGTTTCAAGTATTAAACCCCCCCAGCTCGCTTGATTGCAAACAACATCTTATCCTCCTCGAACCTCACAGCTAAGATCATCCATGTTGCTCCATGTTTGTCTATGATTGATATATTTTGCCAGACAGGAGCCGGATCCTTCGATGAACTTTCCAGGCATATGTTTGTGTTTCTGTGACTCTGGATCCACAGGTGTAGGGTCGGCAGGGGAGGCATCAGTCGACGCCTCAACAATACTAGCAGGCTCGACTATAACTGTGTCAAGATGAGTTTCAAAGGATGGAACTTCGGAAATCTCTCCATCTTCAAACTCATACTCTCCTTCCCCGTCGCCCTTGGGAACTTCGATTACAACATCATCATCTTCCTCATCCCTGTCGTCACCAGAGTTGATCTCTCCCTCTTCCAGATTGCAGAGAGCTTCGATCTGTGCTTCTTTGGAATAGTCTGGCTCTAAGAATAGGATCATATCATCCGACACATCGTCAGATATATCTTTCAAAACGTCAGCCACCGACTTTCATTTATTACCACCCGAAGCATCACCTCCACCTTCACTATGAGTTGACTCCCCCTCAGCCATAGACACGGCAGAAATGTGAACAATCGCCAAAGCCAATGATTTCTTCTCACTTCCACTCGGTCCGGCTTCAGGATCCTTGTCCTGATCATCAGCCTTAGTTAGATCAACTAAGTGACAAGCCTCCTCACTGCTAGGCTTAGGTGGTTGCTTTTCCAACAGCTCCTTCAACCTCTCCCCCTGAGCAGCAAGCGTCTTGGCCATATCACAGACCAGTTTCACCATAGTGTGATGCTCTAAACGCTGCTTGTCATCAGCCGCTCGTTGTTTCTTTAGTATGGCTACCTCATCAATCAGAGACTTAATCTGCTCCTATAGTTTGTCAGATTCTTCTCTCGATTTCCGTAGCGTTTCGAGAAGACTAGCGACTTGAGTCTTTAGGGTAGTGATCCGGGTATCACGAGGATCCGGTCCCCTGGAAGATGATGCTTCTGCTTGATGAGTTGGGAATGTGAAGATTTCATCAAAATCAAATCCATGAGTAAAATCTAACTCAGGAAATGATTCAATGATGTGTTGAAGAGTGGTTGTGAGAATTGAGGTAGGGATGGTGGTTGTTTGGATGGTGGTAGGGTTGATGGTGACAGACTTGATTAGAATAGGAGTTGTCACAGCCACTTGAACAGATTGCACAGGGAGGGACACTATCACAGGAACCTCCTCTGTGATAGCAGTGGTAGCCACATCAGGTGTTACACGTGGCCTCCTCCGCTGTTGCCTATAAAGCTCTTGTGAAGGTGATGTAGAAGTGGAATCAGTACATACAACTGGTACACGTTCTTGCCTCTGAGCACTGACTTCTATCTCACGAAGGATAGCTTGGTCCGGCCTATCCCCCCGTTGCTTATTTATACTTTCTCTTTTGCGTCTCTGTATAGCAGCGTCCGAATCAAAATCGGGCTCGTATTCACTGCTAGTCGCTTGTCTCTTTCTCTTGGAAGATGACTCGGGAAGGGTCACCTTCGTCAATCTTTTTGGGTGTGCCTGGGATGGTGCATCATCAGAATCAGATGAATCTGACTCGGTCTTTTCTGAGTCAGAATCTTCAGCACCTCCAACTCCCTGTTCTTCGTCTATTTCATCGTCAGACATATCATCTTCAGGTTCAACTTCCTCTTCTTCCTGGTGTGCATCACTGTGTTCACTGAGTTCAGGCTCAGACTCTGCACCATACCATCTGAACTCAGCAGGGGCCACATATGCTTCATTTATTAGGTGGCCAAAGAGAGGAGTGTGCTTAGGGGTAGGTTCTACACTGCCTGGTTTAGAAATTGTGCAAACACTCTCTTGTCCACCCGTTTGACTTGTAGTCTCTCTCTAATCTGAGGTAGATTGGGTACAACATCATTAATCAACAGTTGCATGAACCACAGGTATAATAGAAATCTAAACCTATCAGTAGCATTGATCTGATCGGTGATAGACTTGTAGATATACTTTGAAAAGTTGTAACCCTTGTTAAGAGAGAGGCCAACCATTGCAGCTGCCAAGTCATGCCCCATGGCATCCTTGCCTGCCTTTCTAGCAGACAGGCACATGATCATGACGTGCGTGAAGTAACGCCACTAATCAAGTACCTACATCTTCTTATACGAGGAGTAGTCCATGGTACCAACATACCCCATCCTTTGTCTCCAGCATCCATCAACGAAGTAGTCAGGGTAAGTCATCGGATCAGTTGATAAGTCCCTAAACTATAGTACTCGTCTGATGGTGTCTTCAGAAATAGCAATATCATGACCTGCTACAGTAGCCCTAATGACGTTTGGGGTTACTGTATAGTCGTGATCAGCAGTTTCCCAGAATTGCTCTAGATATGGTCTTGAGACAATAGGATCAGCAGAGATGGCATAGCTGATCTTCGAGCGGTTTAGGAAATGAAACTATCTCCCTATATTGAAGTGCAGCACCCTTCCACTCGGGTTGTGTTAGAGCCAGCAGATTGAATTCGCTGGTAAATGCACGAGCCATCACTGCAAAAACAAACAATAAACACAATAAGAACAAGAAGCATCATTGGAATGGATCAAACATGACTTGATATAGCAATTACACAATGAACTGAATTTCAGACTTAGAAATTTTTCAGAAGTGACCTTCCTGCATCAGCAAGTGTGCGGGGGTTAATTCTTGCATACTTAGCAAGTATGCATGAATTACTTCTTGCGTACTTGTTAAGTGCGTAGGAACCTGCACTTAGCCAAATTTCAAACTCCAAACATTCAATAGTTGTATTCTATTGCTGTGGAATGGGGTCACCACAAGGTTGAAATACATGTTTATGACCTATGGAACCACTATCAACAACAATGAGTTGCTAAACCAGTCGATTTTGACCTAGCCATGCTCCGACGGTAACCTACGGTCAAACAAGGGGTCAAAATAAAAATAAAACCCTGTTAAAGACAATTTAGTTGTCAAGAAGCTTCGATTAGTGACTTAAAACTACTTTTTTGTCTTAATTTTCATCAAGAACATCCAAAATCGGTCAAAGTTTCACTATCAAGACCCTCGGTTCGAGAGTTCAAAGAATCTGTCAATAACTAGAGATTTAATGGATGGAATGGACTGAGATTCTCACCAAATGATTGTTAAATGAAGACGAACAATGAACGAGACGAAAAGATGTTTGGAATCGCACAAAGATTCGAGGAAATATGAAGCGGGTACAACAGTGTCAAAGAGGTTTGAAATGAGATAAAATCCGGAAATAATTCTAAGTCTCGTATATATACCCCACACAATTTGGTCTTGCGTACTTAACAAGTGCGCAAGACTTAATTCGTGCATACATTGCAAGTACACAAGGCTTAAGTCTTGTGTACTTACAAGTATGCAAGGTTTAATTCTTGCGTACTTAAAAGTACGCAAAGTTTAATTCGTGCGTAATTACAAGTACGCAAGGTTTAATTCCTGCGCACTTGACAAGTGCGCAGAAACCCTTGTGTTGCACAAATTTCAACTCAAATTATGAAGATTGTCAAGTCAAATAACGAACATGATAAGCATATTCAATCAAGAGGATTCAAAGTCTATTCACGAAGGTTAAACACAAATATTTTTGGTTTTTCTGAATGGAATTTGAACTGTACACAAACTTAAAATCTTTTTGATCTTTTCATAGTAACGATATACACATATTCACACACACTATTTTTGTTCAAAGACATGAGTAGAGGATCATATCAGGCTAAACTATAGCAAAAACGATACAAGATAAACATCAAAGAATATGGGATCATGTCATGGATTACTATTTATTCATACATAATAAGCACATAAACAAGTAATTCAAGTTGGCAATATTATAAGATTTGAAACCATAAGCATCTTTGTATCACTTTCTTGTGTGTTAATATATTAATTTTAAGATATACAACGTGTACCCCACTGTTATGCTACAGGAATGTAAATTGCACTATCTGAAGGCATCTAAGATTTTTCCAATGATTTTCTAAATTTCCAGAATAAGGCTACATCAATTAGCATAGGAAAAATCAAACATAATCCATAAGGATTATCAGGAATCATAAAATTCAGAATCATAAGATCCATAAGGTTTCATGCGATTTCTTCAGTGAATAACGGTATGATGATTCAGGATAATGAATATGGTGTTTGAGTATTTAGGTAAGGGAATCCAATTTTTATCTGGATTTGAATTCAATGAATCAGGAGTGATTCAAGGGTGAATACACGCTCAACGGTTGATGTAAAGACATGTCTTGATTCAATCTCTCATTGCATACTTGTGAGTATGGGCAGTGAGATGAACCGCATTAATTGTGCTAACGACCTATCCTGAAACTGGTCTCAGAAGAAAATAATTGCCAAAATCTAACATCCTGTATCTGATAGTGATCTTTTGCATTCTTTTACGCACACACACTAGCAAACATGGGTTCAAATCACAGTTGTAGTATTGATTTAATTTCCACACTACTAATGATTCAAAGATGCTTACAGCCTAATGACAATTCAAATTACTTGTAAATAAGCAGATTAAGAACACAACAATTTAAACGTTCAAGTAACCATGATGCAATCATTTCCCATATGTGCAGTCTATGACGTTTAGATCATTATTGATGTCCTATCATTTCCTCTTTTCTCAAATAACTTTGAAATTTTCTCCATTTTCTATTTTGTTTGGATTTTTTTTTTAAAATATTTGAAAACTAAAAGAACTATACAGAAAATTTAAAAGAAATAAAATTTAACATTCATGAATTGAATTGATTTAAGAAAAATAAGTTTTCACTCTGCATTGAACATTCCTATCATGTTGACAAGATGTTCAAACCAGGTTCGATCAAACGCCTTAGTGAAAAGGTCAGCAAAGTTGTCATCCGTGTGAACCTTTACAAGTTCAATAAGATGCTTTTTAGCACAATCACGGATGAAATGGTGGCGAATTTCAATATGTTTAGTTTTGGAATGTTTCACCGGGTTGTTTGTGATGGACATGGTGGCATTGTTGTCAATGAACAGTGGAGTTCTAGTGAAGTTTAAGCCGTAGTCTCTCAATTGCTGCTGAATCCACAATATCTGAGAACAACCGCTCGCTGCAGCAATGTACTCTGCTTCACATGTTGAGACAGAACCCGTTGACTGTTTCTTACACCGCCAGGAAACCATCCTGTCTCTCAAGAATTGACATCCATCTGAAGTTGACATTCTATCAAGGTTACAACCGCCATAGTCTGAATCAGTATAGGCTTTGAGATCAAATGATTGTTGCTTTGAGTACCAAAGACCCAATTGGGGTTTCCCCTTCAAGTATTTGAATATCCTCTTGACAGCTATCATATGAGACTCCTTCGGTTGTGAGTGAAACCTTGAGTATAAGCATACAGCAAACATTATATCGGGCCTTGAAGCTGTAAGATACATAAGAGATCCGATCATCCCATAGTATAATTTGCAATCCACATCCTTTCCATCTTTTTCTGGATGTAAACCGTGATTGACAGGGATAGGTGTGCCATAAGTACTGCTATCATTCATCTTGTATTTTGACAAGATGTCCTGCACATACTTAGTTTGATTTAGATAGATGCCATCCTCTCTTTGACTGACTTGCAAACCCAGGAAGAATGACAATTCACCCATGTTGCTCATCTCAAACTTGGACTTCATCACCTGTTCGAATTCCTACACATCTCTTCATTTGTAGACCCAAAGATAATGTCATCGACATACACTTGTACAAGAAGAATATCACCTCCTACTTTCCGAATGAAGAAGGTCGAGTCAATCTGTCCACGGTCAAAACCATTTGACAGTAGATATTTTGATAACGTCTAATACCATGCCCGAGGTGCTTGATGAAGACCATAAAGTGCTTTGTCGAGCTTATACACTTTATTGATATTATGCAAATCTTTAAAGCCGGGAGGATGAGTGACATAGACCTCTTCATGAACTTTTCCATATAGGAAAGCACTCTTCACATCATGTTGATAGACCTTGAAGCCAACATAGGAGGCATAAGCTAGAAACAGTGGAATGGCCTCAAGTCTAGCAACCGGGGCATATGCTTCAGTGTAATCCAAGCCCTCTTGTTGATAAAATCCTTGAACAACCAACCTTGCTTATTCTTCACTACGACATGACGATCATTCGTTTTGCACTTGAACACCCATCTGGTTCTAATTGGTTGTACGCTTCTTGGTAAGTCAACCAAATCCCACACATGCAACTTTTGGAATTGAGACAATTCATCTTGCATCGCCTCAATCCAGCAATTGTCAGCGAGAGCCTCCTTCACATTCTTCGGCTCTAACTGGGACACGAATACAACATGTAAACATGTTTCCATGACACCGGTGTCAAGTATCTCAGAGTACAAACCAGTTTTCTCAGCAATGGTTCTATGACGAGTCTGAACACCGGCGTGAGGATCACCAATAATGTTGTCAAATGGATGATTCTTATGCACTCTCGTCACTGGTATTTGCGGTTCTTGAATTTCTGAATCGAGGTCCGTACTCAACTGCCCCATATCCTGTGATCTAGAAGATGATGATTCAATGTTGATTGGATCAACTGGAGCTTCATTTCCTACACGAGTGTTAGGATTAGCTTGAGCGTCATTTCCATCAACATGGACAACATCAACATCATCACTGTCATGAGTTCCAGATGCAGATGCAGCATTAGAATCAGGAGTTACAATAGGTACAGTTACACGGGTTGAGAAACTGGAGTCATCACTACCACCAAAGAAATCATACACATTTGCGGCAACATCGGCAGACAAATCAGGAAGGTTGAAAGACTTGAATAGCGCATCATAATCAAAACCCCAAGCTGGACCAGTTGGTTCTAGTGGAATGTTGTGTTTACTGCAATCCACTTCGAACCATTCCGCGACAGTACGAGTTCCTATATTGTACACTCTCTTGCTAGGCGAGTTGGCAACATATCCTAAGAAGATGCCTTCCACCGCTTTTGCATGAAACTTAGACTTGCGGTCTTTGTATTGTAGCAATAAGGAACAGGGACTGCCAAAAGGAACTAAGTAGTCAATATTTGGAGGTTTATTGTTGATTAACTCATAGAAAGTCTTGTTGTGCCTCTTCACAACCAGAAGTCTGTTCAAAACGTGACAAGTTGTATTTACTGCTTCTGCCCAGAAAGTGACAGGAAGCTTTGCATCTGACAACATTATCCTTGCAGTCTCAATCAAGGTTCTGTTCTTCCGTTCTGCAACTCCATTCTGCTGAGGTGTGTACGGGGCACTAAATTCGTGACGGATTCCCTTCTTGAGACAGAAAAGTTCCATCAAATTATTCTTGAATTCAGTTCCGTTATCACTCCTTATTTTTCTAACCTTCAACTTGCAAAGAGATTCCAAGCTCAGGATCAGGTATTGAAGAATGTCAGTAGTCTCGTCCTTTGTACCAAAAAAATGCACCCAAGAAAAACGTGAGAAATCATTAGTTACAACTAGACAGTATGACTTACCTCCAATACTCCTGATACTTATGGGGCCAAACAGATCCATATGTAATAGCTCCAAAGGGGTATCGATGGAGTTTTGGAGCTTGGGCTTGTGAGACTTCCGTTGCTGTTTGCCCTTTTTATAAGGCATACAGTCATCTGCAATGGCAAATCTCAGCTTAGGAACATCGGTTACCAAACTGTTTCGGACAAGATGATTCAATTTACGATAAGAAATTTGTCTGAGTTTCCTATGCCACAAGATAGGGTCATGCTTTGTCGCTTTAGTAAGCAAACAAGTAGCAACTGATGAGGTGGTTTTTGCCACGCTCATATCAATCTGATAAGTGTCGTTTATCCTTGGTGCTCGTATCAAAATCCAGTCTTCAGGAACTTCAAAACCATGTTTGAGAATCAAGCATTCAGATTTGTCAAACATAACGGAGTACTCCTTGTCGCACATCTGAGAAACACTTAACAGGTTATGCTTTAGCGGCTCGCAGTAGTTGACGTTGTCGAAGCTGACACAACCATTTGAAACTATGCCTTGACAAGTAATACTCCCACCCTTCTCGCCTGCAAAGGCCACATAGCCGCCTCTGAATGGTCTTACATCTTGAAGCAGGGCCATGTTACCTATGATATGCCAGGAGCATCCACTATCAACATACCAACGATTAGAGATAGCACCTTTCGGATGTCCCTGCACGAGTCACAAGAAATTAATTAGATTTGGAGACCCAAGCCATAGTGGTCTTGGGTCGTCCGTCTTTCTCAAAATAAACAACCTCAATTAATTCAAAATCGTGACTGTCAAAAATGGATGAATCTTTAGAAGACTTGGGACCAGGAGATTGAGAACTTTTAGATTTCTTGTTCCAGGACCTCTTCTTTTTCTTAACTGGAACAATGGACTTAGATTCAACAGCAGCATGTGAACTAATGGAAGCTTCACCTGATTGAATTCCAGCCAGCTGTTCCAGCTTTCTCAATCTCTTGTTCCTTCTTCTCCTCTATGGTTTGGAGAGTTTTACCATAGATTTCTCACCAGTAGGTGCACTACCAGAGGTAGAAGCACAAGGTTTAGCAGATAGCTTTTCCCTTTTTGGAACATATGATTTAGCCTCAGATGTGATCTTTGGCTTTACCATACATTTTACTGGTGGTTTCACCACATTTTCTTTTGGACTCTTGGAATGCTTCACTGGTGGTGACTTAGAGATAACAGCCGGTTGTGAAACAATTGGCCGTTTCCCTTGGTTCTTAGCATGGCAGTTCACAAAGATGTGACCAACCATACCACAGTGAAAGCAAGTTCTCTTTCCTTTGTAAGTCCTCCGGTAAGGCTCATTAGATCTGGCATTAGATGACTCAGCATGATGAGCAGGAGATGTTGTTTGGTGAACAGTAGTTTGACCCAATGATGATTGGTTCTTGGGAATATAATACTTTTGCATATTTTCTTGATAGCCAATCCCATAATGAGCTGAAAAAGCTTCTTTCTTAACTTGATTAATGTTTTTATATCGCCCATAAAGTGTCACACCCCGACCGATGGCGGAATCATCGGGGTGGGACATGTAAGACTGTTCATAGCACAAGGTTGACTAAATTGAAGTATGTTAAAGTCAAATTTCCATTTCAAATAATCCAAATACAAACCAAATCCAAACACGAAAATAAAACAACTCATAAACTTCTTGATTTAATATTGCTAGGTCCAAATCCTATATTGAGCACGTCTTGAATCATTCTCACATATTAGGGTCTGAAACATGAATAAAATAAAGTCAACTAAAAAGTTGGTGAGTATAACACAGTTGTATATAGATAGCATATAGTTGTAAACAAATCCTTTACAAGACATGAAAAATAAGGCATTTATGGGGAGCTGCTATTGTGTAATCAAGTACAATCAAACCTTAGTAACTAGTATGCAAATTGTGTTGTCGGTATCAATCACCTCCACTTGGGAGGGTTTGTCAGACTCAATAGATCTATCATTGAAAACCGTCGGCTTGTATAGTTAATGATTGCACATAGTTTTCACAAAGACTAGCACAACTAGCACTCGGGCACAAAGCTCAAATTTTGCACACATGTATGTATGTAGGATTTAGTACTTGTGTTGTTTGAGTAAATGTAATTGTGAATTGTGTAATGTGTATAAAGTTCATGTTCCACCCCAAAAGTGTAAAAGAGTAAAAAGGGGTTGTGAATACTCACATGGTATGGAAGTGAAACTAACAAGGAAATATAGATAGCAAATATGATCCTTGGAATGCACACTTTAACCTAAGAGTAAAGTGTATAGAATTAAATAGTTGTACAAAGTTTAAGCCTAAAGTGAAAGTTGAATTTGTATATAAAACTATTGATTTGTATTTAAAAGTATTAAATAAAATATATAAAGTTTGAAGTAAAATATGTTTGTAACCATTTGATTAGGTTTGAATTGAATAAATAAATATATAATTGTAGTTTATGAAATAATGTAAATATTAATTGAAATTAAGTAATAATAAATAAATGATTTTGATTTAAAATATAAATTAAATAACTAATCATTATTTATAAATTTTGTAACTTAATTATTTAAAACATCATTTAAATAAATATAAATTTAATTTTTATACACTTTTCCATAAATTATATTTATGCCAAGATTAAACTTTTAATCCATTTTTAAATACAGAACACCTATTTTTATAAAATCTGAAACATTTCCTGATTAATATAAAAATTATAATTCTACTAAAATAATATGAGTCTCACACGACCGTGCCTCGGAAGGGCACGATCGTGCTCAAGCCACGGGCGCGACCGCGCTAGTCGGGGCGCGACCGGGTTGACCAACAGAAGCACAATCTAGACCAGACAACAGGCACGACCGTGCCTTGACCAGGCACGATCGTGTCTATGATCTTTAGACACAACAGAGACTAGCCCAGAGGGCATGACAAGGTCTGTAAAGGAGGACACGACCGCGCTGATAGTCGGCACGACCGCGCTACACGAGGCACGGCCGCGCTAGATGATTAGCGCGACCGTGTCTATTCCAAGTCAGACACGAATTGACAATTTCTTGTATTTATAACGATGGGATTGATAGGGCTTTCGATTAAAGAGATATTACGAGTCTAATCATATAAATTAATTGCATGAACATCGTGTTTAAGAGTGGAATCGATTAAATCCTTTTTATTTAAAATAACAATTCTGATTCGAACGATTTCTGTAATGAAAGCCCAGATTAATAGGGGGATTTTGATGATGATACTGAAACGAATGAGATGGAGAGTTTACTTACCTAAAACAGGAAGGAATTGGTAACGATCGGTAGAAGGGAGTTCCAGCGACGGAGAAAACGACTTCCGACGACTTCGGCTGCAATTCCGGCTAGGCCAGAGAGTCCAGAGTCTTGGAGAGATCCGGGAGATGCGTAATCCTTTCTTGATCGGGGGAATTTGTGTCTCAGAATAGGATTCGAGTTTTGCTTGAAGTGTTTGAGAGAGAATTCGAGATTGATGGTATGAAACTGAGGCGTTGAATAATTGAGAATGGTATAACTCACGTTAAAGGAAGAAGAAACGTAATCGGATTTGAATTTCGAATGATTGAGCGTTTTGAAATCACATTTACGTTTCGACTGTTACGCAGGCGCGACCGTGCCAATATAGGCGCGACCGTGCCTAGGCACCGGGCGCGATCGTTCCAAAGCAGGTCGCGCGACCGTGCCAAAGCACCTGGCGCGACCGTGGTAGGACGAAGCACGACCGTGCTAGACTAGTGTTTGTTGACATTTTTCAATTTTAGTCCTTGACTTTTCAGATTTGATAAGTTTGAATAAAATAGTTTCTTGTATAGTGTCTAAATGTATATAACCGAGTAAGACTAGCGAATTTGTATAGAATTATTGCATTAAATTTACGGCGAGAAAATAATGAGACATTGCACGAGTATAGAACTTGAAATTGCATTACATTGAATTGAAATAGGAATACTAAAATCAGAAATGTTACATAAAGCATCACTTTTAATTTTTCATTTGATTCAACGATATCGTGTTCAGTCAAAATACAATTATCACTATCAGTGATAATGTTTTTCTTAACTTTCTGTTCACCGAGCAACTCCTCAGAGACTACTCCTTCAGGGCAGGTGTTCTCAGACCCATCATCAGAAGCAGTAAGGAACTCTTCATCAGATGTCGAGTCAGCCTTACTTGAGGAATCATCCTTGTTAGACGAATCATCCCGACTCGAGGACTCATCAAGGAAAGACAAATCAACGTCAATTAAGCCGTTGACAAATTTCCCGCTTACTGGTGGAGGAATGGCATTAGTACCCAGCCCTAAGCCATTCACTTGCCTCACTATAGACTCGTAGTGCTCCACCACAAAACGAGAATTTTTCAACTTCTAAATATTACCTTTCAACTGCAAGATATCAATTTGCAGCTTGTTGATCTCATTGTTCCTTTTCTCTAACCCCTAGTACGCAACATCCAAATGAAACTGTTGATCGCTGAATTTATGTGAATAATCACGTTTTTCTTTCTTCAACGTTTCAATTGAATCTTTGAATCATTTTTCGTTTTCCTTGTAGCTTAAAGCTGCAATACGAAGGGGTTCGACTTTGTCTTGAAGCTTAGAATTTTCAACCTTTAAGCTTAGACATTTGGAACAAGAAATGACAGCAAAAGAGTTAGAATCTACCTCATTAGATGAACATGATGCCTCTCCAATAGTCATGAGGGCAACTGCAGTTGTAGACTCTTCTTAGTCAGCCACAGAAGCTTCCCGTTCCTCTACTTCCATCATCTCCATAATCTCAGCCATGAGACCAACTTGCGTTTGAGCAATAAGGGAATCCTCCAGATGAACACCCCAATCAAAGTTGTCGTCTTGTTGTGCTACCAAAGCATTGGACGTTCGACCGTGACCTTGATTGCGGTTGTTGGAATTGTTGTACCCTTGACTGTTTCCTTGGCTAGGTCTGGTGAACCCCGAGGCCGGTGCTTTGTCCTTTTGGCATTCCCTTGAAAAATGCCCAAAGTTATTGCATTTGTAGCACTTGGCCTTGGATTTATCAAATCCTACCTCGGCATTTGAATTTCCACCAATAAACTTCCTGCCAGTTCTATTCAGGAAATGCTTCGCCCTTCTCAAGATCATGGCCATATTCCATTGAATATCCATGTCCTCCATATCATCTAGATCCACCTGATTGAAGTCTTCTTCTATGGTTTCTGGATCCATGAGCTTACCGCCAATGAAGTTCTCAAAGGCAAGCATACATGATGAGAATAAAGCCACATGATCTTTAGCTATCTTGGCTATTGCTGATTGGTTAGCTGAAGATGTGGGAGAAGGATTTCTTGAGGAATTCTGGTGATGAGATCCAGAACCAGAACCAGATCCATATGCTGCATAGCAAGCATGACCACCACAGACATTTGAGTTATCCTCCTCATGAGAGTTCCCTGAGAAAAGGGCAATTCCAGAACCCGATGACTTGGCTGTGGAAGACATCCCAAAATACATAGAAGGGTCTTGTATTCGAGGTCTCCCTAAGCTCTCTTTTCGTTTTAGGTTCATATCATGTGCTTGAACCTTTCCGATTGCTTCATCAATAGTCATCTCATAAAACTTTGAGTTCTCTCTCATCAGAGTGGTGTACATCTAAAATTTTGGTGGTAGGGCATCCAGAAATTTCTCAACTAACTCCTCATTCAGATAGATCAGGTAAGCTTTTAGCTCAGTTTGCAGATGATAGAATCTAGAGATAAGCTCATCTATAGAGTCATTCTCCAGATATCTGAAGCACTCATACTGCTTCCTATAAAGATCCCTCTTACTCTTCTTGATGTCGCTGTTTCCCTCGAATCTCTTCTGCAAAGCCTTCCAGAGATCATTGGAGTTTTCATATCCTCTAAAGCTGTGATATAACTCCCTGGTCAAGGCCATAGTAATAGATCCGTGTGCCTTCTTCTCTCCGTCATAAACTTTCTTTCCTTCTTCATCAAGTTTAGAGATAGGCTTGGGAACTTCCTCATCAAGATATGTATATGTGGGATGCTTATAACCCTCTAGAATGGGTAACCAAAGTGAAGAATCGGTGTATGAGATATAATGCTCAAAGCGTGCTTTCCAGTTCGAATAATCATTTACATTAAGCAGCTTTGGTGGTTTCTGTGGGGTTCCAATCTAATTGTCATAATTAAGAAGGTTACCAAGGTTCTGAAGAATTGCCATAGTGAAACACTTAGTCAAATTTCATAAAAGTCAAAACAACTTGTGCACTTGAATCTGGCCTTGCGCACTTAAAGACCTGGTCTTGCGTATTTAGAATTTGCTCTTGCGTACTTGACAAGTACGCAAGAGTAAATAATAAGTATGCAGGAGATAACTTAAGTAGGCAACAAATATGGTCTTGCGTACTTGTTAAGTACGCAGCAAGACTGTACTTGTTGCCAAATAAGGTAAGTACGCAGATCACTTTTTTACCAACTCTCACCAACTTTTTCCGGTCACTGGAATCTCACCGGAGACAGAAAAAAGTTGAAGATATGACCAAACAAAATGAGCTAAAGGGTCAGAAAGTCATTTCTAACCAGCCTTTGATGCTCAAAACACTAAAATACACAACAAAAGTCGGTTTTTGAGTGATTTTTTCTTCTAAAATAGTGCTCATGAGCTACCCCTATTTTATCACAAAAATAAAAAAAAATACCCACTTTTGCTTGCAAACTCTCTGTAGGATGTGTAGAAGATGCTCCTAACACACTCACAACACTCGAAATCAAGAGCTACGCTCTGTTACCACTTGTAGGTCCCCGGGTGTCTCGGATTGTTACGTGTGGGTGTGTGACTAGTCGGACCGGGTACGGAATGCCCGTGACTAGGTGGAGAATCAAGTAACACAAAGTAAACCGATAACGAAATCACTTTCAAACTCCGTCTATTATAAACTTGAAGGTTACAGAGAGAACATAATTGAGTGCAAAATGTCTGCGTACATAACTTATGTTAACCTAACCTATTTATACTAGACCTGATCTCTACGCACTTAACAAGTACGCAGAGTATTCCTGCGTACTTGCTAAGTACGCAAGAAGTAATTCCCGCGCACATGCTAAGTGCGCAAAACACTTAGAAAAAGCAGACGACTAGTACATACATTAGTAATTACAACTCGATAACTAATACGTATAGACACTAACATACAAAGACTAATACATACAAGACAAGTACAAAATCTAAGACATTATCAAGAGTGTTTGTCACACAAAAGTGCTTCAACAACTCTTAGTCATGTGTACCAATAGTCATGCATCTGTCGACTAAGGTTGTTTTTAGATGGAGTTAAAGATAGAGAGACACAATCGATGTCTTCTAATAACAGGATATGTGCGGTGGAAGTCAGGCACTATGTTAGGGCAGAGATCCTCAAATTTGTGTCGAGCAAATTATGCCCCAAGTTTGTATGTACGTGTGGATCAACATGATCCTGATAAGTCTGTGGGTCTCCTGACCCATGGAGTTCTCTCCTGTTTAGTCTTGCTTATCCACATCGGGTTCCTTTTACTTCGGCAGTCCCATCTACCATATCTCATGGCGGAAGTCCTAGTAATCCAATTCAGTAATTCATGAAAGGGAGTACACATACCACACCAAATGAAGACAACATATGCCTCAAAAGAAAGCTCGCTCCACAATTAGAGTAGATGTAAGTGTGGTACAGGTACATGTACAGGTTCCGGTACGGGTTGAACATGTTGTGATACCGAGGTCGGTAACTGGCCATTACTATCATCGTCATCCGAGCTCAGATCGCAACTTGATCTTCTAGGGTTACAGTGTGCTGAGTGTCCGTCATCCTTGATTCGTAATCCGAACAGTGATACTCGGCTGGGTTGTGTTGTAGGTGTTTATTTTTTCCACATTGTTGTACGTGCTAAATGTTTGTTACGTGTGTCATGTAATTATATTAAGTATTAGTGTAACTAATGATACCCTAGTTTAACAACATACACTAATGGTCTACTCAAGTTGTTCGGAAACGGTAGTGTTTTTAAATTCTTTAGATGTTACAATGAATGAGAGATGGAGAGCTAAAGGGGGTCGGATAAGAAAAGACAGACAACCAGTAAGGATACTAGGAGGAGGGAAGGCAACCATATGCTTTTTTCCCTTGAATTACAAGGTCTGTGAACAACCACTAAATGACATTCATTAATCAAAGGTTTCAAGTTATTACAAAACATAAGTTGTTTCTTAAGACATAACATGCCAAAATATCGTACTCAAAGACAAGTTCGTACGATTTGTCATTGTGGAGATGATGATGACGATGGGACATGGTTTAGAGGTTTATGAATGATGTTTGATAATAGAACATGCTTACTTGTGTTCACATGGGTTGGGCTCTAAATGCAATATGGACTTCCAATTTTGAACTATTTCTAAGATAAGCTTCTAAATCATTCAAATTAAACCTTCAATAAATTTTGAATTTTTTTTATTTATGTATCAATATGTTTCATTATAAATAAAATAATAATTATCTTTGTCAAAACAGGTGATGACATCTTTTTACGGTTTCATAATGTTATGTATCTTAGTAGGGTGCTTCATGCATCTCCCCTTATAGAATGTAATGAGCCTATCCTCTATTATCTTGTCATATTTCAAAATGAAATCAAAATCTCAAAAGGAATCACTAATTCAAGATCAAAATATTCTGAGGACTCTTCTGACCAAACAAAAAATATGTAATTGTCATCTACAAGTAGTATGCATTCATGTTGATTTACAACGTGTTATTTGTCTGCATATACGTGATATACTTATATATACATATATATCCTTGCGTCTCCCTAGACTTATCGTCTGTACGATCACACGCAAACCCTGCTAACAATGACATGGAGGAACCATCAGAGCATTCTAACAGCAGCCGAGGGACATCGACAGCCAAGAGTCCAAGTATTCGTGTAAGTGCAGAACCTGTTGCAGCCGCATCTCCTCCAACTTGGAGGTCTCGACCAATTGCTTGGGGACTTGGTCGCGAGGCATGTCTCCACCACGATAGCCGCGACAATCCTAGCCACCACAAAAACAATGATTTCTATTTCGTGAGATTGGAGGACCTTCCGCTCCCCTGCTAGTAATTCCCGTGGGAAGGTTACGGTCAGAGATTTGGGAGCAAGAGTACCTCACCGCAGAACGAGTTCTACAATTACATGACCAAGGTTTCGAGCATGAGATGCGTCTCCATCACCACCAAAGTCTCATGGAGCAAATGCATAGCCAATTATCTGTCACCCATCTTGAATTGCACCGAGCTAGAGATCTAATCGAGGATGTTATGTGGGAAATCTGTCAAACCCTAGTCCCAGGCACTGGTTAGACGTGACGCATGGTACAGAACACACAACGGAAGCTAAACCATAGACCTCTTTCATTAATAACTAAAGTGTTTTACATTATGAACTGAACTTCTATTACAAACTAAACCAACACATCAAACAACAGTCCCAGTCAAGGAACTCAAAACACCATAGTCCTTGAAGCTCTTCCAAGCATGCCTCCAGCCATTACACGAATCTCTGACCATCCAAACAACTATCCACATCTATTATCTACCTGGAATTCCATCTAACAATCCACATGCAATAACATTAAAAATAATAAAAGCAACTGGGTCAACATAAGTTGGTGAGTTCATGAACCTTTACCACATGGTTGTTATTCGATCATCAGCAATCCCATGTCCCACCTATTAGTACACAAAATAATAAGCTTTTGTTATATATATAACTTGCCAACCGTTCCCAGCCACTATTGCACACTACCAGTATAAAATTGACAAACCATCTCATATTACTAGTCCTACCGCACCAGCAACATGAGATAATCGTCCCAGCCTCTCTCGGAACATATAAAGCACTTACTACGCATTATATGTACCTGGAATAGGGAGTTACTTATCAGACATGTTTCAAATAACAACTGTGTAATCAAATACACATTTCAATTAAGAGGAACTCACCTGGAGAGTATTTAGCTTATTGTATCAGTAATATGTCAAACACCTTGGACAGAGCTCCTAGATATATAACGATGTTAATTAATTACACAAACCTAGCTTAATGGTATATAACCAAAGCTAACAGTTAGTTGGAACCTTACCTCAGTACTATCTACTGCAATTTGCGGTCGAAACACTAGAAATCGGACTCTCGCAAGCGAACCGGGGCTCGGGATCGGAACACCAGAGTTTGGGAGGTGTGTTTGTGTCTAAAAGGTTCTGGCCCTCAACTTCTATTTATAGGCAAATTCTAACCCCATTGACGGACCGTTACCAGGGGGTAACGATCTGTCATGCCTCTACTTAGCGGCTACGCACTTCCGGACCACGTAACGGACCGTTATGGTCTCATGACGGTCCATCACACAGCTTAGTCATCGGACACGTGCCAGAACCCTAAAACCGCCTCCAGTATTACGGCACGGACCGTTATGAATTAATTACGTTCCGTCATGGCTGTAACGGACCATTATACATGGTGACGTTCCGTTATGGGCTATTTTCTCCAAATTTTCACTTTTAGTCCTTGATGTTTGATTTGTTCCCACCTTGTGTCCTTGTACTTGGTATTTCTTTCGAGAAATTTCTGAGGTGTTACAAAATCCGAAACCTTCGGATGAGAGTTGTAATTTGGGGACTATTGGCGTGTGTTGTACTTGTAATTTCCATGTATTTTGGACATCTAGTGTAGGATGATAGTCATGTAAGCATGTATTTCCCCAACATATGTAAAACGAAAAACAGGGCTACAAATACTCACCTTGAGTCATGTTTAGTGTGATAACGGGCAACGAACGTAACTGAGAATGTCCTACTTGAATGCTACAATAAATAAATGCTACTTAAGTTTGTAGGACTTAACTCTATGCATGAAACATCGGTGATGGATGAACGTTTGTTAAAGACTTGTTTTCGTATTTTGTATCGATTATTATTTCCATACATGTATTAACATCGTCTATATTCGTATGTGACTTAGAGTCACAAAATAATAGTTATAGAATTTCTTGTATCAAAGTAAGTACATATATGTAGATTTTATTACATAAGTCATATTTCCGGATATGATTTCCTTCTAAAAATATTAAATATTTATTTTATTTTTAACGACAATCGTACGTAAACGATTAAAATATAAAGGTATAAATCATCACGTTTATATATTTACACACTCTCGTTGATGTACTTGAAATCATATAGTAGTATAGGCCTTTCATAGAAACTATAGTCATCAACGAGTAAAACATTCTAGACGAAAAATAAATATCACGGCGATTTTTTTCGAAATCCTTTGGAAATGATTTTTAAAACGTGTTACCATCCGAATACATTCTAAAACTAAAGTATAATATAAGTAGTAGACTTGTATAAAATTAAATGATTAATGAATGTGTATGAATATACATGAATCTTTTATTTTGAATGATACATACATATATATATATATATAAACCGGTTTTAGTTTGTACGTTCAAATGTTTCGGTTTAACTTTTGTAGTTCACGTCTTACACGCTACAGGTCCTTTACAACCCACTTAGTGAAGACCCTGAGGTAAATGGTCTTGGGATAAGTCCATGAGATTATATACATTTTTCATTCATGTAACTCTAAAATAAGTATTCCTTGTTTAGAACATTATTAGTATATTAAAGAGTTTTACAACCGGGTCTTGTTCTCGGGTCTTTGACAAGGATAAATATATTTCTATAAGCGTTAATATACTTATGTTTGTGTACTTTATATTAAGATGATGAACTTTGCATGAATGACAAACTTATTACATAAGAAATGTCAAGTCTTGTTTTCTTGTAATCATATAAAAATAGTTGTAAGTCTGCTTCATGTTCTCCAAATGTATCAAGTAAATATGTTTCATGTTTTTCAAACGTGTCAAGTAAATATGTTTCATGTTTTTCAAACATGTAAAGCAAGTATGTTTCTCCCCCGATGTTTCTAAAATATTTAAAAGTAAAGAGGGGCCGTGAAACTCATCTGATGAGCTTTCAATGTGTAAGTGCTAGCAAATATATATTTGTGAGAGCGAGACCTGACTACTCGTGCCCTATTGAGTACAACAAATATTTAAGGTATCCTTATCCAAAAACACATTATTGTATATAAGTTACTATGTTTTTACTAAAAGTATATTTATTGTCAAAACGTTTCCGTATTTTGTAAAAGATCTCGTTTTTATTCGAAACGACCAAGCTATATGTGTGTGTATATATATTTAAATATGTTTTTATCAAAATGATCGAGTATCCTTAATAATCCAAGTTTGTATAAACGTATGTCTTCAAATCTATAAACGTATACATCCAAACATATATACATACATATATATATATATATATATATATACATTTAACCATTTGTAGTTATAAAAATACTATGTACACATATACATACATATTTACATGTTCGTCATCAAAATACTTGTAGATCTATATATTTTAATACGATGTAGATAACCGAACTCTATAACTTTCAAGATCTAAACATTAAGCCCATGTTTTAACACACTTATCATTTGGTAGCTTTTATGAACACAAATTACATATACATATTTATATATATATATATATATATACACGACACACATATATATACATGCTTCCATGTTTTAAACATTAGATCAAGTTATCTTTACTTGTTAGCTCACTTAGTTAAAAGAGTTATATGAAAACATCCCATCCTTTGATGAACAAAGTGCACTTCAAGCTTGGATCTAAAAAGAAAAGGAGTTTGTGAAGTGTTATACCAACTAGATTGTAGATGGTGGTTTTGAAGAAAAAGATGGATGATTCTCGGGTTTGTGGCTAAAATCCTTCAAGACAACCTTTGTAAGCTTCATTGGAACACCATAGATGTATGATTCTTCCTTGATCGTTAGTAGATGATTAAAAAGTTACTGAGTGTGTGTGTGTGTGTTGAGAGTGAGCCAAGAAAAAGAGAAAGAGATGAAGATTTAGGAGTGTGACTTTGTAGGTGGTTTACTTATATATATTAGATGCTTGTTTGTTGATATGGATGAATGGACAAAGTCTCCATACATGTAATCATGATGATGGGATCTTGGGCAAGATTTTGTTTGATTGAAGCATGGTGATGGGATGGGGTTAGTGTAGGTGTAGCCGTGAACGAAGGAAGGAAGAAAAGGAGAAGAGTTTGAGTGTTGGAGTGGAGAAAATGATAAGTGTAGGTGGTGTTGGTGGCGTGAAAAGAAAAAGAAAAGAAGGAGATGGAATGAAGCTTTGGTTGATTGGTGATGGTCACATTCTCATCATTATGCAAGACAAGATTGTTGAGTGCACAAGTGGTTGATTGAAAGTGGCTAAATGTTGTGTCATCATGAGGATTTTAGAGTTTGAGTGTGGATTTAGATGAAAGAACATGGTCTCGTACAACATCATCAAGTGGGAAAGATTTTGTGGTGTGGGGTGGTTAGTTTATTAGGTAATACTAGTTGGTGCTAGACGTTAGGATTATTAGAGGTATAAATCCCGGTTAGAATTTTAAACGACGATCTAATTCGTTTTATGTTTCTAATGACACTAGAATCATAGTTCTACTAGTCAACGAATAGTTTGATGAAAAACACTCAAGTTATGTATAATGTTATTCGTAAACATGATCACACAAATATGTAAATATCTAACGAGGGTAATATATAATAATAACTTTAAGGTTGTTTCCACAAGGTTTTCATAAGTTTCATGAATTAGTATCAAGGATTTAGTCATCTAGGCATAAACGTTTAATTAGAATATATAATTCTAATTATGTTTGTCGCAGTTGCAACCTAGGGTGGTTGTCGTCCTAGAGCAGTACCTCCAACAGTAACGTTCCCAGGAAAGAATGACGGGTTCAGGAGGGATTTATACACCACTCTTTCCTTAGACAGAACATTATGTTTGTCAGATAACTACATTTGGGTCAGAAGGTTACCCTCCGGTTTTAGTGAAGTTGATACCAAATACACACAACGGAAGTCTAAACCATAATCTTTATTAAAAACATAACATTTTTTATAACTAGGATTGACTGGAAATACAAAACATGGTTCCTAACAGGAACATATAACTCTGGCCTTATAGTTCCCGAGAACATGCCATCAACTCAGGCCTTACGGTTATGCAGGAACCTGCCCTCAGTCAACCTATCCAAAACATAGCACATGTACATCTCCTGGAATGCCAACTACAACTAGTGGTCACCTTTACTAAAAAATATTCGAAAATATTTGGATCAGCACAAAGCTGGTGAGTTCATAAAAAAATCATTTTTCATAACTTGTATCCATGATACAAAACACCCCAGGACCTCAACTTTACTCGGGTCTGGGTCTAAAAATCATCCTTCCCAAACCCTCACCCAGTAAACTCAGCTTTACTCGGGTTCTGAGTCTACAACATATATATATACAGGTGACTCCCTGGCTACCAGATACAAGTCCGGCCATAACGAGAGGATCAGTCTCGCCCGTCAGTCCCACCCAACATGGCCATAATAAGTACTTATTACATGTATATATACACAGAGGGTATCATTGGGATCTCATAAAATGATTTGGAAAACAACATTTTATAGAACACAGTTCAGAGGAACTCACCTTAATCAGAATCTCCTTTTGATTCAATACAATAATCAATACCTCGAGATAATCCTAAATCATATCCGACATTATCATAATTAACATCCTATCTTAGGTTTACATAATCAAACCTCAGGGTATTTACAAACCTTACCTCAATACTATCTACAGCAATTTGCGGACGATCTGCTAGAAACCTGACTCTCGAACGCGAACCAGGGCTCGGGTTCGGAACACGAGAGAGTGTGTGTGTTTTTTAAGGTGTGAAATGTGTGGGAAATGAGCTAGGATCGTTGAGCTATTTATAGGGCAAACTTTGGGTTCGTGACGGACCGTTACCAGGCAGTGACAGTCAGTCACACCTTTTCTTGGCGGCTACGCACTTCCAGACCACGTAACAGACCGTTACTAGGTGGTGACGGTCCGTCATGAAGCTGAGCCACCTAATACGTGTCAGAAACCCTAAACCGCCTCTGGTTTTGGTGGCACGGACCATTACCATTTGGTGACGGTCCCTCACGAGCATAACAGACCGTTATGAGGTTGTGACGGTCCGTCACAGGCAGATTTTCCATTATGTCATTTTTGATCCCTATACTTTCAGAAATTTACACTTCAACCCCTTGGGTTTTATCTTTTTTCATTCAAGGCCCTTATAATCCTTGGAATTATGTGGGTGCTACAAATCTCCCCTCCTTAAAATAATTTCGTCCTCGAAATTCAATATCAGTCAAACAACTGAGGATACTAAGCTTTCATCTATTTTGTTAATTCTCAGGTTTGATCGGCACCTTTTCGACCTTTCCATTCTACCAATACCATAGGTATCATTTTCTTTATGAGATTTCGATCTTGGGTTCCTAAGATTTTAATAGTTTGTTCGGTGAATTGGAGCTTATCATCAACCTGCACATTATCTAACGTGACTGCTTGATTGGGGTCTGCTAATTATTTACATAAACAAGACACGTGAAACGTGTTATGAATACCCTGTAATGCTTTAGGCAACTCTAGCTTATATGCCACTGCTCCAACTCTTTCGATAATTTTGTAAGGTCCAATATATCTTGGCCATAATTTCCCTCGTTTCCTGAAATGTACAACACTTTTCCAATGTGAAACTTTCAGCGTCACATAGTCACCTACTTGAATTTCTAATGGTCTTCGATGTCTATCTGCATAACTCTTTTGTCGATATTGTGTAGCCTTTAATCGTTTTTTGGTCTCAACAATCTTTTCAGTTGTTTCCTAAAATATTTCTAGTCTAGACATTTGACTATCTCCGACTTCGGTCCAACATACCGGAGTTCTACATTTCCCACTATAAAATGCCTCAAAACGCGCAGCTTTTATACTCAAATGGTAGCTGTTGTTGTCGGAACATTCAATTAACGGTAGATGATTATCCCAGCTACCTCCAAATTCAATTGCACAAGCCCTCAGCATATCTTCTATGGTTTGAATTGTTCTTTCACTTTGAGGGTGATATGTTATACTCATATTGATTTGATTTCCCAACTCTTTCTGGAAACTAGTCCAGAATCTAGTTGTGAACCAACTATCTCTATCAGAGATAATAGATAGTGGTATACCATGGCGGCTCACAATCTCATTTATATAAAGTCGGGCTAGCTTATCCATTGCATAGTTCTCATTGATAGGAATAAAGTGTGCCATTTCGGTTAGTCTATCAACCACCACCTAAATAGCATCATGCCCTTTCTGGGTCCTCGGCAGTTTCGTGACAAAGTACATTGTAATTCTGTCCCACTTCCACATAGGTATTTCCAACTGTTGAAGTTGACCTATGGGTTTCTGATGTTCGATCTTGACTTGAAGACAAGTCAGACATTTCTCTATATACTGAGTTATAGATCTCTTCATGTTTAGCCACCAGTAATGGGTTTTCAGACCCTTGTACATTTTATCTGCTGTAGGATGTACAGAGTAGCTTGATTTATGAGCTTCATCCATCACCTTTGTTTGAATTTCTCCGAGTCTAGGAATCCAAATTCTATTTCCAAACCTTAGGATTCCGTCATCGCCTTTGGTTAGTAACTTCTCTTTACTAACCATGCATTCTTTTTTGATGTCGTCTTCTTGTAACGCTTGGGTTTGAATTTCCTTGTTCTGATCCATCCAGTCTATCTTGATTTCTAATCTTAAGGCTCTAATCTTAATAGGTTTGATTTTCTCCTTCCGAATTAATACATCCGCTACAACATTATCCTTCCCGTGATGGTATTTGATTTCACAATCATAATCATTTATGAGTTTCATCCATTTCCTTTGTCTTATATTCAATTCCTTCTGATTGAATATATGTTGGAGAATTTTATGGTCTGTATATAACACACACTTAATACCATACAGATAGTGTCTCCAAATCTTTATAGCAAATACTATGGCACCATGTTCGAGATCGTGTGTGGTATAGTTCTTTTCATGAACTTTAAGTTGCCGTGATGCATAGGCTATCACTTTTTCTCATTGTTGGGTATAAAATTGAGACTGATGCTGTCAATAGAAACTACAGTATCGAAACTACTAGTTTCGATACCTGTTTTTCAGGCCCATTTGGTGGTGGCTTGGAAAACAAGGCATATTGCTTGGCCTCCTATAAATAGCAGATTATCTCATAGGAGGAGTGTGTGTCTGTAGATGGAATCACCACCCCAGGGGGAGCTCACCCTAGGGTGAGATAATTGTAGAGTGTGTGAGGAGCCTTTTAATTTTCATATCAATAAAAGGATCATACGTTTTATGCTCCAATTATCTATTCTTTTCACTTTTATATATTTCTGTTCGTGTATGTGATTCCTGCACCCGTCTCTACCCTTTTTCTGATTCGAGAGTGATACCGGGTCAAGGTATCCCGCCTCTTGATTCGGATCGTTTGATGTATTTCTCCGCAGATCTGTGTCAACAGGTCTGCTCAAGACCTACAAGTAGTCGATCTGTTGAGTGATTTCCGATTGAAATCTGGACCTACAATTGGTATCAGAGCAAGATATTGAACAACCTATCTTAGAGGCTCCTTTTATGGATCAACTGTTAGAAAATCTTGAGCCAGTAATTGAAGACCAACATGCTGAAAACATAGAAGCAGATGTGAATGATGAGGTTCAAGAAAATATTGAAGTTGAAGCTGAGTATAGTGACACCTTGGATGAAGGCATCTATGGCACTAAGTATGATCATTCTGACTATGAATCTGAAGATGAGGAACAGACTGAACCGCCTGCATCCTCTTCCAAGAGGCAAGCTAATTTAAGTTCAGATTATGAAAAGGAAGAACCCCTTGCAAAGAAAATCAAGACAGGACTTGAGTCCTTAGGTTCTTCTGAAGAATCACTGTTTGACATTCCTGAATACTTAACCCCCATTCAATCACCCATTCACATTCCACCACCCTCACCACAACCATATCCACTACATACACATGTTCCTACACCACCCGCATCCCCTGTTCCTGATCCATCACCATCTGTCCCAAGAGTTAAAACCTTAAGCCTAGAAGTGAAAAAGCTACAGGATAAAGTTACAAAAAGAGTCGAAGTAATAGAAACTTAAAGACAGAACTGAGTGAGTGCAAAGAAGAAATAAAAGATCTAAGGCTAGAAGTTGGAGGCTTACATACCCAACTTGATGTTTAGCAAACCCAGCTGGAAACCCAACCAAAGATAATCTCTCAGCAACAACAAGAGTTCAAAGCCTTATCTGATGCTGTTGAACAAATCAAGGCTTCACTGATTAAATCTTCTTAATAGGAAACCCCTTCCACAGCTCAAGGGGAGACCACTTCTGCTGGTGGCCCCTCTTCCCCTGCCTGTGTCTCAAATACTCAGTCTGCACTAACAATTTTCACTGGCCAAGCTGCCAAGACAAAGGATGCTGTGGAAGTCAAGATTGAAGAAACCGGGTATGATCTTCCATCTGTAAGTGAAAGGAGAGAATTAAGAGGAAAAGGGAATGGAAAAGAAGCTGACATTGAACTTGTGGTATTAGATGAAGAAGAAATTGGATCAGATCATGAGCTGGATGATCTTCTAAATCAGGTTGATGACTTTGGAGCAATTGAAGATTATCCTGAAATTGTTACCCTAGAGGAAGAACGGGAAGATAAGATCAGGTACTTTACTGAAGATGAAGATGAAATACAGGCACTTTCTGACACAGAAGCTAAAGATTCAGATGTAAAAGTAACTTTTGTTGAGCAAGAATTCCGTGTTAGGCAAACTGGCACCACAAAAGAAGCAACTCAAACTTCACCAACAGCAACAGCAACACCAACTCCACCTGCAACTAAAGTTGACACTCAATCCCAACAGGGCTCAGAGACAAGGAGATCCTGGTTCAAGAAACTGCCCGGTAAGGAGCTTCCCAAACATTATGAATGGTTTGCAGAATATTAAGAATTAAAGAGGCCACAAGTAGGATGGAAATATGACATGGAAAGATCTATGTTTATTGTTCGAATATACAAAGGAGGAGTGGAGCACTTCAAGTCTCCTCATGACTTCAGCTCCCTCCCTAAATATGATTTAAGAGCTCTTGCCAAGCTACCTCTACAAAATCCTAGAAATGTGGGTATTGCAAAAGACTTTGAGACCTTCTTGAGAAATCAGACCTTCAATGATTTCAGATCTATGACCACTGCTAGGCCAAGAAGTGTTATCTCAAAGACAAGAATTCATCCCAAAACTCAAAGGCCTTGGGTAAGCCTTCGGTACAAGCCGGCCGAAACTATCAAATCTATTATACTGCCACGGTCAGTACCTGTCCAGCTTCAAAAGTTTACAAAATGGTTCTACAACCCCACCATTGGAAGTGCTGTGATTGAAAGGGAAGGAATGGAAGTCATTCACATATTTGAGCCCATGGAGATATTAAAATTTCAACCAGAGGATCTTGAGGTGCTCTTCAACAACCCTATCAAGCTCCTGCATAATGATGATGAGGCTGATACCAAGGCATATCAAAGGGTGGTGACCATCAATGCAAAACCTCACTTTCAGCAACTAAATAATTCACTTTAAGCATGTTTATTTACTTGTATTTTCATTTTAATGTAATTTCCTGTTTTTATTTCTAAGTTTAGGCCATCGAAAGTACTTAGTTTCGATTGAGGTTTGTTCAATCGAAACTAGTAGTTTCGATAGATAGTTTACTTTCAACATGCTTATCACACTTGTAAATGCTTCACTGAAACTAGTAGTTTCAGTAAGCATAGTTTTGATGCCTGTCAACTTGCTATAAATAGCCTAGTTTGAGAATATCTAGGGTGTGGATAGCGGCTGTAACCCTGAAATTCTCTCTTTCACAGTTTTTCTGAATCAATACACATTTGGAGTTATTTCATCTGTTGTTCTTACAATTTCATATCTTATTTGTGTTGATTCCTGTGTGGTTTGCCTGTTTATATTCACCAATTCTGTTTCTACCCTTTGTTTCACCACCATACACAAAGATTCCGCGCGCGCGTGTGTGTAATCGATCTGTTGAGTTATATCTGATTGAAATCTTGACCTACACTCGTTGCATCAACACACAACCTAAACCAATTCGGGAAGCATCACAGTATTTGAAGAAGTCATCATTCCCTTCCGGTAATGCTAGAATAGGTGCACTATTAAGTTTCTGCTTAAGGGTATTGAACGCATGTTCTTGCTTTTGACTCCATTCAAATTTCACTGCTTTCTGAGTTAAAGTAGGTAGTGGAGTAGCGATCTTTGAAAAATCTTGTATAAACCTTCGGTAGTATCCGGCTAGACCAAGAAAGCTTCGAACCTTAGTCAGTGCTTTCGGAGTTTCCCATTTCATAATGGCTTCAATCTTGGCTGGATCCACTTGAATTCCCTGATGATTTATAACATGTCATAGGAATTGTACTTCCTCTTTCCAAAATTATAATTTGGAAAACTTGGCATACAATTTCTCTCTTCTAAGAGTTTCTAAAACTATGTTAAGATGTTTGTCATGCTCTTCCAGTGTTCGGGAGTAGATAAGGATATCGTCTATGAACCCTATAACGAATTTATCAAGGATTGGTTTAAAGACTCGGTTCATTAGGTCCATAAAGGATGCGGGAGCATTCGTTAGACCAAATGGCATAACCAAAAATTCATAGTGTCCATATCGGGTTCTAAAGGCAGTATTAGGTACATCTTCTTGCTATACCTTTAACTGGTGATATCAAGATCTAAGATCAATTTTTGAGAAGTTTTTAGCTCTTTGCAACTGATCGAACAAATCATATATTCTCGGTAATGGTTATTTTGGTCTTCAAAGTGAGCTTATTCAGTTCTCGATAATCTATGCACATACGCATGCTTCAATCCTTTTTCTTTACGAACAATACCGGTGTTCCCCATGGCGAAGTACTTGGATGTATAAAGCCCTTGTCTAACAGTTATTGGATTTGCTTCATCAATTCTTTCAATTTAGAAGGTGCTAGATGATACTGTGCTCTAGCTACTGGTTTGGCTCCAGGTGTGAGGTCGATTCAGAATTCGATTTGTCGATCTGGTGGAAGACCAGGTGATTCTTCCGGAAATACATCCGGGTGATCACATAATACAAGAATTTCCACAATTTGCCATTCGGGCTTAGAGTCTAAAGCATAAACTATGAATACACTATATCCAGTATTCACACATTTCTTAGCCTTAGCTACAGAAATAGTTTCAATCTTATTTTCATCACTATCGCATTGTATCAACATATACTCTCCGTTGGTCCTACAAATCCTAACAGTCCATCGATCACAATCGATCTAAGCATGGCATTGGTTTAACCAATCCATTCCAATGATAACATTGTATTTGCTCATACTCATTGGCATTCATTAAAGATAGAATTACATATATCCCTTATTTTCAACCCTAACTACATATATACCCAACCCAAAACTTAAAGATAAGTCCCATTCGAGGGGGATCTAGTGCTATGATGATTCTAGTGATGATCTGATCACCAAATCAGCTATAGATTAGTTGTTATTGATGGAATCAATAGAAATATAAGAAAAAGAGCATAAAAACTATGACATCCCTGATTTCTATACCTGAACTCTAAGACTTGTTGACTCTATGTTGATCATATTTCTAATTCTTATGCCTCATATTATATCTTTCATTTCAAACTTCTAAGCCCAATCTAAAGTAAGTATTCGATTACACCTTATAGCGGCTTACTTATTCTATTTTGATAGCATATCTGATTCTCGTATTCTTTCTAGAACTTGCTACTTATGGTAACTTTGGATGCCTTAGACTCTAACCTAATCAAAAAAATTCAAGTTTGTAACTTCGTTTGACTAAAATAAAATTTCAAGGGAAAAGTTACACATACGTAAATTTCAGGGTTTCTTTTGTATCGTTTTCGAAATCTGGTTATTTTTTTAAATTCAATCATATATCATTATTATTATTATTATATTTTTCAAAATTTTAAGAATATATATTATTATTTATTATTTAAATTAATAAAATCAATTAATTCCTTTAAACTTATCCTAAATGAATTAAAACCATCATTTTTATTCTTAATTCCTATCCTAATCCATTCCACCCATTAACTAACTAATTTTGAACTCAATATTATCATCCCTATCCTTAAAATTTCTTGATCTACCCCCCCATCCATTATTCAAATTTTTTATAAAAATTCTAAAATTTATAAATCTATGCTTATCACCTTTGTTATCCTAGTCAAAAAACCTAACAAACGTTTCCCCCTTTTCCTCTGAAACCCACCCTATAAATAGAGACTTAAACCACATTCATTCTTCACACCTCAACAACCTTCTAGGGCTCTATAGCAACTAAAGGCTGTTCTTCTCGTCTCTTGGAAGATTTTATCTTAAATCCTTCAATTCTGAGTAAGTTCTATATATGTTCTTGCTGTTTCATACTTTTTACTTAAAAATCCTTCATAACTAGCTTAGATCTATGATTCCCCAACATGTTTATGTTATAGTCATAGATCTAATCCAAGATAAAAAGCCTTATTTCATCAAACTTGTTCAAACTTTTATTTAAAAACTTGATTTTGATCTTCCTTGATTACTTTCAGCTTTTAAATCATGTTTATACTAAAACTCCTTATTTTCAAATTAAACCTTTCTAATATTCAACTTATTTCATTTCTATTGATACTAAATTCAAATTTACACTTTAACCCTTATACTTTCCAAACATACCAAACAAACCCTAAACTTGGTCTAGTATACTGATAGAGTAACCATCCAACCAGTATGTAGTTATCTGAGAAGCAGTAAAGTTCTGTCTAAGTAAAGAGTGGTGTATAAATCCCTCCTGGGTCTGTCATTATTTCCTGGGAACTTTTTTGTTGGAGGTACTACTCTGGAAAGATGATCACTCTAGTATACAACAATCGCTTTCAACTAACTACACTATCAATCCCTCTACTATCCTTAACTTGTTTCTGATTAACTTAACAAACTTACCTAGGGAATCTTTAAGGCATTCAATCCAAGTTACTACAAGTTCAAGTTCAACCCTTTCAGTTGCAAGGTGAGTTCCTAGACCCTCTTTTGGGGAGGAAAACATGCTGCTATATCAAAACGGAATTCAAATACGAGAGTCAAAACTATTCTTTTGCATTAAATAACAAACTTTCTAATTCTAGTAAAACTAAACTGGTTTATACAAGTTGCTATTCTATGTCACTTTCTTATTTCTAAAACTATACAACCATTAACTTCGGGGACGCCACGGGAGTACTTAAATAGATCTCTTGGCCTGACTAGCCCATCTGGTCCTTAGGTTGATGCATGCCAATCAATTCTAAGAGTCCTTCAGGTTGTGGATTCTAATCAACGTGGAAGGAGTTAGGTGTTCAGAAACTGCATACTAGACACTTACACTTAGTCTAACACCCGGACAAGGTGTTGGACGGGAGAGTTATCGATCACTAGGGTTGGTTGTGGACTCATGTATAAAAGTTTAATTACTTGGAATTGTGAAACTTGTTTATGACTGGCATCTTGTTATCTATTGCTATATATTTATCTAAACCTATGTTCTCACCAACTTTTTAGTTGACCTATTTTAGCATGTTGATAAGCTCATGCTAGGATCAAGGACTCATGCCTTAGTGGACTTAGCTAGTTTTTAACAAAAAAAGAATTATTTGTGCTACTTGTTTGTTTGATCTCTTGTAATCAATGTAATCAACTATTCAATCATTTTAATAGTAAATTTCTTTTGATCATGTGTAATGATTCAATTCATCGTTCCCTCGTGTTTCCGCCTTGGCGGGGGTGTTACAGATTGGTATCAGAGACAGGTTATAGAGAATTAGGCTACCTTAGAATGGACCTAGACTATAACCATACGAGTTCCCTTATTAGGAAACTATGTGCTCTATTTGTTTAATTGTTTCTTTAACCCTTATGTGCCTTCTCATTACTCTTTCTCGAAAACAACACGCTTATCTTGACGAACCATCACACAGAACCAGGCGACCCAGAATTGCAGTCTGACGTGAAGAGCCTTTATCGCCCGAAAAACGCAGTCATGGTATGACCAGCTAACCCTACACCGTCGAGAGAGTGGCAGTGCAGAAAGCAGAGTTAGACCCAACCCATTTGTAGTTGATCCACTTTCAGGAGAAGCGACGACTAAGCAACGGTGCCGAGACGATTCCCTAATTACTCTCGTCAGAATCAAGGCCCGATTGGTGGATGATAGGAACATGTGTAATCTGGAAGAGTGGGTACCTATACACTAAAGATTCTGTCTAGGAAGGATGTGGTGTATAAATCCCTAAGTAAGGACCCGTCACATCTTCTTGGGAATCTTTGGTGTGAGTATCACTTATAGGCTAAAACACATCTTCCTAGAATCTATGATACAGACCCAGATTTTGATTTGTCATTATTCTCCTCTTTAAATTCAAACTCTAGACACAAACACATATATTTTGCCTCTATCTTTCTTCATTTGTAACAATTTGATTATGAGTGAAATTATATCCTTGTTTGCTTTATCTTCAAACTATCACTTACCACCTTAATTAATCTCGTCATCTTATCTGAACGTACTGGAATGCCTCCTCGTCGTGACACTACCGAAATCAACTAGATTGCCACCATTGTCACCCAACTACTCAATGTCCTGCCTACTATGGTAACCCCTGCTATACCAATAAACACTGTTATCCCAACCACCAAAACCATTAAACCCTATTCAGGATCACTGCCTAAGTGCCCTAAGTGGCCACTACATCACACTGGAGAGTGCCGCAAGTGCAATAACTGTGACAAATTTGGCGACCTCGCTCAGAACTGCAAAGCGCCTCCTACTACTACCAACACCACCAATACCGTGATAACTAACCATGCTCCCATCAACAGTGTCAGCGCCTACTATGAATGTGGTGGCCTTAACCCCCTTAGAAACTGTTGTCCCGAGCTAAAAACATATCAATAATCAAGCTGCTCAAGGTCGAGTTTTTATCTTAGGAGCACCTGAAGCTCATCAAGATCTAGCTATCCAAATTCCAAGATAACACAGACTCCACTAGTTAAATTTTATGATGAAATCCTAGTAACTAGGGGAGAGTGTGGCTACTATGATTTTTTTATTAATTCATGTTTATTACTTTGGGTTATCTTAAATTCTATGTTTACTTGTTTTGTAATATGAATTGGAAATTTCATTTGCTTGAAACTTAATTGTCCCAATGTCTACTTGAATCTCAAACTAGCTTATTCTATCAATTTCAATTGCATTTCAATGTATATGATCTATCAATTTCTATTTTATGTCCATGACTACTCTATGACATCCACAACTTTTGCCTACATAACTATTATCATGTCATAGATGCATAATGGAAGGACATTAGACATTCATGTAAGGTAAATTGACTTGTGCGGTCCGGAACGTAATTGTGAATTTACAGGTGCATTGGTGTGTGTTGAAATTATGTTATGTATCAAGTACCCCATACCCTTGAGAAATTTCTAAACTCAATTTATGCCACCAACACTATCCAAGTTAGTGAGTAGTTTTGGTAGGTGACTAGTACGCTTTCGAGGTGCTAGAGGTGTGGTGGGTTAGCTGTGGTACACCCTCTATATAATTACTAATGGTGCATTGGAAGTGAGACTAGAAGCCGAGCCAAGAACTAGCCTCAGTTAACGACCCTACTATCAATCCCACCCAACATTACCCCAGTTAGTCATAAGTTTTGGTCGGTGACTGCAACGCTTTTGAAGTGTAGGAGGTGTGGAAGGTTAGCTGCGGTACACCCTATATAGAAACACTACTGGTGCATTGAAGGTGGAATCGGAAGCTGGACCAAGAACTAGCCTTGATAACAGATAACTAACCCACATCTATTTCATGTTAACACAACATCTGCTAGTTAAATTTCGAGATGAAATTCTTTTAACTAGTAGAGACTGTGACATCCCTGATTTCTATACCTGAACTATAAGACTTGTTGACTCTATGTAGATCATATTTCTAATTCTTGTGCGTCATATGATATCTTTCATTTCAAACTTCTAAGCCCAATCTAATGTAAGTATTCGGTTGCACTTTAGAGCGGCTTACTTATTCTATTTTGATACCATATCTTAAACTCGTATTCATTCTAGAACTTGCTACTTATGGTAACTTTGGATGCCTTAGACTCTAACCTAATTAAAATAATTGAAGTTTATAACTTCTTTTGACTAAAATAAAATTTCAAGGGTAAAAGTTACAGATACGTAAATTTTAGGGTTTCTTTTGTAACGTTTTTGAAATCTGGTTAATTTTTTTACATTCAATCATATATCATTATTATTATTATTATAATTTTTTTAATTTTAAGAAAATATATAATTATTTAATATTTAAATTAATAAAATCAATTAATTACTTTAAACGTATCCTAAATGAGTTAAAACCATTATTTTTATTTTTAAATCCTATCCTAATCCATTCCACCCATTAACTAACTAATTTTGAACTCAATCTTATCATCCCTATCCTCAAAATTTCGTTTTCTAACCCCCCCCCTCCCCACCCATATCCATTATTCAATTTTTTTTTATAAAAACTCTAAGATTTATAAAGCTATGCTTATCACCTTTGTTATCCTAGTAAAAAAACCTAACAAATTTTTCCCCCTTTTCCTCTCAAACCCGCCCTATAAATAGAGACTTAAACCTCATTCATTCTTCACACATCAACAATCCTCTACGGCTCTTTAGCAACTAAAGGTTGTTCTTTTCGTCTCTTGGAAAATTTAGCTTAAATCCTTCTATTCTGAGTAAGTTCTTCATATGTTCTTGTTGTTTAACACTTTTTCTTTCAAAATCCTTCATAACTAGCTTAGATCTATGATTCCCCAACATGTTTATGTTGTAGTCATAGATCTAATCCAATATCAAAAGCCTTATTTCATTAAACTTGTTCAAACTTTTATTTAAAAACCTGATTTTGATCTTCCTTGATTACTTTCAGCTTTTAACTCATGTTTATATTAAAACTCCTTATTTTCAAATTAAACGTTTCTAATAATCAACTTATTTAATTTCTATTGATACAAAATTCATATTTACACTTTAACCCTTATACTTTCCAAACTAACCAAACAAACCCTAAACTTGGTCTAGTATACCGATAGAGTAACCATCCAACCGGTATGTAGTTATCTTACAAGCAGTAAAGTTCTATCTAAGGAAAGAGTGGTGTATAAATCTCTCCTGGACCCGTCATTCTTTCCTGGGAACTTTTCTGTTGGAGGTACTACTCTGGAATGATAATCACTCTAATATACTACAACTGCTTTCAACTAATTACACTATCAATCCCTCTACTATCCTTAACTTGTTTCTGATTAACTTAACAAACTTACCTAGGGTATCTTTAAGGCATTCAATCCAAGTTAGTACAAGTTCAAGTTCAACCCTTTCACTTGCAAGGTGAGTTCCTAGCCCCTCTTTTATTTCTACTTTGGGGTAGAAAACATCTTTCTAATTCTTGTTAAACTAAACTGGTTTATACATGTTGCTATTCTATGTCACTTTTTACTACAAAGCCTTTCTTATTTCTAAAAGAACACAACCATTAACTTCGAGGACGCCACGGGAGTACGTAAATAGATCTATTGGCCTGACTAGCCCATCCGGTCCTCGGGTTGATGCATGCCAATCAATTTCGAGCGTCCTTCAGGTTGTGGATTCTGATCAACTTGGAAGGAGCTCGGTGTTTAGAAACTGCATACTAGACACTTACACTTAGTCTAACACCCTAACAAGGTGTGGGACGGTAGAGCTATCGATCACTAGGGTTGGTTGTGGACTCATGTATAAAAGTTTAATTACTTGGAATTGTGAAACTTGTTTATGACTGGCATCTTGTTATATGTTGAAGCAATTCTTGTGACAATCACTCTAAAGCTGCTGCTAGAGACTAAAAACATCTCAAGAGCTGCTGTCAAGGGGGAGTTTTTGAAGCAATTCTTGTGACAAGCACTCTGAAGATTTTTTTTACTTATGTAATGTCTTTATCTATTTGTATGTCAGCGTCTGTATGTATTGGTTTATCAAGTTGTAATCATGTTCGTAGGTACTTGTCGTTGTAGTTGTCTTTGTTAAGTGTTGTGCACACTTAGTAAGTGCGCAGGATGTATATCCTGCGTACTGAGCAAGTACGCAAGAACAGAGTTTGCGTACTTGCTAAGTACGCATGGGTTAAGCCCTGCGCACTTGCTAAGTGCGCAGGAAATATGTCTAGTAAATATAGCCAGTTAGTGACAGAATTATGTACGCACTCATTCTCTCTATAACCGGCTGTGATTATCAATAAACGAAGTTTGAAAGTGTCTTGTCTTTTGTTGTCGGTTTACTTTGTGTTGATTGATACTCCACCTAGTCACAGGCATTCCGAACCCGGTTCGAATAGGAACACACTTGCATGTGACGATCTGAGACACCCGAGGGACCTACAAGTGGTATCAGAGCCTTTGCTCTTGATTTCGAGTGTTGTGAGTGTGTTAGGAGCATTTTCGACACAATCTACAGCCTTTCAACAAGGAAAAGTGACCGATTTTGGTGATTTTTGTGATAAAATGGAGGTAGCTCTTGAGCGCTATTTTGAAAGCAAAAATCCTTCAAAATCTGACTTTTTTCTTGTTTATTTGACTGTTTTGATCATCAAGGGTTTGTTAGAAACAAGTTTCTAACCTCTTGGCTTGATCAATTTGTTCATATCTTCAAAATTTGAAGATCTGAAGTATTTCCGGCGATTGGAAAAAGTTGGTGGAGCAGGTGGATAAAGCATTTTGCGACCAGTCTTGTGCGTACTTGCTAAGTACGCAAGACCATTCTTGTGCGTATTTAATTTCTCTTCCTGCGTACTTAGCGGATACGACTTAACAATTACTCCTGCGTACTTGCTAAGTACGCAACAACAAATAGTAAGTGCGCAAGGCCATTCTTAAGTGCGCAAGTTGTGTTGACTTTATGAGTTTTTGACTAAGTTTTACACTATGGAAAATCTTCAGAATCTTGGTAACCTACTTAACTATGATAACGAGATAGGTACTCCGCAAAAACCACCAAAGCTGCTGAATGTTAATGATTATTCGAATTGGAAAGCACGCTTTGAGCATTATATTTCATACACTGATTCCTCTTTGTGGATACCTATACTTGAGGGTTATAAGCATCCGACTTATACATATCTTGATGAGATTGTTCCCAAGCCTATATCTAAGCTAGATGAAGAAGAAAAGAAAGTTTATGATAGAGAAAAGAAGGCACGTGGATCTATCACAATGGCCCTAACTAGAGAGCTTTTTCACAGCTTCAGAGGATATGATAATTCGAAAGAGCTCTGGAAGGCATTGCAGAAAAGATTTAAGGGGAATAGTGACATCAAGAAGAGCAAAAGAGATCTCCTGAGAAAGCAGTATGAAGGCTTCAGATACCTGGAGAATGAATCTACAGATGAACTTATATCTAGATTCTATCATCTGCAAACTGAGTTAAAAGCTTTTGAGCTAAAGTATCCTGATGAGGAATTAGTTGAAAATTTTCTGCATGCGTTACCACCAAAGTTTGAGATGTATACCACTCTGCTGAGAGAGAACCCCAAGTTCTATGAGATGACAATTGAAGAAGCAATTGGAAAGGTTCAAGCACACTATATGAACATGAAAAAACAGAAAGCTTAGGGAGACCTCAAATCCAAGACCTTCTATGTATTATGGGACGTCTTCCACAACTAAGTCATGGGGTTCAGGAATCGCCTTATTCTCAGGGAATTCTTATGAAGAAGATAACTCGAATGTTTGTGGTGGTCATACATGCTTTACAGCATCTGTATCTGGTTGTCACCACCAAAATTCCACAAGAAATCCTACCTCCACATCTTCAGCTAACCAGACCGCTATAGCCAAGATAGCTGAAGATCATGTAGCATTGTTTTCATCGTGTATGCTTCCCTATGAGAACTTCATTGGTGGTAAGCTTACAGATCCTGAAACCATTGAAGAAGATTTTAATCTGGTGGATCCAGATGACATGGAGGACATGGATATTCAATGGAATATGGCCATGATCTTGAGAAGGGCCAAGCATTTCTTGAATAGAACTGGCAGGAAGTTCATTGGTGGGCATTCAAATGCCAAGGTGGGTTTTGATAAATCCAAAGCCAAGTGCTACAAGTGTCAGAACTTTGGACACTTTGCTCGTGAATGTCAGAAGGATAAAGCACCTGCTTCAGGATTCACTAGACCAAGCCAGGGAAACAACCAAGGAAATGGTCAAGGGTACAACAATTCTAACAACCGCAATCAAAGTCAAGGTGGAACGTCTAATGCTTTGGTAGCTCAACAGGACGAAAGCTTTGATTGGGATGTTCATTTGGAGGATGCTCTTATTGCTCAAACACAAGTTGGTCTCGTGGCTGAGATCGTTGAGATGATGGAAGCAGAAGAAAGGGAAGCTTCTGTAGCTGACCAAAGGGAGTCTACAACTGCACTTGCCCTCATGGCTATTGGGGAGGCATCAAATCCATCAACAGAGGTAGACTCTAACTCTTTTTCTGTTATTTCTTGTTTCAAATGTCTTGGCTTGAAAGAAGAAAATTCTAAGCTTCAGGACAAGGTCGAACCCCTTCGTATAACATCTTTAAGCTACAAAGAAAATGAAAAATGTTACAAAGATTCAATTGAAACTTTAAAGAAAGACAGACATGATTTTTCACTTAAAATTAGTGAACAACAGTTTCATTTGGATGTTGCGTATAAGGGGTTGGAAAAGGGAAATAATGAAATTACCAAGTTGTAGAATGAGGTCTTGCAGTTGAATGGTAAAATTGAGAAGTTGAAAAATTCTCGCTTTGTGGTGGAACATTATGAATCAGTAGTGAGACAAGTGAATGGCTTAGGGTTGGGTACTAATGCTATTCCTCCACTAGTAAGCAGGAAATTTGTCAACGGCTTAATTGATATTGACTTGTCATGCCTTGATGAATCCTCAAGTCAGGATGATTCCTCAAGTAAGGCTGACTCAGCTTCTGATGAGGAATTCTTTTCTGATGAAGGCTCTGAGAAAACCAAAGTTGAGGGTGTTGTCTCAGAAGATTTGCTTGATAAACATAATGTCAAGAAACCCATTGTTACTGATCGTAACAATTTCATTTTAACTTAACCTAATACTGTTGAAACAAATGATAAACTGAAAATGAAGCTTTATGGAGGTTTCAAATCCATTAAGCAAATTACGAAAGAAGCTTTTGCTAATAATTTGGGGAAGAATTTTCAAGAAAACATTGATAAACACTACACCCTAAAGAGTCAATTAAATCAGGTCAAGTACAAGATGCTTGTAATGTTCATCAAACAACTCCTATTACTCATCAAGCCGAGTCATCTGCATCCAAAAGCAGAGAGCCTTACAGGAGGACTTACAAGGAAAGAAGAGCTTGTTTTCATTGTGGTATGGTCGGTCACATCCTAGTGAACTGTCCTGATAAGAACCAAGGGAAACAGCCAATTGTTCAACAACAAACTGTTTCCCCTAAGACACCATCAATGAAGCAACCCTGAAGTCCGAAATCAAAATAGGTGAAACCACCAGTGAAATCTATGGTGAAGCCAAAGACCACATCTGAGGCTAAGCCATCTGTTCCAAAAAGGGAAAAGCAACCTGCTAAACCTAGTGTATCTACCTATGGTAGTACACAAACTGGTGAGAATCTTGTGGTTAAACTTTCCAAACCATAGAGGAGAAGAAGGAACAAGAGATTGAGAAAGCTGGAACATCTGGCTGGAATTCAATCAGGTGAAGCTTCTACTAGTTCACCTGGTGCTTCTGAATGCAAGCCGACTGTTCCAGTAAAACAAAAGAGAGGGTCCTGGAACAAGAAATCTAAAAGTTCTCAATCTTCTGATCCCAAATCTTCTAAGGATTCACCCATTTTTGATAGTCATGATTGTGAATTAATTGAGGTAGTTTATTTTGAGAAAAATGGACGAACAAAGACCACCATGGCTTGGGTCTCCAAAACTAATTAATTTCTTGTGACTCGAGCAGGGACATCTGAAAGGAACTATCTCTAACTGTTGGTATGTAGATAGTGGATGCTCCAGGCTGTCACACCCCAACCGACGGTGGAATCATCAGGGCGGGACATGTAGACTGTTCATGAGCACAAGGTTCACTAGATTTCAATATTTAATCATCAATTTCATTTCAAACAATTCAACCACAAAAAGCAAAATTCAACACGTACATAATTGGAAATACAAATTGTTCTTTGAATTTAAATTAACTAGGACCAAACTTAAGTGTAGCATGTCTTGATCAAACTCACACATTAGCACCTGAAACATGAATAAAATAAGGTCAACTAAAAAGTTGGTGAGCATACACAGGTTTGTACATAGATAGCATATAGATTGTAAATAAACAAATCCTTACATAACGTGATAAAATAAGGCATTTATGGAGAGCAGCTATTGTGTAACCAAGTACAATCAAACCTTTGTAACTAGCATGCAAAATTATGTTGTCGGTAACAATAACCCCAATCTGGATGGGTTTGTCAGACTCAATAGATCTATCATTGTTTACCGTTGGCTTGAATAGTTAATGATTGCACATAAATTGCACCCAAAAGTTAGCACACCTAGCACTCAGGCATAAAGCTCAAATTTGCACACATGAATGTAAAGAGGATTTGTACTTGTGTAGTTTGTGTAAATGAAAGCAATAGATTGTATATTGTTCATGTTCCACCCCAAAAATGTAAAAGAGTAAAAGGGGCTATGTAATACTCACTTGATTTGAAGGCGTAGCTAACACGAGAGACTAGATAGTAATACGAGGTCCTTGTAATGCACAACGTTAACCTAGAGTGTAATATGTATCGAATCAATAGTATACACAATAGTCTATGTCTAAGTCTAAGGTTAAATTGGATGTATGTGTAAGGAATTTGAAGTTGTAGGTGTTAGTGGTTTGTACTTGAATGGTGTTGTATAAAATTTAGGTTTGAGTTTGGAATAACTAAATAATAAAAAAAAATTATTATTTATTTACTTAGTTATAAAAATAATGTAGGTATTAGGGGTAATTAAGTATAACCTAAATAAATGATTTTTGTTTAAATGTAAATTAAATAAAAAATTGTTACCTTATTTAATTATTTATAAAATATGTAACTTAGTCATTTAGTTATAAAAATGTATTAGATGTTTTATATTAAATATAAATTTCTTTACTTTATTTTCATAAAAATGTTTAAATAAATTGTGTAAATAATATTTAAGTGTAGGGTTTAACAATAAATATAAATTTAATTTTGTAAGTTTTAAATAAACAATTTCTATTTATTTATTTTATAAAATCAATTATTTTTATTTAAAAATCCATTTGGAATGCTTATTGATTTTAAAATACAAAAATAATCATTCTGCCAAGATTTTTCTCACACACACGACCGTGCTAGGACCACGGGCGCGACAATGCTAGTCAGGGCGCGACCGTGTTGATCAAACAGAAGGCCTAACAAAGTTGTTTACTAGGCACGACCGTGTCTGGGCCATGCACGACCGTGTCTAGGGTTCTGAGGCACGACCAAGTCTAGCCAAGAGGCATGACCGGGTCTGAGTGTGTGTGGCATGACCGCGCTGGTATTAACACGACCGTGTCTCATGAAGCACGACCGCGCTAGGGGACTAGCGCGACCGTGTCTGTTCCAAAATAGGAATGAATTTCTTAAATCTTATATTGTTAATGTTGGATTTCATAGGGCTTTCATCTGTAGGGTTATTACGAGTCTATTGAAACATATTAATTGTATTTAAAACGTGTTCAAAGCGGTATTCGATTAAACTATTTTGAAATGAACCCTAGATTCGGGTTTGTGTTAAATTGTATATTGTAAGCCCAAATTAGTTTGGGGCTTTTGATCTATAGACTAACTCTAAAGTGTAGGAGGTTTCAATTACCCGGAAGGACGATGAATTGATAGCGTACGGTAGAGATGAGTTCCGGCGACGACGGGTTTGATCTCCGGCGTCTTCTGCTGCAACCCCCGGCTGTTTCAGTGCGTCCAGAAGTTTTAGAGGGGATGATAATGCGTTTGATTGGGAGGATTGAGATCAGAATGGTGGATTCGTTGAGCAAAAGATGAAGAGGTCGACGGTTTTAGTTTAAAAATCTATAATTGGTTTTAATTCAAGTGTAATGTCATTGTTTAATTGACTAATGATGGTTGTTAATAGATGAACATGTATAACGGTTACAAAGTTGAACAGATTTCGGATTAAAGATTGTTTTTTAACTGACAAGAGGCGCGGCCGTGCCAATAAGAGGCGCGACCATGCCAAGGCACCGGGCGCGACTGTTCCAAAGCAAGGTGTGCGACCGTGCCAGAACAAGGCGCGACCGTGCCTATTAGGGTTTCTGGTTATTTATTTATAAATTCAGTCCTTTCAAATTTCAGTACTGACAGATTTGTATAAATATGAACTTATTTAGAGTTTAATAGGATATACGCGTGTAAAATTTGCGGATTTGCATTGAAACATAGTATTTAATTGTTGGTACGAATAGGATAAGTCAGTGTACTAGAATTTGGTTTGAAATGTATCACATTGAATTGAAATATAGATAATGAAAATCAGAAATGTTACAGTATCCCCATGTTGAAGGAATTTCGTCCCGAAATTTAGCTAGTGGAAGCGACGGCATCAGTGAAGATATGGGGGTACTTGAGCTTCATTTTGTCCTCTCGTTCCAAAGTAAACTCAGGACCACGTTTAGATTCCTAACGAACTTTGACAATAGGAATACGGCTTCGCTTGAGCTGCCCGACTTCGCGATCCATGATTTCCACTGGTCTCTCAACGAAGTGCATCGTTTCGTCAATGTGCACGTCGTCAAGAGGTATGTGAATATTTTCATCAGCAAGACATTTCTTCATATTAGACACGTGAAAAGTAGGATGCACATTGCCAAGTGATGGAGGCAAGTCGAGTTTGTAAGACACTTTCCCAATCCTTTCAAGGATCTTAAACGGACCCACATAGCGAGGTGCTAATTTTCCTTTCTTTCCAAAACGGATCACACCCTTCCACGGAGACACCTTTAGAAGAACAAGGTCACCGATTTGGAATTCCAAGGGTTTTCGTCGTTTGTTGGCATAACTCTTTTGCCGACTTCTCGCTATTCGAATGTTGTCACGGATTTGGATAATCTTGTCGGATGTTTCTTGAATTAGTTCGGGACCGGTGATTTGTGCTTCACCAATCTCGTTCCAACAGATAGGGGAACGGCACTTACGACCATAGAGAGCTTCAAATGGAGCCATGTTGATACTCGTGTGGTAGCTATTATTGTAGGAGAACTCGATTAGTGATAGATGTGAATCCCAATTGCCACCAAAATCAATTACACAAGCTCTAAGCATATCCTCAAGAGTTTGGATTGTTCGCTCGGTCTGACCATCAGTTTGGGGTTGGTAGGCCGTACTCAAATCCAATCGTGTGCCAAGAGCAGTTTGGAGAGATTGACAGAAACGGGAGGTGAACCGAGCATCTCTATCGGAGATTACGTTTAAGGGAACACCGTGATGGCTCACAATTTCACCAATGTAAATTCGAGCTAGTTTCTAAACCTAATAGTCTTCACGGATAGGCAAGAAATGAGCAGATTTGGTGAGACGGTCAATGATCACCCAAATGCTATCATAACCACTTGAGTTGCGAGGGAGTTTGGTAATAAAATCCACAGCTAGGTTCTCCCATTTCCACACGGGAATTTCTGGTTGTTCAAGCAAACCGGAAGGACGTTGGTGTTCGGCTTTGATTTTGGAGCAAGTTAGACATTTGGCAACATAGAGAGCAATGTCTTTCTTCATACCGGACCACCATTATTGTTGGCAAAGATCTTGGTACATTTTATCCGCACCAGGATGAATAGAATAACGAGTCTTGTGAGCCTCGTTCATGAGAAATGTACGGAGATCATCGCGATCGGGAACCCAAATACGGTTCAAGTGACAAAGTAAGCCATTGGGTTTTGATTCAAGCTGAAGTTCAACACTACACAACATTTCCTCGTACATGTTACCCTCGGTGACTGAGACATGTTGAGCTTCTAAGATGCGATTTTGAATGTCGGTTTGAATTCGGTCACATTCAAGCATGACATGGTCCTTTCGACTCAAAGCATCGGCTACAACATTCGCTTTGCCGGGATGGTAACGAATCTCGCAGTCATAGTCGTTAAGGAGTTCAACCCAACGTCGTTGCCTTATATTGAGTTCCTTTTGGTTAAAGATATGTTGGAGACTTTTGTGGTCGGTGAACACCACACATTTTGTGCCATAGAGGTAATGTCTCCAAATCTTCAATGCGAATACGACCGCACCCAACTCGAGATTGTGCGTCGTATAATTCTTCTCGTGAATATTGAGTTGTCTTGATGCATAAGCGATTACTTTACCTTGTTGCATGAGGACACAACCGAGACCTTGGTTGGAAGCATCACAGTAGACAACTAGATCATCATTCTCATCAGGGAGAGTCAAAATAGGAGCATTGCACAACTTTTGCTTGAGAGTTTGGAAAGCTTCTTCTTGTTTTGGTCCCCATTCATAAGGTTTACCCTTGTGAGTTAAACCGGTAAGAGGGACAGCAATCTTAGAGAAATTTGAGATGAAGCGACGATAATATCCCGCAAGACCTAGAAATGAACGAACTTCGGTGGAGGTCTTCGGGGCATTCCAATTCTTAACAACTTCGATCTTAGTAGGGTCAACATGAATTCCCTTGTCGTTAACGATATAACCAAGAAATTGAACTTCCTTTAACCAAAGTTCACATTTGGAGAATTTGGCATATAGTTGTTCCTTCCGCAAGAGGTCCAAAAACAATCTAAGGTGTTGCTCATGGTCGGCTTTAGTCTTGGAGTAGATTAAGATATCGTCAATGAAGACGATCACAAATTTATCAAGGTACGGTTTACACACACGATTCATGAGGTCCATGAAGACCGCGGGTGCATTGGTTAGTCCAAAAGGCATGACCATGACCTCGTAGTGACCATACCTTGTTCGGAAGGCAGTCTTTGGAATATCTCCCTCTTGTACACGGAGTTGGTGGTAACCAGATCGAAGATCAATCTACGAGAAGCAAGTAGAACCTTGAAGTTGATCAAAGAGGTCATCAATTCTAAGCAAGGGATAACGGTTTTTGATGGCAAGTTTGTTGAGTTCGCGGTAGTCAATACACATGCAGAATGATCCATCCTTCTTTTTTGACGAATAAGACGGGTGCACCCCACGGTGAATGACTTGGACGAATGAAACCCTTGTCGGAGAGCTCTTGGAGTTGACTTGCAAGTTCTTGCATTTCAGAGGGTGCTAGACGGTAAGGAGCTCTAGCCACGGGGTTAGCTTCGGGTACAAGGTCAAGGCAAAATTCTAATTTTCTAACGGGTGGAAGACCGGATAGATATTCGGGAAATACTTCAGGAAAATCCCGAATGATGGGAATGTCTTGGATACCCTTCTCTTTGACATCCTTTTGAACAACATGAGCTAAGAAGGCTACATATTTCTTTCGTAAGTACTTTTGGGCGGTAGTGCATGACATTAATTTGAGTCCTTTGCAAGGCTTTTCACCAAAGACTCTTAACGTCTCTCCTGATGGTAGAGGTATTCGGATGCACTTCTCAAAACAGATGACTTCGGCATGATGATTTGATAGCCAATCCATGCATGTGATGATATCGAAACTTCCTAGTGGCGTTGGTACAAGGTTGAGTGGAAATGTGTGATCATTAAGTTCTAGTGAGCAGTCGTGAATAAAAGAGTCAATTGTAAGCGAGTCACCATTTGCTACTTCGACAGTGAAGGTTTTCTCTAATTGGGATCGGGTCTTTGCAAGTAAGGGTTCAAAATTAAGTGACACAAAACTTTTATCGGCCCTAGTATCAAATAATATGGAGGCATATTGACTATTAACAAGGAACGTACCGTTGACCACGTCATTGTTGGCTTGAGCTTCATTGGAGTTTATGTTGAAAGCACGCCCATGAGCTCCGCCTTGTCTAGCATTGATTAACCTTGGGCACTGATCACGGAAATGATTTGGGTTACGACATTCATAACAAGCACGCCCATTTGCAATAGCGGGAACACCTTGATTAGCCACTTGGGGGTTGGTTCGGTTTGGTGGGTTGACTTGGCCTGCAAGTGCTTTGGCTCTACAAACATTAACTGTATGGCCAAATTTCCCACAGTGAGTGCAAAGGCGACACGGAATGTTTTGGATATGGTGATAGTTGCATGTGGCACAGAGTGGGTAGATCCCAACATATGGCTTTTTGGCTGGTGCTTGAACCATAGGTGCAACTTGGTTAATAGGGATAATAGGAGTGACCATAGCATAGTTTCTAGCCTTTCTTTTCTTATTATTATGAGAGGGTTCAATTGTGGCTTCTTTGATGTGTACGGGAAGAGTTGTGATGTTGGGAACTTTCTTGGTGCCTTTTCTAGTCAGAGTTCCCGCTCTCACATGGTTGTCGGTTAACGTAGCAGATAAGCGGATGGCATCTTCGAGTGTTGCGGGGATTTCTCCCTAAGACAGTATCTTAAATTTGCCTAGGTAGTCCACCAATATACTTCTCAATGCAGCGAGATAAAGGTGTGACCATATGGGGCATAAGAAGACTCAACTCGCGGCCCCATTAGGCTGAGTGAGTTGATTCACAAGTTGTGCAAGGATGGTAGCAATATCGGTGTTGTTGTTGGTCACGGTAGCATGACATGGAGGCATTCTACAGAATTGCACAACATAACTAAAGATATAAGAACTCATGAATGTTGTTTGGATTTAAAAGAATAAGATACAAATAAAATAGTTAATCATGCTTTGGATTGTACTCAAATAGTGATATAATCACTTGAATACTATGACACATTAAGGTTAATTAAACTCATATAATTTTTCAAGGAGACATGCTTTAGCCTATATGTAAACACTCATCCCGGGAATTCCCAGGAAAGCATACGGGTCCCTCGGTTGATTGGGATTCATGCGAAATGCTTTCCTAGACAGAAAAGCCAGAATACAGGTGTCACCCTTCTAGATTGCACATGTCCTCAAATAATTAACAAAGTTTAAAAGCTTTAACGAGGAAATAAAGAAATTTTATAGATTTAGATCCATGGAGTTTCCACATGCTAAGAGGATATTGATAGAGGAGTAGGTAAGAATATTATAAGGTTTTAGGGTATAGGTAGGGATATTGTTTATTTAATTATTATTTAAGTAAATCTTAATAAGTCATGAATTTTTGATAAGTAAGTCATCAAAACGAAATAATAACTAATCATAGAAAGCATGTAGCACATAGCATATAACACATAGCATGTAGCACATATCACATAATCATGAAGCATGGCATAAGTGGGTGTCCTAAAGTTATAGTCTAGGTCAAGGGTGTCTAATAACCTAGTTCCCTATAACCAAGGCTCTGATACTAATCTGTCACACCCCAACCGACGGCGGAATCATCGTGGCGGGACATGTAGACTGTTCATGAGCACAAGGTTCACTAGATTTCAATATTTAATCATCAATTTCATTTCAAACAATTCAACCACAAATAGCAAAATTCAACAAGTACATAATTGGAAATATAAATTGTTCTTTGAATTTAAATTAACTAGGTCCAAACTTAAGTGTAGCATGTCTTGATCAAACTCACACATTAGCACCTGCAACATGAATAAAATAAGGTCAACTAAAAAGTTGGTGAGCATACACAGGTTTGTACATAGATAGCATATAGATTGTAAATAAACAAATCCTTACATAATATGATAAAATAAGGCATTTATGGAGAGCAGCTATTGTGTAACCAAATACAATCAAACCTTTTTAACTAGCATGCAAAATTGTGTTGTCAGTAATAATCACCCCAATCTAGGTGGGTTTGTCAGACTCAATAGATCTATCATTGTTTACCGTCGGCTTGAATAGTTAATGATTGCACATAAATTGCACCCAAAAGTTAGCACACCTAGCACTCAGGCATAAAGCTCAAATTTGCACACATGAATGTAAAGAGGATTTGTACTTGTGTAGTTTGTGTAAATCAAAGCAATAGATTGTATATTGTTCATGTTCCACCCCAAAAATGTAAAAGAGTAAAAGGGGCAATGTAATACTCACTTGATTTGAAGGCGTAGCTAGCACGAGAGACTAGATAGTAATACGAGGTCCTTGTAATGCACAACGTTAACCTAGAGTGTAATATGTATCGAATCAATAGTATACACAATAGTCTATGTCTAAGTCTAAGGTTAAATTGGATGTGTGTATAAGGAATTTGAAGTTGTAGGTGTTAGTGGTTTGTACTTGAATGGTGTTGTATAAAATTAAGGTTTGAGTTTGGAATAACTAAATAACAAAACAAAATTATTATTTATTTACTTAGTTATAAAAATAATGTAGGTATTAGGGGTAATTAAGTATAACCTAAATAAATAATTTTTGTTTAAATGTAAATTAAATAAATAATTGTTACCTTATTTATTTATTTATAAAATATGTAACTTAGTCATTTAGTTATAAAAATATATTAGATGTTTTATATTAAATATAAATTTCTTTACTTTATTTTCATAAAGATGTTTAAATAAATTGTGTAAATAATATTTAAATTTGTAAGTTTTAAATAAACAATTTCTATTTATTTATTTTATAAAATCAATTATTTTTATTTAAAAATCCATTTGGAATGCTTATTGATTTTAAAATACAAAAATAATCATTCTGCCAAGATTTTTCTCACACACACAACCGTGCCTGGGACAAGGCACGATCGTGCTAGGACCACGGGCACGACCGTGCTAGTTAGGGCGCGACCGTGTTGATCAAACAGAAGGCATAACAAAGTTGTTTACTAGGCACGATCGTGTCTAGGGTTCTGAGGCACGACCAAGTCTAGCCAAGAGGCATGACCGGGTCTGAGTGTGTGAGGCACGACCGCGCTGGTATTAGCACGACCATGTCTCATGAAGCACGACCGCGCTAGGGGACTAGCGCGACCGTGTTTGTTCCAAAACAGGAACGAAATTCTTAAATCTTATATTGTTAATGTTGGATTTCATAGGGCTTTCATCTGTAAGGTTATTACGAGTCTATTGAAACATATTAATTGTATTTAAAACGTGTTCAAAGCGGTATTCGATTAAACCTTTTTGAAATGAATCCTAGATTCGGGTTCGTGTTAAATTGTATATTGTAAGCCCAAATTAGTTTGGGGCTTTTGATCTATAGACTAAATCGAAAGTGTAAGAGGTTTCAATTACCCGGAAGGACGATGAATTGATAGCGTACGGTAGAGATGAGTTCCGGCGACGACGGGTTTGATCTATAATTTGTTTTAATTCAAGTTTAATGTCATTGTTTAATTGACTAATGATGGTTGTTAATAGATGAACGTGTATAACGGTTACAAAGTTGAACGGATTTCGGATTAAAGACTGTTTATACGTTTTAACTGACAAGAGGCGCGACCGTGCCAATAAGAGGCGCGACTGTGCCAAGGCACCGGGCGCGACCGTTCCAAAGCAAGGTGCGCTGCCATGCCATGGCACTTTGCGCGACCGTGCCAGAACGAGGCGCGACCGTGCCTATTAGGGTTTCTGGTTATTTATTTATAAATTCAGTCCTTTCAAATTTCAGTATTGACAGATTTGTATAAATATGAACTTATGTTGAATTTAATAGGATATACACGTGTAAAATTTGCGGATTTGCATTGAAACATAGTATTTAATTGTTGGTACGAATAGGACAAGTCAGTGAACTAGAATTTGATTTGAAATGTATCACATTGAATTCAAATATAGATAATGAAAATCAGAAATGTTAAACAGCCACATGACAGGCAACATGGCCCTGCTTTAAGATGTAAAACCATTTAGAGGCGGTTATGTGGCCTTTGTAGGCGAGAAGGGGGGTAGTATTACTTGTCAAGGCGTGGTTTCGAATGGATGTGTAAGCTTCGGCAACATCAACTACTGTGAGCAGCTAACCCATAACCTGTGGAGTGTTTCTCAGATGTGTGATAAGGAGTACTCAGTTATGTTTGACAAGTCAGAATGCTTGGTTCTCAGACCTGGTTTGTGGTTCCTGACGATTGGATTCTGATGAGAGCGCCAAGGACAAACGACACCTATCAGATTGATATGAGCGTGGCTACAATCACCTCATCAGTTGCTACTTGTTTGCCTACAAAAGCGATAGAACTTGACTCAATCTTGCTAAACTCGGACACATTTCTTATCGTAAAATGAACCATCTTGTCCGAAACGGTTTAGTTACCAGGGTTCCTAAGCTGAGATTCTCTGTTGCAGATGACTGTATGCCGTGTAGAAAGGGCAAACAACAACGGAAGTCTCAAAAGCCCAAGATCCAAAACTCCATAGATACCTCTTTGGAGCTCTTACATATGGATCTGTTTGGGCCCATAAGTATCCGGAGTATTGGAGGTAAGTCATACTGTCTAGTTGTAACAGATGATTTCTCACGTTTCTCTTGGGTGCATTTCTTTGGTACAAAGGATTAGACTGCTGATATTCTTCAATACCTAATAGTGAGCTTGGAAACTTTATGCAAACCGAAGGTTCAAAGAATAAGGAGTGACAATGGCATGGAGTTAAAAAACAACATGATGGAGCTTTTCTGTTTCAAGAAGGGCATTGGTCATAAATTCAATGCGCCGTATACACCCCAGTAGAATGGAGCTGCAGAACGGAAGAACAGAACCCTAATTGAGACTACAAGGACAATGATTTCTGATGCCAAGCTTCCCGTAACATTCTCGGCGGAAGCAGTCAACAAAGCTTGTCACGTCTTAAATAGAGTTCTGGTGGTTAAGAGGCACAATAAAACTTGTTGTGAGCTGATCAAAAATCGACCTCCAAATCTTGAATACCTAGTTCCTTTTGCTAGTCCCTGCTCATTATTGTTACAGTACAAGGATCGAAAGTCTCAATTTCATGCAAAAGCGGTGGAGGGCATCTTCTTAGGATATGTTGCCAACTCGCCATGCAAGAGGGTGTACAATATTGAGAGTAGGTCTATGGAAGAATGGTTGGAAGTGGACTACAGTAAACACAGCATTCCACAACTGGTCATGCTTGGGGATTTGATTATGATGCTCTGTTAAAGTCTTTTAACCTTCCAAATTTATCTGCTGAAGACGCTGCCAAGTTGTATGATTTCTGTGGTGGCAGTGACGACTCCAACTTCTCAACCAGAGCAACGGTACCTATCCCAACATCCGATTCCAATGCTGCATCTACATCTGGAACTCTTGACTTTGACAACAGAGATGAAGTTCATGTTGAAGGAAACGATGCTCATGTTGATCCTAATGTTCATGTAGGAAATGATGCTCGAGTTGATCCAATCAACATTGAGTCATCTTCGGGTACACTTGATATGGGGGAGTTGAGTACTAACCTTGTGTCAGCAATTCAAGAACCACAATTACCAGAGACGAGAGTGCATCAAAATCATTCAATTTAGAACATTATTGGTGATCATGATGCCGGTGTTCAAACTTGTCATACAACCATTACTGAGAACACCAGTTTGTATGCTGAGATACTTGACACAGGTATCATGGAAACTTGCTTGCGTGCTTCTTATGTATCCCAATTGGAGCCGAAGTATGTGAAAGAGGCTCTTGCTGACAACTGCTGGATTGAGGCGATGCAAGATGAATTGTCTCAATTCCAAAGGTTACACGTGTGGGATTTGGTTGACCTTCCGAAGGGTATGCATCCGATTGGAACCAGATGGGTGTTCAAATGCAAGACAGATGATCGACATGTTGTAGTGAATAATAAAGCAAGGTTGGTTGTTCAGGGTTTTTATCAGCAAGAGGGCCTGGATTACACAAAGGTGTATGCCCCAGTTGCTAGATTTGAGGCCATTCGACTGTTTCTAGCTTATGCCTCCTTTGTCGGCTTCAAGGTCTATCAACTTAATGTGAAAAGGGCTTTTCTATATGGGAAAGTTCATGAAGAGGTCTATGCCACTCAACCACCAGGTTTTGAAGATCCACATAATATTAATAAAGTGTACAAGCTGGAAAAGGAACTTTATGGTCTTCATCAAGCCCCTAGAGCATGGTATGAGACTTTAGCAAAACATCTACTTTCCAATGGTTTCGACCGCGGAAAAATTGACTCAATTGTCTTCATTAGGAAAGCAGGAGGTGATATTCTACTAGTGCAAGTTTATGTTGACGACATTATATTTGGGTATACCAATGAAGAGATGTGTAGAGAATTCGAAAAGGTGATGAAGTCCAAGTTTGAAATGAGCAACATGGGTGAACTGTCGTTCTTTCTTGGTCTGCAAGTCAGTCAAAGGGAGGATGACATTTATCTACATCAAACTAAGTATGTGGAAGACATTTTCTCAAAATATAAGATGAATGATTGTACTACTTATGGCACACCAATCCCAGTCAATCATGGTCTGCAGCCGGACAAACATGGAAAGGATGTGGACTGTAAATTGTATCGCGGGATGATCGGTTCTCTAATGTATCTCACAGCTTCAAGGCCCGATATTATGTTTGCTGTCTGTTTATGCTCGAGGTTTCAGTCACAACCAAAGGAGTCTCACCTGATAGCTGTTAAGAGGATCTTCAGATACTTGAAGGGGAAACCCCGATTGGGTCTTTAGTACTCGAAGCAGCAGTCATTCGACTTCAAAGCCTATACCGATTCTGATTATGGCGGTTGTAACCTCTATAGAAAATCAACCTTAGGTGGATGTCAATTCTTGGGAGACAGGCTGGTCTCCTGGCAGTGTAAGAAGCAGTCAACAGTTTCTGTCTCAACATGTGAATTGTTCTCTGATATTGTGGATCCAGTAGCAATTGAGAGATTATGGCTTGAACTACACTAGAACTCCTTTATTCATTGAGAATAATGCCACCATGTCTATCATGAACAGCACGGTGAAACATTCCAAAACTAAGCATATAGAAATTCGCCATCATTTCATCCGTGACTGTGCTGAAAAGCATTTGGTTGAGCTTGTAAAAGTTCACACGGATGACAACCTAGCTGACCTTTTCACTAAGGCATTTGATCGGACCCGTTTTGAACATCTTGTCAACATGATAGGAATGTTCAATCCTAAGTGAAACTTTTTGTTTTCTAAAATCAATTAAATTTATGGATGTTAATCTTTATTTCTTTTAAATTTCTTTTGTACAATCTTTTTCTCTTCCAAAAAAAATATAAAATTCAAAGTCTTTTTGAAGGTAAGAGGTAAAATTCAAATCTAGACTACAACTGTGATTTAAACCCATGTATGCATGTGTGTGTGTAAAAGAATACAAAAAGATCATTATCATATAAAGGATGTAAGATTTTGGCAAATATTTTCTTATGAGACCAGTTTCGGGTTATGTCTTTAACACAATGGGAAGTTGGGCCAAGATATGTCTTGACACCAACCGTTAAGCATATATTCACCCTTGAATCATACCTGATTCATTGAAATCAAATCTAGATAAAAGTTGGATCCCCTTACCTAAATCCTCAGACACCATATTTATTAACCTGAATCATCATATGATATTCACAGAAGAAAAACCAATCAAACCAAGACAAATGAATCACTCGATTCTGAATCTTATGATTCTTGATAATCCTTATGGATTCTGTTTGATTTTTTCTGTGTTAAACGATGTAACTTCATTCTGGAGATTTGAAAATCTTTGGGAAAATCTTAGATGCCTTGAGATAGTGCAATTTAAATTTCTGTAGCATAAATGTGGGGTACACGTTGCATATCTTGTAATTAATACCTTAATACACAAGAACGTGATATAAAGATGCTTATAGTTTCAAATTTTATAATATTGACAACTTAAGTTCACTTGTTTACATTGCCTATTACGTATGAATAAGTATTAATCCATGACATGATCCCATATTCTTTGATGTTTATTGTGTATCATTTTTTATTACAATAGCCTAATATGATCCTCTGCTCATGACTTTGACCCAAAAATAGCTGGTGTGTATATTATTGTGCATATTATCTTCATTCAAAAATGCCAAAAAGGTTTTAAGTACAGTTCATCAAAACATAAGAAAAGCCAAAAATATTTGTGTTTAACTTCCTTGAATTGTTTTTGAAACCTCTTGAATTAATGTTCTTATCCGGTTTGCTTTTTGACATGACATTCTTCATAATTTGAGTTGAACTTTGAGTACACATGGATCTCTGCATTACTTGTTAAGTGCGCATGAGGTAAAACCTGCGTACTTATCAAGTACGCAAGACTTAAGTCATGCGTACTTATTAAGTACGCACGAGTTAAATCCTACGCACTTGTCAAGTACGCACGGCTAGTGTCTGTGGGGTATATATACGGCTGTTAGATTTTTTTCTAAGTTTCATCTCATTCAATCGTATTAACATTGTTTGCATCCTCTTCTCGATTTCACTCAAATTTTCGTGTGTTTCCAAACCGATTTTTTCTCGTCCCAATCATAGTTTCATCTTCACTTTTCTATCATTTGGTAAGAATCTTGGACCATTTCATCCGCAAAATCTCTTGTTGAGGACTGATTTCTTGAACTTGCGAGCTTAGGGTTTTGGTGTTGAAATTTAGACCGATTTTGAGTCTTTTTAAGTGAAATTAAGCCCTAAAACTAGTTTATGATCATCAATCGAAGCTATTGTATTCTAAATTCATCCTTAACTGCTCCTGATTTTGGGTTTGACCCCTTGGTGTCCGTGATTTTGTGTCGGACCGAGGTTAGGTCCAAATGACCTGGGTTTAGCTTTGCATTGATGATGGTTTTGGACCCATAAGTCTTAAAGGGGTTTTTTGACATTGTGGTGACCGATATCATAATCTATTACTTTGAATCTCTTGATTTTGGATTTTCTAAAAGTTCTAAGTGTTAGTTCCTGCACACTTATTTAGTATGCAAGAATTTGCTCCTGCGTACTTACTAAGAATGCAAGAACAATTTTCTGCGTAATTGTTAAGTACGCAGGAAAGGCCACTCAGAATTTTTTCTAAGTCTGAAAATCAGTTCAATGTGTAAGTATTATACCATCCCATGCTTGTTCTATTGCAAAGATTCTGTTTGATCTAATGTTGTTTCTCGTATGTTCTTGTAGAGATGAATACTGATGGAGATGATGAAGAAGAAGGAGGAGATGGTGCTGAAGAGTCAGATTCTGAGGAAACTGAATCTGATTCATCTGGCTTTGATGTTGCACCAGACCAAACACACCTACGGAGAATGGCGAAGATTTCCCTTCCCGAGCCATCCTCCAAAAGACAAAGACAAGAGAGTTCAGACATCAAGTATGCTCCTGAACATGAGGCAGAGAGAAGGAAGAATAGGACTATTCAGGGATTCCCTCCTGAATCTTTCTATATACGTCATTTTGAGTTACTGACGTGGAGCACGTTAGCCATACTGGCGTCAGTTTCATGGAGCTCAAACTTGACGTAGTCGTCCTTGATGTCACGGATTTTGACCTTGGGGAACCTCTGGTCACGGAGCTCAAATCTTACATAGTCGTCCTTGAGCTCACGGATTTTGACCTTGGGGAACCTCTGATATGACGTTGTTAGACAAATACTTCATGCATAAGAGACTAAAGACATCTCCAGAGCTACTGTCAAGGGGGGGTTTGTTGAAGCAATTCTTATGACAATCACTCTGAAGCTGCTGCTAGAGACTAAAGACATCTCCAGAGCTGTTGTCAAGTGGGAGTTTGTTGAAGCAATTCTTGTGACAAGCACTCTAAAGATTGTTTTTACTTATGTAATGTCTTTATGTATTTGTATGTCAGCGGCTGTATGTATTGGTTTATCAAGTTGTAATCATGTTCGTAGGTATTTGTCGTTGTAGTTGTCTTTGTTAAGTTTTGTGCGCAGTTCGTAAGTGCGCAGGAAACAGGTCTAGTATATATAGCTAGTTAGTGAAAAAATTATGTATGCACTCATTCTCTCTGTAACTGGCTGTGATTATCAATAGACGGAGTTTGAAAGTATCTTGTGTTTTGTTTTAGGTTTACTTTGTGTTGATTGATACTCCACTTAGTCACGGGCATTCCGCACCCAGTTCGACTAGGAACACACTTGCATGTGACGATCCGAGACACCCGAGGGACCTACAATATCTATTACTATATATCTATCTAAACCTATGTTCTCCACTTTTTAGTTGACCTATTTTAGCATGTTTTTTAGGTGAAGCTAACTAGGATGTTGATAAGCTCATGCTAGGATCAAGGACACATGCCTTAGTGGACATAGCTAGTTTTTAACAAAAGAAGATTATTTGTTCTACTCGTTTGTTTGATCTTTTGTAATCAATGTAATAAAAAATTCAACCATTTTAATAGTAAATTTCTTTTGATCACGTGTAATGATTCAATTCGTCGCTCCATCGTGTTTCCGCCTTGGCGGGGGTGTGACAGATAGGAATTTCCACAATTTGCCATTCGGATTTAGAGTCTAAAGGATAGACTATGAATACACTACATCCTGTATTCACACATTTCTTAGCCTTAGCTACAGAAATAATTTCAATCTTATTTTCATCACTATCGCATTGTATCAACACAGACTCTTCGTTAGGCCTACAAATCGTAACAGTCCATCAATCACAATCGATCTGAGCATGGCATTGGTTTAACCAATCCATTCCAATGATAACATCGTATTTGCTCATACTCATTGGCATTCATTCAAGGTAGAATTACATATATCGCCTATTTTCAACCCTAATTACATATATACCCAACCCAAAACATAAATGATAAGTCCCATTCGAGAGGGATCCAGTGCTATGATGATTCTAGTGATGATCTGATCAACAAATAAGCTATAGATTAGTTGTTATTGATGGAATCAATTGAAATATAAGAAAAAGAGCATAAAAACTAAGAACAAAATCTATCAAATCTGATTATTATTCCACTAAGATGATTACAATATGCTCCTTGAATGATTACAACGATCTACTACCGCCATCCACCACAGGTGAGCTCCCCCATGGTGGTGGAACGAACACAAACCAAAAACGCTCTCTAGCTAGCTAAATGATGTGTCGTTTTTAATATATAAAAATATAGTATATTTTTATGATGGTTTTACAAGATCAGGTTTTAAATTTATAAAATGATAATTACTTTAACTTAAAAACATATACAATAGGCAAGTGTACCTATCGCAGCGTAATATAGTTTAGGTAAGAACCAAGTATCAAACCAATGGACATGGTCGAGTTCCAATACTCAACTTTTGTTATCGTTTAGCCGGATCAATTTTTGAGTGGGTTTTGTGTGCTTGTGAAGCAGAATAGTAAATGACAGAAAAGTAAATAACGGTAAAGTAAATAACAGAAAAGTAAAAACGTGCATGATGTGTGTAACAGGAATATAAATAGCAGAATAGTAAACAACAAGAAAGTAAATATCTCGGAAATGATCAGGTCACGAAGAGTATTGCTAAGGGCTTCAAATCAGCTTGGTACGTGATAATGTTAAGTTGACTAATCCAGTGATATAACTACTACAAACCTGTGACCTGGGTCACCACTAGAGCCTCGTCCTCACGACATTTGATTCACGAATTAAAATCTTTAAATTAAAATAGTAGTGTCTCCCGTTAGGGACAACAGTTACACTCAACTCTTCGAATGGTCATTTCCGGGTTGGTTTAAGACATCGAACGTAAATGCTTTGTATTAAAGTTAAATTGGTGATTAAACTTTGTTCACCTGATGGCGGTGTAACAATGGGACTGAGTATAAAGACGCACCGTTCCCAACATGAGTTCACCAATTCTTGGTCGCATAATAAGTTCGTATAAAGACATATGACCTTACTAATTGACCAAGCCTTGGCTTATCAATCTCTGCTTGTATTAAGATGTACAAGCTTCAAAGGAAGTTTGATTAAAAAGGTTTTACGATCTTAAACTTTAAAATCAAGAACACTCACAAATATAAAGACGGATTTAGACAATGATTTAGTCAATTAAAAAGCCCACCAAATGGTGGTTTTAAGAACGAATAATTAAAGACATAAACATACCAATAGATTAATACGTCAAACATTAACATGCATCAAACATCATCTTCACCCTAGCAATTCAAAAGGTGTAGCCACGAATGGTCATACTAACTAGCATAACGCTGATTTTCGTACACTCCCCTATTGCGGACAAAGAGGAGGAGCTTCTCTACTCTAGACTACAGAAACATACTTTCTTATGCTCTGGTTAGGTGTGTATGGTATGTTCTAATGAAGAACTCAAGCCACCTATTTATAGGCCTCAAAATGAGCAATGCACGGCCGTGCATTGGATTGCATGGGCGTGCAAACATCTCGGGAATCAAACAAGGTACAATTGGCAGTGTACTAGATCCTTGGGGGGCCGTGCATGGCATTGCACGACCATGCATTTCCCTACCGCTCCCTAGTTTCATCTTTTAGTTGCTTGTTGACTTCTTGTTGTCCAATTTTGACTTCTTAGGGGTCAAAGCTCGTGAATGTTCTTACAAAAGGCTTGATTTCTTAGTGTTTTTACTAGTTTCATCTTGATTTATATTTAGAAAACCGAATAACCTACAATTATGAAATATTAACGTTTTAAGTATCAATTACAAGGTTATTAATCAATTAGTGCCATAACATGAGGATTATTATGCATGCAAAACATGTATATTTTAGGACATATCACTAAAATAATGAAATAACAGAGAAAAATCATGGAGAAGAAGGTCTGAATGCTATGAAAATGGTCAGGTATATATAGGAGACCTGAGAGAGTCGACGTGCAGATTGTCGATTCTCGCTCAGAGTCGGCTGAAGCCAGCCTAGCGACTCTTTGAGAGTCGGCTGAAGCCAGCCTAGCGACTCTCTGAGAGTACGCTGAAGCCAGCCAAGCGAGTCTCAGAGAGTCGGCTGAAGATAACCTAGCGACTATTAGAGAGGCGGCTGAAACAAGCCAAGCGAATCTCAGAGTGTCGCTAGCGACTCTCAGACCCATTTTCATACGCGAACCTAGACTTCTCGTGATCTCATGAATTGATTAACATCATTCTCAAACTAGACCCAACATTAAATTATGTAAATCCCCCTCTTTTATAAAATTACCCTATTTACATTACAAGTATTATGACTATTCTTATTCCATCGATCCCAACCCTAACCTTCTAATTCCCGCTTCCAATCAATTCCAACATCCATCGTCGCTTCTGACCGATTCCGTCATCCAGTTGGGTATGTATGTAATTATTGAATGGGATGTACGTAAATAAATTTTTGAGTTGGGTATATATGTAATTAATGAAGTTCTTAGGGGGATATATGTAATTGCCCCTTAATTCAATCAATGAATTCTCATTGCCCAGATTCATCTTGCAATTCATGTACGATTCGGTTATCCTAATATGTTCTCCACTTGCCATGTTAACTACGTAAGCATGCTCAAGTGGGGTAGGTTTCATGCCTAAATATAAACTAAAGGCATCTGAAACAAAACTTTTATTTGCTCTCGTATCAAACAAACTTTTATCATAAATATCGTTAACTAGAAACGTACGAGCTACCACTTTGGAATTGTCATTTCTCCTTCCATCACCTAACACAAACACCCGACCTTAAGCCCCTCCTCCGGGTTTCTATTGGAGTGGTTTGGTACAATTTCTTTGTATATGTCCCATCTCATTACAATTATAACATTTCAGAGATGGACAATATCATGAAATATGCCCTGGATTTTGGCATTTATTACATTTCACCTCTTGGGAACCTCTCGCCCAATTGTTTCCCTCCCTCCTAGGGAATTTAAAATTTCTCGGTTTAAACCGATACATCACTTCCTCACTTTTCCTCTTAGCTTCCACAGGTTTTACCTCAACCGCCTTCTCATCCTTCTCTTTTGCTTCTTGTGCTGCCACATCATCATAAATCGTGGCACTAAATGATAAGGCTGCATCCATTGTTTGAGGTGTAGAGGTTTTCACTAAGGTACGGACTTTTAGTGGTAAACCTGGAATAAAGTGTTTGATTCTTCTGGACTCGGGTGTCACTAGATGTGGTACCAATTTTGAAATCTCATAAAACTTTGTCACATACTCTTGATGCGTCATAGTTCCATCCTCCAAATGTTGAAACTCCTCCTCAATCTTATCAAGCTTGTTCTGAGGACATAATCTTTGCAAAATTAGCTCCTTGAACTCATCCCATTTCATATTATCAATGGCTTGTTCTCCTTTAGCATGTTTCACCGACTCCCACCAATCTAATGATGTTGTATCTAAAGAATTGGCAGCAAACTTGACTGCGTGATCACTTCTACTTTCGCTGAGTTTTATCAAAGCTTCCATATTTGTAATCGATTGAGTAGCGTCAATGGCTCCCATCTTGCCATCAAATGGCTTGGGTTTACATCCTCCAAAGGATTTTTAATTGCATCATTCCTGATTTTCAGTTCTCCTCACTGAGCTAGTTTTAGCATTTCCATTTATTCCTCCAACGTTGTTGGTTCCTCCCCCAGCAGTTCCAGTACTCATTCTCCTCGTGAAAACCTCATCTAACAGGCCATGTAGTGTCATTCGTAGTGCCTTCGTCACCTCACTGGCCACACCATCCTGGAATTGGGTCTCAGACATAGCCACTTCCTTGGCATGAGGACCGGTGTTATTATTGTTAGGGGTCATTTTTATGATCCGGTATCCTGGATCCCGAATAGGTTTGGTATCTCGAGTAAGTTTAGTAACCTAGATGCTAACTTTATTAATCATAAATTATTATCTCTTTTTGTTATATATATGAGCAAAGTGATAGATAGAAACACACACAACACACTCTGAAATACTCTCTATAACACTTAGTTTGATCATCTACTTCTCAAACTTGTAATTTTTGTTATCATCAATAAGAAGAACAAGAGGCAGATTAACTTTAGTCACCTCCTGAGGTTTTATGCCAGAGATCCTCAATGATCAAGGGTTTTCCTTGTAAACACTCGTGTCATTTCATTGCTTTACTTATTACACTTGTTAACCGAATCATTCAAGCACACTGCCTCACTTACTAATTTGATCACAGAATTATACTTGCAAATTTTTGGTCAAAACAACTTGTCGCCCACCGTGGGGCAAGTGGTGCTTTTCATTCTTAAATTTCTTTTGACGTTTGTAGTCAATCACTACATCTCAAAACTATTTTAAAAAATGCCATCCCAATCCAATTTGTCCTCTTCTTCATTCTCATCTTTAAGCTTTGGCTTGAACTACTCTATTCCACCTCTGCCATCATCTCAAAAAAAATAACATCCCGGTCAGAAAGACAACACATGTTGGTCAATTCATCCCAGGATTCGTGAAGTCTAGTGAGGAACCTCTCCTCGTCTCGAATGACGACATCATTTCTATGTTCTCCCAAGTGAAAAAGCCAATGGAACAACATAAGACAAATCAGATGCTAATGGGAGAAATAGAAAAGATGAAATCAGAGAGGAAGAAGCCAGTATAAGCAAAAACCACTCCATTGCAGCCTACGATCATAAACTTTGATGCTTCAGGATCCCAGGGAACTATATGGGAGATTTCATCCCTATGCAGCCTCGAACCGGAACAGTTGATCCAACTCAGGTTACTAGGGCTGCTGCAACCAGGGATTTTGGCATCACCCCGGGATCATCGTCGCAAAATCCTGACATTGGTAACATTTCCGATAATCATTTTTTAAATACTAACAATGTGGAACCTATACAGGATGCAGGGATCAGTCCAATTATGGCCAGAGAACTAAAAAAGCTAAAGGACGTGATTTCTTCTAGTGTACCTGGTGTGGTCCAACCTAAACCTGAAGTATCGCCATCAAGCCATAAGATCTCGAGATTCACACCTCCAATATGCGATGCAGAGATCACTAAGCGCTTTCAAACCCTCAACATGAAACTATATTATGGGACCAAAGATCCTGAAGAGCATATTGCCCAGTATATGGAAAGAATGGAAATCATTCTAATCTATTTGCATCTAAAGGAAGGCTGTTTGTGTGAAGGCTTCTGATCGACTCTCACGGGATCCGCCTTAAAATGGCTACTAAGTGTCCCTCCTTATTCTTTTGCTTCATTTTCTCATTTAGTTAACTTATTTAATAACCAATTTTAATGCAGTAGAACATTTTAAAGACTAACCAATGATCTATACAGGGTAACCCAAAATTATGATTAATTTCTCAGAGATTATGTAAGCAGGATTGGTCGGGAATCCCTGGATATCCCGAATATTGATGTTGCTACCGTAGTTCAAGCATTTAAAATGGGATTGAAAAGGGTATCTCCATTTTACGAGGATCTCGTAATGAACCCATGCAGGAACTTGGATGAAGTTAGGAACCGAGCTCTAAGATTCATAAGGCTCAAAGAGGGTAAGAAGATCCAAAAAAGGATCGACACGCCGTCCAATTATGATTATCCTAACCGAAACTCGGAGTCCTCACCTTACAACCACCACAGATCTAATCATTTTTCAAAACCTGACAACCATACGGTCAATGTTGTGGAGGTTGATGAGTAGGAAGAAGAATATCCTAAAATAAATGATTACTGTTTTTCTGCTGACATTTCAAGTCTTATCTTAGGGATAAAGCAAGATTGTCACACCCTGAAATCCACAGTGGTTTACCTGCGGGTCGTGACTGTCAAGGATCATCACTCCTGGTCATTTCGAACGACATCTATATGGTTTTCGAAAAGACATTCCGTTAGAACTTCATACAAGATAAATAAGTTTTACAGAGTTTAAGAAAATGCGGAATGTAAATGCGAAAGCAAAAGTAATGTATCAAAATACAGAAGCATAATGTCTTTAGGTTCCCAATAACCTAAGCTTCTAATGAAAAACATGCAATGAGATTCCAGATAATCAACCCTACTGCTTGTGCAAATGCTTAGCGACCTGAGATAAACATGCTTACAAGTTGTAACATCCATGTTTTTCCTGGTATTTTATATTGTGCAATAAATGACAATTTCAATCTAATGTTCACATTCAAAACGTTGTGTCACACCATTTACTTTTTTCATGTGCAATTAAGGAGTATTATCATAATGTTAAAAGTACATACACACATTTTACATTGCTATAATAACAACTGAAACAAACATACGCTATCTCACAAACTACAAGGACTGGTCTTGAAAATTATCAAAATATCATTTGGCACGGTCGCGCCATGACCTGGCACGGTCGCGCCCCGTAAACACGGTCGCGCCGAGAACTGGCACGGTCGCGCCTGAAACTCAGTTGAAACGTAAACACTGCCTTAATCACAAAGTCAGTTCAAGTCCACTATTGTAACGTCTTTTGTGCCGTTTCCAGATTAATTCATCAATGACCAAACTCCTGAATAACCATAATTGCAATTAGAAACCCAAAACCGTCACTTAGTCATTCCTTTCTCTCAATATCGTCCAAATCGCGTGACACCCTGGAAATCAAACCCCTGCGCATGATCTTCGAGCTTTTGTGATCACATTCCTCACATCAATCGTGCCGGAATCCCAGCAGAAGACGCCAAGGATCTACCCACCGAAGTCGGAACTCCGTTTGGTCGAACCCCACCAATTCGATATCGTTTAAGGTAAGTAAACACATCATCAGACTCATTTCAATCCCGTGAATGAAAGCCCTAACCTATTCAGGGCTTATACAATCGAATTGAACACTAATAAAATCTAGGGTTCATTATATTTTAGTTTAATCGAACTACACCCTAGACACGATCTCCACTCAATTAAAATACATGGATAGATTCTAAAACAATCAACAATCGAAAGCCCCATGAATTCACCCGTTATTAATATAGGATTTAGACAAATTAGCTTCTGGAACATTCAGACATGGTCGTGCCTTTTGTCCAGGCATAGTCGCGCCCCATGCCTAAGCACGGTCGCGCCCCATGCCTAAGCACGGTCGCGCCCCGTGCCTAAGCGCGGTCGCGCCGTACATTTGACACGGTTGTGCTACCTTGGGTCAGAACCTATTTCTTCTGTTATTTTAATATAAACTCAATTTTCTTTTATAAATTTGTTTTATAAAACTCCAAAGCCAGAATTGTTTTCATAAACTAAATTACCAACTTGGAAATATTAAACAAATTAATTAAGTCGTTTCTAATGGATTAAAAAGTAATAAATTTAAAATAAAAGTGTTACATATAATTGTCTTGTTCAAACCTACACAAACTATTTATATTCTAATATATATTTAAAATGCCTCTTGACACATTTTCATGAACAACTAAATAAAAAGAATTAAATTATTATTTTAGTTAATTATTCAAATTAAACCTTAAGTCTTTTATTATTTAATTGAACTTACATTTTCATTCAAATACCAACGCAAAAGAATACACCAACCCTTCGTACAAATCCATGCTCTCATTCCTATTGAAAACCTTAGAATGTCCTTAGACATTGTACATATTATTAATCCAAATTTATACTATTTCACTCTAGGTCAAACTTAGTGAGTTGCAAATCACTTGAATTACCCAACACTCTTGTTAGCTACTACATCTTGACATAAGTGAGTATACATAGCCCCTTTTACTCTTTTACATTTTTGGGGTGAAACATGAACACTATTCAAATTACATGTTTACAATTACATAAACAACAAAAGTACAAATCCTATTTACATTCATGTGTGCAAATTTGAACTTTATGCCCGAGTGCTATGTGTGCTAACTTTTGTGAACACTTATGTGCAAGCATTAACTATTCAAGCCGACGGTTTTCAATTATAGATCTATTGAGTCTGACAAACCCACCCAGATTGGGGTGATTGATACCGACAACACAGTTTGCATGCTAGTTACAAAGGTTTGATTGTACTTGGTTACACAATAGCTGCTCCCCATAAATGCCTTATTTATCATGTTATGTAAGGATTTGTTTTACAACTATATGCTATCTATATACAAACCTGTGTTATACTCACCAACTTTTTAGTTGACTTTATTTTATTCATGTTTCAGGTCCTAATATGTGAGATTGATCAAGATGTGCTACATATAGGCTTGGACTTAGTTAAAATAAATAAAGAACTTATGCATTTCAATTATGTTTCTTTTCTTGGAATTGCCTTTGTTTGAATGTTTGTAATGGAATTTGACAATTAATATATTTCAATTTAGTCAACCTTGTGCTTATCAACAGTCTACATGTCCCGCCCCGATGATTCCGCCATCGGTCGGGGTGTGACAGATTGGTATTAGAGCCTTGGTTATAGGGAATTAGGTTATTAGACACCTTGACCTAGACTATAACTTTAGGACACCTACTTATGCTATGTTTCATGATTACATGTTATATCTTATGTGTTACATGCTATGTGCTACATGCTTACTATGATTAGTTATTATTATATTTGACGACTTAATTGTTAAATATTCATGACTTATTAGTGTATACTTAAATGATAATTAAATAAACAATATCCTTTCCTATATCCTAAAACCTCCTAATATTCTTATCTTCTTCTCTATCTTTATCTTTCTAAGCATGTGGAAACTTCATGATGCTAAATTCATAAAAAATTCTTTATTTCCTCGTTAAGGTTTTTAAGCTTTGTTAATTATTTGAGGACACATGCAATCTGGAAGAGTGACACCTGTATTTTGGGTTTTCTGTCTAGGAAAGCATTTCGCATAAATCCCAATCAACCGAGGGACCCGTATGCTCTCCTGGGAATTCCCGAGATGAGTGTTTACTTATAGGCTAAAGCATGTCTCCTTGAAAATTATATAAGTTTAATTAACCTTAATGTGTCATAGTATTCGAGTGATTATATCACTATTTGAGTACAATTCAAACTATGATTATCTATTTATTTTGTTATCTTATTCTATTAAATCCAAACAATTCTCAAACGTTCTTACATCTTTTCTTGTCTTGTGAAAATCTGTAGAATGCTTCCTCGTCATGCTCCCGTCGGCCAACACCAATACCGACATTGCTGCTATTCTTGCACAACTCGTGACACAACTCACTCAAGCTAATAGTGCCACCAATGGCAAAAATGGTGGAAATGGTAGTAATGGTGGTAATGGTGGTAACAACCCATGTTAATGCACCTTCAATCATTTCAACTCGTGTAATCCTCCCAAGTTCTATGGTATCGAAGGAGCTACTGGACTCCTTCAATGGTTCGAAAGCATTGAGAATACCTTTCTCAATAGTGACTGCCCCGACAACCTTCGTGTTCGTCATGCCACAAGTGTCCTACAAAAACGGGCACTCACGTGGTGGAATAGGGAGAAGAGAAATAGAGGTGTGGATGTGGCAATGGCCTTACCTTGGGATGAGGTTAAAAGGCTAATGACCGAGGAATTCTGTCCTCTAAATGAAGTAAAGAAACTTGAAGCCGATTTTTGGGATCTTGCCCAAGATAGTGACGAAAGCTTGGCATATACAACTCGGTTTCATGAGTTAAGTCTTCTCGTGCCCCACATGGTCACTCCTTTGTCCCGCTGCATTGAAAAATATATTGGGGGACTACCTAGGCAGATTCAAGATACTGTCCTAGGAAGAAATCCTGCAACACTTGAGGATGCGATCCGTTTGTCCGCTACCTTAACCGATAACCATGTGAAAGCGGAGACTCTTACTAAAAAGGGCGCAAAGAAAGTCTCCGACACTGCAACTCCTTCCACCCACAACAAAGAAGCCATAATTGAGACCTCCCGGCACAATAAGAAGAGAAAGGCTATAAATTTTGCTGTGGTCACTCCTGCCATACCTGTTAACCAAGCTGCACCTATGGTTCAAACACCGGCCAAAAAGCCATATGTTGGAATCTACCCGCTTTGTGCCACCTGCAGCTATCATCATCCCCAAAGTATCCCATGTCGCCTTTGTACTCATTGTGGGAGATATGGCCATACGGTCAATGTTTGTAGGGCCAAAGCTCTTGCAGGCTAAGTCAACCCTCCAAACCAAACCAACACCCAAGTGACTAATCAAGGTACTCCCGCTATTGGAAATAGGCGTGCATGTTATGAATGTGGCAACTCGAACCATTTCCATGATCAATGCCCAAGATTTGCCAATGCTAGACAAGGTGGAGCTCGTGGGCGTGCATTCAACATAAACGCCAACGAAGCTCAAGCCAACAATGACGTGGTCAATGGTACGTTCCTTGTAAATAGTCAATATGCCTCCATTTTATTTGATACCGATGCCGATAAGAGTTTTGTGTCACTTAACTTTGAACCTTTACTTGCAAAGACACGATCCCTTTTTGAGAAAACATTTACCGTTGAAGTAGCAAATGGTGACTCTCTTACAATTGAATCCATTATCTATGATTGCTCTTTAGAACTTAATGATCATACATTCCCAATCAACCTTGTTCCAATGCCACTAGGAAGCTTTGATATCATCATAGGCATGGATTGGCTATCCAATCATCATGCCGAAGTCATTTGTTTCGAGAAGTGCATCCGAATACCCCTACCATCGGGAGAAACGTTAAGAGTCTTTGGTGAAAAGCCTTGCAAAGGACTTAAGTTAATGTCGTGCACTACTGCTCAAAAGTACTTACGAAAGAAGTACATCGCTTTCTTAGCTCATATTGTTCAAAAGGATATCAAAGAGAAGACTATACAAGACATTCCTATCATTCGGGATTTTCCCGAAGTATTTCCTGAAGATTTATCCGGACTTCCACCCATTCGACAAGTAGAATTTCGCATTGATCTTGTGCCCGGAGCTAACCCCGTGGCTAGAGCTCCTTACCGTCTTGCACCTTCTGAAATGCAAGAACTTGCAAGTCAACTTCAAGAGCTCTCCGACAAGGGATTCATTCGTCCAAGTCATTCACCGTGGGGTGCACCCGTCTTATTCGTCAAAAAGAAGGATGGATCATTTCGCATGTGTATTGACTACCGCGAACTCAACAAGCTTACTATAAAAAACCGTTATCCTTTGCCTAGAATTGATGATCTCTTCGATCAACTTCAAGGCTCTACTTGCTTCTCGAAGATTGACCTTCGATCCGGTTATCACCAACTCTGTGTGCAAGAAGACGATATTCCAAAGACTGCCTTCCGAACAAGGTATGGTCACTACGAATTCATGGTTATGCCTTTTGGACTAACCAATGCACCCGCAGTTTTCATGGACCTCATGAATCGTGTGTACAAACCGTACCTTGATAAGTTCATGATCGTTTTCATCGATGACATCTTAATCTATTCCAAGAATAAAGCCGATCATGAGCAACATCTTAGATTGGTTTTGGATCTCTTGAAGAAAGAACAACTATTTGCCAAATTCCCCAAATGTGAATTTTGGTTAAAAGAAGTTCAATTTCTTGGTCATATTGTCAACGACAAGGGTATTCATGTTGACCCTGCTAAGATCGAAGCGGTTAAGAATTGGAATGCCCCGAAGACTCCCACTGAAGTTCGTTCATTTCTTGGTCTTGCGGGATATTACCGTCGTTTCATCTCAAACTTCTCTAAGATTGCTGTCCCCCTTACCGCTCTGACCACAAGGGTAAGAATTATGAATGGGGACCAAAACAGGAAGAAGCTTTTCAAACCCTCAAACAAAAGTTGTGCAATGCTCCCATTTTGACTCTCCCTGATGGGAATGATGATCTAGTTGTCTACTATGATGCTTCTAACCAAGGTCACGGTTGTGTCCTCATGCAACGAGGCAAAGTAATAGCTTATGCATCAAGGCAACTTAAGATTCATGAGAAGAATTATACGACGCACGATCTCGAGTTGGGTGCGGTCGTATTCGCATTGAATATTTGGAGACATTATCTCTATGGCACGAAATGCGTGGTGTTCACCGACCACAAAAGTCTTCAACATATCTTCAATCAAAAGGAACTCAATATGAGGCAACGACGTTGGGTTGAACTCCTTAACGACTATGACTGCGAGATCGTTACCATCCCGGCAAAGCGAATGTTGTAGCCGACGCTTTGAGTCGAAAATACCATGTTATGCTTCATTGTGCCAGAATTCAAACCGATATTCAAACCCGCATCTTAGAAGCTCAACACATCTCAGTCACCGAGGGTAACATGTATGAGGAAATGTCGTGTGGTGTTGAACTCCTACTCGAATTAAAATCCAATGGCTTACTTTATTACTTGAACCGTATTTGGATTCCCGATCGCGATGATCTCCGTACATTTCTCATGGACGAGGCTCACAAGACTCGTTATTCTATTCATCCTGGTGCGGATAAAATGTACCAAGATCTTCGCCAACAATATTGGTGGCCCGGTATGAAAAAGGACATTGATCACTATGTTGCCAAATGTCTAACGTGTTCCAAAGTCAAAACCGAACACCAACGTCCGTCCGGATTACTTGAACAACCAGAAATTCCCGTGTGGAAATGGGAGAACTTAGCCATGGATTTTATTACCAAACTCCCTCACACCCCGAGTGGTTATGATAGCATTTGGGTAATCATTGATCGTCTCACCAAATCTGCTCATTTCTTGCCTATCCGTGAAGACTATCGGGTTGAGAAACTAGCCCGAATTTACATTGACGAAATTGTGAGCCGTCATGGTGTTCCCTTGAACATAATATCCGACCGAGATGCCCGGTTCACCTCTCGATTTTGGCAATCTCTCCAAACTGCTCTTGGCACACGATTGGATTTGAGCATGGCTTACCATCCTCAAACTGATGGTCAAACCGAGCAAACAATCCAAACTCTTGAAGACATGCTTAGAGCTTGTGTAATCGATTTTGGTGGCAATTGGGATTCACATTTACCCCTCATTGAGTTCTCTTACAATAATAGCTACCACACAAGTATCAACATGGCTCCATTCGAAGCTCTTTATGGTCGCAAGTGTCGTTCTCCTATCTGTTGGAACGAGATTGGTGAAGCATAAATCACCGGTCCCGAGCTAATTCAAGAAACATCTGATAAGATCATTCAAATCTGTGACAATATTCGAGTGGCGAGGAGTCGGCAAAAGAGTTATGCCGATAAACGTCGAAAACCCTTGGAATTCCAAGTCGGTGACCTGGTTCTTCCTAAGGTGTCTCCGTGGAAGGGTGTGATCCGTTTTGGAAAGAAAGGTAAGTTAGCCCCTCGCTATGTTGGTCCATTCAAAATTCTTGAAAGGATTGGGAAAGTGGCTTACAAACTCGACTTACCTCCATCTCTTGGAAATGTGCATCCTACATTTCATGTATGTAATCTAAAGAAATTTCTCGCTGATGAGACTCTCCATATACCACTTGATGACGTGCGCAATGATGAAACGATGCACTTCGTTGAGAAACCAGTAGAAATTATGGATCGTGAAATCAAGCAACTCAAGCGAAGTCGTATTCCTATTGTCAAAGTTCGTTGGAAGTCTAAGCGTGGTCTTGAATTCACTTGGGAACGAGAGGACCAAATGAAACTCAAGTACCCCCATCTGTTTGCTGATTCAGTAGCCTCAACTAGTTAAATTTCGGGACGAAATTCCCTCAACTAGGGGATACTATAACATCCATGTTTTTCCTGGTATTTTATATTGTGCAATAAATGACAATTTCAATCTAATGTTCACATTCAAATCGTTGTGTCACACCATTTACTATTTTCATGTGCAATAAAGGAGTATTATCATAATGTTAAAAGTACATACACACATTTTACATTGCTACAATAACAACTGAAACAAACCTACGCTCTCTCACAAACTACAAGGACTAGTCTTGAAAATTATCAAAATATCATTTGGCACGGTCGCGCCATGACCAGGCACGGTCGCGCCCCGTAAACAAGGTCGCGCCATGACCTGGCACGGTCGCGCCTGAAACTCAGTTGAAACGTAAACACTGCCTTAATCACAAAGTCTGTTCAAGTCTGCGATTGTAACGTCTTTTGTGCCGTTTCCAGATTAATTCATCAATGACCAAACTCCTGAATAACCACAATTGCAATTAGAAACCCAAAACCGTCACTTAGTCATTCCTTTCTCTCAATATCGTCCAAATCGCGTGACACCCTCGAAATCAAACCCCTGCGCATGATCTTCGAGATTTTGTGATCACATTCCTCACATCAATCGTGCGGGAATCCCAGCAGAAGACGCCAAGGATCAACCCACCGAAGTCGGAACTCCGTTTGGTCGAACCCCACCAATTCGATATCATTTAAGGTAAGTAAACACATCGTCAGACTCATTTCAATCCCGTGAATGATAGCCCTAACCTATTCAGGGCTTATACAATAGAATTGAACTTGAATAAAATCTAGGGTTCATTATCTTTTAGTTTAATCGAACTACACCCTAGACACGATCTCCACTCAATTAAAATACATGGATAGATTCTAAAACAATCAACAATCGAAAGCCCCATGAATTCACCCATTATTAATACAGGATTTAGACAAATTAGCTTCTGGAACATTCAGACATGGTCGTGCTAATTAATTAGCACGGCCGTGCCTTTTGTCCAGGCATGGTCGCGCCCCAAGCCTAAGCACGGTCGCGCCCCATGCCTAAGCACGGTCGACACCCGTGCCTTAGCACGGTCGCGCCGTACATTTGACACGGTTGTGCTAGCTTGGGTCAGAACCTATTTCTTCTATTATTTAAATATAAACTCAATTTTCTTTTATAAAATTTTTTTATAAAACTCCAAAGCCAGAATTGTTTTCATAAACTAAATTACCAACTTGGAAATATTAAACAAATTAATTAAGTCGTTTCTAATGGATTAAAAAGTAATAAATTTAAAATAAAAGTGTTACATATAATTGTCTTGTTCAAACCTACACAAACTATTTATATTCTAACATATATTTAAAATGCCTCTTGACACATTTTCATGAACAACTAAATAAAAAGAATTAAATTATTATTTTAGTTAATTATTCAAATTAAACCTTAAGTCTTTTATTATTTAATTGAACTTACATTTTCATTCAAATACCAACGCAAAAGAATACACCAACCCTTCATACAAATCCATGCTCTCATTCCTATTGAAAACCTTAGAATGTCCTTAGACATTGTACATATTATTAATCCAAATTTTTACTATTTCACTCTAGGTCAAACTTAGTGAGTTGCAAATCACTTGAATTACCCAACGCTCTTGTTAGCTACTACATCTTGATACAAGTGAGTATACATAGCCCCTTTTACTCTTTTACATTTTTGGGGTGAAACATGAACACTATTCAAATTGCATGTTTACAATTACATAAACAACACAAGTACAAATCCTATTTACATTCATGTGCGCAAATTTGAGCTTTATGCCCGAGTGCTATGTGTGCTAACTTTTGTGAACACTTATGTGCAATCATTAACTATTCAAGCCGACGGTTTTCAATGATAGATCTATTGAGTCTGACAAACCCACCCAGATTGGGGTGATTGATACCGACAACACAGTTTGCATGCTAGTTACAAAGGTTTGATTGTACTTGGTTACACAATAGCTGCTCCCCATAAATGTCTTATTTATCATGTTATGTAAGGATTTGTTTTACAACTATATGCTATCTATATACAAACCTGTGTTATACCCACCAACTTTTTAGTTGACTTTATTTTATTCATGTTTCAGGTCCTAATATGTGAGATTTATCAAGATGTGCTACATATAGGCTTGGACTTAGTTAAAATAAATAAAGAACTTATGCATTTCAATTATGTTTCTTTTCTTGGAATTGCCTTTGTTTGAATGTTTGTAATGGAATTTGACAATTAATATATTTCAATTTAGTCAACCTTGTGCTTATGAACAGTCTACATGTCCCGCCCCGATGATTCCGCCATCGGTCGGGGTGTGACACAAGTGTCAACACAAGTGTCAACACAAGGTTAGTGAGTTCACAGGTTTGAAGTAACAATAAAAGAAATGTAAAAGTGTAACAGTCCGTATTTCTACTAATGATTCGATTATTGAACAAACAATATACAATAATAATATAAGTATTCACCATAACCGAAGCTCAACGAAGGATGCAGAAACTAGCATTTTGCCTCTTACGTGCCCAGCACGCAATGGATTAGGTCAATGATGCACCCGTTTGACCTCCAGTCTAAGTTAGCACGACTAACCCGGGTGGGGGTTGTTAAACCCAATAGTACTATTCATGATTACCTCGCTTGGGAAATAATTAACGGTTCGATTATGAGAGGACTTTACGTGCGGGAAATGCACCCACGTATATATCAAAGCGAAATCAAAAAGTAACGTCATACGACTAAGAAAATGGTTTTAGCATGTATCTACCCTAAAGGAAAAGTAAGTCAAGCGGGGCCATGAAAACTCAACTGGGAATGAGGTGAAAGTAGTATGAAAAGTAATACTAGAATCCTAGCAAAATCCGAACGACCGACCTATTCGAGCCCTAGAAACATTAAGGCTATAAGGTCTAAGGAATGTAAACGTGGTTTATGTAACCACGTTCATCCAAACTACTCAATGTTGAAAGGCTACACTGACGTTTTGAAAAGTTTAACCAAGGTTAACCAAGGTTTGACCAAGTTTGACTAAGTTTGACCAATGTCGAAAAATGTTAACTAATGTTGACCTATGTTGACCAATATTAACCAAGTGTGACACGACGACCCGTTGGTGACATATGGTGAAAGTATATGCAAGTAACACATAAGTAGACACTTATGACACAACACACATGTTCAAGTAATTACACAAGTGTATGACATATAATAAGTAGTACAATATATCTAGGGACATGTCATAAGTAGTGTTTTGGGTAAAAATTAAGTAAACCAATTTTGTAACCAAACTTAGTATGTGAGGTAGTGTGCTTGTAAAATCAATGAATATCGATAAAAAGAAGTAGAACTTGACACAGTTGTTTACGAGGAAAGCCCTTGACCTTTAAGGATCTTCGGCTTAAAACCTCGCTTCTTGAATAAATGGTAAAAGATTACAAATGTGAGCAGCAAATGATCGAGATCTAAGTGTTACAAAGCTTCTTGCGAGTGTTTGATAATGCTAAGTGTTTGTGTGTGTTGCTAATCGATCAAGCTGTTGATTAAATACAAAAAATGATCCTAACTAACTTTTCGAGTATCCCGGAGCTTTACTCAGTCTTCAAATATGACCGTTATTGAGCTTCTCTCGCAAGTTTTACACGTTTTCTTTGACTTCTCACCCGATTCTTTCCGAGTCAACACGTTTTACCCGCGCATATAAAAGAAATAGAGGAAAAATAGCCGTTAGTAGCATTAATATTTAGGATACCAAAGTTACCAGGATCTTGGATTCCGGATTATGCATCATTCAGGATCCTGCTTGAAATTTAACCCATAACAATTGTCCCCTAAATTTGACACCCATACACACGAGTTACAATTGTGAAATTTTCAAATTTTGAATTTCGAATTATAACCGACTCTTTGATAAGACATGGTGCGAGAAACAAGGCTTTGATGCGTCGTCGTTCGAGGAGGTTATCATTACTCCTTTAAAATTATCTTTCTTCTTCATTAATCCCAACTTCATCTTCTCCAATTTTCTCTATGGGATCTCAGGTAACAACCTTGTTCCTTTTCTTGTCTTTCTGGTTTTTGTTTCAAAAAATGGCTAAAAAGAATACCCGATCGTCTACATCTTCTGACGATCTTTATAGTCAAAACTTATTAGCTAATCCGGATACCGAAAAATGCACTTTCACTGATCTTGATATCCAATCTCTTGAATCAGGAAGCTTTTTTCCCAAAAACACCGTTTTCAAACCCTTTGATACCAGGACCAGAGCCGATTTCACTTCAAATAGTTGGGTCTGTTTTCCATTTTCCCCTTTTTCTCTTGGTTTCACGTACCCCTTTCCTTCTCTTACTACCGAGTTCTTTAGGAAAACTAGTCTAAGTTATGCCCAAATCATGCCTATGATTTTGCGAACCTTATACACTCTAGAATTTCTGATTCGTCATCATGTTATTGACTTTTCTGCTTTGGAATTGGCGCACGTTTATAACCTAAGAAGCCATGGGTCTTCCCACTTTCTGTTTCAAATCAGACCTAGATGATCCATTAGATCTTGAAAACAACTCAGAACGATTCCAACTGGAAAAATAACTTTTTTTTTTGTGAGAAGAGATTCAATCCCTGATGAGGATAAGTTGCTGTCAAATGGATCATTAAGGGTAGGGTTCTGTCTTACAGGATCCCGATAAATTTGATATACGGGATACTTACTATTGATTTCTTTTTGTTTTGTAGCGCCCAAGTTCTCTGACCTAGCTATTGATTTCCCCTGAGACTGCCAAGAAGGTTGCTGCCTTCTACAGTATTGAGCCCATTGAGCGAACCTTCAACTTCAGGACCCCGTCGGTTGAAGTGAGTCCAGAAGGTTCTTCCTCCTATTTAGAAATGTCTGGTAAGAAACACAATACAACATTATTTTATTAGTTAATAATATGATAAATATTTTGACCTGCTATTTCAAATTAGGTGCGCAAAAGTCCAGCTCCAAGTTTGCTTTGGATGACATTGACAGCATGGTCTCCAAATGTAAGGCCATCAAGAAGGAACCCAAGCAAGCTGCCATTCCATCACCCAAACCGGTTGCTCCTAATCCTGAGGCCTCCATTGCTCATCCTAAGCCGTCGTCTAGCAAGAAACAAAAGATCATGGATCCTACTAAATTGGCCATTCGAGAATGCACTGATTTATTTGATGCTCATAAGAAGTTGTACAACTTCAGTCATCTGGTAAGAAATGTTCATTATCCTGGATCTTCGAGTTTAATCCTGCATTTATATTAACATATAGATTTGTGTATTATAGGCTATGGAAAAAATGATTAATTTCCATGAGCAATTGGTAAAAGAGGCTGAGGAGAGCAAACAGATGATCAGAGATCTGTAGAAGATTGGGGCCGCCAAGAATAAGAAGTTAGCTGAAGCAATTGATGATCTCAACAAGGCTAAATCGGAGCTTCAGGATGCAAATGCTCAGCATGCTCAGGATCTCGACGAATCCCATGAACAGGCCAAGATGTCAGCTGCTATCTCCATCTTCCAAGCCAGGATCAAAAGGGTAGAAGAGGTTGCTGACGAGAACTTTGATCGAGCTAACTGGGACGTGCAGGGCTGGAAGAAGTTGGTTGTCGACTTAGGTGGAGAGCCATTTCCGACTGAAGATGAAGGCAAGGTGGTGGCCGAAGGCGAGGTGGGAGGCTCTACAAAGGCTGTTGAGAAGATGGTACATCAAGAAGATGACGGTAAAGAAGAGAAGGCCTAAGTCTTGAATTTAATACTTGTGGTTCTTTATGCATTTAACTTTAATTCTGTTGACCTATTGAACAATTTCATTTTCTTTGTTTTGGGGATCGCTAACAAGGATGGACAATTTGACAATTCATGTCCTGGGTGTCACACCCGAACCGACGGCGAAAACGTCGGGGCGGGACATGTAGACTGTTCATGAGCACAAGGTTGACTAGATTTCAATAATTTAATCATCAAAATTTTTTTCAAACGATTCAACCACAAACAAATTCAAACAAGTGCATAATGGAAATACATAATATCCTTTATTTAAATTTAACTAAGTCCAAAGCCTATGTGTAGCATGTCTTGATCAAACTCGCATATTAGCACCTGAAACATGAATAAAATAAGGTCAACTAAAAAGTTGGTGAGCATACACATGTTTGTATATAGATAGCATATAGATTATGAATAAACAAATCCTTACATAACATGATAAAATAAGGCATTTATGGAGAGCAGCTATTGTGTAACCAAGTACAATCAAACCTTTCTAACTAGCATGCAAAATTGTGTTGTCGGTAACAATCACCCCAATCTGGGTTGGTTTGTCAAACTCAATAGATCTATCATTGTTTACCGTCGGCTTGAATAGTTAATGATTGCACATAAATCGCACACAAAAGTTAGCACAACTAGCACTCAGGCATAAAGCTCAAATTGCACACATGAATGTAAAGAGGATTTGTATTTGTATAGTTTGTGTAAATGTAAGCAATAGTATTGTATAGTGTTCATGTTCCACCCCAAAAAGTGTAAAAGAGTAAAAGGGGTTATGTAATACTCACTTGATTTGAAGGCGTAGCTAACTCGAGATACTAAATAGTAATATGATACTTGAAATGCGCAACGTTAACCTAGTGTGGAATGTATATTGGATTAATAGTGTGCACAATGGTATATGTTTAAGTCTAGGGTTGAATTGGATGTGTGTATAAAGCTTGCGGTTTGTACATGAAAGTTATTGTATAAAATGAAAGATTTAAAATGGATATTTTTAGAATATTTTGATCAAGGTTTGAGTTTGGAATAACTAAATAAATAAATTACGTAATTATTATTTATTCACTTAGTTATAAAAATAATGTAGGTATTAGGGGTAATTAAGTATAACCTAAATAAATAATTTTTGTTCAAATGTAAATTAAATAAATAATTGTTACCTTATTTATTTATTTATAACATATGTAACTTAGACATTTAGTTATAAAAATGTATTAGATGTTTTATATTAAATAAAACTTTCTTTACTTTATTTTCATAAAGATGTTTAAATAAATTGTGTAAATAATAATTAATTGTAGGGTTTAACAATAAATATAAATTAAATTTTTATAAGTTTTAAATAATTAATTTCTATTTGTTTTTGAATAGAAGTTTGATCTTTTTTAAATAACGTTAATATAAATCTTTATAAAATCAATTCTTTTTATTTAAAAATTAATCTGAAATACTTATTGTTTTTAAAATATGGAAATAATTATTCTGTCAAGACTTTTCTCACACACACGACCGTGCCTGGGACAAGGTACGATCGTGCTAAAACCACGGGCGCGACGGTGCTAAGCAGGGACGCGACCGTGTTGACCAAACATAAGGCATAATTAGGTTGTTCACTAGGCACGACCGTGTCTGGGCCAGGCACGACCGTGTCTATGGTTCTGAGGCACGACCAAGTCTAGCCAAGGGGCATGACCGGGTCTGAGTGTGTGAGGCACGACCGTGTTGGTATTTGGCGCGACCGTGTCTCATGAAGCACGACCGCGCTAGAAGACTAGCGCGACCGTATCTGTTCCAAAACAGAAACGAATTGACTAATTGTTATAATGTTAACGTTGGATTTCATAGGGCTTTCATCTGGAGGGTTATTACGAGTCTTTTGGAATATATTAATTGTATTTAAAACGTGTTCAAAGCAGGGTTCGATTAAATCCATTTTGAACGAAAAATAGATTCTGGTTCGTGATGATTCCCATATTGTAAGCCCAAATTAGATTAGGGCTTTTGATCTATAGACTAGAACGTAAGTGTGGAAGGTTTCAATTACCAGGAAGGAGGATGAATCGATGGCGTACGGGTAGAATGAGTTCCGGTGATGACGGGCTTGACCTCCGGCGTCTTCTGCTGCAATTTCGACTAAAACAGCGTGTCCAGAAGCTTTAGAGAGGATCGATAGTATGCTGGCTTGGGAGAATTGCAAATCAAAATGGTGAATTCGATGGTCTCGTGAGAGTATTAGGCAGTTATGAGATAAATCGACGAAATTGGGTTTATTTGTTGTAATTGTAATGATTAAAAGGTTTAATTGGGTTCGTTAATGGTGAAAACGTGTAGAACGGTTACGAAACCAAACGATCCTGTGATTAAAGGCTGCATATACGTTTTAACTGACGAGAGGCGCGACTAATGCCCATATGAGGCGCGACCGTTCCAAAGCAAGGCACGCGACCGTGCCATAGCACTTTGCGCGACCGTGCCAGAACGAGGCGCGACCGTGCCTATTAGGTTTTCTTGTTAATTTATAAAAATCAGTCCTTGCAAGTTTCAGTATTGACAGATTTGTATAAATATGGACTTATGTATAGTTTAATAGGGTATACTCATGTAAAATTTGTGGATTTGCATTGGAACATAGTGTTTAATTATTGGTACGAATAGAACAAGTCAGTGTACTAAATTTGAGTTTGAAACGTGTCATATTGAATTGAAATACAGATAACAAAAATCAGAAATGTTACAGTATCCCCATGTTGAGGGAATTTCGTCCCGAAATTTAGCTAGTGGAAGCGACGGCATCAGTGAAGAGATGGGGGTACTTGAGCTTCATTTGGTCCTCTCGTTCCCAAGTGAATTCTGGACCACGTTTAGATTCCCAACGAACTTTGATAATAGGGATACGGCTTCGCTTGAGCTGTTTGATCTCACGGTCCATGATTTCTACCGGTCTCTCAACGAAGTGCATCGTTTCGTCAATGTGCACGTCGTCAAGATGTATGTGAAGATTTTCATCAGCAAGGCATTTCTTCAGATTAGACACATGAAATGTACGATGCAATTTCCAAGTGATGGAGGTAACTCGAGTTTGTAAGCCACTTTCCCAATCCTTTCAAGGATCTTGAATGGACCCACATAGCGAGGGGCTAATTTGCCTTTCTTTCCAAAACGGATCACACCCTTCCACGGAGACACCTTTAGAAGAACAAGGTCGCCGATTTGGAATTCCAAGGGTTTTCGTCGTTTGTCGGCATAACTCTTTTGCCGACTCCTCGCTACTCGAATGTTGTCACGGATTTGGATAATCTTGTCGGATGTTTCTTGAATTAACTCGGGACCAGTGATTTGTGCTTCACCAATCTCGTTCCAACAGATAGGAGAACGACACTTGCGACCATAGTGAGCTTCAAATGGAGCCATGTTGATACTCGTGTGGTAGCTATTATTGTAGGAGAACTCGATTAGTGATAGATGTGAATCCCAATTGCCACCAAAATCAATTACACAAGCTCTAAGCATATCCTCAAGAGTTTGGATTGTTCGCTCGGTCTGACCATCAGTTTGGGGATGGTAGGCCGTGCTCAAATCCAATCGTGTACCAAGAGCAGTTTGGAGAGATTGCCAAAAATGAGAGGTGAACCGAGCATCTCTATCGGAGATTATGTTTAAGGGAACACCGTGACGGCTCACAATTTCATCAATGTAAATTCGGATTAGTTTCTCAACCCGATAGTCTTCACGGATAGGCAAGAAATGAGCAGATTTGGTGAGACGGTCAATGATCACCCAAATGCTATCATAACCACTTGAGGTGCGAGGGAGTTTGGTAATAAAATCCATTGCTAAGTTCTCCCATTTCCACACGGGAATTTCTGGTTGTTCATGCAAACCGGAAGGACGTTGGTGTTCGGCTTTGACTTTGGAGCAAGTTAGACATTTGGCAACATAGAGAGCAATGTCTTTCTTCATACCGGGCCACCAATATTGTTGGCGAAGATCTTGGTACATTTTATCCGCACCAGGGTGAATAGAATAACGAGTCTTGTGGGCCTCGTTCATGAGAAATGTGCGGAGATCATCAAGATCGGGAACCCAAATACGGTTCAAGTAATAAAGTAAGCCATTAGGTTTTGATTCAAGATGAAGTTCAACACCACACGACATTTCCTCGTACATGTTACCCTCGGTGACTGAGACGTGTTGAACTTCTAAGATGCGATTTTGAATGTCGGTTTGAATTCGGACACATTGAAGCATGACATGGTCCTTTCGACTCAAAGCGTCGGCTACAACATTCGCTTTGCCGGGATGATAACGAATCTCGCAGTCGTAGTCGTTAAGGAGTTCAACCCAACGTCGTTGCCTCATATTGAGTTCCTTTTGGTTGAAGATGTGTTGGAGACTTTTGTGGTCAGTGAACACCACACACTTTGTGCCATAGAGGTAATGTCTCCAAATCTTCAATGCGAATACGACCGCACCTAACTCTAGACCGTGCGTCGTATAATTTTTCTCGTGAATCTTAAGTTGCCTTGATGCATAAGCGATTACTTTGCCTCGTTGCATGAGGACACAACCAAGACCTTGGTTGGAAGCTTCACAGTAGACAACAAGATCATCATTTCCATCAGGGAGAGTCAAAATAGGAGCATTGCACAACTTTTGCTTAAGCGTTTGGAAAGTTTCTTCTTGTTTTGGTCCCCATTCGTAAGTTTTACCCTTGTGGGTCAAAGCGGTAAGAGGGACAACAATCTTAGAGAAATTTGAGATGAAACGACGATAATATCCCGCAAGACCAAGAAATGAACGAACTTCGGTGGGGGTCTTCGGGGCATTCCAATTTTTAACCGCTTCGATCTTAGCAGGGTCAACATGAATTCCCTTGTCGTTGACGATATGACCAAGAAAATGAACTTCTTTTAGCCAAAATTCACATTTGGAGAATTTGGCATATAGTTGTTCCTTCCTTAAGAGGTCCAAAACCAGTCTAAGGTGTTGTTCATGGTCGGCTTTAGTCTTGGAGTAGATTAGGATATCATCAATGAAGACGATCACAAATTTATCAAGGTATGGTTTGCACACACGATTCATGAGGTCCATGAAGACCGCGGGTGCATTGGTTAGTCCAAAAGGCATGACCATGAACTCGTAGTGACCATACCTCCTTCGGAAAGCAGTCTTTGGAATATCTTCCTCTTGTACACCGAGTTGGTGATAACCAGATCGAAGATCAATCTTCGAGAAGCAAGTAGAACCTTGAAGTTGATCAAAGTGATCATCAATTCTAGGCAAGGGATAACGGTTCTTGATGGTAAGCTTGTTGAGTTCGCGGTAGTCAATACACATGCGGAATGATCCATCCTTCTTCTTGACGAATAAGATGGGTGCACCCCACGGTGAATGACTTGGACGGATGAAGCCCTTGTCGGAGAGCTCTTGGAGTTGACTTGCGAGTTCTTGCATTTCAGAAGGTGCAAGACGGTAAGGAGCTCTAGCCACGGGGTTAGCTCCGGGTATAAGGTCAATGCGAAATTCCACTTGTCGAACGGGTGGAAGACCGGATAGATCTTCGGGAAATACTTCTGGAAAATCCCGAATAATGGGAATGTCTTGGATGCTCTTCTTCTCGACATCCTTTTGAACAACATGAGCTAAGAAGGCTACGTACTTCTTTCGTAAATACTTTTGGGCGGTAGTGCATGACATTAATTTTAGTCCCTTGCAAGGCTTTTCACCAAGGACTCTTAACGTTTCTCCCGATGGTTGATGTATTCGGATGCACTTCTCGAAACAGACGACTTCGGCATGATGATTTGATAGCCAATCCATGCCTATGATGATATCCAAACTTCCTAGTGGCATTGGTACAAGATTGATTGGAAATGTATGATCATTAAGTTCTAGAGAGCAGTCGTGAATAACAGAGTCAATTGTAAGTGAGTCACCATTTGCTACTTCGACGGTGAAGGTTTTCTCTAATCGACAAGGGTATCAAATAAGATGGAGGCATATTGACTATTAATAAGGAATGTACCGTTGACCACATCATTGTTGGCTTGAGCTTCATTGGCGTTTATGTTGAAAGCACGCCCACGAGCTCCGCCTTGTCTAGCATTGATTAACCTTGGGCACTGATCACGGGAATGATTTGGGTTACCACACTCATAACAAGCACGCCCATTTGCAATAGCGGGAACACCTTGATTAGCCACTTGGGGGTTGGTTCGGTTTGGTGGGTTGACTTGGCCTGCAAGTGCTTTGGCTCTAAAAACATTAATTGTATGGCCATATTTCCCACAATGAGTGCAAAGGCGACATGGAATGGTTTGGAGATGGTGATAGTTGCATGTGGCACAGAGTGGGTAGATCCCAACATATGGCTTGTTGGCTAGTGCTTGAACCATAGGTGCAGCTTGGTTAACAGGGATAGCAGGAGTGACCATAGCATAGTTTCTATCCTTTCTTTTCTTATTATTACGAGAGGGTTCAGTTGTGGCTTCTTTGATGTGTACGGGAGGAGTTGTGGTGTCTGGAACTTTCTTGGTGCCTTTTCTAGTCAGAGTTCCCGCTTTCACATGGTTGTCGGTTAACGTAGCAGATAAGCGGATGGCATCTTCGAGTGTTGTGGGATTTCTCCCTAAGACATTATCTTGAATTTACCTAGGTAGTCCACCAATATACTTCTCAATGCAGCGAGATAAAGGTGTGACCATATGGGGCACAAGAAGACTCAACTCGTGGAACCGAGTTGTATAAGCTAGACTTTCACCACCATCTTGGGCAAGATCGCAAAACTCGGCTTCCAGTTTCTTTACCTCATTTCGAGGACAAAATTCTTCGGTCATTAGCCTTTTAACCTCATCCCAAGGTAAGGCCATTGCTACTTCCACACCTCTATTCCTCTTTTCCCCATTCCACCACGTGAGTGCCCGTTTTTGTAAGACACTTATGGCATGACGAACACGAAGGTTATCGGGGCAGTGACTATTGAGGAAGGTATTCTCAATACTTTCGAACAATTGGAGAAGTCCCGTAGCTCCTTCGGTACCATAGAACTTAAGAGGATTACATGAGTTAAAGTGCTTGAAGGTGCATTGTGGTGGGTTGGCACCACCACCACCATTAGCTCCATGGTTACCATTGGCGGCCCCATTAGCTTGAGTGAGTTGATTCACAAGTTGTGCAAGGATGGTAGCAATATCGGTGTTGTTGTTGGTTACGGTAGCACAACGGGGAGGCATTCTACAGAATTGCACAGCACAAGAAAAGATGTAAGAACTCATGAATGGTGTTTGGTTTTAAAAGAATAAGATAACAAATAAAATAGTTAATTATGCTTTGGATTGTACTCAAATAGTGATATAATCACTTGAATACTATGACACATTAAGGTTAATTAAACTCATATAATTTTCAAGGAGACATGCTTTAGCCTATAAGTAAACACTCATCCCGGGAATTCCCAGGAAAGCATACGGGTCCCTCGGTTGATTGGGATTTATGCGAAATGCTTTCCTAGACAGAAAACCCAGAATACAGGTGTCACCCTTCCAGATTGCACGTGTCCTAAAATAATTAACAAATTTTAAAAGCCTTAACGAGGAAATAAAGAAATTTATAGATTTAGGTCCATGAAGTTTCCACATGCTAAGAAGATGATGGTAGAGGAGAAGGTAAGAATATTATGGGGTTTTAGGGTATAGGTAGGGATATCGTTTATTTAATTATTATTTAAGTATATCTTAATAAGTCATGAATTTTTAACAAGTAAGGCATCAAAACGAAATAATAACTAATCATAGTAAGCATGTAACACATAACATGTAACACATAGCATGTAGCACATATCACATAATCATGAAGCATGGCATAAGTGGGTGTCCTAAAGTTATATTCTAGGTCAAGAGTGTCTAATAACCTAGTTCCCTATAACCAAGGCTCTGATACCAATCTGTCACACCCCAACCGACGGCGGAAACGTCGGGGCGGGACATGTAGACTGTTCATGAGCACAAGGTTGACTAGATTTCAATAATTTAATCATCAAATTTCATTTCAAACGATTCAACCACAAACAAATCCAAACAAGTGCATAATGGAAATACATAATATCCTTTATTTAAATTTAACTAAGTCCAAAGCCTATGTGTAGCATGTCTTGATCAAACTCACATATTAGCACCTGAAACATGAATAAAATAAGGTCAACTAAAAAGTTGGTGAGCATACACAGGTTTGTATATAGATAGCATATAGATTATGAATAAACAAATCCTTACATAACATGATAAAATAAGGCATTTATGGAGAGCAGCTATTGTGTAACCAAGTACAATCAAACCTTTGTAACTAGCATGCAAAATTGTGTTGTCGGTAACAATCACCCCAATCTGGGTGGGTTTGACAGACTCAATAGATCTATAATTGTTTACCGTCGGCTTGAATAGTTAATGATTGCACATAAATCGCACCCAAAAGTTAGCACAACTAGCACTCAGGCATAAAGCTCAAATTGCACACATGAATGTAAAGAGGATTTGTATTTATATAGTTTGTGTAAATGTAAGCAATAGTATTGTATAGTGTTCATGTTCCACCCCAAAAAGTGTAAAAGAGTAAAAGGGGCTATGTAATACTCACTTGATTTGAAGGCGTAACTAACTCGACATGCTAAATAGTAATATGATCCTTGAAATGCGTAACGTTAACCTAGTGTGGAATGTATATTGGATTAATAGTGTGCACAATAGTCTATGTCTAAGTCTAGGGTTGAATTGGATGTGTGTATAAAGCTTGTGTTTTGTACTTGAAAGTTATTGTATAAAATGAAAGATTTAAAATGGATATTTTTAGAATATTTTAATCAAGGTTTGAGTTTGGAATAATTAAATAAATAAATTACGTAATTATTATTTATTCACTTAGTTATAAAAATAATGTAGGTATTAGGGGTAATTAAGTATAACCTAAATAAATAATTTTTGTTCAAATGTAAACTAAATAAATAATTGTTACCTTATTTATTTATTTATAACATATGTAACTTAGACATTTAGTTATAAAAATGTATTAGATGTTTTATATTAAATATAAATTTATTTACTTTATTTTTATAAAGACTTTATTTTCATAAAGATGTTTAAATAAATTGTGTAAATAATAATTAGGTATAGGGTTTAACAATAAATATAAATTAAATTTTGTAAGTTTTAAATAAATAATTTATATTTGTTTTTGAATAGAAATTTTATCTTTTTTAAATAACGTTAATATAAATCTTTATAAAATCAATTCTTTTTATTTGAAAATTAATCTGAAATACTTATTGTTTTTAAAATATGGAAATAATTATTCTGCCAAGACTTTTCTCACACACACGACCGTGCCTGGGACAAGGCACGATCGTGCTAAAACCACGGGCGCGACCGTGCTAGCCAGGGACGCGACCGTGTTGACCAAACATAAGGCATAATTAGGTTGTTCACTAGGCACGACCGTGTCTGGGCCAGGCACGACCGTGTCTATGGTTCTGAGGCACGACCAAGTCTAGCCAAGGGGCATGACCGGATCTGAGTGTGTGAGGCACGACCACGTTGGTATTTGGCGCGACCGTGTCTCTTGAAGCACGATCGCGCTAGAAGACTACCGCGACCGTGTCTGTTCCAAAACAGAAACGAATTGACTGATTCTTATAATGTTAACGTTGGATTTCATAGGGCTTTCATTTGTTGGGTTATTACGAGTCTTTTGGAATATATTAATTGTATTTAAAACGTGTTAAAAGCAGGGTTCGATTAAATCCATTTTGAACGAAAAATAGATTCTGGTTCGTGATGATTCCCATATTGTAAGCCCAAATTAGATTAGGGATTTTGATCTATAGACTAGAACATAAGTGTGGAAGGTTTCAATTACCCGGAAGGAGTATGAATCAATGGCGTACGAGTAGAATGAGTTCTGGCGATGACGGGCTTGACCTCCGGCGTCTTCTGCTGCAATTCCGACTAAACCAGCGTGTCCAGAAGCTTTAGAGAGGATCGATAGTATGTTGGCTTGGGAGAATTGCAAATCAAAATGGTGAATTCGATGGTCTCGTGAGAGGCTTAGGCGGTTATGAGATATATCGACGAAATTGGGTTTATTTGTTGTAATTGTAATGATTAAAAGGTTTAATTGGGTTCGTTAATGGTGAAAACGTGTAGAACGGTTACGAAACCAAACGATCCTATGATTAAAGGCTGCATTTATGTTTCAACTGATGAGAGGCGCGACAGTGCCAAGGCACCGGGCGCGACCGTTCCAAAGCAAGGCACGCGACCGTGCCTATTAGGGTTTCTTGTTAATTTATAAAAATCAGTCCTTGCAAGTTTCAGTAGTGACAGATTTGTATAAATACGGACTTATGTATAGTTTAATTGGGTATACTCGTGTAAAAATTATGGATTTTCATGGGAACATAGTATTTAATTGTTGGTACAAATAGAACAAGTCAGTGTACTAAATTTGAATTTGAAACGTGTCATATTGAATTGAAATACAGATAACAAAAATCAGAAATGTTACACTGGGTGGATGGTTCCTTTTTTGGATGAAACCCGGGACACACCTTAATTTCCTGCACTTAGAATGGTAATTAGTAGCTTTTGACTACCATGATTGTTGTTTGGTTTGTTTTAATATGTTTTAGAAAATTAGGATCTCTATGTTGCAAAAATCTTAAAATACTTAGAAAAAAAAGTTTCGATATATTCTGGGACACCGGATCCTCAATAGTTATAAATAGTATCTTAGGTTTTTATCAAACTTTGACTTAAGAAAACATATCTTAATCTTTAGCAAATGGTATGGAAGATTACCAATTACAAGCGAATCATGACTTAGTCATTCAAATCTTGGTTCCATTATAAATTTAGAATTAACTAGTAGTCTCAAGTATATACCTTAAATGAAAATAAGAATGGATAGATGCACATACCAAATGTTTTATAAGTAGTCTAAAATGTTACAACATTGAGTTGTCCCCTGTGTATAATCAATGAACATGTCTATGATTTAGTAATCGTACTTCCGGATCTTCATAAGTATTCAATCCGTTCAAGGATCTTGAGTCGGCATAGTGATGCTAAGTTCTTGAGTTAACACATTAGTGTTGAATAGCTGTGAAAAGTTAAAATCGTGGGCCAAGCCAGAATAACGTGGGCCAAGCCAGAATAACGTGGGCCAATCCAGAATAACATGGGACAAGCCAGACTTAAGTTAGCATGAAAATGCTAAAAACCTTAGTAGTAACACGTCTATTACTATCGTAGGATTCAAGATATAGCCAACAGTGATGAAATTATCAGCCACTGTAACATGGACTGGTCGCACCACCTTGAATTATATTTGAATATCATGCGCTACAGGTGGAGTGTTTAAACTCAATACTTAGAAAGGTGAAAACCTTTAAACCTTATAAGGTATGCGGGATACCTTAACTTGGGAGAGATGGCTAATCTCTTTCTTCTATCGGGATCCCTGGAGATACTTCCTGCAAAACAGGAAATCTTGGTGAAGGTGGGTGTTAGCCTGGCTAACACCCCTCCGATGCTCAAGTCAGTACTTTGATCAAGGGTAATAAATATAAAAATAGTCAAGGATAGAAGACGTACCAGTTTCAGTTAGAACATACGTTTTAAACTTACATAAAGTATGTTTTGAGATGGATAGCATTCCAGGATCTTGGCAGGATATCCCCTTCCATAGTAGCCAACCAACAGGCACCCTTGCCTGCTTCAGAGTCAATCAAATACGGGCCTTCCCACTTTGGTGCAAGTTTTCCATCACTGGGATTGGTAGTATTTTGAAACGCCTTTCTTAATACAAGATCACCCACTTGGAATCTTCTAATCCTTATGTTTTTGTTATAAGATCTTGCTATCCTTTGTTTATAAACTGCAATGCGAACTTTGGCAAAGTCCCTTAGTCCATCCATAGTGTCAAGATCATGAGCAAGAGCTTCGTTGTTAGTCTCTAAAGTCTGGAGATTAGTCCTGGCAGTAGGGATGACCATTTCTTTAGGGATCATGGCTTCAGTACCAAATACCAATGACAACGGGGTTTGCCCCGTTGCGTTCTTCGTGGTTGTCCTGTCTGCCCAAAGTACAAACGGTAGCTCTTCAGCCCATCTTCCTTTCTTTGACCACAATCTCTTCTTGAGGTTGTTAATGATAATCTTGTTGCTAGATTCCGCTTGTCCGTTTGCTTGAGGATATACTGCGGTAGAAGTTATCATTTTGATTCCCCAACTGGCATAGAAGTCAGTTTTTCTCTTGCTAATGAACCGAGATCCATTGTCACAAATTATCTCCGCCAGGATCCCAAATCTTGTCAGGATGTTGCGCTTGATGAAGGAGATGACCTCTTTCTCTCTAACTTGGACAATTGCCTCAGCTTCAATCTATTTAGAGAAATAATCTGCCATTTCTAGCATAAAGACCTTTCCTCCTGGTTCTTTGGGAAGTTTGTCGACGATATCCATTCCCCATTTCATGAATGGACGCGGAGAGATAACTGCATATAGAGGCTCTGCTGGTTGGTGAAGTATGTTGTTGTGTCTTTGGCAAGTGTCACATTTCTGGGAATAGGTCATAGCATCTTTTCTCATGGTAGTCCAGTAATACCCTGTCCTCGGGATCCTTGAAAATAACGCTCTGCCCCCGGTGTGATTACCACAGTCGCCTTCGTGTATATCTTTCAAAACTTCATGTGCTTCCGGATCCTCTAAGCATCTTATGTATGGACCTGCAATAGATTTTCTATACAAAACATTCTGTAAAATTATAAAATGAGATACCCTCATGCGAAAAGCCTTGTGGTTCTTTTCATCACTCGAGATCTCACCATCCTGCAAGTATTTTTTGATGTGTAAAATCCAGGATCCTTGACTAGATTCAAGATCCCGAATATCTGCTTCTTCTTCAGTGTTGGATACTTCATTTACCTTCTCAATTGTTGGGCTCAGAATATGTATGATAGGTATCTTGATGCCTTCTTGTATCCTGAGAGCCGAAGCAAGGTTTGCTAGGGCATCAGCCTCAGTATTGTCTTCTATGGGCACCTGTGTTATGTTAAAAGTTTGGAATTCCATGGATAATTTCTTAACTACTGCGAGGTATTTCGCCAATTTTTCTCCCTTTACTGCATATGAGCTATTGAAACGGTTAGAGATTAATATTGAGTCTACATATACCTGGAGATACCTGATCTTGATGTCCCGAGCTAGTTGTAATCCTGCTATCAGCGCCTCATATTTCGCTTCATTATTAGTTTCCTAGAACTCACATCTTATGGATTGGGGTATTATGTCCCCTTGTGGCAATTTTAGTATGACTCCCAGAACTGTTACTCTTACATTTGATGCACCATCAGTGAATAAGGTCCATTCATCCTTCGACTCTTCTGGTTGTTGGACATCAAGGTCTGCCTCATGTTGAATGTCACTGCTGAAATCAGCCACAAAGTCCGCAAGTGCGTGAGACTTTATTGCTGTTCTAGGTTCATATATGATGTCATAGGCGCTGAGCTTGACTGACCACTTAGCCATCCTTCCTAACATCTCTGTCTTTCTCAAGACACACTTAATGGGATAATTAGTCTTAACATGAATAGCATGAGTTTCAAAATAATGTCTAAGTTTAGTGGATGCCATTATTAAAGCTAAAATCACTTTTTTTCTAAATGAGAGTACCTGGTTTCCACTGGTAGCAAACTTTTACTTACATAGTATACCAGATGCTGTTGTGCCTCATGATCCTTGACTAGTACAACACTTATGGTGCTTCGGGATACTGCCAGGTATAAGGATAGTGGTTTGCCGTCTTCTGGTTTCATTAATAGAGGGGCTGGAGACAAGTATTCCTTTAGTGATTAGAGTGCGTTTTCATGCTTATCTTCCCATTCGAATATCTTGTTCTTCGTCAGGATGTTGTAGAATTCCTTGCATTTTTCGGAGGATCTTGATATAAATTAGTTGAGTGCTGCTACTCTGCCGGTCAGTCTCTGGACATCCTTGGTGTTTTCTAGGGATTTCAGATTGATGATCGCTTTGATTTGTTCTGTACTGGCTTCTATCCCTCTTTTCGTTACCATGTAGCCCAAGAACTTTCTTGCCCCCACTCCGAAGTGGCATTTCGACGGATTCAACTTCATGTTGTATTGGTCCAGGATATCAAGTGCGTCTCTGAGATCCCTAAGATGATCCTCAGATTTCTTTGACTTTACCACCATATCATCTATGTAGACTTCCATAGTGTCCCCAATCTTGTCTTTGAACATCAAGTTTACCAGTCTCTGATATGTGGCACCTGCATTGTTAAGACCAAATGGCATAGCTATGTAACAATAAGTTCATGTCGGAGTCATGAAGGCCGTGTCTTCCTGATCCGATTGTTCCATTTGGATCTGTTGAAATCCCGAAGAGGCATCCATAAAAGTTAGGATCTCATGGCCAGCTGTAGCGTCCACCATTGAGTCTATGTGCGGTAATGGGAAGGGATCTTTAGGACACGCCTTGTTGAGGTCCGTGTAGTCTACACAAACTCTCTACTTCCCTTTTTTCTTCTGGACCACCACCACATTAGCTAGCCATTTTGGGAATTTCACTTCCCTTATCATTCCAGACTTGAGAAGCCTTTCCACCTCTTCTTGGATGATCATGTTTCTTTCAGGAGCAAACTTCCTTCACTTTTGATGTATTGGCCTGAAACTTTTGTCAATTCCAAGTCTATGGGTTATGATATTTTTGGATATACCTGTCATGTCTTCGTGCTTCCATGCGAAGGTTGCTTTTATACCCTTCAAGAAGTTCAGGATATCTTTTTTAATATCTTCTGGGATATTGCTCCCTACAAGGATCTTACATCTGGATTTTCAGCATATCTAGGGATACCTCTTTAACATTCGGTTCTTTAGCTTCTAGAACATCCCTGGCTTGCTTCGTTAATTGCTATGCTTGCCTGGTTTTGACAGAGGCTTTCATCGAAGAAGTATAACAGTTTTTAGCCTCCTGTTGATCGCTGTTGATTTTTACCACCCCCAAGGGGTTGGCATCTTAACACATTGGTGATACATTGAGGGTACTGCCTTCATATCGTGTATCCATGGCCTTCCTAAAATGATATTGTAGCAAGAAAAAGAACCTATTACACAAATTGTTTTAATAGAATTTACCCCTTCAATGTATATCGGTAGTTTTATCTCTCCGACTGTGCTTTTGACTTCTCCGCTGAATCCTACCAGCACTGAGGATTTTGAAATAATTTCAGAATCCGGGATCCCCATTCTCTTCAGGACTTCATGCTGAATTATATTCACCGAGCTCCCTCCGTCAATCAGTATCCTCTAGATGAAGTGGTTTGCAAATGTACAGAGTGATTACTAGACCATCATGATGAGGATCCTGTACGTCGTCCCTATCATCTTCGTTGAATGAGATCACCTTTTCCTCAGTTTAGCTGGAGGTCCTGATAGGTCTGTCCCCATTCTCTGTTTTCGCTTCTTTGGCATTTCTTTTTGCTGCAGAGTAAGAAGTACCACAAATATCAGATCCACCAGAGATAAAACCTATTACCTAGGCGTCTGGTGGCGGGGATTTTTCTCTTTGCGGGATCATGTCTTGATCCTTAGTCTTGTTCTTTAGTTTGCCTAGAAATTCTTTGAGATATCCCTTACTTAGGAGATATCTTATCTCCTTCCGCAAAGCAATACAATCCTCCGTTATATGGCCAAAGTCTTCATGGAATACACACCACTTGGACTTGTCCTTTCCTCCTGAGTTCCTCTCAAACTTGCATAGCAAATATCAAACGAGTTGTATCAAGAGAAAAACAGTATTCAGACAAGTTAGGATATTCTTCCTCTTCTTCTTCATCTTCTACAGCGTTGACCCTGTGATTATCCGGCTTAGAATACGGCTTGGATCTATACAACTTGAAAGGTGCAGGTTCAGCTTTCCGGTTAGGTTGAGTGTAGCTTGTCCGAGCATTCACCCTTTGTTGGATATTTTTATCATCTTCAAGCCTAATAAACCTCAATGCCCGGTTCCTGACTACATCAAGTTTCCTGCAAGGATTCATAACAAGGGCTTCATAAAATTGAGAATCCTTCTGTAGTGCCATCTTGAATGCATGGACGGCAGTGGTAACGTCAAGGTTCGGGATATCCAGGGATTCCTGACCGTAGACATTTACGTCCATACAATGCCTCGAATGGTGCCGCCTTGATGCTAGTGTGATAACTATTATTGTAGGAGAACTCCACCAGAGGTAGGTGAGACTCCCAAGTGTTACAAAAATCAATCACACAAGCTTGTAGCATATCCTCTAAGGTTTGAATGGTATGTTCCATTTGACCATCAGTTTGAGGATGGTACGCCGTACTCATATCTAGACGCGTACCTAAAGCTTTTTGTAGCGATTGCCAGAAATGCGATGTGAATCGAGCTTCTCGATCCGAAATGATAGATTGGCACTCTGTGCCGAGAGACTACTTCTTTCAAGTAAATACGAGTAAGTTTCTCCATCTTTTCAGTCGCTTTGATGGCTAAGAAGTGAGCAGATTTTGTCAAGCGATCGACAATTACCCAGATGTTGTCGCATTCGCTAGGAGTTCGGGGCATTTTGGTGATAAAATCCATAGAGATTTGCTCTCATTTCCACATAGGAATCTCTGGTGGTTGAAGTAAGCCAGAAGGCTTTTGGTATTTTATTTTGACCTTTGCGCAAGTCAGGCGCTTGCTCACATAGGTGGCTATATCAGCCTTCATCTCTGGCCACCAATATAGCACATTTAGGTCGTGATACATCTTGTCAGAACCTGGATGAATAAAGTATCGAGATTTGTGAGCTTTATCCATAATCAGTTCTCTTAAGTTCCCATACACTTTAACCCATATTCGCTCTGCACGGTAGCGAATGCCATCTGATTTGACCTCCAGTTGTTCTTCCATACCGCGTGTGGCTTCCAGCGGTAGATTCTCCTCTTTAGGTGCTTCGAGTTGAGCACTTCGGATTTTGTCAGGTAATCCGGTGTGTATAGTAAATTGTAATGCTCGAAATCGTTTAGGTTTGGTGTCCTTACGGCTTAGGGCATCGGCTACTACATTATCCTTCCCCGGATGATATATGATTGCACAATCATAGTTGTTTAAGAGTTCAACCCAACACGTTGTCGCATGTTCAAATCTTTCTGCTCAAAGATATGCTGAACACTCTTGTGATCGGTGTAGATAGTGCATTTGGTATCGTACAAGTAGTGTCTCCATATCTTTAGTACAAATACTACGGCTCCCAACTCTAAATCATGAGTTGTGTAGATTTTCTCATGTATTTTCAGTTGACGAGAAGCGTAAGCGATGACCTTCTCGAGTTGCATCTGCACACAACCAAGACCTTGAACTGATGCATCACAATACACCACAAAATCATCCGTTCCCTCTTGAAGAGATAGGATTGGTGCACTGCAGAGTTTCTGCTTCAGAAGTTGGAATGCTGTTTCCTGGGTATCACCCCAGTTATAAGGTTTACCCTTTTGAGTTAGAGCAGTGAGGGGTTGTGCAATCTTGGAGTATCTTTCAATGAAATGACGGTAATAGCCAGCAAATCCCAGGAATTTTCGCACCTCAGTTGGCATTGTCGCACCTTGAATTGATCCACACGGTGTACCTCAAGCGAGGTCCACGGGTTCGGGCTTGAAGTAGAGTAAAGCTAGTGAGATCGGAGTATTTTTGCTAGTGGGTGCAGGAGGAACTCGCCTCCGACGAACCCAACTCCCAAAGAGACATGTGTTAGTGCTATGTGTCGCCCCTAACACGGACTTGAGAAGGCCCACCATTTCTGATTGTGTCATCGATAGGCTCATGCCGGTGTTATCTTCGGCTCTGGTGGTGTAACAAGGGTGCATATGATGGTGGTGTGAGTGACTCCTCCGAAGGCTCTGTCTTGCTGCCCTCAGACGGGAGTGGATGTTATTTTGGTGATTCCTCGAGTGTCACCCCTGGGAATGATGATGTGTAGGTCCCTAATTCGGTGCGTGACGGATCTCTAGACTCGCGGTACGACACGGTGATAACATGCGGAATCCATGATCAACGTGCTCGTGTGACTCAATCAACAACAACGCTGTAAATAAACTCTTTGTATTTCCACCACAATATCAGGTTACAAGATTCACACAATTCTCTCGTCTACTCTGATATCGTCTCAATCTGAGTATGTATTTTGTCTCACAGTCTCTGTCTATTTATAAGCAATAAGTTCGCCTCAAAGATGCTTAGGCAAACTTATTAAGTTTGCCTCTAATAGGCTAAGCAAACTTATTAAGTTCGCCTCAGATAGACTAAGCAAACTTAATAAGTTCGCCTCTGATAAACCAGGCGAACTTATTAAGTTCGCCTCTCTACGAACTTACACAGAATTTTATCAACAGTTACAAAACATGTCCTAACAGACTCCCATTTAACTGTTGCTAACAATTCTATCAATTACAAGTCAAAGGCTCTATGACTAAGACATAATATCTTCAAGCTCGTTGTCACCAGAATATGCTCCAACAGACTCCCCCTTGACAACAGCGTTAGAAGATTGTCATCCGTCTTCATATATCATCAAACACAGTGTAGTCTTTGTCTTGTTCATCTGCACTTTCTCTTTCTATCTAGAAGAAAACTTGGGAGAAGGACCCCTTGTCAACTTCTGTCTGCAATTTTCAGTTTTTGCAAAGAAGAACAACCAAGAATAACCAACAATTAAGATTTTCATGGAAGCTGGAAAAATAAAATCTTTTTGGTTTTTTAAACATAAGAAAGACAAAATCTTTTTGGTTTTTCTCTGTACAAACTGAAATGTAAAATACAAAATCACATCTTTTTGATCGAACATCACGAGTAAAAAGATCATATCAGTATATATGAGATATCAATCACACATCTTGGATATAAAATCCATATAATATCAAATGGTATCCTATGTCATTCTTTCAAGCCTTGACCAATCAAACCAATATCTTTCAACATTATCACACTCTATCTCTTCAAGACTTTCATATTGCATGTTATGATACTCGATAAACATTCAAAGAAAATAGGATCAGGCTATGACACACAAATTCAAAATGTCAATATTTTAAGATTTGAAACTAAAGCATCTCATTCCCACTTTCTTGTGAGTTAAGGTACCATTTAAGTATGAAATACAACGTGTACCCCACTAGTATGCCAACAAAAAGTAAATGCACTATCTTCAAGACATATAAGATTTTACAAAAGATTATCCGAATTTCCAGAATGAGGAGACATCACTTAGCACATGAATAGCAGAATACAAATTGGATTGTATAGGAATCAATGAGATTCAGAAATGATTCAATGTCTTGGCTTATATATGTGGAATCATAAGATTCAGGTACGTGGATCCAACTGTTATCTGGATTATGAATTCAATGGAATCAGTAAAGATGATTTATCAATATGATTCAAGGGCTAGTATATGTTTGACAGATGTTGTCAAGTACATATCTTGATTATACTTCAAATTGCATGCTTTTCGGGACATGGGCACTGAAGCAAATCGAATGAATAGTGCTAAGGACATAACCCGAAACTGATCTCATAGGAAAATCTTTATTAAAAGCTAATATTCTTTATCTGATAATGATCTTTTAACACACACACCCAGGCATAAAATGGGTTCAAATCACAGTTGTAACATATGCAATTATGTTTTCACACTACTAATGGTTCAATGACGCTTTTAGTCTACTGACAATTCAAATTATATGCATACACAACACTATCATTTCCTATTTGTGTAGTCTCTGAAGTTTAGATCAAAACATATAATTCAGATATATTAACATAAAGCACCAACCAGTCAATCTAAGGTCATGTGTGAAAGAACATCTACTGATGTACTATCATCTCTTCTTTAACTTCAAGTAATGTCGATCTTATCTTTTTCAATTTGTTTGGCTTTTTCAAAATCTTTTTCAAAGAAAGTAAAACAAACAAAAATAAACCTTCCATGAAAAACATTTTATAAAAACCATTTTACTTGGTTACTCAGGATTAAGCAATTCAATCAATTAAAAACTCAAACCGATGTAATCCTGTAATTGAATGTCATTGCCTCTGTCACCAACACAGTTTTGTACTCCCCCTGTCCTGTAGACTCCCCCTCAACTAGTCAAATGGTTGCATCAATGACTTTATGCTCACCATCGTCATCCTAAGTCCCGGGTTATCTTTTGGACTTTGTAAAACTCTTTCCAAAACATTGTGTGTGACATATTCTCCCCCTCAACTAGTCAAATGGTTGCATCAATGACTTTATGCTCACCATCGTCATCCTAAGTTCCAGGTTATCTTTTGGACTTTGTAAAACTCTTTCCAAAACATTGTGTGTGACATATTCTCCCCCTTGAGCATCAAGTCGTTGAATCAAATAGATTTCTCAGTTATCAACAACTCGTTACTCTTGCAGATGTCATTCCCTGTCATGTGCTAAGAACCACCACTATCAACAACCAAAATGGTATTAATAGTCCCTCTTGGTAAATCTTGCACATCTAACAAGAAAACATTAATTTGAAATTGGGACCCAAGCCATGGTAGTCATGGGTCTTCCATCTGTATCAAAATAATAAACCTCACTCCATTCACAATGGAATCTCTCATCAATTTTCGGAGATTGATCAGACGAGTCAGAAACAGAAACTTTAGATTTCCAAACGTACTTCTGTTCATTAAGTTCTTTTTGCTTAAAATGTGAAGTGTTTGAACACACTTGTTCATTTAAAAACTGTTTAGATTGTGAAAGCTCTTGTTGTTCGAAAAGTTTTCTCAATCTTCTGTTTCTCCTCCGACTTTGAGGTCTAGAAAGCCTAACCTCAGATTTTGAATTACCCTTTGGTGTATCATGAGGTTTAACCACATTTGGGTTAACATAAGGCTTACCATGAGTTCTTACCTTTTCTGGAGTAACATGTCGGTTACCTTTGTCTTTGTGAGGACAAGCAATCCGAATGTGACCCACAAGACCACAGTAAAAGCAAGATCTCGTCTCACGATAATCTCTCATATAAGGAATCTTCACACGATTAGATGCACTTGAAGAAGATTCTCCTACATGAACTTCTTTTGGAGTTTGAGATGGAACAAACTTTTTCTCAACAGGTTTTGATTCAGGCTTCACCTTCATAGGAACTACATGCTTCTTTCCTTTATTTTTGTAAGGACAGTTCACCACAATGTGTCTCATCTCATTACAATGAAAACATGTACGCCTGTCTTTATAATCTCTGACATATGGAACTCTCCTTAAATTTGAAGAACTTCCAAATGTATTTTTACCAGATGAATTAGAATCAACCTTTGAGTCTTCTTTCTTAATCTCTTTCGGTATCCCCTCTACCTTAGCTTCATCAAAATATTCATCATCACTCTCATCAGAATACACCATATCTTTACCTGTGACTGGATTCACTTTCAACACAGTCTTAGGATCTAAATCCTGAACATTTATAATCTCAGGTGTAACAGAATAATTTCCGTTGAATGGTGGAGGAACATAACCAATACCACTAGTTCCCTTCCCCTCTACGGTATTCTCATGATAATATCCTAATAAGAATGATGAATTTGCAAAGCTTTCTAGCTTTCTATGTAATCTAATCACCTCTGCTTTAGATTCAGCTAGTTCCTTATCTTTCTCAGCAAGATCATTATTTCTTTTCTCAATTTCTGCAAAGGACATATCCAGGTGATATGCCTGCTCTTTGATCTTCAAAGTCAGAGAATTTATATCCCTTTTTAGTGATTCTATCCTTTCAATACACACATTCTCATTATCTTTTAATTTCTGATTTACCGTGTGTATCGATTTCATATCACAAATGAGGTTTACGTTGTCATCCATAACCCTCATCATTTTATCCTTAACTGAAATACAGTTAGAACAAAACGTTTCAGAGTTAGAAAGTACCTCAGGTTTTACTTCTGAAGAAGATGCACCAGGAGCCATGAAAACGTCATCATCAGCTTCACCCTTTTGATCAACAATGACAGGCTCAACATCAGTGTCTGATACACTCAGATCATCTTCAACTGTCTGGAAGCTTACTTCAGTCTCTACATCACTCTCGGTAGACTGAGTACTTTCACCAGATCTAATACTCTCACTATCACTTAACTCGGTAGAAGAATCGCTTTCAGAAACACTCTGCTTTACTACTTCTTCTTTGATCAAGACCACAAACGCTTGAGTAGTAGCTTCACCCTTTTTCTTCAAAGCTTCCCATAGTTCTCTTGAAGTTGGACACTTCCCGAGACTATGAATGATTTCTTTTGGTAAAGACAACGTTAAAGTTTTACGTGTCTTCATCTCTCGATCAAACTTCTGCTTTTCTACTTTAGTAAGAGCTGTCATTGGTTTAGGAACATCATAATATCCCATATAGTCATAAGTAGGATGCACATATCCTTCAAATATGGATGTCCAAAATTTTTCATCAGTTTCTGATACGAACTGTTCGAACCGGACTTTCCAGCTACGAAAATCTGATATGCACAAAAGTCTCGGTGGCGTAGTTTCAATCTCATTATCATCATAAAAAATTGACATTTTGAAATTTTTTCAAAAATATTCGGAAAAAAATTTCCCGCCAAAATACTCTTTTTAAAAAATTTTGAAAATTCAAAATTTTTTATATGATTCAAAACGACCATATAAACTTTTCCTAAAAAACTCGCCTCCGACGAACCCAACTCCCAAAGAGACATGTGTTAGTGCTATGTGTCGCCCTTAACACGGACTTGAGAAGGCTCACCATTTCCGATTGTGTCATCGATAGGCTCATGCCTGTGTTATCTTCGGCTCTGGTGGTGTAACAAGGGTGCATATGATGGTGGTGTGAGTGACTCCTCCGAAGGCTCTGTCTTGCTGCCCTCAGACGGGAGTGGATGTTATTTTGGTGATTCCCCGAGTGTCACCACTAGGAATGATGATGTGAAGGTCCCTGATTCGGTGCGTGACGGATCTCTAGACTCACGGTACGACACGGTGATAACGTGCGGAATCCATGATCAACGTGGTCATGTGACTCAATCAACAACAACGGTGTAAATAAACTCTTTGTATTTCCACCACAATATCAGGTTACAAGATTCACACAATTCTCTCGTCTACTCTGATATCGTCTCAATCTGAGTATGTATTCGGTCTCATAGACTCTGTCTATTTATAAGCACCTGTTCTTTGCCTCAAAGATGCTTAGGCGAACTTATTAAGTTCACCTCTAATAGGCTAAGCGAACTTTTTAAGTTTGCCTCAGATAGACTAAGCGAACTTAATAAGTTCGCCTCTGATAAACCAGGCGAACTTATTAAGTTCGCCTCTCTAGGAACTTACACAAAATTTTATCAACAGTTACAAAACATGTCCTAACAGACTCCCCTTTAACTGTTGCTAACAATTCTATCAATTACAAGTCAAAGACTCTAAGACTAAGACATAATATCTTCAAGCTCGTTGTCACCAGAATATGCTCCAACATGATGTAATACGAATGACTTGCCCCTCATCAGTAGAGGGTGATATGGATGATGTCATCATGCCTGCAATGCAATGTATGTGTTGATGCTACGTGTAGCATGTATGAGTCTATGTGTCGTATAACTAATGTGTGTGGTTATAGTCTAGTATGCAATCCTAGTTCTCTATAATCAATGGCTCTGATACCAATCTGTCACACCCCAAATTCCACTAACGGAGTTTTACCGTTTAGAAGGTGAAACACCAGGATCTCAGTCCTTAGTTACATCAAACGACACTATATGGGACTTAAAATGACATAACATAAAAGTTCAGAGTTAATGCGAAAGAGTTTAAACAAAAAAGTAAATGCGCAAAACAATGCGCCAAAGTTTAGTTTAATAAAAGTAAGTGAATTGCTTTAACGTTTTGCTTATGAGTGAAATGATAGTAGGACTCCATGCATGTCCTAGTTGTGCAACTTGTGCCTTAGCGAGCTGAGAAAACATGTACGAAAAGTGTCAACACGAGGTTGCTGAGTTCACAGGTTTCAAGTTTGCAATAAGATAGTGTTTGCCAGATTATGTACATTCAATATGCATATCTATAGGTATCTAGCCTATGTTCCTGTCTTACTAAAGCGCTCGCAACCGAATCTGGATGATGTGTTTATTTGTTTGCCTTCAGCCAATCGATCTAGACGACTAGCCCGGGTGGGGTTTGTCAAACCCAGTAGTAGTACCAAACATTACCTTGCTAAATCCATATTAACAGTCTGATGTGTGAGGACTTTTATGATAGTGTGATACGCTTAGCCTCAACAGTGATATCATATGAAGTACCATAATCAAAATAGTTTGCATCATGTTTTCTCCCCCAACGAGAAAAACATGTAAAATAATTTTTGTTTGCGTACCTGTCTCTCCCCCATGGGAAAACAAGTAAAAGCATGATTACTTGCATGTATGTTTATCCCACAACGGGAAAACAAGTAAAATATGTTGATTTGTGTACATGTTTCCCCCTAACAGGAAAACGAGTAAAAAGGGGCCATGAAAAGTAGGAAACACCACACAAGGATGCAAGTAAGAAACACAAGAGTTTGCCTGTGAACTGCTTACGTATGCCCTAAAATTATAAGCATAATAGTTAGGGATACAATGGGGTTTTGTGACGACGACACGTAAGATTTGAACGTCTTAAGACATTCCAAGGATCAATAAGTAGACGAACGTGTCCACGGGAATAAGAGTTTCTTAATTTAAATATTAAGATAATTACGTTACGTGTCGAACGTCTCTAATTACGAATAATATTAATATATAAATATATTCGTACGTTTGTACCATTAAAATAATGGCTAGGAAAATAATATAATTAATATATTATTTTTTAACTCGTAGAAAATATACGATAATTATTTACGTTACAAAAATAATAAATATGTTATTTTATTCTAAGATATAATACGTGAGTAAATAATATAAATAATTATATTATCAATTAGTTTGAAACGTTACACGATTTTTATAAACGAGACGAAATAATATAAATATATATCATTTTATAATAGGAGTCACGGGTTGAAAATAATATAAATATATTTTTTTATACGAAGTCGTGGTTTGAAAATAATATAAATATATTATAATTAAAAGTGGTATTTTCAATGAATATGGGTTACAAACCAAACCCGAGCCTACGGGTGGTTTCCCAGGCTAAAACACTTTAATATAATAATATAATATTATAGGGTTTGAATATATAAAAAAATAGCTCATGAAAAATGCCCAAAAAAATAATTGTAGGAGACCGGTCTAGAACGCGGGTCTCCTGCGTATATGAATTAAGTCTTAACAAAGTCTGCCGGCTAGGGAATCGCATTAGAATCCGGATCCATATGCATATATCAAACAAGTCCCTGTGGTATCCCTCCCATACGCACACCAGTTCGAAACCCGTCCCAAATCCAACATTTTCGACCACGATTTGATTCAGAAGCATAAGGGTTTCCTTAATCGAGTGTGGGCGAACGTGTGGGTGTAGTTAATTGTAAAAATAACAAGTCTGGCCGATTAATTCTTGATTTGAAACTACGTAACCCTAGATATGAGCCCAAAATCAAATCGAAGGATTCTGGTATTAGAACTTGTTAGAATCATAGGGTTTTTAACAAAAATAGAATTGCGAATTCATTGGTGTAATTTGATTTCATTGAAATAGTGTTTAAGATCAAAACCCCCAATTTGTTATAAAAACAAACCCTAATTACTGGACCATGATCAATTCGATGTTATCATGTTAATTTAACAGAAGGCTTTCTTAAAGCAGATGATTTCGAATCGAAGGATATGCTTTAATTGTATTAAAAACAGAATCTAGGGTTGGATTCGATTAAACTGGTTTCGTATGAACCCTTGAATCTAGATTTTGATGGAATTGATGTTGTAAGCCCTGATAATGATGGGGCTTTCAATAAACAGACTATTACAAAGCTAAGGGTAGGTTTAATTACCAGATTCGATGACAAATTGATGGTTCCCGACTGAAAATGTACTCCGACTACGAATGGCCTTAGTTCTAGCAATCTCTACAGCGATTCAAGTCAAATTGGCTTGTGGGATAGCTTATGTGGAGTTCATAGGCTGTGTGCAGATGTTCAATTGCGAGGAAAATAGACGAATTGATGTGAATTTGATAGTGATTATTGAGGGTGTCAACGATTTTGACATGATTTGCCATTAATCGGTTTAATTCGGTAATGATGGTGTTTAAAATGATGATTATGGCCGTAGATGACACCATTCATGTGATATCAGATTCAATTCCAACAAAAATCGGTTTAAAATTTTGAATTTGAGCTAGTTGTCACGAGTTTGACTTTCCAAAGTCAAATAGAAATTAAGTTTGGTCGAATTACACATCTAGTCCTTCAAATTTCTTGTTTCGGAGTTTAGAACTTGGCAGAAATGGTCCTTGAGGTTTGAATTATGTTAAAAGAAAGTTTGTTTGACTTTCAAAAGTCAACGGGAACTATAGGCTAATTACAAGATTGGTCTCTCCAATTTCATGCATGTGACTTTGAATATAGGCAAGGTTAGTCCCTGGAGTTTGAGATAGGGTTAAATAGGTTAGTATTTAACTGAATTTAATTAACAAGGTTAACCTAAAAGTCTGGGTTGTCACACTGGACTTGTGTGCTTCGTCCATCACTAGATCCCTTAGATTCCCAAAACTCGTTACCCAAATCTGATCCATAAAGTAACGAATGTCATCAGATTTGACCACAAATTACTTGTCCATACCTCGTAGGGACTCGTGTCTTAGGTTCTCCTCCTTGATTGCTTCGAGTTGAGCGTCACGGATTTGAATAGGTAAATTCGTGTTGATGGTCAACTGTAATGCTCGCACTCATCGTGGTTTTGGTTGTTCTTTCCTGCTCAAGGCATCAGCAATGACGTTTGCCTTTCCAGGATGGTAACGTATGAACGCAGTCGTAGTCGTTTAGTAATTCGACCCATCGAAGCAGCCTCATGTTAAGCTCCTTCTGGTCGAAAGTGTGCTAGAGACTTTTGTGATCAGTGAAAATCGTACATTTCGTGCCATACAAGTAGTGTCTCTAGATCTTGAGTGCAAATACCACAGCTCCCCACTCCATGTCATGGGTAGTGTAGTTTTTCTCGTTCACTTTCAGTTGTCGAGAAGCATAAACAATCACCTTCTCCCTTTGCATCTTTAAGGACCAAAAATATAATAGTCTGACGCATCAAAGAATCACTGAGTTGTTTAGAAGTTCGAATGACAAAGATTGGAAGAAGCAAGAAAGTATGCAGCAGCATACTTCATCCAGCAGCATACTTCATCCGACAACATACTTGAAGTACGTGTTGATGCACTTTCCTGTGACAACACTCTGGATAGAGTCTTAGTTTGTATGTCTAATGTCTGTAATTTGTCTTTGTATGTATGAGTCATTATGTAATAGTTTATCGAGTTGTATTTACTTTTACATAATGTATGTTGTTTTTCTGCTAAGTGTTTATTGGTCCTGCGCACTTGCTAAGTGCGCAGGCATCAGGTCTGTATAAATAGGATAGGTTCACAGAGGCTAAGTACGCAGAACCATTTGTTCAGACGAACTCAGTTTTGCTAAGTACGCAGCTTGTATTCTCTCTATAACCGTCGAGTGTTTATAATACAAAGAACGTTTATTGTGACTCTCGTGTTTGGTTTACTTTGTTTAGTAAGACTCTCCACCTAGTCACGGGTATTCCGCAACCCGGTGCGACTAGTAGACCACTTGCATGTGACGATCCGACACACACGTAGGGACCTACAAGTGGTATCAGAGCATTGCTCTTGAATTCGAGTGTTGTAAGTGAGTTTGGAGACGTTTTACTGAGTTTTACAAGCAAAAAGAGGTATTTTTGTTGATTTTTGTGATAAAAAAGGGGTAGCTCTTGAGCACTTTTTTAGAAGCAAAAATCTCTCAAAAACCGATTTTTGTTGTGTATTTGTGTGTTTTGAGCATCAAAGGTTTGTTAGAAACTTGTTTCTGATCCTTTGGCTCGATTGCATTGATCATCAGCCTATTTTTCACTATCTCCGGCGATTTTCAGGTGACCGGAAAAGTTTGGTGAGAGTTGCTGAAAAGGTGTCCTGCGTACTTACCATTTTTGGTAAAAAGTACAGTCTTCTGCGTACTTACTAACTACGCAAGAGTTATCTCCTGCGTACTTACAAGTGCGCAAGACTGAACTTTTGCGAACTTAAGTTATATCCTGCGTACTTAATATTTCCTTCTGCGTACTTACAAGTACGCAAGAGCAAGTCTTAACTACGCAAGACCATTTATCAAGTGCGCAAGGCCAAAACCAAGTGCGCAACAGTGTCTGATTTTTCTGTTTTTTTGACCAAGTAATTCACTATGTCGAACCTTCAGATTCTTGGAAACATGTTAAATTATGATAATGAGATCGGTACACCTCAGAAACCGCCTAAACTATTAAATGTAAATGATTATTCCAATTGGAAGGCGCGTTTTGAGCACTACATTTCATACACCGACTCATCATTATGGATACCAATCATTGAGGGATATAAGCATCCCACAAACATCTATCTTGATGAAGAGGTGCCAAAGCCCATCTCTAAGCTTGATGAAGAACAAAAGAAAGCTTATGATCGGGAAAAGAAGGCTCTTGGCTCAATCACTATGTCATTAACTTGGGAATTGTTTCACAGTTTCCGAGGCTATGACACCTCCAAAGATCTTTGGAAAGCACTTCAGAAAAGATTTGAGGGGAACAGTGACATTAAGAAGAGTAAGCGGGATCTTCTCCGGAAGCAGTATGAATGCTTCAATTTCATGGAAAATGAATCGTTAGATGATCTCATCTCTAGATTCTATCATTTACAAACGGAATTGAAAGCTTTTGAACTGAAATATCCCGATGAAGAACTGGTGGAAAAATTTCTTGATACTTTGCCACCAAAGTTTGAGATGTATACAACCCTGATGAGGGAAAATCCTAAATTCTATGAGTTAACAGTAGATGAGGCTATTGGTAAGATTCAAGCTCATAACATGAATCTTATGAAGAAGGTGAGCTCGGGAAGACCTCAGATACAGGACCCTTCCATGTATCATGGGACGACTTCCACTTCAAAATCATCGGGCTCTGGAATTGCCCTCTTTACTTGACACTCCAATGAAGAAGACCACTCAAATGGGTGTGGTGGTCATGCTTGTTATGCATCCGGATCAGGGTTAGGAACTAATCATCAACACACCTCAAGAAATCCTCCAGCTACGTCTTCAGCTAATCATTCTGCAATAGTCAAAATAGCTGAAGATCATGTAGCATTGTTTTCATCATGTATGCTTGCGTATGAGAATTTCATAGGCGGCAAGCCAACGGATCCCGAAACTATTGAAGAAGACTTTAACCAAGTGGATCCTGATGATATCGAGGACATGGATATTCAATGGAATATGGCCATGCTTTTGAGGAGGGCCAAGCGTTTTCTGAACAGAACAGGAAGAAAGTTCATTGGTGGACATTCTAATGCCAAGGTTGGATTTGATAAATCCAAGGCCAAATGCTACAAGTGTCTGAACTATGGACACTTTGCTCGTGAGTGTCAAAAAGACCGAGCACCGGCCTTTGGTTTCACCAGACCTAGCCAGGGAAACAGCCACGGCCACAACAACACTAGCCACCACAATCAACACCAAGGTGGTTCGTCAAATGCACTGGTAGCTCAGCATGACGAAAACTTTGATTGGGGTGTTCATCTAGAGGACGCCATCATTGCTTAAACACAGGTTGGTCTCATGGCTGAGATCATGGAGCTGATGGAGGCTGAGAGAAAAGAAGTTGAGGAGATGGAAGCTTCTGTAGCTGTTGAAAAGGAGTCTACCACTGCCGTTGCTCTCATGGCCATTGGAGAAGCACAAAGTCCTTCATCTGAGGTAGATTCTAACCCTTTCTCTGTTATTTCTTGTTCTAAATGTCTAGGGCTAAAGCTTGAAATTTCTAAGCTCCAAGACAAACTCGAACCCCTAACTATGGCAGCTCATAATTACAAAGAAAACGAAAAACGTTTTAAAGAGTCTGTTGAAACGTTGAAAAAGGAAAAATGTGAATATTCTTTACAAATAAGTGAGCAACAAGTTCACTTGGATATTGCGTATAGGGGGTTAGAAAAACGGAACAATGAAATCAACAAACTGCAAAATGAGATCCTGCAGTTATAATGTACAAATGAGAAGTTGAAAAACTCTCTCTTTGTGGTGGAGCACTACGAATCAGTAGTGAGGAAATTGAAGGGCCTAGGTCTTGGTACCAATGCCATTCCTCCACCAATAAGTGGGAAGTTTGTCAATAGCTTGATAGACATTGATCTCACCTGTCTAGATGAGTCCTCTGATAAGGATGATTCCCCTAAAAAGGATGAATCTTCAAGTAAGGCTAACTCCACATCTAGTGAGGAGTATGTTACTGCTTCTGATGATGGGTCGGTTAACACTTGCCCTGAAGGAGTAGTCTCTGAGGAATTGTTGACTGAACAGAAAGTCCACAAAAACATTATCACTAATGGTGATAACTGCATTTTAACTGAACCTGATATCATTGAAACAAATGATAAACTTAAGGTAATGCTTTACGGGGGATATAAAAATATTAACCAAGTTAAGAAAGAGGCTTTTTCAGCTCATTATGGGCTTGGTTACAAAGAGAATTTGCAAAAGTATTATACCCCCAAAAACCAAACTGAAAAAGGTCAGACTCCTGTTCATAAACCAACTCCTCCTGCTCTTAATGGAGAGTTATCTAAGGCCAGATCAAATGAGCCTTACAAGAGAACTCATGTGGACAAGAGGATGTGTTTTCATTATGGCATGGTTGGTCACATTCTTGTGAACTGTCCATCAAAGAACCATGGGAAACGGCATTTTGTCTCACAGCCAGCCGTTATCCCTAAGTCGCCAATCGTGAAACCTCCCAGAAGTCCAAAGCAGAATGTGGTGAAACCACCAGTACAACCTATGGGAAAACCTAAGATCAAATCTGAGGCCAAACCATCTGTTGCAAGAAAGTTAAAGCAACCTGTTGTACCTCGTGTGTCTACATCTGGTAGTACACGCACTGGTGAGAAATCTGTGGCTAGACTCTCTAAGCCACAAAGAAGAAGAAGGAATAAGAGGTTGAGAAAGCTGGAACAGCTGACTAAGACTCAATCAGGTGAAGCTTCCACAAGTTCACCGGCTGTGGTTGAGCCAAAGTCTACTGTTCTGGTTAAGAATCAAAAGAGATTCTGGAACAAGAAAGTTAAAGGTTCTCAATCTCCTGTTCCAAATTCATCCAAAGATTCACCAATTTTGAACAGTTATCATGACTGTGAGTTGAAAGAAGTAGTTTATTTTGAGAAGGATGGACGACCCAAGACCACAATGGCTTGGGTCTCCAAATCTAACTAATTCTTTTGTTACTCGTGCAGGGACGTCCGAAGGGTACTATCTCTAACCGTTGGTATGTAGATAGTGGATGCTCCCGGCACATGACAGGAAACATGGCCTTGCTTCAAGATGTTAAACCATTCAGAGGCGGCTATGTGGCCTTTGCCGGAGAAAAAGGCGGCAGCATCACGTGTCAAGGCGTGGTTTCAAATGGTTGTGTTAGCTTTGACAATGTGAACTTTTGCGAGCAGCTGAAGCATAACCTGTTGAGTGTCTCCCAAATGTGTGACAAGGAGTACTCGGTGATGTTTGACAAGTCAGAATGTCTGATTCTCAAACCCGGTTTTGAGGTTCCCGAAGACTGGATTCTGATGAGAGCACCAAGATCAAACGACACTTATCAGATCGATATGAGCGTGGCAAAAACCACCTCATCAGTTGCTACTTGTTTGCTTACAAAAGCGACAGAACTTGACTCCATCTTGTGGCATAGGAAACTCGGACATATTTCTTATCGTAAAATGAATCATCTTGTCCGAAACGGTTTGGTAACCGGGGTTCCTAAGTTGAGGTTTACCGTTGCAGATGACTGTATGCTGTGTAAAAAGGGCAAACAGCAACGGAAGTCTCACAAGCCCAAGCTCCAAAACTCTATCGATACCCCTTTGGAGCTATTACACATGGATCTGTTTGGCCCCATAAGTATCAGGAGTATTGGAGGTAAGTCGTTCTGTCTAGTTGTAACTGATGATTTCTCACGTTTTTCTTGGGTGCATTTTTTAGGTACAAAAGACGAGACTGCTTATATTCTTCAATAACTGATCCTGAGCTTGGAATCTCTTTGCAAGCTGAAAGTTAGAAGAATAAGGAGTGACAACGGAACTGAGTTCAAGAATAATTTGATGGAACTTTTCTGTCTCAAGAAAGGGATCCGTCACGAATTCAGCGCGCCGTACACACCTCAGCAGAATGGAGTTGCTGAATGGAAGAACAGAACACTGATCGAGACTGCAAGGACTATGCTGTCAGATGCAAAGCTTCCCGTCACTTTCTGGGCAGAAGCAGTTAATACAGCTTGTCACGTCCTAAACAGGGTTCTGGTTGTGAAAAGGCACAACAAGACATGTTATGAGTTGATCAACAATCGACTTCCCAATCTTGATTACCTAGTTCCTTTTGGTAGTCCTTGTTCCTTGTTGCTATAGTATAAAAACCGTCAGTCTAAATTTCATGCGAAAGCGGTGGAAGGCATCTTCTTAGGATATGTTGCCAATTCGCCCTGCAAGAGAGTGTACAACATAGGAACTCGTACTGTCGAGGAATGGTTTGAAGTGGACTGTAGTAAACATAGCACTCCACCAGAACCAAAAGGTCCAGCTTGGGGTTTTGATTATGATGCGCTATTCAAGTCCTTCAATCTTCCTGACTTATCTGCAGAAGACGCCGCAAATGTCTATGATTAATTGCGTGGCGACAATGACTCCTGATTTTCTACTCGTGCTACTGTACCAATTATAACTCCTGATTCCAATGCTGCATCTGGAACTCATGACAGTGATAACAGTGAAGGTGTTCATATTGTTGGAGATGACGCTCAAGCCAATCCTAACACAATTATAGGAAATGAAGCTCCAGCTGATCCAATTAACATTGACTCTTCTTCCTCTAGAACACAGGAAATGGGGGAGTTAAGCACAAATCTAGATCCATAAATTCAAGAACCAATTGTACCGGAGACGAGGGTGCATAGGAATCATCTAATCGACAACATTATTGGTGATCCTTATGCCGGTGTTCAGACTCGTCATAGAACCATCACTGAGAACACCAGTCTTTACACAGAGATATTCGACACTGGTGTCATGGAAACATGTCTGCATGCTGCATTCGTGTCCCAGGTAGAGCCGAAGAATGTGAAGGAGGCTCTCGCTGACAACTGCTGGATTGAGGCGATGCAAGATGAACTGTCTCAATTCCAAAAGTTGCAAGTGTGGGATTTAGTTGACTTGCCAAAAGGCTTTCAGCCAATTGGTACCAGATGGGTGTTCAAATGCAAGACGGATGATCGTCATGTAGTTGTGAAGAACAAAGCAAGACTGGTTGTTCAGGGTTTTTATCAACAAGAGGGCTTGGATTACAATGTCGGCTTCAAGGTCTATCAACTTGATGTGAAGAGTGCTTTCCTTTATGGTAAGGTGCATGAAGAAGTCTATGTCACTCAACTTCCCAGTTTTGAAGATCCGCATAATATCAATAAAGTGTACAAGCTCGACAAAGCACTTTATGGTCTTCATCAAGCACCGCGGGCATGGTATGAGACATTATCTAAGCATTTACTGTCTAATGGTTTCGACCGTGGACAGATTGACTCGACTCTCTTCATACGGAAAGCAGGAGGTGACATTCTTCTTGTGCAAGTATATGTCGACGACATTATCTTTGGGTCGACCAATGAAGGGATGTGTAGGGAATTTGAGAAGGTGATGAAGTCCAAGTTTGAAATGAGCAATATAGGTGAACTGTCATTCTTTCTAGGTCTGCAAGTCAGTCAAAGAGAGAATGGTATTTATCTACATCAAACTAAGTACGTGCAGGACATCTTGTCAAAATACAAGATGAGTGATAGCACTACTTATGGCACACCAATCCCAGTCAATCATGGTTTGCATCCCGACAGAGATGGAAAGGATGTGGACAGCAGGTTGTACCGTGGGATGATCGGATCACTTATGTATCTCACAGCTTCAAGACCCGATATAATGTTTGCTGTGTGCTTGTGCTCAAGGTTTCAGTCACAACCGAAGGAGTCTCATATGATAGCAGTAAAGAGAATTTTCAGATACCTGAAAGGGAAACCCCAATTAGGTCTTTGGTACTCTAAGCAGCAGTCATTCGACTTCAAAGCCTATACTGATTCAGATTATGGCGGTTGTAACCTTGACAGAAAGTCAACTTCTGGTGGATGTCAATTCTTAGGAGACAGGCTGGTCTCCTGGCAGTGCAAGAAGCAGTCAACGGTTTATGTTTCAACTTGTGAAGCAGAGTACATTGTTGCAGCTAGCGGTTGTTCTCAAATATTGTGGATTCAGCAGCAATTGCGAGACTACGGCTTGAACTTCACTGGAACTCCTCTATTCATTGACAACAATGCCACCATCTCTATCACAAATAACCCGGTGAAACATTCCAAAACTAAACATATAGAGATTCGCCATCATTTCATCCGTGATTGTGCTGAAATGCATTTAATCGAACTTGAAAAAGTTCACACGGATGACAATCTTGCTGACCTTTTCACAAAGGCATTTGATCGATCCCGTTTTGAGCATATTGTCAACTTGATAGAAATGTTCAATCCTAAGTGAAAACTAAGTTTTCTTAACTCAATTCAATTCATGAAAGTTAAATTTTTAATTCTTTTAAATTTTCTGTATAGTTCTTTTAGTCTTTAAAATATTTTACAAAAACAAAAAAAAATAGAAAATGGAGAAAATTTCAAAGTTAACTTGAGAAAAGAGGAAATGATAGTACATCAGAAATGATATAAACACCATAGACTGCTCATATGGGAAATGATTGTGTCATTCTTACTTATCTGTTTAAAATTATTATGTTTTTAATCTGTTTATTTACAAGTAATTTGAACTGTCAGTAGGCTGTATGCGTCTTTGAATCACTAGTAGTGTGGAAACTAAATCTAAATTATAACTGTGATTTGAACCCATGTTTGCAAGCGTGTGTGAGTAAAAGATTAGAAAAGATCACTATCAGATAAAAGGATGTTAGATTTTGACAATAATTTTCTTTTGAGATCAGTTTCGGGTTATGTTGTTAGCACAATTAATGCGGTTCATCTCACTGCCCATACTCACAAGTATGCAATGAGAGATTGAATCAAGACATGTCTCTACATTAACCGTTGAGCATGTATTCACCCTTGAATCATTCCTGGTTCATTGAAATCAAATCCAGATAAAAGTTGGATCCCCTTACCCTATAATCAAACACCATGTTCATTATCCCGAATCATCATACCGATATTCAAAGAAGAAAATCACATGAAACCAAGACAAAAGAATCACTCGATTTTGAATCTTATGATTCCTGATAATCCTTATGGATTCTGCTTGATTTTTCTGTGCTAATTGATGTAACTTCATTCTGAAAATTAAGAAAATAATTGAAAATAATCTTAGATGCCTTGAAGATAGTGCAAAATATCATAGCATCTCAGTGGGGTACACGTTGTATATCTTATAATTAATACCTTAATACACAAGAACATGATACAAAGATGCGTATAGTTTCAAATCTTATAATATTGTCAACTTGAATTACTTGTTTATGTGCTTATTACGTATGAATAAAGAGTAATACATGTCATGATCCCATATTCTTTGATGTTTATATTGTATCGTTTTTGCTATAAGTTAGCCTGATATGATCCTCTGCTCGTGTCTTTGATCAAAAATAGCTTGTGTGAATACTTGTATATTTCTATCTAGAAAAGAACAAAAATATTTTTAAGTTTTTGTATAGTTCAAGTTTAAATCAAAAAAAAAAGCCAAAAAAAAAAATATATATACTTGTTGTTTAACCTTCATGAATTGTATTTGAATCCTCCTGGTTGAATATTTTTATCTTGTTCGTTATTTGACTTGAAAATCTTCATAAATCTGGGTTGAAAAATTGCGCACTTAAGGGTTGTGCGCACTTGTCAAGTTCGCACGAAGTAAAACTTGCGCACTTAACAAGTATGCAAGAGTTATTCTTGCGCACTTGTAAATGCGCAAGAGTTAAGTCCTGCGTACTTGTAAGTACGCAAGAGTTAACTCGTGCGCACTTAACAAGTACGCACGAGCAGTAAGTGAGGGGTATATATGTGACACTTAGAATTGTTCTCAGTTTCACGCATTCAAAACTCAAAATTTCCCTCTGCAAATTTTTCGCTCAAAATCGATAGTGTCTAAACCATCTTCTCGTCCCGTCCATACTTTCATCATCTTATTTCATCTCATAGGTGAGAATCTTGGCCGATTTCATCCGTTTAATCGTGACTATTGACCGATTTTTGACTTAGAAAATGTTAGGTTAAATCCGATATATTTTGGGGTAAAATGGGGTTGTTTAGGTAACTTATTATCTGTAACAAGCGAATAGAAAGCTTTAATCGATTCCCTAATCATCTCCTGGTCCTCGATTGATCCGTCGGTTGAAGTTGAACCGACAGTGGGTCGGCGACTGGTCTAGGTCAAAAATTGAACGAGGTTAAGCAGTGTGTGGTGTTGATAATGGTACCATAGGTTAGAATCCTTGATTCCGACCTAGTGGCGACCTAATCAACCCACGTTTTGAACGAATTACAATTTTCTGGAATTTTTGCTAAGTGTGAATCTTGCGCACTTAGCAAGTACGCAAGAAGCAATTCCTGCGTACTTGCTAAGTACGCAAGAGGAAAATCCTGCGCACTTGCTAAGTGCGCAGGACCAACACTTAGAAATTTTTCCTAAATCTGAAATTTTTTTTCAAAGTGAAACTACTATACTGTGTCATGTGTGTCTATTCCCAATGCTATACTTTGTTCTGATTATGCTTTTTGTATGTTTTTGTATACTATGGCTCAGGCATTCACTGATGAATTCAATTTGTTAGCAAACACCGAACCAGAATGGAAAGGGGCAACTTTGCAATATCGGGAGATCTTGGATTTTCTGAACCGATCAAGAATAAGCTATGCAATCTCAGCTAACCCAACAGTCTCAAGACCATACTTGGAGCAATTTTGGGAGACAGCAGAGCACGATTGCACGGTGTCCCCTAATGTCATAAAGGCTACCGTTGATGGTCGGGCAATTGCGTTCTCTGAAGATACAATCAGAAGGGTACTGCAGTTTGGAGACCTTGCTACCGACCTGACATCCTATCCAGATTACTACGTGGATGGGTGTTGGAGGCATAGAATGGGATATGTCGGGGCAAGGGACTATGCTTCTTACAAGAAGATGTGCGTATTGGATCAATGGCGTTACTTTGCCCACATCATGATCGTGTGCATCTCATCCCGGAAAGCGGGGAAAGATGCCATGGGTCATGACCTTGCAGCGGCCATGGTGGGCCTGTCTCTCAATCGGGGCTACAACCTCTCTCGCTATATCTTCAAAGCACTCAATGACCAGATAAATACAGCAGAGAGGTTCAGGTTCCTTTTGTACCCGAGGTTTGTGCAGCTCCTGATCGATGATGCATTGCCAAACCTACGTGCTATCGGGGAGAAACTGTAGGTAAAAAGGGTGGATAAGTGAGTCTTTGCTCAGTTTCTAAAGCCAGGCAGTGTAGAACCTACCCCTGCGCACACTGAACTCTTTGGCCACCTACTGAATGAAGCATACGTCGCTCCTGAAGATTGGAACTGGTATAGTCCCAACTCAGCACAAGAGATGAGTGATGACTCTGGTGAAGAGCAAGAGGAAGAGCATGATGATGATGAAGGTGATGTTGGTGGTGCTGAGGAATCCGATTCGGAGGCAACAGAATCAGATTCTTCTGATTCCGATGACGCACCATCACAGGCACATTCGAGAAGGTCGGCACACGTAACCCTGCCTGCGTCGTCTTCCAAAAGAAAACGACAAAGCTCAAGCAGCGAATATGAGCCGGATTCCGACTCTGACGCTGCTCTACAAAGACAAAGGCGTGAGAGGGCCAACAAGAAAAGGGGCGATCGGCAAGAGGTTGCTATCCCCAGGGTTGAAGAGATTCCGACTGTGCAGCCAGTACAAGTTGAAGCTGCCCGTCCAGAGTCAGAATCTACCCCTCCAGCACAGCAACTGTTTAGAAGGAGGAGAAGGCCACTGGTACAAGCAGATGTGGCAGTCACGGCGGTCACAGAGGTGATTCCTGTGACGGTGACCCTCCCTACTCCAACCGTCCAGGTGACGGTGAGTGCTCCACTTTTCACAGAGTCAGTCACCATCACCCCAACCATAACTCCCATCATTACATCCCCCATCCCAACACCCACCAATGAGCCGTCAGGTCAACCCTTTAACTACGGTGATTTCTCACAGGGGTTCGACTTTGACACAGTATTCTCTTCCCCCATCCACAACGCCGAAGCCTCATCATCTAGGCATCCGGATCCAAATGAAGCTAGGATCGATGTGCTAGAAACCCAAGTTGCTGGCTTGTTGAAGACTATTCAAAAGTCAAAAGAGGACTCTGAAGCTCAACAAGCACAGATAAACTCTCTGGCAGATGAAGTTAGGATTCTGCGTAGCCAGAGAACGGGGACTAATGAACGGTTGAAAAATGTCATGGCACAGAATGAACTGTTGATAAAGACTAATGACATGATTCTAGCCCACAGAACTTCCCTGGAGCTAAGGCTGGATCTACAAAGGAAGGAGCACGAAGCTATGGTCAAACTAGTTGGTGAACTGACCGCGAAGCTAGGTGCTCAGAGGGAGAAGGAGACAGAGAAGGAGACAAAGAAGGAGGCAGAGAAAGAAAAAGAGAAAGACAGAGAAAAGAAATCCACCGGTGCCGAGTCTTGTCATCCAGTCGATCTGACTAAGGATGATGATAAAGACAAGGATCCTGAAGTCGGTGCTAGTGGAGGTGAGCACCTAGCTTTGGCGATTGTGCCCATCTCTTCTGTTCCATTGGCTGAGGGGGAGTCTACTCAGCAAGAGGGTGGTGATACCTCAGTTGGTGGTGGCGGAGATAAAGGGAAGTCAGCGGCTGACGTGCTCAAGGACTTATCTGATGATGAGATCCTCTATTTAGAGCCTGACTATTCCAAAGAGGCACAAATCGATGCTCTCCTTAATCTGGAAGAAGGAGAGATAGACTCTGGTGATGACTGGAACGAGGATGACGATGATGTGGTGATTGAGATTCCCAAGGGCGACGGGGAAGGTAAGTATGAGTTAGAAGATGGTGAGATCTTTGAAGTACCATCGCTCGACTCTATGCTCGAAACAGGCTCAGTTGACACGGCAAGTAATGTTGAAACTACAACTGAAGCCTCCCCGGTCGACCCTATACCTGTGGACCCCGAGGCACAAAAAGAGAAAGACATGCCTTCTACATCTATAAAGGGTCCAGCTCCCGTGTGGCAAAAGACGTCTATCACAGACAAGCACGGAGTGACAGGTATGATCTTAGCTGTTAGGTACGAGGAGGACAAGCAGCTGTTCGCCATCAAAAGATCTGGGGGGTTCAATACTTGAAACCCACCAGTGAGGCGTTCAACTCTTTGCCCAAGTACGACCTAGTTAACCTCGCAAACCGCGATCTGCTAAGTCACTCGAATCATGCAGTAGCAATGGGTTTGTGGGTAACACTACAGCGGGAAGAAAGATCAGGGAAATTTGAATACCTCAAGCCTCAGGTGTCCAGAAGAGTCAAGGATAAGCACGCTGTGCATCCTGTGACTAAGAAGCCCATAAAGAGATTGGTATACAAGCCAGTACGATGTGAAACTAAGATTCCCCTGAGCAAGTTACCTCAGGATATTCTTTTTGATATGTGGTACAGGTACGTTGATCCAAAAACACGCGAGGCTGTGGTAATGAGTAAAGGTAACTCAGCAAGTGGAAATATTGTGCCAAAGGAAGTGATCAGGATATTTGATGAAGTCTGCTTCATCAACTTTTCTGTGAACGATCTTGAGGTACTAGCCGACAAGTACTGCATCCACACTGACGAATGGACGAAGCTTCTCTCTGCCAAATACGACAAGTTGATAAAGCTCTGTCTTGATTACAAAAAGAAGATGGAAGCTAAGGAACAGATGCTGTGAAGACTGAAGACCGAAAACTGAAGACGATGAAGATCCCGAGCAGTTGTCAAGGGGGAGTTTGTTGATGCACTTTCCTGTGACAACACTCTGGATAGAGTCTTAGTTTGTATGTCTAATGTCTGCAATTTGTCTTTGTATGTATGAGTCATTATGTAATAGTTTATCGAGTTGTATTTACTTTTACATAATGTATGTTGTTTTTCTGCTAAGTGTTTTGCGCACTTACATGTGCGCAGGAGAAAGCTCCTGCGTACTTAGCAAGTACGCAAGAACACCTTTGCGTACTTGTTAAGTACGCAAGAGCAATTGGTCATGCGCACTTTCTAATTGCGCAGGCATCAGGTCTGCATAAATAGGATAGGTTCACAGAGGCTAAGTACGCAGAACCATTTGTTCAGACGAACTCAGTTTTGCTAAGTACGCAGCTTATATTCTCTCTGTAACTGTCGAGTGTTTATAATACAAAGAACGTTTATTGTGACTCTCGTGTTTGGTTTACTTTGTTTAGTAAGACTCTCCACCTAGTCACGGGTATTCCGCAACCCGGTGCGACTAGTAGACCACTTGCATGTGACGATCCGACACACACGAAGGGACCTACAGTATGCAGCCGCATACTTGAAGTACGCGGTACAGGCCCAGGCCCACCGAATACTTTTGTCTTGGTTATAAATAGCTTATCTTATAACAGTATTTAGGTTGGACGATTGAGACAGTTAGAGTGTGGGACGAGTTAGACAGGTTAGACGAGTTGTTAAGCGACATTTGTATTATTTTTCAGTGGTTTATCAATATACGAATCGTTTGACAATCAATTGAGTCTCTTCCTTATTGTTTGTACATACAAGTTATGTGTCGAGTCTGTTTCTGCCAGGTTCAACACGTCGTTGAATCCGTTGATTGAAGATCCTTAGGAATCCGGACCTTACAATTGGTTTCAAAACCTTAGCGCTCCTTCGGTTAAGCTTACAACGGATTTCTTTGACTCGTGCGGTATCAAAGTAATTGTTTTCATTTTGAATAAACTGATTTGTTTGTTTTGGAAGCGTTTCGGGACAGATTGACAGGTTTTGAAAATCACGATTGTTGAAGTTTGCGGTTGATTAGTAGATATTTAGGCTTGAAAATCAAATTTATCAGTCAATTTCTTCATCCGCAAGATTGCGGGTATCAACTTTGTGGTTCTTTCAAGTTTACGGTAATACTCCAAGTTTACGGCTTTCCAAGTTTGCGGTCAGCATTTTTACGCCTTTCCAAGTTTGCGGTCAGCAAGTTTACGGCTGTCCAAGTTTGCGGTCAGCAAGTTTACGGCTTTCGAAGTTTGCGGTCTCTTCGAATTTTACGGGTATTCGAAGTTTACGGTCAGTCTTAAGTTTGCGGATACTTCAAAGTTTACGGTTTTCTTTCAAGTTTGCGGTACAATTTTTTCTGCTGATTAAGTCATGGCCGATACTAATGCTATGGATAATGAGATTGGCACCACAAATAGACCTCCACATCTTACAAATGCAGATGATTTTGACAACCAAATATAAGGATTCATCTATTTGGATGTCTATTGAAAAGGGTCCTCAAGTTCCTAAGGTCAGAAATGAAAAGAATGAATTTGTTCCCAAGGATCCTGATCTGTATGTTGTTGTAGAGATTCTTTAGAAGGAGAAGGATGAGAAAGCTTATGCTGGATTGACCATGGCATTGTCAACAGAAATTGCTCAAGGCTTTAGAGAATACAAGACTGCAAAAGCTCTTTCGGATGCATTGGTGGAAAGGTTTGAAGGAAATTTAGATATGCGAGAAAGTAGAAAGGACATGTTAAGGCAGAAATTCAACATGTTCAAGTATGTGTAAGGGGAAAGTCTGGAATCTCAGATAAATAGATTTACTCACTTGATGACTAAAATAAGTGGTGCAGGTATTGAGATGACCAAAGGTGAGATAAACAAAAAAGTGCTCAACTCGTTGCCGATAAACTAGAACTTTAACATCACTACTATCAAGAGAACTAAAGATATGTACACCACATCTCAGTGAGTTGATCTCCATTCTGAGGTCATAAGAGATGGATGATCAGCAAAGGCAGATCATGTTTATGTCTGAGACAGATCACTTAGTGTCTAAGGGAAGTGCTTTACTTTCTAGCATGTCATCTACACATACTCCAATTTTTTCTGATGTTCCCAATCAAACAACTCATGTTACTCCATCTCAACAAAGTAACTCACCTTGCTCCAACACTATTAAAGTTGTTGAAATGAATGTTGCATTGTTCAGTGTTTTCTTGAGTAGCTATAATGCCATGCTGGCTGGAAAACTTTGCGGTTGATTAGTAGTTATTTAGTAGATATTTAGGCTTGAAAATCAAATTTATCAGTCAATTTCTTCATTCGGAAGATTGCGGGTATCAACTTTGCGGTTCTTTCAAGTTTACGGTAATACTCCAAGTTTACGGGTTTCCAAGTTTGCGGTCAGCAATTTTACGGCTTTCCATGTTTGCGGTCAGCAAGTTTACGGCTTTCCAAGTTTGCGGTCAACAAGTTTACGGCTTTCTAAGTTTGTGGTCACCTCGAATTTTACGGGTATTCGAAGTTTACGGTCAGTCTTAAGTTTGCGGTTACTTCAAAGTTTACGGTTACTTTGAAGTTTACGGTTTTCTTTCAAGTTTGCGGTACAATGTTTTCTGCTGATTAAGTCATGACCGATACTAATGCAATGGATAATGATATTGGCACCACAAATAGACCTCCACGTCTTACAAATGCAGATGATTTTGACAACCAAATATAAGGATTCATCTATTTGGATGTCTATTGAAAAGGGTCCTCAAGTTCCTATGGTCAGAAATGAAAAGAATGAATTTGTTCCCAAGGATCCTGATCTCTATGTTGTTGTAGAGATTCTTCAGAAGGAGAAGGATGAGAAAGCTTATGCTGGATTGACCATGGCATTGTCAACAGAAATTGCTCAAGGCTTTAGAGAATACAAGACTGCAAAAGCTCTTGCGGATGCATTGGTTGAAAGGTTTGAAGGAAATTTAGATATGCGAGAAAGTAGAAAGGACTTGTTAAGGCAGAAATTCAACATGTTCAAGTATGTGAAAGGGGAAAGTCTGGAATCTCAGATAAATAGATTTACTCACTTGTTGACTGAAATAAGTGGTGCAGGTATTGAGATGACCAAAGGTGAGATAAACAAGAAACTGCTCAACTCGTTGCCAATAAACTGGAACTTTAACATCACTACTATCAAGAGAACTAAAGATATGTACACCACATCTCAGTGAGTTGATCTCCATTCTGAGGTCATAAGAGATGGACGATCAGCAAAGGCAGATCATGTTTATGTCTGAGACAGATCACTTAGTGTCTAAGGGAAGTGCTTTACTTTCTAGCATGTCATCTGCACATACTCTAATTTTTTCTGCTGTTCCCAATCAAATAGCTCATGTTACTCCATCTCAACAAAGTAACTCACCTTGCTCCAACACTATTAAAGCTGTTGAAATGAATGTTGCATTGTTTAGTGTTTTCTTGAGTAGCTATAATGCCATGCTGGCTGGAAAACTCTCTCCTGCCAACCTGATACAATATGACACTGATCAAATTCATCTTGATGATTTGGAAGGGATGGATATTGAATGGCATATGGCAATGGTTGTGCATCGTGCTAAGAAGTTTATCAAAAGAACAGGTAGAAACACATTTGATGGGATTGAGTCTGGTACAAAGAAGATTGGTTTTGATAAGTCCAACTTGAGGTGCTACAATTGCAGCAAGCATGGACACTTTGCTAGGGAAATTCCTAAGCATAAAGCAGAAAAAAGGAAGTTCATCCAGTGGCTCGGAAGAAATGGAAGCAACTACAGCCAGTGATAGCAAAGCCTTGGTCAGTCAGCAGACTGCAGGATATGATTGGGGAGATCAGATTCATGAGCTGACAATGAAGGTGTCAAATCATGCTGTCATGGCAAAAATTGAAGATACTGAGATACTTACTAATACCTGCTCTCATAATTGTGTAGAGAAGATAAACAGGTATAAGTGTGATAATGAAATGTTGATAAAGGAAATTACTGAACTTCGGTATGCCAATGCTGAGCACAAGCTATCAGAAAATATTTTTAAAGATAAAATTGAGGCTAGTAAAATGATTTTTCTAAACTTGAAATGAATTTTAGCAACAAGGAATGTCTTTATCGTGATGCTTTAAAAAGAATAGATGACCTCAGTCTAAAGTTGAATGATGTTATGACTCAATTGGCAAACACTAAACTAACAATCGAGAAAATTGACCACTCTCGACCGGTTGTTTATGATATGTTAGATTCCCATGTTAGAAAGAAAGGAAATCCAGGGATTGGTTATCATGTTGTTAAACATCCTTTCAATGGCAATTTCACTTCAATGCCAAGTGTTCAACATGAAGATGTTGAAATGGAGTATGTTGTAGGCCGTAAACCAGATCAACCTTCTTCATCCACACAATCCACGCCAGTGATTGTTGGTCCCTCGGTAAAACATGTGAACGTTACTAACCCATCTAAGTCTTGTGTATCAACAGGATAAGTAGAGGGCATAATGGAGAATTAAGTGATGATGAGCAGGAGGGTCGTGTTTTTAATTCCAAGTCTTTGTCTTTTAAAAATATTGTGTCTGGTTTTTCAAATTCTGCTACTTTTGTTGGTTTTGGTTTGAATGTTGGTTTTAGCGGTGGTACTTTTAAAGAGGGTAATAAATTAAAAACAAATTTGAAATACACTTTTGTGAAAGGTGGAACTTTAGAGAAACAAGAAAAGCAGATCTTGAACGGTAAGAATTTTCAGTTTGTTAAAAACAAATTTGAAAACCGTTCTTCTAATCGTGAAAGTAGCAAACCCTCAACAAGTCAGTCAAACTCGAAGCAATTGCCTCAACGTTTTACCAAAAGTGAATTTTATGAAAATTTTAATAATCATCATCATGCTTTTGAACAAAATGTTAGAAATGGTGATAGAAATTGCTTCAAATCAAATCACATAAATTATAATAGAAATGATGATCAAATGTTTGATAGAAGGTTTTCTAGGATCTGTGAAAATGCAGGTTACTTCACAAGTTCTCCTCAACAGTCATCATCATGGGACACCATATACTATGCCCCGTATCCGAGAAGGCAAACACGCTATGTCTGTGGGAATCCCGGACATTTAGCTCGAAACTGCGTTCACAATCGTGAACACTCTGGTAGTTATCCGAATGTTTCTCGATGGGATAATGTGCATCAATGGCCAAACACGTTTAAAAGACCTACGGCCCAAAATCACATAATGCCCAATGAAAAACAATCGGATAAAAGAACTAGTGTTGTGCATAAAACTCAACATCATGTTAAAGAAAATAATGTTTTCAAACATAAACAAAAGAAAGTTGAGAAACAGATAAAATCTAGAAAGGGAAAAGAAAAAATCGTCCCTCCAACAGCAAGCTCAAACTTTCAAAAACCAAAGCTTGTTTGGAAACGAAAACCAAATGCACAAACAGCACCAATTAAGTTTAACGACAAAACAGAAATGAAATTGCAAGAAGTTTCATACTTGGATGAGTTAGGGCAACCTAAGACAACCATGGATTGGGTTCCAGTTACTAATTAAAATGTTCTATCGTGCAGGGACAGCTAATGAGGCCTATCAACAACCTCTGGTATGTTGATAGCGGTTGTTCCCTGCACATAACAGGAGACATATCTCAGCTTCATGACATCAAATTGTTCGATGGAGGGTATGTTTCCTTTACAGGAGATAAAGGTGCGCAACTCACAATGAAAGATACTGTCACTAATGGTACTCTCTGTTTCGAAGATGTGAATTATGTGTCTTAATTGAATCACATCTTGTTAAGTGTGTCTCAAATTTTTGACAAAAAGTTTTCAAATCATTTTAATGATAAATAATGTTTGATTTTAAAACAGGGTTTGTAGTCTCTGAGGATTGGATTTTAATGAGAACACCGAGATGTAAAGACTCATATTTGTTGGATATGAACAGTGAGTCAGCTGTAACTAATACTTGTTTGTTTTCAAAAGCTTCTGAGAATGACTCAATGCTCTGGCATCGTCGTTTAGGTCACATAAACTTAAAAAACCTAAATAGAATTGCAAAGGGAGCACACGTGGTCGGTTTACCTTTAAAAGAATTTTTCAGGTTGAAAAATGTATTTCCTGTGCTAAAGGCAAACAGCATAAACGACCACACAAACCCAAGCTGTTTAATTCAATAGAATCTGTTCTTCAGTTGCTTCATATGGATCTTTTTGGTCCTGTTAGTGTGATGAGTCTTGGGAAGAAATCATACTGTCTTGTTATTACTGATGACTACTCATGGGTGTTCTTTTTAAGTAAGAAAAGTTAGACTGCAGACATTCTTAGGCAGTTCATGATACTTGTGGAAAATCAACTAAACTTGAAGATCAAGATTATCAGAAGTGACAATGGGACAGAATTCCAAAATGAAGTTCTTGATAGCCTGTGTGAAGAAAAGGGGATTGCACTACAATTCAACGCTGCTAGAACTCATCAACAGAATGGAGTTTTTGAACCAAGAAATCGTACCCTGATAGAAGCCGCAAGAACCATGATCTCTGACTCTAAATTTGCCGATATTCTTCTGGGTTGAAGCAATCAATACAGCATGCTATGTGCAAAACAGAGTGCTACTCAACACGCATCAAATGAAAACTCCATATGAAGTCATGTTTAACCAAAAGCCGAATGTCAGTCATTTTAGAGCATTTGGATGCCTATGCACTCTGTTGCATAATGACACCATTGGGTCCAAATTCGATGCAATGGCCGGTGAATGTTATTTCATTGGATACTCATCTTGCAAGACATCATACAATGTTTACGACAAGAGAACTAAGCAGATAGTGGTATCCTACTACATTGACTGGCAGGAGCTAAACAAAACTGATGCGGATTCTGGTCCAAATTGGTTATTTGATTATGATTCTATATTTAAGCTGTTTAATGTTTATTCTGAAGTTTCTGATGTGTCAGATGATGGTTTCTACAAGTGCAGCACAGTTGACTACAAAATTTATGAAGACCCTCATCAAGCATCATCTTCGTCTTCTAGAACTCCATAATCTTCTTCTCAAGAAAGTGCTCAACAAACCGTTGATCCCATCAACAATGATACTGTTGCATCTGGCAGTGGTCATGCTTCACATGATACGATTCATGATCCAAGTGTTATTGAGGACCCGGTTCCCATCACTGAAGAAACAGTGTAAGAAGAGGAAATACCAACATTGCGGATTCATAAAGATCATCCCGTAAAGGATAACATCGGTCCTCTCTCTGACTGGGTGAAAACAAGGAGTCAATCTGAAATAATCAACGTCTGCTTGTATTCTGCATTTATTTCTTAAATAGAGCCTAAGAACATCAACATGGCTTTAAGTGAAGCAAGTTGGGTGGAAGCAATGCAGGAGGAGCTAATGCAATTTGAAAAACTGAAGGTTTAGGAACTTGTTTCATTACCACAAGGAAAGATACCCATCAGAACTCATTGGGTTTACAGAAACAAGAAAGATGACAGTGGAATTATTGTTAGAAACAAAGCAAGACTAGTTGTGCAAGGATTCTATCAGCAAGAGGGCATGGATTACGAAGAAGTATTTGCACCGGTTACAAGATTGGAGGCCATTAGAATCTTTCTGGCCTATGCCTCTTACATGAATTTCAAGGAATTTCAAATGGATGTGAAGACAGCTTTTCTGTATGGAAAGGTTCAAGAAGAGATTTATGTGTGTCAGCCATCGGGGTTTGAAGACACTAATCACCCACACCATGTCTACAAACTGGATAAAGCTCTGTATGGTTTACATCAAGAACCACATGCATGGTATGCCACTCTTACAGAGCATCTGCTTGCAAATGGCTACACTCGGGGAGCCGTAGATCAGACATTGTTTCTTAAAATCCTGGGAGATGATCTTATTCTTGTCCAAATTTACGTTGATGACATCATTTTTGGTTCAACGAATGCTGCCCTGTGCAAAGAGTTTGAAGAAGTGATGAAGAAAAAGTTTGAAATGAGTTCAATGGGAGAAACGGCCTTCTTTCTAGGGTTGCAGGTGAAGCAAAGTGATGACGGAATCCTTATTCATCAGGCAAAATATGTCAATGTTATCTTAATCAAGTTCAACTTTGCTAACTACAAATCGGCATCCACTCCAATGGCAACTCGACCTGTTCTTACTCCAGATCTAGGTGAACCTGGAATTGACCAACATCACTACAAGTCAATGATTGGCTTGTTAATGTACTTGACAACTAGCCGTCCAGACATCATGTTTGCGGTTTGTCAGTGTGCACGATATCAGGCTAATCCTAAACTTTCTCACCTTAATGCTGTCAAAAGAATTTTTAAATACTTGAAGGGCAAGCATCGGCTCGGCCTCTGGTATCCAAAAGAATTCAGAATTTAACTTGTTTGCTTTTACTGACAGTGATCATGGAGGTTGCAATCTTGACAGGAAATCCACAACTGGTGGATGTTAGTTTCTGGGGGAGAGACTCGTATCATGGCAGTGCAAGAAACAGACCACCGTTTTGACTTTTACTGCTGAAGCTGAATATGTCGCTGCATCCGCATGTTGTTCTCAGGTATCTGGATGCAACACCAATTGTTGGATTACGGTTTGAATTTATTTGACTCCCCTAATTTCTGTGATAATGAAGCTGATTTACAGATTGTTAAGAACCCAGTCCAAATTTCTAAAACTAAGCACATAGACATAAGGGTGAATCACATTTGTGATTGTTTTGAAAGAAAGCTTATGCATCTTGAACAAGTTTCTACTGATGATAATGTTGCTGATATATTTACAAAAGCCTTCGATTTGGCAAGATTCAACTTTCTGGTTGAATGTCTGAAAATGATCTCCTTTGATTAGAAGGTCGCGGGTTTGGTCACCAAAAATATTTTTTGTTTTTTTTGGTTTGTTTAAATTTTGTTTTATTTCATAAATGCAAGAGTTTGGGGAGAGAAATTTCCTAAAAACACCGAAAAGATTTTATCTTTGACTCTTTCTATTTTTAAGTCTAAAATATTACAAAAAAGATTTTATTTTATGTTTTATTACTGAGGAAAATTGAGAACTCTGTCTATTGGGAAATGATAGTACATCATTTTAGAGGTTCGATCACCATATGTAAGGCCTATAGTTGAAAATATCAGGATCTTATGGTGATATGTTGATAGGCTGTGCTAAAACTGGAAAGACAACATGATAGTGTTTCAATTAAACATAAAGGTCATTGTCGTAGTAGGGAACATCTCACAGATTGATAGAATAATTATTTCCTGTTAATAATCGAGCACTTAAACATAAAGATTGGAGAACTGTGGATGAACACAATATATCTAGATTGCACAAACCGAGACCCTTCACAAAGGGGTTGCGAGCTGACTTGATACAAGTCTGTACATATATATATATATATAGATAGATAAAAGACATGCATTGACATGCAATAGGTGAAAAGACACTCAATGATAGTGCAAAGCTACTCTGCAAAGTAGAATTTTGAGCAAAAAGACACTCAATGTTAATGTCGTGCTATAGGAAAATTTCAAAAAAGATATGTCTAAAGACGTACATACAAGTATACTGGTAAATATATTTTTTTCTTTTTGGGAATGTGTGACTGGGAAGGAATCTCTTATCAAGGCATGTAAGTCTGTTGTGCTATGACCTTAAGCATTTCCTGGTTCTGAACATGTAAGTCCGTTGTGCTATGTTTTTTATCACATTTTTCAGAGATATCCTGAACAGTTCATTGACCCGTGATAGTTATGCTCTTTTAGTTATTAGTTAGGTGCTCAAAAGATAACGAGGAAGGGAAGGTTTATCCGATAGGTTGTGGGGTTCATTCAGTTCATCAAAAACTCACTTAATTCAAATTATAATAATTGTAGGTTTCTGAAATGTGAGTGTAGGACCCACTAAGTCATGAATAATTATTACCTGAAAAACATGATAAAATCATTCAGTGCTTGCTTGTCAATTAAGGTATAAAGGCTTGAGTTTAGAAGGATACTATATATTGACAATCACCGAGACCTATCTAAGAAAATGAACGGCTAATAAGTATGCTTTGGTCTGCACTAGAATGATATGATCCCATAACAGAGTTTCTCTAAAAAATAATGTGTTTCAGTAAGTGTCATATGTTGTCAAAAGAACAAAAAGATTTTGTGTTTTTAGCATACTTTAAGTTATTTTATTTTTATCTTTGTCTTTTCTTCGTTAAATGACCGTTCTTGTTTGATTCAATAATTGTGAAATGGAGGTTTTTATTAAAAAAAACTGGAAAGTTTTCAAGGTTTTATGAGTTTGAGCATACTTGTATTTTGCAAATACTTGTATTTGAGCGAACTTTCAGAAGAAACAAGATAACATTCTTATCCAAGGGATGATGAAGAACAAATCAACACTGTTACACCAAATATTATCACTACCGAAAAGCATAATATCTCCCAAGAAGAAAAGGAAGAAGAAGATGTTGACTCTTCAGAAATCGAAAGTGAAAAAGAAGAAAGTACCGATCAACAAACATCATAAAGTGATATTGCAAAAGAGAAAGGCTATTGGGAATCCTCCTCCTAACAACTATTCTCAACATAATGATGATTTTAATGATACTGATTATGATAATTTTGAAGATCGAACTCCGAAGAAAATAACGAGAGCAAGTGAACAAAACAACAGCCTCAACAACCGCAAAGTCGTTCGTGAAGGTTTTGGGAATGGATCTAGGAAATAAGTTATTGTAAAAGGTGGTGATCATAAGTCGATTTTGAAATTTGAAGACTGCTTTGAATGCATCAGCCCCTCTCAAACCATGTACCAAAGTTCTCGGGCATAGTTTGCCAACCAGGTACAAAAGTTACGGATTTTGTTTGAACTGAGTTATGTGTTTGGAAGAGCTTCTGGACAGATTGACAGGTTTGGACCTTGTTTCTGTCATGTTTTTTGAAGTTTGCGGTATTCAAGTTTGCGATATTCGAAGTTTGCGGTATTACGAAGTTTGCAGTATTCGAAGTTTGCGGTTACCTTAAGTTTGCAGTATTCGAAGTTTGTGGTATTACGAAGCTTGCGGTATTTGAAGTTTGCAGTATTCCAAATTTTGTGGTCTTTGAAGTTTGCGGTTATTATTCTGTCGTTCTGGTTTGATAATATGGCTGGAAAAGATGACTCTCTTCAGTCTATTAGTACTCGCCTGGATGGTAAAAACTACGCCTACTGGAGTTACGTAATGAAAAACTTTCTTCGAGGGAAAAATATGTGGGGTTATGTCACATGTACTAAGGCAAAGCCTACTGATAAGTCTAAGGCTGCTGAATATGCCTTAGCTCTCGATACATGGGAAACAGATAACTCTAAAGTTATCACTTGGATCAACAACTCTGTAGGTCAGTCCATTGGAATTCAGTTGGCTAAATATGATACAGCTAAGGAGGTTTGGGATCATTTGGAAAGGTTGTATACTCAGTCTAATTTTGCCAAGCAGTATCAGTTGGAGTTTGATATCCGTGCTCTTCAACATAATGAGATGAGCATTCAAGACTTATATGCAGCTATGTCGGATTTATGGGATCAATTGGCACTTATGGAATCTACAGAACTGAAGGTGTTTAAACCTTATATGGATCAAAGGGAGGAACAAAGTTTGGTACAATTCTTGATGGCATTACGTTCAGATTTTGAAGGACTGCATGGAACGATTCTTCATCGTTCCTCTCTTCTAACAGTTGATTCGGTTGTTCACGAGTTAATTATAGAGGAAACTCGGTTAAAATCTCAGGTTGATAAAGGTCCTAAAGTAACTACTACTCCAGCTGTGTTTGCTGTTCCTCCTAACCAGTATAGACAAGGTGCTAAAGTTGCTTTTGATGAATGTGCATTCTGCCAAGGAAAAAATCATTGGAAGTCTCAATGTCCGTTATTACTTAGCAGAAGGAATTCTAACTTGCAGAAGCACCCTCAACAGAACATATCAGGTGGACAATTTCCGTCTCGCTCATCTACTTCTGCTGGTTCATCTGGTCTATCTTCACGGACATTTAAACCACCTCAATTTACTCCTGCTGCTACACCACCATCTGTAGAAACTTCTAAACCACCATCTGCTCTGGATCCGCAGGTGTTTGAACAGTTTAGACAGTTTCTTGCTGCCAACCCTACTGTCATGTCTGATGCGGGACTGTCTTCATCTGGTACCTCAGGTATTTTGTTATCATTATAGATTTTGGATTCTGGTGCCTCAAATCATAGGTCTGCCTATCTGTCTTCTTTTCTCTCTTCGTCTCCTGTCTCTCCCGTTTATGTAATGTCTGCTAGTGCTACATCTATGTCGGTAGAGGGTGTTGGCTTTGTGTCTCTCAATGATGTCTATTATATTCTGAAACTTGCCTTAAATCTTGCTTCGATCAGTCAGTTGTGTTAGTCTGGTATTTGGGTTTTCTTTTTTGGCTCTGTTTGTGTTGTGCAGGATCAACACACTCATAGGGTGATTGGGATCGGCCGTAGGGTGGGAGATTTATATGTCTTAGAAGAACTCAAAGTACCTGCACCTGGTGTTGCTACCTCCAGTGGTGATTTATCTTCTTTTTGTTTAAGTCCTTTGTCGTCTGAATTTTATATTTGGCATTCTTGTTTGGGACATCTGTCCGCATCTCGTTTAAAAATTTTGGTTTCCACAGGCGTTTTGGGTCAATTGCAAACTTGTGATATTTCTAATTTTTGTGGTTGCAAACTTGCAAAATTTTCTGCTTTACCTTTAGATAAAAGTATTTCTCATTCTGTTGCACCATTTGATATTCTTCATTCTGATGTGTGGGGACCCTCACTAGTATCCACTAGGGGTGGTTCACGTTATTATGTTTCCTTTATCGATGATTACACTCGTTATACCTGGGTGTACCTTATGAAACGTAGATCTGAGTTCTTTGACATTTATAAAACATTTAGGGCTTATGTTCAAACGCAGTATTCGGCTGTGTTAAAATGCTTCATGTATGACTTAAGGGGTGAATACACCTCTATTAATTTTACTCAGTTGCTTGCATTAGATGGTACCATACACCAATCGTCTTGTACTGACACCCCTCAACAGAAACCGCTCGTTCATTCCTTTTATCTACTGAGGTACCTGGTGTCTTTTGGGGAGAAGCACTCCTGACCGCCCAACATGTGATTAGTAGGATCCATACTTATCACAATGATGGGATGTCTCCATTTGAAAGTCTTTTCGGTGAACGCGTAGATTATGGTGAGTTACGGGTTTTTGGTTGTACTTGCTTTACTATCCGTCCTCATGTTGAACGAGACAAATTGACAAATAAGTCAGCCTTATATGTTTTCTTAGGCTATGCCAGTGGTCCCAAAGGATATGGCACTGGACAGAAAGGATATCGTTATTTTGATCCTATAAGTCAGAAGTTATATGTATCAAGACATGTTACATTTCTTGAACATATTACCTTCTATTCGATTCCAGCTAAGTCACATGATGTAACAAAGTCTGATCTTCAGAACATTGATCCTTTTGCTAGCAACATTAATGTCTCAACCTCTGATGTAAGATTCTTCTGTTGATCCTAATATGCCTACTCTAGATACATTTGTTGCACATGATGTGCTAGCTCATGAACCTCCCATGTCATCCAGTACTAATGTTGATCCCCCACCGGTTGAAACTAGAAATCCTCCACCTCCCAGAAAGTCTACTCGTGAATGTAAGTCTACTCTGCTTCGTTTAGTTCATTTATCATGAGTATTCATCATCTTTCTGAACCAGAATCATATAGAGAGGTTTTCTCTAACTCTCTATAGCAAAATGCTATGGCTGAAGAGCACACAACTCTTCATCAGACTCACACCTGGGATTTGGTTCTACTACCACCAGGTAAACATAAGGTTGGTTGTCGTTGGGTGTATAAGATAAAGACAAACTCTGATGGCTCTGTTAAACGATACAAGGCCAAACTTTTGGCAAAAGGATATTCGCAAACGTATGGTATGTATTATAAGGAGACCTTTGCCCCTGTGGCAAAAATGACAACAATTCGTACTTTAATAGCTGTTGCGTCTGTTCGTTAGTGGAAGATCTTTCAAATGGATGTCAAAAATGCTTTTCTAAATGGTGATCTTCATGAGGAGGTTTACATGACTCCACCCCCGGGAATAGCTCATCAGCCCGGTGAAGTCTGTCTGCTTCGAAAAGCTCTAAATGGGCTCAAACAGGCTCCTCGTGCCTGGATTGAAAAATTCTCTACAGTCATCACTTCCTTTGGTTTTCTCCCTAGCAATCATGATGCAGCATTATTTGTTCGATGTACGAATGCCGGACGTATTCTCTTATCAATATATGTGGATGATATGATTATTAAAGGTGAAGATTATGATGGCATTGAATCTTTGAAAGGTGATTTGGCTCACTGTTTTGCTATGAATGATTTATGATTATTACGGTATTTTTTGGGGATTGAGGTAGCTCAATAAAAAAATGGATATCTTCTCTCTTAGAAGAAGTATATTTCTGATCTGTTTCAACGTGCAAGACATTCTGATAACAGAATTGTAGACACTCCTCTTGAAACCAACGCGTGTTACTCTCCCACTGATGGTGTTCCTCTATCTGATCCAAGCCTATATCGTACTATTGTAGGCAGTTTGGTTCATCTTACAGTTACTCGCCCTGATATCGCTCATGTTGTTCATGTGGTTAGCCAGTTTGTTCATGTGGATAGTTGTGTTTGCCATTCCTCCTAACCAGTCTAGACAAGGTGCTAAAGTTGATTTTGATGAATGTGCATTCTGTAAAGGAAAAAATCATTGGAAGTCTCAATGTCCGTTATTACTTAGCAGAAGGAATTCTAACTTGCAGAAGCCCCCTCAACAGAACATATCAGGTGGACAATTTTCGTCTCGCTCATCTACGTCTGATGGTTCATCTGGTCCATCTTCATGGACATTTAAACCACCACAGTTTACTGCTGCTACACCACCATCTGTAGAAACTTCTAAACCAGTATCTGCTCTGGATCCGCAGGTGTTTGAACAGTTCAGACAGTTTCTTTCCGCCAACCCTACTGTCATGTCTGATGCGGGACTGTCTTCATCTGGTACCTCAGGTATTTCGTTATCATTATGGATTTTGGATTCTGGTGCCTCAAATCATATGTCTGCCTATCTGTCTTCTTTTCTCTCTTCGTCTCCTGTCTCTCTCGTTTCTGTAATGTCTGCTAGTGCTACATCTATGTCGGTGGAGGGTGTTGGCTCAGTGTCTACCCCTCATGTGTCTCTCAATGATGTCTATTATATTCTGAAACTTTCCTTAAATCTTGCTTCGATCAGTCAGTTGTGTAAGTCTCGTATTTGGGTTTTCTTTTTTGACTCAGTTTATGTTGTGCAGGATCAACACACTCAGAGGGTGATTGGGATCGGCCGTAGGGTGGGAGATTTATATGTCTTAGAAGAACTCAAAGTACCTGCACCTGGTGTTGCTACCTCCAGTGTTGATTTATCTTCTTTTCGTTTAAGTCCTTTGTCGTCTGAATTTTAAATTTTGAATTCTCGTTTGGGACACGTGTTCGCATCTCGTTTTAAATTTTTTGCTTCCACAGGTGTTTTCGGTCAATTGCAAACTTGTGATATATCTGATTGTAGTGGTTGCAAACTTGCAAAATTTTCTGATTTACCTTTTGATAAAAGTTTTTCTCATTCTGTTGCACCATTTGATATTGCTCATTATGATGTGTGGGGACCCTCACCAGTATCCACTAAGGGTGGTTCATGTTATTATGTTTCATTTATCGATGATTACACTCGTTATACCTGGGTATACCTTATGAAATGTAGATCTGAGTTCTTTGACATTAATAAAACATTTAGGGCTTATGTTGAAACGCTGTATTCGGCTGTGATAAAGTGCTTCAGGTGTGACTTAAGGGATAAACACACCTCTAATGATTTTACTCAGTTGCTTGCATCAGATGGTACCATACACCAATCTTCTTGTACTGACACCCCTCAACAGAATGGTGTTGCTGAAAGGAAACATCGCCATCTTATGGAAACCGCTCGTTCATTCCTTTTATCTACTAAGGTACCTGGTGCCTTTTGTGGAGAAGCACTCTTGACCGCCCAACATGTGATTAGTAGGATCCCTACTTCTCACAATGATGGGATGTCTCCATTTAAAGTCTTTTCGGTGAACGCCTAGATTATGGTGAGTTGCAGGTTTTTGGATGTACTTGCTTTGGTCTCCGTCCGCATGTTGAACGACACAAATTGACAAATAAGTCAGCCTTATGTGTTTTCTTAGGCTATTCTAGTGGTCCCAAAGGATATGGCACGGGACAGAAAGGACATCGTTATTTTGATCCTATAAGTCAGAAGTTATATGTATCAAGACATGTTACATTTCTTGAACATATTCCCTTCTATTCGATTCCAGCTAAGTCACATAATGTAACAAAGTCAAATCTTTAGAACATTGATCCTTTTGCTTGCAACATTGATGTCTCAACCTCCGATGTTCCAGATTCGTCTGTTGATCCTAATGTGCCTACCCTAGATACGTTTGTTGCACATGATGTGCCAGCTCATGAACCTCCCATGTCATCCGGTAATAATGTTGATTCCCCACCGGTTGAAACTATAAATCCTCCACCTCCGAGAAAGTCTACTCATGAATATAAGTCTACTCAACTATCAGACTTTCCATACTCTACCTACTCTGCTTCGTTTAGTTCATTTATCATGAGTATTCATCATCTTTCTGAACCAGAATCATATAGAGAGGTTTTCTCTAACTCTCTATAGCAAAATGATATGGCTGAAGAGCTCACAGCTCTTCATCAGACTTACACCTGGGATTTGGTTCCACTACCACCAGGTAAACATAAGGTTGGTTGTCGTTGGGTGTATAAGATAAAGACAGAGTCTGATGGCTCTGTTGAACGATACAAGGCCAGACTTGTGGCAAAAGGATATTTGCAAACCTATGGTATGGATTATTAGGAGACCTTTGCCCCTATGGCAAAAAATGACAACGGTTCGTACTTTAATAGCCGTTGCGTCTGTTCATCAGTGGAAGATCTGTCAAATGGATGTCAAAAATGATTTTCTATATGGTGATCTTCATGAGTAGGTTTACATGACTCCACCACCGGGAATAGCTCATCAGCCCTGTGAAGTCTGTCTGCTTCGAAAAGCTCTAAATGGGCTCAAACAGGCTCCTCGTGCCTGGTTTAAAAAATTCTCTATAGTCATCACTTCCCTTGATTTTCTCCCTAGCAATCATGATTCAGCATTATTTGTTCGATGTATGAATGCTGGACGTCTTCTCTTGTCTTTATATGTGGATGATATGATTATTAAAGGTGAAGATTAAGATGGCATTGAATCTTTGAAACGTAATTTGGCTCACCGTTTTGCTATGAAAGATTTTGCATTATTACAGTATTTTTTCTTCTTTTCGTTTAAGTCCTTTGTCGTCTGAATTTTATATTTGGCATTCTCGTTTGAGACATGTGTCCGCATCTCGTTTTAAATTTTTTGCTTCCACAGGTGTTTTGGGTCAATTGCAAACTTGTGATGTATCTAGTTGTAGTGGTTGCAAACTTGCAAAATTTTCTGCTTTACCTTTTGATAAAAGTTTTTCTCATTCTGTTGCACCATTTGATATTTCTCATTATGATGTGTGGGGACCCTCACCAGTATCCACTAAGGGTGGTTCACGTTATTATGTTTCCTTTATCGATGATTACACTCGTTATACCTGGGTATACCTTATGAAACGTAGATCTGAGTTCTTTGACATTTATAAAACATTTAGGGCTTATGTTCAAACGCTGTATTCGACTGTGATAAAGTGCTTCAGGTGTGACTTAAGGGGTAAATACACCTCTAATGAGTTTACTCAGTTGCTTGCATCAGATGGTACCATACACCAATCGTCTTGTACTGACACCCCTCAACAGAATGGTGTTGCTGAAAGGAAAGATCGCCATGTTATGGAAACCGCTCGTTCATTCCTTTTATCTACTGAGGTACCTGGTGCCTTTTGGGGAGAAGCACTCCTGACCGCCCAACATGTGATTAGTGGGATCCCGACTTCTCACAATGATGGGATGTCTCCATTTGAATGGCTTTTCGGTGAACGCCTAGATTATGCTGAGTTACGGGTTTTTGGATGTACTTGCTTTGGTTTCCGTCTGCATGTTGAATGACACAAATTGACAAATAAGTCAGCCTTATGTGTTTTCTTAGGCTATTCCAGTGGCCCCAAAGGATATGGCATGGGACAGAAAGGTTGTCGTTATTTTGATCCTATAAGTCAGAAGTTATATGTATCAAGACATGTTACATTTCTTGAACATATTCCCTTCTATTCGATTCCAGCTAAGTCACACGATGTAACATTGATGTCTCAACCTCTGATGTTCCAGATTCGTCTGTTGATCCTAATATGCCTACTCCAGATACGTTTGTTGCACATGATGTGCCAGCTCATGAACCTCCCATGTCATCTGGTACTAATGTTGATCCCCCACCGGTTGAAACTAGAAATCCTCCACCTCCGAGAAAGTCTACTCGTGAATGTAAGTCTACTCAACTCCCAGACTTTCCATACTCTACCTACTCTACTTCATTTAGTTCATTTATCGTGAGAATTCATCATATAGAGAGGCTGTCTCTACCCATCTATAGAAAAATGCTATTGCTGAAGAGCTCACAGCTCTTCATCAGACTCACACCTAGGATTTGGTTCCACTACCACCAGGTAAACATAAGGTTAGTTGTCGTTGGGTGTAAAAGATAAAGACAAACTCTGATGGCTCTGTTAAACGATACAAGGCCAGACTTTTGGCAAAAGGATATTCGCAAACGTATGGTATGGATTATAAGGAGACCTTTGCCCTTGTGGCAAAAATGACAACAATTCGTACTTTAATAGCTGTTGCGTCTGTTCGTCAGTGGAAGATCTTTCAAATGGATGTCCAAAATGCTTTTCTAAATGGTGATCTTCATGAGGAGGTTTACATGACTCCACCCCTAGGAATAGCTCATCAGCCCGGTGAAGTCTGTCTGCTTCGTAACGCTCTATATGGGCTCAAACAGGCTCCTCGTGCCTAGTTTAAAAAAATTCTCTATAATCATCACTTCCTGTGGTTTTCTCCCTAGCAATCATGATTCAGTATTTTTTGTTCGATGTGCGAATGTTGGATGCATTCTCTTGTCTTTATATGTGGATGATATGATTATTAAAGGTGATGATTACGATGGCATTGAATCTTTGAAACGTGATTTGCTCACCGTTTTTCTATGAAAGATTTGGGATTATTACGGTATTTTTGGGGGATTGAGGTTGCTCAATCTAAAAAGGGATATCTTCTTTCTCAGATGAAGTATATTTCTGATCTGTTTCAACGTGCGAGACTTTCTGATAACTGAATTGCAGACACTCCTCTTGAAACCCACGCGCGTTACTCTCGCACTGATGGTGTTCCTCTATCTGATCCAAGCCTATATCGTACTATTGTAGGCAGTTTGGTTTATCTTACAGTTACTCGCCCTGATATCGCTCATGTTGTTCATGTGGTTAGCCAGTTTGTTACCGCTCCTACTTCTGTTCACTGGGGAGCTGTTTTTGTATTTTGAGATATCTTCGTGGCACTCAATTTCAAAGTCTTCTGTTCCCCTCTACATCTTCTCTGGAATTGCGTGCCTATAGTGATGTTGATTGGGATAGTGATCCTAATGATCGTAAATCCACTACTGGTTTCTGTATTTTTGTTGGTGATTCCTTAATCTCATCAAAAAGCAAGAAACAAGATGTTGTTTCTAGGTCCTCCACTGAGGCTGAATATCGTGCTATGGCTGTGACTACATGTAAAATTGTTTGGTTACGATGGCTTCTGACAGACATGGGGGTTGTTGTTTCCTCGCCTACCCCATTACATTGTGATAATCAAAGTGCTATGCAGATCGCTAAGAACTCGGTCTTTCATGAACGGACAAAACATATTGAGATAGATTGTCATTTTACTCATCATCATCTTCATCTCGGGACCATCTCACTTCCTTTTGTTCCATCAGCCTTGCAAATTGTAGATATTTTCACCAAGGCTCAATCGGCATCTCGGTTTTGTTTTTTGTGTGACAAACTCTCAATGTTTATTTCGGTTGCATTGTGAGTTTGAGGGGCGATGTTAGCATAATAAGCCTATTATGGGCTTTAGCCTATTTAGCTTGGGCTTAGCTTCCTATTTAATGTTTGTTTTCTTTAAAGATCCTTAGGAATCTGGACCTTAAATCCGTTGATTTGGGATTAGCTTAGCTTCTCATTTAGCTTGGACACATCGTTGAATCCGTTGATTGAAGATCCTTAGGAATCTAGACCTTACAGCATCAACACGCATTCGAGTCCTTGATGTGACGCATCACATTACACCACAAAGTCGTCTGTTCCTTCTGGTAGCGATAGGATCGGTGCACTGCAAAGTTTCCATTTGAGCAATGGAAAAGCGGTTTCTTCTTTGTCGTGCCATACATATTTCTTATCCTTAGGCATCAGAGTAGTGAGGGGTTGGGCTATCTTAGAGAAATTTTTCAATGAACCGTCGATAGTAGCCCGCAAGACCTAAGAATTGTCGCACCTCAGTTGTGGTCTTGGGTGCTTCCCACTTCTTAATCACTTCGATTTTGGATGGGTCAACATGTATGTCTTTCTCGTTGACCACGTGTCCAAGGAATTGCACTTCACGAATCTAGAAGTCGCACTTCGAGGACTTGGTGTACAATTTCTTATCTTTCAGTAATTACATGATTAACTTCAAATGTTCGGCATGTTCCTCTCACTTCGTGAGTATATCAGGATATCATCTATGAATACAATCACAAATTTTTCCAAATAGGGTTTGCACACTTGGTTCATAAGGTCCATGAATACCGCCGGTTGATGTGTGTTTTATATGTAGATAAAAATGTAAATATATATAACCCTGGCAGCAACGCCAAAGACATGATGGCGTGTTTTTAGTAGTAATAAACATATTCTATTTAGAGCTACACAAAATCAGGTTTAAATTTATAAATTAAAATGATAATTACTTCAACTAAATACACACACAATAGGCAAGTGTACCTATCGCATCGTAGTATAGTATGGGTAAAAACCAAGTATCGAACCATGGAATAGGATCCTGTACTCAACCCTCGCTATTATCTGACTAGGATAATAAGTTGGAAAATGGGTTTTGTTTAAAAGCAAAATAAAAAGATAAGAAATGTAACTAAAAGTATTATCATGTTTAAGGTGTTACTCTAGTTGTTATCCCTTGTTAATTAATGATATATTTAAAGTAAGGTTGGTCATAGTTACTAGTACTAACCCTTTCGATATGGGAGTTAGCATTTCGTAACGGAACAGTGAATACGGTCGGCCAGCTGTTCCTTAATGAATATAACGGACCCTAAACGGGGTCTCAAGTCCGTTGGTATCTCACAACTCATTATTCGGACTAATATTATCCCTGTGACTGACGTACGTCTTGTCTTGTAACTTCTTCCGGTAAGTCAGAATGCACGACTTCCTCCAAAGGTACTTTATGAACTCTCGGACCTATTAAATTATGTTCTTAAATAGTTGCCTTTACTTATAATATTATTTTAAATAAATAAGACTTTCCTTCTCAATATCAAACCACATAGCTCCCGCTAGAAGTCCTCTGCAAGCCGATACGAGAGAAGTAAAGAAATACCGACACAAACCGCCCGGTCTATTTAGGGCTCAAACAACCTGTTGAATACCCAAACCTCCAATCAACGCATAATATTAAATCTATACCAACTGGCCATGCTAGCACAAGATTTGTATATAGACCATACAAACATTGAAAAGCTTCCCAAGCAAGAAGTCTTGCTTGAACAACTCTCAAGATTTAAGATTATTAGATTGGTTTAAATATCACTTATTCTTGTGTTTTTAAAATAACTTATAGTAAAAACTTTAAAAACATAACTTACTAAAAATACTTCATTAATTAATTAAAGTTCAACCAACTCGAGCAGCACAAGAGAGCTAGCCATGAATGACCATACAAGTGACTCCACTAACCCTTAGATATTGTGTGAAAGTGTTCCAACACCAAGGGAGAGTGGGTATAGGTTGCCTCTTGTTTCACTCGAACGAGAAGAATAAGTTCATATTAGAAGACTTTAAAAGAAAATAAACAAAGAAAAGCTAAATGGACCAAAACCGAGAGAGTTCTAGCTTTTAGCTGAGCACTAAGGCCTTCACACCTCTTGGTAATGGACACCTAAAACTCTAGAATGAGCTTCCTATTTATAGGCAAAGATTTGGACAATGCACGGTCGTGCAATGGGATGCACGGTCGTGCAAAGCACTCTTTTCTTGCACGTGAGGGAATCTTGCAGAGCAGGAGAGTTCAGGGCCACGTGTCACCATTTGCACGGCCGTGCAACCGCTAATTTTGACTCTTGCTTGATTTTGTGTCTCTGGGTTCACTCATTGGGTGCACGAACGCCCGATTGGCCTCCGGATGCTGATTTTGTCCTGTTTTTGTGTGATTTCTTTATGTTTTTGTATGCAAGGGGTAATTATCCTATTGTAACACAATTAAGTAGATTAAGTATCATATCTTATCATATTATCTCTAATTGTGATAAATTCGGGGATAATGATGCGTGCAAAACATGTATAATTTACATCATATCATAATACCCCACACTTAAACTTTGCTTGTCCTCAAGCAAACTCATGCATGATTATACCCGAACATCTTTAGCTTTCATTTCTCGTGTCTAGGTTCCATGTTATCAACAAGTTCTAAATATATATGATTTCATTTCTCTTTTTGATTTAACAAGTTTCCGTTATTTGTGAACATATATCATGACTTCCTTATATATTTATATACATATGTTTAATCATTATTCAAGTTCTATGACTTATGATCATACAATTTCCCACTCAATACATTTCAAGTCACCAAACACATGTATGTTCCATACGATTACACATATATTTTACTTTTTCATCATGTATTAATTTAGACCCTTAACTAATCCCTGATTTATTAACATATTCATTCAAGCATCTAAAATACATCCCCACATATATATACGTATATATATACTAAATTTACCTTCAGGCCATCCTGAAATATTTAGTCAAACTAATATATATATATATATATATATGTTTATATCTTCTAGTTTGATGACCACAAATTCACGCATACATATATTTAGCCATATTTTTCTACCAATATCCTCAAGTCGTGCTTTAAACAATCAACCAAGCGTCATCATATATATATATATATATATATATATATATATATATATATATCTTGCCATTTTTGACCTATTATGTATATACTTAAACAATTCTTAGTCTTTACGTCGCAAGTGTTTATTTTGTAAAATTTTACTAATCATGTCTCTAATTTAACAATTCACATTTTTACCATCAAATACCATTTGACAATAATACATACATGTATTCATATACTTTATTAATTTCAAGTTCAACATTGGTCATCATCCACATGAACATAAATTTCTAATTTCGATATATATACATATATATGGTTATATTATCACATATTCAAGCTAACATAACATCAATATCCATACATATATATATACCTACAAATTTCGATCCTTTATATATATTTATACAAAGTTTTTGGTTAAACCGTTTATCATCATGGAATCAAAACAATGATCTATGCATATAAACTTATTATTTTCGGCCCATTTATTTTTATAAAACTTTTAGTTTTTAAACTTAATAAGTTACGCCTTTATAAAAAGAAACCCTTTATAATCTTTTAAATCTTTTGTTACTTCGGTGAACAACGAGCTTTAAACTAGAATTAAAGACAAAGATGAAGAGTGGTGTCGATTTCATACCACTAGACAAGCTAGGTGAAGAATAACAAGTAGAAGGTGATAGCGGCTTGATTATCTAGCAAAACCGAATCCTAGACTTCAAGAATTCCCTTAAATCTCCAAGCCTTCTAGTTAGTACTTCTATGGAACTTTTTCTTGATTTTGAAAGAGTGATGTGTGTGTATGTTGTGTGTGTCGTATATATTGTATGGAAACAAAAGAGATGGAGTGTTGGACTCATCATAATCATTACATATCTTGGAGTATTAGATGGATGTGACTCTTAGATGGATATTTGGTTGAATGGGCATGGGTCTAATGACACAAGGAATGGTGGTGTTGAGGTCTAGGTGATGGTGTGTGGGTGGGCCCTCCCTTTCTCGGCCAAAATGGGTAGAAGGGTGGGGGGTTGGGTCTTCTTCCACTTCTAGTTGATTTCTAGGTGTTTAGTTAGATGGATTTTAGGTAGGGTATACTCGGTAGGTGTTCCCGTGATCTAATACCCGATGTACGGACTTTTATGATTAAAACTATATATATTTTGTATCTTGACTATTTTAATAGTCCACTAATTTAACCCGTTATGGTTAATGTTTTAACTAATATAATATATGTATATATAAAATAATATAGAACCATGTAACGATTATTTATGTCAACTTTTATAAAAGTTTAGTCACCAATATTTATGTTTTTACATTAAAGCGTGTCCCTAGACTTTTGCTAGAATAAAATTTTTGTTAATCACCAACGACCGTACCTTGCGGGTTATCACTGTTTATTTTCCTAGTAATTCTTATCAATTACTATTTTGATATAAGTTCCTTTGCTAGACTCCTTGACTTTACTTAGTCAAAATAAAACTTCAGGAAATATATGTTATGAACGTGCATTTATGTAATATGGATATTGACCTGAATTACTGGGTGTCACATAAATCATAGCCAAGTCGATTTTCAACTAAAAGGGTTAAAAGATAAAAGGCTAATTTTTCGGGTTTGTGGGTTTCGAGATGTGGGTTTAGAAACGAAAAGGTTTAGGCTCAAAGGGGCTAACTAGGGGATAATGTTTAGGGTAGGTAAAGGAAAAGAAAAGTCTAAAGAAAATGGGTTAATCCTAATGCCTCAATCATTTTTATGCATTCTTTTAGTCCATGATCTTGAAATGTATATTTTACACAAGTTCTAACATGCAAAGTAATAATTAGCAATCACTCTATCAAACGAAATGAGCATGTGAAATATGTAATAATTAATGGCGCCAAAAATTTGATGGCTTTTATGATATTGCTAGGATTGGCTCAAACTCTCACATGGAAATGGAAGGTAAAGGGTAATAAAGTAAAAAATATGCATAAACTTATTTCTTTCTTTCTGTTGTGCTCCCCAATCTTCCCTGTTTGTTTCCTTGATTCACTTCAACGGTATTCCAAGTTGCTGTTTTTATAAGCCCATTTATGCCAAATGATTTTTAAGACTCTTGCTTTAAGAGTATTCAGAATCTACCCTGCTTATAGATTGTTTTTGAAATTTTTTTTATTACTTCTATATATATATTTAATCCACTGGATTAGGTAGTTTAGTCATGCACTTGTAATACTTAGTACAAAATTAGGTAGCCAAATTACCAACGGGGTTCCACCCCACACTTAATTTCTGACAATATGAATGTATGCAATATGATATGTGTCATGTATAATAAGAGTGTGGTACAACTAATACTCCCCTGATGAGACGTCATGACCATGCATGTGGTTGATTCCCACCATCGCCTAAAATGTATTTCCTAACACGAACCAAAACTTACCTTTACCTGTTTATTCAAAGCTCAAGACATAACTAATTACTGGAAATAAAAAGAACATTAAACTAATATTGGCCAACTAGGGCGGCCGCAAGTGGTGGTGGTGGCACCATATCAAAGGTTGTCTATGTAACCGGTAAAAAAACCATGAGTGTCAATGTATCCAAATCATCCAACAACTGTTTGGGGGTAAGGGTTTTAAGAAAATGAAAATTCTACCCCAATTCAACACCTGACTGCATGGAGCCCAATGCACGGTCGTGCATTGCCCCTGTCTGACCAAATTTGACTTCTTTTTGTTTTTTTTATTTAGAGGAAATAAAGAAGAAAATAAAACCTAAACACGTAAAAACCGTTCGAAAGCGTTACACCAAATAAGAAAATATTTTTGCTTTCGAATGGCGACACTTATGGTCATTATTTTTCTTAACAAAAATTTCGCGGTCGCGATTCCTTGAAAATTCCTACAAAGATAGATTAGTTAACATAAGCACCAAAATAAAAATAAAAGGAAGATAAAGTTGAAATTGAAAATAAAGAGAAAATAGAAATAGTTAGTTCAACGGCTTAGATCTTTCGCAGAATTACCGTGTCCCCGGCAACGGCGCCAAAAACTTGATGTGTGTTTTATATATAGATAAAAATGTAAATATATATATATATAACCCTGGTAGCAACGCCAAAGACATGATGGCGTGTTTTTAGTAGTAATAAATATATTCTATTTAGAGCTACACAAAATTAGGATTTAAATTTATAAATTAAAATGATAATTACTTCAACTAAATACACACACAATAGGCAAGTGTACCTATCACAGCGTAGTATAGTGTGGGTAAGAACCAAGTATCAAACCATGGACACGGATCCCGTACTTAACCCTCGCTATTGTCTGACTAGGATAATAAGTTGGAAAATGGGTTTTGTTTTAAAGGAAAATAAAAAGACAAGAAATGTAATTAAAAGTATTATCCTATTTAAGGTGTTACTCTAGTTGTTATCCCATGTTAATTACTGATATATTTAAAGTAAGGTTGGTCATAGTTACTAGTACTAACCCTTTCGATAGGGAGTTAGCATTTCGTAACGGAACAGTGTATATGGTCCGCAAACTGTTCCTTAATGAATATAACGGACCCTAAACGGGGCCTCATGTCCGTTGGTATATCACAATTCATTATTCGGACTAATGTTATCCCTGTGACTGATGTACGTCTGGTCATGTAACTTCTTCCGGTAAGTCGGAATGCACGACTTCCTCTAAAGGTACTTTATGAACGCTCGGACCAAATAAATTATGTTCTTAAATAGTTGCCTTTACTTATAATATTATTTTAAATAAATAAGACTTTTCTTCTCAAGATCAAAACCCCATGGCTCCCGCTAGAAGTACTCTGCAAGCCGATACGAGAGAAATAAAGAAATACCAACACAAACCGCCCGGTCTGTTTAGGGCTCAAACAGCCTGCTGAATACCCAAATCTCCAATCAACCTATAATATTAAATCTATACCAACTAGACATGCTAGCACCAATTTTTGTATATAGACAGTACAAATATTGAATAAGCTTCCTAAGAAAGAAGTCCTGCTTGAACAACTCTCAAGATTTAAGATTATTAGATTGGTTTAAAGATCACTTATTCTTGTTTTTTTAAAATAACGTATAGTAAAAACTTTAAAAACATAAATTACTAAAAATACTTCATTAATTAATTAAAGTTCAACCAACTCGAGCAATACAAGAGAGCTAGCCATGAATGACCATACAAGTGACTCCACTAGCCATTAGATAATGTGTGGAAGTGTTCCAACACCAAGGGAGAGTGGGTATAGGTTTCCTTTTGTTTTACTCGAACGAGAAGAATAAGTTCATATTAGAAGACTTTAAAAGAAAATAAACAAAGAAAAGCTAAATGGACCAAAACCTAGAGAGTTTTGGCTCTTAGCAGAGCACTAAGGCCTTCACACCTCTTGGTAATGGACACCTAAAACTCTAGAATGAGCTTCCTATTTATAGGCAAAGATTTGGACAATGCACGGCTGTGCAATGGGATGCACAGTCGTACAAAGCACTCATTTCTTGCACGTGAGGGAATCTTGCAGAGCATTAGAGTACAGGGCCACGTGTCACCATTTGCACGGCCATGTAATGGGATGCACGACCGTGCAACCCCTAATTTTAACTCTTGCTTAATTTTGACTCTATGGGTTGACTCCTTGGGTGCACGAATGTCCGATTGGCCTCCGGATGCTGATTTTGCCCTGTTTTTGAGTGATTTCTTCATGTTTTTGTATGCAGGGGTAATTATCTTGTTGTAACACAATTAAGTAGATTATGTATCATATCTTATCATATTATCTCTAATTGTGATAAATTCGGGGATAATTATGCGTGCAAAACATGTATAGTTTACGTCAAATCACCGGTACATTGGTTAACCCAAATGGCAAGACCATGAACTCGTAGCGATCGTAATAAGTTCGGAAAGCGTTCTTTGGAACGTCTTCTTCTTGAATTCTTAGCTGATGGTATCCCGATCACAGATCGATTTTTGAGTAATAACTCGACCCTTGTAACTGGTCGAATAGATCATTGATCCTTGGCAATGGATATCGGTTCTTGATCGTCACTTTGTTCAGTTCTCGATAGTCGATGCACATACGGAACGATTCGTCTTTCTCCTTGATAAACAACACTGGAGCTCCCTAAGGCGAAAAGCTTGGTCGGATGAATCCCTTGTCTAACAGTTCTTCTAATTGGTTAGACAACTCTTGCATTTCCGATGGCGTCAGTGGGTAAGGTGACCTTGCCATCGGAGCTGCTCCTGGTGTGAGATCAATCAGGAACTCGACTCGCCGTGCCGGTGGAATTCTGGGCAAATCTTCGGGAAACACTTCTGGATATTCTCGAACGATCGAAATGTCCTTGATCTTCCTTACTTCTGCATTCTTTTCCGTCAAGTTCGCTAGGATCGCATGGTAACCCTTTCGTAAGTACTTATGGACTTTCATGCAAGTAATGATCCTTAGTGTTGTACCACTCTTTTCTCCTTGAATCGCCAACGTTTCTCCATTCCGTAGTGGAATGCGAACGATTTTCTCGTGTTATACAATCTCATCTCGATCCTTGGACAACCAGTCCTTAATGATGACTATATCAAAACTTCCCAGTGTTACTAGTAATAAGTATAGAGTGAATGGGCGGTCAGCTGGTGTCAGAACACACCCTTGAATTATCTGTTCTGCCTAAATCAATTCACTGCCAGCTATTTCTACTGTGTATTGGTAATCTAATTCAGTCGATGTATTACCAAGTAGTGAGCTAAACTTAGTAGACACAAAGCTTTTATCGGCACTTGTATCAAATAGAATGGAAACTTAACGGTTGTTTACAAGAACATGCAGGTGACAAAACTTGGATTATATCAAGCTCCTCTAGCTCCTACAAAGAACGCTATGCCACTTGCATTGTTATCACCATGTCTTCTAGACTTTGGGCAATCCTTACAGAAATGTTCGATTTACCATACTCGAAGCATCCATGGTTTTCTCCTGTGTTCGTGGTTTGATCCATAGTCCTGCAATTGTGGGTGGTATGGCTAAAACGCTTGTATTTATGGCACTTGGAGTCTTCACATGAACTCGTGTGGCAAAAACCTCACTTGTTACATGTCGGCAGTTCGTTGTGTATCCACCTCTGGTTTCCTTATATGATTGGCGTGCGACAAAGGCCTTAACTATTTTCTGTCTACTCGAGGCTGGTTGTGTAAGGGTTTTATCGGAAGCATCGTCTCATATCCTTTTGATTTTAAATGACTTCACAGAGATCCATCTCTAAATAGTACATCTTGATGAACTGCTTGGCCTGTCAGATTTAGAGCTAGTCTCGCTGCGTTTCGGAAGGTGATAGATTCAGCAGATGTCACTATACTTTGGATCTGAGGCGTTGTTAGGACATAGATTGTATGACAAAAGCTTGTAATAGTTTAGGTTTTATTGTCTTTATGTTTTTATGTAATTGTTTAATTTTTTCTAAGTATTAGTACAAGTTCTGCTAAAGGCGAACTTGATAAGTTCGCGTAGTCTATTAGAGGCGAACTTGTTAAGTCCGCCTAAGCATCTTTTAAGCGAACTTGTTAAGTTCGCCTATTGCAGAACATGTGTCTATAAATAGAGAGTTTACAGAGTCTGTTTAAGATGGATAAAAAAACGATCAAGTATTCTGTAAAGTCTATTTGGTGATATATAAGAGAAAGTTTATTTACCTGTTGTTTCTATTGTCAATTGATATACATACGTTAACACGAAGGATTCCGCACTCCGTATTATTGAGACGTCTTGTCATGAGATCGATCTGAGATGAGTCATGTGGACCTACAAGTGGTATCAGAGCTTTTGCTCGTGATTTGTGTTTGATTCTTGGTGATTAGAGATGTTTTTGTGTATAATTTGACAAGAAGTTGATCATTTTTGAAATTTTTTTATCCATGGAGTTTTCAAGTTCTTGAAACTGATTTTACTGCTGAATTCATGGATTTGAGGTTGATTTTGGTTTAATTAATCTGATAGAAGTGTTCTAATTCATAAAATACCAAATCCTACGGTTCAATTTCTTCAAATTCCTTCTAATATGTGAGAAATGATGATTTTTGGTGCTGTTTTGTTCGTGTTTGGGTTAAAGTTCTTGCTGAGTTTGTTTCAGCTGCTGTAAGCGAACTTGCTGAAAGTTGTTGCTGGCGAACTTAGCAAGCGAACTTATTAAGTTCGCTTCTCTCAGTTTAAGCGAACTTAATAGGCGAACTTAATCAATAGGCGAACTTACTAGATTTCTTGGGTAAGCGAACTTATCAAGTTCGCTTGATATCAAATTCGCTTGTTGGTTGTGAGACGAACGTGTTATCTTCGCCTAGGGGAGTTTGTGTTCAACACTTGGAAATTTTTTCTGAAAATGGCAAATATGGTGCAAGTGACTAATATGTTAAATTACGACAACGAGATTGGTACATCTCAGAAACCACCCAAATTGTTAAGTCTTGCAGATTATTCTAACTAGAGATATCGATTTGATCCGTTCGTATCTTTTACTGATACAAGTTTATGGATTCCAATCTTGGAAGGTTATATGCATCCGACATATACTTGGATGGGAAAGGATGATGTTCCTAAATCAGTGTCTGCGTTAACCACAGAAGAAAAAATATTGTTTGATAGAGAAAACAAGGCAATGGCTAGTATCTCAATGTCTCTTCCAAAAGAAATTTATCACAGCTTTAAACAATTCATGACTTCTCTATAATTGTGGGAAGCATTGCAACAGAGGTGTGAAGGTAGTTTGGATGTTAAGAAAAGCCAAAAAGAATTACTGAAGAAGCAGTTCTTAGTATTCAAGCACTTTCAAAACGAATCTTTAGATGATCTTGCAACGAGATTCTATCATTTGCTGAGTGAGTTGTCAAGTGCTTCAATGGTTTATGAGACTGAAGAGATAAATGATAAGTTCTTGGAGGCATTACCATCTAAATTTGATGTGTATATGTTTTTGATAAAAGAGAATGTCAAGTATAAAACTATGTCTCTTGAAGTGGTTCTTGGCAAGATTCAATCACATGATTTAAATATGAAGAAGAAGGAAACCAATATGGAGCATATTCAAGATCCTTCAATGTATTTTGCTAAGTCTTCTGGCAAAACTGGTGCAGGGGTTGCGTTCTTTTCTGGTGATACTGATGTTTCTCATCATCATTGTTCTGGGGTTTCAAGTCATACATGTTTCTCTGCAAATACAACTTCTTCATCATCTAGAACACATAATATGAATCAAAGAGTTGCTGATGATTATTTAGCGATGTTTTCTTCCTTTATGGCTTCTTATGAAAATTTTATTGGAGGAAAGATTCATGATCCAGATGTTATTGAGGAGGATTTCAGACAGATTGATCTTGTTGATCTGGAAGAGATGAACATTCAATGGAACATGGCTATGCTGATGCGACAAGCAAAGGATTTTTTAAAGAAGACTGGAAGAAAGTATATTAGGTCTAACAGTTGTTCACGTATGGGATTTGATAAAACCAAAGTTCGTTGCTATAATTGTCAGGAGTATGGTCATTTTGCCAAAGAATGTGTGAAACCAAAAGTTGAATTTGATTCTCAGAAGAAGCCTAATAACTTTCAGAACAATCGTAATCAGTCACATGGCTCCTCTGGATCTAAAAATTCTAATCATGCATCTGCATCATCTGCTTTGGTTGCTCAGAATGATGATAATTATGACTGGGTATTCATCTTGAAGATTTGGTTGGTTCGGTAAGTCAAGCGTTTGTAGCTGAGATTCATTCTACAACATCTGAAGAGTCAACTGATGATGATAGCTCAAGTGATGGTGAGAGTTTGCCAAGTGCTGCTGAAGATCGTGATCAAGTACAAAATGGTGAGAATGATATTGCATCTGGTGTATCTGAAGATGATATTGTTTTAACTCAAAATTCTTCTAATGGTGCTGATTCTGAAAATATTCCAATTGCAAAAGTCTTCATGGCAGACATGTCAGATCCTTCAAAGGTAAAAGATTTTGTCTGTCACATTTATTGTTCTAATTGCATCAGTATAAAATATAAAATGCAAAAAGTAATGGATGATAACACAAATTTAATTTGTGATATGAAATCACATCAGAAATTGAAAGATAATGATAAATTGTGAATAGATAGAATTAAATCTTTGAAAAGAGATTTGAACTCTTTGGGATTGAAATATAACGAACAAGCATAACATATGGATATGGCTTATGCTGAGATTGAGAAGCAAAATGAAATTGTCGCTCAGAAGAACAAAGAAATTTCTGATAAAGAATCTGAAGTGATCAAATTACATAGAAAGCTAGAAAACTTTGAAAATTCATCTGTGGTATTTGTTGATGCACTTTCCTGTGACAACACTCTAGATGGAGTCTTAGTTTGTCTTTCTAGTGTCTGTAATTTGTCTTTGTATGTAAGAGTCGTTATGTAATAGTTTATCGAGTTGTATTTACTTTTACATAGTGTATGTTGCATTTCTTCTAAGTGTTTTGCGCACTTACATGTGCGCAGGAGAAAGCTCCTGCGTACTTAGCAAGTACGCAGGAAGTCCCATGCGTACTTGCTAAGTACGCAAGAACATTTGGTCCTGCGCACTTGCTAAGTGCGCAGGCATCAGGTCTGTATAAATAGGTTTGGTTCACAGAGGATAAGTACGCAGAACTCATATCTTAGACGAACTCAGTTTGTTAAGTACGCAATTTGTATTATCTCTGTAACCATCGAGTGTTTATAATAGAGAGAGCTTTTATTGTGACTCTCGTGTTGGTTTACATTGTTTTAGTTAGACTCTCCTCCTAGTCACGGGTATTCTGCACCCGGTCCGACTAGTAGACCACTTGCATGTAACGATCCGATACACACGAAGGGACCTACAAGTGGTATCAGTGCGTTGCTCTTGAATTCGAGTGTTGTAAGTGAGTTTGGAGACGTTTTTACTGAGTTTTACAAGCAAAAAGAGGTATTTTTATTGATTTTTGTGATAAAAAAAGGGGTAGCTCTTGAGAACTTTTTTAGAAGCAAAAATCTCTCAAAAAACCAATTTCTGTTGTGTATTTGAGTTATTTGAGCATCAAAGGTTGGTTAGAAACAAGTTTCTGACCCTTTGGCTCATTTGCATTAATCATCAGACCAATTTTTACCATCTCCGGTGATTTTCAGGTCACCGAAAAAGGTTGGTGAGAGTTGCTGAAAAGGTATCCTGCGTACTTACCTTTTTTGGCAAAAAGTACTGTCTTCTGCGTACTTACTAAATACGCAAGAGTTTTCTCCTGCGTACTTACAAGTGCGCAAGACTGAACTTGTGCGAACTTAAGTCATATCATGCGTACTTAATCATTTCCTCCTGCGTACTTACAAGTACGCAAGAGGAAATCTAAATACGCAAGACCATTTCTCAAGTGCGCAAGGCCAAAACCAAGTGCGTAACTGTGTCTGACTTTTCTGAAATTTGACTAAGTGTTCACTATGTCGAATCTTCAGAATCTTGGAAACCTGCTGAATTATGATAATGAGATCGATACACCACAGAAACCACCAAAGTTGCTGAACGTGAACGATTATTCTAATTGGAAAGCACGTTTTGAGCACTACATTTCATATACCGACTCATCATTATGGATACCAATCCTTGAGAGATATAAGCATCCCACACACATCTATCTTGATGATGAATTGCCCAAGCCTATCTCTAAGCTTTCTGACGAAGAAAAGAAAGCTTATGATCGAGAAAAGAAGGCACTTGGTTCGATCACTATGGCATTAACTCGGGAATTGTTCCGCAGTTTCCGAGGGTATGACAATTCTAAGGATCTCTGTAAAGCCTTACAGAAGAGATTCGAAGGAAATAGTGACATCAAGAAGAGTAAGCGGGATCTTCTCAGGAAGCAGTATGAGTGCTTCAGATTCTTTGAGAACGAATCTTTAGATGACCTCATCTCTAGGTTCTATCATTTACAGACTGAGTTGAATGCTTTTGACCTCAAGTATCCAGATGAAGAGATGGTGGAAAAGTTTTTGGATGCCTTACCACCCAAATTTGAGATGTACACAACCCTGATGAGGGAAAATCCTAAATTCTATGAGTTGACAGTAGAGGAAGCAATAGGAAAGATTCAAGCTCATGAAATGAACTTGAAAAGAAAGGAGAACTCTTGAAGACCCCAGATACAAGACCCTTCTATGTATCATGGGACGACTTCTACATCTAATTCATCTGGCTCTGGAATTGCCCTCTTCACTGGAAATCCTACTGAAGAAGACCACTCAACTGGATGTGGTGGTCATGCTTGCTATGCTTCAGGATCAGGGTTGGGGTCTCATCATCAAAATACCTCAAGAAATCCTCCTGCTACGTCTTCAGCTAACAACTCAGCTATAGCCAGAATAGCTGAAGATCATGTAGCTTTATTCTCATCCTGTATGCTTGCATATGAAAATTTCATAGGTGGCAAGCTTACTGATCCAGAGACGATTGAATAAGATTTTAATCAAGTGGATCCTGATGACATGGAGGACATGGATATTCAATGGAATATGGCCATGATTTTGAGGAGAGCCAAGCGTTTCCTGAACAGAACAGGAAGAAAGTTTATTGGTGGGCATCCTAATGCTAAGGTCGGGTTCGACAAATCTAAGGCCAAATGCTACAAGTGTCTGAACTATGGACACTTTGCTCGTGAGTGTCAGAAAGACAGAGCACCTGCCTCTGGTTTTACCCGACCCAGCCAAGGAAACAGACATTGCCAAAACAATCCAATCCACCACAATCAAAGCCAAAGTGGAACGTCCAATGCACTAGTAGCCCAACAGGACGACAGCTTTGATTGGGGCATTCATCTTGAGGATGCCATCATCGCACAAACACAGGTTGGTCTCATGGCTGAGATCATGGAAATGATGGAAGTAGAGAGAAGGGAAGCTTCTATTGCTGACCCAAAAGAGTCTACTACTGCTGCTACAGACGAAGAGGAGGAAGCTGAAGGAAAGGAAGCTTCAGTAGCTGAGAAAGAGGAATCGACTGTTGTTGCTCTCATGGCCATTGGAGAAGCAACAAGTTCATCTCATGAGGTAGACTCTAATCCCTTTTCTGTTGTTTCATGTTCTAAGTGTCTAGGGCTAAAACTTGAAAACTCTAAGCTCAAAGACAAAATCGAACCCCTAAGTATGGCAGCTCTAAACTATAAAGAAAACGAAAAACGTTTTAAAGAATCTATTGACACATTGACAAAAGAAAAACGTGAGTATTCTTTAAAAATGAGCGATCAACAGCTTCACTTGGATATTGCTTATAAGGGGTTAGAAAAACGGAACAATGAAATCAACAAGCTGCAAAATGAGATCTTGCAGTTAAAATGCACTAATGAGAAGTTGAAGAACTCTCGCTTTGTGGTGGAACACTACGAATCTGTAGTGAGGAAAATGAATGGTCTAGGTCTTGGTACCAATGCCATTCCTCCACCAGTGAGCGGGAAGTTTGTCAATAGCTTAATAGACATTGATCTCACTTGTCTAGATGAGTCCTCTAATAAGGATGATTCCCCTAAAAAGGATGAATCCTCAAGTAAGGCTAACTCCACATCTAATGAGGAGTTTGTTACTACTTCTGAAGATGGGTCGGTTAACTCTTGCCCTGAAGGAGTAGTATCTGAGGAGTTGTTGACTGAACAGAAAGTCAAGAAAAACATTATCACTAATGGTGATAATTGCATTTTAATTGAACCTGATGTCATTGAATCAAATGATAAACTTAATGTAATGCTTTATGGGGGGTATAAAAACCTTAACCAAGTAAAGAAAGTGGCTTTTTCAGCTCACTTTGGGCTTGGTTACAAAGAAAATTTGGAAAAATACTATACTCCCAAAAATCAAACTGTTAAGGTTCAGACTGCTGTTCAGAAACCAACTCCTCCTGCTCATAATGCTGAGTTATCTAAGGCCAGATCTAATGAGCCTTACAAGAGAACTTATGTAGACAAGAGGAACTGTTTTCACTGTGGCTTGGTTGGTCACATTTTTGTGAACTGTCCTTCTAAGAACCAAGGGAAACGGCCTGTTGTTTCATAACCAGCTGTTATCCCCAGGTCGTCACCAGTGAAACCATCTCCCAAACATCCAAAGCAAAATGTGGTGAAACCACCAGTCCAACTGATGGCAAAGCCAAAGAACAAATCTGAGGCCAAACCATCTGTTGCAAGAAAGGTAAAGCAACCTGCTGTACCTCGTGTGTCTACATCTGGTAGTACACGTATTGGTGAGAAATCTGTGGCTAGACTCTCTAAGCCACAGAGAAGAAGAAGTAATAAGAGGTTGAGAAAGCTGGAACAGCTGACTAAAGCTCAATCAGGTGAAGCTTCCACAAGATCACCAGCTGTGGTTGAGCCAAAGTCTCCTGTTCTAGTTAAGAATCAAAAGAGATCCTGGAACAAGAAAGTAAAAGGTTCTTAATCTCCTGTTCCCAATTCCACCAAAGACTCACCAATTTTGAATAGTCATCATGACTGTTCCACCAATGACCCAAGACCACAATGGCTTGGGTCTCCAAATCAAACTAATTCTTTTGTGACTCGTGCAGGGACGTCCGAAGGGTACTATCTCTAACCGCTGGTATGTAGATAGTGGATGTTCCAGGCACATGACAGGAAACATGGCCCTGCGTCAAGACATTAAACCGTTCAGAGGCGGCTATGTGGCCTTTGCCGGAGAAAAAGGAGGCAGCATCACATGTCAAGGCGTGGTTTCAAACGGTTATGTCAGCTTTGACAATGTCAACTTCTGCGAGCAGCTGAAGCATAACTTGTTGAGTGTCTCCCAAATGTGTGATAAGGAGTACTCGGTGATGTTTGACAAGTCAGAATGCCTGATTCTCAAACCTGGTTTTGAGGTTCCCGAAGACTGGATTCTGATGAGAGCACCAAGAACGAATGACACATATCAGATCGATATGAGCGTTGCAATAACCACCTCATCAGTTGCTACTTGTTTGCTTACAAAAGCGATAGAACTTGACTCTATCTTGTGGCATAGGAAACTCGGACATATTTCGTATCGTAAAATGAATCATCTTGTCCGAAACGGTTTGGTAACCGGGGTTCCTAAGCTGAGATTTACCGTTGCAGATGACTGTATGCCTTGTAAAAAGGGCAAACAGCAACAGAAGTCGCACAAGCCCAAGCTCCAAAACTCTATTGATACCCCTTTGGAGCTATTACACATGGATCTGTTTGGCCACATAAGTATCAGGAGTATTGGAGGTAAGTCGTTCTTTCTAGTTGTAACTGATGATTTCTCACGTTTTTCTTGGGTGCATTTTTTAGGTACTAAAGACGAGACTGCTGATATCCTTCAATACTTGATCCTGAGCTTGGAATCTCTTTGCAAGCTGAAAGTTAGAAGGATAAGGAGCGACAACAGAACTGAGTTCAAGAATAATTTGATGGAGCTTTTCTATCTCAAAAAAGGGATCCGTCACGAATTCAGCGCGCCGTACACGCCTCAGCAGAATGGAGTTGCTGAACGAAAGAACAGAACGCTGATTGAGACTGCAAGGACTATGCTGTCGGATGCAAAGCTTCCTGTCACTTTCTGGGCAGAAGCAGTTAATACAGCATGTCACGTATTAAACAGAGTTCTGGTAGTGAAGAGGCACAACAAGACTTGTTACGAGTTGATCAACAATCGACTTCCCAATCTTGATTACCTAGTTCCTTTTGGTAGTCCTTGTTCCTTGTTGCTACAGTACAAAGACCGCAGTCTAAGTTTCATGCAAAAGTGGTGGAAGGCATCTTCTTAGGATACGTTGCCAACTCGCCTTGCAAGAGAGTGTACAACATAGGAACTCGTACTGTCGAGGAATAGTTTGAAGTGGATTGTAGTAAACACAGCATTCCACCCGAACCAACAGGTCCAGCTTGGGGTTTTGATTATGATGCGCTATTCAAGTCATTCAACCTTCCTGATATATCTGCAGATGACACCGCAAATGTTTATGAATTATTGGGTGGCGGCGATGAGTCCAACTTCTCTACTCGTGCTACTGTACCAATTGTAACTCCTGATTCCAATGCTACATCTGCATCTGGAACTCATGACAGTGATAACAGTGAAGATGTTCTTGCTGTTGGAGATGACGCTCAAGCCAATCCTAACACAACTGTAGGAAATGAAGCTCCAGCTGATCCAATTAACATTGAATCTTCTTCCTCTGGAACACAGGAAATGGGGGAGTTAAGCACGAATCTTGATCCAGAAATTCAAGAACCAATGGTACCGGAGACGAGAGTGCATAGGAATCATCCAATTGACAAACATTATTGGTGATCCTTATGCCGGCGTTCAGACTCTTCATCGAACCATCACTGAGAACACCAGTCTTTACACAAAGATACTTGACACTGGTGTTATAGAAACATGTCTGCATGCTACATTTGTGTCCCAGTTAGAGCCGAAGAATGTGAAGGAGGCTCTCACTGACAACTGCTGGATTGAGGCGATGCAAGATGAATTGTATCAATTCCAAAAGTTGCACGTGTGGGATTTGGTTGATTTGCCAAAGGGTTTTCAACCAATTGGAACCAGATGGGTGTTCAAATGCAAGACGGATGATCGTCAAGTTGTTGTGAAGAACAAAGCAAGATTGGTTGTTCAGGGTTTTTATCAGCAAGAGGGCTTGGATTACACGGAAGTATATGCCCCAGTTGCTAGAATTGAAGCTATTCGACTGTTCTTGGCTTATGCCACATATGTCGGCTTCAAGGTCTATCAACTTGATGTGAAGAGTGCTTTCCTTTATGGTAAAGTTCATGAAGAAGTCTATGTCACTCAGCCTCCCGGTTTTGAAGATCCGCATAATATCAATAAAGTGTATAAGCTTGACAAAGCACTTTATGGTCTTCATCAAGCACCGCGGGCATGGTATGAGACATTATCTAAGCATTTACTGTCTAATGGTTTCGACCGTGGACAGATTGACTCGACTCTCTTCATTAGGAAAGCAGGAGGTGACATTCTTCTTGTACAAGTATATGTTGACGACATCATTTTTGGGTCTACCAATGAAGGGATGTGTAGGGAATTCGAGCAGGTGATGAAGTCCAAATTTGAAATGAGTAATATGGGTGAATTGTCGTTCTTCTTGGGTCTACAAGTCAGTCAAAGAGAGGATGGCATTTATCTACATCAAACTAAGTATGTGCAGGACATCTTATCAAAATACAAGATGAATGATAGTAGTACTTATGGTACACCTATCCCAGTCAATCATGGTTTGCATCCTGACAAAGATGGAAAGGATGTAGACAGCAGATTGTACCGTGGGATGATCGGATCACTTATGTATCTCACAGCTTCAAGACCCGATATAATGTTTGCTGTATGTTTGTGCTCAAGCTTTCAGTCTCAACCGAAGGAGTTACATATGATCGCCGTGAAGAGAATTTTCAGATACCTGAAAGGGAAACCCCGATTAGGTCTTTGGTACTCTAAGCAGCAGTCATTCGACTTCAAAGCCTACACTGATTCAAATTATGGTGGTTGTAACCTTGACAGAAAGTCAACTTCTGGTGGATGTCAATTCTTAGGAGACAGACTGGTCTCCTGGCAGTGTAAGAAGCAGTCAACGGTTTCTGTCTCAACTTGTGAAGCAGAATACATCGCTGCAGCGAGCAGTTGTTCTCAGATACTGTGGATTCAGCAACAGTTGAGAGACTATGGCTTAAACTTCACTGGAACTCCTCTATTCATTGACAACAATTTCACCATGTCCATCACAACTAACCCGGTGAAACATTCCAAAACTAAACACATAGAGATTCGCCATCATTTCATCCGTGATTATGCTGAAAAGCATTTAATCGAACTTGTAAATGTTCACACGGATGACAATCTTGCTGACCTTTTCACAAAGGCATTTGATCGATCCCGTTTTGAGCATCTTGTCAACTTGATAGGAATGCTCAATCCTGAGTGAAAACTAAGTTTTCTTAACTCAATTCAATTCATGAAAGTTAAATTTTTAATTCTTTTAAATTTTCTGTATAGTTCTTTTAGTTTTTAAAATATTTTACAAAAATCAAAAACAAATTATAAAATAAAAAAAATAAAAAAAATTTCAATGTTAACTTGAGAAAAGAGGAAATGATAGTACATCAGAAATGATCTAAACGCCATAGACTGCTCATATGGGAAATGATTGCGTCATGCTTACTTAATTGCCTACATTATTATGTTTTTAATCTGTTTATTAACAAGTAATTTGAATTGTTAGTAGACTGTATGCGTCTTTGAATCACTAGTAGTGTGGAAACTAAATCTGTATTACAACCGTGATTTGAACCCATGTTTGCAAGTGTGTGTGCGTAAAAGAATAGAAAAGATCATTATCAGATAAAGGATGTTAGATTTTGGCAATAATTTTCTTTTGAGATCAATTTCGGGTTATGTCGTTAGCACAATTAATGCGGTTCATCTCACTGCCCATACTCACAAGTATGCAAGGAGAGATTGAATCAAGACATGTCTCTACATTAACCGTTGAGCATGTATTCACCCTTGAATCACTCCTGATTCATTGAAATCAAATCCAGATAAAAGTTGGATCCCCTTACCTGATAATCAAACACCATATCTATTATCCTGAATTATCATCCCGATATTCAAAGAAGAAAATCACATGAAACCAAGACAAATGAATCACTCGATTCTGAATCTTATGATTCCTGATAATCCTTATGGATTCTGCTTGATTTTTCCTGTGCTAATAGATGTAGCTTCATTCTGAAAATTTAGAAAATCATTGGAAAAATCTTAGATGCCTTGAGATAGTGCAAGTTAGAATAGCATATCAGTGGGGTACACGTTGTATATCTTATAAATAATACATTAATACACAAGAATGTGATACAAAGATGCTTATAGTTTCAAATCTTATAATATTATCAACTTGAATTACTTGTCTATATGCTTATTACGTATGAATAAATAGTAATCCATGACATGATCCCATATTCTTTGATGTTTATTTTGTATCGTTTTTGCTAAAAGATAGCCTGATATGATCCTCTGCTCGTGTCTTTGATCAAAAATAGTTTGTGTGAATACTTGTATATTTCTATGAGAAAAGATCAAAAATATTTTAAGCTTATGCATAGTTCAACTTTATTCAGAAAAGCCAAAAATATTTGTATTTAACCTTCCTGAATTGATTTTGAATCCTCTCGATTGAACGCTTTTATCTTGTTAGTTATTTGACTTAAAATCTTCATAAGTTGAGTTGAAAGTGTGCGCACATAAGGGTCTCTGCGTACTTGATAAGTGCGCATGAGGTAAACCCTGCGTACTTAACAAGTACGCAAGACTTAAGTCATGCGTACTTAGTAAGTACGCAGGAGTTAAGTCCTGTGCACTTAGTAAGTACGCACGACCAATATGTGTTGGGTATAAATACAGGACTTAGAAATTTTTTTAGGGTTTATCACATTCAAATCGTTTTCTCCTGTGATATTCCCTCCGACTATTTTCCTCAAAAAATTTCGGGTGTTCCAACCGGAATTTTCGTCCCACTCATTGTTTAATCATCATCAAACATTTACTTGGTGAGAATCTCGGTCCGTATCATCCATTAAATCCCAAGTTTTCGACCGATTCATCAACGTTTTTGAGTGTGAAATTATTGACCTATTTTGGTGTTCTAAATACAAATTAAGACCTAAAACTTGTTAATAATCACTAATCGAAACCTATTGACTCCGAATTTGTCCTTAACATGGTTTGATTTTGGCCTTGACCCTCGATTGACCGTGGTTTCCACTGGGTCGTCATCTAGGTCATAAAATTGACGAGTTTAACAGTTACTTGCAGTGGATAGTGGTCCCATAGGTCTTAATCAAGTATTTTGACCTTGTGGTGACCATAATCCACAGGAATGCCTCACTTCTGTTTGAAATTGAGACTTCTGGAATTTTGGCTATGTACAAGTCTTGCGCACTTAACAAGTACGAACGAAGTAACTCCTGCGTACTTGTTAAGTACGCAAGAACTAACTCCTGCGTACTTGCTAAGTACGCAGGACCAACACTTAGCAAAATTTCCTAAGTCTGAAATTCGCTTCATTGAGTAACTGCTATACTGAGTCATGTTTATCCATTTCCAATGATACGTGTTGTTCTGATTATGTTTTCTGTGTGTTTCTGCAGACTATGGCTCGGGCATTCACTGATGAGTTCAACTTGTTAGCAAACACTCAACCTGAGTGGAAAGGGGCGGCTTTGCAGTATCGGCAGATCATTGACTTTTTGAACCGATCAAAAATAATTTATGCAATCTCAGCTGACCCAATAGTCTCAAGACCTTACTTGGAGCAGTTCTGGGAGACGGCAGAGCACAACTGCACGGTATCCCCTAATGTCATAAGGGCTACCATGGATGGTCGGGCTATTGCTTTCTCTGAGGATACAATAAGAAGGGTCTTGCAGTTCGGAGACCTCGCTACCGACCCGACATCCTATCCAAATTACTATATGGATGGATGTTGGAGGCATAGAATGGGATATGTCGGAGCGAGGGACTATGCTTCTTACAAGAAGATGTGGGTTTTGGATCAATGGCGGTATTTTGCCCACATCATGATCGTGTGCATCTCGTCCAGAAAAGCGGGGAAAGATGCCATGGGTCATGACCTTGCAGCAGCCATGGTGGGCTTGTCTCTTAATAGGGGCTACAACTTCTCTCGCTACATCTTCAAAGCAATCAATGATCAGATCAATACAGCAGAGAAGTTTAGGTTCCTATTATACCCGAGGTTTGTGTAACTCTTGATTGATGATGCATTGCCAAACCTACGTGCTATCGGGGAGAGACTGCAAGTAAAATGGGTGGACAAGAGAATATTTGCTCAGTTTCTAAAGCCAGGCAGTGTAGATCCTACCCCTGTGTATACTGAACTCTTTGGCCACCTGCTTAATGAAGCATATGTCGCACCAGAAGATTGGAATTGGTATAGTCCCAATTCGGCACCAGAGATGAGTGATGATTCTGATGAACAACAAGAAGAAGAGAATGAAAGTGATGGAGGTGATGACGAAGGTGGTGATGGTGGTGCTGAGGAATCCGATTCAGAAGCAACAGAATCAGATTCTTCTGATTCCGATGACGCACCATCCCAGGCACACCCGAGGAGATTGGCACAGGTAACCCTGCCTGCGTCGTCTTCAAAAAGAAAGCGACAAAGCTCGAGCAGCGAATATGAGCCGACTTCTGACTCTGACGCTGCTCTACAAAGACAAAGGCAAGAGAGTGCCAACAAGAAGAGGGGCGATAGGCAAGAGGTTGCTATCCCCAGGGTTGTAGAGATCCCGACTGTGCAGCAAGTACAACCTGCAGCTGATAGTCCAGAGTCAGAATCTACCACACCAGCACAGCAACTGTACAGAAGGAGGAGAAGGCCACTAGTACAAGATAATGTGGCAGTCACAGCGGTCACAGAGGAGATTCTTGTGACGGTGACCCTCCCTACTCTAACCGTCCAGGTGACGGTGACTATTCCACTTCTCACGGAGTCAGTCACCATCACCCCAACCATAACACCCACTCCCATCATTCAATCTCCACACCAACCTCACACCACTGAGCCGTCAGGTCAACCCTTCAACTACGGTGATTTCTCACAAGGGTTTGACTTTGACACAATTTTCTCCTCCCCCATCCATAATGCTGAAGCCTCATCATCTAGGCATTCTGATCCATATGAAGCAAGGATCAATGTCTTAGAAACCCAAGTTGCTGAAGTGTTGAAGACCATTCAAAAGTCGAAGGAGGAGTCTGATGCTCAACAAGCACAGATTAATTCCCTGGCCGATGAAGTTAGGATTCTCCACAGCCAGAGAACAAGGACAAATGAGCAACTGAAGAATGTAATGGCACAGAACGAGCTACTGATGAAAACCAATGAAATGATTCTTTGCCACAAAACTTCACTTGAGCTAAGGATGGATTTGCAGCGAAAAGAGCACGAAGCGATGGTCAAATTAGTTGAAGAACTGACCAAGAAGCTTGGTGCTCAGGGGGAGAAAGAGAAGGAAAAAGAGAAAGAGAAAGAAAAAGAGAAAGAGAAGGAGAAAGAAAATAAATCCACTGGTGCTGAGCCTTGTCATCCAGTCGACTTGACTAAAGATGATGATAAAGACAAGGATCCTGAAGCCGGTCCTAGTGGAGGTGAGCACCAAGCTTTGGCGATTGTGCCCATCTCTTCTGTTCCAATGACTGAGGGGGAGTCTACTCAGCAAGAGGGTGGTGATACATCTGGTGGTGGTGGTGATAAAGGGAAGTCAGTGGCTGAAGTACTTAAGGACTTATCTGATGATGAGATCCTATATCTAGAGCCTGACTACTCTAAAGAAGTACATATCGATGCTCTCTTCAATCTAGAAGAAGGAGAGATCGACTCTGGTGATGACTGGAATGATGAAGATGAGGATGTGGTGATAGAGATTCCCAAGGGCGACGGGGAAGGAGAGTACGAGTTAGAGGATGGTGAGATCTTTGAAGTACCATCGCTCGAATCTCTGCTAGACACAGGCTCAGTTGACATGGCAAGTAATGTTGAAGCTATAACTGAAGCCTCCCCAGTCGACCCTACACCTGTGGACCCTGAGGCACCAAAAGATAAAGACATGCCTTCTGCATCATCTAAGGGTCCAGCTCCCGTGTGGCAAAAGACGTCCATCACAGACAAGCGCGGGGCTACAGGTATGTGTAGGTCCAGGTAACTCAGCTACTGATCAAACTCGTGATATGACGTTGATATAACACGAAGTGCGGAATCCTTCGCGTTACCGATTTGTATACTAACCGACAATCCAAAACAACAAGCGTAAATAAACTTCTCGATTATATTCAGAATAACAATGGTTACAGACTCAATCAGACAATTGTTCACTTCTGTTCAACTCTTGTCTAATGACTCTGTAACAGATATATATAGAACCAATACTGATGTAAGCGAACTTAGTTAAGTTCGCCTGAAACAGACTAAGCGAACTTAACAAGTTCGCCTCTGCTATGCCTAAGCGAACTTATTAAGTTCGCCTCTGATAGGTCAGGCGAACTTAACTAAGTTCGCCTCTAGGCTTACTACTAAAAACACTTAGCAACTTTACAATTTCATGACAAAACATAAAGACATAAAATCTAACTATTACAAGCTTTTGTCATTACAAATCTATGTCCTAACAGACTCCCCCTTGACAATAGCTTGATCTTCTGTCTTCAGTCTTTATCTTGAAGTCTTCCAGTTATCCGGTAGTCTGCTGCCAGCATGCACACCGTATCTTCTGCATATCTCCAAAACTCTTTTATACTGTAGACCTTGTTCTATCCATTCATCAGTATACATTATCTCATTCTTTCGCAGCATCCTCTGATCTTTCTTTGAAAAATTAATAAGATTCATTGCGTCATAGAAACACACAATGACCTTATTATCTTTATCTTCAACCCTTGCTTCACCAGTATTGACATCAACATACCACCATTTCATATTCCCAAGAAAGTCTTGATGAATATTCTTTAATGGTATCTTGTGTATAGCACGCACTGGTCTGTACTTGTATCTCCAGGTTACTTTCCCAGTCTTAGGATCTGTAATCTTCACTCTCTTTCCTTTCTGTGGCTTCAGCCTTTCATACTTACCCGAACTTCCTTCTTTCTTTATCAGATTTGCTATTACATCCGCCAAACCATTCTTCGATCTATTTATGAGTGGCTTTGAAGCTAGACCATTTATTTCACACCCCGGCAAGGTATTGAAATATTTGATCCTTGGCTTTAAGTATTGAACGCCATCAGATCGTTTGATTACAAACAATTTTGATTCACCATCATAAAACCAACTAATGATCCTTCCTATACACTGCTCTTTATTCACATATTTTTCTTTCTGAGCAGGTTGTATTGGAGACTTGGGTTGTACCTTCATCCAACTATTTACTACTTCTCTCCACTGTTCTCGTGTCATTCCTGTATCTCTAAACATCACAGGTTCTTCATTAATCTTTGGAGACTCAGTGTGAGTAGTTTCAGTTTCAGCACTCTTATTGAATTGAAGATTCTCATCATCAGTATCCATCTTTGACTCAGCTGTATCATCAGGCAATGTGACGTCTTCAATAGAGTCCATAGAGTCAGTGATTCCGTCATAAGAGAATTCAGGAACAACATCCTCTTGGATGAAGTTATACGGCACCTTAAGACCGTCACAGCCTTCATATGTAACACTATCTTTATCTTTCTCTATTTCAATCTCCACTATTTCTCCTTCTTCTATCTCAGTGTCTGACATATCATCTTCCATGTCATTGAATAAATCGTCAATGTCATCAAGACATTCAATCTTTTCAGCTTCCTCTTCTTCTGAATCTTGAAAGAATTCTAATAACAGAATATCTTCTTCATTATTACCCGAAGTATCTTTATCTTTGTTTCCTTTAAGAGATTGTGATGTCGACTCCCCCTGAACTCTAGATATAGGATTAGCGTCAGTGTATTGACGATCACCCTCAATATTTCCAGCAGGATCATTGCCTTCATCATCACGTCTTTGTATTGACTCAGTGTGACAAGTATCAGGTATCCTCAACTCCCCCTGAGCGTCATAACGCTGAACGAGTTTGGACACTAACGCTTGCATATCAGCAATCTGTTGAGCTTGAGTCTGAATCACCAGCTGTCGTTGAGAATCAATAGACACAAGAGAGTTAACTTGTGTTTGTAAAGTAAGCACTTGAGATTCAAGGAAAGTAATCCTATCAGAATCAGAAGGCTTTGATGGACCAGCTGTGGATTATGGAATAGAAGGACTTGAAGTAGTAGGAATCGCTGTAGGAATAGGAGATGGAACTGGAGATGGATCCTTAGATCTTGGAGGAGTAACAATCAGAGAAGCAACAAAATTTGCATCCTCAACTCCTTGAGAAGATTGTGCAGCCGCAATTGAAGCAGACATTAACTTTTGTCATGAAGGATCAGGATTAAAGTCACTATCAGTGTCCGAACTTTCATCTACCAACGATCTTTTTCCAAGAACTGATCCGGAAGGAGGATCCCAAACAGACTTGCGTCGTGGTCGTCTGGCTTGAGATTTAATGCGTTTTCCAGCATTAGCCAGTGGAATAGCAGCCAACCGTTCATAATGACCTGGAGAAAAATATCTAGATTCATCAGAATCAGTGCTGTTATCATCAGATGATGAAGTATCACTTGAACTTGAACTAGACTCAGCGTCTGTCACCACATTCCCTTCTTGTTCATGAATGGGCGAGTTCACAGCTTCATCAACAAAATCATCCATGTTCATACCCATATCTTGATTAGGATCATGAACGACCTCTTCTAGAACTGGTTCCTGAATAGGAATATTAACTGCAACCTGTGGAATAGGAACTTGTTCAGGAATAGGAATTTGAGGTTGTACAGGAACTTGTATTTGTGGTTGTTGAACTTGAATTTATGGAACTGGTATTTGTTGTTGTTGGGCAGGTTGTTGTGGTTGTTGCAGTTGTTGTTGTACTGGAACGTTAGCTCCTTGAACTTGAGCAAGTTCATTTGGATGAAACCAATTATCATTTGGTGGTGCAACATAATCCAGGATTGATTAAGTGCCCAAACAGTGGAGTATTAACCGGAATCAACGCAGCATTTTGCTGTTTCACCTTTGAACAATCGGTAAAGATACATTTTGACATCGGTGTCAAAGTCAATCTGATAGCATGTTGTGGCAGATCCGGAATAAGATGATTGAGTATCATTTGAATAAATCTTGGATACATCAAGAAACCTTGACCTTCAGCTGGATTAATCTGCATGACCATCTCCCTATAAAAATACAGTGGAAAATTGAATCGTTTATTCAATGTTAAAGCCACCATTGCTGTTTGAAGTGCCATCTTCAAGCCATCTGTACCAGCTTTTCGTGGAGAGATGCATTGTATAATCACATGCATAAAGTACCTCCATTCACCCACTAATCCACCTTTCCGAGCTTGAGTATCATTTTGTCGTCCACGATAACCCATCCTTTGAAAACAACCCATAATAAGAGTATTAGGATAAGAAATTGGATCTTCAGCATTTCCACCCAAAGCAAGAGCAGCACGAATTGTCGCTTCTGAAATTGCAATCTCGGTATTATTGACTGTGGCACGAAGGACATGCGGTTCCACGTCAATGTCTTGTTGTACAGTATCCCAGAATTGTTGTATATAAACCAAGCTGATATAAGGATCCGCAGACAATGCAACATACAATCTTGATCGATTTAGAAAATTGATTATGCCTTGAAAATGAACAGCTTCCGGCAAATTAGGATCTAATAAAGCCACTTGATTATGCTTGTATTCGACACGTCGAGCCATCTGTGAAAAAATTGGACAACTTAACAAACATTAGAACACGTACACATATATGAAACACACTTTTAATAAGACACACAATCATTAACAACAACAAAAATTTTAAAAAAAATGCAAACAAAAATATTTTTTTTTTTTTTTAATTTCAAACAAAAAAAAATCACAACTCTTTTTCACTTCTGACCCCTAGGCGAACTTAATAAGTTCGCTTAGTAGTGCAAGAGGCGAACTTATTAAGTTCGCCTGACAAGTTCGCTTCAAACAAGTTCGCTCGGAACAAGTTCGCTTGAACCTGAGACGGTTCAAATTCAAACACAGAGAATTCAAATTTTTGCAAAACAAGATCAAATCGTGAAATAATCCTATACAATCAATCGAATATCACAATCTAACCAACAATGAGGTTCAATTTTATATGACGGTCAAAAATTAGGTCAAAAGCAGGCTTGAAACAGTCCGACGAAAACCAAAATCAAAAACCATCGAATACGCTCAATATGGCGGATGAAATCCAACGAAATTACCTTTGTTAGATTCGCAATGAGACTTCGATCAAGAAACAACCAAAAAATAACACTCACAACACAGATTTAAAATTTTGAGAAATTTGGGATAAGTTCGCTTGTTCTGATGAAGACGATGAACATGACAAGTTCGCCTGAATCAAATCTTAAACAGAATAAGTTCGCTTGACTAAGCGAACTTGTTAAGTTCGCTTAACAATCCTTCGGCGAACAAGATAAGTTCGCTTCATCCTTAAGTTCGCTTCACCTCAGACAGAAGATTAAGTTCGCTTCACCGATTTAAGCGAACATATTAAGTTCGCTTCACTGTACACGGGCGAACTTAATTGCTTTTTCAACCTTTTTGCCTTGAACAAAATTTACCAACTTCAAACTTTCAAATCCCGAACTTCCATCAGCAATATTCGATCCAATCCCGAACAATTTTAATAAAAGTTTAGAATTTTCATTGAAAGTAAAAATAAAATCTTTTTGAATTTTATCTATACAGACAGAAACACATATTTTTGATTTTTCTCTGAATAAACTGAAATGACATATTTTTGGTTTTTCTCTATACAAACAGAATCACATATTTTTGATTTTTCTGTGAATAAACTGAAATGACATATTTTTGGTTTGAACATCATGAGCAAGAAGATCATATCAGTATTCAATTAATTCATCACACATATTATCAATAACAAAGGGTAACCTATAATAAGAGACCATTCAACTCAATTTTGTGCATATTGCATCTTTTTCATTTTGAAACTCATTCAATTTGAATAATATTTGAAATGATACGCGATAAATTTCAAAGTAAATAAGATCAGGTTATAAAATGTTCTTTTATTTATACCGAATTTGAAATATAAAGCCTGAATTCTTAAAATTGTCAATATTATATTATTTGAAACTATAAGCGTTTATTCTCCAAATTCATGTGATTTAGTACCATTTAGATGATAAAACATCGTGTACCCCACATATATGCCAAATAGAAAATAAATGCACTATCTTCAAGACATATATAAGATTTTACTAAAAATTTTCCGAATATTCAGAATGAGGAGACATCACTTAGCACATGAATAGCAGAATCCAAATTGGATTGTATAGAAATCAATGGGATTCAGAATCGAATGATTCAATGTTTTGGCTTATATTTGTGGAATCATAAGATACAGGTACGAGAATCCAACTGTTATCTGGATTATGAATTCAATGGAATCAGTAAAGATAATGTATCAATATGATCCAAGGGCTAGTATATGACTGACAGATGTTGTCAAGTACATATCTTGATTATACTTCAAATTGCATGCTTTTCGGGACATGGGCACTGAAGCAAATCGAATGAATAGTGCTAAGGACATAACCCGAAACTGATCTCATAGGAAAATCCTTATTAAAAGCTAATATTCTTTATCTGATAGTGATCTTTTAACACACACACCCAGGCATAAAATGGGTTTAAATCACAGATGTAATCATATTATATTTAATTTTCACACTACTATTAGTTTCAAAACGCTTTTAGCCTATTAACAATTCAAGTTTCAAATTTTATACACAAATTCTAAAACAAATTATCAAGAATAGAACATTCATAACACTATCATTTCCTATTTATGCAGACTTTGAAATTTAGATCAGATCAACTTATTTTAAACATTCATATATCAAGGTCTACTAAGGTCGTGTGAAATGAACTAATCACTGATGTACTATCATTTCTTCTCTAACTTCAAATGATGTCAAATTTTATATTTTTCAATTTGTTTTGACTTTTTATAAATTAGACTTTTTGACTGAAATGTAAATGCAGAAATGTAATAAAGCAATAAAAGAAACTAAAAGAAAATTTTTCCATGAAATTCTGATTTTGAAAAATTTTTATTCGGGATTGATCATACCAATCATTTTAATTAGGAACTCAAACCTGGTACGATCAAATGCTTTAGTGAACAAATCAGCAAAATTATCTTCAGTATGTACCTTGACCAGCTCAATCAACCTTTTCTCTGCACAATCACGGATAAAATGATATCGAATTTCGATGTGCTTAGTTTTACTATGTTTAACAGGATTATTCGTTATGGACATAGTAGCATTGTTATCAATAAACATAGGGGTTCCTGTGAAATTCAAACCGTAATCTCTCAATTGTTGTTGTATCCACAGGATCTGTGAACAGCAACTTGCAGCAGCGATGTATTCTGCTTCGCATGTTGAAATCGAGACTGTGGTTTGCTTTTTGCATTGCCAGGATACAAGTCGATTACCTAAGAACTGGCAACCACCTGTTGTAGATTTCCTGTCCAGACAACAACCACCAAAATCAGAATCAGTATAAGCATTGAAATCAAAGTTAGAACCATAAGGATACCATAGCCCTAAACGTTGTTTTCCTTTTAAATACCGAAAGATTCTTTTCACAGCAATTAAGTGAGATTCTTTTGGCTTTGCCTGAAATCTGGAACAGATACACACGGCAAACATTATATCCGGCCTTGAAGCGGTTAAGTACATGAGGGATCCAATCATAGCTCTATAAAGTCGAAAGTCCACATCTTTTCCTTCCGGGTCAGAATTTAACTTATGATTGACCGAAATTGGAGTATCGTATGAAGTACAGTCCTCCATCTTGAACCGGCTCAAGATGTCTTTGACATACTTGGACTGATGAATAAAGAAACCATCTTCCTTTTGATTTACTTGTAAACCTAAGAAAAATGATAACTCTCCCATCGCAGACATTTCAAATTTCGACTTCATAACACCCTCAAATTCTTTGCACAACCCTTCATTTGTCGAGCCAAATATAATATCATCCACATAAATCTGTACCAGTAGGTAATCTCCCCCTGATTTCTTTATGAATAAGGTCGAGTCTATCTTTCCACGAACAAAGTCATTCGCCAAAAGATGTGTTGATAAAGTCTCATACCACGCACGAGGAGCCTGATGAAGACCATAGAGGGCCTTATCTAGCTTGAAAACCATGTTCGGATTCAGTGGATCTTCAAACCCCGGCGGCTGACACACATAGACTTCCTCCTTGACCTTTCCATATAAAAACGTACTCTTTACGTCTAATTGAAACACCTTAAAGCCTTTAAAAGAAGCAAAAGCTAGAAACAGCCTTATAGCTTCGAGCCTCGCAACCGGCGCATAAACTTCAGTGTAATCAATTCCTTCTTGTTGATTGAAGCCCTGGACAACCAAACTTGCCTTGTTGCGTACCACAACACCTCGATCGTCCTTTTTACATTTAAACACCCATTTTGTTCCTATCGGATACGCACCTTTCGGTAAATCAACCAGATTCCAAACCTTCAGTTTGTCAAATTGAGCTAGTTCATCCTGCATAGCTTCTATCCAGTTATTGTCATTTAAAGCCATCTCTACATTCTTGGGTTCAACCTGTGAAATAAAGCAAGAATGTGAGCAATCATCAAGAACACCAGAATCTTTAATGCAAGTATACAAACAAGTATTGTCAACAAGAGAACGAGTTTTCACTCCATCCTGTAAATTTCCAATTATATTTATCATCGGGTGATTTTTGAGTTCCTTGATGGATGCGACCTCAGGAACCGGCAACACGTCAACTTGAGTAGATTCAGATTGATAAGAATAATCTTGAGGAATTGGAATTTCCGAGTCCAAATTTGTTGGAATCTCCCCCTGATCCTGTGTCGAAGGTAATGGATCATCACTCAACAGCGGATCAGCAGAAGAATCTTGAAAAATAGCATTATCCTCCTCACTCTCTGAATCTTGTGGACCAGAACAAGAAGCAACATTAGGATCGGGAGCAGAAGTTGATGGAATCGAAGAATTTGGAACTGCATTTGGTAGAAATCCATTATGCTGTGCATCTTGACAAGAATCATAAAGAACAGCAGCATCTTCATCAGAAATGTCAGAAGGTAAATGAAAAGACTTGAATAAGTTTTCATAATCAAATGTCCAATCCGGACCAATCGCCATTTGTGGTAAAGATCGATTTGAACAGTCAATATGGAACCATTCTTCAACTTGGCGTGTCTCTTTGTTATAAACCCTCTTGGTAGTCGAATTAGCCACATACCCCAGAAAAATCCCTTCAATAGCCTTCGCACTGAATTTTGTCGGGACATCTCGAACCTTCAGTAGGGTACATGGATTACCAAAAGGTAGTAAATATTCCAGATTCGGCTTTCGATTATTCAGCAATTCATAGCAAGTCTTGTTATGTCGCTTGACGGTCAAGACCCGGTTCAAAACATGACACGCTGTATTCACAGCTTCTGTCCAAAAGGTGACTGGTAGCTTAGAATCTGCAAGCATCGTGCGAGCTGTTTCGACCAACGTCCTGTTCTTTCGTTCAGCGACACCGTTTTGTTGAGGAACATATGGCGCACTGAATTCATGATGAATTCCTTTTTGTAAACAGAATAAGCCCATTTTGCTATTCTTAAATTCGCTGCCATTGTCACTCCTGATTCTTCTGACTTTCAGATTTAATAAATTCTCCAAACCCAGGATTAAGTATTGAACCAACTTAGTGGTTTCAGCTTTAGATGAAAGAAATTTAACCCATGAAAATCTGGAGTAATCATCAGTTACTACCAAGCAGTACGATTTCCCACCAATGCTCCTAATACTTATTGGACCAAACAAATCCATATGCAGCAATTCCAACGGAGTTACGATAGAATTTGTCGATTTTGATTTGTGAGATTTCTTTCTTTGCTTCCCCTTCTTGCACGGAATACAATCATCAGGAACTGAGAATTTCATTTTCGGAATACCAAGCACAAGATCATTCCTAACAATGTAGTTCATCTTCCTGTAGTTTATGTGAGCTAGCTTCCTGTGCCATAATATTGAATCAGATTCCGACGCCTTGGAGAGTAAACATGTTGGAATTGAATCCGTTGTAGTGGCGACACTCATGTCAAGGACATACGTGTCATTTCTCCTTGGAGCCTTCATAAGAATCCATTCATCAGGAATCACAAAGCCCGGTTTCAGAATATAACATTCATGATCGTTGAAATGGAACAAAAACTTCTTGTCACAGACTTGTGATACGCTTAAAAGATTGTGTTCCAGCTGCTCAACATAATTCACCTTTTCAAATTTTACTTTGTCATTCTTTAACGTTCCCTGGCCTGTTATGTACCCGCCTTTATTACCCGCAAAAGCGACATAACCTCCATCAATTTTAATCACATCCTCAAGCAATTTCACATTCCCTGTCATATGTCGAGAGCAACCACTATCCACATACCATGTATTGTTGATAGTCCTCCTTGGTTGTCCCTACATAAACAACGAGAATCAGTTAGAAAGTGGAACCCAAGCCATCGTGGTCTTGGGTCGTCCTGATTGATCAAAATAAACTACTTCTTCTAATTTACAATCAATTTTATCATTCACTGTTGGAACTGAAGTTTGACAATCAGACCTTTTCAAAGAAGAAACATTTTTATTATTTTTAGAAACATTATTTGAAAAATTATTTTCAGATTCAGATGTTTCCAAAATTTTCTTTAATTTTCTGTTTCTCCGTCTTCTTTGAGGTCTTGACAATTTAACCTCCTGAAAAGTATCTTTTGAAATCCCAACTTTTGGAATATCAAGATTTTCTCTGCATACAAAAGATTTAACATGCAATGTATTCTGTTGTTTAATTCCAGGAGAATTAACAAAAGATCGTCCTGTCATATCTTTTCCCAAACTAGAAGACGATTTTCCCTCATCTTTCATTTTCATAATCTTCACAACTTTCGGTTGTGAAGGAACAATCTTCAGTTTGCCCTTGTTCTTGTATGGACAATTAATCAAAATATGAACAGGCTCATTGCAATGAAAGCACACTCTTCTTTCTTGATAAGTTTTGAAATAAGGTGTTTTCTTTGAATTTGAAGAACCATCAGAAGAAGAAGCTTCAGATGAATGCCCAGAACAATTTACCGGCTTCTTAGGAACACAAGTCTGTTTTGGCACCTTTGAAGAATTCACTTTTTGAAAACCAGCCGCAACAAACCCACTTGACTTTAATAATGGAGAAAGTTTAGTTTGAACCACTTTCACCTCTTCAGGTTCTGTCAAGATGCACCTATCCCGAGTAACATTCTTCACAATCTTTGGTTCATCAATTTTCACCTCTCTCGGAATGCCTTCAACCTTTGAATCATCAAATACTTCATCCTCTGTATCAGAATCATACACCATGTCTTCACCCGTCACTGGATTCACTTTTAGTATTGTCTTGGGATCAATCTCCTCTTCATGAATTATTTCAGGCTCAACTACATAATTCCCATTGAATGGAGGAGGAACAAACCCAATACCAGCAACCCTTCTTGTGGGATCAGCATTAGCATTAAAATAATCCAACACTACAGATGAATTCTCAAACTGTTCCAGCTTTCTATGTAACTTTATCACCTCAGATTCTTTTTCCGAAATTTCCTTGTTCTTTTGGGCAACTACTTCATTTTGTTTTTCAATTTCAGCATAAGCCATATCAAGATGATAACCCTGCTCTTTGTATTTTAACCCAAGAGAATTTAAGTCTCTTTTCAAAGACTCAATTCTATCAATGCACAGTTTATCATTATCTTTCAGTTTCTGATTTACTGAATGCATTGATTTCATGTCACAAATCAAATTGGTGTTATCATCCATGACCTTTTGCATTTTATTTTTAACAGAAATACAGTTAAAACAGAATATATCATAAACAGAGTCTTTTACCTTAGTCGGGTCAGACATGTCTGCCATGAATACTTTGGCAATTGGAATATTTTCTGCATCATCACCAACTGAAGTATTTTCTGTAAGAACAATTTCCTCATCAGCAACCCTTGTCACATCATCAGAATCAATATTTTGCCCTTTTTCTTCCTCATCATCAACACTTGGAACACTATCACTATCACACGAATCATCACTAGAACTTTCATCATCAGTAGACTCCTCCGGTTTTTCTGAATGAATTTCTGCAACAAAAGCCTGACTCACAGCACCCACCAAATCTTCCAGATGAATGCCCCAATTATAGTTTTCGTCATTTTGAGCAACTAAAGCTGATGAAGCAGATGCATGATTTGTATTACCAGAAGGACCATGATTTTGATTACCAGATGAACCATGTGACTGATTCCTATTATGCTGAAAGTTAGATTGCTTATTTTGAGAATCAAATTCTACCTTTGGCTTCACACACTCCTTAGCAAAGTGACCATACTCTTGGCAGTTGTAACACCTAACTTTGCTCTTATCAAACCCCATACGCGATCGACTATTTGAACCAATATATTTTCTCCCAGTTCTCTTCAAGAAATCTTTAGCTTGTCTCATTAACATGGCCATATTCCATTGGATATTCATTTCTTCCAGATCAACAGGATCAATCCGTCTGAAATCATCTTCTATTACCTCAGGATCATGTATTTTTCCTCCAATGAAATTCTCATATGATGCCATAAATGAAGAAAACATAGCCAAATAATCATCAGCAACTTTCTGATTCACATGAGATCCAGATGATGTTGAAGCAGTAGTAGCAGAAAATCCAGAATGGCTTGTATGACCAGAATAAGTTGGAACTCCAGAACACTGATCATTTGTAGACTCTTGAGCATCACCAGAAAAGAATGCTACACCAGTACCAGATTTACCAACAGATTTGGCAAAATACATCGAGGGATCCTGGATATGCTCCAAATTAGTCTCTTTCTTTTTCAAATTCATGTCATGTGACTGGATCTTCCCTAGAACTTCTTCAAGAGACATGGTTTTGTACTTAACATTTTCCTTGATCAAAACCGTATACACATCAAATTTTGATGGTAAAGCCTCCAAGAATTTATCATTTATTTCCTCTGTCTCATATACCACATATGCACTATCCAGTTCACTAAGAAGATGATAGAATCTTGTAGTAAGATCATCCAAAGATTCATTCTGAAAATGTTTAAAAACTAAGAACTGCTTCTTTAGTAACTCTTTTCTACTTTTCTTCACATCTAAACTCCCTTCACACCTTTTCTGTAGAGCTTCCCACAGCTGTTGAGAAGACTTGAACTGTTTAAAACTGTGATAAATTTCCTTTGGTAGAGACATCGAAATGCTAGCCATTGCTTTCTTTTCTCGATCAAATAACAGCTTTTCTTCAGTAGATAAAGCAGACACTGGTTTTGGAACATCAACTTTTCCCATCCATGAATAAGTAGGGTGTGTATATCCTTCCAAAATTGGAATCCACAAACTAGTATCGGTAAAAGATACGAATTGGTCAAACCGATCTTTCCAATTTGAATAATCAGCTAGATTCAGCAACTTCGGAGGTTTTTGAGATGTACCAATCTCATTATCATAATTGAACATGTTTGTGACTTGAACCATATTTGCCATGTTAAGAAAATTTCTGAAAAATTTCTAAGTACTGAACTGATTTTACCCTCAGGCGAACTTAATAAGTTCGCTTTAGGGAGTACTAAGCGAACTTAATATCAGGCGAACAAGACAAGTTCGCTTAAGGAGGAAATCTGGTAAGTTCTCTTAACAGCTAAGTTCGCTTGAAATGTGAGAAGCGAACTTAATAAGTTCGCTTACTAAGTTCGCTTGAACAGGAACTCAGCAAGTTCGCTTAAACTGCTGTAACAGAATCAATCAGAGTCTTCAACCAAACACGAACCGAAACCTTCAAAATTCATGATTTCTCAGCGAATTGATGGAATTTAAGGAAATTGATCCGTAGGATTATGAATTTTAACAAATGTAACAGTTTTATCGGTCTAATTTCATCAATTACACTTCCAAAATCACGAATTTAGTCAAGAAACAGTCTTCAAGAACTTGAAAAACGCCATTGTTGCAGAAACTTCAAGAATGTTGAAAATCTTGTCGAATTGTACACAAAAACCGTCAATTATCACCAAGAATCATACTAAATTCACGAGCACTTTGCTCTGATACCACTTGTAGGTCCAGGTAACTCAGCTACTGATCAAACTCGTGATATGACGTTGATATAACACGAAGTGCGGAATCCTTCGCGTTACCGATTTGTATACTAACCGACAATTCAAAACAACACGCGTAAATAAACTTCTCGATTATATTCAGAATAACAATGGTTACAGACTCAATCAGACAATTGTTCACTTCTGTTCAACTCTTGTCTAATGACTCTGTAACAGATATATATAGAACCAATACTGATGTAAGCAAACTTAGTTAAGTTCGCCTGAAACAGACTAAGCGAACTTAACAAGTTCGCCTCAGCTATGCCTAAGCGAACTTATTAAGTTCGCCTCTGATAGGTCAGGCGAACTTAACTAAGTTCGCCTCTAGGCTTACTACTAAAAACACTTAGCAACTTTACAATTTCATGACAAAACATAAAGACATAAAATCTAACTATTACAAGCTTTTGTCATTACAAATCTATGTCCTAACAGTATGATCTTGGCTATTAGGTTCGAGGAGGACAAACAGTTGTTCGCCATCAAAAGATCTGGGGGGGTTCAATACTTGAAACCAACCAGTGAGGCGTTCAACTCTTTGCCCAAGTACGACCTTGTGAACCTCGCAAACCGCGACCTGCTGAGTCACTCGAGTCATGCAGTAGAAATGGGTTTGTGGGTAACACTACAGCGGGAAGCAAGATCAGGGAAATTTGAATACTTCAAGCCTCAAGTGCCCAGAAGAGTCAAGGATAAGCACGCTGTATATCCTGTGACTAAGAAGCACATAAAGAGATTGGTATACAAGCCAGTGCAATGTGAAACTAAGATTCCCTTGAGCAAGTTATCTCAGGAAATTCTTGGTGACATGTGGTACTGGTACGTAGATCCAAAAACGGGCGAGGCTGTGATCATGGGAAAGGTTCGTTCCAAGAGTGGGAACACAGTACCAAAAGAACTTATCAGAATCTTTGATGAAGTCTGCTTCATCAACTTTTCTGTGAAAGATCTGGAGGTACTAGCGGAACGCTACTGTGTCCACACGGACGAATGGACAAAGCTCCTTGCTTCTAAATATGACAAGGTGATTAAGTTCAACCTTGATTACAAGAAGAAGATGGAAGCTAAGGGACCAGTGCTGTGAAGACTGAAGATTGAAGACTGAAGGCGATGAAGATCCCGAGCTGTTGTCAAGGGGGAGTTTGTTGATGCACTTTCCTGTGACAACACTCTAGATAGAGTCTTAGTTTGTATTTCTAATGTCTGTAATTTGTCTTTGTATGTAAGAGTCGTTATGTAATAGTTTATCGAGTTGTATTTACTTTTACATAGTGTATGTTGCAATTCTTCTAAGTGTTTTGCGCACTTACATGTGCGCAGGAGAAAGCTCCTGCGTACTTAGCAAGTACGCAGGAAGACCCATGCGTACTTGCTAAGTACGCAAGAGCATTTGGTCCTGCGCACTTGCTAAGTGCGCAGGCATCAGGTCTGTATAAATAGGTTTGGTTCACAGAGGATAAGTACACAGAACTCATATCTTAGACGAACTCAGTTTGTTAAGTATGCAATTTGTATTATCTCTGTAACCATCAAGTGTTTATAATAGAAAGAGCTTTTATTGTGACTCTCGTGTTGGTTTACTTTGTTTTAGTTAGACTCTCCTCCTAGTCACGGGTATTCCGCACCCGGTCCGACTAGTAGACCACTTGCATGTAACGATCCGACACACACGAAGGGACCTACAGTATTGGATTACTTTAATGCTAATGCTGATCCTACTAAGAGGATTGCTGGAATTGGATTTGTTCCTCCGCCATTCAATGCAAATTATGTGGTTGAACCAGAAATTTTTCATGAAGAGGAAATTGATCCAAAGACAGTGTTGAAAGTGAATCCAGTAACTAGTGAAGATATGATCTATGATTCTGATTATGAGGATGAAGTTTTTGATGATAATAAGGTTGAAGGCATTCCAAAGGAAGTGCAGATTGATAAACCAAAGGTAGTGAAAAATGTTACCCGTGATAGATGCATTTTAACAGAACCGGATGAGGTGAAAGTGGAACCTAAACTTTCCAAAATGCTACAATCAAGTGGTTTTGTTGCTGCTGGTTATCAAAAGAAGAATTTATCAACAGTGACTAAACAAGTGTTTGTTCCAAAGAAGCCAGTCAACTGTTTAGAAAAATCTTCTGAATCTTGTTCATCAGAAAGGTCATCAAATTCAAGAAAAACTCCTTATATGAGAAATCATCAAGATAGAAGAGTTTGTTTTCATTGTAATAAGGCTGGTCATTATCTGATTCACTGTCCTTATAAGAATCAAGACAAATTAAAGTGTGATTCCTCACAAAAACAAGTGGTGAAGATTCTGATAAGACAAAATGGGGAAAAGCCTACGTCTAGTGTTGTAAATAATATGACTTGTCAATCATTTGCTAAATCTTTGGGATTTAAGCAAAATTATAAGCGTATTTCTAAACCAGTTGCTTTTCAAAAGAAGTTTGAGATTCCACATGTTGGAATTCCAAAAGAATCTTAACCTGAGGTCAAACTTTCTAGACCACAACGAAGAAGACGTAACAGAAAACTAAAGAAATTTTTGGAAATACCTAAATCTGATAATCATAAATCTACTAATGTTTTTCCAATAAATCAAAATATGTCTTCTTTGAGAAGGTCTAATTGTAAATCTTATGTTCCAAAGGTTGATGTCAATGTTGATTGTGAATTGGTTGAAGTTGTTTATTTTGATCCATCTGGACGACCCAAGACCACAATGGCTTGGGTTCCAATTTCTAACTGATTTTCTTTGTTTATGTAGGGACAACCAAGGAGGACTATCAACAATACGTAGTATGTGGATAGTGGTTGTTCTCGACATATGACAAGGAATATTCGTTTGTTGGAAGATGTAATTAATATTGATGGTGGTTATGTCGCTTTTGTTGGAAATAAAGGCGGGTACATAACTGGTCGGGGTACTTTAAAGAACGAAAAAGTCAAATTTGGTGGAGCAACTTGAACATAATCTTTTAAGTGTATCTCAAGTGTGTGACAAGAAATTTTCATTTCATTTCAATGATTCTGAGTGTTATATCTTGAAACCCGGGTTTGTGATTCCTGACGAATGGATTCTAATGAAGGTTCCAAGGAGAAATGACACATATGTCCTAGACATGAGTGTTGCTACTACTACGGATTCAATTCCTAGATGTCTACTCTTCAAGGCATCTGAGTCAGATTCTATTTTGTGGCACAGGAAACTTGCTCACATCAATTATCGGAAAATGAATTATCTTGTGAAGAATGATCTGGTATTTGGTGTTCCAAAAATGAAATTTTCAGTTCCTGATGACTGTATTCCTTGCAAGAAGGGAAAACAACACAAGAAGTCCCACAAATCTAAGACAAAGAATTCTATTGTAACTCCTTTGGAGCTACTGCATATGGATTTGTTTGGACCGATTAGTATCAGGAGCATTGGGGGTAAATCTTACTGTCTGATAGTAACAGATGATTTCTCTATATTTTCATGGGTTAAGTTCCTTGCTTCAAAAGCCGAAACCACAGCGTTGGTACAATTCTTAATCCTAGGTTTAGAGAATTTGTTCAAACAGAAAGTCAGAAGAATTAGGAGTGACAATGCAAGTGAATTTAAAAATAGCAAGATGGGTTTATTCTGTCTTAAAAAGGGAATTCATCATGAATTCAGTGCGCCATATGTACCTCAACAAAATGGAGTTGCTGAACGAAAGAACAGGATTTTAGTTAAAACTGCACGTACGATGCTTGCTGATTCTAAGCTTCAAGTAACTTTTTAGGCTGAGGCTGTGAATACTGCGTGTCACGTTTTGAACCGAGTCTTGACCGTTAAGCGACACAACAAGACATGCTATGAGTTGCTTAATAATCGTAAGCCGAATCTGGAATATTTACTACCTTTTGATAATCCATGCACCCTTTTAAAAGTTCGAGATGTCCCAACCAAGTTCAGTGCTAAGGCAATTGAAGGGATCTTTCTGGGGTATGTTGCTAATTCTACTACCAAGAGGGTTTATAACAAAGAGACTCGCCAGGTTGAAGAATGGTTTCCTATTGACGGTTCTAATCGGTCTTTACCTCAAATGGCGATTGGACCAGACTGGGCTTTTGATTATGAGAATTTATTCAAGTCTTTTCATTTACCTTCTGATATTTCTCCTACGAAAGCTGCTGTTTTATATGACTCATGTCAAGATGCACAGAATAGTGGTTTTCTACCAACTATGGTTCCACAATCGTCTGTTCCTTCTGTATCTTCTCCAGATCCTAATGCTACTTCTTGTTCGGGAACACAAGAGTCTGATAGTGAAGATGAAAATTGTAACATTTCTGATTTTTAGTATTCATATTTCAATTCAATGTAATGAAATTTCATGTTCTATACTCGTGCAATGTCTTAATATTTTTCCCGCGGTAAATAAAATGCAATGATTCTATACAAGTTCGCAAGTTTTACTCGATTATATGCACATAAACGCTATACAAGTAACTATATATTTCAAATTTATAAAACCTGAAAAGTCAAGGACTAAAGTTGAAAATTTATCAAGAAACCCTAGTTAGCACGGTCGTGCTTCGTTCTAGCACGGTCGCGCCAAGTGCCTCGGCACGATCGCGCGGCTGGTCCTGGAACGATCGCGCCCGGTTCCTAAGCACGGTCGCGCCAATCTTGGCACGGTCGCGCCTACGAAACAGTCGAAACGTAAATGTGATTTCAAAACGCTCAATCGTTCGAATTTCAAATCCGATTACGTTTCTTTTCCTTTAACGCGAGTTATACCATTTTCAATTACTCAACGCCTCAGTTTTTCTCCATCAATCTCGAATTCTCTCTCAAGCAATTCAAGCAAAACTCGAGTCTTCCTCCTGGAACCCAAATTCTCCCGATCAAGAAAGGATTTATCATCTCCCGGCTCTCTCCAAGACTCTGGACTCTCTGGCCTAGCCGGAATCGCAGTCGAAGTCACCGGAAACCTTTACCTCCGTCGCCGGAACTCATCTCTGCCGTTCTTCATCGATTCGTTACGTTTCAGGGTAAGTATACTCTCCATCTCACTCATTTCAGTAACATAATCAAAAGCCCTCATTCAATTTGGGCTTCCATTATAGAATTCGATCAGAATCAGAAATCATATTTTAATAAAAATGATTTAATCGAACCCATGCTTAAACTCGATTTCCATACAATTAAGTTATATGAAAAGACTCTTAATAACCCATTAATCAAAAGCCCTAACAATTCCTGTGTTCAAAATACAAGAAACTCTCGATTCGTGTCTGATTTGGAATAGACACGGTCGCGCTAATCATCTAGCGCGGCCGTGCCTCGTTTAGCGCGGTCGTGTCGACTAGCAGCGCGGTCGTGTCATCTGTCCAGACCTTGTCATGCCCTTTGGGCTAGTCTCTGTTGTGTCTAAAAATCATAGACGCGACCGTGCCGGGCTAAGGCATGGTCGTGCCTGATGACATGTCTAGATTGTGCTCCTGATTGATCAACCCGGTCGCGCCCGTGGCTTGAGCACGATCGTGCCCTTCCGAGGCACGGTCGTGCTAGACTCAGAATTTTTAACAGAATTATAATTTTTATATTTTAATCAGTAAATGTTTCAGATTTTATAAAAATATGTTTTCTGTATTTTAAAATAGATTAAAAGTTTAATCATGGCATAAATGTAATTTATTGAAAAGTTTATAAAAATTAAATTTATATTTATCATCTTACACTTAAATGATATTTTAAATAATTAAGTTACAAAATTTATAAATAATGATGACTTATTTACTTTACATTTTAAATCAAAATCGTTTTATTTATTTATACTTAATTACAATTAATATTGACATTATTTCATAAACTATAGTTATACACTTATTTATTTAATTCAAACCTAATTAAATTGTTTCAAACATATTTTACCTCAAACTTTATATATTTTATTCAATCCTTTTTAAATACAAACCAATGGTTTTATATACAAATCCAACTTTCATTTTCAAACTTTATACATCTATGTGATTCAATGCATATTACTATTTAGGTTAAAGTGTGCTTTTCAAGGATCTTTTTGCTATCTATATTCCTTGTTAGCTTCACTTCCATACCAAGTGAGTATTCACAACCCCTTTTACTCTTTTACACTTTTGGGGTGGAACATGAACTCTATACTCATTACACATTACACATTTACATTTACACAAACTACACAAGTGTAAAAAAATCCTATTTACATACATGTGTGCAAAAATTTGAGCTTTGTGCCCGAGTGCTAGGTGTGTTTAACCTTTGTATGCTCTTATGTGCAATCATTAACTATACAAGCCGACGGTTTTCAATGATGGATCTATTGAGTCTGACAAACCCACCCATGGTACGCGGTGATTGAAACCGACAACACATTTGTTTTGCATGCTAGTTACAAGGTTTGATTGTACATTTGGTTACACAATAGCTGCTCCCCATAAATGCCTTATTTTATCATGTTTTGTAAAGGATTTGTTTTCATCTATATGCTATCTATATACAACTGTGTTATACTCACCAACTTTTTAGTTGACTTTATTTTATTCATGTTTCAGGCCCCAATATGTGAGATTGATTCAAGACGTGTTCAACATAGGATTTGGACTTAGCAAAATAAATCAAGAATTTTATGAATTGTTTATGTTTCTTGTTTGAATTTGATCTTGTACTTGGATTTATTGTAATGCAAATTTGACTTTAATATATTTCAATTTAGTCAACCATGTGCTATGAACAGTCTTACATGTCCCGCCCCGATGATTCCGCCATCGGTCGGGGTGTGACAGATTGGTATCAGAGCCTTGGTTATAGGGATTTAGGTTATTAGACATCTTGACCTAGACTATAACTTTAGGACGCCCACTTATGTTATGCTTCATGATTTTGTGCTATGTGCTACATGCTATGTGCTACATGCTTACCATGATTAATTATTATTATATTTGCTACCTTCTTTGTTAGAAATGCATGACTTATTAGGATATTCTTAAATAATAATTAAATAAATAACATCCTTTCCTATGGCCTAAACCTCTTATTATTCTTATCTTCTTTTTCTATCTTTATCCTTTCTAAGCATGTGGAAAATTCTTGAAGCAAAAATCTTTAAATAAAATTTTTATTTCTTCGTTGAGGTTTTTAAACTTGTTAAATTATTTGAGGACACGTGCAATCTGGAAGGGTGACACCTGTATTTTGGGTTTTCTGTCTAGGAAAGCATTTCGCATAAATCCCAATCAACCGAGGGACCCGTATGCTTTCCTGGGAACTCCCGAGATGAGTGTTTACCTATAGGCTAAAGCATGTCTCCTTGAAAATTATACGAGTTTAAATTAACCTTAATATGCCTTAGTATTCAAGTGAATTTTTGTCACTTTTGAGTACAATCCAAACTATGATTATCTATCTTTTATTTTGTTATCTCATTCTATTAAATCCTAGCAATTCTCATAAGTTCTTACAATCTCTCTTGTCTTGTGTTTCAAATCTGTAGAATGCCTCCTCGTCGTGCTCCCGCCGCTAACGCCAACTCCGACATTGCTGCTATTCTTACTCAATTGGTGACACAACTCACCCAAGCCAATGGTGCCACTAATGGCAATGGAAGCAATAGTGGTAATAATGGTGGTAATGGTGGAAATGGTGGTAATCCATCCCAATGCACCTTCAAGCACTTCAATTCGTGCAATCCCCTAAAGTTTTATGGAACCGAAGGAGCTACCGGACTCCTCCAATGGTTCGAAAGTATTGAGAATACCTTTCTCAATATTGACTGTCCCGACAACCTCCGTGTTCGTCATGCTACTAGTGTCCTTCAAAAGCGGGCACTTACATGGTGGAATGGGGAGAAAAGGAATAGGGGTGTTGATGTAGCTATGGCCTTACCTTGGGATGAGGTCAAAAGGCTTATGACCGAGGAGTTCTGTCCTCGCAATGAAGTGAAGAAGTTAGAGCCGAATTTTGGGATCTTGCCCAAGATAGTGGGGAACACTTAGCTTACACAACTCGGTTCCATGAATTGAGTCTTCTTGTACCCCATATGGTCACTCCATTATCTCGTTGCATCGAAAAGTACATTGGTGGGCTACCAAGACAAATTCAAGATACTGTCTTAGGTAGAAATCCTGCTACTTTGGAAGATGCCATCCGCCTGTCTGCTACCCTAACCGATAATCATGTTAAAGCTGGAACTCTTACCAAAAAGGGTTCTAAGAAATTTGCTGAAACCGTAACCCCTCCTAACCACACCAAAGAAGCTACAACCGAGTCCTCTCGCAACACTAGAAAGAGGAAGGTTAGAAATTTTGCTGTGGTTACTCCTGCTGTTCCCGTGAACCAAGCTGCACCTACGGTTCAAGCACCAGTCAAAAAGCCATATGGTGGAATTTACCCACTTTGTGCCACCTGCAACTATCATCATCCCCAAAACATCCCATGTCGCCTTTGTACTTATTGTGGGAGATATGGTCATACGGTTAATGTTTGTAGGACCAAAGCCCTTACGGGCCAAGTCAACCCTCCAAACCAAACCGTACCTCAAGTGGCTAATCAAGGTGCTCCCGCCATTGCTAATGGGCGTGCTTGTTATGAGTGTGGTGACCCGAATCATTTTCGTAATCTATGTCCAAGGCTCGCAAATACTAGACAAGGTGGAGCTCGTGGGCGTGCTTTCAACATTAACACCAACGAAGCTCAAGCCAACAACGACGTGGTTAATGGTACGTTCCTTGTTAATAGTCAATATGCCTCCATTTTGTTCGATACCGGTGCCGATAAAAGTTTTGTGTCACTTAATTTTGAGCCTTTACTTGCAAAGACACGATCCCAATTAGAGAAAACCTTCACCGTTGAAATAGCAAATGGTGACTCCCTTACAATTGAGTCTATTATCTATGATTGCTCTTTAGAACTTAATGATCATGCATTCCCAATCAACCTTATTCCAATGCCACTAGGAAGCTTTGACATTATCATAGGTATGGATTGGCTATCAAATTATCATGCCGAAGTTATTTGCTTTGAAAAGTGCGTCCGAATTCCGCTACCTTCGGGAGAAACCTTAAGGGTTTTTGGTGAAAAGCCTTGCAAGGGTCTTAAATTGATGTCTTGTACTACTGCTCAAAAGTACTTGCGAAAGAAGTACATCGCCTTCCTAGCTCATATTGTTCAAAAGGATGTCAAGGAGAAGAGTATCCAAGACATTCCCATTATTCGAGATTTTCCCGAAGTGTTTCCTAAAGATTTATCCGGTCTTCCTCCCGTTCGTCAAGTCGAGTTCCGTATTGATCTCATGCCCGGAGCTAACCCTGTTGCTAGAGCTCCTTATCGTCTTGCACCTTCCGAAATGCAAGAGCTCGCAAGTCAACTTCAAGAACTCTCCGATAAAGGGTTAATTCGCCCGAGTCATTCACCGTGGGGTGCACCCGTCTTATTTGTAAAGAAGAAGGATGGATCATTTCGCATGTGTATTGACTATCGTGAACTCAATAAGCTTACTATCAAGAATCGCTATCCTTTGCCTAGAATCGATGATATCTTTGATCAACTTCAAGGTTCTACGTGTTTCTCGAAGATTGATCTTCGATCTGGTTATCATCAGCTCCGTGTTCAAGAAGATGACATTCCTAAGACTGCTTTCCGAACAAGGTATGGTCATTACGAGTTCATGGTTATGCCTTTTGGATTAACCAATGCACCCGCAGTTTTCATGGACCTCATGAATCGTGTGTGCAAACCGTACCTTGATAAATTCGTGATCGTTTTCATTGACGATATCTTAATCTATTCCAAGACTAAAGCCGACCATGAAGAACACCTTAGATTGGTTTTGGACCTTTTAAAGAAAGAACAACTATATGCCAAGTTCTCCAAATGTGAATTTTGGTTAAAAGAAGTTCAATTTCTTGGTCACATCGTCAACGACAAGGGTATTCATGTTGATCCTGCTAAGATTGAAATGGTTAAGAATTGGAATGCCCCGAAGACTCCTACCGAAGTTCGTTCGTTCCTTGGTCTTGCGGGTTATTATCGTCGTTTCATCTCAAACTTCTCAAAGATTGCTGTCCCTCTTACCGCCTTGACCCATAAGGGTAAAGCTTATGAATGGGGACCGAAGCAAGAAGAAGCTTTCCAAACTCTTAAGCAAAAGTTGTGCAATGCTCCCATCTTGACACTCCCCGATGGAAATGATGATCTAGTTGTCTATTGTGATGCTTCTAACCAAGGTCTTGGTTGTGTCCTCATGCAACGAGGAAAAGTAATCCCTTATGCATCAAGGCAACTCAAAATTCATGAAAAGAATTATACGACGCACGACCTCGAGTTGGGTGCGGTCGTATTCGCGTTAAAGATTTGGAGACATTACCTATATGGCACGAAATGTGTGGTATTCACCGACCATAAAAGTCTTCAACATATCTTCAACCAAAAAGAACTCAATATGAGGCAACGACGTTGGGTCGAACTCCTTAACGACTACGACTGCGAGATTCGTTACCATCCCGGCAAAGCGAATGTTGTAGCCGATGCTTTGAGTCGAAAAGACCATGTTATGCTTCATTGCGCCCGTATTCAATCCGATATTCAAACCCGTATCCTGGAAGCTCAACACGTCTCGGTTACCGAGGGTAACATGTATGAAGAAATGTCGTGTGGTGTTGAACTTCTTCTTGAATCTAAACCCAATGGCTTACTATATTACTTGAACCGTATTTGGGTTCCCGATCGCGATGATCTCCGTGCAATTCTCATGAGCGAGGCTCATAAGACTCGTTATTCTATTCATCCTGGTGCGGATAAAATGTACCAAGATCTTCGTCAGCTTTATTGGTGGCCCGGTATGAAGAAGGACATTGCTCTTTATGTTGCCAAATGCTTAACTTGCTCCAAAGTCAAAGCCGAACATCAGCGTCCTTCTGGTTTGCTTGAACAACCGGAAATTCCCGTGTGGAAATGGGAGAATTTAGCTATGGATTTCATTACCAAGCTCCCTCGCACCTCGAGTGGTTATGATAGTATTTGGGTGATCATTGATCGACTCACCAAATCTGCACACTTTTTGCCTATTCGTGAAGACTTCAAAGTGGAGAAACTTGCCCGAATTTACATTGATGAAATTGTGAGCCGTCATGGTGTTCCCTTGAACATAATATCTGATAGAGACGCTCGGTTCACTTCTCGATTTTGGCAATCTCTCCAATCTGCTCTTGGTACTCGTTTGGATTTGAGCACGGCTTACCATCCCCAAACTGATGGCCAAACCGAGCGAACAATCCAAACTCTTGAAGACATACTTAGAGCTTGTGTAATCGATTTTGGTGGCAATTGGGATTCACATTTATCCCTTATTGAGTTTTCTTATAACAATAGCTACCACACAAGTATCAACATGGCTCCATTCGAAGCTCTCTATGGTCGCAAGTGTCGTTCTCCGATCTGTTGGAACGAGATTGGTGAAGCACAAATCACCGGTCCCAAATTAATTCAAGAAACTTCCGACAAGATTATTCAAATCCGTGACAATATCCGAGTAGCAAGGAGTCGACAAAAGAGTTATGCCGACAAACGTCGAAAACCCTTGGAATTCCAAGTTGGTGATCTCGTTCTTCTTAAGGTATCTCCATGGAAGGGTGTGATCCGTTTTGGAAAGAAAGGCAAGTTATCACCTCGTTATGTTGGTCCATTCAAAATCCTTGAAAGGATTGGGAAAGTGGCTTACAAGCTCGAGTTACCTCCATCTCTTGGCAATGTGCATCCTACATTTCATATATCTAATCTAAAGAAGTGTCTCGCTGATGAAAATCTCCATATACCGCTTGACGACGTGCGCATTGATGAAACGATGCACTTCGTTGAGAAGCCGGTGGAAATTATGGATCGTGAAGTCAAGCAACTCAAGCGAAGTCGTATTCCTATCGTCAAAGTTCGTTGGGAGTCTAAGCGTGGTCCTGAGTACACTTGGGAACGAGAAGACCAAATGAAGCTCAAGTACCCTCATCTTTTTACTATTAATGTTGTTTCCTCTAGCTAAATTTCGGGACGAAATTCTCTCAACATGGGGAGACTGTAACATTTCTGATTTTTAGTATTCATATTTCAATTCAATGTAATGAAATTTCAAGTTCTATACTTGTGCAATGTCTCAATATTTTTCCCGCGGTAAATAAAATGCAATGATTCTATACAAGTTCGCAAGTTTTACTCGATTATATGCACATAAACGCTATACAAGTAACTATATATTTCAAATTTATAAAACCTGAAAAGTCAAGGACTAAAGTTGAAAATTTATCAAGAAACCCTAGTTAGCACGGTCGTGCTTCGTTCTAGCACGGTCGCGCCAAGTGCCTCGGCACGATCGCGCGGCTGGTCCTGGAACGATCGCGCCCGGTTCCTAAGCACGGTCGCGCCAATCTTGGCACGGTCGCGCCTGCGAAACAGTCGAAACGTAAATGTGATTTCAAAACGCTCAATCGTTCGAATTTCAAATCCGATTACGTTTCTTTTCCTTTAACGCGAGTTATACCATTTTCAATTACTCAACGCCTCAGTTTTTCTCCATCAATCTCGAATTCTCTCTCAAGCAATTCAAGCAAAACTCGAGTCTTCCTCCTGGAACCCAAATTCTCCCGATCAAGAAAGGATTTATCATCTCCCGGCTCTCTCCAAGACTCTGGACTCTCTGGCCTAGCCGGAATCGCAGTCGAAGTCACCGGAAACCTTTACCTCCGTCGCCGGAACTCATCTCTGCCGTTCTTCATCGATTCGTTACGTTTCAGGGTAAGTATACTCTCCATCTCACTCATTTCAGTAACATAATCAAAAGCCCTCATTCAATTTGGGCTTCCATTATAGAATTCGATCAGAATCAGAAATCATATTTTAATAAAAATGATTTAATCGAACCCATGCTTAAACTCGATTTCCATACAATTAAGTTATATGAAAAGACTCTTAATAACCCATTAATCAAAAGCCCTAACAATTCCTGTGTTCAAAATACAAGAAACTCTCGATTCGTGTCTGATTTGGAATAGACACGGTCGCGCTAATCATCTAGCGCGGCCGTGCCTCGTTTAGCGCGGTCGTGTCGACTAGCAGCGCGGTCGTGTCATCCGTCCAGACCTTGTCATGCCCTTTGGGCTAGTCTCTGTTGTGTCTAAAAATCATAGACGCGACCGTGCCGGGCTAAGGCACGGTCGTGCCTGATGACTTGTCTAGATTGTGCTCCTGATTGATCAACCCGGTCGCGCCCCGACTAGCGCGGTCGCGCCCGTGGCTTGAGCACGATCGTGCCCTTCCGAGGCACGGTCGTGCTAGACTCAGAATTTTTAACATAATTATAATTTTTATATTTTAATCAGTAAATGTTTCAGATTTTATAAAAATATGTTTTCTGTATTTTAAAATAGATTAAAAGTTTAATCTTTGCATAAATGTAATTTATTGAAAAGTTTATAAAAATTAAATTTATATTTATCATCTTACACTTAAATGATATTTTAAATAATTAAGTTACAAAATTTATAAATAATGATGACTTATTTACTTTACATTTTAAATCAAAATCGTTTTATTTATTTATACTTAATTACAATTAATATTGACATTATTTCATAAACTATAGTTATACACTTATTTATTTAATTCAAACCTAATTAAATTGTTTCAAACATATTTTACCTCAAACTTTATATATTTTATTCAATCCTTTTTAAATACAAACCAATGGTTTTATATACAAATCCAACTTTCATTTTTAAACTTTATACATCTATGTGATTCAATGCATATTACTATTTAGGTTAAAGTGTGCTTTTCAAGGATCTTTTTGCTATCTATATTCCTTGTTAGCTTCACTTCCATACCAAGTGAGTATTCACAACCCCTTTTACTCTTTTACACTTTTGGGGTGGAACATGAACTCTATACTCATTACACATTACACATTTACATTTACACAAACTACACAAGTGTAAAAAAATCCTATTTACAAACATGTGTGCAAAAATTTGAGCTTTGTGCCCGAGTTCTAGGTGTGTTTAACCTTTGTATGCTCTTATGTGCAATCATTAACTATACAAGCCGACGGTTTTCAATGATGGATCTATTGAGTCTGACAAACCCACCCATGGTACGCGGTGATTGAAACCGACAACACATTTGTTTTGCATGCTAGTTACAAGGTTTGATTGTACATTTGGTTACACAATAGCTGCTCCCCATAAATGCCTTATTTTATCATGTTTTGTAAAGGATTTGTTTTCATCTATATGCTATCTATATACAACTGTGTTATACTCACCAACTTTTTAGTTGACTTTATTTTATTCATGTTTCAGGCCCCAATATGTGAGATTGATTCAAGACGTGTTCAACATAGGATTTGGACTTAGCAAAATAAATCAAGAATTTTATGAATTGTTTATGTTTCTTGTTTGAATTTGATCTTGTACTTGGATTTATTGTAATGCAAATTTGACTTTAATATATTTCAATTTAGTCAACCATGTGCTATGAACAGTCTTACATGTCCCGCCCCGATGATTCCGCCATCGGTCGGGGTGTGACAAAAATGTTATTTTCCAAGATTCTTCTTCTGATCCTTTGATAGTTGATGAACCTTCTAATTTATCACAGGATCAGGGGGAGATTCCTACAAATCTGGACTCGGAAATCCCAGTTAATCAAGATATGTCTTATCAATCTGATACGACTCAAGTTGATGTGTTGCCGGTTCCTGAGATTGCATCAATCAAGGAACTCAAAGCTCATCCAATTTCAAATATCATTAGGGATTTGCGTGATGGAGTGCAAACGCGTTCTACTCTTGACAACACTTGCTTATACATAGGTTTTAAAGATTCTGGTGTTTTTGATGTATGCTCACATTCCTGTTTTATATCTTAGGTCGAACCAAAGAATGTCAAAATGGCGTTAAGTGATAACAATTGGATGGAGGCCATGCAGGAAGAACTTGCTCAGTTTGGCAAACTTAAAGTTTGGAATCTTGTAGATCTTCCAAAGGGTGTGTATCCAATTGTTACAAAGTGAGTGTTTAAATGCAAGAAAGACGATCGAGGTGTTGTGGTGCGAAATAAGGCAAGATTAGTTGTACAAGGTTTCAATCAACAAGAGGGAATTAATTACACCTAGGTTTATGCGCCTGTTGCTAGGCTTGAAGCTATAAGGTTTTTTCTTGCTTTTGCTTCATACAAAGGTTTTAAGGTGTTTCAATTAGATGTAAAAAGTGCTTTCTTATATGGTAAAGTTAAGGAGGAATTTTATGTGTGTCAGCCGCCGGGGTTTGAAGATCCAATTAATTCGTCTAAACTTTTCAAGCTTGATAAAGCTCTCTATGGTCTTCATCAAGCTCCTCGAGCGTGGTATGAAATGTTGTCTACACATCTTATGGAGAATGATTTTGTTCGTGGACATATTGACTCGACTTTATTCAATAAGAAAGCAGGGGGAGAATACCTACTGGTACAGATATATGTAGATGATATTATTTTTGGCTCTACAAATGAAGAGTTGTGCAAAAAGTTTGGGAGTATTATGAAATTGAAGTATGAGATGTCAGCTATGGGAGAGTTATCATTTTTCCTAGGTCTTCAAGTTAATAAGAAGGAAGATGGTTTCTTTATTCATCAGTCCAAGTATGTAAAGGACATCTTGAGCCGGTTCAAGATGGAGGACTGTACCCCGTATGATACTCCGATTCCGGTCAATCATAAATTGAATTCTGACCCGGATGGAAAATAAGTTGATTGCCGACTCTACCGTGCAATGATTGGATCTCTCATGTACTTAACCGCTTCAAGGCCAGATTTAATGTTTGCTGTGTCTATTTGTTCCAGGTTCCAAGCAAAACCAAAAGAGTCTCATTTGATTGGAGTAAAGAGAATCTTTCGTTATCTGAAAGGAAAACAAAGATTGGGACTATGGTTTCCTCATGGTTCTAACTTTGAATTCAATGCTTACACTGATTCTGATTTTGGTGGTTGTTGTTTAGACAGGAAATCTACTACAGGTGGTTGCCAATTCTTGGGTAATCGTCTAGTTTCCTAGCAATGTAAAAAAGCAAACTACGGTCTCCATTTCAACATGTGAAGCAGAATACATTGCTGCTGCAAGTTGTTGTTCACAGATCTTGTGGATACAACAGCAATTAAGAGACTAAGGTTTGAATTTTACAAGAACCCCCATGTTTATTGATAATAATGCTACAATGTCTATCACAAATAATTCTGTTAAGCACAGTAAAACAAAGCACATTGAAATTAGCTATCATTTTATTCGTGATTGTGCAGATAAGAAGTTGATTGAGCTGGTAAAGGTACATACATATGATAATTTTGTTGATCTTTTTACCAAGGCATTTGATCGTACCAGGTTTGAATTTCTGATCAAAATGATCTGTATGATCAATCCCGAATAAAAGATTTACAAAACAAATTTTCATGGGAGATTTTGTTTTAAATTTCTTTCATTGCTTTATTACATTTCTGCATTTTAAATTTTAGTCAAAAATTGTTATTTATAAAAATTCAAAACAAAATGAAAAATATAAAATTGACATCATTTGAAGTTATAGAAGAAATGATAGTACATCAGTGAAGAGTTCATTACACATGACCTTAGTAGACCTTTGATATATGATAGTTGAAAGTAATTTGATTTGATCTAAATTTCAAAGTCTGCATAAATGAAAAATTATAGTGTTTTGAATGCTCTAATCTTGATAATATGTTTTAATTTGAATATGAGTTTGAAACTTGAATTGTCAATAGACTAGAAGCGTTTTTGAACCAATAGTAGTGTGAAAATTAAATATGATATGATTACATCTGTGATTTGATCCATTATATGCCTGAGTGTGTGTGTAAAAGATCATTATCAGATATAGAATATATGGTTTTAAGAATTTCATGAGACCAATATCGAATTATGTCTTTAGCACAATCTCTTTCAGTTCACTTCACTGCCCATGCCCCGAAAAACATGCAATGTGGTGTTGAACTAAGATATGTTTCTGACAACATCTGTTAGAACATATAGTCACCCTTGGATCAGTTAGGTACATCATCTATTCTGATTTCATTAAAATTTATCCAGATAATAGTTGGATCCTCTTACCTGAATCTATTGATTCTCATTATAAAGCCAATTCATTAGAATCTTTCGATTCTGAATCATTCTGATTCTTATAACCTTTTGGGATTTGCTATTCTATACTTGTGCTAATAAAGATAATTTCATCTTGGAGATGGATCTAATCTTTCAATAAACTGTGTTTGTCTTGAAGATAATGCAAATTTAATTTCTGTTGGCATATATGTGGGGTACACGATGTTTTTATCTAAATGGTACTAACTCACATGAATTTGGAGGAAAAATGCTTATAGCTTCAAATTATATAATATTAACAATTTAAAAATTATTGCTTTGTATTGCAAATTCGGAATGAAAAACTGAGCATTTCATAACCTGATCTTGTTTACCTTGAAATTTATCGCATATCATTTCAAGTATTATTCAAATAGATTTTAAAAGTTACATAAAGTTGGAAAATGTATTGAGTTACATAAATATGACTTTGATTGTTTCATATCATAGGTTACCCATAGTTGATAATAAACTGTGTGATGAATTGCTCATATACCGATATGATCTTCTTGCTTATGATGTTCATTCAAAAATATGTGTTTCAGTTTGCTCGGATAAAAACCAAAAATATGTGATTCCGTTTGTACAGATAAAATCCAAAAATATTTTGTTTCTATCATCTATGAGAATTTTATTTTTAATTAAAATGATTCGGGATTGGATCGGATACATACTACAGATGGAAGTTCACAAGAATGTGTCGTGTTGAAAATGAAGATTTTTGTTCAAAGGAAAAGGTTTGGAGCGAACTTAATATGTTCGCCTGGTTCTGAGTAAGCGAACTTAATATGATCGCCTGAGGCTTGTTAAGCGAACTTAACAAGTTCGCCTAATGAAGCGAACTTAATTGTGATTTAATATTGTGTTCTTGCGAACTTATTCATTCATCTTGTTCACTGTGAGAGCGAACTTATAGAGCGAACATACGGACTGTTTAGCGAACTTGTGATTTCTGATCTAGGGTTTCTGATTTGAACTTTGTGTGTTTGTTTCTGGATCGTTTTTTGATTGCGAGTATTTCTAAGGTAATTTCAACGAATTTTATCCGTTAAATCGTCTGGAAATTGTCCTTTTGACTCTGTGTTCATCGATTTGAAAGTTTTCAAATTTTCTGAGATTTGAACATATTTTATTGATTAAAACTTGAAATTAATGATTAAACTTGTGTCATGAGTGTTAATCGATGCTAGTATGATGTTTGAATTGTGATTTTATCCATGTTTAGACATGTTTGTGATTCTGATGTGGAAGTTGTATCGACAAAACTGGTTCAGGAGAACTTTTTCAGGAGAACTTGTTCAAGCGAAATTGTTTAGGCGAACTTATTATGTTCGCCTCTTGCAACACTAAGCGAACTTAGTAAGTTCGCCTAAGGGCTCAGGAGTGTTTTGGACTTGTGATTTTTTTTTTGTTGAAAATTTTTTTCTTTCTTTTTTGTTTGTTTTGATTACTAATGTGTTTTTGTCCTCTACATTTACAGATGGCTCGTCGTGTTGAGAACAAACATAATCAAGTGGCACTATTAGATCCGAATATATCTGAAGCTGTTAATTTTCAAGGAATTATCAACTTTCTGAATCGTTCACGATTGAATGTGGCTTTATCTGCTAATCCGTACATTAGTTTACCATATATTCAACAATTATGAGATACCGTTCATCAAGATACAGATGTTGAACCTCACGTACTTCGTGCTACAGTAAACAATACGGAGGTGGCTATTTCAGTGGAAACTATTCTTGCTGCGTTGGCATTAGGAGGTGTTGTTGATGATCCGATGTCATATCCTGGAACACTGATTATGGGGTGTTTTCAGCGGATGGGTTACAGAGGAAGACCAACTGATACACAAGCAAGAAAAGGAGGTTTAGTTGGCGAATGGAGATATTTTATGCATGTCATCATACAATGTCTGTCTCCAAGAAAGGCTGGTACTGATGGTCTGAAGAGTGCATTACAAGCTGCTATGGTTGCTTTGACCCTCAACAAATGATTTAACTTTGCTTTATATATCTACCGTGAGTTGGTCATGCAAATCAATCCTCTAGAAGGTCAAGGGTTCCTTATGTATCCTAGGTTCGTGTAAATGATTCTGAACCATTTAATTCCCGATTTACCTCAGCATCCAATCCGTTTGACTTTGACTCCTATGTCAAAAAGAATCTTTACTGATTGTACTAAGGTGAAACAACAAAATGTTGCTCTAATTCCTGTTCCAACTCCTTTGTTTGGTCACATAATCAATCCTGATTATGTTAAGCCACCTGATGATCAGTGGTTTCATCCTGAGGAGTTAGTACAAGGACAAGTCCATAATCAAGTTCCAATTCAACAACATGTTCAAGCTCAAGTACAACAAGTTCCTGCTCAACAACAACAACAACAACAACAAGTTCCTGCTCAACAACAACAAGTTCCTATTCCACAAGAACAGGTTCACATTCCTGTTAATGAACCCGTTCAAGAATATATTGCTCAAGATAATTATCAAGATTTGGGTTTGAATATGGGTGATTTTGATCATGAAGCTGTGAACTCACCTATTCATGAAGCTGAAGGCAATGTTGTAGATACGAGTTCCGGTGAAACTATCTTACCTGTTTCTGAAGCTACTGAGTCTGATTCATCTAGAGATTTTAGCTCAGATCATTATGAGAGATTGGCTACGTTACCATTGGCTAATGCGGGGAAACGTATTAAATCTAAAGCCAGAAAACCGAGGCGTAAGTCTGTTCGGAATCCTCCTTGTGGATCAGTACTTGGCAAGAGAACTTTAATAGATGAAAGTTCTGACTCGGATAGTGATGCTATTCCAGTTTCTAAAGCTCAGAAGCTTATGTCTGCTTCTATTGCTGCTGCTCATTCATCTCAAGGTGTTGAGGATGCTAATTTTGTTGCTTCCTTATTGATTACACCTCCTGCATCTAAACATACATCTCCAGTGTTGTCTCCTCATATTCCACACACATCTGAAGCTGGTCCTTCAAAGCCGTCTGATTCTGAGAGAATTACATTCCTTGAATCACAGGTGCTAGCTTTACAGACTCAAGTAGATACTCTTATGTCTACTGATTTTCAGAGACAGTTGGTCCTTCAAGCTCAGGCTACACAGATTGCTGACATGTAGTTATTGGTGTCTAAGCTTGTTGAGCGTCTTGACGCTCAGGGGGGGTTAAGGATACATGATACGTGTCATGCTGAATCAATTCAATGAAAAGATAATGATGACAATGATCCTAGTGGTAATGTTGAGGGTGATCATCAATACGCTGATATGAATCCAATATCAAGAGCTCAGGGGGAGTCGACATCACATACTATTGAAGGAACTAAGCATGATTATGGAGTGAATGAAGAAGTATTAATGGAATTCTTTCAAGATTCTGAAGAAGAAGAAGCTGAGAAATTAGAATGTCTGGATGATATAGACGAATTATTTGATGATGATGAAGAAGATGTGTTGGATAACGAAGTTGAAGAAGGAGAGATTGTAGAGATTGAGATAGAAAAGAGTAAATCTAAGGTTACATATGAAGGAAGTTATGGTCTGAATGTTCCGTATAACTTCATCCAAGATGATGTTATTCCTGAGTTTTCTTATGATGGAGTAACAGATTCTATGGACTCTGTTGAAGACATCACTACACCTGATGATACTGCTCAATCCAAGATAGATTATGATGTTGATACTACTCATACTGTGTCTCCTAAGCTTAATGAAGAACCTGTGATGTATAGAAATACAGGAATGACTAGAGAACAGTGGAGAGAAGTAGTTAACAGTTGGATGAAAGTACTACCAAAGTCACATATACAACCTGCTCAGAAAGAAAGATATGTGAATAAAGAGAGGTGTATTGGAAAGATCATAAGTTGGTTTTATGATGATGATACTAAGTTGTTTGCTCTTAAAAGATCTGATGGTTTTCAATACTTAAAGCCTAGGATCAAGTATTTCAATACCTTGCCAAGATGTGAAATGAATGGTCTAGCTACGAAACCATTGATTAATAGATCTAAGTGTGGATTAGCCGATGTGAATACCAATTTGATAAAAAGAGAGGGTGGATTAGGGAAGTATGAAAGGTTAAAACCAAAGAAGGGAAAAAGAGTGAAGCTTGTAGATCAAAAGACTAAGAATGTGACTTGGAAGTATAAGTTCAAGCCAGTACGTGCTGTACAGAAGATACCATTGAAGAATATTCCACAAGATTATCTGGGGAATATGAAATGGTGGTATGTAGATGTGAAGACTGGTGAAGCTAGGATTGATGATAAAGATAATAAGGTCATTGTTAGTTTCTATGATGCAATGAATCTTATTAACTTCTCAAAGTAAGATGAGAGGACGTTAAGAAAGAATGAGATTATGTTCACTGATGAATGGAGAGAACAAGGATTGCAGTATAAAAGAGTGTTGAAGATATGTCAGAGATATGGAGTGCATGCAGGAGGCAGATTACCAGATAATTGGAAGAGCTCGTCATAATGACTGAAGACAGAAGATCAAGCTATGGTCAAGGGGGAGTCTGTTAGGACATAGATTGTATGAAAAAAACTTTGTAATAGTTTAGGTCTTATTGTCTTTATGTTTTTATGAAAATTGTTTAATTTTGTCTAAGTATTAGTACAAGTTCTGCTAGAGGCAAACTTGATAAGTTCGCCTAGTCTATTAGAGGAGAACTTGTTAAGTTCGCCTAAGCATCTTTTAAGCGAACTTGTTAAGTTCGCCTACTGCAGAACGTGTGTCTATAAATAGAGAGTTTACAGAGTCTGTTTAAGATGGATAGAAAAATGATCAAGTATTCTGTAAACTATGTTTGGTGATATAAAAGAGAAAGTTTATTTACCTGTTGTTTCTATTATCAATTGATATACATACGTTAACACGAAGGATTCCGCACTCCGTGTTATCGACACGTCTTGTCACGAGATCGATCTGAGATGAGTCATGTGGACCTACATGCGTTAAGCCCCAAATGTTCCTTTTGATTCTCTTGGATTCTGGCGTGACCGTATGTGAGCATAGTCGGGACAAGTTTCACACCTTCTACTGATAAGTTGTGGAATTTTGTGGTGTATCCTTCCATATTCACACCTTCTACTGACAAGTTTCAGATTCCTTGTTCTAACTTTTTGCAGTTCATTACAGGGAATATTCCTATTTCATAATTTTCTTAAATTCTTCTCATAGGATTGCGTTAGCAGCTCCTAGAATTAGAGTGTGGTCTTATGAGTTTCAACATGTGAGGACTTGCCCTTGGAATGTGCGGTGGTGAATTTGACTTTTTAATCCATGGTACCATTGTTCATGCGGAGAACATATTATATCTTATCAATCCATTTGGTAATACCCCCGACTCTTCCATCTCCATGGAAGTTTCGGGGTCTATATGCAAAGAGGGCCTTGATGAACCGCCCTTTGGAGGTTCTTCGCTTTAGGCTATGTTCGATTCAAATACGTAGATGAGAAAAGATGTTGGATAATTCTGTGCCATAAAAGGTGGTGTGTTGAGTCAGCAGATATCCTTGGACTCGATCCATTCACAGTATTCTACGTGATCGAACATCGGGCAACTAAGAATTTGAAATAGGGGTACAGTTCGCACATGAAAGTTAACTCAGATTGTAGGATTCACCAGAGTTTTCATCCACTACAATTTATGATTACGTGTGCACCCGTAATAATATTTTGCATTGCATGGTCCCACTGATGTTTCCCTTATCCCAAGTTTCCAGATTAAAAGACTTGTACTCGTCATTAGGTAGTACCATCAGGTACGGAATGTTTATTGTGTTTAAGAACATAGTAGGATTTAGCCATTATACTAAGGTTGACGTGTTTAGAATCATACTGAATATATTTGAAAAGAGGAAATTTCAATTACAAACTTCCTTAAGTTGGGACATGTGGGTAGGGTTCAGTTCGTAACCCGAAGTAACAGTCCATGGTTTCTCTTAGTCCTTCCAGTCCTCCTCGGATAGACTCTGTCTCTCTGCGTGAATCTCCACCTCGAACTCCTTATGGTCCGGGTGATGTGACGATGTAGTTGGTGTTGAAACATGACGAGGCAGTGTGACCCTCTTCCTCGGGGTTTAATAAAATAGTGCTTCACCTGATTGCGCAAGGTACGGGGATGGGATGGGGCGAGGTATCACCTCAGGGTCTCCTCCCCTGTCTGCATGTGCATGGGAGATTTCTCGGAAATGTGGAGAGGTGAAGATTTTTAATGATTAGTTAAGAGACATGTGTCTCTCCCCCATTAATGGCCTAATTTTTTGAATTTGTAGACTATCCATGCTTAATTTTTATAAAATATTAGATATGTGGGGGTTAAAACTTGTACCGGGTATTTGTCTCGGGTTTTATTTTACGCGATTAATTAACTACAATTAGTAAAGCATTAAAACCCGTCAAAATACATAAAATTAAATAACTAGTAATAATATTAGGTGCTAGTTGGTGTATTATGTCTAATTAAAACGTAAGAACACGTATACATACCGTTACCAGGTGATTTACGGGACGAAAATCACCAATTATGATTTTTCTTTGCCAAGTCAAAATTTTTACTTATCGAATATTATTTTAAGCAAAACCTAGCTTTTTGACCTAAATCTGGACTTTTTATTTTTACCGGGTCGTCACCAACGTTCGTTTCGGACAGTTTACCGAATTGCGACACTGAAACCTAAAATTACCAAATGCACTTTGCTAGGCTTAAAATGACTTAAATAAATAAAAGTCAAGTTTATTAACGCATATATAACTGCTGTTTCACAAACGGTTACAGTACGAATAACACACTAACAGTACAGATGATAACCCGGAAATCTACCGGATGCCAGGGAGCGGGTTGTCACGCCCACTTTAGTACGGATAACCTTTTCATGTATTTATTGTAATTTTCACCAAATGTTATATTTTTATTATTAAAAATATATAAGTATCTATATAGTATTTTATTCACAAAATACTAATTCTTGGGTTAATATGTATATAAAAATATATTTTCTTACAAAAATATATTATTTGACTATTTACACATTTTAAGTTCAACGGTTACCATTTACGCGATAAAACTGAAACGGTAACTTTTATTAAACGGTTTTTAATTTTATTATACAAAACACTTATTTTACTTGATATATACTAAATTATTCATGGTAAAACTCATTTTAACCATAAGTTCATAAATTTACTAATCTTTGTAAAAATTCATATTTACTTGTATAATTAACCATTTATCGAATTTTAAAAGAAAGAACCGACACCTAGACATGCACTAATATCCAAATTATGTTATAAACATTATTATTAGTCATATGAACTCAATTTTACATCAAAGTTTCTGTTTAGAAATTTATACAAAAATATGCACTTTTACCCTTTAAAAGTACCGTCCTAAGTACTATTTACGCGTAGTTTTTAAGGACTAACGTCCATACTTATGCTGAAACACTTAGATAAGTTATATTACATGTTTTTACCATAAATTATATGTTTAGGACCTGTTTTGTTTCATATTTACAAAACAGTGAATTTACATGTGTTTTACGTGTCCAAAATCGTCGAAATATGCGTATTTTGCTATATAATACTAGTATATATGTATTAGTCCTTCATCCATGATCATATATTATGTATAAGATACTGATTTCTTTTACTCAAATCTGTCCAAAATTTATCTTGAACAAAACTCACTAATTTAGGTGTTTTCAACATGAAATAAGGTGATTTTTAGACTTTAATATATATGTAACACGTCACCAATCCACTTTTAATCATTTGTAGTTGTTAGATTACTTTTTAATACTTGTATAACACATGTTTTATGCATTAACTTTCAGATATAAAATAAATCATTTCGTGCATGAATAAAAACCCAAAATGCACAATTATATGTCTAGTTTTCTTGAAATCATCTACTAATCCACATGCATGCTTCCAACAACTTTTTAATTAACATTTTATGGCCAAAATACTCATTTACATCAGATTCAAATGATGACTTTTGTTGGAGAAAAATAAACATGAAGATCATCTATTTAAACAAGCAAAACATTTCAAAATTAAAGCTCAACATGCATATATGCATGCATCTCATGGCTCACACACACACTTACACATCATTTTTAGCTTAGTTTTTAGTTGTGAAAACCCATATTTTAAACATCTTTAAGAAAGAATTGGTGATGGGTGAACTATTCTAGTTTTAGAATCAACAAGAACAAGAATGAACAAATAAGAACAATATGAATCAAAAGAGAGTTTTATACCCTTGAATGGTTGAAATGAAGAAGATAATGGACTTGTAAGAGCTTCTAAAAACCAAGATGTGGCTTGTTCTTGCTTCCAAGGCTTCAAACAACTTCACCAAGACAAACACAACTTGAAAATAGATGGAGATTCAAGCTTGTTCTTGGTGAAATGGAGATGAAAATTCAAAGAAAGAGAGAGAGAAGCGGGAGGGGGGTTATGGCCAAAGAGAGAGGGTGTGTAGGTGAGGAGTTGAGTGTTTTAATGGGAGATTTCTTGGAAATGTGGAGAGGTAAAGATTTTAAATGATGAGTTAAGAGACATGTGTCTCTCCCCCCATTAATGGCCGAATTTTTTGAATGTGTAGGCTATCCATGCTTATTTTTTATAAAATATTAGATATGTGGGGGTTAAAACTTGTACCGGGTATTTATCTCGGGTTTTATTTTACGCGATTAATTAACAATAATTAGTAAAACATTAAAACCCTTCAAAATACATAAAATTAAATAACTAATAATAATATTAGGTGCTAGTTGGTGTATTATGTCTATTTAAAACGTAAGAACACGGATACATACCGTTACCGGGTGATTTACCGGACGAAAATCATCAATTATGATTTTTCTTTGCCAAATAAAAATTTTCACTTATAGAATATTATTTTAAGCTAAACCCAACTTTTTGACCTAAATCTGGACTTTTGACTTTTACCGGGTCGTCACGAACGTTCATTTCAAACAATTTACCGAATTACGACACTGAAATTCCAAAAATTACCAAATGCAAGACCATGCATTTAAAAACACTTTACTAGGCTTAAATGAAAGTCAAGTTTATTAACGCATATATAACTGTTGTTTCACAAACGTTTACAGTATGGATAACACACTAACAGTACAAATGATAACCTGGAAATCTACCGGATGTCACAGTCTCCCCCAGTTTAGGAAATTTCATCCCGAAATTTATACTGCTACGATTGTTTTTCTTCAACTGGAAATAAATGGGGATACTTCTTTTGCATCGGCTCTTCACGTTCGCAAGTGAACTCCGGACCACGCTTGGAGTTCCACTTAACCTTTACTAACTTGATCCAACTCAGCCGAAGCTTATGAACTTCCCAATCCGTAATCTCAACGAAGCGAAGCTTTTCGTCGATATGAACTTCTTCAGGCGGCAACGCAAGTGTCTCATCAGACAGACACTTTTTGAAGTTAGAAAAATGGAAAACATCATGCACACCACTAAACTGTGACGACAACTTCAATCAATAAGCAACCGGGCCAACTCGAGCTACAATCTCGAATGGTCCAACATAACGAGGGCTAAGCTTCCCTTGGCAGCCAAATATAAAGACTCCTTTCCAAGGTGAGACCTTTAACAACACACGATCCCCAACTTGGAATTCTAACGGTTTTCGTCGATTATTAGTGTAACTCTTCTGGCGATCCATGGTAGTATTCAATCTATCTTTTATTCGAAAGACCTTATCAATGGTCTCTTGAATAATCTCAGCTCCAGTCAACTGTTTATCACCAACTTCCACCCAACACAACGGAGAACGACTCTTCCAACCATACAACGCTTCAAACGGTGCAACCTTAATACTCGTGTGGTAACTGTTATTATAAGAAAACTCAGCCAACAGTAGATGAGTATCCCATCTACCACCAAAATCAATAACACAAGCACGAAGCATATATTCAAGTGTCTGGATGGTCCTCTCGCACTGACCATTAGATTATGGGTGATAAGTAGTACTCATATCCAAACGAGTACCCAGAGCTTTCTGCAATGACTGCCAAAACCTCGATTTGAATCGACCATCTCTATCGAAAATAATTGAAACAGGAACACCATGACGAGCAACAATTTCCTTCATATATAATCTTGCTAATTTCTCCGTCTTATCAGATTCCTTAATCGAAAGGAAATGAGTGTACCCTCAGGTGTCACGGATAGTCACATGCAAGTGCGTTGGCTAGTCGGACCAGGTGCGGAATGCCCGTGACTAGGTGGAAAATAAAACAACACAAAGTAAACCGACAAGAGAATCACTTTAAACTTTCGTCTATTATAAACACTTGAAGGTTACAGAGAGAAAATACTTAGTGGACAATGTCTGCATACTTAACTTCTGTCAACCTATCCTATTTATACAAGACCTGATCTTTGCGCACTTAGCAAGTGCGCAAGGCAAATTGCTCATGCGTACTTAGCAAGTATGCAGAGTATTCTTGCGTACTTGCTAAGTGTGCAGGAACTAATTCATGCGTACATACTAAGTGCGCAAAACACTAAGAGAAATAAGCAACTATCAACATGCATTAGTAAATACAACTCGATAACTAATACATATAGACGCTTACAAACAAATACAAATACATACAAAGAAAGAACATAAACTAAGACTCTATCCAGAGTGTTTGTCACACAAAAGTGCTTCAACAAACTCCCCCTTGACAACAGCTCTGGATCGTCTTCGGTCTTCACAGCTCTGCATCTTTAGCTTCCATCTTCTTCCTGTAGTCAAGGCAAAACTTGATCACCTTGTCATATTTAGAAGCAATGAACTTTGTCCATTCGTCCGTATGCATGCAGTACCTGTCAGCCAGTGCCTCCAGATCTTTCACAAAGAAGTTTATGAAGCAGACTTCATCAAATACTCTGATTAGTTCCCTTGGCACTAAGCTTCCACTATCTGACCACACCTTTCCTATCACCACTGCCTCTCCTATTTTAGGATCTACGTACTAGTACCATATGTTACCGAGGATATCCTGAGATAACTTGCTCAGAGGAATCTTGGTTTCACAAAGCACTAGCTTGTATACCAGTTTCTTTAAGCATTTCTTAGTTACAGGATGTCTAGCGTTCTTGTCCTTGACTCGCTTTGGCACTTGAGGCTTAAACATCTCGAATTTCCCAGATCTTACATCACGCTGTAGAACATGCCACAAACCCATCGCTACTGCATGATTTGAGTGACCTAGCAGCTCTCGGTTTGCTAGGTTCACGAGGTCGTATCTAGGTAAGGAGTTGAAAGCTTCGCTGGTTGGTTTCAAGTATTGAACCCCCCAGCTCGCTTGATTGCAAACAACTGCTTATCCTCCTCAAACCTTACGGCTAACATCATTCCTGTTGCTCCGTGTTTGTCTACGATAGAAGTCTTTTGCCAGACAGGAGCAGGATCCTTTGATGAACTAGCAGGCATATCTTTGTTTTTCTGTGCCTCTGGATCCACAGGTGTAGTGTCGGCAGGGGAGGCTTAAGTCGATGCTTCAACATTACTAGCAATCTTGACTGAACCTGTGTCGAGTTGAGATTCAAAGGATGGAACTTCGAAGATCTCCTAATCTTCGAACTCGTACTCTCCTTCCCAGTCGCCCTTGGGAAATTTGATAACTACATCATCATCATCTTCATCCCAATCATCACCAGATTCGATCTCTCCTTCTTCAAGATTGTAGAGAGCCTCGATCTATGCTTTTTTGGAATAGTCAGGCTCTAAGTATAAGATCACATCGTCAGATAGATCTTTCAGAACATCAGCCACTGACTCTCCTTTATCACCACCAGAAGTATCACCACCTTCCTGATGAGTCGACTCCCCCTCAGCCATTGGAACAACAGAAATGGGCACTATCGCCATAGCTTGATGCTCACTTCCACTCGGACCGACTTCAGGATCCTTGTCTTTGTCATCATCCTTTGTCAGATCAACAGGATGACAAGGCTCAGTGGTATCGATGGAGTTTTGGAGCTTGGGCTTGTGAGACTTACCTCCAATACTCCTGATACTTATGGGGACAAACAGATCCATATGTAATAGTTCCAAAGTGGTATCGATGGAGTTTTGGAGCTTGGGCTTGTGAGACTTCCGTTGCTGTTTGCCCTTTTTACAAAGCATACAGTCATCTGCAACAGTAAATCTCAGCTTAGGAACACCGGTTACCAAACCGTTTCGGACAAGATGGTTCATTTTACGATAAGAAATATGTCCGAGTTCCTATGCCACAAGATAGAGTCAAGCTCTGTCGCTTTGGTAAGTAAACAGGTAGCAACTGATAAGGTGGTTGTTGCCACGCTCATATCAATCTGATAGGTGTCGTTTGTCCTTGGCACTCTCATCAGAATCCAGTCTTCAGTAACCTCAAAACCAGGTTTGAGTATCAAGCATTCAGTTTTGTCAAACATCACTGAGTACTCCTTGTCGCACATCTGGGAGATACTCAACAAGTTATGCTTCCGCTGCTCGCAGTAGTTGACATTGTCAAAGCTGACACAACCATTTGAAACCACGCCTTGACACGTGATACTACCGCCTTTCTCTCCAGCAAAGGCCACATAGCCGCCTCTGAATGGTTTAACATCTTGAAGCAGGGCCATGTTACCTATCATGTGCCGGGAGCATCAACTATCAACATACCAACGATTAGAGATAGTACCCTTCGGATGTCCCTGCACGAGTCACAAAAAGAACTAATTAGATTTGGAGACCCAAGCCATAGTGGTCTTGGGTCGTCCGTCTTTCTTAAAATAAACAACCTCAATTAACTCACAGTCGTGACTATTAAAAATGGATGAATCTTTAGAAGAATTGGGACTAGGATATTGAGAATTTTTAGCTTTTTTGTTCTAGGATCTCTTCTATTTCTTAACTGGAAGAGTAGACTTAGAATCAACAGCAGCAGGTGAACTAATGGAAGCTTCACCTGATTGAACTCCAGGCAGCTGTTCCAGCTTTCTCAATCTCTTGTTCCTTCTCCTTCTATGTTGCTTAGAGAGTTTCACCACAGGTTTCTCACCAGTAGGTGTAATACCAGAGGTCGATACACAAGGTTTAGCAGGATGCTTTCCCTTTCTTGAAACAGATGTTTTAGCCTCAGATGTGATCTTTGGCTTTACCATAGGTTTTACTGGTGGTTTCACCACACTTGCTTTTGGACTTTTGGGATGCTTAACTGGTGGTGACTTAGGGATGACAGCCGGTTGTGAAACAATTGGCCGTTTCCCATGGTTCATAGAAAGGAAGTTCACAAAAATGTGACCAACCATACCACAGTGAAAGCAAGTCCTCTTGTCTGTGTAAGTCCTCCTGTAAGGCTCATTAGATCTGGCATTAGATGACTCAGCATTATGAGCAGGACGAGTTGGTTGGTGAACAGGAGTTTGACCCGATAAAGATCGGTTTTTGGGAGTATAATATTTTTGCAAATTTTCTTTATAACCAAGCCCATAATGAGCTGAAAAAGCTTCTTTCTTAACTTGATTAATGTGTTTATACCTCCCATAAAGCATTACCTTTACTTTATCATTTGATTCAATGATATCGGGTTCAGTCAAAATACAATTGTCACTATTAGTGATAATGTTTTTCTTAACTTTCTGTTCACATAGCAAGTCCTCACATACTACTCCTTCAGGGCAGGTGCTATCAGACCCATCATCAGAAGCAGTAAAGAACTCCTCATTAGATGCAGAGTCAGCCTTACTTGAGGAATCATCCTTTTTTGAGGAATCATCCTGACTCGAGGACTCATCAAGGCAAGATAAATCAATGTCTATTAAGCCGTTGACATATTTCCCGCTAACTGGTGGAGGAATGGCATTAGTACCCAGCCCTAATCCATTCAATTGCCTCACTACAGACTCGTAGTGTTCCACCACAAAACGAGAATTTTTCAACTTCTCATTAGTACATTTCAACTGCAAGATCTCATTTTACAGTTTGTTGATCTCATTGTTCCGTTTCTCTAACCCCTTGTATGCAACATCCAAGTGAAACTGTTGATCGCTGATTTTAAGTGAATAATCACGTTTTTCTTTCTTCAATGTTTCAATTGAATCTTTAAATCATTTTTCGTTTTCTTTGTAGCTTAAAGCTGCAATACAAAGGGGTTCGACTTTGTCTTGAAGCTTAGAATTCTCCAATTTTAAGCTTAGACATTTGGAACAGGAAATGACAGTAAAAGGATTAGAATCTACCTCAATAGATGAACTTGATGTCTCTCCAATAGCCATGAGGGCAACAGCATTTATAGACTCTTCTTGATCAGCCACAGAAGCTTCCCTTTCCTCAGCTTTCATCATCTCCATAATCTCAACCATGAAACCAAACTCAGTTTGTGCAATAAGAGCATCCTCCAGATGAACACCCCAATCAAAACTGTCGTCTTGTTGTGCTACAAAAGCATTGGACGTTCCACATTGGCTTTGATTGTGGTTGTTTGAGTTGTTATAGATTTGGCTATTTCCTTGGCTAGGTCTGTTGAAACCCGAAGCCGGTGCTCTGTCCTTTTGACATTCACGAGCAAAGTGTCCATTGTTCAGACACTTGTAGCACTTGGCCTTGGATTTGTCAAAACCAATCTTGGTATTTGAATGCCCGCCAATGAACTTTCTTCCTGTTCTGTTCAGGAAACGCTTGGCCCTCCTCAAGATCATCGCCATATTCCATTGAATATCCATATCCTCCATATCATTTGTATCCACCTGATTGAAGTCTTCTTCGATGGTTTCAGGATCCGTTAGCTTGCCGCCAATGAATTTCTCATAGGCAAGCATGCATGATGAGAATAAAGCCACATGATCTTCAGCTATCTTGGCTATTGCTGATTGGTTAGCTGAAGATGTGGGAGAAGGATTTCTTGAGGGATTCTGGTGATGAGATACAGAACCAGAACCAGATGCTGCATAGCACACATGACCACCACAAGCCTTTACAGTTTCTTCCTCCTGAGAGTTTCTTGAGAAAAGGGCAATTCCAGAGCCCGATGTCTTGGTTGTAGAAGACGTCCCATAATACATAGAAGGGTCTTGTATTTGAGGTCTTCCTGAGCTCTCCTTTCTTTTTAGGTTCATGTCATGTGCTTGAACCTTTCCAATTGCCTCGTCAATTGTCATCTCATAAAACTTTGAATTCTCTCTCATCAGGGTAGTACACATCTCAAACTTGGGTGGCAAAGCATCTAGAAATTTTTCAACTAATTCCTCATTTGGATAGATGAGGTCAAAAGCTTTCAACTCAGTCTGCAGGTGATAGAATCTTGCAGATGATAGAATCTAGAGATGAGCTCATCTATGGATTCATTCTCCAGATATCTGAAGCACTCATACTGCTTCCTGAGAAGATTTCGTTTACTTTTCTTTATGTCACTATTGCCCTCCAATATCTTCTGTAACGCCTTCCAGAGATCCTTGGAGTTATCGTATCCTCTGAAGCTGTGGAATAACTCCCTAGTTAAGGCCATAGTGATAGATCTGTGTGCCTTCTTCTCTCTATCATAAACTTTCTTTTCTTCTTCATCAAGTTTAGATATAGACTTGGGAACTTCGTCATCAAGGTAAATGTATGTGGGATGCTTATAGCCCTCTAGAATGGGTATCCACAACGAAGAATCGGTATAAGAAATATAATGCTCAAAGCGTGCTTTCCAGTTTGAATAATCATTTACATTAAGCAGCTTTGGCGGTTTCTGAGGGGTTCCGATCTCGTTGTCATAGTTCAGAAGGTTACCGAGGTTCTGAAGATTTGAAATGGTGAACACTTAGTTAAATTTCGGAAAAGTCACAGAAACTTGCGCACTTGTAACTGGCCTTGCGCACTTAAAGAAGTAGTCTTGCGTAGTTAGGATTTGCTCTTGCGTACTTGATAAGTACGCAGGGGTAAATGATAAGTACGCAGGAAATAACTTAAGTACCAAGATTGGTCTTGCGTACTTGGTAAGTACGCAACAAGACTGTACTTGTTGCCAAATAAGGTAAGAACGCAGATCACCTTTTCACCAACTCTCACCAACCTTTTCCGGTCACTGGAAACTCACCGGAGATGGCAGAAATCAAAAAATTGACCAAACAAAATGAGCCAAAGGGTTAGAAACTCGTTTCTAGCCAACCTTTGGTGCTTAAAACACTGAAATACACAACAAAAGTCGGTTTTTGAGTGATTTTTGCTTCTAAAATAGTGCTCAACAGCTACCCCTATTTTATCACAAAAATCAACAAAAATACCCACTTTTACTTGCAAAAATTCTATAGGATGTGTAGAAAATACTCCAATCACACTCACAACACTCGAAATCAAGAGCAAAGCTCTGATACCACTTGTAGGTCCCTCGGGTGTCACGGATCGTCATATGCAAGTGCGTTGGCTAGTCGGACAGGGTGAGGAATGCCCGTGACTAGGAGGAGAATAAAACAACACAAAGTAAACCGAAAAGAGAATCACTTTAAACTTTCGTCTATTATAAACACTTGAAGGTTACATAGAGAAAATACTGAGTGCACAATGTCTGCGTACTTAACTTCTGTCAACCTATCCTATTTATACAAGACCTGATCTTTGCGCACTTAGCAAGTGCGCAAGGCAAATTGCTCATGCGTACTTAGCAAGTACGCAGAGTATTCTTGCGTACTTGTTAAGTACGCAGGAACTAATTCCTGCACACATACTAAATGCGCAAAACACTTAGAGAAATAAGCAACTATCAACATGCATTTAACTTGAGAGAAATAAGTATCCAATACAACTCGATAACAAATACATACAGACGCTTACAAACAAAGACAAATACATACAAAGAGAGCACATAAACTAAGAATCTATCCAGAGTGTTTGTCACACAAAAGTGCTTCAACAATGAGCAGACTTTGTCAACCTATCGACAATTACCCAAATAGTGTCATAACCGCTAGACGTTCTGGGAAATTTCATGATAAAGTACATGGAGATACAATTCCACTTCCACTACGGGATTTCAGGTTGCTGCAAAATCCCATACGGCTTTTGATATTCCGCCTTCTCTCTGGAGCATGTTAGACAGTTACTCACATAGGTGGCATTTTAACCTTTCATGCTAGGCCGCCAATAAAGCTCCTTCAGATCTTTATACATTTTATCTGAGCCTGGACGGATCGAATATCTTGACTTGTGAGCTTCATCCAAAACCAGCTCACGAAGATTTCCAAAACGTGGCACCCAAACACGATCCATGAAATAAATAATTTCATCCGTCTTTGGAATCAATTCTTTAACCATCTCGAATGGTCCAACATAACGAGGGCTAAGCTTCCCTTGGTTGCCAAATCTAAAGACTCCTTTCCAAGGTGAGACCTTTAACAACACACGATCCCCAACTTGGAATTCTAACGGTTTCCGTCGATTATTAGTGTAACTCTTCTGGCGATCCATGGAAGCATTCAATCTATCTTTTATTCGAAAGACCTTATCGGTGGTCTCTTGAATAATCTCAGCTCCAGTCAAATGTTTATCACCAACTTCCACCCAACACAACGGAGAACGAAACTTCCAACCATACAACTCTTCAAACGGTGTAGCCTTAATACTCGTGTGGTAACTGTTATTATAAAAAAACTCAGCCAACGATATATGAGTATCCCAGCTACGACCAAAATCAATAACACAAGCACGAAGCATATATTCAAGTGTCTGGATGGTCCTCTCGCTCTGACCATTAGATTGTGGGTGATAAGCAGTACTCATATCCAAACGAGTACCCAGAGCTTTCTGCAATGACTGCCAAAACCTTGATGTGAATCGACCATCTTTATCAGAAATAATTGAAACAAGGAACACCATGACGAGCAACGATTTCCTTCATATATAATCTTGCTAATTTCTCTGTCTTATCAGATTCCTTAATCGGAAGGAAATGAGCAGACTTTGTCAACCGATCGACAATTACCCAAATAGTGTCATAACCGCTAGACGTTCTTGGCAATTTCATGATAAAGTCCATGGAGATACATTTCCACTTCCACTGCGGGATTTCAGGTTGCTGCAAAAGCCCATACGGTTTTTTATATTCCGCCTTCACTCTGGAGCAAGTTAGACAGTGTCACACCCCGACCGATAGCGGAATCATCGAGGCGGACAATGGATGATTGTTCAAAAGCACATGATAGCTAAAATGTCGCATAATTCATTAATTTAATTAAAAGTAACAAATATTCTAGTACAATATAATTCAAATAACCTAGTTTATTTCAAAACATTGATTTAATTAACTAGGTCCATAAGTTCTTAAGTGGAAGAATCTTCAGCAAGCAATCACATATCCAAACCTGAAACATTAGTTAAATCAAGTGTCAACTATAAAGTTGGTGAGTACATAGGTTTTGTGGACCCGATAAATAGTAGATAAAAATGTTTTGCAAACTCATTGTTTAACTTCTTAGACATAGCACATATGGTTGAATCCTTTATGTTTATCTAAGCACAATTCAAACCTTGATTGACGCGATTTAGCATAGCACAACATCTAGGCCCGGTATGATTGAATATAGTTATACACTATATCCGATATGTTTGAATATAACACACGGCTATACCCGAGTATGCAGTAATAAACACCCTACACGGGTGGGCTCGTCAGGCACAAAAGATCTATTAATATTACTGTTGGTTCTCTTTGTGTTTACAGTTAATGAATGTACACCCCAGATAATTCACGATGAACAAGCATATAATCCACATGTATAACACGTATAAACAATTTGATGAGTAGCATGAAGTGTATAGGTAATAATGTTTCAGCCCAAAGCATGTAAAAATGTAAAATAGGGGCTATGTAACTCACCTTGCTAGCGAATGTTTTAATTCACGTGTGTAGGTGATTAGGATAATGATATCTAAGCACTTTGAAACCATATGTAGATAAATATGTATTATTGTATGTTTGTATATGTGTATTCGCATTTTAAACGTGTATGGGTCTATAAATAAAAACATTCCTTAAAATTATTTGTATAAAATATTGTAGTAAAATGATAACGATTTTTTTGTAAAATTTAACATCTAAAAATATATTTTAATCTTGTTAAAATATTATATTTTTAAATAAGTAGCTATTATGTTTATTGTATTTATAAAAAAAAAATTCTATTTGTTTATTTATATTATTATTATTATATATATATATATATATATATTTGTAGGTTAAAACTATTTAAACAAGTTTATAAAAATATAGGGCTTATTAAATATTTGACGGGTTAAATACGTGAAAACAGTCCTTTAAAGGTTTCCAAAATAAACGAACGAGTCAACCGGTTCGTAATAGTTTTTAATGTGTAGAGAAAATAATAAAATAAAAAGAAAATGGTTGGGCCGGAGGCCAACAAGGGTCGAACCCGAGACCTCGGACAAAACACACACACGCATAACCAGCCGGGCTATCGCCCATCGCTAGTTATGTGTGTGGCGTTTAATTTATAACCACACAAGCAACTTGTCACTGGGTTCTCGGCAACCGACAAACCAGTGTCCGAGAACATTGGTTTGCTCGGAAATCGAAGGCCTGAGGCCGAGGTAGCGCTTGGAACAGATGGCCAGATGATAACCGAATGTAAAGGAACGATTTTGAGGTTCTTACCTGGTCGCGAAGGGTCGAGACGACTGGGCCGATATTCCGAAGATACCATGAATGGGGAAATACGACTCGAGACGAATTGAGCTCTGAGAATCCGGTCACAGCTTCACACTGAGGAGACGAACACAATGACAGTTTCAATTTGGAGTGAGAGTGAGTGTCGAAGGGAGAGTGAGCTTGAGAAGGTCTGTTAATGGCCATTTATACCCGAACCTGATCCCGATAATGAAACATGAAATTGAGTATGTCTAGACACTCGTCTGGGCAAGCCGAATCTATCGAGCCGTTTTGCAGGCGTGGAGGTCTACTGACGAGGCCAATCTCGCGGCGTTGACTTTCGATCACAAAAGTGAACAGACTTTTCGTATGGTAAAGAGACAAATTGGTCGGGGGCTTAGGTTCGCGTGGGGACGACGAGCTCAGAGAGCCCTTTTTCGGCTGTCGAGGTGCAGGGAACAAGCGTGTCGAGGGTTCGCCTGAAAAACGCTTGGACCGCTGGACCATGGGGGAGACGACCGGAAATATGAATTGAGAGTTGGTAAGAATGGTCCCTAGAGTTTGTTTTTGAATTAAAATAGTCCCCGAGATTTTTACCAATAGGTCCCTATGGTTTAGTTTGTCCATGAATAGCCCCTTAACTTATTTTTATTTTAAAACCCTTTTAGTTTAATAATCGTCAAAACCGACCCCTTAACTTTTATAAAAATAAACTAATTAAATTTCTTTGTAATTTAAATTATATTTAAATGGTTTTATAAACTGATGTTATTATTATATTTTTATAAAAGTTAATTATTTTATAGATCATCTTATTTATATATGAACTTTTTAAATTTAGATTTTTTTTATATAAAATTTTATATAAGTTTAAAACTTATAAAATTTTAATTATTTTAAATCCATAAAATTAAAAATATATACTTTGTACATTATATACATAAAAAAATTAAATAAAAACACTTGTATTTCACTGAATAGAAATTGTTTACATGACATATATTATAAAAGTGTGCATAAAAACCCGAAATGTCAAAGTCTCCCTATGTTAAAGGAATTTCGCCCCGAAATTCAACTAGTGGAAGCTATGAAAAGAGATGCGGATATTTGGTCTTCATTTGGTCTTCACGTTCCCAAGTGAACTCACGTTTAGACTCCCAACGGACCTTGACAATGGGGATGCAGCTACGCTTGAGTTTCTTGACTTCACGGTCCCTGATTTCCACGGGTTTCTCCACGAAGTGCATTTTCTTGTCAATGCGCACTTCATCAAGAGGGATGTGGAGATTCTCGTTGGCTATGCACTTTTTCAAATTAGATACGTGAAAAGTTGGATGAACGTTGCTGAGCTCTGGAGGAAGATCGAGTTTGTAGGCCACTTTTCCTACCCTTTCGAGTATCTTGAATGGACCCACACATCGAGGTGCAAGTTTTCCCTTCTTTCCAAATCGGACTACGCCTTTCCAAGGTGATACTTTTAGAAGAACCATATCCCCAACTTGAAATTCCAAGGGTTTTCGTCGTTTATCGGCATAGCTCTTTTGCCGACTCCTCGCTACTCGAATGTTGTCACGAATAAGAGAGATTTTATCGGTGGTCTCTTGGATAAGCTCGGGACCGGTGATTTGTGCTTCACCAATTTTGCTCCAACAAATCGGTGAACGAAATTTTCGTCCATAAAGAGCTTCAAACGGTGTCATGTTAATACTTGTGTGGTAGCTGTTGTTGTAGGAAAATTCGATCAGCAGTAGGTGAGAATCCCAATTGCAGCCAAAGTCAATGACACAAGCTCTAAGCATAGCCTCGAGAGTTTGGATTGTTCGCTCGGTTTGTCCATCGGTTTGAGGATGGTAAGCCGTGCTTAAATCCAAACGAGTACCAAGTGCAGATTGTAATGATTGCCAAAATCGGGAAGTAAAATGCGAATCACGATCAGGGATGATGTTCAATGGGATTCCGTGGCGACTTACGATCTCATCAATGTAGATCCGAACCAATTTCTCGACTCGATAGTCCTCACGAATAGGCAAGAAATGAGCAGACTTTGTGAGTCGATCGATAATAACCTAGATACTATCGTGCCCACTAGAGGTGCGTGGGAGTTTGGTGATGAAGTCCATAGCAAGGTTCTCCCATTTCCACATGGGAATTTCATGTTGTTCGAGAAGTCCGGAAGGCTTCTAGTGTTCGGCCTTTACTTTAGAACAAGTTAAGCATTTTGCCACAAAGACGGCAATATCCTTTTTCATGCCGGGCCACAAATATTGTTGACGAAGACCCATGTACATATTATCAGCTCCGAGATGTACCGAATTTCGCGTCTTGTGGGACTCGTTCATCAAAAATATACGAAGGTCGTCGCGATTGGGAACCCAGATACGATCCAAGTAATACAACAGGCCGTTGGCTTTAGTTTCTAACAAGAGTTCCACACCACATGCCATCTCGTGATACATGTTTCCCTCGGTAACCGAGGTGTGTTGTGCTTGGAGAATGCGGGCTTGGATATCGCTATGAATACGAACACTATGAAGCATGATACGTTCTTTATGACTCAAGGCGTCGGCTACAACATTTGCTTTGCCGGGGTGGTAGCGAATCTCGCAGTCGTAGTCGTTAAGGAGTTCGACCCATCGTCGTTGCCTCATATTAAGCTCTCTTTGATTGAAAATATGTTGGAGACTTTTGTGGTCGGTGAAAACCACGCATTTGGTGCCATAAAGATAGTGTCTCAAAAATTTTCAAGGCGAAGACGACAGCACCAAGCTCGAGATCATGGGTCGTATAGTTCTTCTCGTGGGTTTTGAGCTGACGTGATGCGTATGCAATTACTTGGCCACGCTGCATAAGAACACAACCAAGACCTTGGTTGGATGCATCGCAATAAACAACAAAGTCGTCATTACCACTAGGAAGAGTTAGAACAGGAGCATTGCAGAGCTTGTGCTTAAGAGTTTGAAAAGCTTCCTCTTGTTTGGGCCCCCACTCGTAAGGTTTACCTTTGTGAGTCAAGGCAGTGAGCGGGACCGCAATCTTAGAGAAATTTGAGATGAAGCGGCGATAATAACCCGCTAGTCCAAGGAAGGAACGAACTTCGGTAGGAGTCTTGGGAGTACTCCAATTTTTCCGCCTCGATCTTTGCCGGGTCCACATGAATCCCCTTTTCGTTGACTATGTGTCCCAAAAATTGAACTTCCTTTAGCCAGAATTCACACTTGGAGAACTTGGCTATAGTCATTCTTTCTTTAAGAGCTCCAAAATTAAACGAAGATGTTGTTCATGTTCCGCTTTCGTTTTAGAATAGATGAGAATGTCGTTAATGAAAACGATCATGAACTTGTCCAAATAAGGTTTACATACGCGGTTCATGAGATCCATGAAAACCGCAGGTGCATTAGTCAAACCAAAAGGCATGACCATGAACTCGTAGTGGCCATATCTAGTCCGAAAGGCAGTCTTCGGAATGTCTTCATCGAGAACACGAAGTTGATGGTATCCGGAACGAAGGTTGATCTTGGAAAAACATGTTGAACCTTGAAGTTGGTCGAAAAGATCGTCGATACGGGGTAAAGGATAACGGTTCTTGATCGTAAGTTTGTTGAGTTCACGATAATCAATGCACATTCAAAACGATCCATCCTTTTTCTTTACGAAAAGCACGGGAGCACCCCAAGGTGAATGGCTTAGTCGGATGAAACCTTTGGATGAGAGCTCTTGTAATTGACTTGCGAGCTCTTGCATCTCGGAAGGTGCAAGACGATAAGGAGCTTTTGCCACGGGAGTTGCTCAAGGTCAATACGAAACTCTACTTGTCTAGGGGGAGGAAGACCGGGTAAATCCTCGGGGAATACCTTAGGAAAGTCTCGAATGATCGGAATATCTCATAATTTCTTACCCTTGTCTTTCGTATCAACTACGTGGGCCAAGAAAGCAACGTACTTTTTTCGCAAGTACTTTTGTGCCAACGTGCAAGACATGAGTTGAAGACCACGACACGGTTTTTCACCAAAAATAACTAATGTGTCGCCCGAAGGGAGAGGTATACGAATACACTTTTCGTAGCAAATAACCTCGGCATGGTTCTTGGATAACCAATCCATGCCAATTATAACATCGAAGCTTCCCAATTGCATTGGAAGGAGATCAACAGAGAACACATGATTATTGAGATCGAGATTGCAGTCGCGGATAACAGAATTTATAGTAATAGATTTCCCGTTTGCTATATCCACGGAATAAGAATTGTCAAGTTTCGTTCTTTGTTTAGCAAGTCGAGATTCAAATGTGAGAGACACGAAACTCCTATCGGCACCGGTATTAAATAAAACGGATGCATAATGATTGTTTACGAGAAACGTACCGTTTATCACTTCGTTGTTTGCTTGTGCCTCATTAGCATTTATATTAAACGATCATCCTTGGGGACCACCTTGTTGATGAAGTTTTGGGCATCGGTCACGGAAATGGTTTGGGTCTACACATTCGTAACATGCCCGACCATTGAGAGGTGCTGGATAGTTTGGACGGTTGGCTGGAGCAGCTTGATGGACGGGAGGACGGGTATGGCAAGTAGTGGCCACGTGTCCATATTGTCCGCAACTTGAACACAATCGGCATGGTACGTTTGTAGGATGGTGGTATTTGCAGGTCTTACATTGGGGATTTGGGCCCATATAAGGTTTTGGATTTTGACCCAAAGGTGCCACTTGAATAGCAGGTACGGTGGGAGTTACGGCTGCGAAGTTTCGACCCTTTCGTTTCTTGTTGCGGTTAGAAGACTCGGGCCTTACATCTTTGACGGCCGCAAGAGTAGAAACAACCTTCTTGGAACCTTGTCTTGATAAGGTTCCGGCTTTGACGTGGTTGTCGGATAGCGTAGCGGATAGGTGGATAGAAGCTTCAAGTGTGGGAGGATTGCTTCCTAATACGGCATCCTGAATTTGCATAGGCAGCCCGCCTATGTATTTTTCAATTTCCCGAGCAAGGGGAGTGATCATAAGAGGTACCAATAGGCTCAGCTCTTGAAATCGGGTGGTGTAAGCCAGATTATCCCCGCTGTCTTGGGCAAGATCCCAAAAATCAGTCTCGAGCTTCCTCATTTCATTTCGAGGACAGAATTCATCGGTCATGGCTTTCTTCAGGTCGTCCCATGATAAAGATGTAGCAACCACAACTCCACGGGTGCGTTTCTCACCGTTCCACCAGGTGAGGGCTCTCTTTTGAAGTACACTTGTGGCATAGCAAACTCGAAGATTACCGGGACAGTCACTGTTTAAGAACGTGCTTTCCATGCTTTCAAACCATTGTAGTAGGCCGGTAGCATCTTCAGTCCCGTAAAATTTTGTAGGGTTGCACGAGTTAAAGTGCTTAAACGTGCATTGAGGCGGGTTGGCACCACCGTTTCCTTGGATGTTGTGAGACCCGTCACTGTTGTTATTGGCTTGGGTCATTTGTCCCACCAGTTGGGCAAGAAGAGTAGCAAGATCCGGATTGGAAGTGCTAGAGTTTGTATTGACCTCACGTCGAGGAGGCATTCTAACACCATAAGAAAAGACAATAGTTTATAATTTTTTTTTAGATAAAGTGGATATATATGAGCCATAATGGGAATAATGTAAGCAGAAATGCGAGATTCATCATGTTGCGTGCCAATGTATGCGTATTTATTCATGGTTGATGGGGGAAATAAGCCATCTATTCCTGGTAGTATGTTATGTCATAGATCATTATTCGCGCAATAGGAATCGCCGGGATTCGCATGCACTACAAATCGTTATTACGTGTGCACCCGTAATAATGATTTGTTTTGCATGTCCCCAAATTTAGGTTCGGATCGTATTCTTGCGAATACCATGACTTATCAACGTTAAGTAATTTCTCAAAACTTTCAAGGAGACATGCTTTAGCCTATAGGTAAACACTCACTTCAGGAATTCCTAGGAAAGCATACCGGTCCGTTTATTTGGATTTATACGAAATGCTTTCCTAGACAGAAAACCCAATGTACAGGTGTCACCCTTCCGGATTGCACATGTCCTTTACTGGTTTTCAAGAAATTAAGTTGTTGACGAGATTTTAATAGACTTGTGAGTCTATGAGTATAATTAAATATGTAGGAATGATGCAAATAGTATGGATGAGGAAAGAGTATGTATAAGGATGTGTAGTGTATTTGTTTGCATATGTTTGTTTGTCAAATGTGTATGTAAAGTATGTATTGTGTGTTTAAAGCCTTGTATGTATGTGTATAAGTCTCATGCACTAAACTTGGTGAAATTCAAATAATACCTAACTACAAATAATTCACATAGCAAATAAACATTTAGCACGTAACACGTAAAAAGGGAGTCCTAGGGTTATAGTCTAGGTCATTGTGTCTAATAACCTAATTCTCAATAACCATGGCTCTAATACCAATCTGTCACACCCCGACCGATGGCGGAATCATCGAGGCGGACAATGGATGATTGTTCAAAAGCACATGATAGCTAAAATGTCGCATAATTCATTAATTTAATTAAAAGTAACAAATATTCAAGTACAATACAATACAATACAAATAACCTAGTCTATTTCAAAACATTGATTTAATTAACTAGGTCCATAAGTTCTTAAGTGGAAGAATCTTCAGCAAGCAATCACATATCCAAACCTGAAACATTAGTTAAATCAAGTGTCAACTATAAAGTTGGTGAGTACATAGGTTTTGTGGAACCGATAAATAGTAGATAAAAATTTTTTGCAAACTCATTGTTTAACTTGTTAGACATAGCATATATGGTTGAATCCTTCATGTTTATCTAAGCACAATTCAAACCTTGATTGATGCGATTGAGCATAGCACAACAGCTAGGCCCGGTATGATTGAATATAGTTATCCACTATATCCGATATGTTTGAATATAACACACGGCTATACCCGAGTATGCAGTAATAAACACCCTACACGGGTGGGCTGGTCAGGCACAATAGATCTATTAATATTATTGTTGGTTCTCTTTGTGTTTACAGTTAAAGAATGTACACCCCAGATAATTCACGATGAACAAGCATATAATCCACATGTATAACATGTATAAACTATTTGATAGCATGAAGTGTATAGGTAATAATGTTTCACCCCAAAGCATGTAAAATGTAAAATAGGGGCTATGTAACTCACCTTGCTACCGGATGTTTTAATCCACGTGTGTAGGTGATTAGGATAATGATATCTAAGCACGTTGAAACCCTATGTAGATAAATATGTATTATTGTATGTTTGTATATGTGTATTCGCATTTTAAACGTGTATGGGTCTATAAATAAAAACATTCCTTAAAATTATTTGTATAAAATATTGTAGTAAAATGATAACGATTTTTTTGTAAAATTTAACATCTAAAAATATATTTTAATCTTGTTAAAATATTATATTTTTAAATAAGTAGCTATTAAGTTTATTGTATTTATAAAAAAAATTTCTATTTGTTTATTTATATTATTATTATTATATATATATATATATATATATATATATATTTTGTAAGTTAAAACTATTTAAACAAGTTTATAAAAATATAGGGCTTATTAAATATTTGACGGGTTAAATACGTGTAAACAGTCGTTTAAAGGTTTCCAAAATAAACGAACGAGTCAACCGGTTCGTAATAGTTTTTAATGTGTAGAGAAAATAATAAAATAAAAAGAAAATGGTTGGGCCGGAGGCCAACAAGGGTCGAACCCGAGACCTCGGACATAACACACACACGCATAACCAGCCGGGCTATCGCCCATTGCTGGTTATGTGTGTGGCGTTTAATATATAACCACACAAGCAACTGGTCGCTGGGTTCTCGGCAACCGGCAAACCAGTGTCCGAGAACATTGGTTTGCTCGAAAATCGAAGGCCTGAGGCCGAGGTAGCGCTTGGAATAGATGGCCAGATGATAACCGAAGGTAAAGGAACGAATTTGAGGTTCTTACCTGGTCGCGAAGGGTCGAGACGACTGGGCCGATATTCCGAAGATACCACGAATGGGGAAATACGACTCGAGACGAATTGAGCTCTGAGAATCTGGTCACAGCTTCACACTGAGGAGACGAACACAATGACAGTTTCAATTTGGAGTGAGAGTGAGTGTCGAAGGGAGAGTGAGCTTGAGAAGGTCCGTTAATGGCCATTTATACCCGAACCTGATCCCGACAATGAAACATGAAATTGAGTATGTCTAGACACTCGTCTGGGCAAGCCGAAGCTATCGAGCCGTTTTGCAGGCGTGGAGGTCTACTGACGAGGCCAATCTCGCGGCGTTGACTTTCGATCACAAAAGCGAACAGACTTTTCGTATGATAAAGAGACAAATTGGTCGGGGGCTTAGGTTCGTGTGGGGACGACGAGCTCAGAGAGCCCTTTTTCGGTTGTCGAGGTGAAGAGAACAAGCGTGTCGAGGGTTCGCCGGAAAAACGCTTGGACCGCCGGACCATGGGGGAGACGACCGGAAATACGAATTGAGAGTTGGCAAGAATGGTCCCTGGAGTTTGTTTTTGAATTAAAATAGTCCTAGAGATTTTTACCAATAGGTCCCTATGGTTTAGTTTGTCCATGAATAGCCCCTTAACTTATTTTTATTTTAAAACCCTTTTAGTTTAATAATCTTCAAAACCGACCCCTTAACTTTTATAAAAATAAACTAATTAAATTTCTTTTTAATTTAAATTATATTTAAATGGTTTTATAAACTTATGTTATTATTATATTTTTATAAAAGTTAATTATTTTATAGATCATCTTATTTATATATGAACCTTTTAAATTTAGATTTTTTTTTATATAAAATTTTATATAAGTTTAAAACTTATAAAATTTTAATTATTTTAAATCCATAAAATTAAAAATATATACTTTGTACATTATATACATACAAAAATTAAATAAAAACACTTGTATTTCATTGAATTGAAATTGTTTACATGACATATATTATAAAAGTGTGCATAAAAACCCAAAATGTCACAGACGGTTACTCACATAGGTTGCAATTTAACCTTTCATGCTGGGCCACCAATAAAGCTCCTTCAGATCTTTATACATTTTATCCGATCATGGACGGATCGAATATCTTGACTTGTGAGCTTCATCCAAAAGCAGCTCACGAAGATTTCCAAAATGTGGCACCCAAACACGATCCATGAAATAAAGAATTTCATCCGTCTTTGGAATCAATTCTTTAACCATGCGCCACAAACCTTTGGCTTTAACATTATCTGGCATCAGAGCCTCGTTTGTATGGTTAATCCCAAAGCACGAAATCGTAAATCTTTATCTTGAACCTTTCTGCTCAACGCATCCGCTACAACATTCGCCTTGCCCGGATGATAACGAATTTTGCAATCGTAATCATTGAGCAGCTCAACCCATCGGCGCTGCCTCATATTCAGATCTTTCTGATAAAAAATGTTAGAGCATGTTTTGGTAACTGTAGCAAAAATTCTATGTGTATGCGAACATGTTATGTTCGCCTAAGGGAATGTTTTGGCGAACTTAACTAGCGAACTTGCTAAGTTCGCCTATAGAGTTATGGGCGAACTTGATAAGTTTGCCTGAGGACTCAGTTTGCCTATAAATAGGAACTTAAGTGTTCATTTATAGGTAAGCATGCTAGAGTTAACATCCACAGAGAGGGAGTGAGTGTCTGTGAGATGTGAGTCACCATCCCTAGGTAGAGCTCACCTAGGGATTGGAATTGGAGCTTAAACGTAGAGATGTACACTTCTTTGGAATTGTATTTGTATGACGAGTTCGTTATTGAATAAAGTATCGTTTATGTTACATCTATATCTTATGGTTTCATGTTTTTGTTTGATTCACTTCATACGTAGAATCATCGAGTAATTCGTTGTGATCGTGGTCGTTCTGCTCATTAGGAGCGTCACATGGACATTCAAAAAATACGCTGGAGACTTTAGTGATCCGTAAAGATCGTACATTTCGTACCGTAAAGGTAATGCCTCCAAATCTTGAGCTCAAAAACCACCGCTCCTAACTCCAAATCATGAGTGGTATAATTCTTCTCATGGACCTTTAACTGACGTGAAGCATAAGCTATCACTTTATCTATTTGCATCAAAACACAACCAAGGCCCTGATGCGAAGCATCACAATATATCACAAATCCATCGGTTCCTTCAGGAAACGATAAAATAGGAGCACTACACAACTTCTGCTTCGACAACTGAAAAGCGGCTTCTTGCTTTTCACTCCAATCGAACTTTCACTCCTTTTGAGTCAATAGTGTCAATGGCTGCGCTATATTGGAAAAGTTCTCAATAAATCTTCGATATTAACCCGCCAAACCCAAGAACTGACGCACCTCTGTCGGAGACATTGATGCACTCCAATTCTTGATTGCTTCGATCTTCGCGGGATCCACATGTATACCTTTCTCATCTATGACATGTCCAAGAAAATTAACTTCTCGGATCTAAAACTGACATTTAGAGAACTTGGCATACAACTTCTCATTCTTCAACAACTCCAAAATCATTCTCAAATGACGCTCATGATCTTCTTTACTCCTTGAATAAATAAGAATGTCATCGATGAAAACGATCACAAATTTATCAAAATAAGGCTTGCAAACCCTATTCATAAGATCCATGAAAACTGCTGGAGCATTCGTCAAACCGAACGACATGATCGGAAACTCATAATGCCCATAACGCGTTCTGAACGCGGTCTTCGGAACATATTCCTCTACAACTCTCAGTTGATGGTAACCTGAACGCAAATAAATCTTCGAATAATAACTCGAACCATGCAACTGACCGAACAAATTATCAATACTCAGTAACGGATACCGATTCTTGATAGTGAGTTTGTTCAATTCTCGATAATCGATGCACATCCTCATAGATCCATCTTTCTTTTTAACGAAAAGAACTGGAGCTCCCCAAGGTGAGAAACAAGGTCTGATGAATCATTTGTCCAATAACTCCTGCAATTAAATGGACAACTCCTGCATCTCGGAAGGTGCCAACCGGTACGGCGCTTTAGCGATCGGCGCTGCACCAGGTACCAGATCGATCCGAATCTAGACCTGTCTTGACGGTGGCAAACCAGGAAATTCTTCAGGAAAAACTTCCAAATACTCGCGAACCAAGGGTATTTCATCAATCTTCGGTTCTTCAACCTTCGCATCGACAACACTGGCTAAGAATGTTGGATACCGTTTACGCAAAAACTTTTGCGCCTTCATGACATTCACGAACTTCAAAGGCGATCTCTTCACTTCACCGCGAATAACCAGAACTTCACCGCTTTGAAGAGGAAGATGAACGATCTTCTCATAACAAATAACTTCCGCACGGTTCTTGGACAGCCAATCCATACCAACAACAACATCAAAAATACTGAGCTCAACAGGTAAAAGGTCAATGTCGAATAAATGATCTTCAAACTTCAACGAACAGCCTCGAATAACTTCACCAGATTCAATAATCTTACCGTTTGCTAATTCTATACTATTTCCCTTATCTAACTTACTCGACTTTAAACCAAGCAATGGCTCCAAATCTTTAGATACGAAACTTAGATCGTCTCCAATATCAAAAAAATAGAAGCAAACCGATTATTGACAAGGAACGTACCCGTGACCATAGACGGGTCTTCCCTAGTCGCTCCTACATTCATCTCGAAAACACGGGCTCTAGCATTCACCGGCTTCAATTTCGGGCAATCCTTCTTGAAATGACCTTTAGCACCACATTCATAACACCCACAACGATTGGCATTACCATAATTACCTGTATTAAAATTCATCGGCGTCTTAGATCTACAAACCGGAGCTTGATGACCTTGTTTTCCGCATCTTTCGCAAACGATTTTCCCACCAGAAGAACCAGACACGTTTGCAGCATAAGCATTACCGGAATTCTGATTTCTCTTCTTCTTGAAAGCAGAACGATTCTTGGGGAATCCTGAATTCTTCCTTTTTCCATCAAAGGGATTCTTCTCAACGTCACCAAACTTTTCACCAGTCTCAACTACCTTCTTGCCTGAATCACCAACGTTGGACCAAGTCCCCATACGAACTGCATCATCGGTCAACGAGAACGCAAGAGTGATCGCGCTTTGCATAGTGGTAGGGTTTGATGAGGTAACCATACTGCGAATCTGAGGTGCGAGACCCCAAATATACCTCTTAATCTGAACGTACTCTGGCGTGACCATTCTGGGAACCAATCTGGCAAGCTCGTTAAACCGGGTGGTATAGGTACGTACATCTGCACCATTCATCACATGATTCCAGAACTCTGCCTCAATTATCTTCAACTCATTTGTCGGACAATATTCAAACAATAACATACCTTGAGTTCATTCCAGGAGAGACTGTAAGCTGCATCCTCTCCCAAAGATTGAAACTGAGTGTTCCACCATGTTAAAGCTTCATCAGAAAACGAACAAACTGCATACTTAACTCGTTGGTCATCTGTACAACCACTGATCTTGATTACCGATTCCATCTTCTCGACCCATCGGAAGATATCCAAAGGACCTTCAGCACCAGAAACGGACGTGGGTTACAAGATTGGAAGGTCTTGTACAAACATCCTTGCTGTTGCTGATTACCGCTGGCATTCCGATTAGCATTCTGTTGCGCGATAGCCGCCACAACATGTTGCGCGATAACCTGAGCCAACTCCTCTGAAGATGAAGGAAGTGGGGTTGAACCACTCGACCCGCCAGTCCTCGTTGTTGGTGCCATAGGTAATTTCTTCTATAACGAATAAAAGAAATTAGACAACATTCTATAGATAAATATTGCCAATGCACGCAAACAATAAGAATATAAATAAACATCACAACATGCCGAACCACATCAACCAAAATGACATCAACTCCAACATAGTAATAACATAAGGGAAAAATCATTAATAATGATAACTTGCTTAATACATAAGCCAAAATGTGGTGAATTTATAAATCACCATAAAACAAGTTAAGAAATTTTCTAAGTCATACTACGACATAATCATCCAAAAGATACAACCATCAACTACATCAAAAGATCAAGTATTAAATACATCCATCCACTAACACAAACTACAACCGAATACGATAACCAACAAGCTACATCGGCCCGGCAGAAGGACCATTCTGCGGGATCGATGATATCATGGTACCACGCATACAGGAGTAAGCCTGGGTGAGATCCAGATTCACGGCCATCCCTGACATCTTCTGTTGGACTACTAACAGCCCAACCTCACTCACTCCTGCTCTGTCCTCCAAAGCCTGCAATCTATGCCCGGTCGTCACTCCGACTACCTCCAAGTCGTTGATGCGGAAATGCATCTTGTTCATCGCATCCTCCTCGAGTAGCCTTTCCTCATCCAACGTCAGGAAACGACCGTAATGTGCATCCGAAACATCATCTAGACACTCGACTTTACCCTTGAAAACCTAAACCCAGCTTTCTAACTCTGCAATCCTAGACTCATACGCAGTGAATATTCGCCGCACTGAGTCATCCTAAACCATGCCTCCATCTGCTGCTGACGTACCCTCGATCTCATAAACGGACCTCTCACCCAAAACAATGCCCTCACCAATAGGCCTGGCAAGCACATCACGTACACACCCTGCTATGGCACCCAACACTGGTTGTTGTGGCTGCTCACCCTGAACACCCCTCTTTTTCTTTTGGGTATACATCAACCTTATATCCTTAGGTGGTGGGGAGAGAGCACGGTCAACTGGTGTTGGTGCCTCATCAACATGAACAGGAACCTCAATAGCAGGTTCATGAATGACAGGGGATACTGGCCTATGTATCCTAGACCTGATGGGGCGGGTAGGAGATGAGATGATCTCACTATCATCGGGTGTCCACCCATAATTCTCTCGATGGTTACAAACACATGGGAGGCCTGTCTTAAAGTCTCTAATATAAAAACATCTAGGTGGTAGGGGTACAGTCAGGTCAATAGGCTCACTATCTGAGCTCAGGTCCATAACAGGGACGGAAGTAGACATCTGTGACAAGAAAACTTTATCCATACTAAAGTGGTTAGTTATGCACATGTTAAATAGAGACATGTTTTAAAGACGCACAAGAATCCATTTACGACTCAATGCAAATGCATGCGACATTGGGAATGAAAACGTTTTTAAAAAGAAAAAAATTATTAGTTGGTATCAGAGCCGACGATTATAGTGAACTAGTAAAATGTTTTCAAAAATCTAGATTATAACACGGATACCAACTTCTGTCACAACCCAACGCACAGCGGAAGACTTAAGCAAGTGTGGTGGCAACGGAAGTTGTTACCCATAAGCAAACACAATGTATAAAATCATGGTTACATTACTTAAAATTAGGTTAGTTGTCAACATTACACAAGATTATTTAAAAGTGTTTAGTCACCAAAACCAAAGTTTAAACACGACAATAGATGTTGACATTAGGTCCCGACACGTGTATCCATGACACAATAGTTTGCTACCATAAAACCGACTTTCAATCCCCAATGCATGAGCTACTTACCTGAAAAACATGCCAAGTAAAATATCTCAACATAAAGTTGGTGAGTTCACGGGTTTTATCAATACCATAAGATATACTTTCATATTTTTGGAAAAGGTACGTGACGATGTATCGTTATGCTAGTGAACAATCGAAAGTTTGCAAGGCGTCACGACTAGATCGAAACCAAAAGCACATAATCAAATCCAAAACCAACGCCCGAAGGCGCCTCAAAATATAAAACTCCAGTTACACAAGGACCATGACACCTGGCCGGGGAGTGGGCTGTCATGCCCAATAGATCTATCAATAAATCCTGCGGTCCCTTCTACGGAGACTAATGATTATGATTGTGGGACGGTATCTCCCTAAGAGCGTATCTATCAGGAACTACTAAATAGCTACAGTACCTCAAGGCCATCTAAGTTCATGTTCCACACACTGTTACACTCATCACAAAACCTATTTACCTTTTCCGGCATGTTTCTCCCCCTATATTTGAAAACGTAACAAATATTTATATAATGGATTATGTAAATAATTGTTTAAAGTTTAAAGAAATAAATACATATATATATATATATATATATATATATATACTAGGTTATTACTAATTCTATATATATGTGTACAAACTTATAAAAAACAAAATTATAAATTCTATAAAAATTAGGGTTTATAAATAATATATTATTTAATTTCAAGAAAATGGCTTTTAATGGAAACAAAACTATTTCTATATATTACAAATTGTATTTTTATGTTTAGAACATTTAAATGTAATATAAAGATTTATTAGATTCTATAAAAATTTATAAATTTAATAATTCTTTGTTTTATAAAAGTTCAGGGTAGTTTGTGTAAATTCTGAAACTTTAATTCCAATTAAAACTAAGGTTTATGCATAAAATTTTAACTATTGAAACTTCAGGGACCTATTTGCAAATCCGGCTAACACCTTTTCCCCAACTCAGTCATGAGTTCGAATCCCGTCGAACCGGTTTTGTAACCAATAATCACGATATCATTCCTGAGATATTTGCGAGCAAAATTGTTAATGGCATTACGCTTAGGACAACCAATCGATCCGTCCTTTGTGATTAATCAGGTTTTTATGAACATTTCAATTCCTATCTCGTAACCGATCTAGCCTTGAATTCCATTTAATAGATCGCTCCTTTCCCGTGCGAATTGGGTATAAATATGCACTCCCAATCATGGACGAAACCCATTGCAAGCTTCTCAGCCCCTCAATTCCATCGTAAAACACCACTATATCACCCTGATTAGCCGAAGAACACGAACCTGGTTCGTCGACTCGTTCTCATCCTCTGCATGTTCGTTTCAGGTAATGTTTGCACCCTTAGACTCGTCTCAATCCTGGGAATGAAAGCCCTATGGATTTAGAGTCGATCGGGTTGTAGAAGCGGGTCAATTTGGGGGCTAGGGTTACGGGTGCATTTGGGGAAGAAGATGACATGGGGTTTGCTTGTTAAAACTTAATCACATCAGTCAAAGACCAAGGCATAAGCCCTGGTCTGATGGTTAAGTGTGCACGTGTGTGTAGCCGGGCTCGACGCGGGTTCGAGGCCTAGTAGCCGGTTTTGGGATTTAATTTTTTTTAATTGTTTTAATACATAATTTCATGATTTAAAATTCTAATTTAATTTTTATAAATCTAATAAATACATCCTATAATATTTATAAAAACAGAAAATATAAATAAAAAGTTTTAACTATTTTATTTTGCTAAAAACATACTAAAACACTTGTAAATTCTTAAATAAATAATGTAAATGATTTGTTTAGACAAATTTAATTATGTTATCTTATTTATAAATTAATAATGTTTATTAAAAAAATTATAACTAAATGTTTAAACATTATTAAATTCTTATAAAGTTATAAATAATTATTTTAGCAAGGATAATTATTTAAAAACATTTTAAATCTATAAAAATACTTAAATAATTATTTTAATAAATAATTAAACAAGTTAAATTAATTACATTTAAAGCCGATATTTATTTAATAACTCTTTTATAATTCATTTAAATAAAAGAGACTTTTAATCGTTTAATTAATTATTTTATTTACATAAAATAAATTATTTAATCCTATTCTATTCCATAATTTATTTATTAATCATTTTTAGAATGATTATATAAATAAATCCAAATGTACTATTATTTAAACTTATCACATTCCATTATTTTACCTATTATCTTTAGATTAATTATATAAATAAATTCAAACATATTTACTATATAATTGATTAGAAATCTTAATTGATTCTAATTAATTTTGTAAAATATTTTTTTTTACTTCAATACTAGTCTTGAACTTATATTTTCCTACAAAATATATATACAATTCTATATTCAATTCAAACCCTATGAAACCCTAATTTCTTAGAATTATCTTATTTTTATTAAACATACATTGAATTTAGAGTACAGTTATTCATGTACGTTGACTGTGAGAAATCTTCACGAGGCCTATCCTTCATTAACAACTCATATAACTACTAGCTTCATTTCATGTGAGTTTCATAGCCCCCTTTTACTTTACTATTGTTTACAAATACTCGGGGTGAAAGATGTTTACATAACTATACATGCACAATTAAATACCTATGTTCTTATGCAAATGTCTTTGTGCTTCATGTCTTAAACTACTTGGCGACCATACGTGTGTTTATGTCTAGTACAATCATTAACTTGCGCGGCAGGCCTAAGGTAGTAACCTTTATGATCATTTATACGGGAATCCGATTCATTATTTAACACGAACCTTGGCGGGTTAGGGTATACATTTGGTACTTCACGTAATCCGAGGGATTGTGCATACACTTACATGGTTTGATTGTATGCTTTGGAACATTGTATGTTTTCACATTTGTGCCTTAGATTTGATTTGAACATATTGAATTGTTAACCTTTTTCAACTTTTGTTGGTATCAAAACCTATATTACTCACCAACTACTTGTAGTTGACATTTACTCACATGTTTCAGGTGTACCTGTTTGAGGATCGTGCTTGAACACTTAGAGCTATGGATCTAGCAATAATAAATTTAAATTATGTTTATGTTATGAACACTTTGTTTTCTATTTCTCTTTGTAACGGATGCTTTTAATATGATGAATAATATTTAAACGTATTTAATAGTCAATTATGTACTTATGAACAACCGCGTCAGCCCCGACGTATAATCCGCCGCTGGCCGGGGTGTGACATATTGGTATCAGAGCCATGGTTATAGGGAATTAGGTTATTAGACACGCATGACCTAGACTATAACCTATGAGTCCAAAACATGAGTTTAACTCGTATCCTTTATTAGGAACTCCACTCTATACTTATTCCATACATCTACTTACATGAATCACATCCACTCACCTATACCTACCTGCATCTATCTATTTCTATCTACGTGGTACAATTACATGAACAATGACTTCAAGGGACTACATGAAACTACTTAAGACTACGTGGGTTATTTGAAACATACTCTTAGACTTAAAAGCGTAATCCAAAATGAAAATCTCATCAAAGGTATGTAAGTTCTAAATAATGAATGAGAACTTGTCCAATCCGGAAGGGTGGATGCCTGTATTCTGGGAAATTCTATCTAGGAAAGCATTTCATATAAATCGAAATCAACCGATTGACTAGTTTTGCTTTCCTGGGAATTCTTGGGATGAGTGTCCACTTATAGGCTAAAGCACGACTTCTCTGACATTAGGTGAACTTAAAATACTTTTGATAAGTCAACGTATCCATTTATAAATTGAATGGGTACAATCCAATATTTTATTAAATACCTGATGATTTTATTACAAACTCTTATACATGATTCATATTATATGAATTTCCTGTTCATCCCTTCTTATATTTACTATTGTAGAATGCCTCCGCGCCATGAACATAGGAACAACCTCACTGACAGGATCATGCAGCAAATGGCTACGATCCTACCAACCATGGTCAACCAGCTGAACCAGAATACAACTCCAAGAAATCTCGAATGCACGTTCAAACATTTCAACTCCTGCAACCCCACCAAGTACTACGGGAATGAGGGAGCCACTCGACTTCTCCAAAAGCAATGAATGTACCTTCATCAATGCCGACTGTCCTGAGAACCTAAAGGTTTGCTATGCTACTAGTGTCTTTCAGAAGAGGGCACTTACCTGGTGGAACGGGGAAAAGCGTAACCGTGGTATAGAAGTTGCACTGGCTTTACCTTGGGCTGATGTTAAGACACTCATGACTGATGAGTTTTGTCCTCGTTACGAGGTTAAGAAGCTGGAAGCTGAGTTCTGGGATCTCAAGCAAGATAGTGGTGAAAGCCTTGTCTACATAACCCGTTCTCATGAACTTAGCCTTTTAGTGCCTCATATGGTCACTCCTCTTTCAAGATCCATTGAGAAATGTATCAATAGCCTACCCATGTAGATTCAAGATACCGTCTTCGGTAGCAATCCAACCACACTCAACGAAGCAATCCGTCTTGCTGCTACCTTGACAGATAACCATGTTAAGGCAGGGACCTTGTCTAAGAAGGGTGCCAAGAAAAGCATTGATAAAACCACTGCTGAACCCACCAAGGAAGCCAAGGCTAAGTCTTACTTCAATGGCAAGAAACGTAAAGGCAGGAATTTTGCTAATATCACTCCTGCTGCACCCTTAGCTCAAGTGGCCCCTAATGCCAACAACCCCAACAAGAGGCCTTATGCGGGAACTCTACCATTGTGCAACACATGCAAGATCCATCATGCTACTAACGTGCCATGTCGTCTATGTATCAATTGTGGACGTTATGGACATTTAGCTAACATCTGTTCGTAGTGTTCCACAAGTTAACCAAGTACATCAACCTGTTGTTCCTACTCCTGCTGCTATTACCCATGGTCATGCTTGTTGCGAGTGCAATGGCCCCAATCATTTCAGGAACAGTTGCCCTAGGTTGGTCATTGTGAATCAAGCCAACATGAACTAAGGCAACATGAACCAAGGAAACATGAATCAGGGAAACATGAATAAGGGGAACATGAACCAGGGGAATGTGATCCAAGGGAATGCAAACCCCGTAGCTCATGGACGTGCCTTCAATATTAATGTCAATGAGGCTGAAGCCAACAATGATGTGGTGAACGGTACGTACCCAATTAATCAGCAATATGCTTCCATCCTATTTGATACTGGTTCCGATAGGAATTTCGTGTCTTTTGAATTTGAACCACAGCTTGCTATGAGTCAAACTAAGTTAGACAAATCCTTTGATATATTAGTAGCTGATGGATATTCTGTTACATGTGACACCATCATTAGAGATTGTACCCTAAACTTGAACGACCATGACTTCTGAATTAATCTTATTCCTATGGCTCTCGGAGGTTTTGACATCATAGTAGGCATGGATTGGCTGACCAAGCATCATGCTGAAGTCGTCTGCTTTCACAAGTATATTCGTATCCCTCTTGGCTCGGGAAACATTTTGAACGTCTATGGTGAGAATCCGTCTAAAGGACTCAAGCTTATGTCTTGTACTACCGCACATAAGTACTTACGAAAGAAATGCGTAGCTTTCTTGGCAAACATTGTGGAGCGGAAAGACAAGGGCAAAAGCATCCAAGACATTCCTGTGATCAAGGACTTTTCGGAGGTATTTCTTGAAGACTTACCCGGTCTTCTTCCCGCATGTCAGGTTGAATTCTGTATCGACCTAGTGCTAGGAGAAAACCCTGTGGCTAAGTCACCCTATCGTCTTACACCCTTAGAAATGCGAGAGCTATCAAGCCAGCTTCGAGAACTTTCCGACAAAGGATTTATTCGTCCTAGTGTTTCTCCTTGGGGAGCACCTGTCTTATTTGTCAAGAAGAAGGATGGTTCTTTTCGGATGTGCATCGACTACCGGGAAATCAACAAGCTTACTATGAAGAACCGTTATTCACTTTCAAGGATTGATGATTTGTTTGATCAACTTCAAGGCTCGACTTATTTCTCAAAAATCGATCTTCGTTCTGGTTACCACCAGTTACGAATCCTTGAATCCGATATCCCAAAAACAGCCTTTCGTACGAGGTACGGTCATTATGTGTTCATGGTTATGCCCTTCGGTCTAACCAATGCACCCGTGGTATTCATGGATCTTATAAACCACATGTGTAAACCGTACTTGGACAAATTCGTGATCGTCTTCATTGACGATATTCTTATCTATTCAAAATCAAAAGTGGAGAACGAAGAACACTTGCGATTGGTTTTGGATCTCTTGAAGAAGGAACAACTATATGCCAAGTTCTTCAAGTGTGAATTTTGGCTAAAGTAAGTCCAATTCTTGGGCCATATAGTCAACGAGAAGGGTATTCAAGTGGATCCCTCTAAGATTAAATTGGTGAAGAACTGGCAGGCTCCAAAAAACCCTACAGAAGTTCGCTTGTTTCTTGGCCTAGCGGGCTATTATCGTCGTTTCATATCAAACTTCTCAAAGATCGTGGTGCCACTCACAGCCTTAACACAAAAAGGCAAATCATACGAGTGGGGACCAAAACAAGAGGAAGCCTTTCAAACTCTCCAGCAAAAATTGTGTGAGGCTCCTATCTTGTCTCTTCCTGATGGGACCGATGACTTTGTCATTTACTGTGACGCTTCTAACTTAGGCCTTGGTTGTGTTCTTATACAATGAGGTAAAGTGATTGCTTATGCGTCTCGACAACTCAAAATTCATGAGAAGAATTATACTACGCACGATCTTGAGTTGGGTGTAGTCGTGTTTGCTCTCAAAATTTGGAGACACTATTTATACAGTACCAAGTGTGTGGTTTACACCGACCATAAGAGTATTCAACACATCTTCAATCAAAAAGAACTCAACATGAGACAAAGGTGTTGGGTTGAACTTCTAAACGACTACGACTGCGATATTCGTTACCATCCTGGTAAGGCGAATGTCGTAGCCGATGCTCTTAGTCATAAAGAATCCATCAAGATCCACAGTATTCAAATCCAAAATGAAATTTAAACTCGCATCTTTGAAGCACAACATCTTTCAGTCACTGAAGGAAACATGTGCAATGAAATGGCATGTGGTGCAGAACTCCTACTTGAAACCAAACCTAATGGCTTACTTTATTTCCTAAATCGTATCTGGATTCCAAACCGTGACAATCTTCGTACCTTTATCATGAACGAGGCTCATAAGACTCGTTATTCTATATATCCCGGTGCGGATAAAATGTATAAGGACAATCGTACTCAATATTGGTGGCCTGGTATGAAAAAGGACATTGCTCTATATGTGTCCAAGTGCCTCACTTGTTTGAAAGTCAAGGCCGAGCACCAGCGTCCATCTGGTTTACTTGAACAACCCGAGATTCCTGTGTGGAAATGGGAGTGTATTGCCATGGACTTTATAACAAAACTCCCGCATACGTCCGTATTTGGGTAATCATCGATCATTTGACTAAATCTGCTCACTTTCTACCCATTCGTGAAGACTATCGAGTCAAAAAATTGGCTCGAATCAATATTCATGAAGTAGTTAGTCGTCATGGTGTACCTCTCAATATTATTTTTGATCATGATGGGAGATTCACTTCTCATTTCTGGCAATCCTTGCAATCAGCTTTGGGTACTCAACTGAATCTTAGTACGGCTTACCATCCGCAAACAGATGGTCAAACCGAACGTACGATTCAAACCCTTGAGGATATGCTTAGAGCATGTGTTATTGACTTTAAGGGAAATTGGGATTTACACCTACCCTTAGTCGAGTTCTCGTATAACAACAGCTACCACACGAGCATTGACATGGCTCCTTTCGAAGCACTTTACGGTCGGAAGTGTCGTTCTCCTATCTGTTGGACTGAGATTGACGAAGCATAAATCACTGGGCTCGAACTCATTCAAGAGACTTCCGACAAGATCAAGTTAATCCGTGACAACCTTCAGGTAGCAAGGAGTCGGCATAAGAGCTATGCCGACAAACGTAGAAAACCCTTGGAATTTCAAGTCGGCGATCTGGTTCTTCTCAAGGTATCCCCTTGGAAAGGCGTGGTTTGTTTTGGAAAGAAGGGAAAACTTGCACCAAGGTTTGTAGGTCCTTTTAAAATCCTTGAACGGATTGGGAAGGTAGCCTACAAACTGGATTTAACTGACTCAGCAACGTACATCCAACATTCCATGTCTCGAACATGAAGAAATGCTTGGCCGACGAAAATCTTCACATACTACTTGACGAGGTTCACCATGATGAGTCAATGCACTTCGTGGAGAAACCCGTGGAGATTATGGATTGAGAAGTTAAGCAACTCAAATGAAGTCGTATTCCAATCGTTAAGGTTCGGTGGGAATCCAAACGTGGCCCAGAGTTTACTTGGGAACGTGAGGATCAAATGAAGGCTAAATACCCACATCTTTTTCCTGGACCCTCCTCCTAATCAATTTCGGGACGAAATTTTCTAAAGTAGGGGAGACTGTAATCCACAGGAAATTTTTTCCGGCCTTTATTTTAACTATCCCAACATTTGTAATTTCATTATTATATGACTTGCATCTTTCCATTTCAATAAGAGTTATCCTATTTATCCATTTCATTTCATGAACATATACATACATGCATTGTGTACCATTGTTTAATCTAAAAAATAACAAATATTTATGTAAGGGATTATGTAAATAATTGTTTAAAGTTTAAAGAAATAAATACATATATATATATATATATATATATATATATATACTAGGTTATTACTAAGTCTATATATATATATATGTACAAACTTATAAAAAACTAAATTATAAATTCTATAAAAATTAGGGTTTATAAAGAATATATTATTTAATTTCAAGAAAATGGCTTTTAATGGAAACAAAACTATTTCTATATATTACAAATTGTATTTTTATGTTTATAACATTTAAATGTAATATAAAGATTTATTAGATTCTATAAAAAATGTAAATCTAATAATTCTTTGTTTTATAAAACTTCAGGGTAGTTTGTGTAAATTCTGAAACTTTAATTCCAATTAAAACTAAGGTTTGTGCATAAAATGTTAACTATTGAAACTTCAGGAACCTGTTTGCAAATCCGGCTAAAACCTTTCCCCAACTCAGTCATGAGTTCGAATCCCGCTAGAACCGGTTTTGTAATCAACAATCACGAAATCATTCTTGAGATATTTGCAAGCAAAATTGTTAATGGCATTACGTTTAGGACAACCAATCGATTTGTCCTTTGTGATTAATCGGGTTTTTATGAACATTTCAATCCCTAACTCATAACCGATATAGCCTTGAATTCCATTTAATCGATCGGTCCTTTCCCGGACGAATTGGTTATAAATATGCACTTCCAATCATGGACGAAACCCATTGCAAGCATCTCAGACCCTCAATTCCATCGCAAAACACCCCTGTATCACCCTGATTAGCCGAAGAACACGGTTCGTCGACTCGTTCTCATCCTCTGCGTGTTCGTTTCAGGTAATGCATGCACCCTTAAATCTCGTCTCAATCCTGGGAATGAAAGCCCTATGGATTTTGAGTCGATCGGGTTATAGAAGCCGGTCAATTTGGCGGCTAGGGTTACGGGTGCATTTGGGGAAGAAGATGACTTGGGGTTTGTGTCACACCCCCATATTTTATTTACTTATTAAATGAATACAGGTTGTAACGATTAGTTCATTACACGATAGCGGAAGCTGTAATAATGATTTCTAAGACTTGATTAAATATACAATTACTAAAGCTAAGTAATACTATGATTTAAGTTCCTCTAGATCAAAGATAGACTTGAGACTTGATATTCTACGTCCTTCCAGCCTTTAGGAATTGATCCAACATAGCTAGTCTATTCCAACCGCGCCAAGGCTAGAGGTCACCTGAGAAACATACTTGAAAGTGTCAACACAAAGGTTGGTGAGTTCACAGAGTTAGTTATATTAGTTCTTATAGTTTTTCCCGAAAACATGTACATGACTTTACCGTCATAAAACTAAGTAGTTTTCATATGAAAACATGCCCATGACCTATCCGTCATGAAATAAGTAGTTTTCCTTTGAAAACATTACCATGACTTAGCCGTCATAAAATATGTTTAAACCTGATCATTTTAACTAATCAGAACCCTTTTGTATAAACATGATCACTTTAACCGGATCTAAAACTCTTTTGTTTAAACTCAATTGTTCGTAAATAGTTTCAGGTGTATGTGATAAACAGAATAAGAATTGTTGACCCATTTGTAAACTAGCTAGGAATACAAATAATATGTTCATACATGGGGCGTAACCAAACCTTGACATGTGTACACGCCCCTAATTTCGTTATTCAGTTCTATGCGGCCATAAATCCTCCAGATTGTGGTTAGCGCGACTAACCATGACCGGGAGACGTCACTCTCCATAGTACTATTCATAGGACCCTAGGCTACAGTTAATGGTTACTATGTTGTTCCAGGGGACTTTCGCGGCCTCCATTGTGTTGTTCTCATCCCATGTAAACATAAAGTCGTGTCTTATTCTCTTGTTATCCCATGAAATAGTTGCAAGTATGTTTTTCCCTTAAATCGTTGAGTGTTGTTCATCCGAACAATCGTTGTGTGTTGTTCATCCGAACAATCGTTGTGTGTTGTTCATCCGAACAATCGTTGTGTGTACTTGTGTCCAGCTGTTTAGTTGAGAAAGTTTTCTCCCCGTTTGTTTAAAAACAATTTAAAAACAAGTAGTAAAAGTGGGGCTGGGAGACTCACAAGAAGTTAAACCAAAATGTTCATATTGTCAAACGTATAAGCAATGTAATTCATGTTTTCAAAACATAATAAGTAAGTATGTTTCTCCCCCGATGTTTACAAAACAGTAAAGAGTTAAAAGGGGGCCGTGAACTCACCTTGTGTCCGATGAAATCCTAGCAAACCAACTTGTGCTAGTTCTTGTATATCCGTACCCTAATCACACAAGGGTACTAATGTGTTAAAACTACCCGTCTTATACGTAAGTTGTTCAATACTTGTTTTGTTATAAAAACAGTTCTAAGTTACTGCTCAATGTGACTGATGAACAGATGTCGAAACTTCCTAGTTTCGATTGGGCAATTGAGTATCGAAACTTCATAGTTTCGATTGAGTAGTTAGGTATCGAAACTTCCTAGTTTCGATTGGCAAGAAGGGTATCGAAACTATCTAGTTTCGATTGAGCAATATGTATCGAAACTACCTAGTTTCGATTGAACAACTAGTATCGAAACTCCCAGTTTCGATTGAGTAAACTGGTATCGAAACTCCTAGTTTCGATTGAATAGGTATCGAAACTCCTAGTTTCGATTGAATAACAGGTATCGAAACTCCTAGTTTCGATTGAACAGGTATCGAAACTCCTAGTTTCGATTGAACAGGTATCGAAACTCCTAGTTTCGATTACTGCACTTTGATTGACAGAATTCGTCCTGAATATTTTTATGTTCAAATCTTGAATTTGACACACTTTTCTTGTTATCTTACTTGCGATTGAACCTTTTGTATGCTTAGATACGGTTTTAAAGAAAATAAAGTGGATCATATCGAGTTTTTACCTTAAAACCGAGTAGAAGATGATGAAAGAAAACAGAGAAGAGTCTTGAATCTTCTGTTAAACTTTCTTTAGAACACTTGAAATCTTCTTAAAATACCGAATTGTGGTGGATTTCTGCCTTAAACTGAACTTCGACTAGAAGGAGAATTGGGAAATTGCCGTATGAAAATGAGAAGTATGGAAGGGATTGTGGGATTTCGACTGAAGAGGTATGGTTCTTAATCTGAGATTGAGTGAACTTGCAAGTGGGGGAATGGCTCCCCTGACTTTCGGTCGAGAAAGTCAAGCAAGTGGGTTGGAATTTAAATAAATCAAACCATTTGATTTAAGTGTAATTTTAACCACTAGTGTTCGTATTTAGTCGGGTTATCCTGGTACGTGAACCGGTAACTCCTAGAATTACCAAAATATGAAATGAGACCATGTACGGTTTTTGTTAGGCCTTAATGTCCTTGTTTGTGAAATTAAGTAAATCACAAAAACAATTATAATGTAAACTTGTTTATAACATGTACGGATATTGACCTGAATTGTCGAGTGTCACATTCTCCCCATGTTAGAAGAATTTCGTCCCGAAATTCAATTTGTGTCCTCTTGAACTGTTGTATCCTTAAACAAGGATGGGTATTTTTGTTTTCATTTGATCCTCTCGTTCAAATGGTTCAACGTACCTAGGGTTAAGCTTGCCACGGTTGCCAAATCTTGCAACCCCTTTCCAATGTGAGACCTTTAACATGACTTTGTCTCCCACTTAGAATTCTAATGGTTTTCGTCTGTTGCTATCTCAACTCTCTTTCGTCTGTCTTGAGTGACTTTCAGACGATCTTTTATTTCGAAGATTTTGTCAACGGTTCCCTAGTCAATATCAGGACCAGTCAAATGTTTTTCGCTAGCCTCCGCCCAATATAGCGATGAGTGACACTTACAACTATACAAAGCCTCACGGAGCGGCTTTAATGTTGGTATGGTAGTTGGTATTATATGAAAACTCATCCAACGGCGGTGAGTATCCCTATTTCCTCTGAAATCGATTATACACACACGGAGCACATCTTTTAAAGTTTGGATGGTCCTTTTACTTTGACCGTTCATCTGGGGATGATATGTAGTGGTCATGTAAAAGCGTGTGCCCAAGGCTTATTGTAAAGACTGCCAGGTTCTTGACATGAATCGACTGTCCCTTTTTGTGAAAATGGAAACTGGCATACCATGCCTAGCCTTAATTCCCTTAATATTTAGCCTTGCACGCTTCTTACTTTTATCTGTCTCCTTTATTGGTAGTGAATACGCGGATTTCGTCAAACGACTGACGATTATCATATAGTATTATAGTTGCTAGGTGTTCTGGGTAACTTTGTAATGAAATCCATTAAAATTTGTTCCCATTTCCATTGAGGTATCTCGGGTTGTTATAACAATCCCGACGGTTTCTGATGTTCTGCCTTTACCTTTGAACATGTCAGGCATTTACCGACGTAAATAGCAATTTCTCATTTTATGTTCGGCCACCAGTAGAGTTCTTTCAGATCCTTATACATTTTATCCGAACCTGGGTGAATGGGGTACCTAGACTTGTGGGCTTCGTCCATAACTAACTCCCGTAAGTCACCAAGACATGTCACCCAAATTCTATTTGCAAAGTATAAAGTATCATCTGACTTAGACTCCAATTGTTTGATCATTCCACGTAGTGCTTCATTTTGGATGTTCTTTTCTTTAAGTGCTTCTTGTTGTGCCATCCGGATTTGAGTAGTAAGATTCGTATGAGTTGTCAATCCTAAGGTACGAACACGAAGAGTTTTAACTCGTTCTTTGCGACTTAAAGCGTCCGCTACAACATTGGCTTTCCCGGGATGGTACTTGATATCACAATCATAATCGTTTAGTAGTTCTACCCAACGACGTTGTCTCATGTTAAGTTCCTTTTGATCAAAGATATGTTGGAGACTCTTGTGATCAGTAAAGATAGTACATCTTGTACCGTAAAGGTAATGTCTCCAAATTTTGAGTGCAAATACAACTGCGCCCAATTCCAAGTCATGGGTCGTATAATTCTTTTCGTGCACTTTTAGTTGTCGTGAGGCATATGCGATGACTTTGTCTTTTTGCATTAACACACAACCAAGTCCTTGGTGTGATGCATCGCAGTACACAACAAAATTGTCGATTCCCTCCGGAAGGGATAAGATCGGTGCACTACACAGCTTCTGCTTCAGTAATTGGAAAGCTGACTCCTGCTTGTCACTCCAATCATACTTCTTTTCTTTCTGGGTTAATGTGGTTAAAGGCAAGGCTATTTTCGAAAAATTCTCGATGAATCGTTTGTAATAGCCGGCCAAACCCAAAAATTGACGCACCTCAGTCGGAGTTCTTGGTGCTTCCCAGTTTTTTTTTTTTTTTTTTTTTTTTTTTTTTTTTTTTTTTTTTTTTTTTTTTAGCTTCAATCTTGGTTGGGATTACGTGAATACCCTTCTTATTGATGACGTGTCCGAGAAAGTGAACCTCTCGAATCCGAAACTCACACTTAGAGAGTTTGGCATAACGCTTCTCATTCCGGAGTAGTTCCAAGATTGATTTCAAATGATATTCATGTTCCTCATTGGTTTGTGAATATATTGATATGTCATCGATAAATACAATCACGAATTTATTCAAGTATGGCTTGCACACGCGGTTCATTAGGTCCATGAAAACGGCCGGTGCATTAGTCAAGCCAAATGGCATAACTAGGAATTCGTAGTGACCGTAACGAGTCCTAAAAGTCATTTTTGGTATATCTTCTTCCTGAATTTTCAGTTGAGGATATCCTGATTGTAGATCAATTTTATAATAGAAACTGTACCCTTGAAGTTGATCAAACAAATCGTCTACTCGAGGAAGAGGATACCGGTTTTTGATTGTCAGCTTGTTCAACTCCCGATAATTGATGCACCCTCTAAAGGTTCCATCCTTTTTCTTTACAAACAGGACCGGAACTCCCCATGGTGAGAAACTCGGTCTTATGAAAGAATTACTCGGCGAGGTGTCTAAGTTTTTGTTGTATATTGGGTAGAAATGAAAAAGTATGAAAATGAAACTTTATGTTTGTCCCTCTTATGTTTTTCGAAAGCATTTTCCCGGACTAAGACTTTTCTCTTATTTCAGGTTTCATCTTTTCTATGATTTTCCTCTCCATGTGCCTTCATGGAGCTAGGAATTGATGTTCCTTGGGAGCTCTTATTTGCGAACTTCGAGTCTAATCACCACTTTACACCTTTGCTCGCCCTACCTTTCGAGGCAGACTAGCCTTTGGGTTGTAGCGTCTTGATATGTAAACTCATGTCTCGACTACCCTACATTCAAAGTATGTAAGCCATACAAAGTTCGATGTTTGATTGGAATATTCATATTCTGTCTATGTGAAGGAATGAATAGTGATACTGTGAGAATGGTCTCATCGAATTAGTGCTTTCCCCAAAATGGGCTATGGGCTTGTCAACCCATTAAGTTGGCTGAGATGTTTTGGGAGTTTTACAATTGCCATCTTGATGTTATTCAGTGCATCTGCACTTCCTTAGGGTTTGAATAGTACTTTGGGGACATACCATTACGTATTCCACTCATTCAGGTTATGGCCTCAAAATCCTTAGCACAAGGATACACTTGAGGTAATGAGTGTTGAACGTCGAGACTTTTGTATTCTAACTGAGTCTACTCCTAGAGATCATTTCTTAAAAATAGATGCTCTAGAGCTTCCCAATTATAGAAAACTAGGAGTGAAAGATGCAATCACATCTCTTTTCTAGGCTAAATCTGGGATCCATCCAACAAGATGAACTTTGAGGAAATGCGAGTACAAAATAGTAATAGATTATTCTTCTCAACTCTTTGTGGACAGTGGCCTGTTGTGAATAGCTCGAGCTTACATCCCTTATGCATATCATGAACTAATGAGATTAGCATGAAATTCCGCATTTGGGATTTCTTTAAGAGTTTTGCATGTCGTTTTGGTTAGTGCGACAATAGTCGTTAGTCCACACTTAGGTTTCTTTGACATTTGCTCGAGCATCAAACCCGGCTTATCCATTACCGAGAGAATAGTCAGACTTAAAGGTATATTGAATGTCAATGGCTGCGAGAGCAATCCTGTTTGACCGACATTCTGAAATGTTCGATTTCCTACTTGTCTCATGTCGAGCTTCTACAATATCCATAGGTGCCATGTGTATGCGGGTCAGAATAATATCCTGCCCTATTACTGAAGTTAGTGCATAACACTCTTGGCGTAACTTTCAAGCAATTATGAGATTGAACTGTATGATGGATCCTGAGATTATGTCATAATCTCCCACAATAGTTGTGCAATTACTGTAAGTGTTAGTTGTTGTAACGCTCAATTTGCAGCATTCCTGACAAGTAGAATCTTAAAGAGTGAATGTGCGAATTTCTTCGTCGTTCAGGATTTACTAAGGATTGGTTGAATTCAATTTGAATTTCTCTCGTTCCTCCAAAACTAGGAGAATGCTTTGTGAGCACCTAATTGAGAAGTCTGATTTGATAGGATTCAATCCTTAATCAAGTGATTGAGAACATGGGTTGATCATCAGCTTAGACAGTAAGACTCACTAAAGTTCCCATGCACTGCAAATTATGATTACGTGTGCACCCGTAATGATAATTTGCCTTGCCTGATCCCTATAGTGTTTCTTCTATCCCTAGCTTTTAATCAAAAGGGACTTGAAATAATCATTAGATTACGTGTGCACATTTGTACATGAGTGTGTATTGTTTTATCGGATTACTGTTAATTATGTGTACCAATACTCATGAATCTGCCGAATATGGCAGTTGTCGGATGAGGCTAAGGGTAGAGAGGCACCACCAGTGTCTCTTAAAAAAAAATGTGCATGGTGAAATTCAGGCACTATGTGTTGGGCAGAGATCCTCAAACGAGTGTCGAGCAACTCATGCTCCAAGTCTGTATATATGCATGGATCCACATGATCCTGATGTATGTCTGGGTCTCCTGACCCTTGGAGTTCTCTCCCATTTAGTCATGCTTATTCACCTTGAATTCCCTTCTGTCTGGGCAATCATGCCAGCCATATATCATGGCGAGAGTCTAGGCATCCGATCCGACAACTTATGAATGAGAGTATTTATATCGCAAATACGTTAGAAAGATAGTTGCCTCCATGGCTGGAGTAGTTGTGGTGCAGGTATAGGTACAGATTCTGGTACGAGTTCAACCTGTTGTGATACCAAGATCGGTAACTGACGATCGCCGCCGTCGTCGTTCAAGCTCAGCTCGTAACTCGATCTTCTAAGGTTGCAGTATGCTGAGTACCCGTTATTCTTGACTCGTAATCCGAACAATAACATGTTATAAGTGTTTATTATTTTCACTTTATTGTATGTGTTTAAGTGTTCACTATATGTGCCATGTAATTGTATTAGTGTAGCTAATGGTACCCTAGTGTAACTCCATACACTAATAGTCTACACAAATTGTTCGGCAACGGTTGGAATTCCTATGCTCAAGTCTTGGGTGTTTTTAATGTGATGCAAGTCTTAGAAATCTTGGTCCCTAAATGAGTCCGGTTAGAGCCTAGGTATCACTAAGGACACCTAATTCGCTAAAACCATTGCTCTGATACCAATCTGTCACACCCCCATATTTTATTTACTTATTAAATGAATACAGGTTGTAACGATTAGTTCATTACACGATAGCGGAAGCTGTAATAATGATTTCTAAGACTTGATTAAATATACAATTACTAAAGCTAAGTAATACTATGATTTAAGTTCCTCTAGATCAAAGATAGACTTGAGACTTGATATTCTACGTCCTTCCAGCCTTTAGGAATTGATCCAACATAGCTAGTCTATTCCAACCGCGCCAAGGCTAGAGGTCACCTGAGAAACATACTTGAAAGTGTCAACACAAAGGTTGGTGAGTTCACAGAGTTAGTTATATTAGTTCTTATAGTTTTTCCCGAAAACATGTACATGACTTTACCGTCATAAAACTAAGTAGTTTTCATATGAAAACATGCCCATGACCTATCCGTCATGAAATAAGTAGTTTTCCTTTGAAAACATTACCATGACTTAGCCGTCATAAAATATGTTTAAACCTGATCATTTTAACTAATCAGAACCCTTTTGTATAAACATGATCACTTTAACCGGATCTAAAACTCTTTTGTTTAAACTCAATTGTTCGTAAATAGTTTCAGGTGTATGTGATAAACAGAATAAGAATTGTTGACCCATTTGTAAACTAGCTAGGAATACAAATAATATGTTCATACATGGGGCGTAACCAAACCTTGACATGTGTACACGCCCCTAATTTCGTTATTCAGTTCTATGCGGCCATAAATCCTCCAGATTGTGGTTAGCGCGACTAACCATGACCGGGAGACGTCACTCTCCATAGTACTATTCATAGGACCCTAGGCTACAGTTAATGGTTACTATGTTGTTCCAGGGGACTTTCGCGGCCTCCATTGTGTTGTTCTCATCCCATGTAAACATAAAGTCGTGTCTTATTCTCTTGTTATCCCATGAAATAGTTGCAAGTATGTTTTTCCCTTAAATCGTTGAGTGTTGTTCATCCGAACAATCGTTGTGTGTTGTTCATCCGAACAATCGTTGTGTGTTGTTCATCCGAACAATCGTTGTGTGTACTTGTGTCCAGCTGTTTAGTTGAGAAAGTTTTCTCCCCGTTTGTTTAAAAACAATTTAAAAACAAGTAGTAAAAGTGGGGCTGGGAGACTCACAAGAAGTTAAACCAAAATGTTCATATTGTCAAACGTATAAGCAATGTAATTCATGTTTTCAAAACATAATAAGTAAGTATGTTTCTCCCCCGATGTTTACAAAACAGTAAAGAGTTAAAAGGGGGCCGTGAACTCACCTTGTGTCCGATGAAATCCTAGCAAACCAACTTGTGCTAGTTCTTGTATATCCGTACCCTAATCACACAAGGGTACTAATGTGTTAAAACTACCCGTCTTATACGTAAGTTGTTCAATACTTGTTTTGTTATAAAAACAGTTCTAAGTTACTGCTCAATGTGACTGATGAACAGATGTCGAAACTTCCTAGTTTCGATTGGGCAATTGAGTATCGAAACTTCATAGTTTCGATTGAGTAGTTAGGTATCGAAACTTCCTAGTTTCGATTGGCAAGAAGGGTATCGAAACTATCTAGTTTCGATTGAGCAATATGTATCGAAACTACCTAGTTTCGATTGAACAACTAGTATCGAAACTCCCAGTTTCGATTGAGTAAACTGGTATCGAAACTCCTAGTTTCGATTGAATAGGTATCGAAACTCCTAGTTTCGATTGAATAACAGGTATCGAAACTCCTAGTTTCGATTGAACAGGTATCGAAACTCCTAGTTTCGATTGAACAGGTATCGAAACTCCTAGTTTCGATTACTGCACTTTGATTGACAGAATTCGTCCTGAATATTTTTATGTTCAAATCTTGAATTTGACACACTTTTCTTGTTATCTTACTTGCGATTGAACCTTTTGTATGCTTAGATACGGTTTTAAAGAAAATAAAGTGGATCATATCGAGTTTTTACCTTAAAACCGAGTAGAAGATGATGAAAGAAAACAGAGAAGAGTCTTGAATCTTCTGTTAAACTTTATTTAGAACACTTGAAATCTTCTTAAAATACCGAATTGTGGTGGATTTCTGCCTTAAACTGAACTTCGACTAGAAGGAGAATTGGGAAATTGCCGTATGAAAATGAGAAGTATGGAAGGGATTGTGGGATTTCGACTGAAGAGGTATGGTTCTTAATCTGAGATTGAGTGAACTTGCAAGTGGGGGAATGGCTCCCCTGACTTTCGGTCGAGAAAGTCAAGCAAGTGGGTTGGAATTTAAATAAATCAAACCATTTGATTTAAGTGTAATTTTAACCACTAGTGTTCGTATTTAGTCGGGTTATCCTGGTACGTGAACCGGTAACTCCTAGAATTACCAAAATATGAAATGAGACCATGTACGGTTTTTGTTAGGCCTTAATGTCCTTGTTTGTGAAATTAAGTAAATCACAAAAACAATTATAATGTAAACTTGTTTATAACATGTACGGATATTGACCTGAATTGTCGGGTGTCACAGTTTGCTTGTTAAAACTTAATCGCATCAGTCTAAGACCAAGGCATAACCCCTGGTCTGATGGTTAAGTGTGCGTGTGTGTGTAGCCGGGCTCGACGCGGGTTCGAGTCCTAGTGGCCGGTTTTGGGATTTAATTTTTTTTAATTGTTTTAATACATAATTTCATGCTTTAAAATTCTAATTTAATTTTTATAAATCTAATAAATACATTCTATAATTTTTATAAAAACAGAAAATATAAATTAAATGTTTTAACTATTTTATTTTGCTAAAAACATACTAAAACACTTGTAAATTCTAAAATAAATAATGTAAATGATTTGTTTAGACAAATTTAATTATGTTATCTTATTTATAAATTAATAATGTTTATTAAAAAATTATAATTAAATGTTTAAACATTATTAAATTCTTTTAAAGTTATAAATAATTATTTTAACAAGAATAAATATTTAAAAATATTTTAAATCTATAAAAGTACTTAAATAATTATTTTAATATATAATTACATAAGTTTAATTAATTAATTTTAAAGCCTATATTTATTTAATAACTCTTTTATAATTCATTTAAATAAAAGAGACTATTTAATAGTTTAATTAATTTTTTTATTTAGATAAAATAAATTATTTAAACCTATTCTATTCCATAATTTATTTATTAATCATTTTTGTAATGATTATATAAATAAATCCAAATATACTACTATTTATACTTTTCCCATTCCATAATTTTACCTATTATTTTTAGAATGGTTAAGTGCGTGTGTTTGTGCAGTCAGGCTCGACGCGGGTTCAAGTTCCGGTGGCCGGTTTTGGGATTTAATTTTTTTAATTGTTTTAATACTTAATTTCATGCTTTAAAATTCTAATTTAATTTTTATACATCTAATAAATACATCCTATAATTTTTATAAAAAAAAAATATAAATTAAAAGTTTTAACTGTTTTATTTTGCTAAAAACATACTAAAACACTTATAAATTCTTAAATAAATAATGTAAATGATTTGTTTAGACAAATTTAATTATGTTATCTTATTTATAAACTAAATATGTTTATTAAAAAATTATAATTAAATGTTTAAACATTGTTAAATTCTTTTAAAGTTATAAATAATTATTTTAGCGAGGATAATTATTTAAAAACATTTTAAATCTATAAAATTACTTAAATAATTATTTTAACAAATAATTACACAAGTTTAATTAAATACATTTAAAGCCTATATTTATTTAATAACTCTTTTATAATTCATTTAAGTAAAAGAGACTATTTAATAGTTTAATTGTCACACCCCGACCGATAGCGGAATCATCGAGGCCGACAATGGAATGATTGTTCAAAAGCACATGATAACTAAAATGTTGCATAATTCATTAATTAAATTTAAAGACAACAAAGATCCAAATACAATACATTTCAAATAACCGACTCGTTTTAGTTTTTATTGTATAAAAAGAATGTTAAAATAAGTTAAAATAAATAAATAAAATAAAAACAGAATAAAAAATTGGGCCGAAGGCCAACCGGGATCGAACCCGCGACCTACGACACAAACACACACACGCATAACCAGCCGGGCTACTGCCCATCGCTGGTTATGAGTGTATCGTTTAATTGATAAGCATATACACGAACTGGTCGCTGGTCCTCGGCAACCGGCAAACCGTGTCCGAGGACACTTGGTTTGCCCGGTAACTCACGGGCGATGGTCGTGTTTTCGATTGGGGTTGATTACCATTTGCTAACAGGAACTAATGGAACCAAAATAAAGCTCGAACCTGGTCGCGAAGGGCCTGGTCGGCAGAAGTTTAAACCCGAAAATGTCAAGAATGGGAATCGATCTTCTGGATGGAATTAGCCTTTAAAAACTTGGTCACAGCTTCACTCGGAGATGACGAATGCAATGGTGCCTTCAATTTGGAGTGAGAGGGTGGAAGAGGGGTAGCGAGCTCGAGCAGGTTCGAAGATGGCAATTTATAGCCGAGCTCAAACCTTATGACCAAACGTGCAATTAATTATGTCCAGACATTCGTCTGGACGAGACGAAGCTAACGAGCTATCAAGCATGCGTGGAGGTTGACTGTCGGGCTCGAATTAGTGGCGTGGGTTCTCGACCACCAACAGGATCAGACGATCCGTATGTTGGGGAGACCAATTGGTCGGGGGCTTTTGCTCGCGTGGGAACGACGAGTTCAGGGATGCCTTTAGCGGCTGTTGAGGTGCAGGGAACAGGCTTGTCGGGGTGCTCGCCGAAAACTGGCTTGGACCGCCAGACAAACGTAGGGGGTGACCGGAAAGTCGATTTGCAATTTGGCAGTTTCAGTCCCTGTAGTTTGATTTTGTTTTAATTCGAACCCTGAGATAATTACGGATGAATCCTTGTAGTTTGATTTGTATAGAAATAATCCCTCAACAGATTTTATCTTAAAACCTTCTAGTTTGAAAATTTTCAAAATAACCCCTCAACTTTTATAAAAATAAATTTCTTTAATTTCTTTTAATTTCAAATATATTTTAAAAACTTATTTTATTATTATTATTATAAATAATTTTTATACAAGTTATTTATCTTATTTAAATAGGTTATTTTATTAAATATGCAACCTTTAAATTTAGATTTTTTTTATATAAAATTTTATATAAGTTTTAAAACTTATAAAATTTTAATTAATTTAAATCCGTAAAATGAAAATACCTATTTGTATAAAACTAAATAAAAAACTCGTATTTTATTTAATTTGAGAATGATTACACGATAATTATATTACAAGTGCGCGAATGAAAAATCCGAAACGTCACAGTCACCACATGTTAAAGGAATTTCGCCCCGAAATTCAACTAGTGGAGGCTATGAAAAGAGATGTGAATACTTGGTCTTCATTTGGTCTTCACGTTCCCAAGTGAACTCGGGTCCATGTTTAGACTCCCAACGGACCTTGACAATGGGGATGCGGCTACGCTTGAGTTTCTTGACTTCTCGGTCCATGATTTCCACGGGTTTTTCAACAAAGTGCATTTTCTCGTCAATACGCACTTCATCAAGAGGGATGTGGAGATTTTCGTCGGCTAGACACTTTTTCAAATTAGATACATGAAAGGTTGGATGAACGTTGTTGAGTTCTGAAGGAAGATCGAGTTTGTATGCCACTTTTCCTACCCTTTCGAGTATCTTGAATGGACCCACATATCGAGGTGCAAGTTTTCCTTTCTTTCCAAATCGGACTACGCCTTTCCAAGGTGATACTTTTAGGAGAACCATATCCCCAACTTGAAATTCCAAGGGTTTTCGTCTTTTATCGGCATAGCTCTTTTGCCGACTCCTTGCAACTCGAATGTTGTCACAGATAAGAGAGATTTTATCAGTGGTCTCTTGGATAAGCTCGGGACCGGTGATTTGTGCTTCACCAATTTCGTTCCAACAAATCGGCGAACGACATTTCCGTCCATAAAAAGCTTCAAACGGTGCCATGTTAAAACTTGTGTGGTAGCTGTTGTTATGGGAAAATTTGATCAGTGGTAGGTGAGAATTCCAATTGCCACCAAAGTCAATGACACAAGCTCTAAGCATATCCTCGACAGTTTGGATTGTTCGCTCGGTTTGTCCATCAGTTTGGGGATGGTAAGCCGTACTTAAATCCAAACAAGTACCAAGCGCAGATTGTAATGATTGCCAAAATCGGGAAGTAAAACGCGAATCACGATCGGAGATGATGCTCAAAGGGATTCCGTGACGACTCATAATTTCATCTATGTAGATCCGAGCCAATTTCTCGACTCAATAGTCCTCACGAATAGGCAAGAAATGAGCAGACTTTGTAAGTCGGTCGATAATAACCCAGATACTATCGTGTCCACTAGAAGTGCGTGGAAGTTTGGTGATGAAGTGCATAGCAAGGTTCTCCCACTTCCACATGGGAATTTCTGGTTGTTCGAGGAGTCCGGAAGGCTTTTGGTGTTCGGCCTTCACTTTAGAACAAGTTAAGCATTTTGCCACAAAGAGGGCAATATCCTTTTTCATGCCGGGCCAACAATATTGCTGACGAAGACACATGTACATCTTATCAGCTCCGGGATGTACCGAATATCGAGTTTTGTGGAACTCGTTCATCAAAAATATACGAAGGTTGTCGCGATCGGGAACCCATATACGGTTCAAGTAATACAATAAGCCGTTGGCTTTGGTTTCTAGTAAGAGTTCTACACCACATGCCATCTCTTGATACATGTTTCCCTCAGTAACCGAGGTGTGTTGTGCTTGAAGAATACGGGCTTGGATATCGTTATGAATACAAACACTATGAAGAATGATACGTTCTTTACGACTCAAGGCGTCGGCTACAACATTTGCTTTGTCGGGGTGGTAGCGAATCTCGCAGTCGTAGTCGTTAAGAAGTTCAACCCATCGTCGTTGCCTCATATTAAGCTCTTTTTGATTGAAAATATGTTGGAGACTTTTGTGGTCGGTGAAAACCACACATTTGGTGCCATAAAGATAATGTCTCCAAATTTTCAAGGCGAAAACGACAGCACCAAGCTCGAGATGATGGGTCGTATAGTTCTTCTCGTGGATTTTGAGCTGACGTGATGCGTATGCAATTACTTGCCCACGTTGCATTAGAACACAACCAAGACCTTGGTTGGATGCATCACAATAAACGACAAAGTCGTCATTACCACTAGGAAGAGTTAGAATAGGAGCATTGCAGAGCTTGTGCTTGAGAGTTTGAAAAGCTTCCTCTTGCTTGGGTCCTCACTTATAAGATTTACCTTTGTGAGTCAAGGTAGTGAGCGGAACCGCAATCTTGGAGAAATTTGAGATGAAGCGACGATAGTAACCTGCTAGTCCAAGGAATGAAGGAATTTCGGTAGGAGTCTTAGGAGTACTCCAATTCTTTACCGCCTCGATCTTTGCCAGGTCCACATGAATTCTCTTATTGTTGACTATGTGTCCCAAAAATTGAACCTCCTTTAGCCAGAATTCACACTTGGAGAACTTGGCGTATAGTTGTTCTTTCTTCAAGAGTTCCAAAATCAAACGAAGATGATGTTCATGCTCCGCTTTCGTTTTAGAATAGATGAGAATGTCGTCAATGAAAACGATCACGAACTTGTCTAAATAAGGTTTGCATACACGGTTCATGAGGTCCATGAAGACTGCAGGTGCATTAGTCAAACCGAATGGCATGACCATGAACTTCGCAGTGACCATATCTAGTCCGAAAGGCAGTCTTAGGAATGTCTTCATCGAGAACACGAAGTTGATGGTATCCGGAACGAAGGTCAATCGTGGAGAAACATGTTGAACCTTGAAGCTGATCGAAAAGATCGTCGATACGGGGTAAAGGATAATGGTTCTTAATTGTAAGCTTGTTGAGTTCACGATAATCGATGCACAATCGAAACGATCCATCCTTTTTCTTTACGAACAGCACGGGAGTGCCCCAAGGTGAATGGCTTGGGCGAATGAATTCTTTGGATGAGAGTTCTTATAATTGACTTGCGAGCTCTTGCATCTCAGAAGGTGCAAGACGATAGGGAGCTTTTTCCACGGGAGTTGCTCCGGGTACGAGGTCAATACGAAACTCTACTTGTCTAGGAGGAGGAAGGCCGGGTAAATCCTCGGGGAATACTTCGGGAAAGTCTCGAATGATCGGAATATCTTGCAATTTCTTACCCTTATTTTTCGTGTCAACTACGTGGGCCAAGAAGGCAACGTACATTTTCCGTAGGTACTTTTTTGCCAATGTGCAAGACATCAGTTGAAGACCACGACATGGTTTTTCACCGAAAATAACTAACGTGTCGCCCGAAGGGAGAGGTATACGAATGCACTTTTCGTAGCAAATAACCTCGGCATCGTGCTTGGATAACCAGTCCATGCCAATTATAATATCGAAGCTTCCCAATTGCATTGGAAGGAGATCAATAGAGAATTCATAATTATTAAGCTCGAGATTGCAGTCGCGGATAACAGAATTTATAGTAATAGATTTTCCATTTGCTATCTCCACGGAGTAAGAATTGTCAAGTTTCGTTCTTTGTTTAGCAAGTCGAGATTCAAAGGTAAGAGACACAAAACTCCTATCAGCACCGGTATCAAATAAAATGGATGCATAATGATTGTTTACGAGAAATGTACCGTTTATCACGTCGTTGTTTGCTTGAGCCTCATTAGCGTTTATATTAAACGCTCGTCCTTGAGGACCACCTTGATGATGAAGTTTTGGGCATCGGTCACGGAAATGGTTTGGGTCTCCAAATTCGTAACATGCCCGACCATTGAGAGGTGCCGGATAGATTGGACGGTTGGCTGGAGCAGCTTGATGGACGGGAGGACGGGTACGGCAAGTAGTGACCACGTGTCCATATCGTCCGTAGCTTGAACACAATCGGCATGATAAGTTGGCAGGATGATGGTACTTGCAGGTCTGGTATTGGGGATTCAGGCCCAGATAAGGTTTCAGGTTTTGACCCAAAGGGGCCACTTGAATAGCAGGTGCAGCGGGAGTTACGGCTGCGAAGTTTTGACCTTTTTGTTTCTTGTTGCGGTTAAAAGACTCGGGTTTTACATCTTTGACGGCCGCAAGAGTGGAGACAACCTTCTTGGAACCCTTTCTTGTTAAGGTTCCGGCTTTGACATGGTTGTCGGATAGTGTAGCGGATAGACGGATAGCAGCTTCAAGTGTAGGAGGATTGCTTCCTAACACAGCATCTTGAATTTGCATAGGCAGCCCGCCTATGTATTTTTCAATTTTACGAGCAAGGGGAGTGATCATATGAGGCACCAATAGGCTCAGCTCTTGAAATCGGGTGGTGTAAGCCAGATTATCCCCGCTGTCTTGGGCAAGATCCCAAAACTCAGTCTCGAGCTTCCTCATTTCATTTCGAGGACAGAATTCATCAGTCATGGCTTTCTTCAAATCATCCCATGATAAAGATGTAGCAACCTCAACACCACGAGTGCGTTTCTCACCGTTCCACCAGGTGAGGGCTCTCTTTTGAAGTACACTTGTGGCATAGCGAACCCGAAGATTATCGGGACAGTCACTGTTTAGAAATGTGCTTGCCATGCTTTCAAACCATTGCAGTAGGCCGGTAGCACCTTCAGTCCCGAAAAATTTTGTAGGATTGCACGAGTTAAAGCGCTTAAACGTGCATTGAGGCGGGTTGGTACCACCATTTCCTTGGATGTTGTGAGACCCGTCACTGTTGTTATTGGCTTGGGTCATTTGCCCCACCAGTTGGGCAAGGAGAGTAGCAAGATCCGGGTTGGAAGTGCTAGAGTTTGCATGTCGAGGAGGCATTCTATCACCATAAGAAAAGACAATGATATTTTAAGATAAAATGGATATATATGAGTTATAGTGGGAAATAATGTAAGCAGAAAAGCGGGATTCATCATGACGCGTGCCAGTGCATGTGTATTTATTCAAAGTTGATGGGGGAAACTAAGCAATATATTCCGGATAGAACATGATGTTATAGATCATTATTCGCGTATTAGGAATTGCCGGGACTTGCATGCACTACAAATCGTTATTACGTGTGCACCCGTAATAATGATTTGCTTTGCATGTTCGTCTTGTTCTTCCTATCTTGCTATAATGTCCCCAAATTTTGAGTTTAAGTTCGGATCGTATCCTTGCGAATACATTGACTTATCAACGTTAAATAATTCCTCAAAACTTTCAAGGAGATATGCTTTAGCCTATAGGTAAACACTCACTTCAGGAATTCCCAGGAAAGCATACGAAATGCTTTCCTAGACAGAAAACCCAATGTACAGGTGTCACCCTTCCAGAATGCACGTGTCCTTTACTAGTTTCAAGAAATTAAGTCGTTGACGAGATTTTCAAGATTTTAATAGACTTGAGAGTCTATGAGTATAAAATGTGTAGGAATGTTGCAATTAATATGGATTAGGAAAGAGTATGGATAAGGATGGGTAGTGTATTTGTTTATATAAGTTTGTTTATCAAATGTGTATGTAAAGTATGTATCATGTATTTTAGCCTTGTATGCATAAGTCTCATGTACCAAACTTGGGAAAATTCAAATAATACCTAACTTCAAATAATTCACATAACAATTAATCATTTAGCACATAACACATAAAAGGGAGTCCTAGGGTTATAGTCTAGGCCATTGTGTCTAATAACCTAATTCCCTATAACCATGGCTCTGATACCAATCTGTCACACCCCGACCGATGGCGGAATCATCGAGGCCGACAATTGAATGATTGTTCAAAAGCACATGATAACTAAAATGTTGCATAATTCATTAATTAAATTTAAAGACAACAAAGATCCAAATACATTACATTTCAAATAACCTAGTCTAGTTCAAAACATTGATTTATTTAACTAGGTCCATAGTTCTTAAGTGGAGGAATCTTCGGCAAGCAATCACATATCCAAACCTGAAACATTATTTAAATCAAGTGTCAACTAAAAAGTTGGTGAGTACATAGGTTTTGTAGTTCCGATAAGTAGTAGATAAAAACGTTTTACAACTCATTGTTTATCTTGTTAAACATACTATATATATGGTGTATCATTTATCTAATCACAATTCAAACATTGATTGACGCGCTTGAACATAGCACAACAGCTAGGTCCGGTATGTTTGAATATAGTTACCCACTATATCCGATATGTTTGAATATAACACACGGCTATATCCGAGTATGCAGTAATAAACACCCTAACCGGAGGCACAATAGATCTATTAATATTACTGTTGGTTTTCTTGTGTTTAAATGTATGTACATCCAAGATAATAAGCATATAGTCCACATGTATAACACGTATAAACAATGTGAGTAGCATGTATAATGTTTCACCCCAAAATGTGCAAAAATGTAAAATAGGGGCTATGTAACTCACCTGGCTAACGGATATGATAATCTACGAGTGCGGGTGATAAGGACGTTGAAACCTAAGCACGATGAAATCCTATGTGGATAGATAAGTATTATTGTATGTGCGTATTCGTATTTAAATGTGTATGGGTTTTATAATAATATCCTTTAATATTTATTTGTATAAAATATGGTAGAAAATAATAATGACTTGGTAAAACTTTAACTTAAAAATTATATATATATATTGTTAAAATATTTCATTTTTAAATAAGTAGTTATTATGTATTTATAAAAGTTCCTATTTATTTATTTATTTATATTATCATTATTATTATATATATATTTTTTTTTGTAAGTTGAAACTATTTTAACAAATTTATAAAAATATAATATTTATTATTTTATAAAAAGTTTTATGGGTTAAATATGTATAAAAGAATTTTAGTGATTTCCGGAATAAACGAACGAGTAAACCGACTCGTTTTAGTTTTTATTGTATAAAAAGAATGTTAAAATAACTTAAAATAAATAATTAAAATAAAAACAGAATAAAAAAATTGGGCCGAAGGCCAACCGGGATCGAACCCGCGACCTACGACACAAACACACACACGCATAACCAGCCGGGCTACTGCCCATCGCTGGTTATGAGTGTATCGTTTAATTGATAAGCATATACACGAACTGGTCGCTGGTCCTCGGCAACCGGCAAACCGTGTCCGAGGACACTTGGTTTGCCCGGTAACTCACGGGCGATGGTCGTGTTTTCGATTGGGGTTGATTACCATTTGCTAACAGGAACTAATGGAACCAAAATAAAGCTCGAACCTGGTCGCGAAGGGCCTGGTCGGCAGAAGTTTAAACCCGAAAATGTCAAGAATGGGAATCGATCTTCTGGATGGAATTAGCCTTTAAAAACTTGGTCACAGCTTCACTCGGAGATGACGAATGCAATGGTGCCTTCAATTTGGAGTGAGAGGAGCAGGTTCGAAGATGGCTATTTATAGCCGAGCTCAAACCTTATGACCAAACGTGCAATTAACTATGTCCAGACATTCGTCTGGACGAGACGAAGCTAACGAGCTATCAAGCATGCGCGGAGGTTGACTGTCGGGCTCGAATTCGTGGCGTGGGTTCTCGGCCACCAACAGGATCAGACGATCCGTATGTTGGGGAGACCAATTGGTCGGGGGCTTTTGCTCGCGTGGGAACGACGAGTTCAGGGATGCCTTTAGCGGCTGTCGAGGTGCAGGGAACAGGCTTGTCGGGGTGCTCGCCGGAAACTGGCTTGGACCGCCAGACAAACGTAGGGGGTGACCGGAAAGTCGATTTGCAATTTGGCAGTTTCAGTCCCTGTAGTTTGATTTTGTTTTAATTCGAACCCTGAGATAATTACGGATGAATCCTTGTAGTTTGATTTGTACAGAAATAATCCCTCAACAGATTTTATCTTAAAACCTTCTAGTTTGAAAATTTTCAAAATAACCCTCAACTTTTATAAAAATAAATTTCTTTAATTTCTTTTAATTTCAAATATATTTTATAAACTTATTTTATTATTATTATTATAAATAATTTTTATACAAGTTATTTATCTTATTTAAATAGGTTATTTTATTAAATATGCAACCTTTAAATTTAGATTTTTTTTTATATAAAATTTTATATAAGTTTTAAAACTTATAAAATTTTAATTAATTTAAATCCGTAAAATGAAAATACCTATTTGTATAAAACTAAATAAAACACTCGTATTTTATTTAATTTGAGAATGATTACACGATAATTATATTACAAGTGCGCGAATGAAAAATCTGAAACGTCACATTAATTAATTATTTTATTTACATAAAATAAATTATTTAAACATATTCCGTTCAATAATTTATTTATTAATCATTTTTAGAATGATTATATAAATAAATCCAAATGTACTATTATTTAAACTTATCCCATTCCACAATTTTACCTATTATCTTTAGAATAATTATATAAATAAATTCAAACATATTTACTATATAATTGATTAGAAATCTTAAATGATTCTAATTAATTTTGTAAACTATTTTTTTATTATTTCAATACTAGTCATGAACTTATATTTTCCTAGAAATTATATACAATTCCATATTCAATCCCAAACCCTATGAAACCCTAAAGTCTTAGAATTTCCTTATTTTCATTAAAAATACATTGAATTTAGAGTACAATTATTCATGTAGGTTGACTGTGAGAAATCCTCACGAGGCCTATCCTTCATTAACAACTCATATAACTACTAGATTCATTTCATGTGAGTTTCATAGTCCCCTTTTACTTTACTATTGTTTATAAATACTCGGGGAGAAACATGTTTACATAACTATATATACACAATTCAATACCTATGTTCTTATGCAAATGTGTTTGTGGTTCATGTCTTAAACTACTTGGATACCATACGTGTGTTCATGTCTAGTACAATCATTAACTTGCACGGCAGGCCTAAGTTAGTACCTTTTATGATCATTTATACGGGAATCCGATTCATTACTTAACACGAACCTTGGCGGGTTAGTGTATACATCTGGTACTTCATGTAATCCAGGGGATTGTGCATACATTTACACGGTTTGATTGTTCGCTTTGGAACCTTGTATGTTTTCACATTTGTGTCTTAGATTTGATTTGAAAACATTGAATTGTAAACCTTTTTCAACTTTTGTTGGTGTCAAAACCTATGTTACTCACCAACTACTTGTAGTTGACATTTACTCACATGTTTCAGGTGTACCTGTTTGAGGACCGTGCTTAAAAACATAGGGCTATGGACCTAGCAATAATAAATTTAAATTATGTTTATGTTATGAACACTTTGTTTTCAATTTCTCTTTGTAACTGATGCTTTTAATATGATGAATAAAATTTAAACGTATTTAAAAGTCAATCATGTGCTTATGAACAACCGCGTCAGCCCCGGCGTATAATCCGCTGCCGGCCGGAGTGTGACACACAAGTCTGCCAAGTACGTTTGTTCACCCAAATACGAGACTTAGTTATGTTTCTTTTTTGAAAATAGTTTATCCAGACAATTCGTTGGTGACTCGATCAAGGTCAATTTATATTCTACTAAGTGTCAAATTAACTATTTTAACCAAAAAATACCTAGCACCATTGGTTTTTTCCAAAACACAATTATTATTATTATTTTTAAGTAAAATATTTATACGTGAAAATATCCCACGATAAGATTTTAACACCACGATTCACATAACGCACTCAAATGCACCAAATTTACCAATAAACATACAAATGCATGAGCAATGTCACTAAACATCTTTAAGCACTCAAATAAAGCGAAATGCATCTAAGTCAACAAATTCACATACTTAGCCATTTCCATGTATTTATAATAATTTCCACCAAATGTTATATTTTTATTATTAAAAATATATAAGTATCTATATAGTATTTTATTCACAAAAATACTAAGGCTCGGGTTAATATGTATTTAAAAATATATTTTCTTACAAAAATATATTATTTGACTATTTACACATTTTAAGTTCAACGGTTACCATTTACGCGTTAAAACCGAAACGATAACTTTTATTAAACGGTTTTCAATTTTATTACACAAAGCACTTATTTTAACCATAAGTATAAGGTACTGATTTCTTTCACTTAAATCTGTCTAGAGTTTATCTTGAGCAAAACTCACTAATTTAGGTGTTTTCAACATTAAATAAGGTGATTTTTATACTTTAATATATATGTAACATGTGTAACATCCCGAAAATAGTAAATAAGTAAATAATAATACGATGGAGATTTAAACGTCATAAAACGAAATAAGAACGGATGGGCTTGGGCTCGGCTCCAACAGGCCGAGGGAAGCCCAGGTATAAAAGGGGCAAGGCAACCCACTAGCTCATTTCACCTTCATTTTCACCATCTTAGAGAGAGAAAGGGAGCTCGGGTCTAGAGAGAGAAAGTCGACGGATCGTCACGAGGTTAGAGGAGCACGTTACAGCTGAGCTCGTGAGCAAAACCTCCGAATCAGAACTTCAATCCAGGTAATGATTCGACCATAATCTGAGTTTTTGTTCACTTTGGGGTTTCTCGAGTTTTAGCTAAATAGATGATGTTTTTACGGATGAAACTTGATAATAAGCTTAGAAATAGTATCTAGAATGGAAACCGCACATTTTGATCAAAGAAAATTGTAAGATTATCATGATCAGATTAACATGCAAGAATTTTGAAATTTTGGTCTATGAACCAGGTACTGCGTACTTACCAAGTGCGCAGGAAGGAATTTCTGCGTACTTACCAAGTACGCAGGAGGAAGTCCCTGCGTACTTACCAAGTACGCAGGAGGAAGACTCCTGCGCACTTGCCAAGTGCGCATGAGCAAGTCCCTGCGCACTTACTAAGTGCGCAGGCAGCAGACAGTAGGTTGGTTAAGTAAAGTCAGTAAGTTTAGAATGATTAAACCATTAGAGTCGGGGTTGGGTCTAATGTGTATTTAACTACCTAATCCAGATCGGAAGTGACGCTGTTGGACCTTTGTTTAGGACAACCTAGAGTAGCTCATCAGGTGAGTTCTATGTGCCCCCTTCTATGTTATGTGCAAATGATTTATAAATGTTTTGGGGCTGAAGTGTATACACTAAATGATTAAATGTTATAAATGTCAATGTGATCATACGTATATATATAAATACTTATATATGAGAACGAATTATGAATAAAGAAAGAAGCGTATGATTTATAAAGAATGAATGATAGAAGGACATAACGTAAAGGAATGAAATCTTGCTTTATATTACATATATATTGCATGCTATGAATGAATGTAAACGTTATAAACCCTTCTATGACAACGGCTACTTCGGTAGACGGACGACCACGCGACTATTTTGCAACCGGGACAAAAACGTTCCATCGCAAGCTAGGACGTATGAAAAGGTATTAATGGACGGTCGAAGCACATGCCTTAACTAATGTAGAACAGTTGCATACATAATGGTAACGTGGGAAACGGATGCCCTAGGGCAGACGGACAAAAATGACGGACTACGACGGTAGGACGGTAAAGAGCGGACGGACAAAGGTTGCCGGACGGATTTAATGATATGACGGACGGTTTTCTAGAGCCGGACGGTAATGAAATGGGCTACGACGGTAGTTCTGACTGCGATGTCTTCGTGACATTCACGACAAGTATGATGGGTTGATCTCCCTTAAGATTATGGCCAATAAGTGTTCTCTCAAAGAAAGTATGTATGTACTTATGTATATACCCTCAATGAATGTTATGTGATAAAATAAAGTAAGAAATATTTAAAGGTACGAATATACATATACACGTTATATTCATGAAAAGATAAGTATTAATTATGAATGTCTTTAAACTAGAACTCACCAGCGTTAGCTGACTTTTAGTATACATTTCAGGTAAGGGAAGAAAGGGTCGTGCGATGGCGTGAAGGTTACCCGGCATAAGACTGATATCCCACCTTTTTTTTTGTTAAGAATATGTTATGTTTTATTTGTAAAGACTTCCGCTGTTATGATTATGTAATTGAATGATGAATGTTTTAATTTAAGTTCAGTATCTATGACTATGTTTATGAGTAAATCCAACAAGTGAGGTTACCCGGGAAAGGGGCCTTACAAGTTGGTATCAGAGCAATAGTTTGAGAGATTTAGACATCCCTAAATGTCTATACTCAAACTGATTATGGGACCAACACACGGATGTCAGTATGGGTAACCAACGCCAACGCTAGCACGGTAAGTAAGTCATAAAGTTAATGCTCTTGCATAGGAATAGATACCTTAACTTAGAACAAATAGATGTTAATGACACGACTGATTTGAAGAGTTTCGAACCCGAAAAGCAATGTAAATTAGTAATCACAAACCGGTCACTGTAATTAATAATTTACCTTGCTCGTACTGTTCCAAACTACGATCTAAAGAAATGACATTGATGTATTCCCTTTTTTAACCATCAGGAAATTAAGAACTATGGCTGGTGGAGGAAGAACAGGACCTCGAGGCGGTCGCACTGGTCGACGAGGTAGACCTCCGTTGAACCCATGATTTGAAGAAGAAGAGAGTGTGCACGCAGAGCACACCGAAAGTGTGCACGAAACAGAAGTGACTCCAATTAGGGACGACAGTCCAGGGCCTATACAGTTGGAACCTGAAGTCAGGGATGCTATTGCCCGTGAAGTTGTGCTCACTTTGAAGAAGGTATTGCCTGATCTACTATCCGAGGCAACAAAGAAAAGTAAAGAGGAGGATGAAGGAAACCATGAAGAAAAAGTATATGACAACGACGGGGATGAGATAAAAGTGGGGTCAAGCACTAAAGGGTGCACTTATAAAGGTTTCAAAGATGGAGACCCACCCAAGTTTGATGGTAGCAAGGATTCGGTGGCTACTTTGGAATGGATTGAGAGAATGAACGCTGTAATCAACATCAGCGAGTGCCGACCAGACCAGGCGGTTAAATATGTTGCTCATTCTTTCACCAATGAAGCACTAGGTTGGTGGAGAAATATTCAAAGAACAAAGTCACCACATGCTCTTGCCAGAATGACATGGGAAGACTTGAAAAAGCTCGTAATCCAAAAGTTCTGCCCACAGAATGAGATTGATCGTGTGGAGAACGAGTTCCTAAACTTCAAAGCTGGCAACAAGACTCATCGCCAGTATACTTCAAGATTCAACGAGCTGGCCCAACTGGTACCACACTTGGTGGAAACTGAAGAACGTATGATCAAATACTATGTCAAGGGTCTGCCGCAAAGGGTCCGTGTTCATGTAAAAGCTAATCTACCATCGACCTTCGAGTCGGTAGTCAACCTGTCTGGAATCGTCTACGACGATTATGCCAATGAGGACCCGGCACCTGAGACACAAAAGAGAAAGTGGGAGAACCCGTCTAGAGGCACCGGAAAAGGGAAAGAAACAGCTGAAATTAAGAAACCAAGGTTGGACGGATATGAAACATGCAAGAGATGTGGAAAGCAACATCTGGGCGAGTGTCGAATAGGCACCACCGTGTCTTATAAGTGCGGGAGGCCGGGGCACTACTCCCGAGATTGTTTGAAGGACGTCAAATGTCAAGTATGTGGATTGTTTGGACATCTGACAAAGAACTGCAGGAAGGACGGCCAATCTGGTTCGGGAAAAGAGAGGGAAAAGGAACAGCCGCAGGCTAGGACTCGGGCCTATGCCTTAACTGAGGAAGAAGCAAGGGGAAACCCTGATGTCGTGTCAGGTACATTTCTAGTTAATGATGAACGTGCTGTGATCCTATTTGATTCTGGTGCTAGTAAAAGCTTTATATCAAATGCATTTAGTCGTAAACTGGATTGCACAATCAACACCATAGTAAAGGCCTTTAGCGTACAAACTGCCGTTGGTAAAAATTCGGCAGTATTCCAAGAAACAGAGGATTGCATCATAGAAATAGAGGGTCATAAGTTTCCTTCTATATTATTTCTTCTCACCTTAGGAGGATTCGATATAGTATTAGGTATGGATTGGCTAGCTGCCAACGAAGCCCAAATCATATGTAAACGTAAGAGGATACACCTCAAAGCCCCTAGCGGCAGTCCAATTACGGTTTATGGGGATTGGAATTGCACGATGCCGAGTGTCATCTCGATGATCAAGGCCAAAAGTTACATGAGGCGTGGTTGCGAAGCTTATCTGGCATATGTTATTGATGATAGAATGGAAACGAAAGAACTCAAGAATGTACCCGTGGTGTGCAATTTTCCGGAAGTATTCCATGAGGATCTACCTGGGTTGCCACCCGATCGGGAAATAGAATTTCAGATTGATTTACTGCCAGGAGCTGAGCCCGTTGCCAAAGTCCCCTACCGATTGGCTCCGTCAGAAATGAAAGAATTGATGTCTCAACTACAAGAATTAACAGAAAAGGGATTTATTAGATCGAGCATCTCACCATGGGGCGCTCCGGTACTATTCGTAAAGAAGAAAGACGGCAGCATGCGCATGTGCATTGACTACCGTGAACTGAACAAGAGGATGGTAAAGAACAAATACCCACTGCCTAGAATAGATGACCTTTTTGATCAACTACAAGGCGCGAGTTGGTTCTCAAAGATCGATCTTAGGTCGGGTTACCATCAGTTAAAAGTAAGGGAAGAAGACGTACCAAAGACCGCGTTTCGCACGCGTTATGGACATTATGAATTCCTCGTGATGTCCTTCGGATTGACTAACGCTCTAGCAGCGTTCATGGATTTGATGAATAGAGTGTGTCGACCCATGTTGGATCGATCAGTAATAGTTTTTATAGACGACATACTGATATATTCGAAAAGCGAGGGTGATCACCACTGTCACCTAAGAGAAGTTCTGGAGGTGCTAAAGAAGGAAAAGTTGTACGCAAAATTCTCCAAATGCGCGTTTTGGCTTAGGGAAGTCCAATTCCTAGGTCATGTGATAAACCCAAACGGCATCATGGTAGATCCTGCAAAGATAGAGATAGTAAAGGAATGGAACATCCCAAAGACACCAACAGAGATACGAAGTTTTCTTGGATTGGCAGGCTACTATCGAAGGTTCATTCAAGATTTCTCAAGGATAGCCTCGCCACTAACTAAACTGACTCGGAAAGAAGTGAAATATGAATGGAGTCAAACCCAAAATAACGCGTTTGAGGAACTTAAGACACGATTAACCCAAGCTCCAGTCTTGACTCTACCTGAGGGAAATGAAGACTTGGTAGTCTACTCTGACGCTTCGGGGCAGGGTTTAGGTTGCGTACTTATGCAACGAGGAAAGGTAATTGCTTATGCCTCACGACAACTAAAGATTCACGAGGTTAACTACCCAACGCACGATCTTGAGTTAGCAGCAGTAGTTTTCGCATTGAAAATATGGAGGCACTATTTGTATGGAGTTAAATGCACCATCTACTCCGATCATAAAAGCTTGAAGTACTTTTTCGAGCAAAAGGAATTAAACATGAGGCAAAGGAGGTGGTTAGAGCTACTGAAAGACTATGACTGTGAGATATTGTACCATCCAGGCAAGGCAAACGTAGTAGCTGACGCTTTAAGTAGAAAGGAAGAATCGGCACCCATCCGGATCAAAGCGTGTCAGCTGATTATAACACCAGATTTGATGGGCGAAATAACAAAGGCACAAGATGAAGCACTGTTAGAAAGAAATGTGAAACGGGAAAGAATAATAGGACAACAAGGGAACTTAAGTGCAAATACATACGGTGTACGAACTAGGTTTGGCCGGATGTGGATACCTAAGATTGGCGAGCTTAGAGCCAAAATACTCGATGAGGCCCATAAGTCTCGTTATTCTATCCACCCCGGGAAAAACAAAATGTATCAAGACTTGAAGAAAGAGTACTGGTGGCCTGGCATGAAGAATGATGTTACTGAATACGTGAACAAGTGCTTAACGTGTTCACTAGTTAAGGCCGAGCACCAGAAACCATGCGGTAAAATGCAACCTTTACCTATACCGGAATGGAAGTGGGAAGAGATCACAATGGACATCATTACCAAGTTACCGCGAACAGCTAAAGGCAATGATACCATTTGGGTGATCGTCGACCGTTTGACGAAAAGTGCTCACTTCTTGCCAATACGTGAGGCTTCTTCGTCGGAAAGACTAGCAGAAGTATTTATAAAGGAAATTGTGAGTAGACATGGTATGCCACTGTCGATTGTGTCCGACAGGGATACTAGATTCACCTCAAGGTTTTGGAAGAAATTCAATGAAGCGATGGGAACCAGACTGAACATCAGCACCGCTTACCACCCTCAAACCGATGGTCAATCTGAAAGGACCATTCAGACCTTGGAGGACATGCTCCGGGCCTGTATCATTGACTTCGGTGGGAGCTGGGACAGCCATCTACCATTGGCAGAATTTTCATATAACAACAGCTATCACTCAACTATTGACATGCCGCCATTTGAAATGTTGTATGAGAGGAAATGTAGGACCCCGGTTTGTTGGGGGGAAATTAGACAAAAGGATTTTGCAAGTCTCGAAGTGGTCAAAGCTACTTCCGAGAAATTCTATCAAATCAAGGCTCGGATGAAAGCCGCAAAGGACAGACAGAAATCATACGCGGATAAGCGAAGAAGGGATTTAGAGTTTCGGGTAGGGGACATGGTACTGTTAAAGGTATCACCATGGAAAGGAATCATCCGATTCAGAAAGCGTGGCAAACTAAGTCCAAGGTTTGTCGGACCTTTCAAGATTCTAGCAAGAGTGGGTCAAGTTGCTTACAGACTCGACCTTCCCGTCTAGCTTAGTGGAATACACCCTACGTTCCACGTGTCGCACTTACACAAGTGCCTAGCTGACGACACAGCTCACATACCTTACGACGAGATCGAGGTGGATAACAGTTTAAATTATGTAGAGGAACCGATTGCCATTCTTGACCGAGCTGAAAAATGACTACGCAAAAAGTCGATACCTTTAGTCAAAATACAATGGAAGCACAGAAAAGGGTCAGAAGCTACATGGGAAAAAGAAGACGAGATGAGGGGACTATACCCTCAATTGTTTAACGTATAAACAGTTTCGAGGATGAAACCTCTTTAAGGAGGGTAGACTTGTAACATCCCGAAAATAGTAAATAAGTAAATAATAATACGATAGAGATTTAAACGTCATAAAACGAAATAAGAACGGATGGGCTTGGGCTCGGCTCCAACGGGCCGAGGGAAGCCCAGGTATAAAAGGGGCAAGGCAGCCCACTAGCTCATTTCACCTTCATTTTCACCATCTTAGAGAGAGAAAGGGAGCTCGGGTCTAGAGAGAGAAAGTCTACGGATCATCACGAGGTTAGAGGAGCACGTTACAGCTGAGCTCGTGAGCAAAACCTCCGAATCAGAACTTCAATCCAGGTACTGATTCGACCATAATCTGAGTTTTTGTTCACTTTGGGGTTTCTCGAGTTTTAGCTAAATATATGATGTTTTTACGGATGAAACTTGATAATAAGCTTAGAAATAGCATCTAGAATGGAAACCGCACATTTTGATCAAAGAAAATTGTAAGATTAGCATGATCAGATTAACATGCAAGAATTTTGAAATTTTGGTCTATGAACCAGGTACTGCGTACTTACCAAGTGCGCAGGAAGGAATTTCTGCGTACTTACCAAGTACGCAGGAGGAAGTCCCTGCGTACTTACCAAGTACGCAGGAGGAAGACTCCTGCGCACTTGCCAAGTGCGCATGAGCAAGTCCCTGCGCACTTACTAAGTGCGCATGCAGCAGACAGCAGGTTGGTTAAGTAAAGTCAGTAAGTTTAGAATGATTAAACCATTAGAGTCGGGGTTGGGTCTAATGTGTATTTAACTACCTAATCCAGATCGGAAGTGACGCTGTTGGACCTTTGTTTAGGACAACCTAGAGTAGCTCATCAGGTGAGTTCTATGTGCCCCCTTCTATGTTATGTGCAAATGATTTATAAATGTTTTGGGGCTGAAGTGTATACACTAAATGATTAAATGTCAATGTGATCATACGTATATATATAAATACTTATATATGAGAACGAATTATGAATAAAGAAAGAAGCGTATGATTTATAAAGAATGAATGATAGAAGGACATAACGTAAAGGAATGAAATCTTGCTTTATATTACATATATATTGCATGCTATGAATGAATGTAAACGTTATAAACCCTTCTATGGCAACGGCTACTTCGGTAGACGGACGACCACGCGACTATTTTGCAACCGGGACAAAAACGTTCCATCGCAAGCTAGGACGTATGAAAAGGTATTAATGGACGGTCGAAGCACATGCCTTAACTAATGTAGAACGGTTGCATACATAATGGTTACGTGGGAAACGGATGCCCTAGGGCAGACGGACAAAAATAACGGACTACGACGGTAGGACGGTAAAGAGCGGACGGACAAAGGTTGCCGGACGGATTTAATGATATGACGGACGGTTTTCTAGAGCTGGACGGTAATGAAATGGGTTACGACGGTAGTTCTGACTGCGATGTCTTCGTGACATTCGCGACAAGTATGATGGGTTGATCTCCCTTAAGATTATGGCCAATAAGTGTTCTCTCAAAGAAAGTATGTATGTACTTATGTATGTACCCTCAATGAATGTTATGTGATAAAATAAAGTAAGAAATATTTAAAGGTATGAATATACATATACACGTTATATTCATGAAAAGATAAGTATTAATTATGAATGTCTTTAAACTAGAACTCACCAGCGTTAGCTGACTTTTAGTATACATTTCAGGTAAGGGAAGAAAGGGTCGTGCGATGGCGTGAAGGTTACCCGGCACAAGACTGACATCCCACCTTTTTTTTTGTTAAGAATATGTTGTGTTTTATTTGTAAAGACTTCCGCTGTTATGATTATGTAATTGAATGATGAATGTTTTAATTTAAGTTCAGTATCTATGACTATGTTTATGAGTAAATCCAACAAGTGAGGTTACCCGGGAAAGGGGCCTTACAACATGTCACCAATCCACTTTTAATCATTTGTAGGTGTTAGATTACTTTTTAATACTTATAACACATGTTTTATGTATCAAATTTCAGATTTAAAATAAATGATTTAATGCTTGAATAAAGACCCAAAAAGCATAATCATATGTTTATTTTTCTCCAACAAAAGTCATCATTTGAATCTGATGTAAATGAGTATTTTGCTTATAAAATGTTAATTAAAAAGTTGTTGGAAGCATGCATGTGGATTAGTAGATGATTTCAAGAAAACTAGATATATGATTGTGCTTTTTGGGTCTTTATTCATGCGTGAAATCATTTATTTTAAAATTTATATATACGTGAAAGCAATAATATTAATTTTGTTTTGGATAAAACCAATGGTGCTATGAATTTTTTGGTTAAAATAGTTAATTTGACACTTAGTAGAATATAAATTGATCTTGATAGAGCCACCAACGGATCGTCTGGATAAACTATTTTCAAAAAGGAAACATAACTAAGTCTGGTAGTTTGGGTGAACAAACGTACTTGATAGACTTGTGAATGACCGTTAAATGTATCCCTTGGGTTCTAGGGTGCGGGTATCTCGCTCGATTCCTTGGATAACCTTTCTTTGCTAGCATACGCGTTAAGGTGAGTTTTCACGGCCCCTATTTAAATGTTTTAAATGTTTTGTTAAGTTTTCAAATATCGGGGGAGAAACATGCCGGAAAAGGTAAATTGGTTTTGTGATGAGTGTAACAGTGTGTGGAACGTGAACTTAGATAGCCTTGAGGTACTGTAGCTATTTAGTAGATCCTAATAGATACGCTCTCAGGGGGATTCGGTCCCACATTCATAATCATTAGTCTCCGTAGAAGGGACCGCATGATATATTGATAGATCTATTGGGCGTGACAGCCCGCTCCCCGGCCAGGTGTCATGGTCATTGTGTAACGGGTGTTTTATATGTTGAGGCGCCTTCGGGCATTGGTTTTGGATTTGATTATGGGTTCTTGGTATCGATCTAGTCGTGAGGCCTTGAAAACTTCCGACTGTTCACTAGCATAACAATACTTCGTCACGTACCTTTTCCAAAAATATGAAAGTATATTTTACTTGGAATATTTTTCATGTAAGTAGCTCATGCATTGGGGAATGAAAGTCGGTTTTATGGTAGCAATGTAACACCCAAATATCCAACCCAATTTAAACTTTTAAAAACAACGCGGAAGTTAGGTCCCAAAACGACCTTTAACCTATCCACACGTTAAATTTTACAACACGAACTAAAATAACATGATCTCCACAAAATTAGTTTAAACAAAGATCACCAACAAGTTATCCACAACTTGTGATAACTTCAAATAGTTTGTAAAGACTCCAAATGAGAATATATATATACAAAACCGAATACAAAACATGACCACGAGAACCCAATCCACATGATGCGAGACCCGAGATCACTCCGGAGCTTTTCCTACATTCAAAACATCAATTTGAACATGGTTAGTAAAGATAAGTAGCCCTAGGGACATCCCACAAGTCCCTACAACAACGATAGGCCAAAACCCCAAAAACCCAAAATTCCCAGCGTCCACCAGAACCAAATGGACGCATCATACGCTCCGGGCGTATGGTGCACCCCCCGGGCGTATGATGCGCTGGCATCAGGTCCTACATGTCCCAAATTTGATTTTCAACCAGTGCAGCCCCCCTCGACTGACCCGATTGCATTTTTAAGCTATTAACCATCATAAACTCATGTTTTAACTACTTATATGATTACCCACATATACCAACAAGAATTGGTTAATAATCCACCACAAACCCGACTACCACTACTCGTTTTCGTTCATTAAGAGAATAACACAAGTTCTATCGATTCATTATTTTAGGTACGTAATAACCTACAACTTTAAACACATAACAAACCATACAAGTCTAGTGTTTTACCATCCATACATTTTGACATATCCACATATCTATGAGAGATCCACCTCTCGGTTTCTCACATGGAGTATTTGACTCCATGTCTCCTCATGAAGCACATAACTTCATGCCATCCGTGAAGCCCTTTCGCTTCACTTCCACTTGTGAGGCATATGACCTCACTTCCAATCGTGGAGTATATTACTTCACTTAACTCCTCCATGAAGTATCCACACTTCATGTTATTCAACTAATTTTTCAAGTTTACAATAACGGGTCGACTTTCACCACATAAAGTTAATTTTAGTCTAATGTCACCACATTATACATTTTAGTTGACTGTTGACCATATTGAGTCATTTACACCATTTAACCACATATGCACAATCAAGTTAGACTATTAACCACATAGTCTAATTACACATATTTATCACATTTGCACATTCAAGTTTGACTATTAACCACATAGTCTGATTACACCTATTTCAACATAATAGTTTAACCCTATACGACTAAGGTCAAATTACACCAATTTCACCATTATCCACAATGGTTTGACTTATACCATATTAAGTCAATTTTAAATTATTTTAACCATTTATCCACAAATGGTTTAACTTATACCATGCTAAGTCAATTTAAAACAAATCACCACATTCCATGTTTTAGTTTGACTATATACCACACTAGTCAACTACACCAATTTACCACATTATGTTTGACTATTTACCACATTAGTCAATTACACCACTTTTACCACATTTCACCCGTTAGTTTGACTAATTTCCTCATTAAGTCAACTACACCAATTCTACCATAGTCACACTTTAGTTTGACCATATACCACATAATCAAAATCAACATACAACATGTGAATAGAATTAAACTACATAATCTACTTACATATAACTACTTATCCACTACTGCCAATGGTGATTCCAAATGGTCTTCAAAGCTAGCCGCTCCTTACCTTGATCACCTAAACAATCCACTTGTTTAGTAATCTAGTAAACTCCAAACAAATTACCAATTGAGGTTTGACACCCACACAAGATCTTTTGATCTTCATCCTCAGTATAACTTGGTTTAACAAGCTTCACACAAGATTTTAACCATTCCTAAATCAAGTCCACCCATTTTGACCCGTTAAGGATTTCACCCAATTCTCCCAATTTCATCCAATTCAATTTTCACCATTTCAATTGAGTTTTAAACATGAAATTGTGTTTATCTAACACCATAAACACTTGTACATGCTCAATTACCCAATCAAACACCCCAAATTCAAAACCCCCAAATAGGGTCTCAAGAACCCTAAATTTCAAAACTTCTAATTAGGTGAAATTAACATGAATTGGTTGAACCTATAACTTTAGTAATGCTAGATTATCAATCCTTTTCAACAAAACACCCAATACAATCCCCATTTCCCGTCCATTAGGGTTCATCCACCAAAACCCCTTCAAGAACAAGAATTTTATGGAGGATTAGAGAGGAGATGATACTTACTAGATGATTTGCATGGATTATGCATGCCAAGACCTCCAATTCACACATGCAATCCACTTATCTCGAGTTCTCGGTCCTTCTCCCCCTTCCTCTCTAATTTGCGACACACACACAATAGAAAGTGTGTGTGTCACCATTTTTACTCTCCACCAAATCAAATTTGGTTTGAATACAAGTTCAGCCCCTCTACTTGCAGATTTGACTCCTCCTTCAAAAACTACTTAATTACATCATTAAAAAGCACACTATAATTTCTTTTATTTAATTTCACCCCCTACAATATAAATAATATATTATAGGACAAACCCGAAAGTTGGTTCGTTAGAAATCACACCCCATAATTTTCGGTTTCATCCTCGAAACCCGATCCACCAAAGAATTAAGGTAACACTCGAGTATCTATCCACAGATTCCCAAGTAGTTTTTTTCCTTATCTAACGATCCCATCGAACCAACACTTGGTTAATCCGCTTATGCCACAAGCGTTTCACCTTTATATCTAAGATAGCCACCGGTTCCTCTAGATGAAACATCCATCATATATCACGACGCCGCTAAGAGAAGCAACATCCACTTCTCTCGCCACACATTCCCGTGGATGAACCACGAGGAATGTATCATGGAGACTACACGATCCCTCGAGTAACTCCAAATGACATACCACTTTACAAACTAAAGTGAACTCTGAACAATCCCACTAAACAGGGCCTCGACCTCCCACGTTTTAGAACCCGATACACCCCCTTTATAAGGGAAACTTTTATATCGCCAAAGTTCCCATTTGAATTTCAATACACCCTTTCCCTAAATCCACTTAGGGTTTTCTATCCACCTTGAATGGATTTCTCAATCACACTCAATAAACAAGATCTTACACGCTAAGTCTTGAATCATAACATGATTATTAGTTTCTTGACAACCAATAGCGTCCAACCAAAAGGTAATCGACATCGTTCACCATTTAGTAATTCATTAATTCGAATATGAATACTTAAACGGTAGATAAGATGACACCATCTTTTAACTAAGGGTAATTAGTCACCTTGTTTCCTCCCAATCGAAAGAGAAACTATCACCTCAATCTGACTTTACGTGTACAAAATACCATGTCATTTGACACCTTCTTGAACCAAAGTTCTCCGACCACACGGAATAGTAGGTTCCCTTTTGGTATTCGGCCTTAACCCGTAGGCAAGTGAGACACTTATAACCACACACTAGATTGTGCCTCTTTTCATCCCCAGCCACCAAAAGTTAAACTCTAAAACAAACGTACAATAACCCATGAGACTTTTAAGTCTTAGACAACACCCATGAAGTACAAGGACTTCAAGAAACTCCGATGAAGTTTGAGGGCTTCAATTCAACCTTCTAACGCTCGCTCCATATAGATTCATCAATTCCTTCTCTAATTTCTCTCCTATAGTTGCTACAATCAAGCTTACAACTGACTAGGAGAATATGCGATACTCCTGTCTGGTTGCATATAGACAAATCGAGTCTAATCCATGAGGCACCAAAACAACATACAAGGCATATGGTCTTCCTAAGGAAAGACGCGTTAAATGCCATAGGCAATTCCTCTTTCATAAACCAACACCCTATTAATCCCAACGACTTTTAGCGTAAGTCATCCTTTGAGATTCAAGGATCTCAATCTTACAACCCGACTTTGAAGTTCGAATACTTCATTTTCAACCACCGAACGTGAAGTTCTAAGACTTCAAACGCCACTTATGAAGCTCTAGGACTCCAAACACCATTTACCCCTTGAATACATCAATCATTTTCGGTCAACATACATGTACTTTAGAATTCACCACCTCATCCAAATGGATTTCCACAAAAGCCATAATGGTACACCGAATCATTCCGCAGAAATGCCTCTCTTTTCACGGAATTTAAGAAAACTCACGAAGATAATGAGCCTGAACAACTTTGCTTCAAAGATAGAAACGACTATCGTCGAATAAACGACCACCGTATTAGCATAAAAGGGTCCACACACCTTTCGCATTTATCCACATAAACCGCGTAACTTCTAATAGGCCAGAAAGCTACATCCACAATCCCATAGTATTCCTAACGGAAATGATACCAATCATGGGATAAAGTCCTCCTCTACCTTCATTGTTGAACTAGGACTTAGACACCTGTTCAAACCCGAAAAATATACGTATACATTCTTCCATTCTTCTTTTCCTCAAGAGAAAGGTTACACCACAAGGAGAGACATTGGGGTATATGTAACATTTTTGATTTTCATCATGTAATCGTTTGATTTCAATAAACAAACACATTTCAGTTTCGATTCGTGTACAAACAAACTACGATGCAGTTACATATACAAACTATTCTATTACAATAACAAATTAAACAAAAACGCAATTATCTCACAAGCCCCGAGGACCAAAACTGACAAAACTCAAAAAAACTACAAAACTAGGCAAGCACGGTCGCGCCTAGGACTAGGCACGGTCGCGCCTGTCGACCTAAGCACGGTCGCGCCTAAAGTAGACACGGTCGCGCTGATGAACCCACTTGACTGCAGAAAGTCAAACCATACCATACCTTCTGAATTCGTGAAAATTAAAATAAAGAAAAGCCGGTCTTCGCGCGTCAGACCATACTCGACTGAAATTCGTCTAAAACACGCATCAATTGTCGTCCAATTTGCACAATTAATTAATCCCATTCACACCACAACCGAGCCTCTCAAATTCGTCGATATAGAGTCAGTTGCACGCTTCCTACACCCTCATATACACCCACTCGATCTCTCAGAACTCTCACTCGACGCTCACAACACCTCTGTCGTCAGATTGATCGCCAAGAAACGAAGCCGCTCGACCCGTAGCCGACCGCATTCAATTGCCCACTTTCAACAAGTAAGTAACACGTCTTCAGCTTTGTATCTACCTCTACTACGAAAGCCCTATGTCAATTCGTTGTAGAAACACTCAAATCGATCCGATTTTGAACCAAAAAGCCGAAACATAAATTTTACTCGAACTACACTCTAGACATGATATAAATACAATTAAACTATGTAGAAACATTGGTAATCATCCACTAAGTGAAAGCCCTAAGAATCTAGAAGCTATTAATATAAGAATCGATCGAATTGTGTCTGAAAAAGGCCCGACACGGTCGCGCTCATCCCTGAGCGCGGTCGTGCCTGACCAAGCACAGTCGTGCCCCAGGTGTGGCCCGGTCGTGCTTACCGAGCAATCAAGTCTTGACCAAAAACAAACACTAGACGCGGTCGTGCAAGATACGAGCACGGTCGTGCTCTATGTCCAGACCCTCTGTAGTGACTTCTGACTCGACCACGGGCGCGCTCAGACCACCACGGTCACGCCCGGCAACGAGCGCGGTCGTGCCCTACTTGAGCACGGTCGTGCTCCTTGACCAGAAACTTTAATTTTATTATTTTCAAACTTAATCTAATATGTTTTTATTTAAACATTTCAAAACTTGTTTATAAAAAATTTAAGTTATAAAATCCCAAAACCCGGGAATCATTTATATACCAAATCGCTGATTTAGAAATTTAAAACGATTAATTCCCGATAGTTTCAAAACCGATGAAATCGTGAATTTATATAATCATTTTTATTTATACAAATATATATATATATTGATTTAAACAAATATAGTTTAATTAAATTTTATTTAAATAAATATATATATATATATATCGCTACTAATTTATTATTCCAAAACCAACCCTAAACACACAAACCACCAACGAACCCACTTTGGACACAAAATAACACAAACAGTGACACGCGTTATACCCTCATTCAATAGGTCAAACGTAGCGACCTACAACACGCTTGGTATTTTTGTTGATCTGTGCAAACTACACGCTCCAACAAAGTGAGTTACATAGCCCCTCTTTTACTCTATTTACAAACTTTTGGGGTGGAACATGCGTTCTATTTACAATGTTTACAAACTACACAATATACAATTCCACCCTACAATCATGTGTTACAATTTTGAGCTTTGTGCTTGAGTACTAGGTGTGTAGACCAACACGCAGTTTGTTATTCACGTGCAATCATTAACTATTTTATAGCCTACAGTAAACAGTGATAGATCTATTGAGTCTGACAAACCCACCCAGGTAGGGTGACTGTTACTGCCAACACGCGTTTGTTTTGCATGCTAGTCACAATGGTTTGATTGTACTACCAGGTCACACGATGGTATCTCTCCATAAATGCCTTAATTGCCATGTTTGTATGAATTGTATACACACAACACTATATTCTATTACATGACACGAAAACCTATGTATTCTCACCAACTTTTTAGTTGACTTTGTTTTTAACCATGTTTCAGGTGACAATGTTTGAAGTATTACAAGCTGCTACATATAGGATTTGGACCTAGCAATTAATCTAAACTATTTATATTTTGTAATCGCTACATTTGGTTCTTGTATGGTATGAACTTGCTACGTGTAATGAAAATAAATGTTTAAATTATTCAAACTTTAGCAACCGTGAGCTATGAACAGTCTGCACAGCTTCACGCCCCGGCGTTTTCCGCCGCCGGCCGGGGTGTGACAGATTGGTATCAGAGCCTTGGTTATAGGGAATTAGGTTATTAGACACCATTGACCTAGACTATAACTTTAGGACACCCAACAATGCCATGCTACATGTTTTATGTGATACGTGCTATTTGCTATATGTCACATGCCTTATGTGTTAGTTATTTGATACTTAAATTGTTTAGACTACAAGACATAATAAGCATACGTAAATAATAAAATAAATCGTATCCATACCCGTATCCTAAGCCGCATATCCTCCTTAACTGCTTCTATGTCATCATCGCCATAACTTGTGGAAAAACTCATACTCGTGGATCTATGCCTATCAAAAATATTTTTCATACCCGTTAAGGTTTTAGACTCTGTTAATTATTAGAGGACACTTGCAATCTGGAAGGGTGACACCTGTATTCTGGGTTTTCTGTCTAGGAAAGCATTTCATATAAATCCCAATCAACCGAGGGATCCGTATGCTTTCCTGGGAATTCCCGGGATGAGTGTTTACCTATAGGCTAAAGCACGTCTCCTTGAAAATTATATAAGTCTAATTAACCTTAATATGTCATTGTGTTCAAGTAGAAATGTGATTACTTGAAAACAATCCGAACTATGAAATAAATGTGTTATTTTTCCTCCTATCCTAAATTTCAACGGATTTTTTTATAAATTCTCACAACACTTTTGTATCATTCTCTTTTTATAGAATGCCTCCTCGTCGTAACATCAACCGCAACAACACCGACAACGCCAACGATAGCACCAACACCAATACCAGCAATGCCAACAACAACAATAATACCGACCTTGCTGCTCTCCTCACTCAGCTGGTAACTCAACTAACTCAAGCCAATAACAACAACAATGGGAACGCCAGTGGTAGTGCTAACACTGGTGATGGCGGTGGTGCCAACCCGCCACAATGTACCTTCAAGCATTTCAACTCTTGCAATCCCCTGAAGTTTTATGGTACCGAAGGAGCCACGGGACTCCTTCAATGGTTCGAAAGTATTGAGGGCACCTTCCTCAATAGTGACTGTCCGGACAATCTGCGTGTCCGCCATGCCACTAGTGTCTTCCAAAAACGGGCACTAACCTAGTGGAATGGGGAAAAGAGAACAAGGGGAGTAGAAGTAGCAATGGCTCTGCCATGGGATGAGCTGAAAAGGATCATGACCGAGGAATTCTGTCCTCGAAATGAGATGAAGAAACTGGAAGCGGAATTTTGGGATCTTACCCAAGATAGCGGTGAAAGCTTGGCGTACACTAACCGTTTCCACGAACTCAGCATGCTGGTACCGCACATGGTTACACCTTTGTCTAGGTGTATTGAAAAATATATCGGTGGTCTACCGAGACAAATCCAGGACACTGTTCTGGGAAGAAATCCTGCAAACCTAGAAGATGCTATTCGTCTAGCTGCCACACTGACCGATAATCACGTTAAAGCAGGTACTCTTACCAAAAAGGGGGCCAAGAAAGTTTCTGACACCACAACTCCTCCTACTCATGTCAAAGAAGTTCAAAACGAACAGTATCGAAACACCAGGAAGAGAAAGGCGAAGAATTTTGCAATAGTCACTCCAGCCGCCCCAATTAATCAAGTTGCACCCTTGGCTCAAAATCCAGCCAAGAAAGCTTATGGAGGTACCTACCCACTCTGCAACAACTGCAACTATCATCACCCACAAACTGTCCCATGTCGCCTTTGCAATCATTGTGGGAAACTTGGCCATACGGCCAATATCTGCTGACAAAAGGCACTTACTACTCAAGCCAACCCAGTTAATCAACCCGGAGCTAATCAAGTGGTTCCAATCAATGCAAATGGACGGGCATGCTATGAATGTGGCAACCCGAACCACTTCCGAAACCAATGTCCAAAGCTTGTGAACAATAATCAGGGCGGAGCTCGTGGGCGTGCTTTCAACATCAACGCCAATGAAGCTCAAGCCAACGATCATGTGGTCAACGGTACGTTTCTTGTAAATAAACAATTTGCATCTATACTATTTGATACCGGAGCCGATAAGAGTTTTGTGTCACTTAACTTTGAACCTTTACTTGCAAAAACACGATCCAAACTCGAGAAAACCTTCACCGTTGAAGTAGCGGATGGAAACTCCATCACTATTGACTCCATCATTCATGACTGCTCACTAGAACTCAATGGTCACACGTTTCCAGTCAACCTTATACCAATGCCATTGGGAAGCTTTGACGTCATCATCGGCATGGATTGGTTATCTAAAAACCATGCCGAGGTCATGTGCTTTGAAAAGTACATCCGAGTACCTCTTCCATCGGGAGACATATTGAAAGTCTTTGGCGAGAAACCTTGCAAAGGACTCAAACTGATGTCATGCATAACTGCCCAGAAATACATTCGAAAGAAGTGCATGGTTTTCCTAGCTCATGTGATTCAAAAAGAAGACAAGGAGAGAAGAATAGAAGATATTCCCATCATTCGGGAGTTTCCCGAAGTCTTTCCCGACGACTTACCCGGTCTTCCACCTGTTCGGGAAGTAAAGTTTCGAATCGATCTTATACCCGGAGCAAACCCTGTGGCTAAAGCTCCATACCGGCTTGCACCTTCTGAATTGCAAGAACTTGCAAGTCAACTTCAAGAACTCGCTGACAAAGGTTTCATACGGCCAAGTCATTCACCGTGGGGTGCACCAGTCTTGTTTGTTAAAAAGAAGGATGGTTCATTCCGCATGTGTATTGACTATCGAGAGCTCAACAAGCTTACAATCAAAAACCGCTACCCGTTACCTAGGATTGACGACCTCTTCGATCAACTCCAAGGTTCTACTTGTTTCTCAAAGATTGATCTTCGATCTGGTTATCACCAACTGCGTGTCCGAGAAGAAGATATTCCAAAGACCGCCTTCCGAACAAGATATGGTCATTACGAGTTCACGGTTATGCCTTTTGGGTTGACCAATGCACCTGCTGTCTTTATGGACCTCATGAACCGCATGTGCAAACCATACCTTGACAAATTCGTGATCGTTTTCATCGACGACATCTTGATCTATTCCAAGACTGAGGAAGAACATGAACAACACTTTAGACTGGTTTTGGATCTCCTGAGAACCGAACAATTATACGCCAAGTTATCAAAATGTGAATTTTGGCTAAAAGAGGTTCAATTTTTGGGTCATGTTGTAAATAAAAAGGGAATACATGTCGACCCTGCCAAGATCGAAGCTGTTAAGAATTGGAGTGCTCCTCAAACCCCTACCGAGGTTCGTTCGTTTCTTGGTTTAGCGGGTTATTACCGAAGGTTCATTTCTAATTTCTCCAAGATTGCTGTTCCCCTCACCGCCTTGACACATAAAGGTAAACCTTATGAATGGGGGCCAAAACAAGAAGAAGCTTTCCAAACTCTTAAACAGAAGTTATATGATGCTCCTATTCTGACTCTTCCAGAAGGAAACGATGATCTAGTCGTCTACTGCGATGCCTCTAACCTAGGCCTTGGTTGTGTTCTCATGCAACGAGGCAAGGTAATCGCTTATGCATCAAGGCAACTCAAGATCCATGAAAAGAACTATACGACGCACGATCTGGAGCTAGGTGCAGTCATATTTGCCTTGAAGATTTGGAGACATTATCTATATGGCACGAAATGTGTGGTATTTACCGACCACAAAAGCCTCCAACACATCTTCAATCAAAAAGAACTCAACATGAGGCAACGACGTTGGGTTGAACTCCTCAATGATTACGATTGCGAGATTCGTTATCATCCCGGCAAGGCAAACGTAGTAGCCGATGCGCTGAGCCGTAAAGAACGCGTCATGCTCCAAAGTGTCAAGATTCATTCCGACATTCAAACCCGTATTCTAGCAGCTCAACACGTCTCGATTACCGAGGGCAATATGTATGAGGAAATGTCGTGTGGTGCTGAATTCCAACTAGAGACTAAAAACAATGGCTTGCTTTATTTCTTGGATCGTATTTGGGTTCCCAACCGCAATGATCTCCGGGAATTCCTCATGACTGAAGCACACAAGTCTCGGTATTCTATCCATCCCGGTGCGGATAAAATGTATCACAATCTTCGACCACAATATTGGTGGCCTGGTATGAAGAAAGACATTGCACTCTATGTTGCAAAATGCCTAACCTGCTCTAAAGTCAAAGCCGAACATCAACGTCCTTCCGGTTTACTTGAACAACCGGAAATCCCCGTGTGGAAATGGGAAAATCTAGCCATGGACTTCATTACTAAACTCCCCCGTACTTCAAACGGCTATGATAGCATTTGGGTAATCATTGACCGTCTCACAAAGTCCGCACACTTCCTGCCCATCCGTGAAGACTATCGGGTTGAGAAATTGGCCCGAATCTATATTAACGAAATTGTGAGTCGACACGGCATACCTTTGAACATAATCTCCGACAGAGATGCTCGTTTCACTTCCAGATTTTGGCAATCTCTGCAAAAGGCACTTGGCACACGATTGGATTTAAGCACAGCCTACCATCCCCAAACTGATGGCCAGACTGAACGAACAATCCAAACCCTCGAAGACATGCTGAGAGCCTGTGTCATAGACTTTGGTGGCAATTGGGATTCACATCTAGCACTTATTGAATTCTCATACAATAACAGCTACCACACCAGCATCAACATGGCTCCATTCGAAGCTCTTTATGGTCGCAAATGCCGTTTTCCTATCTGTTGGAACGAGATTGGTGAAGCACAAATCACCGGTCCCGAGTTAATTCAGGAAACATCCGACAAAATCCTTCAAATCCGTGACAACATCCGAGTAGCGAGAAGTCGACAAAAGAGCTATGCCGACAAGCGACGAAAACCTTTGGAATTCCAAGTGGGTGACCTTGTGCTTCTCAAAGTATCCCCTTGGAAGGGTGTGATCCGCTTTGGAAAGAAAGGCAAGCTAGCACCTCGTTACGTAGGCCCGTTCAAGATCCTTGAAAGAATCGGGAAAGTGGCTTACAAACTTGAGCTACCTCCAGCACTCAACAATGTTCATCCAACCTTCCACGTGTCCAACCTGAAGAAATGTCTTGCTGATGAGAACCTCCACATACCTCTTGACGACGTGCGCATTGATGAAACGATGCACTTTGTCGAGAAACCGGTGGAAATCATGGACCGTGAGATCAAGCAACTCAAACGCAACCGCATTCCTATAGTCAAAGTCCGTTGGGATTCTAAACGTGGTCCTGAGTTTACTTGGGAACGTGAAGACCAAATGAAACTCAAGTATCCTCACCTATTCACCAATTCTGCAGCCTCAACTAGTTGAATTTCGGGACGAAATCCCCTCAACAAGGGGAGACTGTAACATTTCTGATTTTCATCATGTAATCGTTTGATTTCAATAAACAAACACATTTCAGTTTCGATTCGTGTACAAACAAACTACGATGCAGTTACATATACAAACTATTCTATTACAATAACAAATTAAACAAAAACGCAATTATCTCACAAGCCCCGAGGACCAAAACTGACAAAACTCAAAAAAACTACAAAACTAGGCAAGCACGGTCGCGCCTAGGACTAGGCACGGTCGCGCCTGTCGACCTAAGCACGGTCGCGCCTAAAGTAGACACGGTCGCGCTGATGAACCCACTTGACTGCAGAAAGTCAAACCATACCATACCTTCTGAATTCGTAAAAATTAAAATAAAGAAAAGCCGGTCTTCGCGCGTCAGACCATACTCGACTGAAATTCATCTAAAACACGCATCAATTGTCGTCCAATTTGCACAATTAATTAATCCCATTCACACCACAACCGAGCCTCTCAAATTCGTCGATATAGAGTCAGTTGCACGCTTCCTACACCCTCATATACACCCACTCGATCTCTCAGAACTCTCACTCGACGCTCACAACACCTCTGTCGTCAGATTGATCGCCAAGAAACGAAGCCGCTCAACCCGTAGCCGACCGCATTCAATTGCCCACTTTCAACAAGTAAGTAACACGTCTTCAGCTTTGTATCTACCTCTACTACGAAAGCCCTATGTCAATTCGTTGTAGAAACACTCAAATCGATCCGATTTTGAACCAAAAAGCCGAAACATAAATTTTACTCGAACTACACTCTAGACATGATATAAATACAATTAAACTATGTAGAAACATTGGTAATCATCCACTAAGTGAAAGCCCTAAGAATCTAGAAGCTATTAATATAAGAATCGATCGAATTGTGTCTGAAAAAGGCCCGACACGGTCGCGCTCATCCCTGAGCGCGGTCGTGCCTGACCAAGCACAGTCGTGCCCCAGGTGTGGCCCGGTCGTGCTTACCGAGCAATCAAGTCTTGACCAAAAACAAACACTAGACGCGGTCGTGCCAGATACGAGCACGGTCGTGCTCTATGTCCAGACCCTCTGTAGTGACTTCTGACTCGACCACGGGCGCGCTCAGACCACCACGGTCACGCCCGGCAACGAGCGCGGTCGTGCCTTACTTGAGCACGGTCGTGCTCCTTGACTAGAAACTTTAATTTTATTATTTTCAAACTTAATCTAATATGTTTTTATTTAAACGTTTCAAAACTTGTTTATAAAAAATTTAAGTTATAAAATCCCAAAACCCGGGAATCATTTATATACCAAATCGCTGATTTAGAAATTTAAAACGATTAATTCCCGATAGTTTCAAAACCGATGAAATCGTGAATTTATATAATCATTTTTATTTATACAAATATATATATATATTGATTTAAACAAATATCGTTTAATTAAATTTTATTTAAATAAATATATATATATATATCGCTACTAATTTATTATTCCAAAACCAACCCTAAACACACAAACCACCAACGAACCCACTTTGGACACAAAATAACACAAACAGTGACACGCGTTATACCCTCATTCAATAGGTCAAACGTAGCGACCTACAACACGCTTGGTATTTTTGTTGATCTGTGCAAACTACACGCTCCAACAAAGTGAGTTACATAGCCCCTCTTTTACTCTATTTACAAACTTTTGGGGTGGAACATGCGTTCTATTTACTATGTTTACAAACTACACAATATACAATTCCACCCTACAATCATGTGTTACAATTTTGAGCTTTGTGCTTGAGTACTAGGTGTGTAGACCAACACGCAGTTTGCTATTCACGTGCAATCATTAACTATTTTATAGCCTACAGTAAACAGTGATAGATCTATTGAGTCTGACAAACCCACCCAGGTAGGGTGACTGTTACTGCCAACACGCGTTTGTTTTGCATGCTAGTTACAAAGGTTTGATTGTACTACCAGGTCACACGATGGTATCTCTCCATAAATGCCTTAATTGCCATGTTTGTATGAATTGTATACACACAACACTATATTCTATTACATGACACGAAAACCTATGTATTCTCACCAACTTTTTAGTTGACTTTGTTTTTAACCATGTTTCAGGTGACAATGTTTGAAGTATTACAAGCTGCTACATATAGGATTTGGACCTAGCAATTAATCTAAACTATTTATATTTTGTAATCGCTACATTTGGTTCTTGTATGGTATGAACTTGCTACGTGTAATGAAAATAAATGTTTAAATTATTCAAACTTTAGCAACCATGAGCTATGAACAGTCTGCACAGCTTCACGCCCCGGCGTTTTCCGCCGCCGACCGGGGTGTGACAGTATAGAACCCTCATGAACTTCTTCACAACTGGAACATCAAGTATTCCATTGTCCCGGTTGGTGTCAATGGCATAAGCCAGGCATACACCAATTCATGGGCCACGTGTTTCACCGTCTCGAGGAGAGAATGGGTCCACACATCACCCTTTAGTCATACACGACATCGATATGGTTACTAAGTAACCTCACAATCCACTATAATCGTAGGACTCCAATCCATGTGATTGTTTCACATACATTTGTCAACATTGTGAAATCCGCAATGCTGATCACCTCAGAATCCACCGATTCACATTTAACCTCAACCGAAAATATGCTGAAAGAATTCAGTCCCGTCTATTGTAGTAGAAATGTTCGGCTCGTCAACCTTGAAATTTCTATTCCCCCCTTCATTCGTGTGCTTTAACTCGGGACATTCACTTCGAACGAGTCCCGACTTGTAACAACTGTAGCACCCATTATTAGGACTAGAACACTATGGCGTAGTGTGTCCCATCATTCCACCTATGTAAATTCCACACATATGGCAACAAGCATTGCCTTCCCAAAGGGATTTCTAGCTCGGCTAGAACATTTGGCTTTCTTGAAGCCACCACAAATTCCTCTTCACATCCCACTTGTTCCCGAGTTTGAACTCTTAGCATCATAAAGTAATCAGTTCCACCAGAGTCGTACACCACACGCAAGAATCCGCTCTAGCGTCAACGGATAGCATCAACCGAGAAGGCCGATCCATCCTCTTTCCTTCCATGATTCAAAAACTTGGGCAAGACTACAGGTAGTCATACGACATGCCCACAATATTTTTCTTAGTCCACCGGTCTAACATACGTGAAGAAAACTCCAAATTGCAAGATCCACATCGGCTTGTGGACAAAGCTAACTCAAGAACGTCTCTCGAGTTCACCCTATTTCATTACCTCCACATTTTTAAGACTTTCTCCATACGGAGAACCTTCAACCGAATAATCCACCAATTTCTAGAGTCGAATCTCCGCGAGTAGTACTCCATTTGCCCATCACAATGGATTGCTTCAAGCCAATACCATGATAGTGATGTATCGTTGATTAATCAACGAATTGAACTTACACCAGTTTACCCTTTTTGGCTCGCCCACCACGAACCCCCTGTGAAGACAAGGTTTACTTCATTCATGTATTCGACTACGTTTGATCATCCCGCCCTTAAGGTTTATGCGGTTCTTCAAAGTACAGCCTCAATGAGCTCCTATCTTCCTTGAAGGAAAATAAACACGACATCACAGAAAGCTTTAGCCATCCTCCACTAGAATGTTGCTTTCCATAACTACCGACGAATCCCAAGCTCATCCCCATCCTCGAGGTTATATCCATAGACTCTTTCATACGTGAGTCTTTAAATCGACTTCTATATACATATTTCGTCTACTAAATTATGTTTTCCCCCCAGTTATGCCCGACGTTTAGTAATAAGTTTGTAGGTGTTCTACCTACTCTGTAAGGAACTACCTCTTTCTATATGTATATTAATTACTTTTGCATAATCATCTATGCACAAACACGAAATATGTACATATACACATGTAACCACCTTCACTTACTCATTGTCGGTGTTCATCATCATATGGTTATCGAGAGTATTCGGACATTTTATATTAAGAATCACAGTAGTCAGGCATGATTGATAATGTAATATGCCCAATTACATTCACCATCTCCATATAATGAATCCCCTAACAACTTTCGGAACAATTAATTCACATTGGACACCAATTAAAACAAACAACACATAATCAATACTAACCTCGCCCTTAAAGCTCCGTGTCTCGGTCACGCATCAATGGATTCTCATTTCTCCGACCATATCAAGAGCATTATAGGTTTGAGTTTGATGTCTCGCACACCAAATCCCTCAAACCATTGCTCTGATACCAAGTTGTAACACCCAAATATCCAACCCAAATTAAAATTTTAAAAACAATGCGGAAGTTAGGTCCCAAAGCGACATTTAACGTATCCACACGTTAAGTTTTACAACACGAATTAAAATAACATGATTTCCACAAAATTAGTTTAAACAAAGATAACCAACAAGTTATCCACAACTTGTGATAACTCCATATAGTTTGTAAAGACTCCAAACGAGAATATATACAAAACCGAATACAAAACATGACCACGAGAACCCAATCCACATGATTCGAGACCCGAGATCACTCCGGAGCTTTTCCTACATTCAAAACATCATTTTGAGCATGGTTAGTAAAGATAAGTATCCCTAGGGACATCCCACAAGTCCCTACAACAACGACAGGCCAAAACCCCAAAAACCCAAAATTCCCAGCGTCCACCAGAACCAAATGGGAGCATCATACGATCCGAGCGTATGGTGCGCCCCCCGAGCGTATGGTGCGCCCCCTGGGCGTATGATGCGCTGGCATCAGGTCCTACATGCCCAAAATTTGATTTTCAGCCAGTGCAGCCCCCCGTCGACTGACCCAATTGCATGTTTAAGCTATTAACCATCATAAACTCATGTTTTAACTACTTATATGATTACCCACATATACCAAAAAGAATTGTTTAATAATCCACCCCAAACCCGAGTACCACTACTCGTTTTCGTTCATTAAGAGATTAACACAAGTTTTTTCGATTCGTTAGTTTAGGTACGTAATAACCTACAACTTTAAACACATAACAAACCATACAAGTCTAGTGTTTTACCATCCATACATTTTGACATATCCATATGTCTATGAAAGATCCACCTCTCGGTTTCTCACATGGAGTATTTGACTCCATATCTCCTCATGAAGCACATAACTTCATGCCATCCGTGAAGCCCTTTCGCTTCACTTCCACCTGTGAGGCATATGACCTCACTTCCAACCGTGAAGTATATTACTTCACCTAACTCCTCCATGAAGTATCCACACTTCATGGTATTCAACCAATTTGTCAAGTTTATAATAACGGGTCGACTTTCACCACATTAAGTTAATTTTAGTCTAATGTCACCACATTATACATTTTAGTTGACTCTTGACCATATTGAGTCATTTACACCATTTAACCACATATGCACAATCAAGTTAGACTATTAACCACATTGTCTAATTACACATATTTACCACATTTACACATTCAAGTTTGACTATTAACCACATAGTCTAATTACACCTATTTCAACATAATAGTTTGACCCTATACCACTAAGGTCAAATTACACCAATTTCACCATTATCCACAATGGTTTGACTTATACCATATTAAGTCAATTTTATATTAATTTCACCATTTATCCATAAATGATTTGACTTATACCATGCTAAGTCAATTTACAACAAATCACCACTTTCCATGTTTTAGTTTGACTATATACCACACTAGTCAACTACACCAATTTACCACATTATGTTTGACTATTTACCACATTATTCAATTACACCACTTTTACCACATTTCACTCGTTAGTTTGACTAATTTCCTCATTAAGTCAACTACACCAATTCTACCATACTCACACTTTAGTTTGACCATATACCACATAATCAAAATCATCATACAACATGTGAATAGAATTAAACTACATAATCTACTTACATATAACTACTTATCCACTACTAAGTAAGTGCAAAGCACTTACCCTTGCCAATGATGATTCCAAATGGCCTTCAAAGCTAGCCGCTCCATACCTTGATCACCTAAACAATCCACTTGTTTAGTAATCTAGTAAACTCCTAACAAAACACCAATTGAGGTTTGACACCCACCCAAGATCTTTTGATCTTCATCTTCAATATAAATTGGTTTAACAAGCTTCACACAAGCTTTTAACCATTCCTAAATCAAGTCCACCCATTTTGACCCGTTAAGGATTTCACCCAATTCTCCCAATTTCATCTAATTCAATTTTCACCATTTCAATTGAGTTTTAATCATGAAATTGTGTTTATCTAACACCATAAACACTTGTACATGATCAATTACCCAACCAAACACCCCGAATTCAAAACCCCCAAATTGGGTCTCAAGAACCCTAAATTTCAAAACTTCTAGTTAGGTGAAATTAACATGAATTGGTTTAACCTCTTGCTTTAGTAATGCTATATTATCAATCCTTTTCAACAAAACACCCAATACAACCCCCCAATTCCCGTCCATTAGGGTTCATCCACTAAAACCCCTTCAAGAACAAGAATTTTATAGAGGATTAGAGAGGAGATGCTACTTACTAGATGATTAGCATGGATTATGCATGCCAAAACCTCCAATTCACACATGCAATCCACTTATCTTGAGTTCTTGGTCTTTCTCCCCCTTCCTCTCTAATTTTCGACACACACACACTAGAAAGTGTGTGTGTCGCCATTTTTACTCTCCACCAAATCAACTTTGGTTTAAATAAAAGTTCAGCCCCTCTACTTGCAGATTTGACTCCTCCTTCAAAAAATACTTAATTACATCATTAAAAAGCACACTCCAACTTTCTTTTATTTAATTTCACCCCTACAATATCAATAATATATTATAGGACAAACCCGAAAGTTGGTTCGTTAAAAGCAAACTATCATGTCATTGATATGCGTGTCGGGACCTAATGTCAACGTCTAATGTCGTGTTTAAACTTTGGTTTTGGTGACTAAATGCTTTTAAATAATCTTGTGTAATGTTGACAACTAACCTACTTTTAAGTAATGTATCCATGATTTTATACGTTGTGTTTGCTTATGGGTAACAACTTCCGTTGCCACCACACTTGCTTAAGTCTTCCGCTACGAGTTAGGGTGTGACAGAAGTTGGTATCAGACTGTGATATCCGGTAGATTTCCAGGTTATCATCCGTACTGTTAGTGTGTTATCCGTACTATAACCGTTCGTGAAACAACAGTTATATATGCGTTAATAAACTTAACTTTTATTTATGTAAGTCATTTTAAGCCTAGCAAAGTGTTTTTAAATGCATGTAAGTCATTTTAAGCCTAGCAAAGTGTTTTTAAATGCATGGTCTTGCATTTGGTAATTTTAGGAATTTTAGTGTCACAATTCGGTAAACTGTTCGAAACAAACGTTGGTGACGACCCAGTAAAAATGAAAAGTCCAGATTTAGGTCAAAAAGCTGGGTTTAGCTTAAAATAATATTCTATAATTGGTGAGTTTCGTCTGGTAAATCACACGGTAACGATATGTATGTTTGCTCTTACATTTTAATTAGACATAATACACCAACTAGCACCGAATATTATTATTAGTTATTTAATTTTATGTATTTTGACAGGTTTTAATGTTTTACTAATTATTGTAAATTAATCACGTAAAATAAAACCCAAGATAAATACCGGGTACAAGTTTTAACCCCCACATATCTAATATTTTATAAAAACTAAGCATGGATAGCCTACACATTCAAAAAATTCGGCCATTAATGGGGGGAGAGACACATGTGTCTTAACCCATCATTAAAAATCTTCACCTCTCCACATTTCCAAGAAATCTCCCATTAAAACACTCAACCCATCACCTTCACTCTCTCTCACCTCTCTCTCTCTTTGGCCATAACCCCCTCTCTTTTTCTTTGAATTTTCATCTCCATTTCACCAAGAACAAGCTTCAATCTCCATCTATTTTCAAGTTTTGTTTGTCTTGGTGAAGTTGTTTGAAGCCTTGGAAGCAAGAACAAGCCACATCTCAGATTTTGGAAGCTCTTACAAGTCCACTATCGTCTTCATTTCAAGCATTCAAGGGTATAAAACTCTCTTTTGATTCATATTGTTCTTATTTATTCATTCTTGTTCTTGTTGATTCTAAAACAAGAATAGTTCACCCATCACCAAATCTTTCTTAGAGATGTTCAAAATATGGGGTTTCACAACTAAAAACTAAGCTAAAAAGGGTGTGTAAGTGTGTGTGTGAGCCATGAGATGCATGCATGCACATAAGCATGTTGAGCTTTGATTTTGAAATGGTTTGCTTGTTTAAATGAATGATCTTCATGTTTATTTTTCTCCAACAAAAGTCATCATTGAATCTGATGTAAATGAGTATTTTGGTCATAAAATGTTAATTAAAAAGTTGTTGGAAGCATGCATGTGGATTAGTAGATGATTTCAAGAAAACTAGACATATGATTGCGCTTTTTAGGTCTTTATTCATGCATGAAATCATTTATTTTAAATCTGAAAGTTAATGCATAAAACATGTGTTATACAAGTATTAAAAAGTAATCTAACAACTACAAATGATTAAAAGTGGATTGGTGACATGTTACACACACAAGCATAATTTAAAGATTATAATTAAAATTTATAGCATAAGATTAAAAAAATTCAGGAATTTTAGACCATAAGATATTTTTACAAGTACAGAATAGAATTATAAGATGAGCTTAGTAAAGGTCAGACCATAAAAAGCCTTTGCGCCATTCTGGCATTAGCGGCTAAAAGGTCCCCAAGAATTCAAACACCACCTTATTATTCTATTATGTCCTTAACCTGTCTAAATTCTATTCAGAAATATTTTCAATTTTATACTTTTTTTTATATATTAAAGTTTAAAAATCACCTTATTTCATGTTGAAAACACCTAAATTAGTGAGTTTTGCTCAAGATAAGTTTCTGGACAGATTTTAGTGAAAGAAATCAGTACCTTATACATAATATATGATCATGGATGAAGGACTAAAAAACATAATACATATATACTAGTATTATATAGCAGAATACGCATATTTCGACGATTTTGGACACGTAAAACACATGTAAATTCACTGTTTTGTAAATCTGAAACAAAACAGGTCCTAAACATATAATTTATGGTAAAAACATGTAATATAACTTATCTAAGTGTTTCAGCATAAGTATGGACGTTAATCCTTAAAAATTATGCGTAAATAGTGCTTAGAACGGTACTTTTAAAGGGTAAAAGTGCATATTTTTGTATAAATTTCTAAAAAGAAACTTTGATATAAAAATGAGTTCATATGACAAATAATAATGTTTATAACATAATTTGGATGTTAGTGCATGTCTAGGTGTCGGTTCTTACTTTTAAAATTCGGTAAATCGTTTAGCTATACAAGTAAATATGAATTTTTACAAAGATTAGTAAATTTATGAATTTATGGTTAAAAAGAGTTTTACTTACTTACTTACTTGTTCAAGTTATCATGACATTTCAACACTTAAAAGACTTAGCCTCTGAAAGAGGCAATCATAAAAAATTGGAATAAAGAGAAAAAATTTACCAGTTTTTCTTTTTCTGATTATGAACACCAAGCTTCAACCAAGCTTCAAAATAAACTTCAAATATTATATAGAGATATTTTACAAGAGAGAGTAGTAGTAGTGGAGTTGTTCTCCAGGGTGGTTTTACAATAAGAGAAAGTCCCCTTATATAGGCGGGGAAAAGCAAACAAGATTCCCATTGTGGGACCTATCAGACAAATTTGTCAAAAAGAAAACAGTAATTAGCAATTATTTTGCTAACTTTTCAAAAAGCCAGAGTTGCATAATGTTGTCTGCCACTCCAACCATTATTGGCGTTTTTTGATCATGTTCTTGTGGGGCCTATTGTGGCATTTTGTTTTTTAGCTTGCTAGAAGATTCTTATGGGCTGAATTCTTGCCTGTATTATGTAAGGACTATGTTGGTATAATCTTCGTCTATAGGATCAGTAGTATCTTTCTGACCTTCATGAAATATTCTTTCTGTATCTTCATCTTCTTCAGTCTGTGAGGATGTAGACATTGTTGAAGGAGATCCTCCTTCTTTTCTGAAGTTTTTATCATATTTTTTTCCATTTATGTGAGATAGAAATCCATGATTTCTTTATTGCTGATTTGATCAGTTCCTTTAATCGTTTGAATTTTTCTGACAATGTGTCTGAAAGGGCTTGGAGCTTCTTTATGAGGATAGCTGTTTGCCTGATTAATATAATCTTGGATTGTCTTTTTAATTTTTTCTATAGTATCATGGCTTTCTATGATGCCATCTTTGTTCAGGATAGTCATCCTTTTCCAAAATTTTGTGAAAAAGGTTCTTTGGATACAAAGAATATTTTGACTGGTGTATCCAACCTCTGGAGACCATTTCATATCCATGGGATACTGAACTGGATATAAAAATGTGAAACATGCATATTGTTAATGAAATTTTCATTTTGCTGAGCCTCTATTAAGGCTGGAGAGACATCTACCCATTGGGTATATAAGTTTTTATATAACTCAGGAAGAATGTTTACCGAGGTTCCAAAAGACTGCCACCAGTTATAAAACCAGACTGGAATTTCCTGTCCGTAAGTATGAGAACAAATTTTTATGAACCAAGAATGTTTTTGTTTTGGGTTCTCATATAAGAATGTTTCATAAAAACCATTCATGTAATCCCAGTAATTATATTTAATTGGGAATTTAGTTTGGGGATGTATAAGCTCCATTTCTTTTAATGGATAAGTTCCCCATGTTTCTACAGATATAATCTGTTTTATCACTATCTTACTGAAGTTATAAACATCAGGCTGACCAGCAAGATGTTTAAAATGAGTTTCAATGTCTTTTGAAAACACAAGGATATCATCGATGTAGACTATTATAAAATCACTGTATGAAATAAAAATATCATTCATAATATTTTGAAATTCTGAAGGGGCATTCTTTAATTCAAATGGCATAACATTCCATTCATAATGCCCAGTAGGTACTGCAAAAGCAGTCTTATACCTATCCTTTTCATTAATTTGAATTTGCCAATATCCAGATTTCAAGTCAAATTTTGAAAATATTATGGCGTTATATAATTTATCGAGTAAATCTTTTTTATTAGGTATAGGATACCTGATCCATTTTAAGACTTTATTAAGAGGTTTATAATTTATAACTAATATGGAAATACCTCTTTCTTGTTCTGAATGTTTATTAACATAGAAAGCAGTACAAGAGCAAGGAGATTTTGATCTTCTGATTAAGTCTTTGTCAAGAAGAGATTTAATCTATTGTTTACATGATTCCATATATTCGGAATTCATTTGACAATGTCTCGCCTTAGTAGTAATTTTACTGTCATTAAAATCATTTTCATAGGGAAGAGAAACAATATGTTTCTTCCTGTCCCAAAACGCATTTGGATGATCATTGCATATTTGTAGAGTGAATTGATTATTAATCATTTTTATCTTTTCATGTAATTTTGAATTATTTATTCTATCTTGAATATTTAAGGAAAATATTTCTTTTTGTAAAAAATCAATTTGATTTATTTTTGCTTGTAAAAGGGATTCTTTTACATTATTTAGAGTTCTAGAAAAAGGATTTTTAATAAATGGAAATATATTTCTTTGTTTTGGAAAGATCCAGTTATTCCTTTATTATCAATATTCCTTAAAGGAAAAATTTTATTTAAGAAAGGGGTTCCAAGTATGGCTTGGCTCGTGAGATTTTTAACTAGAAGAAAACTAGTTGGAATGCGGGTTTCATTATGATAGACCTGAACCTGTGGTAATTTATACTCAATTTTTAATTTTTCTCCTCCGGCAGAACTTAAATTATGGGAGGTTTTATAAAAATATTTTGTGGGAATAATTCCTTCTTGTATACAGTTTAGATCAGCACCACTATCAACTAATCCTGTAACAGTTATGAAGAAATTATCTTCAATAAAAAGTTTAACTTTAATGTTCCACTTCTATGTGGTTATAATATTCATAATACTTTCCGAAAATACTCCTGAATTATTTTGAGGAATGTTTTCATTATTATTGTTTTGAGGGATTTCATTGTTTTGAGGGTTCTCAAGTCTTATGATTCTTTCTTCTAGATTTCTATTATCTTTTAGAAGTATTTTAATATCAATCTTTAGATTATCAATTTCAGTTTTTAGATCATGTATATTGACTGGTCTAGAAACTTGGTTTCTTTCAGCTAGCTGTTTTTTTAATTCGGCTAGAGAGAAAGGTTTTAAATCTTGCTGAGAATTGTTAGAGGAAGATGTTTCCTCAGATTTTTGTTGATTTAAATATTCCAAAATTAATTTTTCTTTGATTTGCGGATCATTTATAACTTTTAAGAGATCTAAAATCTCATTACTTAAAACATTAATTTCCATGTTTTGGAATTGAGAAATTATTTGGTAAAGACCTTCTTCTGATATATCAAAAGGGTTTTTGCAACAATCTTTTTAGCAATTTGTTGAACACTGATCTTCCTCTTCTTCTGAGGAATAAATGCTTTCATATTCTAAAATATTTAGATTTTCTTCTTCCGAGGATGATTGCTCAGAATCAGTTTTTCAAAGTTTTCATTTAATAAAACTTCATTAACTTTATCTCTTAAATCTCGATCTTCTATTTTGTTAAGTTTTTTCCTAACCCAACAGGTTTTTGCTTTGTGGCATAGTTTTCCACACTTTCTGCATTTTATAGGTTTTTTAAATTAATTTGGAAATTCTTTCCTTTCTTTATATTTTTTCTTTTTATTATATTGGTTTTCTTCTTTTATAATGTTTTTTAGGAGAAGAATTTCTTTTCCTAGTTTCGGATGACTTATCAAGTCTATTTTCTATCCTAAATTGACCATAAAATTCTCCTAATAGTCTCTTTTCATTTAGAGATTGTTTCTTAATTTGTTGATTAAGTTTTATGTCATTGCATAAACTTATTCCTTCCTGAATACAAGTACCTATTAGTTTACCATAAGTATAATTTTCATAATTTATGACTCCATCTATTCTTAGTTTGTTTCTTATTCTTCCCGCAAATAAATGTGGAAGGCCATCTATGAATTTTGTAGGTCCTCATGGCACGTCTATGGATCAATCTCGTGATAAGACGTGACGTTTACTCGGAGTGCGGAATCCAACGAGTCAACGTTTATATGCATAAAAGACAATTCAAAACACGCAAGTAAATAACCTTCTCAATTCATATTTCAAATCACAATGATGTTTACACAATCGGACTTCTCTGATCTGATCTCTCTGGTTCGTTATTACTAACTCTGTAAACACACACACATATATATATATAACCAACTGACCTGATATAAGCGAACTTATTAAGTTCGCCTCTAACAACTTAAGCGAACTTAACAAGTTCGCCTCAGTTAGACCTAAGCGAACTTATTAAGTTCGCCTCTGATAAACCATGCGAACTTAACAAGTTCGCCCCTAGGCTATACTTGTAAAACACTTAGTGACATTTGACATTTACATAACAAAAAAATAAAGACATAAAATCTAACTATTACAAGCTTTTGTCATTACAAACTATGTCCTAACCGACTCCCCCTTGACAATAGCTTGATCTTCAGTCTTCAGTCTTTATCTTGAACTCTTCCAGTTATCCGGTAGTCTGCTGCCAGCATGCACAACATATCTTCTGCATATCTCCAAAACTCTTTTGTACTATAGACCTTGTTCTCTCCAAACATCAGTGAACATTATTTCATTCTTTCGCAACGTCCTTTGATATTTCTTTGAGAAATTTATAAGATTCATTGCATCGTAGAAACATACAATGACCTTATTGTCTTTATCTTCAATCTTTGCATCACCAGTATTAACATCAACATACCACCATTTCATATTCCTAATAAAGTCTTGAGGAATCTTCTTTAACGGTATCTTGTGAATAGCACGCACTGGTTTATACTTGTATCTCCAGGTCACTTTCCCAGTCTTTGGATTTGTGTTCTTCACTCTCTTTCCCTTTTCTGGTTTCAGCCGATCATACTTTCCTGAACTACCTTCTTTCTTGATCAAGTTTGCTATCACATCAGCCAAACCATTCTTCGATCTATTAATGAGTGACTTTGAAGCTAAACCATTTATTTCACATCTTGGCAAGGTATTGAAATATTTGATCCTCGGCTTTAAGTATTGAACACCATCAGATCGTTTAATTGCAAATAATTTTGATTCATCATCATAGAACCAACTTATGATCCTTCCTACACACTGCTCTTTATTCACATATTTCTCTTTCTGAGCAGGTTGTGCTGGAGACTTGGGTAGCACCTTCATCCAGCTGTTTATAACTTCTCTCCACTGTTCTCGTGTCATCCCTGTATCTCTGTACATCACAGGTTCTTCATTAACCTTCGAAGACTTAGTGTGAGTAGTTTCAGTTTCAGCATCTTTATTGGATTGAATAGTCTCATCATCAGTATCTATCATTGAATCAGCAGTGCCTTCAGGCAGTGTGATGTCTTTAACAGAGTCCATAGAATCTGTTACTCCTTCATAAGTGAATTCAGGAATAACATCATCCTGGATGAAGTTATACGGCACTCTAAGACCATCACAGCCTTCATAGGTGACACTATCTTTATCTTTTTCTTTCTCAATCTCTACTATTTTTCCTTCTTCTATCTCATTATCTGACATATCATCTTCCATGTCATTAAATAAATCATCAATGTCATCAAGACATGCAATCTTTTCAGCTTCCTCTTCTTTTGAATCTTGAAAGAACTCCAATAATAAAATTTCTTCTTCATTAGTACCAGAAGTATCTTTGTCTTTGTTTCCTTCAAGTGATTGTGATGTCGACTCCCCCTGAACCCTAGATATAGGATTAGCGTCAGTGTATTGACGATCACCCTCAATATTTCCAGCAGGATCATTGGCTTCATCATCACGTCTTTGAATAGACTCTGTGTGACAAGTATCAGGTATCCTCAACTCCCCCTGAGCGTCAAGACGCTGAACGAGTTTGGATACTAATGCTTGCATGTCAGCAATCTGTTGAGCTTGAGTCTGAATCACCAGCTGCCGTTGTGAATCAGTAGACACAAGAGTGTTTACCTGGGTTTGTAGAGAAAGCACTTGAGATTCAAGAAAAGTAATCCTTTCAGAATCAGAAGGCTTTGACGGACCAGCTGTTGATTATGGAATAGAAGGACTTGAAGTAGTAGGAATGACCGGAGGAACAGGAGTAATCACAGGAGATGTATCTTTTGATCTTGGAGGAGTAATTATCAATGAAGCAACAAAATTAGCATCCTCGACTCCCTGTGAAGATTGTGCAGCAGCTATTGAAGCAGACATTAACTTTTGAGTCTTAGGATCTGGATTAAAGTCACTATCAGACTCAGTACTTTCATCAACCAATGATCTTTTTTCATGTACTGAACCGGAAGGAGGATCCCGAACAGACTTTCTTCTTGGTCGTTTGGCTTGAGATTTAATGCTTTTTCCAGCATTAGCCAGTGGAATTGTAGCCAACCGTTCATAATGACCTGAGAAAAAATCCCTAGATTCATCAGAATCAGTGCTTTCATTAACAGGTAAGATCGTCTCACTTGAGCTGGAACAAGATTCATCATCTGTCACCACATTCCCTTCAGCTTCTGGAATGGGCGAGTTCACAACGTCATCAACGAAATCATCCATGTTCATTCCTAAATCATGTTCATGTGCATGAACGACCTCCTCTTGAACAGGTCCATGAATAGGTATTTCAACCTCAACTTATGGAATAGGAACTTGTTCAGGAATAGGAATTTGTGGTTGTGCGGGAACTTGTACTTGTGGAACCGGTAGCTGTTGTTGTGGAACTTGTTGTTGTGCTGGTTGTTGTGGTTGTTGCTGTTGTTGTTGTTGAACATTGAAGCCTTGAGCTTGAGCAATTTCATCAGGATGAAACCAGTTGTCATTAGGTGGTGCAACATAATCAGGATTGATTAAGTGACCAAATAAAGGAGTATTAACTGGAATCAATGCAACATTCTGCTGTTTCACCTTCGTGCAGTCGGTAAATATACGCTTTGACATTGGAGGCAACGTTAATCTTATTGGATGTTGTGGAAGATCCGGAATAAGGTGATTCAAAATCATTTGAATAAAGCGAGGATACATCAAGAATCCTTGACCTTCAGCTGAATTAATCTGCATGACCATCTAACGATAGAAGTAAAGTGGAAAATTGAATCGCTTATTCAACGTTAAAGCCACCATAGCAGTTTGAAGAGCCATCTTCAATCCATCGGTACCAGCTTTACGAGGAGATATGCATTGAATAATCACATGCATGAAATACCTCCATTCACCAACTAATCCACCTTTACGTGCTTGGGTATCATTCTGTTTCCCACGATATCCCATTCGTTGAAAACAACCCAGAATAAGAGTGCCTGGATAAGATAATGGATCTTCAGCATTTCCACCCAAATCAAGAGCAGCACGAATCGTCTCTTCGGAAATGGCAATCTCGGTATTATTAACAGTGGCACGAAGAACATGAGGTTCAACATCCGTATCTTGATGCACAGTATCCCAAAATTGCTGTATGTACACGAGACTTATGTAAGGATCAGCAGATAAAGCAACGTGAAGACGTGATCTGTTCAAAAATCCTATAATGCCTTGAAAATTCACAACCTCGGACATATTGGGATCTAACAATGCCACTTGATTATGTTTATATTCGACACGTCGAGTCATCTGAAAAAGTTGGACAACAAACATATTAGCAAAAAATAACAAACACGAACAAACAAAAAACGAAACAAAAAAAATTTTAAAACAAACAAAAAAAAAATTTTGAACAAAAAAAAAAATTACAAGTCCACATTTTCCCTGACCCCTAGGCGAACTTAATAAGTTCGCTTAGTAGTGCAAGTTCGCTTCGAGCACAGTCGATCAAAAATCAACAAATCGAGATGAAATCATGGAATAAGCAATGAATATCGGTCGAATATCAATTACCAACCAAATAGAATGATCAATTTTATAAATCCGGTCAAAAACCGTCCTTTTAAATTTTCGAAGAAAACCGAGATGAAAATGACCAAATTCTCACAATTTAACAGTTGAAATTCAATGAAATTACCTTGGTTGAGTTTGCAATTCAATTTGGAATATGATACAACCGGTTAACAATCCTCACAACACAGATTTGAAAATTCTTAAAATTTGCAGTTAAGTTCGCCGAAAATGAAGAAGACGATGAACTGATAAGTTCGCTTGTTCTAGATCCTTAAACCCATTAAGTTCGCTTAATTAGGCGAACTTGTTAAGTTCGCTTAACAGGCCTTCGGCGAACATGATAAGTTCGCTTCACCACAGACAATCAGATTAAGTTCGCTTCACTACAGACAACCAGATTAAGTTCGCTTCACTGTTTTTAAGCGAACTTAATAAGTTCGCTTCACTGTACACCGGCGAACTTAATAGCTTTTCAACCATTTTGCCTTGAACAAAAAATTTATCAACTTCAACCTGTCAAATCTGGAACTTCCGTTAGCCACATATATTCGATCCAATCCCGAACAATTTTAATAAAAGTTTAAAATTTTCATGGAAAATAAAAATCAAAATCTTTTTCAGTTTTATCTATACAAATGGAATCACATATTTTTTTTGGATTTTTATCTGTACAAACAGAAAGCACATATTTTTGGATTTTTATCTGTACAAACGGAAAGCACATACTATTTTTTTTCTTTTTATTTGAATAAACTAAAATTACATATTTTTGAATGATCATCATGAGCAAAAAGATCATATCAGTATCTGATTAATTCATCACACATTTTAGCAATAACCAAGGGTAACCTATAGTATGAAACCATTCAACTCAGTTTTGTGCACTTTGCATCTTTTTCATTTTGAAACTCATTCAATTTGAATAATATTTGAAATGATACGCGATAAATTTCAAAGTAAATAAGATCAGGTTATAAAATGCTCTTTTATTATACCGAATTTGAAATATAAAGCATGAATTCTTAAATTTGTCAATATTATATGATTTGAAACTATAAGCATTTATCTTCCAAATTCATGTGATTTAGTACCATTTAGATGAAAAACATCGTGTACCCCACATATATGCCAAACAGAAATATAAATTGCACTATCTTCAAGACATATACAATTAATGGTAAGATTAGATCAATATCCAAGATTAAATTATCTCTTTTAGCACAAGTATAAAAGCAGATCCCAAAGGATATAAGAATCATGATGATTCAGAATCAGAAGATTCTAATGGATTGGTTGAATAGTGAGAATCAACAGATTCAGGTATGAGGATCCAACTGTTATCTGGATAAAATTCAATGGAATCAGACTAGATGATGTATCTAACTGATCCAAGGGCGAATATATGTTTCAACAGATTTTGAAAGCATATCTTAGTTCAACAACACCTTGCATGTTTTTCGGGGCATGGTCAGTGAAGTGAACTGAAATAGATTTGTGCTAAAGATATAATTCGATATTGGTCTCATGAAATTCTTTATAACCATATATTCTTTATCTAATAATGATCTTTTACATACACACCCAGGCATATAATTGATTTAAATCACAGATGTAATCATATTATATTTAATTTTCACACTACTATTAGTTTCAAAACGCTTTTAGTCTATTGACAATTTAAGTTTCAAACCTCATACACAAATTTGAAAACAAATTATCAGGATTAGAGCATTCACAACACTATCATTTCTTATTTATGCAGACTTTGAAATTTAGATCAGATCAACTCAGTTTAATCAATCATATATCAAGGGTCTACTAAGGTCGTGTGAAATGAACTAATCACTGATGTAGTATCATTTCTTCTCTAACCTCAAATGATGTCAAATTTTATATTTTTCAATTTGTTTTGACTTTTATAATTTAAACTTTTTGACTGAAAATGTAAATGTAGAAATGTAATAAAGCAATAAAAGAACTTAAAAAACAAAATTTTCCATGAAATTCTGATTTTGAAAAGCTTTTACTCAGGAGTGATCATTCCAATCATTTTAATTAGGAATTCAAACCTGGTACGATCAAATGCCTTGGTAAACAAATCAGCAAAATTATCTTCAGTGTGTACCTTGACCAGCTCAATCAACCTTTTCTTTGCACAATCACGTATAAAATGATATCGAATTTCGATGTGCTTTGTTTTACTATGTTTAACAGGATTATTAGTTATGGACATAGTAGCATTATTATCGATAAGCATAGGGGTTCCTGTGAAATTCAAACCGTAATCTCTCAATTGCTGTTATATCCACAGGATCTGTGAACAACAACTCGCAGCAGCGATATATTCTGCTTCGCATGTAGAAATCGAGACCGTGGTTTGCTTTTTGCATTGCTAGGACACAAGTCGATTACCGAAGAACTGGCAACTACCTGTTGTAGATTTCATGTCCAAACAACAACCATCAAAATCAGAATCAGTATAAGCATTGAAATCAAAGTTAGAACCATGAGGATACCATAGCCCTAAACGTTGTTTTCCTTTTAAGTACCGAAAGATTCTTTTCACAGCGACTAAGTGAGATTCTTTTGGCTTTGCCTGGAATCTGGAACAAATGCACACGGCGAACATTATATCTAGCCTTGAAGCGGTTAAGTACATGAGGGATCCAATCATAGCTCTGTAAAGTCGAAAATCCACATCTTTTCCTTCCGGGTCAGAATTCAACTTATGATTGACGAGCCAAAAATAATATCATCCACATAAAATCTGCACCAGTAGGTAATCTCCCCTGATTTCTTTATGAATAAGGTCGAGTCTATCTTTCCACGAACAAAGTCATTTGCCAAAAGATGTGTGGATAAAGTCTCATACCACGCACGAGGAGCCTGATGAAGACCATAGAGGGCCTTATCAACTTGAAAACCATGTTCGGATGAAGCGGATCTTCAAACCCCGGCGGCTGACATACATAGACTTCCTCCTTAACCTTACCATATAAAAACGCACTTTTTACGTCTAATTGAAACACCTTAAAACCTTTAAAAGAAGCAAAAGCTAGAAACAGCCTTTTAGCTTCAAGGCTTGCAACCGGCGCATAAACCTCGGTGTAATCAATTCCTTCCTGTTGATTGAAGCCCTGGACAACTAATCATCCCTTGTTGTGTACCACGACACCTCGATCGTCTTTCTTACATTTAAACACCTATTTTGTTCCTATCGGATACGCACCCTTCAGAAGATCAACAAGATTACAAACCTTAAGTTTGTCAAATTGAGCAAGTTCTTCCTGCATAGCTTCTATCCAGTTGTTGTCATTTAAAGCCATCTCAACATTCTTGGGTTCAACCTGCGAAATAAAGCAAGATTGTGAGCAATCATCAAGAACACCAGAATCTTTAATGCAAGTATACAAACAAGTATTGTCAACAAGAGAACGTGTTTTCACTCCATCCTGTAAATTTCCAATTATATTTGTCACCGGATGATCTTTGAGTTCCTTGTTGGATGCAACCTCAGGAACCGGCAACTCGTCAACTGGAGTAAAGTCAGATTGATAAGAATAATCTTGATTAATTGGAATTTCCGAGTCTAAATTTGTAGGAATCTCCCCCTGAGCCTGTGTTGAAGGTAAAGAATCATCACCCAACAACGGATCAGCAGAAGAATCTTGAAAAATAGCATTATCCTCCTCACTCTCTGAATCTTGTGTTCCTGAACAAGAAGCAACACTAGGATCGGGAGCAGAAGTAGATGGAATCGATGAATTTGGAACTGAATTTGGTAGAAATCCATTGTGCTGGGCATCCTGACAAGAATCATAAAGAACAACAGCATCTTCATCAGAAATATCAGAAGGTAAATGAAAAGACTTGAATAAGTTTTCATAATCAAATGCCCAATCCGGACCAATCGCCATTTGTGGTAAAGATAGATTTGAACAGTCAATATGGAACCATTCTCCAACTTAGCGCGTCTCTTTGTTATAAACCCTCTTGGTTGTTGAATTAGCCACATACCCTAGAAAAATCCATTCAATAGCCTTCGCACTGAATTTTGTTGGGACGTCTCGAACTTTCAATAGGGTGCAAGGATTACCAAAAGGTAGTAAATAATCCAGATTCGGCTTTCGATTATTCAGCAATTCATAGCAAGTCTTGTTATGTCGCTTAACGGTCAAGACCCTATTCAAAACGTGACACGCAGTATTCACAGCTTCAGCCCAAAAGGTGACTGGAAGCTTAGAATCTGCAAGCATTGTGCGAGCCGTTTCGACCAACGTCCTGCTCTTTCGTTCAGTGACACCGTTTTGTTGAGGAACATATGGCGCACTGAATTCATGATGAATTCCTCTTTATAGACAGAATAAGCCCATTTTGCTATTCTTAAATTCGCTGTCATTGTCACTCCTGATTCTTCTGACTTTCAGATTGAATAAATTCTCCAAAACCAGGATTAAGTATTGCACCAACTCAATGATTTCAGCTTTAGAAGAAAGAAACTCAACCCATGAAAATCTGGAGTAATCATCAGTTACTACCAAGCAATACGATTTCCCACCGATGCTCCTGATACTGATAGGACCGAACAAATCCATATGCAGCAACTCCAAAGAAGTTACGATAGAATTCGTCGATTTAGATTTGTGAGATTTCCTTCTTTGCTTCCTCTTCTTGCAAGGTATACAATCATCAGGAACTGAAAATTTCATCTTCGAAATACCAAGAACAAGATCATTCCTAACAATGTAGTTCATCTTCCTAAAGTTAATTTAAGCTAGCTTCCTGTGCCATAATATTGAATCTGATTCCGACGCCTTGGAGAGTAAACAAGTTGGAATTGAATCCATTGTAGTGGAGACACTCATGTCAAGGACATACGTGTCATTTTCCTCGGAGCCTTCATGAGAATCCATTCATCAGGAATCACGAAGTCCGGTTTCAAAATATAGCATTCATCATCGTTGAAATGGAACGAAAATTTCTTGTCACAGACTTGTGATACGCTTAAAAGATTGTGTTCCAGCTGCTCAACATAATTCACCTTTTCAAATTTGACTTTGTCATTCTTTAACGTTCCCTGTCCAGTTATGTACCCGCCTTTATTACCCGCAAAAGCGACATAACCACCATCAATTTGTTTTACATCCTCAAGCAATCTAACATTCCCTGTCATATGTCGAGAGCAACCACTATCCACATACCATGTATTGTTGATAGTCCTCCTTGGTTGTCCCTACATAAACAACGAGAATCAGTTAGAAATAGGAACCCAAGCCATCGTGGTCTTGGGTCGTCCAGATTGATCAAAATAAACAACTTTTTGTAATTTACAATCAATCTTATCATTCACTTTTGAAACAGAAGTTTGACAATCAGACCTTTTCAAAGAAGAACCAATTTTATTATTTTGTAAAACATTATTTGATATATTATTGTCAGATTCATATGTTTCCAAAATTTTCTTTAATTTTCTATTTCTTCTTCTTCTTTGAGGTCTAGACAATTTAACCTCCTAAAAAGAATCTTTTGAAATCACAACTTTTGGAATTTCTAGTTTCTCTTTGCATACAAAGGATTTAGCATTCAATTTATTCTGTTGTTTAAATCCAGGGGATTTAACAAAAGATTGACCAGGCATATCTTTCTCCAAACTAGAAGACGACTTTCCCTCATCTTTTCTTCTCAGAATCTTCACCACTTTCGGTTGTGAAGAAACAGTCTTCATTTTACCCTGGTTCTTGAAAGGACAATTGATCAAAATATGACCAGCCTCATTGCAATGAAAACACACTCTTCTTTCTTGATAATTTCTGAAATAAGAGGTTTTCTTTGAATTTGAGGATCCATCAAAGGTATAAGCTTCAGAGGAATGTCCAGAACGATTTATCGGCTTCTTTTGAACATAAGTCTGTGTTGGCACCTTTGAAGAATTCACCTTTTGATAACCAGCCGCAACAAACCCACTTGACTGTAAGATTGGAGAAAGTTTAGTTGGAACCACTTTCACCTCTTCAAGTTCAGTCATAATGCATCTATCCCGGGTAACATTTTTAACAACTGTTGGGTCATCAATTTTCACTTTTTTTGGAATGCCCTCGACTTTCTTTTCATCGAACATCTCATCTTCAGAATCTGACTCATACACCATATCCTCCCCAGTTACCGGATTCACCTTTAACACAGTTTTTGGATCTATCTCCTCTTCATTTATGATTTCAGGTTCCACCACATAATTTGCATTAAACGGTGGAGGAATAAATCCAATACCAGCAACACGCTTCGTAGGATCAGCATTTGAGTTAAAATAATCCAAAAGAACTGAAGAACTTTCAAATTGTTCCAACTTTCGATGAAGTTTGATCACCTCAGACTCTTTGTCAGATATTTCTTTATTCTTTTGGGCAACAATTTCATTACGTTTTTCTATTTTAGCATAAGCCATATCTAGATGATAACCCTGCTCTTTGTATTTTAGCCCAAGATAATTTAAGTCTCTTTTCAAAGACTCAATTTTATCAATGCACAGCTTATCATTATCTTTCAGTTTCTGATTAACTGAATGCATTGATTTCATGTCACAAATCAAGTTTGTGTTATCATCCATGACCTTTTGCAATTTATCTTTAACAGAAATGCAGTTAGAACAGTATATATGATAAATAGAGTCTTTTACCTTAGACGGATCAGACATGTCTGCCATGAATACTTTGGCAATGGGAATATTCTCTGAATCATCACCAACTGAAGCATTTTTTGTAAGAACAATTTCCTCCTCAGCAACCCCTGATGCAGCATTAGAATCAATATTCTGCCCTTGTTCTACCTCATCATCAACGCTTGGAACACTGTCACCATCACAAGAATCATCACTAGAACTTTCATCATCAGTAGACTCCTCTGGTTTTTCAGAATGAATTTCTGCAACAAAAGCCTGACTCACATCACCCACCAAATCTTCCAGATGAATGCCCCAGTCATAGTTTTTGTCGTTTTGAGCAACCAAAGCTGATGATGCAGATGCATGATTTGTATTACCAGAAGGACCATGATTTTGATTACCAGATAAACCATGTGACTGATTCCTATTATGCTGAAAGTTAGACTGCTTCTTTTGAGAATCAAATTCTACCTTCGGCTTCACACACTCCTTAGCAAAATGACCATACTCTTGGCAGTTGTAACAACGAACTTTGCTCTTATCAAAACCCATACGAGATCGACTATTTGAACCAATATATTTTCTGCCTGTTTTCTTCAAGAAATCTTTAGCTTGGCGCATTAACATGGCCATATTCCATTGGATATTCATTTCTTCCAGATCAACAGGGTCAATCTGTCTGAAATCTTCTTTTATAACCTCAGGATCATGTATTTTACCTCCAATGAAATTTTCATATGATGCCATGAATGAAGAAAACATAGCAAGATAATCATCAGCATCTTTATGATTCAAATGAGATCCAGATGATGTTGAAGCTGTAGTCGCAGAAAATCCAGAATGGCTTGAATGACCAGAATAAATTGGAACTCCATAACACTGATCATTTGAAGACTCTTGAGCATCACCAGAAAAGAATGCCACACCAGTACCAGATTTACCAGTAGATTTGGCAAAATACATTGAGGGATCCTGTATATGCTCCATATTAGTCTCTTTCTTCTTCATATTCGTGTCATGCGACTGAATCTTCCCTAGAACTTCTTCAAGAGACATGGTTTTGTACTTAATATTCTCTTTGATTAAAACCGTATACACATCAAATTTTGATGGTAAAGCCTCCAAGAATTTATCATTGATTTCCTCAGTCTCATACACCACAGACGCACTGGCCAGTTCACTAAGAAGATGATAGAATCTTGTAGCATGATCATCCAAGGATTCGTTTTGAAAATGTTTAAAGACTAGGAACTGCTTCTTTAGTAACTCCTTTCTACTCTTCTTCACATCCAAACTTCCTTCACACCTTTTCTGTAATGCTTCCCACAGTTGTTGAGAAGACTTGAACTATTTAAAACTGTGATATATTTCCTTTGGAAGAGACATCGAAATGCTAGCCATCGCTTTCTTTTCTCTATCAAATAACAACTTTTCTTCAGTAGTTAATGCTGACACCGGCTTTGGAACATTGTCCTGTCCCATCCAAGAATAAGTCGGATGTGTATATCCTTCCAAAATCGGAATCCACAAACTAGTATCGGTAAAAGATACGAACTGGTCAAACCGGTCTTTCCAATTAGAATAATCAGCTAGATTCAACAACTTTGGAGGTTTTTGAGATGTACCGATCTCATTGTCATAATTGAACATATTCGTGACTTGAACCATATTTGCCATTTTAAAAAAAAATAATTCTAAAAAATTTCCAAGTGTTGAACAGTCTTACCCTCAGGCAAAGATAATAAGTTCGCCTATAATACACCCAAGCGAACTTAATGAGAAGCGAACTTAATAAGTTCGCTTAAATCAGAAATCAACAATCTGATTATGTTCGCCTAAAATAAGTTCGCTTAACCCTGTGAGAAGCAAATTGACAAGTTCGCCTGCACAAGAAATCAGCAAGTTCGCTTGCCGATACAGAATCTTGATCAAGAACTTCTTCAGCCCAAACTCGCGAACCAAGAACATTCAAAAATCATCATTAATCACTGAATTGAAGGAATTAAACAAAATTGGACCGTAGGATTATGTAATTTGTTAATTAGAAGCTTTCTATCGGATCAATTTCATCATAATCCTCTTCAAAAACACCAAATCAGATCAAAATCAGTCTTGAAAACTCCATTGAAATGAAAAACTCAAAAATGATTAATTTGATGTCAATTTGTATATAAAATCGTCTAGAATCAACAAGAATCACGAGCAATACCACTTGTAGGTCCTCATGGCGCGTCTATGGATCAATCTCGTGATAAGACGTGACGTTTACTCGGAGTGCGGAATCCAACGAGTCAACGTTTATACGCATAAAAGACAATTCAAAACACGCAAGTAAATAACCTTCTCAATTCGTATTTCAAATCACAATGATGTTTACAGACTCAATCGGACTTCTCTGATCTGATCTCTCTCGTTCGTTATTAGTGACTCTGTAAACACACATATATACATAACCAACTGACCTGATATAAGCGAACTTATTAAGTTCGCCTCTAACAACTTAAGCGAACTTAACAAGTTCACCTCAGTTAGACCTAAGCGAACTTATTAAGTTCGCCTCTGATAAACCAGGCGAACTTAACAAGTTCGCCTTTAGGCTATACTTGTAAAACACTTAGTGACATTTGACATTTACATAACAAAAACATAAAGACATAAAATCTAACTATTACAAGCTTTTGTCATTACAAACTATGTCCTAACAAATTTTGACTTCCAATGTGGACTATTTGCCTCAGGGAGTTCCATGACTCTACATAGGAAAGTATCTTTATACCATCTAAAAGATGTGAGAGTTCTACATCTTAAATTTTGTAAAAGAGTTCTTATATTTTCAGAATCTTCAGACCATCTGTCTGTAAAGTGATCTATAATGTTGACAACTAATGTGTAAACTGCATTATTTTCAGTATTACTAGTTCCCTCTTCTTGTTTGACACTATTCAGGATTTTATTTTTGTCATCTTGATATAAATAATTATCCCACCTGTAACATCCCAAAAAGAGTAATTTAGTAAATAATAACGCGATAGAGACTTAATCGTCATAAAACAAAAGAAAAACGGATGGGCTTGGGCTCGGCTCCAATGGGTCGAGGGAAACCTAGGTATATAAGGGTTGAGGCAGGCTTAGACTCTCATTTTTCACCAACACTTGCAATCTAGAGAGAGAAAGGAGAGCTCGGGTCTAGAGAGAGAAAGTTGACGGATCGACCCGAAATTAAAGGAGCACGTTACTACTGAGCTCGTGAGCAAAACCTCCGAATCAGAATTCCAATCCTTGTAACGATTCGACCCTAAACTGAGTTTTTGTTTGTTTTGGGGTTTCTCGGGTTTTAGCTAAATAGGAGACGTTTTTATGGATGAAAGTTGAAAATAAGCTTAGAACTAGCATCTAGAATGAAAACCGCACATTTTGATCAAAGAAAGTTGTAAGATTAGCATGATCGAATTAACATGCAAGAATTTCGGACTTGTCCAGGAAGCAGGTCTTGCGTACTTATCAAGTACGCAAGAAGGATGTCATGCGTACTTATCAAGTACGCATAAGGAAGATCCTGCGTACTTATCAAGTACGCAAGAAGAATGTTCTGCGTACTTATCAAGCACGCATGAGCAAGGGCCTGCGCACTTACTAAGTGCGCAGGAAGCAGACCAGTTAGTAAAGTCAGTATGTTCGCCTAATCCAGTATGATTAAACCATTAGAGTCGGGATTGGGTCTGATGTGTATGTAAGTACCTAATTCAGATCGTACGTGACGTTGTTGGACCTTTGTTTAGGACAACCAAGACTAGCTTATCAGGTGAGTTCTATGTGCCCCCTTCTATGTTATGTGCAAATCATTTTAAATGTTTTAGGGCTGAAGTGTATACACTAAATGAATAAATGCTATGAATGTCAATGTGATCATACGTAGTATACAAATATATATATATACTTGTATATGAAAATGAATTATGAACAAGAATGAAACGTATGATTATAAAGAATGAATGAAAGAAGGACATAACATAAATGAATGAAATCTTGCTTTATATTATATATATTGCATGTTATGAATGTATGTAAACATTATGAACCCTTCTATGACAACGGCTACTTCGGTAGACGGACGACCACGTGATTATTTTGCATCCGGGACAAAAACGTTCCTTCGCAAGCTAGGACGTATAAAAAGGCACTAATGGACGGTCGAAGCAAATGGATTAACTCAAGTAGAATGGTTGCATACATAATGGTCGCGTGGGAAACGGATGCCCTAGGGCAGACGGACAAAATGATGGACTACGACGGTCGGACGGTTTAAGAGCGGACAGACAAAGGTTGCCGGACGGATTTAAGTTTCGACGGACGGTTTTCTAGAGCCGGACGGTTTATGAAAAGGGCTACGACGGTAGTTCTCACTGTGATGTCTTTGTGACATTCACGACAAGTATGATGGGTTGATCACCCTTAAGTTTATGGCCAAATGAATGTTCTCCCCATGTAAGTATGTATGTACATATGTATATACTCAATATGAATGTTATGTGAGAACAGTAAAGCAAAGAAAATGTAAAAGCTCGAATGTTAAGTATATTATATATATATATATATATATAATACTCATGATAAGATAAATATTATGTATTATTGTCTTTAAACTTGAACTCACCAGCGTTAGCTGACTTTTAGTATACATTTCAGCTAAAGAAAGGAAGGGTCGTGCGATGGCGTGAAGGTTACCCGACATAAAACTGACATCCCACTTTTATATATGTTAAGACAATGTTATGTATTTAATTGTTAAGACTTCCACTGTTATGTCATGTTATGTTACGTTATGTAATGATTGAATTCGAATGTTTTAAATTTAAGCTCAGTATTTATGACTATGTTTATGAGTAAATCCAACAAGTGAGGTTACCCGGGAATGGGGCCTTACAAGTTGGTATCAGAGCAATAGTTTGAGAGATTCAGACATCCCTAAATGTCTGGACTCAAACTGATTATGGGACTAACGCACGGATGTCAGTATGGGTAACCAACGCCAACGCCAGCACGGTAAGTAAGTACTAAAGTTAATGCACTTGGATAAGAATAGATACCTTAACCTAGAACAAATAGATGTCAATGTCACAACCGATTTGAAGAGTTTTGAACCCGAAAAGCAATGTAAATTAGTAATCACAAATCGGTTACTGTAATTAACAATTTACCTTGCTCGTACTGTTCTAAAACTATAATCTGAAGGAACGACATTGATGTATTCCCTTTACAACCATCAGGAAACTAGGAATGATGGCTGGTGGAGGAAGAACGGGATGCCGAGGCGGTCGCACTGGCCGAGTCGGTAGACCTCCATTGAATCAAAGACATGAAGAGGACGAGAGTGTGCACGCCGAACACACTGAGAGTGTGCACGAAACAGAGGTGACCCCAACTAGGGACGACAATCTAGGGCCTTAACAGTTAGAACCAGAGGTTAGGGATGCTATTGCCCGTGAAGTTGTACTCACTCTGAAGAAAGTATTGCCTGATCTACTATCCGAGACACTAAAGAAAAGTTGAGAGGAGGATGAAGGAGACCAAAAGAGAAAGTGTATGACAGTGATGGGGAGGAAGTAAGGGTGGGATCAAGCAATCATGGGTGTACTTACAAAGGTTTCAAGGACTGAGACCCACCCAAGTTTGATGGTAAAAAGGATTCGGTGGCTACGTTCGAATGGATTGAGAGGATGAACGCTGTAATCAACATCAGCGAGTGTCGACCGGACCAGGCGGTTAAATATGTTGCTCATTCTTTCACCAATGAAGCACTAGGTTGGTGGAGAAACATTCAGAGGACAAAGTCGCCAAACGCTCTTGCAAGAATGACATTGGAAGACCTGAAGAAGCTCATAATCCAAAAGTTCTGCCCACAGAACGAGATTGATCGTGTGGAGAATGAGTTCCTAAACTTCAAGGCTGGCAACAAGACTCATCACCAGTATACCTCAAGATTCAACGAGCTGGCCCAACTGGTACCCCACCTGGTGGAGACAGAAGAACGAATGATTAAGTACTATGTAAAGGGCCTACCTCAAAGGGTCCGTGTTCATGTAAAAGCTAATCTACCATCGACCTTTGAGTCGGTAGTCAACATGTCTGGAATCGTCTACGACGATTATGTCAATGAGGACCCGGCACCTGAGACACAAAAGAGAAAGTGGGAGAACCCGTCTAGAGGCACCGGAAAACATAATGTAGCAACTGAAATTAAGAAACCAAGGTCGGATGAATATGAAACATGCAAGAAATGTGGAAGGCAACATCTTGGCGAGTGTCGAATCAGCACGACCACATGCTATAAGCGCGGGAAATCGGGGCACTACTCCCGAGATTGTTTGAAGGACGTCAAGTGCCAAAGTTGTGGAAGATATGGACACCAGACTAGGGATTGCAGGAAAACCAGACAATTTGGTTCGGGAAAAGAGAGGGAAAAGGAACACCCGCAGGCTAGGACTCGTGCCTACGCCCTAACTGAGGAGGAAGCAAGGGGAAACCCTGATGTTGTGTCAGGTACGTTCCTAGTTAATAATGAACATGCTGCTATTTTATTTGACTCTGGTGCTAGTAAAAGTTTTATATCCAATGCATTTAGTCGTAAACTAGATTGCACTATCAACACCATAGTAAAGGCCTTTAGCGTACAAACTGCCATTGGTAAAAATTCGACAGTATTTCAAGTAACAGAGGATTGCATCATAGAAATAGAAGGTCATAAGTTTCCTTCTAGATTGTTCCATCTCACCTTAGGAGGATTCGATATAGTATTGGGTATGGATTGGCTAGCTGCCAATGAAGCTCAAATCATAGGTAAACGTAAGAGGATACACCTCAAAGCTCCAAGCGGCAGCCCAATTACGGTTTATGGGGATTGGAATTGCACGATGCCGAACGTCATCTCGATGATCAAGGCCGAAAGTTACATGAGGCGCGGTTACGAAGCTTATCTGTCATATGTTATTGATGATAGAATGAAAATGAATGAACTCAAGAATGTACCCATGGTGTGCAACTTTCCGGAAGTATTCCCTGAGGATCTACCTGGGTTACCACCCGATCGGGAAATAGAATTTCAGATTGACTTACTGCCAGGAGCTGAGCCCATTGCCAAAGCCCCCTACCGATTGGCTCCGTCAGAAATGAAAGAATTGATGTCTCAACTAGAGGAACTAACAGAAAAAGGATTTATCAAACTGAGCATTTCACCATGGGGAGCTCCGGTACTATTTGTAAAGAAGAAAGATGGCAGCATGCGCATGTACATTGACTACCGCGAACTGAATAAGAGGACAATAAAGAACAAATACCCACTGCCTAGAATTGATGACCTTTTTGATCAACTGCAAGGTGCGAGTTGGTTCTTAAAGATCGATCTTAGGTAGGGTTACCATCAGTTGAAAGTAAGAAAAGAGGACGTACCAAAGACCGCGTTTCGCACGCGTTATGGGCATTATGAGTTTCTCGTGATGTCCTTCGGATTGACCAACGCACCAGCAGCGTTCATGGACGTGATAAATAGAGTATGTCGACCTATGTTGGATCGATCAGTGATAGTTTTTATAGATGACATACTGGTATATTCGAATAGCGAAGGTGATCACCACTGCCACCTAAGAGAGGTTCTGGAGGTGCTAAAGTAGGAAAAGTTGTACGCAAAATTCTCCAAATGCGCGTTCTGGCTTAGGGAAGTCAATTCCTAGGTCATGTCATAAACCCAAACGGCATTATAGTGGATCCTACAAAGATCGAAACCGTAAGAGGTTGGAACATCCCGAAAACGCCAACAGAGATACAAAGTTTTCTGGGATTGGCAGGATACTATCGGAGATTCTTTCAGGATTTCTTGAGAATAGCCTCGCCGCTGACAAAGCTAACACGTAAGAAAGTAAAGTACGAATGGGGTCCAACCCAAAACAATGCGTTTGAGGAACTTAAGACACGATTAACCCAAGCTCCAGTCTTGGCACTACCTGAGGGAAATGAAGACTTAGAAGTCTACTCTGACACCTCAGGTCAAAGTTAAGGATGCGTACTTATGCAACGAGGAAAGGTAATTGCTTATGCATCGCGGCAACTAAAGATTCATGAGGTTAACTACCCAACTCACGATCTAGAGTTGGCTGCAGTAGTTTTCGCGTTGAAAATATGGAGGTACTATCTGTATGGAGTTAAATGCACTATTTACTCCGATCACAAAAGCCTGAAATACTTTTTCAAGCAAAATGGATTAAACATGAGACAAAGGAGGTGGTTAGAGCTACTGAAGGACTATGATTGTGAGATATTGTACCATCCAGGCAAGGCAAACGTAGTGGCTGACGCTTTAAGCAGAAAGGAAGAATCGGAACCTATCCGAATCAAAGCTGTAAGGCCCCAAACCCGGGAGGCCTCACTCGTTGGATTTACTCATTCACAAACAGTTCTTAAACATGAATATCAAATAACGCAGCGGAATCATTCATTCAATCATAACTAAAAACTTGTTCATACATGCGGAAGCGTACATTTTCAAATACATAAACTTAACATAAACAACTCATAACGGGATGCCAGTCTTCATGATCGACCGGGTAACTCTTCTCGCTTGCCAAGCATGACCGTCCATCGTCCATACCTGCCTTAACCTGAATGTGCATACTAAAAAGTCAGCTACGCTGGTGAGTTCTAGCATTTCATAAAAACTTTAACATCAACATTTGCTAAAAACATATCATTCATTTAGTAAAACCTTTCACAAAAGCATGTAATAATCTAACATCTTTAAAAAGGTTTCGTAACCATATCATCATCAACATCATAATCATAAACACCGTTAAACGGATCGTTCATTAAAACTTTTAACATTCATTTAAGTCATACATTATTATCTAAATATGTGTTACCCTTCGTTCCGTCATTTAGTATGGTATTGCCCCTAAGGCTTAACTGCACGAAGACTGACAATACCATACATTCCGTCAATTCCCTTTTGGTATTGCCCCCAAGGCTAACTGCGCGAGGACCGACAATACCCATTCAGTTGCCCTTATGGCTCTCATGTCCATAAACCGACAACTTCCATCGACGGCCATGGCTCACGGCCATGACACCGTCGGATCATAATTTAACCTCACATAGGGTCACGTTAACCCCTGAGTAACCGTCGTTACTCCCTTACCAGTTGTACAACATCATAACCATTGACATGCCACAGAGACACTGCCCCTGTTGTTCTTGTGGCAACTATGGCTCGCTGTCCATAATCTACCACAAGGCTGGGAATCTCATTCCCAGACTTCATTCGTCAATTCCATTCATTCGACAGATTAGATTTGTAATGACTTCTTTAAAACCTTTACCTCTTTCTCTTCTCATTAAACATTTCCTCATTTAGACCGTTCATAAAGCATTCGTAACCCTTTTTGGCAAAAACACTTCAAAACCTTTCCTTTCTTAAACATCTTTTCGTTAAAACATCATTTTGTTAAACATCATTTCGTTAAACATCATTTCTTAAGTATGCACACCAGCCCAAAAACATTAACAAAACATTTAAAAGAGGGCTCTAGAACTCACCTAATAAGCAGTTTCTGAAATACTCTTAGCTGGCTACTGAGCGTCACTAATGTCACACACGATCTGTTATAATAAAGCCATACTTGTAAGGTAGTGCTCCTAGATGACACTTGACATCCCTATGCTTAAACCTAGTAGTTTCGATAGATTTTCTTATATCAAAACTTGATAGTTTCGGTAGGTTGTTTATGTCAAAACTTGATAGTTTCGATGGGTCTGCACATATCGAAACTAGGTAGTAGTTTCGATGGGGTCTACACATATCGAAACTATGTAGTTTCGATGGGTCTGCACATATCAAAACTAGGTAGTTTCGATGGGTCTGCACATATCGAAACTAGGTAGTTTCGATGGGGTCTACACATATCGAAACTAGTAGTTTCGATGGACCTGCACATATCGAAACTAGTAGTTTCGATGGGCCTGCACAGATCGTCTTCCCAAAAATCTGAAGTTTTTGCATGCGAGTCTGATCGAGTCAGTATCTCAATTTTTCTTAGATCAAAACGTTCGGTTTTCAATCTAGATGCTATACCTAAGCTCATTTTCAAGTTCCATCTGCAAAATCGTTACCTTTTTAGCCAAAACCCGAAAATCCCAAAAACGAACAAAAACTCAGATTTAGGCAAGATCATTACCTGTATCGAGATTCTGATCCGGAGATTCTTCTCACGAGCTTAGCAGTAACGTGTTCCCTCAATTCCGGGACGATCCGTCAACTTTCTCTCTCTAGACCCAAGCTCTCCTTTCTCTCTCTAGAAGTTGTGTGAGTGGGGGAATGAGCAGAGAAGAGGGATGCCCTGCCTCTTATATACCTGGGCTTCCCTCGGCCCATTGAAGCCGAGCCCAAGCCCGCTCCCATTTGTTTAAATATTCCGACTAAATCACCGGTCTCGTTATATTTATTCGTTTTATTATTTTTGGGATGTTACAAGTCTACCCCCCTTACAATAGGTTTCGTCCCCGAAACCTATCATAAGTCAAATAGTTGAGGGTACGACTCCCTCATTTCTGTCTCCGTTTCCCAAGTGGCTTCCGATCCCTTTCGATGTTTCCATTGGACTTTAACCCATTGGATAACTTTATTACGTAAACGTCTCTCCTTTCGATCTAGGATAGCCACGGGTTCTTCGATGTAGTTAAGGCTATTGTCTACCTCGATGTCAGTAAGTGGTACGTGAGCCGATTCATCCGCCAAACACTTTCTCAAGTGTGATACATGGAAGGTAGGATGAATTCCACTTAACTCATCAGGCAACTCTAACCGATAAGCGACTTCACCAACCCGTGCCATTATCCTGAACGGTCCGACAAACCTCAGACTTAACTTTCCTCTCTTCCTAAATCGTATGATTCCCTTCCAGGGTGACACTTTCAACATTACTCTGTCCCCAACATCAAACTCAATAGGCCTTCGCCGTTTATCCGCGTAGGATTTTTGACGATCTTGTGCGTCCTTCATTCGTGCTTTGACTTGATCAAACCTTTCCGACATTTCCCTTATTACTTCCAGACTCCCTAATTCCTTCTGTCCAATCTCGCCCCAACAAACTGGGGTTCTGCATCTTCTCCCATACAACATTTCGTAAGGCGGCATGCCTATCGTCGTGTGATAACTATTGTTGTAAGAGAATTCGGCTAATGGCAGATGACTGTCCCAACTGCCGCCAAAATCGATAATACAAGCACGAAGCATATCCTCCAATGTTTGAATGGTCCTTTCGGACTGACCATCCATTTGCGGGTGGTATGCCGTACTGATATTAAGTCTCGTGCCCATCGCCTCGTGAAATCTTTTCCAGAACCTCGATGTGAATCGCGTGTCCTGGTCAGATACTATCGTCAAAGGCATCCCATGTCATGCTACTACTTCGTTAATAAATACTTCCGCTAACCTTTCCGACGAGAACGTCTCGCGAATAGGTAGGAAATGAGCACTCTTTGTTAATCGGTCCACAATTACCCAGATGGTGTCATGACCTTTAGCTATGCGAGGTAGCTTGGTTATGAAGTCCATGGTAATGTGTTCCCACTTCCATTTTGGTATATCAAGCGGTTGAATATTTCCATACGGTTTCTGGTGCTCGGCCTTTACTTGTGAGCAAGTCAAGCACTTGCTTACATACTTTGTCACTTCGTGTTTCATTCCGGGCCACCAGTATTCCTTCCTCAGATCTTGGTACATCTTATTGGTACCAGGATGGATAGAGTAACGAGACTTATGAGCCTTATCCAAGATTTTGGTCCTAAGTTCGCCACCCATAGGTATCCATATCCGTCCACAACGTATCCTAACACCAAGGGTGTTATACTCCAACTTGTCCTGTTGGCCAACTGATGTGTTAATATTTACACATCTTTTTGGCACAAAACTTCGCTCATTTAACGATCAATTCTTGGTTATATTCAACGTTTAGGCACTTATTTGCTTCATTTCCTGTTTTGTAGGTTTTTGTGAAGTTTGGGAACAAACAAGAAGATTCCAGGATAAAAAGTGAAGTTTTTAGGGTTTCTGTGATGAAGGCACGGTCGTGCCCCTAATTGGCACGGTCGTGCCTAACTTGCAAACCCTAAGCACGGTCGCGCCCCGTGCTTGGCACGACCGCGCCAAGCCAAAAGGCAAGGCACAACTGTGCCCTGCCACCACACGGTCGTGGGAACACCCGTGAGTCTGACACCTCAAAGCAAGAGACCCAATGGAAGCTCCGGATCGGTCAACCCTCTGTCACACGGTCGTGCTAAGACCTAGACACGACCGCGCCTTTGTACCTGGCACGTTCGTGCCTTCTCTCTAGGCATGGTCGTGCTTCCCACTTTCTATTTAAACAGAACTTAAACTCTCATTCAGACTTGAAGCAACCAGGGGAGAAAGTCTACTGTTCCAGCTCGTATTTCTCTTGTTCCAGCCATATTTCAAGATTCTTGGAGAGGATATAACATCAAGAGGATCACCATACCTCAACAACAACATCTCAACAACAACATCTAGGCTTGCAGGAGTGGTTTGATTCTTGTTTTCATATCATGTTTCACACTATTTTTCCCTGCTTATTTGTAATTTTGGTGCTCATGATGAGCTAAAACTCTTGTTCACTTTGGTTTAGATGAAGTTTAGATACATTTGACAACATTCATGGATTATTGGCAATTATTGTGTTAATGTTATGACAATCGTATGATTATTCTTTGATGAAATTATGTATTCAAGTATTTTGAGTTGTTTACAAAACTTGTATTTGTGTATGCCATATTATGTTGGAAAACTTGTGGTTTATACTTATATTCATGGATTGGTGTATGTAATTATACTAGTTTATGGCATTTTACTAGGAATGGTGAATGAAGTCTTGTTTGTGAGTCATTATATTTGCATGTGTATCCTTATGCTTATGTTTGGAAAGACAAAGTATTTGTTATGATGTTTCGTGCTTAGTCTTATGTTTATCTAGGAATTGTTGACACATTCTCCTAATTTATATAACCTTTGTATGAACATTGTATGTTGAAGAAATGCATATTGTTGTCTAATTTAATCAACTTGAGGTGGGTAGTGTGTTGTTCATATTATCTTTCCAACTAGTTGTTGGATTAGTATACCTTAATCGGAAGCTAGTTCAATCTTTATAAACATTGACATGATTGTTAAACACGTGAGCTTCATTGTATGATTTTAGGTGGTTGGTTTGTATAATTCATGCTAGCTTTCCGAATGGTCATTTGATTAGATATCTTTGACGAGAATTTAGTCAATTTATGTTTCGTGTATTTGCCATGTTTCTATGAGTGTATTGAATGTATTCTAGATGGATTCGACACCAAAGTGATATTTTCTCCTTAATTGTTTGAATTGTGATCTTAGCTTAGTTTTTATATATTTGCATGTTAGTTAATTAAACAAAACTCTCCAAAATATCTTTATACCCTCACTTGATTAGATTTTAGTTCCGGTTTATTATCGCATTCCACCATGTCCACGGATTGATATCCGGTTCTTACCTTTACTATATTGCTATCCGACGGGTACACTGCCCGATGTGTGTGTGATTAGTCTTTGGTGAAAACCCTTTTTAAAACCAATTGTGTAAAAAACCTTTATTAAAATATATATATAGTTTTAACACATCAAGTTTTTGGCGCCGTTGCCGGGGACACGGTTTTTGCGAGAACGATTGGAATTAATTTTTAGTCATTTAGTATATATATTTGTGAATATCGTGTTTTCTTGTTTATTATTTTGCAATTTTGTGTGTATAGATATTTTTGCATTTTTACTTGTTATTTTTAGCTTCATTTGTATATAGATATATATCTTGGTTTTTATCCCATTTTATTTCTCTTATTTTTATTTTATTTATTTTCAATTTTTTTTTATTTTATTTTATTTTATTTTTATTTTTGTCTAACTTGTGTTTTCTGTGTCCTAGGTTCGCGTATTTAAATCTAACTTGTCGTGCAGATCGTGTATGTTCTCAACTCCCATCGAGGAGGTTCCTGAGCCGTCTTCCGAGCCGGAGCGTGATCTTCATCGGAGATTGCGAGCCCGTTCCCGATTTGTGGCCCGGTTGCTCGAATTTGACGAGGTTGTTGTTGACGAGGTAGAGGAGATGGCGAACGAGGATGCGGGTCGGACGCTTTCGGATTTTGGCAAACCAACACTTGAGGGTTTGGAGTCGAGCATCAACAGGCCGACGGTTGGAGCACATCAGTTCGAGATCAAATCCAGCATTATACAGATGGTGCAGAACATGTGTCAGTTCGATGGCAAGGATCACGAGGATCCTAATACTCATTTGGCCGGTTTCTTAGAGATTTGCGCCACTTTCAAAATTCGTGACGCTACCAACGATGTTATTCAGCTCCGGTTATTCCCGTTTTCCTTACGGGATCGAGCCAAGGTTTGGTTACTGTCACTTCCCCCTAGGTCCATTAGTACCTGGGACCAGATGGCTGCTAAATTCCTAGAAAAGTACTTCCCTCCGGAGAAAACATCAAAGTTGAGGGCTAGGATTCTTTCTTTCCAGCAGGACGACGGGGAGACGATCTATGAGGCATGGGAGAGGTTCAAGGAACTGATGAGGAAGGTTCCCCACCATGGATTGTTGAAGTGGCAGCAGTGTGAGACCTTCTACAATGGTCTAGAGATGAGCGGGAAGCAGCTGATTGATGCATACGCGGGTGGAGACATTGGAACGAAGACACCCCAGGAGGCGTATGACTTGCTAGAGAAGGTAGCATCGAAGAGCTACACTCAGCATACTTCCCGAGCAAGGAATCAGAGGCAGGGTGTCCATCAAGTGGATGGAATTACCTCTTTAGCTGCCCAGGTGGAAGCACTTTCCACCAAGATTGATCAGATGCACGTCCACAAGACCCAGTCTTTGTGTGAGTTATGTGGTGGGGCGCATCCCACGAGTGCTTGTCAGGTAGGAGATCAGGGGGGCCACGAGCAGGTTGATTTCATGTCCAACCAGAATCGTCCTCAGAATAATCCCTACAGCAACACATATAATCCGGGGTGGAGGAATCACCCGAATTTCAGTTGGAAGTCTGGCAACAATAGCCAGCAACCACCCGGATTCACTCAGCGCCCCCCCATTCCAGCATCAGTCTCACCAGTCTCAGGGACAGAGTTCCCAGTTCCGACCTCAGCAGGGCCCGTTTCAAGGCCAAGGTTCTAGCAGCGGTCCACCACCCGCTCCTGAGGGTAAATCCAGTTTGGAGGACATGGTTGCACGGCTACTTGCCAACTCGGAGAGTCAGAAACAGTTGGCAGAGAAGCAGAACCGTTACATGGAGGAGCGTTTTCACACGCATGAGACTGAGTTGAGGAATCAGAAAGCTTCGATCCAGACCATAGAGAACCAGGTCGGGCAGATCGCGAAGCTTCTTTCTGAGAGACCGCCAGGTGGCCTGCCTAGTAACACTGAGCCCAATCCTAAGGCTCATGTGAAGGCCATTACTACAAGGAGCGGTAGAGGCACAGGACCAGATCCGCAGGTCCCTGTGCATGAGTCATACGAGGAGGAGGTTGTGATTGAGATTCCGGATGAGACACCGCCGATGGGTAAACCGGCGAGCAAATCACGCCCTCACGAGCCTGTGAGAGATTACACTCCCGCCGTTCCATACCCAGACAGATTGAAGAAACAGAAGATGGAGGAGCAGTATGGTAAGTTTCTAGGGTTGTTTAAGAAGTTGCATATCAACTTGCCATTTGTGGAGGCTCTAGCTCAGATGCCTAAGTATGCGAGATTTTTGAAGGATATCCTCACGAATAAGAGGAAATTAGAGGAGTTGTCTCAGGTGACGCTGAATGAGGAGTGTTCGGCGGTGATTCAAAACAAGCTACCGGAGAAGAGACGAGATCCGGGGAGTTTTACCATCCCCTTTTTGATAGGTAGCTTGTCGGTTAGCAACGCCTTAGCTGACCTTGGTGCTAGCATTAACCTCTTGCCATATGCGGTCTTTGCTAAGCTTGAGTTGGGAGAACCTGCACCAACACGTATGAGTATCCAGCTGGCCGATCGTTCGGTCAAGTATCCGCGAGGGATAGTGGAGAATATGTTGGTTAAGGTTGATCGTTTCGTGTTTCCTGTAGACTTTGTGATTCTGGACATGGATGAGGACAAGAATGTCCCTATTATTCTAGGTCGACCGTTCCTGGCCACCGCCAAGGCCCTGATTGATGTGTATTCAGGGAGGCTTACATTGAGGGTGGATGAAGAGGAGGTGACCTTTGATGTTGGGAGATCCATGCAGCACACCCAGAATCAGGATGATTCACTCTACTTTGTTGAGACTGTTTATTCTTGCGTGAGTGATCATCTCCAGGATACAGCTGAGAAGGAGTCCCTGAACACCCAGATTGTAGGGGGGGAGACGATTGATCCAATTGGTGAGGATCAGTTTGATGAGCAGTGGCATAGCCAGGAGAGCTATGAGTTTCCCCAGTGTTCAGCGGTTTTCGCAATGGTTGATAGAGATTCTGAGCCGATTGAGCGGCCTTCTGTTGAGGACCCACCACCTGTTGAGCTTAAGGAGCTCCCGAGCCATTTGGAGTATGCCTTTTTAGATGGTGAGTCTCGATTACCTGTCATTATCGCCTCTGATTTGACGAGTGATGAGAAGGAGAGGCTATTGGAGGTGCTGAAGCAGCACAAGCAGGCTATTGCATGGAGGATTATGGAGATTAAGGGAATTAATCCCTCTTTTTGTACCCATAAGATCCTTATGGAGGATGACTACAGACCCGCTGTGCAGCACCAGAGGAGGTTGAACCCGAACATGCAGGAGGTAGTGAAGAAGGAGGTGATTAAGTTACTTGATGCAGGTTTGATTTATCCCATCTCCGATTCGCCTTGGGTTAGCCCGGTTCAGGTTGTCCCTAAGAAGGGAGGCATGACTGTTATCACCAACGAGAGGAATGAACTGATTCCTACTCGTACAGTCACAGGTTGGAGAGTGTGCATAGATTACCGCAAACTCAATGATGCTACTCGGAAGGATCACTTCCCCCTCCCATTCATTGATCAGATGTTGGAGAGATTAGCGGGGAAGATGTTCTATTGTTTCCTGGATGGCTTCTCTGGCTACTTCCAGATCCCGATCGCTCCTGAGGACCAGGAGAAGACGACATTCACATGTCCCTATGGCACATTTGCTTATCGGCGGATGCCCTTTGGATTGTGTAATGCTCCGGCCACCTTCCAGCGTTGCATGGTGGCCATTTTCCATGATATGATTGAGGACTCCATGGAGGTTTTCATGGATGACTTTTCTGTGTTTGGGAGTTCCTTTGATCATTGCCTTGGGAATCTGGAGAGGATGTTGGCCAGGTGCAAAGAGGCCAATCTAGTGTTGAACTGGGAGAAATGCCACTTCATGGTGAAGGAGGGCATTGTGCTTGGGCACAAGGTTTCACGCGCGGGGATTGAGGTTGGTAGAGCTAAGATTGATACCATATCTAAGCTGCCCCCGCCGACTTCCGTGAAATCTATTCGTAGCTTCCTTGGTCACGCGGCCTTTTACAGACGCTTTATTAAAGATTTTTCTAAGATTGCCCGACCGATGACCCAGCTTCTTGAGAAGGAAGCCCAGTTCGTATTCTCTGACGAATGCCTTAGTGCATTCAAATTGTTAAAGGAGAAGTTGGTGAATGCCCCTATCATGGTAGCTCCCGATTGGAAGCTGCCATTTGAGATCATGTGTGACGCGAGTGACTTCGCTGTTGGGGTGGTCTTAGGACAGAGGAGAGGGAAGCAGTTTCACCTGATTTATTATGCGAGCAAGACGCTCAATGACGCACAGGAGCATTACACCACGACGGAGAAAGAGCTCCTAGCCGTTGTCTTCGCTTTCAATAAATTCCGATCTTATCTCGTCCTATCAAAGACCATTGTATTCACTGACCATACAGCTCTTTGGCACCTGTTCAGCAAACAGGATGCCAAACCCCGACTGATCCGGTGGGTTTTGCTGCTTCAGGAGTTCGACATTGAGATCCGCGATAAGAAGGGCGCGGAGAATGTCGCAGCGGACCACTTGTCCCGTCTTGAGTGCTCAGCTTCATCTAAACTTGTGGGGTCATCCATAAATGACAATTTTCCCCATGAGTTTCTCATGCACATACAGACACAGGATGAGGAGTGTCCATGGTTTGCTGATTTTGCAAACTTTCTTGCTAGTGGGATTGTGATTAAGGGCTTAACGCATCAGCAAAAGCGAAAGTTCTTTGCGGATGTAAAGCACTATCTCTGGGAGGATCCCTATTTGTTTCGACTCGGAGCTGATCAGATCGTGCGCAGGTGTGTGTTTGGAGATGAGGCACTTCAGGTGCTTAGACACTGCCACGAGGGTCCGACAGGTGGACACCATGGAGCTACCTTGACCGCGAAGAAGGTCTTTGACGTCGGTTTCTTCTGGCCTACCATCTTCCGGGACGCTCATGAGATGATCCGAGCTTGTGATGCTTGCCAAAGGGCGAGCAACATTTCGTCGAGAAATGAGATGCCCCAGAACAGCATCCAGATTTGTGAGATTTTTGATGTCTGGGGTATTGACTTTATGGGACCTTTCCCAGCTTCTCGAGGCAACCGGTATATCCTAGTCGCTGTTGACTATGTTTCTAAGTGGGTCGAGGCTCAAGCCTTGCCTACTAATGATGCTAGGGTGGTTGTTTAATTTCTGAAGAGCGTCAGCCACCACGTTTGCCTTTCCAGGGTGGTATATGATTTCACAGTCATAATCTTTTAGGAGTTTGTAGGATCGTAAGATTACAAGGTGATTCTATTCTAGTTGATATTGGCGGAAACAATAACAACCAACAAAGTAAACAAGTAAACAGCAAGAATACTGATAAATGCACTGTTGTATTAAACTTCTGAGATTACAAGTTTACAAATAAAACACTGTCAAGAAGCACTATGAAAGCACAGCAAGCACACTTACAATGAAGTGTTTACACAGTATTTATAGTAACTTAGAATCAAGACAGACCCATGATTCTAAGGATCAGATCTAACGCAAGCCGTTGATCTTGTTTATTAATCTAAATTACACGCAAAGGCTAATCTAGATAACTTTGCTGAAACGTCTTCTTAGGCATCATTGTTTGCATGCTTGGAGACACGCGTCGTTGTCCTTTATTGGTTGCACCACCGAGGTTCCTTCTGCTTGGAGTGTGGCAGTTGCTTTTGCAGAAAGGTGTCGGAGGCGCTTCACATGGGTAGTCAGCTGCAACGTTTGGTCTTCAGTGAATAAAGCTATCAGCAGCAGAGATGAGAATAATGCTGCTGATAAGACTATCAGCAGCAACATTTGTTGGATGCTGCTGATAAGCCTATCAGCAGCAACAAGTGTTGAATGCTGCTGATAAGCCTATCAGCAGCAACAAGTGTTGGATGCTGCTGATAAGCCTATCAGCAGCAACAAGTGTTGGATGCTGCTGATAAGCCTATCAGCAGCATTTGTACTTAGAATAATTTGGTAGCAATCAGTCTTTGGTTCTACAAACTCCCCCTAGACTGATGCAACCAAAATTATTCTAATCACTTTGCTGCTGAAGCTTTTGCATGTGGCTGACTATCCTTTCAACCTCATAGCCTCTTGGATCCTTGCTGGGATTGTTTAGTGGAAGTTCAGACAGAGTCTTGATGTCTTTGTGTGGCATTTTGTAGATTGCTTTGCTTGAACATCTCATCTGCTGCTTCTTTACATCAATCAGAGTGAATTCATCCAGATCAGCATTGTAGGACCAAGATACAAATGGAGAGTGGGACTTGAGTGGTTTGACATCCACGACCACATCTTTGCTAGGGTTGAAGTAATGTCTGATTGCTAGCATAAGATGTTTCCCTCTCTCATTTGCAGGCTCATGAGCTTCACCCAGCTCCAAAATTCTTCTTAGGTCTGAATCTGGTAGTTGCAGAACCTCATCAACAGACCTGTATGTAGATCTTCTTCTTTCAGTTCTCCCCCTGAAGATCTCAAACCTGTGATCCTGTGAATTGTAGACCCATTCAACTATGTCTCTTGAGTCTTCAGGTTCAGATGGGGATTTAGATTTCTTCAAGGGAGGCTGTTGATGAGAGGGAGCTGGGTGGGTTGATTTGGACTTGTTGGGTGGAGGAGTGGAAGTTTTGGGGAGGAGAGTGGAAGGCTGTTGGATTGAGGAAGAGGTAGGTGAGGGAGAAGGCTTGGGTTTCTTTGTTTTTGGTTTTTCTTCTTCTTTGATGAGTACTCTTTTCTTGGAGCCCTTCTTCCCTATTCTTTCTTCCTCATCCTTTTTAACTTTGAAGTAGAGGGCTTGCAGGTTCATGAAATTCATGGGACCTAGCCTCTTTCCACTATCTCCTCTAGCCTTAAGGAAGTCAATCATGACCTTCCTTTCTTCATGGGTTCTTTTATTCAGTGCAATGGTCTTCTTGGACTGTAGCTTGGCTTTTTCTTCTTCTTCTTCAGCCTTTTTCTTGCTAGCCAATTGACCCTGCTGACCCATGAAGGCTCTGTAGACTTCTTTAGTTGATAGTTTCTCAAGGTAGTCTGCATCCTCACCTTGAGAGACTAGAGTCTTTATCCACTCCTCCCTCATTTCTTTAGCTAGTCCAGAATCGGTTATTCTGAACTCAGCTTCTTCTTTCTTCTTCTTCTCCAATTCTTCCTCTTCTTTATTGAACTGTTCCTGCAGTTGGCGAGCAAGAGTTGCATCTTCTTCAATCTGGTCAACTGCAGGAATCTTTCTTTTTAGTTCATCCTGCTTTTAGCATACTGCTGGATGGTTTGTTCTCTTAGGAGAATGGTTGTTTTTCTTTCTTGAGCTTTTTTTATGTCAGCCATCTCCTCTTCTTCTCTTTTTCTTCTTTTCTCTTCCCTCTCTCTTTTCTCTTTAAGCAACCTCTCTTCATCTTCCTCTGTCATGACCCCCTTCCCTTTGTTTACAGTGGGTGCCTCTGCTTCAGCTTCACTGACCACAACAGCAGATGATGATGCTGCTATTGGGATCTCTGCCTCGGCTTCATTGGAAAATTGAGGAATTGAAAAGGGACGGTCACTGTCTTAATCAAGTTGACACTCAGGACCTTCTATTTCCCTCAGTTGATCCCTGATGGAAGATCTTGTGCCAAAAGCTGCAGATGTAATGTCAACTTGTGGAGTATCAGAGTTGGAGTCAGTATCAGAAGTTGACACAGTCTCTTCTTGAGGAATCAGTCCTTCTTTTTCAAGATGGGCTTTGATGATGACCATCATTGCCTGGCTCTCCAGTGAGTTAATATTGCAGATGTTGGCTCTGAGCTGAAAAATCTTGAATAGGAAGTCTGAGGGCAGCTGAAGGATGTTCCTGGTGTTGATGATGAGAGAGGAGCCGTTGCTGAGCAGGAGAGTGTGGTCAAGGGACTTAGTGCTCACCCAACCTAGCACGTCCAAGTCCTTGACCAGGAAGGCATACAGGAATCTTCGAAGGCCCAGAACTTCTTCTTCAGTGAGAAGACTGCTCCTTGTTATTTCAAGATTGCTAGGAGTCAGTCTCCTTTCTGCGGCCGCCGAGGATTCAGGATAAGCTACCCGATGTGCTGCTTGTAGGAATCTTTGGAACCTGGGTAGATTATCCTCCATCAGGTCATGGAACCTGCCAATGGCAAGTTCTGCTGAGAGATCTGTTGAGGTGTTGATGCACTTAGTTAAATGCAGATGTAGGACTTGGAGGGCATTGAGAGAGTTCCAGTTCAGCTCTTCTACTCCGCTGAACTCCCATCCAATCCAAAACCTCTTAGATGATCCATCATACCCCCAAGCTAGAATGGAGTCAAATTCTAGCTTCTTTGATGATCTGAATAGTTGGGGGGTTGAGGATTGACCAATGATGGCTGCTGCTTCAGGAAGGATGCTGAATGATGTATTTGTTTGTTCTGTGTCTTCAACATCATTCAGCATTTCATCGACAGCCCTGACGACCAACTTCCAGTCTTCAGATGTCTCTTCGTCTTCATTATCTGGGACTGGCAAGTCATGAATTTGGACAAAGGCTGGCTTGAATAGTGAGCTTTGAAGTACAACCTGCTCTTGAATCCAGTCGTCAAGACTGTCTTTATCTTCTTCCATTGAGACCATCTCCCCCTTTTTGGTTGCATCAGTAGACAGGTAGGCATCAGTTTGGGTGCCTATTGATACAAGAGAGGGAGTGGCTAAAGTTGGGCATTGATGGGCTTCATGCATAGAGACTTGGTGTCTTAGTTTGGACACTTCAGCCTCTAGCATAGCCACCCTGGCCGTCAATTCCAAGTTATGAAGTTTCAGTCTGTCCTCATCCACAGTTGTGGAATCCTTGGACCCAGATGGGGCCGCAGGCCGAGCCTCAGCATCCCCATCACCCGCGGTTTCTTGGCGCCTGGGATTCCTCTCAGTGAGGGGAGTTTCCAAGGAAACACCCTCACCATGAGTTGCCGTGGTTGAGGTCTTAAAGATGTTGTCACTGTCCACCTGGTCAGTTGATGGACCAGTAGTAGTGACAGCCTCGTCCACATCCACTCCATCATAACTCCCATAGTGGACCTTCAAGGGTGAAGAACTTGGGTTGGGTGTTTCGGAAGCAAGACCAATCAGTACCTCCTTGATAGTGGTAGTTGGAGAAGGTACATCACTTTGGTCAGGTTCCTCAACACTTAAGTCCAAAGAAGACAGGAATGGCTCGAAGGGCTGTTCTATGGATCCGGGAAGTGATCCTAATCCTAATAGAGAAACTTCCGAAGAAGTCTCCCTAACAGTGTGGCTTTCCCTTATGATATTCTCACTAGAATGTTGTGATTCTGAGTGAGGGATGTTGGCTTGGGTTTGGGCCTTGGAGGCAAGAGAAGAAGGAGTTCTCTTGCCCCTCTTCCTTGTATATTTGGCTGCAACCGGGGCCCTGTGTTCCGGTTGAGCAATCAAACTGGGGGTGAGTAGATTATGTGCCTGTACATCCTCAGTAGAATGCACAGGGGTTCGATCAAGGGAAGCAGTAGTTTGAGTTTGCGGCAGTGAGGTGGAGGGTGTGGGATCAGTATCAGCTGGGTTTGCTGAACTGTCACCCTGGGCACTTTACGTGTTCAACATTGTAGACAACAATGGAACATCGGCCCCTAAGAACTTTGATGAAACTGTTCTCATGCTTTGAAAAATATTGTTCTTATGTCCCAGAATTGAGTAGATTCTTGCAGTTTTTGAAAGATCTTGGTGTTCAATATTGAACACTTCTTGCAAGAATCATGGGTACATGAAGAACTGAGATTTCACCCCTTCTTGAAGGTTGTATCTCAAACCTTCAAGAATGAGGTGAGAAAAATTGAAACCCGCCCCAGTTATCATACCGTGAATTGCCGACGCAAGTCCGGAGCTGAGTTGGTTCCAGCCACTTCTCTTCTGGGATATGCAATGGAGAAGAGTGTGGCAGAGATATTTCCATTTGGGACCCATGAGTGCCTTCTCTATCGTATACTCTGTTTGATTCCCAGTGTACCCTACGGATACAAAGGTCCTCATGTATACGTCTCTTGGGTAAGAGGTGGCGTCCCCTTCATCTTGAAGCTTGAGGTGTTGGCGGAGCTTTACTTCAGTGATGATTATCTCTTTGCCGTCTACTGTTCCTTTGATTTGGGGAGTGCCCTGTTCAGTAGAATACACGGCTGAGCTCCAAAAATCTTCTATGTGGGAAGTGTAGATGGTTGGGTTGACTGTTAGGGCATGGAGGATTTTGGACCGACAAAGGAAGTCGATCATATCGTTGAAACCATAAGATTTCTTGCCCTTTATTAGGCATGCAGTGAGGTTGTGATATGGGGAAAACTTGTCGTTGGGATTGTTTATGTCTGCGCATGCCATGGTTATGGATTTGGAGGGAAGAGAGAAGGGTGTTTGAATGGTGGTTAATTATTTAGGGCTTTGAATGTTGTGGGGACGGGAGAGAAAGTGATGGGTTTAGGGTTTGAAATTGAATTTGAAGAGGCTGTGGGAACGTTTGAAATTGTGATATAACGGCAGACGAAGAAAAAGCAACCTTACTTGTACAGTACAACCTGTTTCACTTTTCATTGTTACAGCTGTAAAGCACTCGAGCAGTCATGGTAAAGACTGAGAGTAGTTTTTACCGCAGGTAAAAGTTAATGTAGACTTGTTTTACCCATCAGCAGCAAACTTGGTTGCTGCAGATGGTGTGCTATCCGCTGCAAACTTGGTTGCTGCGGATAGTTAAGTCTTTCATCAGCGGATTTGGTAGCTGCTGACTGTTGTATTCATTCCGCAGCAAAAAGGTTGCTGCTGACCGCCTTAAAGCTATCCGCAGGAAACTTGTTCCTGCTGATAACTTAAAGCGATCAGTGGCAAAGGCTTTGCTGCTGAAGAGTAAATCTGTCAGCAGTGAAAAAGTGCTGCTGACTATAACCTTTTATTAAGAACAAAAACATAGAGATATTTACAAGGAAGGATAAAAATTGAGATATGTCTTATTCAAAGTTCATCATGCCAATTGATTCAACTAGATATCGAAATCTTGCTTCATCAAAAGGTTTAGTGAACAAATCAGCATATTGCTCATTTATGTGAACCTTGGATAGGACAATTCTCCTTTTCTCAGCTTGATCCCTGATAAAGTGATACCTGATGTCGATGTGCTTAGTCTTGGAATGCTGCACTGGATTATTCGTGATAGAGATTGCACTCATGTTGTCAATGTGAATTGGAGTCTGCATCAAGGTCATTCCATAGTCAAGCATTTGATTTTGGATCTAGATGACCTGTGCACAGCAGCTTGAAGCTGCAATGTATTCTGCTTCAGCTGTTGAAGTAGAGACACATGTTTGCTTTTTGCATTGCCATGAGATGAGCCTTCCTCCAAGAAATTGACATCCCCCAGATGTGGACTTTTTGTCCAAGTTACAACCCCCATAGTCACTGTCAGTGTAGGCATAGAGATTGACATTTTCATTCTTTGGATACCATAGCCCAAGTTTTGGAGCTCCCTTTAGGTATCTAAGGATCCTTTTGACAGCTTGAAGATGAGACACTTTTGGAGCTGCTTGAAATCTTGCGCAGAGACAAACTGCAAACCTGATATCTGGTCTTGAGGCAGTGAGATACATGAGAGAACCTATCATTGCTCTGTACGGATGTTGATCAGTGTCTTATCCTTCTTTATCCGGAGATAATTGATGGTGCACTTGCATAGGAGTTCTTGCAGCAGAGCAGTCAGCCATTTTGAACCTCTCCAAGATGCTTTTGACATACTTGGATTGGCTTATGAAGATTCCATTTGGTACCTGTTTGACTTGAAGTCCTAAAAAGAAATTTAGTTCACCCATTGAACTCATTTCAAATTTGGAATGCATCAGAACTTCAAAGTCTTTGTAGTGCTTCTTTCTTGTAGATCCAAAGATAATGTCATCAACATAAATCTGGACCAACAAAATTTCTCCCCCTTCATCTTTGATGAAGAGTGTCTGATCAATGGCCCCCCTTCTGAAGTTGTTGCTAAGTAGATATCCAGATAAAGTTTCATACCAGGCTCTTCGGGCTTGTTGTAAGCCATAGAGAGCTTTGTCCAGTTTTAAGACCTTATTTGGATGTGCAGGATCCACAAAGCCTGGAGGCTGTTTGACATAGACCTCTTCACCAATTTTTCCATACAAGAAGGCACTCTTCACATCCATTTGATAGATTATAAAGTTTTTGGATGCAGCATATGCCAGAAAGATTCTGATGGCTTCCAGACGGGCCACAGGAGCAAAGACTTCATCATAGTCAATGCCTTCTTCTTGAGTGTAGCCTTGAGCTACCAGTCTGGCTTTGTTCTTGATCACGATGCCCCTTTCATCTTGCTTGTTTCTGAAGACCCATCTTGTTCCAATGGCTGTTTGACCAGGTGGAAGATCAACAAGCTTCCAAACATCTTGTCTTTTGAATTGCAGCAACTCTTCCTGCATTGCTTCAATCCAGCTGTTGTGCTTGAGAGCTTCATCAATCTTCTTGGGTTCCACCTGAGATAGAAAACAAGAGAACAAACAAATGTTGGCTTCATGAGACTTACTTCTTGTCTAGATACCTGTGTGGACTTGGCTAATGATGTTTTCCAGAGGATGCTCTTTGTTTATTCTCTGTGCTGGTATCACATCCAGTCGTATTCCCTCTTCAAGATTACTTTGGTTTAGATCAGGATTGTCATCAGTTGTGAGGAGAGGAGCTTGGAGGTTCTGATCATTGTGTTCCACATTGTCAGCAGCATTAGCATCGGAGGCCTCTTCAGCATGGATTGAGGAGGCTTCATTAAAGATTTCTTGGTTAGAGAGATTGCTGCTTGTGGTGTTGGAAGTACTGGCTTCACCTGTACCGGCTTCAATAGCTTCTGCCACTGATGGAGGATCAATGGATGGCCTTTTCATCCTGATGTAGGGACTGGGAAAATCCAGTCTGTAGTCAGTAGAAGAGGTTGAGACAGAAGATGTTGATTTTGAAGAAGAACACTCCATATTTGAGAAAATGAGAGGCTCAAATATCTGGGTGAAGGAGTCTATATCAAAGAGCCAGTTAGGACCTTTGCCTTGTTCACAGACAACATGTTCCCTGCATTCCACATTAGCAGATTCTTCCACAATCCGAGTCCTAGAACTGAACACTCGGTAGGCCTTTGATTGAGAGGAGTAGCCCACAAAGTAACCTTCATCAGACTTTGCACCGAATTTAGGAAGAACTCCATGTGTGATGAGGATGGTACATGGACATCCAAAGGGCTTCAGGAAGCCAATGTAGGGAACTCTTTTGAGCCATAATTCATAGGGTGTTTTCTGGAGAGGCTTAACAATAAGGACTCTATTCTGCACATAACAAGCTGTGCTTACTGCTTCTGCCCAGAAAGTAAGGGGCAGCTTTGAGTCAGCCAGCATAGATCTTGCTAATTCAATCAGAGTCCTATTTCTTCTTTCAGCAACCCCATTTATTGAGGGGTTCTTGGAGCACTGTATTGCCTTTCAATGCCCTTGCTCTCACAGAAACTGTTCAAGGTGTGATTTTTGAACTCTGTTCCCTGATCACACCTTATGATCTTTACCTTCAGATTGCTTTGATTCTCTACCCTAAGAATATAGGATTTGAGAATCTCAGCAGTTTCATCTTTTGTTCTTAGGAAGAATACCCATGAGAATCTGGAGAAGTCATCAGTTATCACCAGACAGTAGGACTTTTTGCCCATTGACATGACATTCATAGGACCAAAGAGATCCATATGCAGTAGCTGGAGAGGGGTGTCATTTGTGTTCAATGTCTTGGGTTTGTGGGAACTTTTGTGTTGTTTTCCCTTCAAGCAGGCAATGCAGTGATCGTCTAGTTGGAATTCTTTGTCAGGAAGCCCTCTGACAAGATTGTCCTTCACTAATTTATTGATTGTTTTGATGTTAACATGGCTTAACCTCCTGTGCCAAAGAGCGGATTCATCAACTGATGCCTTTGACAGAAAACATGAAACACTACCGGATGGAGTGGCTTCATTCATGTCAAGCACATATAAGTTGTCCTTTCTACGAGCAGTTAGGAGAATCTTCTCTGGAGGGGGTTTAGATAGACCAGGAGCTAACACAAAACATTCTTTGTCAGTGAAGAGCATCCAATGCTTTTGATCACATACTTGGGAAACACTCATGAGATTGAAGTCAAGTTCTTTAACATAGTTGACTCTTTCAATACTCATCCTTTCATTGGACACAGTTCCTTGTCCAGTGATAGATCCACCCTTTGAGTCACTCCCAAAGGCAACATATCCTCCATTGAAATGTCTGAAGTTAGAGAGGATGGACCTGTTGCCTGTCATGTGCCTGGAACAGCCGCTATCTACCACCCAAGTATTGTGTTTGTTGCCTGGCTGTCCCGGCACATGGAAGATATCTAATTAGTGGGAGGATCATTGTAGCATGCAGCATTGTAGAAGATCATTGCTAATTTTCCATTGTCAGCATGCTTGCAGTCAATAGAACTAATAGTTATGCTTGGAGATTGTTTGGCCTTCCATTGCTGTGTTGGTGGTTTTCTAGCTTTCTTTGCAGCAGAAGATGTTGTTGCTGACAATTTTGGCTTATCCGCAGCTGATTTTGCTGCTGAGGGCTTTGCTGGAGCAGTAGCAGTTTTTGCTTTGTCAGCAGCAGATACTTTTGCTGCTGATGCCGTTGTTTTTTATTTTGCTTTGTCAGCAGCAGAGACTTTTGCTGCTGGAGGCTTTGCCTTTTGTTTCCTGGACTTTACTCTATCAGCAGCGATTTTGTTTGCTGCTCATGGGTTGAACACAGATGAACGATTTGCAACTTGGTTAAAAGGGTTGAACTTGCATGTTGCAGCAAAGTGGTTTGATTCCCCACATATGATGCAAGTTTGTTGAGGTTTCTACATCTTCACTCTTTGAGGGGATAGAGATTCTCTGAACTTTGTTGCCTTTGCATCATAGCTTCTCACCTGTTTGTTTCTGTTTGTTTTCTCAAAGGCATGCTGCTTTGAGTTTCTTTGGTGTTCACGGTAGTGAAAGCAGGTGCTGGCAGTGTGATTGTATTTGCCACACAAAGCATGATACTGCTATCTTGTCCCTGTGAGAGTCCACATAGTTCTTATTTTGAAACAAATCTTTGAAGTTCCAGGGATGAGCTTTGTTATGTTCAAAGGTGGCTTCTTCTAGTGTCCTTTGAACATATGGACCTTTTTTCTCCAGATGTATGAGAAACATCAAACGCCTTTGACTTTGACTGAGATTTGGGGTTGGTGAAACCTGATGTCTCTCCCTTTTCAATGATTAGCTTTCTTCCACCTAGAGGATAGCTAATCTTGATTTGTTTGAATGGAATGGGAGCTGGAATGGTTGAGGTAACAATAGGACAACCGGCTCTAGAGAGAGGAGCAGATGGGACTGTACTAGTTTCACAGTGGTCTGAGCAGGTTGACTCAGATTCTGAAGAGGTGGAGCAGTCTTCCATAAAACATGCATCCATTGAAGGATCAATGTTTCGGTTTGCCATGTCAAGGTTTGCAGTGTTGAAGCTTGGTTGGTGAATGGCAACATAATCAGCAGGAGGAGGAACTGTCTGGTACTCATCACTATGATATCCAAGTCTAGTTTTTACCCTTTCATGGACTTGAATATCTAACAATCTTTGTAACTTTTTAGATGAAAATTCATATTTTCAACATGTACTTTCTGTTCAGCCAGTTCAGCTCTGGTAGCTTTAAGTTTTACTAATAGATCATCAATCTGAGTTTCTAGATTGGTTTGTTCATGTTTTAATGAAGAAATCTCTTTCTTAAGGCAGTTAATTTTTTCTTTGTAAGTATCTTCGACCTTTTTGAATTCAGACTTCATTTGATGAAACTCTTCATTTTGATCTATTAGATTTTGGTTATGCTTTCTATAACCTAAAACTTTGTCAATGCAAGCTTGAGAGCAAAGATGTTCAAATACCTGAGGTGGTATCTCTGCATTGTCTGCCATAAGTGCTTGGTTGGAGGCAGGAACATCTTCATATTGAAAACTCCAGTCAAAGTCTGAAGTTCCAACATTTGCACAGGCTGCAGTTTGTGCTGGAGGAGTTCCTTGCTGCTGCTGCTGCCTGGGCTGACCTTGGTAAGCTTGTTTTTGATGGCTGGCACCCTGATTGGCTTTAGGTGCCTTGCACTCCCTAGCAAAATGACCCATTTGGTTACAGTTGTAACATCGGATCTTGCTTTTATCAAGCCCAACTCTGGTGTTTGAGTTGTTGCTTGGAACTGACCTCCCGGTTCTAGAATAAAACCTTTTTGCTCTGAGGGTGAGCATGGCATATGAGTGCTGAATATCCATTTCTTCAAGATCATCTGGATGAAAGCATTCCAGATCCTCCTTTATGAAGTACATGCTGCTTGAGTTGTCAGAGACAAAAGCAGTAGAGGTTGGCTGTTGAGGAGGTGCCTCAAGAAGAAATGGTGATGAGTTGGATTGTGAAGCAGTTGGTGTTTGAGGATGAGTAACAATGGGAGGATAGTAGTTGCTTGCACTAGGACCAGAATGATCAGAGTGAAGCGCTGAGGTGGTGGTGGAGGAAGTGGTAGCTGATTGATAACTGGAGCTCCTTTCTTTAGCTTGAATAATTTCTAATTCATAGGTTTTGAGCATGCCAGAGAGCTCAGTCATCTGAAGAGTCTTCAGATTCTCTGTTCTTCTGATGGACACTGTATATAATGTCCAACAACTGGGAAGAGATCTTATAAACTTCTTGAGAATGTCTTCATTCTCCAGATTTACCTTGGAGCACTGCAGTTCTCCAACCAGGTACGTGTACCTGTTATATAAAACTGTTAGTGACTCACCTTCTTTCCAGACGAAGTTTTCATACTGTTGCTTGAGAATGTCACGTCTGTTCTTCTTGACCTCCTCAGATCCAGCAAACATCTTTTCCAGGGCTCCCCATAATTCATTTGCAGTTTTGTGAGCCTTGAAATTGTGAAAAACTTCATTTGGAAGGCACATTTGGATAGCTCCTAATACCTTGAAGTACACTTCCATTTTCTTGATGTCTTCTTCAGAATACTTGGAGGGTTCCTTAGGAACTAGTGGTCCTCCGGAGTCAGCAGAGGCCACCATGGGAACATAAGGTTCATCCCTTATGGATTTCCACATTCCGTATTCATGGTAGCAGAAGAAGCTTTCCATACGGTTCTTCCACATATCATAGTCCTCCCCAGACACCAACCTCGGTGGTCGGTTGATGCTACTGATGTCTTCAGATCCGTGACATTGTGCCATTTTTGTTTTGTGTGACTTGATCAAGAATAGAGTTTTGAATAGAATCAGAAAGTGATTAAACAAATGTTAGTTTGTTTAATCTTGAGCCAAAGCTCTGATACCACTTGTAGGATCGTAAGATTACAAGGTGATTCTATTCTAGTTGATATTGGCGGAAACAATAACAACCAACAAAGTAAACAAGTAAACAGCAAGAATACTGATAAATGCACTGTTGTATTAAACTTCTGAGATTACAAGTTTACAAATAAAACACTATCAAGAAGCACTATGAAAGCACAGCAAGCACACTTACAATGAAGTGTTTACACAGTATTTATAGTAACTTAGAATCAAGACAGACCCTTGATTCTAAGGATCAGATCTAACGCAAGCCGTTGATCTTGTTTATTAATCTAAATTACATGTAAAGGCTAATCTAGATAACTTTGCTGAAACGTCTTCTTAGGCATCATTGTTTGCATGCTTGGAGACGCGCGTCGTTGTCCTTTATTGGTTGCACCACTGAGGTTCCTTCTGCTTGGAGTGTGGCAGTTGCTTTTGCAGAAAGGTGTCAGAGGCGCTTCACATGGGTAGTCAGCTGCAACGTTTGGTTTTCAGTGAATAAAGCTATCAGCAGCAGAGATGAGAATAATGTTGCTGATAAGACTATCAGCAGCAACATTTGTTGGATGCTGCTGATAAGCCTATCAGCAGCAACAAGTGTTGGATGCTGCTGATAAGCCTATCAGCAGCAACAAGTGTTGGATGCTGCTGATAAGCCTATCAGCAGCATTTGTACTTAGAATAATTTGGTAGCAATCAGTCTTTGGTTCTACAGAGTTCTAACCATCGTCTCTGTCTCATATTAAGCTCTCTTTGTTCGAAGAAGTACTTCAAACTTTTGTGGTCAGAGTAAATAGTAAACTTTACCCCGTAAAGGTAGTGCCTCCAGATTTTCAATGCAAATACGACAGCAGCAAGTTCCAAATCATGAGTCGGATAATTAGCTTCATGAACCTTCAACTGCCATGACGCGTACGCGATCACTCTCCCGCGTTGCATCAATACGCATCCCAATCCCTGACCCGAAGCGTCAGAGTATAGCACAAAGTCTTCATTGCCCTCGGGGAGGGCCAAGACTGGGCTTGGGTTAGCCTCTTCTTCAATTCCTTAAACGCCTCATCATGGGTCGAACCCCATTCATACTTAGCCTCTTTCCGAGTCAACTTTGTCAACGGCGAAGCTATTTTCGAGAAATCCTGGATGAATCTCCGATAGTAGCCTGCCAATCCCAAGAAACTGCGGATTTCAGTTGGCGTCTTAGGAATATTCCATTCCTTTACCGTCACTATATTTGCTAGGTCAACCATAATGCCATTCGGGTTAATGACGTGACCTAGGAATTGGACTTCCCTAAGCCAGAACGCGCATTTGGAGAACTTAGCATACAACCTTTCCTTCTTCAGAGCTTCCAATACCTCATTCAAGTGACATGCGTGATCACCCTCATTCTTGGAGTAGATGAGGATATCATCGATGAACACGATCACCGATCGATCCAGCATTGGTCGACAAACTCTATTCATCAAATCCATGAACGCTGCAGGGGCGTTCGTCAATCCAAAAGACATCACGCGGAACTCGAAATGCAATTTTCGGTATGTCTTCTTCCCTCACCTTCAACTGATGATACCCGGACCGAAGGTCGATTTTCGAGAACCAACTTGCGCCTTGCAATTGATCGAACAGGTCGTCGATCCTTGGTAACGGGTACTTGTTCTTTATGGTACGCTTGTTCAACTCGCGATAATCAATACACATTCTCATCGAACCGTCTTTCTTCTTCACAAACAACACCGGAGCACCCCACGGCGAGATGCTCGGTTGGATAAATCCTTTCTCAAGTAACTCGTCTAGTTGGACCATAAGTTCCTTCATTTCCACCGGTGCTAGTCGATATGGAGCCTTAGCCACGGGCTGGGCATTTGGTACTAAGTCGATTCGAAATTCAATCTCTTTGTCGGGTGGTATCCCAGGCAATTCCTCTGGAAACACCTCCGGGTACTCGCGTACCATCGGTACATCGTCTAGTTCCTTCACTTCCTTACACTAGTCAATCACATACACCAGATAAGCCTCGCATCCGCGCCTCAAGTAATCTGTTGCCTTAATCATCGAGATGACATTTGGCATCGGGGCGTCACGATCTCCAAGAACCTCGACTTTGCTACCATCCGGAGCCTTGAGTCGGATTATCTTTCGTTTGCATATAATTTGCGCTTCATTGGCAGTTAGCCAATCCATACCTAACACGACATCAAACCCTCCCAAAACCATAACAAACAATCTGACAGGGAACTCATGACCTTCTATTTTTATCGTGGAGTTGTCAACTACATCGGTTACTCTCGTAGTCCTACCCTCAGCGGTTTCTACGCTGAAGGCCCTTTTTAGCTTACTAACAATGCACTTCACTCGTTTACAAAAAGTCGTAGATATAAAACTCTTACCGGCACCCGAATCAAATAACACAGAAACAAGAGTGTTGTCAAGGACGAACGTACCTGACGCCACGTCGGGGTCCATTCTGGCCTGGTCTTGCGTCAGCGCGTACGCACGAGTCTTTGCTCGGGGCCTCTCTTCCCTCTTCTCCGGGCCTTTCCCCTTCCCGGCTTCACCCATTCTTGGTTTGGTGCATTCCCGGCTCAGATGACCGGCATCCCCACAGTTATAGCACTTGTAGTGTTGTGTGCACTCACGGGAGTAGTGCCCGGTCTTTCCACACTTAAAGCACAAGGTAGATCCCAGTCTACATTCACCTACATGCTCCTTTCCACACTTCTTACAAACAGTCGGCTCATCCACCCGAGCCCTTTTATCGTGAGCCCCAAACATCTTTCCACCAGTTCGCTTGTTTGAGAAGCTCGGTCTCTTCTTTGGTTCCTCGATGGCGGCGACATTCAGTGCCAGATCATCAAATACTACGTCGCTCAGTTCTACTACCGAATCATAGGTAGTAGGGGCGTTTACCTTAACATAGGTGCGGACCTGGTCCGGCAACCCTTGAATGTAGCAGGAAATTTTTCTCTCCTCCGTCGTAACAAGATGTGGCACCAGACATGCCAGTTCATTGAATCGGGTTGTGTACTGCCGGTGCGTCATGCTCCCGGCTTTCAAACCTAGAAATTCCCTCTCTACCTTCTCAATCTCGTTCCTCGGGCAGAAATTCTTGATCACCAAAGTTTTCAAATCAGCCCACATCATCGAGTCAACAACCTCATCCCCCTTAGCTTGACGTACACCTTCCCACCAGTGGGATGCTTCCTCCCTCAAGGAGTTAGCAGCAAACTTCACTACTTGATTAGCTCGACACTCGCTCAGATGGATGGCGGCTTCCATACGTATTACCCAATCAAAATTAGCCACTGCGTCCTTCTTCCCAGTCAGGACCGGCGGGTCACATGCCTTAAAGGACTTATAGTCGCATCCGCGAGCAGGCGGTGCGTTGTCGGTCTCGTTGTTCTGGGCACCAGTTGCCGCACTAGATCCTCCTTCCCCACTAACTTTCTTTAATGCTTCAGCCAACAGACTTGGCAGAGAATTCTTCATCAACTCGGAGAACTCTCGAGCTATGGCTGCTCTCACTTCTGGTTCAAAAGTGAAAGGTTGTTCTGCAACGTGTGTCTGTTCAGTTCCATGCACACTAACCGTCGGTTCAGTGTGAACACTTCCTTCTTCGATGTGCTCTTGGCGCGCAGGAATCCTGCCACGCCAACCATTTCGACCGCCGGTACGACCACCGGTACGGCCACCACGCCTTCCGTTCCCTCTCCTCGCCATTTCGTTCTATAAGACAAGAAATCCAATGTCATCACGCTAGTTAACAAATAGAATTCAATAAGCACTGTAAGATGTTAATATACACTGGCCATCTGCAATTAACCATTACACTACCTTTCGATTTCTATTTGACCACCTTTGTGATTCCATCAGAACACAAGTCCTTACCTAACCCTTTCTAAGGCATAATGCATACACATATTCTACTTTTCATACCTGATGCTTTGGCTCGAGTTACCCGTACTGGCATCCGCTTTCGGTCTCATTCAAAGTTTAAGTTCAGACACTGAGAGTGTCTGAATCTCTCAAACTATTGCTCTGATACCAACTTGTAAGGCCCCAAACCCGGGAGGCCTCACTCGTTGGATTTACTCATTCACAAACAGTTCTTAAGCATGAATATCAAATAACGCAGCGGAATCATTCATTCAATCATAACTAAAAACTTGTTCATACATGCAGAAGCGTACATTGTCAAATACATAAACTTAACATAAACAACTCATAACAGGATGCCAGTCTTCATGATCGACCGGGTAACTCTTCTCGCTTGCCAAGCATCACCGTCCATCGTCCATACCTGCCTTAACCTGAATGTGCATACTAAAAATTCAGCTACGCTGGTGAGTTCTAGCATTTCATAAAAACTTTAACATCAACATTTGCCGAAAACGTATCATTCATTTAGTAAAACCTTTCACAAAAGCATGTAATAATCTAACATCTTTAAAAAGGTTTCGTACCCATATCATCATCAACATCATAATCATAAACACCATTAAACGGATCGTTCATTAAAACTTTTAACATTCATTTAAGTCATACATTATTATCTAAATCTGTGTTACCCTTCGTTCCGTCATTTAGTATGGTATTGCCCCTAAGGCTTAACTGAACGAAGACCGTCAATTCCCTTTTGGTATTGCCCCCAAGGCTAACTGCGCGAGGACCGACGATACCCATTCAGTTGCCCGTATGGCTCTCATGTCCATAAACCGACAACTTCCATCGACGGCCATGGCTCACGGCCATGACACCGTCAGATCATAATTTAACCTCACATAAGGTCACGTTAATCCCTGAGTAACCGTCGTTACTCCCTTACCAGTTGTACAACATCATAACCATTGACATGCCACAGAGACACTGCCCCTGTTGTTCTTGTGGCAACTATGGCTCGCTGTCCATAATCTACCACAAGGCTGGGAATCTCATTCCCAGACTTCATTCGTCAATTCCATTCATTCGACAGATTAGATTTGTAATGACTTCTTTAAAACCTTTACCTCTTTCTCTTCTCATTAAACATTTCCTCATTTAGACCGTTCATAAAGCATTCGTAACCCTTTTTGGCAAAAACACTTCAAAACCTTTCCTTTCGTAAACATCATTTCGTTAAAACATAATTTCGTTAAACATCATTTCGTTAAACATCATTTCGTAAGTATGCACACCAGCCCAAAAACATTAACAAAACATTTAAAAGAGGGCTCTAGAACTCACCTGATAAGCAGTTTCTGAAATACTCTTAGCTGGCTACTGAGCGTCACTAATGTCACACACGATCTGTTATAATAAAGCCATACTTGTAAGGTAGTTCTCCTAGATGACACTTGACATCCCTATGCTTAAACCAAGTAGTTTCGATAGATTTGCTTATATTGAAACTTGATAGTTTCGATAGGTTGTTTATGTCAAAACTTGATAGTTTCGATGGGTCTGCACATATCGAAACTAGGTAGTAGTTTCGATGGGGTCTACACATATCGAAACTATGTAGTTTCGATGGGTCTGCACATATCGAAACTAGGTAGTTTCGATGGGTCTGCACATATCAAAACTAGGTAGTTTCGATGGGTCTGCACATATCGAAACTAGGTAGTTTCGATAGGGTCTACACATATCGAAACTAGTAGTTTTGATGGACCTGTACATATCGAAACTAGTAGTTTCGATGGGCCTGCACAGATCGTCTTCCCAAAAATTTGAAGTTTTTGCATGCGAGGCTGATCGAGTCAGTATCTCAATTTTTCTTAGATCAAAACGTCCGGTTTTCATTTTAGATGCTATACCTAAGCTCATTTTCAAGTTCCATCCGCAAAATCGTTACCTTTTTAGCCAAAACCCGAAAATCCCAAAAAAGAACAAAAACTCAGATTTAGGCAAGATCATTACCTGTATCGAGATTCTGATCCGGAGATTCTTCTCACGAGCTTAGTAGTAACGTGTTCCCTCAATTCCGGGACGATCCGTCAACTTTCTCTCTCTAGACCCGAGCTCTCCTTTCTCTCTCTAGAAGTTGCGTGAGTGGGGGAATGAGCAGAGAAGAGGGCTGCCCTGCCTCTTATATACCTGGGCTTCCCTCGGCCCATTGAAGCCGAGCCCAAGCCCGCTCCCTTTTGTTTAAATATTTCGACTAAATCACCGGTCTCATTATATTTATTCGTTTTATTATTTTTGGGATGTTACAAAAGCGTGTCAGCTGATTATAATGCCTGATTTGATGAGTGAAATATCAAAGGCACAAGATGAAGCACTATTAGAAAGAAATATAAAACGGGAAAGAATAGTTGGGCGACAAGGAAATTTGGATGCAAATGCATACGGTTTACGAACTAGGTTTGGCCGGATGTGGATACCTAGGATTGGTGAGCTTAGAGGCAAAATACTCGATGAGGCCCATAAGTCTCGCTATTCTATCCACCCTGAGACAAACAAAATGTATCAAGACTTGAAAAAAGAATACTAGTGGCCTGGCATGAAGAATGATGTGACTGAGTACGTGAACAAGTGTCTAACGTGTTCCCTAGTTAAGGCCGAGCACCAGAAACCATGCGGTAAAATGCAACCTTTACCAATACCAGAATGGAAGTGGGAGGAGATCACGATGGACTTCATTACCAAGCTACCGCGAACAGCTAAAGGCAATGATACTATCTGGGTGATCGTCGACCGCTTGACGAAAAGTGCTCACTTCTTGCCAATACGTGAGACTTCTTCGTCAGAAAGACTAGCAGAAATATTTATCAAGGAGGTTGTGAGCAAACATGGTATGTCGCTGTCTATTGTGTCCGACAGGGATACTAGATTCACGTAAAGGTTTTGGAAGAAATTCAACGAAGCAATGGGCACTAGACTGAACATCAGCACCGCGTACCACCCCCAAACCGATGGACAATCGGAAAGGACCATTCAGACCTTGGAGGACATGCTCCAGGCCTGTATAATTGACTTCGGTGGGAGCTGGGACAGCCATCTACCATTAGCAGAATTTTCATATAACAACAGCTATCACTCAACTATTGGCATGCCGCCATTTGAAATGTTGTTTGGGAGGAAATGTAGCCGGTTTGTTGGGGGAAATTGGACAAAAGGATTTTGCAAGTCTCGAAGTGGTCAAAGCTACTTCCGAGAAGTTTGATCAAATCAAGGCTCGAATGAAAGCCGCAAAAGACAGACAGAAATCATACGCGGATAAGAGAAGAAGGGATTTAGAGTTTCAAGTGGGGGACATGGTACTGTTAAAGGTATCACCATGGAAAGGAATCATTCGATTCAGAAAACGTGGCAAACTAAGTCCAAGGTTTGTCGGACCTTTCAAGATCTTAGCGAGAGTGGGTCAAGTTGCTTACAGACTCGACCTACCCGTTGAGCTTAGTGGAATACACCCTACGTTCCACGTGTCGCACTTACGCAAGTGCCTAGCTGACGACACATCTCACATACCTTACGACGAGATCGAAGTGGATAACAATCTAACTTATGTAGAGGAATCGATAGCCATCCTTGACCGAGCTGAGAAACGACTACGCAATAAGTCGATTCCTTTAGTCAAAGTACAATGGCATCACAGAAAAGGGTCAGAAGCTACATGGGAACAAGAAGACGAGATGAGGGGACTATACCCTCAATTGTTTAACGTATAAGCGGTTTCGAGGACGAAACCTCTTTAAGGAGGGTAGACTTGTAACATCCCAAAAATAGTAATTTAGTAAATAATAACGCGATAGAGACTTAATCGTCATAAAACAAAAGAAAAACGGATGGGCTTGGGCTCGGCTCCAATGGGCCAAGGGAAACCTAGGTATATAAGGGTCGAGGCAGGCTTAGACTCTCATTTTTCACCAACACTTGCAATCTAGAGAGAGAAAGGAGAGCTCGGGTCTAGAGAGAGAAAGTTGACGGATCTACCCGAAATTGAAGGAGCACGTTACTACTGAGCTCGTGAGCAAAACCTCCGAATCAGAATTCCAATCCATGTAACGATTCGACCCTAAACTGAGTTTTTGTTCGTTTTGGAGTTTCTCGGGTTTTAGCTAAATAGGAGACGTTTTTATGGATGAAACTTGAAAATAAGCTTAGAACTAGCATCTGGAATGAAAACCGCACATTTTGATCAAAGAAAGTTATAAGATTAGCATGATCGAATTAACATGCAAGAATTTTGGACTTGTCCAGGAAGCAGGTCTTGTGTACTTATCAGGTACGCAAGAAGGATGTCATGCGTACTTATCAAGTACGCATGAGGAAGATCATGCGTACTTATCAAGTACGCAAGAAGAATGCTCTGCGTACTTGTCAAGTACGCATGAGCAAGGGCCTGCACACCTACTAAGTGCGCAAGAAGCAGACCAGTTAGTAAAGTCAGTATGTTCGCCTAATTCAGTATGATTAAACCATTAGAGTCGGGATTGGGTCTGATGTGTATGTAACTACCTAATTCAGATCGTACGTGATGTTGTTGGACCTTTGTTTAAGACAACCAAGACTAGCTTATCAGGTGAGTTCTATGTGCCCCATTCTATGTTATGTGCAAATCATTTTAAATGTTTTGGGATTGAAGTGTATACACTAAATGAATAAATGCTATGAATGTCAATGTGATCATACGTGGTACACAAATATATATATATATATACTTATATATGAAAATGAATTATCAACAAGAATGAAACGTATGATTATAAAGAATGAATGAAAGAAGGACATAACGTAAATGAATGAAATCTTGCTTTATATTATATATATTGCATGTTATGAATGTATGTAAACGTTATGAACCCTTCTATGACAACAGCTACTTCGGTAGACGGACGACCACGTGACTATTTTGCAACTGGGACAAAAACGTTTCTTCACAAGCTAGGACGTATAAAAAGGCACTAATGAACGTTCGAAGCAAATGCCTTAACTCAAGTAGAATGTTTGCATACATAATGGTCGCGTGGGAAACGGATGCCCTAGGGCAGACAGACAAAATGACGGTCTACGACGGTGGGACGGTTTAAGAGCGGACGGACAAAGGTTGCCGGACGGATTTAAGTTTCGACAGACGGTTTTCTAGAGCCGGACGGTTTATGAAAAGGGCTACGACGGTAGTTCTCACTGCGATGTCTTTGTGACATACGCGACAAGTATGATGGGTTGATCACCCTTAAGTTTATGGCCAAATGAATATTCTCCCCAAGTAAGTATGTATGTACATATGTATATACTCAATATGAATGTTATGTGAGAACAGTAAAGCAAAGAATATGTAAAAGCTCGAATGTTAAGTATATTATATATATATATATATATATAATACTCATGATAAGATAAATATTCTGTATGATTGTCTTTAAACTAGAACTCACCAGCGTTAGCTGACTTTTAGTATACATTTCAGGAAAAGAAAGGAAGGGTCGTGCGATGGTGTGAGGTTACCCGGCACAAAACTGACATCCCACTTTTATATATGTTAAGACAATGTTATGTATTTAATTGTTAAGACTTCCGCTGTTATGTCATGTTATGTTACGTTATGTAATGATTGAATTTGAATGTTTTAAATTTAAGCTCAGTATTTATGACTATGTTTATGAGTAAATCCAACAAGTGAGGTTACCGGAATGGGGCCTTACACCACCATCCTTTTAGGTGGCCTGTAAATCCAGATATAATCATATTTGCTATGGTTATAATGGAATTACTATTATTTTTACAAATAGTGCTATACAAAAGCATTCTATGGATAGTATTATAAATTTTTCCTTAAGTCTGACCATCTATGTTCCATTCATAGATCATTTTTCCACTATAAGAGTTATTAACAATATACTCGTGTTCTTCTATAAGAAAATCTTGAGGAGTAGGTCTAGGATAATATTATTTTCTTTGGGTAGGTTTATCTGCCCATTTAGAAAGCTTGGAAATTTGATTATTTATTTTCTCTTGATAATTTTCTTCAAGAAATTTTGTTATGGTACTAATTTTAAGATTTTTAAGAGCATTAATAGTATCATTTAAAGTTGTTATTAAATTATCTTGAGATTTTAATTTAAAATCTGTTACTTCTGGAGGAAGTTGAATGCTAGGAGTAACACCTTTTTCTTTTAGTAAATTTGGTTTAAAAGATATGTTTTTTTCTTTATTAGGATATAATCCTATCCATTTTAGTAGACAAATCTTGTAATTGTTCTCCCAGAATTATTAAGTATAAATTCGTGTAATTCTGTTGCTTAATTAACTCATTTATATGAGAAATTGTAATAGGTAAGGTATTTTCTTCTAACAATTTTTGAAAGGTTTGATAATACCTTATTTCATTATCTTTTTCTATCTTAAAAGATTGTGTAGGAGGGAAAACCCTAGATATTATATCTCCTTTAACATTAAATTTTCTTTCAATAACCGAGATAATACTTCCCGTATAAATTTCTATAAACCATGGAATAAAAGGTATAACCTCATTTTTTATGATCAGATCTTTATAATATTCATCTTTAAAGAAGTTTATATCAGTTTCTTTAAAATTATTAAAAAACCAATTTCTAAATAATTCCCATTTGGGTAATTGGAATTCTTTACTAATTTTTTTTCTTACCGGAGATCCCGGATTAAAGTCTATTTTTTCTTTAAAATCCATTAAACAAAATCGACTTATGATTCGGTTGATTCCAGATCTACTTGGACTCCTGTAACTATATTACCAGAATTTATTTTTAATCTATTGAATGTTTCTGTTGTAGGGAAAGTTTCCCTTATTCTTGAAGTAGAAGCTCTAGAAGGACTTCTAACGGTATATCCTAAACGAGATATATGTTGATGAGAGGATAAAGATCTAGAAGATAAAGATCTAGGTAAAGAAGGAGTGTTTCTTAGTTGTTCAAAATGAATTTAGACATTTCCTTCTTCAGTTTGTATAACTTCTAAATGATTATTATCTATATTGTTGAGATGTTGTGGCCTTATCAAGAACCCAATTTTCTGGAAAGTTAATTTCTTCCAATTTAATCTTTCTTTTGGTAGTTATATTAGATTTACCAAAATTAGTTTCTATAACTTTAGTTTCATTTAATGGTTTATCAACCATTCTACACTGTGGATTTAAAGTGTATAAAGGCTTATAATAAATTCTATAACAGATACAGATAACTTCTGAACCTGGAGCATAGTTATAGCCATGAGTCTTAACATTTAGTGTTAAGCCATCTGAAATATTAACATCTGATAAGGATAATTGCAGATTAGGATAAACATTGAAATAGACTGGTCCATGGGCCAGACTAGTTTGAACAATCCCTATAATAGATTGTTTCCAGTTCAGATTTCTAGCATCTCTGAGAGCTGCTACGAAACTTTCTGGGAGACCATCTAATGTTAAAGGTTTGAATGCAATTTGCACAAGCCCTATGTGAAGGAATTTATAATCTTTTTTATATTTGTTTAAATCTTTGTTTAACAATAGTTTAATAACCATATCTTCTTTATTTAAAGAAAATGTTTCTTCAGTTGCTTTGACAACTTGTTTTAATCCTAATTTTTCAAAAGTTCCTAATTTATAAATTAGTTTATGTTCCATTTTTGGAATAGTCCATTTGTTTAATAAATCTAAATTATGAGGAATTTCATATTCCTCTTCAATACTGTTTTTAACAGTATCGTTGCTTTTCAGAATATTCATTATGAGTGAATAAATATAAGTGTTGATCTGCACAATCAAACTTTGAACAAGATTTTATTTTAAGAGCACATGGCTCTGATAGTATTCTTTACAGGACCTAAGCATAATTTTAAGATTATAATTAAAAATTATAGCATAAGATTAAAAACATTTAGGAATTTTAGACCATAGGATATTTTTACATGTACAGAATAGAATTCTAAGATGAGGTTAGTAAAGGTCAGACCATAAAAAGCTTTTGCGCCCATTCTGGCATTAGCGGCTACAAGGTCCCCAAGAATTTAACCACCACCTTATTATTATATTATATCCTTAACCTGTCTAAATTCTATTTAGAAATATATTCAATTTTATACTTTTTTTATTACTTTTTATTTTTTATATTAAAGTCTAAAAATCACCTTATTTCATGTTGAAAACACCTAAATTAGTGAGTTTTGCTCAAGATAAGTTCTGGACAGATTTGAGTGAAAGAAATCAGTACCTTATACATTATATATGATCATGGATGAAGGACTAAAAGACGTAATACATATATACTAGTATTATATAGCAGAATACGCATATTTCGACGATTTTTGACACGTAAAACACATGTAAATTCACTGTTTTGTAAATCTCAAACAAAACAGGTCCTAAACATATAATTTATGGTAAAAACATGTAATATAACTTATCTAAGTGTTTCAGCATAAGTATTGACGTTAATCCTTAAAAAATATGTGTAAATAGTGCTTAGAACGGTACTTTTAAAGGGTAAAAGTGCATATTTTTGTATAAATTTCTAAAAGCAACTTTGATGTAAAAATGAGTTCATATGACTAACAATAATATTTATAACATAATTTGGATGTTAGTGCATGTCTATGTGTCGGTTCTTACTTTTAAAATTCGGTAAATTGGTTAATTATACAAGTAAATATGAATTTTTACAAAAATTAGTAAATTTTGAACTTATGATTAAAATGAGTTTTACCATGGATAATTTAGTATATATTAAGTAAAATAAGTGTTTTGTATAATAAAATTGAAAACCATTTAATAAAAGTTACCGTTTCGGTTTTAACGCGTAAATGGTAACCATTGAACTTAAAATGTGTAAATAGTCAAATAATATATTTTTGTAAGAAAATATATTTTTATATACACATTAACCCAAGACTTAGTATTTTTCTAAATAAAATACTTTATAGATACTTCAATATTTTTAATAATAAAAATATAACATTTGGTGGAAATTACTATAAATACATGAAAATGGCTAAGTATGTGAAATTGTTGACTTAGATGCATTTCGCTTTATTTGAGTGCTTAAATAAGTTTAGTGACATTTCTCATGCATTTGTATGTTTAATGGTAAATTTGGTGCATTCAACTGTGTTATGTGAATCGTGGTGTTAGACGCATTAAAATCTTACCATGGGGTATTTTCACATATATATGTATATTTTACATAAAAATAATAATAATAATTATGTTTTGAATAAAACCAATGGTGCTAGGTATTTTTTTGGTTAAAATAGTTAATTTGACACTTAGTAGAATATAAATTGACCTTGATCGAGTCACCAACGGATCGTCTGGATAAACTATTTTCAAAAAGGAAACATAACTAAGTCTGGTAGTTTGGGTGAACAAATGTACTTGATAGACTTGTGAATGACTGTTAAATGTATCCCTTGGGTTCTAGGGTGTGGGTATCTCGGTCGTTTCCTTGGATAATCTTTCTTTGCTAGCATATGTATTAAGGTGAGTTTTCATGGCCCCTATTTAAATGTTTTAAATGTTTTGTTACGTTTTCAAATATCGGGGGCGAAACATGCCGGAAAAGGTAAATTGGTTTTGTGATGAGTGTAACAGTGTGTGGAACGTGAACTTAGATGGCCTTGAGGTACTGTAGCTATTTAGTAGTTCCTGATAGATACGCTCTTAGGGGATTCGGTCCCACATTCATAATCATTAGTCTCTGTAGAAGGGACCGTAGGATATATTGATAGATCTCTAGGCGTGACAGCCCGCTCTCCGGCGAGAAGTCATGGTCCATGTGTAACGGGAGTTTTATACGTTGAGACACCTTCGGGCATTGGTTTTGGATTTGATTATGGGCTCTTGGTTTTGATCTAGCCGTGAGGCCTTGCAAACTGTAACATTTCTGCTTTTCGCGTACTTGTAACGCTTACCATATTCATGAATCAATGAAGCTTGAAACCCTCATCATAACTCGTATTCACATCATACTTGAAACATACCTATTTCATGCACATTGTACTTATTACATGGTCACATGTTGACTGCAACGCTTGGAATTGACTTAAATTGCAACTTGGACCATTAAACCGTTTAATAACTCGTTTACCCACACGAAAACTCACCCACTACTAACTCAAAGGCAATTTATCAACCATATGTGCCTAACATAGTTATTTAACTCATTCAAGTTTTCACATAATTCAAATTGATGCCTTAGTACGTTAGTTAGTACTTCCGTGTGATCGTTCGCCTTTTAAACCGCCGTTAGCTGCGTACCGTCCACACCCGAAAAATTCGTCTAACATGACATTAATTTATGTTTTAAATGTTTAACATATTCATTTCATTAATTAAAACTCAGTTTGTTTGCAAAACTTTCCTTAAATAAATCCTGAAATTCGAAAAAACGATCAAAAACCGTGAAACCGAACCGCTGGATCAACCATGGATCAAAGGACACCCATGACACATGGAAGAATTTTGCAGCCCACAGGGCCACAAGGCCAAGAAATATCGGCCACCCCCTTTACACACCCTAAAAACCCTAAATTCCTTTCCAAGACATTCCATTTTTACACCCCCTTCACCCATTAGTATAAATAGGAGGCTTAGGAACTTGTTTTCTTTGCTAATTCTCCCTCAAACACTCCCAAATATTTATAATTTGTGAAATCCCTACCTCCCCTTTTGAAGATTTCATAAATCCCTAGAGGATTCCAAGAGTTGAAGATCAAACAAGTAAGTAACCCTCCGAAGTTCAATACCGTCTTTTAATTCATTCTTTCTTCATCCCCTCAATCGTTTTCTATTTTCTATCCATGATCACTTCATCATGTGAAACCTCAACCCTAAAAACCCACTAATAATCTTAACTAAACCAATAAATCAAGCTAACATCACCAACAATCAAACAAAGGATCCCGTTTACAATGGCGGCTATGCCATTGCATTTTGTGAATCCTCATGACAACTATTGCAAAAGTAGCTCTGCCGATGCTTTAGTATGTTCTTGATAACTTAAAACATGTTAATAATTATGTATTATTACTTATATGAACTTACACGCAAATTTAATATAGAATCCGCTTGCTCGTGTCGGCTATGCCGATTGCATTCTTTGATTCTCCAAAACGCTTCTGTGAATATCATGGCTAGACCGGTGACATGGGACATTTTGGCTAACCTAATCTGATTATATTATGTAATATAATTATATAATAACATTCGTCTAATTTTTTATTTATGCGCTCGGTAACCTTAAAACCCTAAACGGTCCACTTAAGTGCAACCGTTGATTATGGACAGAAACTGTGTAGATTTTAACTAAGCATAACTTGACCATAATTAAACGAAACTGAGCAAACTGAAATTCATCGACGTAGTTTGTCCAAGTTTTCTTTCCAAACATACTTGGCTCTTTTTCTAATTCAAACGTATGACCCCGTAGTAGCCAAAACGGGACAAAAACTTTTTTCAGTACCTTCTGTCTTGTTGGACTGTTTTGTCTACGATCCGAGTCTCAAATAAAAAACTTTCTAAACAAAACTTGTTCGAAACGGCTTAAAATAATCTCCTGTAAAATTTTATAATTTTTGGACGTCGTTTGTTATTTTTAACAAACCTGTTTCTGTTCAGCTACTTTGCTGTCCAAATAAGTAAAACTACTAAAACTCTACTTTTGCAACTAATTCTTAACCTTATGACCCGAACCGCCTATCTAACACTCGTAACCATCGAACCTACCCTAAAACTATTTTATTCATTTTTTAGGGTCTGGTCCGTGATTCACCTCGTCTATTTGCTCAAGTCTCTCATCGCTCCTAGTTATTAAGGTGAGACTTCATTTCCCCACTTTATTCTAATCGTTTTGGGGGAAACATGTACGCGCTGGCACGCATTAAAACACGTTCTTTTTTAAACAATTCTAAAACAAGTGAATCTTATATGTATGTGAATAAATAAACACAAAATGATAAACATTAAACTTGCAAATCCTTAACTTGTAGCTTTCAAGCCAATGGTAGTACAGATATGGGCCACAGGATGGAAACCGAATCATACTTTATGGACACCTTTTTGTTGGACATCTTATTCGTTATTAGTGCAACTTGCGAGTTGTACCACTTATTCGTTATTCATCATTTTAATTTGGATTTGCTAATCATGTGTTTGTTTTATTTATGTGATATATGATGATCTTGAATTGTGAATTGTTACTTTTGCCAAACTTATGATTTTGATAAACCTGTGATTTCTCACCAACTATTTTTAGTTGACACTTGTGTTTTCGTACATGTTTCAGGTGATTAAGCTCATGACAGCTCAAGCAAAGGATCACATAGGATTTGCCTAGATATTAAATGAAGAAATTCTGTTATAAGTTGTTTTGTCTTCTGAACATGCTATTTGGTTGGTTTAAGTTGAGATTTATGTAATGAGATTTTAACTCTATGGAATTTAATAGTAATATTCTTTATTGCCTTGTGTTCTTTTATTCAATTTCGTCGCACTCCCGTGTTTCCGCCTTAGCGTGGTGTGACAGATTGGTATCAGCGACTTGGTTATACAGAATTAGGTTCCCTTTGTAATAACCTAGACTATAACCTAAGTGCCATATTATTAGTAATTATGTGCTTACATGTAATTACTATGCTTTCACTGTATCTCGTCCACAACCCTCACGTGACACACACTCGTGAAGACTCGGATCCGATGTCACACGTCGGATAGCCCAAGCCCTACCAAGTAGGCCGCAAGAAGGAAGACCTCGAACTACTGTTGGATACAACTAACCCGCATTACTCACGACCTGAGGAAGAAGTCATCTAAATTCCTAGCAAATTGGAGCCCAACAACAAGAAGGAAGAAGAAGCTTGCACGAAGTTGAATCCAATTCTTGGGCAATGCCCAATCCATGACACTCTCATCAAAATCAAAGACCCGCATAATGGTACTAGGGACACGTGTAATCTGGAAGGGTGAGCGCCTTTACACTAGGGGTCTTGGCACTAAGGAAAGTGAGGCACGTTCGTTATGAGTCGCACTTAGCTGGAGACCCTTCGAGTGATTGCCCACCTATAGGCTAAAACAGGTCTCACTAGTATTATTCATCTAGACCGTGAGTTTTGATTAGTCAATTTTATCTTTAATTTCAATTGTAATTCAACATATATGTTTTATTAATCTTGTAAGACATTTGATATTAATGAATGACTGATTTTATTATTATTTGAATGTATATCCTAACTCTCAACTTGTGATTTCTCTTTCGTAGAATGCCTTCTCGTCGTGATCCCGATACCACTGTGGCCAACACCGGTGAAGCCTCCAACCCTTTCGCCGAAACCTTCACCATAGCCACCCTTCTCACTCAACAACTTGCGGCTGTCTTACCCACTATTGTCACTAAAATCAACAACTCCACCGGAAGATCTAGTGGGAGTGTTTGTACATTAAGCACTTTAACTCTTGTGACCCACACAAGTACCTTGGATCTGAAGGTGCAACAGGGCTATTGCAATGGTTTGAAGGCATGGAGAACACTTTTGAGATGAGTGACTGCCCCGATGAACTTAAGGTAAAGTATGCTACAAGTGCCTTCCAAAAGAGGGCACTGACTTGGTGGAATGCTGAAATGAAGATTCGGGGTAGGGAAGGAGCTCTTGCTATGACTTGGGATAAGTTTAGGAAATTTCGTCCCAAAAGTTAATCTGCTACGATCGTTTCGCCTCAACTGGAAATAAACGGGGATACTTTTTTCGCATATGCTCTTCGCGTTCCCAAATGAACTCCGGACCATGCTTGGAGTTTCACTTAACCTTTACTAACCTGATCCGACTCCGCCGAAGCTTATGAACTTCCCAATCCGTAATCTCAACGGGTTCCTCGAGGAAGAGAAGCTTTTCATCGATATGAACTTCTTCAGGCGGCAACGCAAGTATCTCATCAGACAGACACTTTTTCAAGTTAGAAACATGGAAAACATCATGCACACCACTAAACTGTGACAACAACTTCAATCGATAAGCAACCGGGCCAACTCGAGCTACAATCTCGAATGGTCCAACATAATGAGGGCTAAGCTTCCCTTGATTGCCAAATCTAACGACTCCTTTCCAAGGTTAGACCTTTAACAACACACGATCCCCAACATGGAATTCTAACGATTTCCGTCGATTATCAGCGTAACTCTTCTGGTGATCCATGGCAGCTTTCAATCTATCTTTTATTCGAAAGACCTTATCAGTGGTCTCTTGAATAATCTCAGCTCCAGTCAACTATTTATCACCAACGTCCGCCCAACACAACGGAGAACGACACTTTCGACCATACAACGCTTCAAACGGTAGATGAGTATCCCAGCTACCACCAAATTCAATAACACACGCACGAAGCATATCTTCAAGTGTCTGGATGGTCCTCTCGCTCTGACCATCAGATTGTGGGTGATAAGCAGTACTTGTTGAAGCACGTTTGTGTGACAAACACTCTGGATGTTGTTTCTGCTTATGTAATGTCTTTATGTATTTGTATTTCAGCATCTGTATGTATTGGTTTATCGAGTTGTAATCATGTTCGTAGGTACTTGTCGTTTTAATTGCCTTGTTATGTGGTGTTCGCACTTAACAAGTGCGCAAGTTGCTTAACCTGTGTACTTAGCAAGTACGCAAGAACATTATCTGCGTACTTGCTAAGTACGCAAGAGCAAAGCCCTGCGCACTTACCAAGTGCGCAGTCATCAGGTCTATTAGTATATATAGCTGATTGTAGAAATTGATAAGTACGCTCTCATTATATAACTTGTAATCGGCTAATATTGATAATAGAAGAGGTTTTAAAGTGACTCTTGTTTAGGTCGGTTTACTTGTTGTTTTTGATACTCCGCCTAGTCATGGGCATTCCGCACCCGGTTTGACTAGCCAACACACTTGCATGTGACGATCCGAGACACTCGGGGACCTACAAGTGGTATCAGAGCATTTGCTCTTGATTTCGAGTGTTATGAGTGTGTTAGGAGCATTTTCGACACAAGTTTTAGCCTTTATACAAGAAAAAGTGACCGATTTTGTCGATTTTTGTGATAAAACATAGGTAGCTCTTGAGCGCTGTTTTAGAAGCAAAAATCATTCAAAATTCAACCTTTTTGTTGTTCGTTTGAGTGTTTTGATAATCAAGGGTTTGTTAGAAACAAGTTTCTAACCTTTTGGCTTGATCATTTCATTCAAAACTTCAAGATTTGAAGATTTGAGCATATGAAAAGGTTGGTGGAGCTGGTGGATAAAATGAACTGCGTACTTACCATATTTGGAAAAATCTTAGTTGTTCCTGCGTACTTGACTAGTATGCAAGACCAACTGTCTGCGTATTTGATTTTTGTTCTTGCGTACTTAACATTTACTCCTGCGTACTTAATAAGTACGCAAGAACAAATCACAAGTGCGCAAGACCAAATTTTTAAGTGCGCAAGGCCATTTCTCATGTGCGCAAATTGTACTGAAATTTCTGATTTTTGACTAAGTTAATCCCCATGTCAAATATTCATAACATTAGTAGTTTGTTGAACTATGACAACGAGATAGGGACTCCACAAAAACCACCAAAGCTGCTTAATGTTAATGATTATTCGAACTGGAAAGCACGCTTTGATGAGTATATCTCGTACACTGATTCTTCTTTATGGATACCCATCCTTGAGGGATATAAACATCCAACATATTTTTTTCTTAAAGAAACCGCCAAATCTATCTCCAAGCTAGATGAAGAAGAGAAGAAGGCTTATGACCGAGAAAAGAAGGCACATGGTTCTATAACTATGGCCTTGACTAGGGATCTATTTCACAGTTTCAGAGGTTATGATACTTCTAAGGATCTTTGGAAGGCTTTGCAAAAGAGGTTCGAGGGAAACAGTGACGTCAAGAAGAGCAAGAGAGAGCTACTGAGGAAGCAGTATGAGTGCTTCAGATATTTAGAGAATGAATCTATTGATGAACTCATTTCTAGATTCTATCATCTGAAAACAAAGCTGAACTCTTATGAACTCAAGTATCCTGATGATGAGTTGGTGGAGAAGTTTCTTGATTCTTTGCCCCCAAAATTTGACATGTATACCACACTGTTGAGAGAGAACCGAAGTTTTATGAGATGACAATTGATGAGACAATTAGAAAGGTTCAAGTACACGACATGAACCTGAAAAAGAAAGAAAGCTCTAGATACCACACTGTTGAGAGAGAACCGAAGTTTTATGAGATGACAATTGATGAGACAATTAGAAAGGTTCAAGTACACGACATGAACCTGAAAAAGAAAGAAAGCTCTAGAAGACCTCAAATTCAAGATCCCTCTATGTATTATGGGGTGTCTTCCACAACCAATTCATCGGGTTCTGGAATTGCCTTGTTTTCTTGGACTCCTCACGAAGAAGATAATTCTAATGGTTGTGGTGGTCATGCTTGTTTGGCTGCATCAGGATATGGTTCATACCACCAACAATCCTCAAGAAGCCCTATCTCTACCCCTTCAACAAACCAATCTGCTATTGCCAAGATAGCTGAAGATCATGTGGCACTGTTCTCATCCTGCATGCTTGCCGATGAGAACTTCATAGGAAGGAACCTAACGGATCCGGAAACCATTGAGGAAGATTTTAATCAGGTGGATCCAGATGACATGGAGGACATGGATATTCAATGGAATATGGCCATGATCTTAAGGAGGGTTGTAACACCTCGAATTTTCCCATAGAAATTAAGTATTAAATAAGTATGAAATTAAACTCTAGGGGTTAAGTGGCAATTATTTCAAAGTTAGAGGATTAAAAATATAGAAATTTTGAAAAGTGTCTGGTAGCGGATCGCTACCAAGGTCCTAACGGTCCGCTTCTTGGAGAGAAAGGCAATCATGAGGGAATGCCACGTCATCAGACACGTGTCTGATGACTTAGACCTATGGCGGACCGCTAAGCCTTTGGCTAACGATACGCTAGCCACAATTTGGAACTGGACCACGAGGAGCAGACGCGTGTCCAATGAATCGCTGAAACCAGTTGGGTGACAAGGTTCCGATACGCGTTTAGAAGTCCGATTTCTAGCCTTACGCTTTTAAAATTCAGAAGATAGTACTGAGGTAAGGTTCCGACAACTTTGTTACTTATTATTAAGTATAGATTATATATTACTAAGTTTATGATAGATTTTAATTAAGGAATATTAGCAGTTAAATATACATCAAGGTGCTGTCCGAGGTGATTAACATATTATCAATACAATAAGCTGAAAAACTGGCCAAGTGAGTTCCTCTGAACTTAATGTGTATTGTTACACAGTTGTTTTTTGAAATAGTCACCCTATTCCATGTATGTATAATGCGTATTATGTACTTTATACGTTCTGTTGTGGGATGGAACCTATGGGAGGATTATCTCATACTACTGGTGTGGGAGGACCAGTAGGGTGGAATAGTTTATTCAGTTTATACTGGCGTGGGAGGACCCGTTGTGGAAAGGTTGCCAATTATATATATATACTAAAAATCTCACATGAAATGTGGCATGGGGTGGGATGTGGGAATGCTGATGATTAAATAACAACCATTTGTGGTAAAGGTTCATGAACTCACCAACTTATGTTAACTCAGTTACATTTAAAGATGTTGCAGGTGGATCTATTAAGGGCATTCCAGGTAGCTAATAGATATGGATAGTCGTCTGGTTAGTCAGAGAATTGTGTTGGTTGGGGTCATGTCGAGTAGAGATGTCTTGTGGATATTTTGAGTTCCGTGCCAGGAACTGGCGTTTGTTGGTTTGGTTAGTTTGTAATAGAAGTTTATTTTATTATGTAAAACAATTTAGTTATTAATAAAAGAGGTTTATGGTTTAGCTTCTGCTGTGTGTTTTTGGTATCAACTTCACAGTTACTAGAAGGCGATCTTCTAACCATTATGAAGTTATCTGACGAACGGAATATTCTGTCTAGGAAAGGATGGTGTATAAATCTCTTCTAGACCTGTCGTTCTTTCCAGGGAACATATCTGTTGGAGGTACAACTCTGGTTAGACGACTGTCCTGTGTTACGAGTGTGACAAGTTGGCATCAGAGCATTAGTTTAAGGGATTTAGATATTAATAAGAGATTAGTATCTAGACTTAAACTAGGGTTCTGTAAGGTAGCTGGAATGCCATAGGTTGAGATGTTGATTTTCATTATGAATATAGCATGTAATATCGACAAAACAGATAATTAAATGCATTCTTGGCCAAATGTCTTTAATTTCTGATTTTCTGGATTATCACCACTTATACCAATTCTGATATCATACATCTATATGTAGGTACAAATGGCTGGAAGAGGTAGAGGACGAGGAGGTGGTAGAGGTAGGACACCGAATACTAGGTCTCGTACCCGTAATACGACGAATGTTGACCCAAATATAGAAGAAAATACCAATGTTGAACATGAGTAGCATACTGAGGAAGTTACCATGACAGAATTCCTGTTTCAAGGAGCAGTGGCATCTGAGGTCACCAGAGTGCTCCAAAATACTTTACCTGGAATCCTAGATGATGCTCTCAGAAGGAGAATGGATTCCAATGCTCATGGAAATAGAACTGAAGGAGCAAGTGGTGCAATTCCTCAAATAGAAAATACTCGCCACACTACCCTAGTAGGAAACAATATTGGTACAACCCGAACCCCTGAAACTATTAGAATAACAAACCAGAGCACAGGTAGAAATAATCAATGGTGTACATACAAGAATTTTAGTGACTGTCACCCTAAACCTTTCAATGGCAAGAAGAATGCCATTGCAGCCATGTAGTGGATAACTTCTATGGAGGCTGTAATCAAAATGAGTAAATGCAGACTCGATCAGGCAGTTAAATTTGCTACACACTCATTTGAGGAAGATGCACTTGACTAGTGGGAGTCAGTCAAGCAGACCAAAGGAGAGGAATATACCGATAGGATGAATTGGGAAGATTTGAAAGCTTTGATAGTAAAGAGATACTGTTCACAGAATGCAGTGGACAAGATTGAGACAGAGTTTTACCGATTTGAAGCAGGAAGTCTTAGTCATCAAGAATATACCAGTAAATTCATTGAAATGGCTAAACTGGTACCACACCTAGTAACCCATGAATCTAGAAGGATTAAATGTTATGTACAAGGACTGCCACCAAAAGTTTGAACCTTAGTAAAAACTACTGCGCCCATAACTATAGATTCAGCAGTACAACTTAGTGCAGTAATGTACGATGAGATAGAAGCTCAGGAGATGGCCAACAAGAGAAGTTTGGAAAAGACAACCTACGAACCCACATATAACAAAATCCTAAGAAAAGAAAGAGATAATTCGGGAAAAGGTGTACAAGGGATTACATGCCATAACAGCCAACAAGTGGGACACTTCATAAGAAATTGCCCAAGTATCAAATGACATAATTGTAACGAATTAGGGCATTTTAAAAGTAATTGTCCAAAAACCCCTCCAGCAAAAACAAGTGGCGGATCCAAAGGACGCATATTCATTCTAGGAGGAAGGAAAGAAGGAGAAGAATAGGTACGTCTCTACTGAAATAAATATAATAAATTATTAGCTCTAAGTATGATCATCCTAAATTTAGAGGATGAAATTTTCTAAAGGAGGGGAGATTTGTAACACCTCGAACTTTCCCATTGAAATTAAGGACTAAAAATGTATGGAATTAAAATCTAGGGGTTAATTGGCAATTATTTCAAAGTTAGAGGATTAAAAATATAATTTTTTTGAAAAGTGGCTGGTAGCGGATCGCTACCAAGGTCCTAACGGTCCGCTACTGTTAGGACATGTTTTGTAACTGTTGATAAAATTCTGTATAAGTTCATAGTGAGTCGAACTTATTAAGTTCGCCTAAGTGCAAGTTCATAGAGAGGCGAACTTAACAAGTTCGCCTAAGCATCTTTAGGAGCGAACTTGTTAAGTTCGCTTAGCCTATTAGAGGCGAACTTAATAAGTTCGCCTAAGCATCTTTTAGGCGAACTTAACAAGTTCGCCTGGTGCAGAACATGTGTCTATATATAGAGGTTCTAGAGTCTGTGAAACAGAAGTAGAGAAGAATGAGACACGATATTAGGAGGAACTGATTAGAGACAGAATTATTGTAAACTGATATTGTGGTGGAAATACAAAGCGTTTATTTACACCGTTGTTGTTGATTGAGTTACACGAGCACGTTGATCATGGATTCCGCACGTTATCACCATGTCGTACCGCGAGTCTAGAGATCCGCCATGCACCGAATTAGGGACCTACAAGTGGTATCAGAGCCTTTGCTCTTGATTAGTAGAAGATTCGTGGTGTTTTCGCGTCCAATCAACATCAAATTTCAGAGATTTTGAAGATTTTTCATCTTTTTTGTGTTCTTGATAAAAATGGAGATTTTTTGATCATTTTGGATTGATTTTGGATTCTTTTGATGAAATTGATCCGATAGAAGTGTTCCTAATCAATTCCTAAACATTCCTACGGTTCAATTTAATCAAATTCCATCAATTTAGCAAGATATGATGATTTTCGGAATTTTTGGTTCGTGTTTGGTTGAACAGCTGATGCTGGCGAACTTAGCAATTCTGTTGCAGGCGAACTTAGAGAGGCGAACTTAATAAGTTCGATTGGTGCAGATTAGGCGAACTTAATCAGGCGAACTTAACAAGTTCGCTCGGGGTCAAGTTCGCTCGGGTCAGTTTCAGGTGAATTTTGTCAGGCGAACTTATTAAGTTCGCTTGAGATTAAAATAAAAAAAAGAGTATTTTGGTGGGAAAATTCTTCTTGTTAAAATTTTTGAGGGAAAGTTTATATGCTTGTTTTGAATCATTTTTGAATTTTCAAAATTTTTTAAAAAAAAGAGTTTTTTGGTGGGAAATTTTTTTCCGGATATTTTCGCAAAAATTTCAAAATGTCAATTTCATGTGATGATAATGAGATTGAATCTATACCACCGAGACTTTTGTGCATATCAGATTTCTGTAGCTAGAAAGTCCGGTTCGAACAGTTCGTATCAGAAACTGATTAAAACTTTTGGACATCCATATTTGAAGGATATGTGCATCCTACTTATAACTATATGGGATATTATGATGTTCCTAAACCAGTAACATCTCTTAGTAAACTAGAAAAGCAGAAGTTTAATCGAGAGATGAAGACGTGTAAAACTTTGACGTTGTCTTTACCAAATGAAATCATTCATAGTCTCGGGAAGTGTCCAACTTCAAGAGAACTATGGGAAGCTTTGAAGAAAAAGGGTGAAGCTACTACTCAAGCGTTTGTGGTCTTAATCAAAGAAGAAGTAGTAAAGCAGAATGTTTCTGAAAGTGATTCTTCTACCGAGTTAAGTGATAGTGAGAGTATTAGATCTGGTGAAAGTACTCAATCTACCAGAGTGATGTAGAGACTGAAGTAAGCTTCCAGACAGTTGAAGATGATCTGAGTGTATCAGACACTGATGTTGAGCCTGTCATTGTTGATCAAAAGGGTGAAGCTGATGATGATGTTTTCATGGCTCCTGGTGCATCTTCTTCAGAAGTAAAACCTGAGGTATTTTCTAACTCTGAAATGTTTTGTTCTAACTGTGTTTCAATTAAGGATAAAATGATAAGGGTTATGGATGACAACGTCAACCTCATTTGTGATATGAAATCGATGCACACGGTAAACCAGAAATTAAAGGATAATGAGAATGTGTGTATTGAAAGGATAGAATCACTGAAGAGGGATATAAATTCTCTGACTTTGAAGATCAAAGAGCAAGCATATCACCTGGATATGTCCTTTGCAGAAATTGAGAAACGAAATAATGATCTTGTTGAGAAAGATATGGAACTAGCTGTATCTAAAGCAGAGGTAATCAGATTGCATAGAAAGTTAGAAAGCTTTGGAAATTCATCATTCTTATTAGAACATTATCATAATAATACTAAATAGGGGAAGGGAACTAATGGTATTGGTTATGTTCCTCCACCATTCAACGGAAATTATTCTGTTACACATGAGATTATAAAAGATGAGGATTTAGATCCTAAGACTGTGTTGAAGGTGAATCCAGTCACAGGTGAAGATATGGTGTATTCTGATGAGAGTGATGGTGAATATTTTGATGAAGCTAAGGTAGAGGGGATACCGAAAGCTGTTAAGAAAGAAGACTCAAAGGTTGATTCTAATTCATCTGGAAATTATACATTTGGAAGTTCTTCAAATTCAAGGAGAGTTCCATATGTCAGAGATTATAAAGACAGGCGTACATGTTTTCATTGTAATGAGATAGGACACATTGTGGTGAACTGTCCTTACAAAAATAAAGGGAAGAAGCATGTAGTTCCTGAGAAGGTGAAGCATGAGTCAAAACCTGTTGAGAAAAAGTTTAATCATTCTCAAACTCCAAAAGAAGTTCATGTAGGAAAATATTCTTCAAGTGTATCTTATTGTGTGAAGATTTCTTATATGAGAGAGTATAGTGAGACGAGATCTTGCTTTTATTGTGGTCTTGTGGGTCACATTCGGATTGCTTGTCCTCACAACGCCAAAGGTAACTGACATGTTACTCCAGAAAAGGTAAGAACTCATGGTAAGCCTTATGTTAACCAAAATGTGGTTAAACCTCGTGATACACCAAAGGGTAATTCAAAATCTAAGGTTAGGCTTTCTAGATCTCAAAGACAGAGGAGAAACAAAAGATTGAGAAAACTTTTAGAACAAGAGTTTTCACAATCTAAACATTTTTCAAATGAAAAAGATTGTTCAACCACTTCACATTTTAAGCAAAACGAACTTAATGAACAGAAGTATGTTTGGAAATCTAAGGTTTCTGTTTCTGACTCGTCGGAGCAATCAACGAAAATCGATGAGAGATTCGATTGTGAATGGAGTGAGGTTTATTATTTTGATACAGATGGAAGACCCATGACTACCATGGCTTGGGTCCCAATTTCAAATTAGTGTTTCTTGTTAGATGTGCATGATTAACCAAGAGGGACTATTATTATCATTTTGGTTGTTGATAGTGGTGGTTCTAAGCACATGACATGGAATGACATCTGCAAGAGTAAAGAGTTGTTGATAACTGAGAAATCTATTTGATTCAACGACTTGATGCTCATGGGGGAGAATATGTCACACACAATGTTATGGAAAGAGTTTTACAAAGTCCAAATGATAACCTGGAACTTAGGATGACAATGGTGAGCATAAAGTCGTTGATGCAACCATTTGACTAGTTGAGGGGAAGTCTACAGGACAGGGGGAGTACGGAACTGTGTTGGTGACAAAGGCAAAGACATTCAATTACAGGATTACATCGGTTTGAGTTTTTAATTGATTGAATTGCTTAATCCTGAGTAACCAAGTAACATGTTTTCATGGAAGGTTTATTTTCGTTTGTTTTACTTTCTTTGAAAAAGCCGAACAAATTGAAAAAGATAAAATCGACATTACTTGAAATTAAAGAAGAGATGATAGTACATCAGTAGATGTTCTTTCACACATGACCTTAGATTGACTGGTTGGTACTTTATGTTAATATATCTGAATTATATGTTTTGATCTAAACTTCAGAGACTGCACAAATAGGAAATGATAGTGTTGTGTATGCATATAATTTGAATTGTCAGTAGACTAAAAGCGTCACTGAACCATTAGTAGTGTGAAAACATAATTGCATATGTTACAACTGTGATTTAAACCCATTTTATGCCTGGGTGTGTGTGTTAAAATCTCACTATCAGATAAAGAATATTAGCTTTTAATAAAGATTTTCCTATGAGATCAGTTTCGGGTTATGTCCTTAGCACTATTCATTCGATTTGCTTCAGTGCCATGTCCCGAAAAGCATGCAATTTGAAGTATAATCAAGATATGTACTTGACAACATCTGTCAAACATATACTAGCCCTTGGATCATATTGATAAATCATCTTTACTGATTCCATTGAATTCATAATCCAGATAACAGTTGGATCCACGTACCTGAATCTTATGATTCCACATATATAAGCCAAAACATTGAATCATTCGATTCTGAATCTCATTGATTCTTATACAATCCAATTTGGATTCTGCTATTCATGTGCTAAGTGATGTCTCCTCATTCTGGAAATTCGGATAATCTTTAGTAAAATCTCATATGTCTTGAAGATAGTGCATTTACTTTATGTTGGCATACTAGTGGGGTACATGTTGTATTTCATACTTAAATGGTATCTTAACTCACAAGAAAGTGGAAATGAGATGCTTTAGTTTCAAATCTTATAATACTGACAATTTGAATTTGTGTGTCATAGCCTGATCCTATTTTCTTTGAATGTTTATCGCGTATCATAACATGCGATATGAAAGTCTTGAAAAGATAGAGTGTGATAATCTTGAAAGATATTGGTTTGATTGGTCAAGGCTTAAAAGAATGACATAGGATACCATTTGATATTATATGGATTTTATATCCAAGATGTGTGACTGATATCTCATATATACTGATATGATCTTCTTACTCGTGATGTTCGACCAAAAAGATGTGATTTTGTATTTTACATTTCAGTTTATATAGAGAAAAACCAAAAAGAATTTGTCTTTCTTATGTTTGAAAAACCAAAAAGATTTTATTTTTCCAGCTTCCACAGAAAAAGAATAATTGTTGGTTATTCTTGGTTGTTCTCCTTTGCAAAAACTGAATATTGCAGACAGAAGTTGACACGGGGTCCTTCTCCCAAGTTTTCTTCTAGAAATAAAGAGAGTGTGCAGATGAACAAGACGAAGACTACAGTGTGTTTGATGATATTTGAAGACGGATGACAATCTTTTGGAGCGAACTTGTTAAGTTCGCTTAGCCTATTAGAGGCGAACTTAATAAGTTCGCCTAAGTATCTTTTAGGCGAACTTGTTAAGTTCGCCTGGTTGTTAGGACATAGTTTGTAATGACAAAAGCATTTTAATAGTTTAGATCTAATGTCTTTATGTTTTTCTATTGTAATAATGTTCTAAGTGTTTTTATATAAGTTATGCTAGAGGCGAACTTAGTCTAACAGAGGCGAACTTGTTAAGTTCGCTTAAGTCTATCTGAGGCGAACTTAATATGTTCGCTTAGTCTGTTAGAGGCGAACTTGTTAAGTTCGCCTAATGCAGGTCAGTAGTCTATATATAGATGTTACAGAGTCAGTTTGGTGAGAAAAAAATAGAATAGAATAGAACAGGATCGATCAGAACTAGTCTGTAAACTCTATTGAGAAGTGGAATACAAGCGTGAAGTTTATTTACTTGATTGTCTATATTGTCTTTTGTGTATGCAATCGTTGATTCGTTGGATTCCGCACTTCGAGTTAACGACACGTCTTATCATGAGAACGATCTGTAGAAGTGCCATGAGGACCTACAAGTGGTATCAGAGCTATTGCTTGTGATTCTTGGTGATCCTAGACGGTTTTGTATGCAAATTGACAAGAAATTCATCATCTTTGACATTTTCATTTCCATGGAGTTTTCAAGCTTAATTTGGTTCTGATTTGTTGTTTTTGAAGAGGATTTTGAAGAAATTGATCCGATAGAAAGGTTCTAATTGCGAAATTATACAATCCTATGGTTTGATTTTGATTAATTCCTTCAAATCAATGAATTATGAAGATTTTTGGTGATTCTTGGTTCGCTATCAATTATCGGAAAATGAATTATCTCGTGAAGAATGATCTGGTTATTGGTGTTTCGAAAATGAAATTTTTCGTTCCTGGTGACTATATTCCTTGCAAGAAGGGGAACAACACAAGAAGTCCCATAAATCTAAGACAAAGAATTCAATTGAGACTCCTTTGGAGCTACTACATATGGATTTGTTCGGATCGATTAGTATCAGGAGCATTGGTGGTAAATCGTACTGTCTGGTAGTAATAGATGATTTCTCTAGATTTTCATGGGTTAAGTTCCTTGCTTCTAAAGCCAAAACCACAGAGTTGGTACAATTCTTAATCCTGGGTTTAAAGAATTTGTGCAAACTGAAAGTCGGAAGAATTAGGAGTGACAATGGCAGCGAGTTTAAAAATAGCAAGATGGGTTTATTTTGTCTTCAAAAGGGAATTCATCATGAATTCAGTGCGCCATATGTACCTCAACAAAATGGAGTTGCTGAACGAAAGAACAGGACATTGGTTGAAACGGCAAGTACGATGCTTGCAGATTCTAAGCTTCCAGTTACTTTTTGGGCTGAGGCTGTGAATATTGCGTGTTACGTTTTGAACAGAGTCTTGATCGTTAAGCGACACAACAAGACATGCTATGAGTTGCTTAATAATCGGAAGCCGAATTTAGAATATTTACTACCTTTTGGTAATCCATGCACCCTGTTAAAAGTTTGAGATGTCCCAACCAAGTTTAGTGCTAAGGCTATTGAAGGGATCTTTCTGGGTATCTTGCAAATTCTACTACCAAGAGGGTTTATAACAAAGAGACTCGTTAGGTTGAAGAATGGTTTCATATTGACTGTTCTAATCGGTCTTTACCTCAAATGGCGATTGGACCATACTAGGCTTTTGATTATGAGAATTTATTCAAGTCTTTTCAATTACCTTCTGATATTTCTCCTGAGGAAGCTGCTGTATTATATGATTCATGTCAGGATGCACAGAATAGTGGTTTTCTACCGACTGCGATTCCACAATCATCTGTTCCCTCTACATCTGCTCCAGTTCCTAATGTTGCTTCTTGTTCGGGAACACAAGAGTCTGATAGTGAGGACGACAATGTTATTTTCCAAGATTCTTCTGCTGATCCATTGTTAGTTGATGAACCTCACAACATTTGACACAGGCTCAGGGGGAGATTCCTACAAATCTGGACTTAGAGATACCAGTTAATCAAGATCTGTCTTATAAATCTGATACAACTCAAGTTGATGTGTTGCCGGTTCCTGAGGTTGCATCAATCAAGGAACTCAAAGCTCATCCGATTACAAATATCATTGGAAATTTGCGAGTTGGAGTGCAAACGCGTTCTATTATTGACAACACTTGCTTGTATACATGTATTAAGGATACTGGTGTTCTTGATGTATGCTCACATTTCTGTTTTATTTCTCAGGTCGAACCAAATAATGTCGAAATGGCGTTACGTGATAACAATTGGATAGAGGCCATGCAGGAAAAACTTGCTCAGTTTGACAAACTCAAAGTTTGGAATCTTGTAGATCTTCCCAAGGGTGTGTATTCAATTCGTACAAAGTGGGTGTTTAAATGTAAGAAAGACGATCAAGGTGTTGTGGTGAGAAATAAGGCAAGATTAGTTGTACAAGGTTTCAATCAACAAGAGGGAATTGATTACACCGAGGTTTATACTCCTTTTGCTAGGCTTGAAGCTATATGGTTGTTTCTTGTTTTTGCTTCATACAAAGGGTTTAAGGTGTTTCAATTAGATGTGAAATGTGCTTTCTTATATGGTAAAGTCAAGGAGGAGGTTTATGTGTGTCAGCCGCCGGGGTTTGAAGATCCACTTAATTCGTCTAAAGTTTTCAAGCTTGATAAAGCTCTCTATGGTCTTCATCAAGCTCCTCGAGCGTGGTATGAAACGTTTTCTACACATCTTATGGATAATGATTTTGTTCGTGGACATATTGACTCGACTTTATTCATTAAGAATGCAGGGGGAGAATATCTACTGGTACAGATATATGTAGATGATATTATTTTTGGCTCTACAAATGAAGGGTTGTGCAAAGAGTTTGAGAGTGTTATGAAATCGAAGTTTGAGATGTCAGTTATGGGAGAGTTATCATTTCTCCTAGGTCTTCAAGTTAATCAGAAGGAAGATGGTTTCTTTATTCATTAGTCCAAGTATGTAAAAGACATCTTGAACAGGTTCAAGATGGAGGACTGTACCCCATATGATACTCCGATTCCGGTCAATCATAAATTAAATTCTGACCCGGATGGAAAAGAAGTTGATTGCCGACTCTACCGTGCAATGATTGGATCTCTCATTTACTTAACTGCTTCAAGGCCAGACATAATGTTCGCTGTGTGTATTTGTTCTAAATTCCAAGCAAAACCAAAAGAGTCTCATTTGATTGCAGTAAAGAGAATCTTTCGTTATATAAAAGGAAAACAAAGATTAGGACTATGGTTTCCACATGGTTCTAACATTGAATTCAATGCACACACTGATTCTGATTTTGGTGGTTGTTTTTTGGACAGGAAATCTACTACAGGTGGTTGCCAGTTCTTGGGTAATCGTCTAATTTCCTGGCAATGCAAAAAGCAAACTACGGTCTCCATTTCAACATGTGAAGCGGAGTACATTGCTGCTGCAAGTTGTTGTTCACAGATCTTGTGGATCCAACAACAATTAAGAGACTACGGTTTGAATTTTACAAGAACCCCCATGTTTATTGATAATAATGCTACAATGTCTATCACAAATAATCCTGTTAAGCACAGTAAAACAAAGCACATTGAAATTAGATATCATTTTATTTGTGATTCTGCAGATAAAAGTTGATTGAGCTGGTGAAGGTACATACAGATGATAATTTTGCTGATCTTTTTACCAAGGCATTTGATCGTACCAGGTTTGAATTTCTGATCAAAATGATCGGTATGATCAATCCCGAATAAAAGGTTTTCAAAAATAATTTTTCATGGGAGATGTTTTTTTAAATTTCTTTTATTGCTTTATTACATTTCTGCATTTTAAATTTTAGTCAAAAATTGTTAAATATAAAAATTCAAAACAAAATGAAAAATATAAAATTGACATCATTTGAAGTTAGAGAAGAAATGATAGTACATCAATGAATAGTTCATTACACATGACCATAGTAGACCTTGATATATGATAGTTTAAAGTAAATTGATTTGATCTAAATTTCAAAGTCTGCATAAATGAGAAATGATAGTGTTTTGAATGCTCTAATCTTGATAATATGTTTTAATTTGAATATGAGTTTGAAACATGAATTGTCAATAGACTAGAAGCGTTTTTGAACCAATAGTAGTGTGAAAATTAAATATGATATGATTACATCTGTGATTTGAATCCATTATATGCCTGGGTGTGTGTGTAAAAGATCATTATTAGATAAAGAATATATAGTTTTAAGAATTTCATGAGACCAATATCGAATTATGTCTTTAGCACAATCTCTTTCAGTTCACTTCACTGCCCATGCCCCGAAAAACATGCAATGTGTTGCTGAACAAAGATATGTTTTCTAACATCTGTTGAAACACATACTAACCCTTGGATCAGTTAGATACATCATCTATTCAGATTTCATTGAAATTTATCCAGATAATCGTTGGATCCTCCTACCTGAATCTATTGATTCTCATTATAAAGCCAATTCATAGAATCTTTTGATTTTGAATCATCCTAATTCTTATATCCTTTGGGATCTGCTATTCAATACTTGTGCTAATAGAGATAGTTTCATCTTGGAGATTGATCTAATCTTGTAATAAACCATGTATGTCTTGAAGATAGTGCAAATTTAAACTTTTGTTGGCATATATGTAGGGTACACGATGTTTTTCATCTAAATGGTACTAACTCACATGAATTTGGAAGAAAAATGCTTATAGTTTCAAATTATATAATATTGACAACTTAAGAATCCATGCTTTGTATTACAAATTCAGAATGAAAAATTGAGCATTTCATGACCAGATCTTGTTTACTTTGAAATTTATCACGTATCATTTCAAGTATTATTCAAATTGATTAAAAAAAATTACATAAAATGAAAAAGATTCGAGTTACAAAAGAATGAGATTGATTGATTCATATCATTTTTCTTGTGCATATAATAGGTTACCCATAGTTGATAATAGACCGTGTGATGAATTGCTTATATACTGATATGATCTTCTTGCTCATGATGTTCATCCAAAAATATGTGTTTTAGTTTGCTCAGATAAAAACAAAAAATATGTGATTCCGTTTGTACAGATAAAATCCAAAAATATTTTGTTTCTATCTTCCATGAAAATTTTATTTTTTATTAAAATGAATCGGGTATGGATCGGATGCATGCTACAGATGGAAGTTCACAACAATGTGACGTGTTGAAAGTGACGAAATTGTTCAAGTAAAAGGTTTGAAGAGAACTTAATATGTTCGCTTGTTTCTGATTAAGCGAACTTACTATGTTCACCTGGGGCTTGTTAAGCGAACTTAACAAGTTCGCCTAATGAAACGAACTTAATTGTGTGAATAAATACTTTGTTCAGGCGAACTTATCCTTATTACAATTTTCATTGTGGGAGCGAAATTATTGAGCGAACTTACTGGGTTTTTAGCGAATTTGTGATATTTTGAACTAGGGTTTTCGATTTGAAATTTTCGTGTTTATTTCTGGATCGGATTTGAATTGCCAGTCTTTCTAAGGTAATTTCACGGTTTTTTATCCGATAAATCGATGGGAAATTGATGTTTTGAACCTGTGTTCTTCGTATTTTGACAGTCGGTTTGCGAGTGTACTGTTAGAGTGTATTTCCATGTTTAAAATTTGAAATTGAAGCTTAATAATGTTTCGTGGTTGAGCTTAGATAACTATGATGTGTTTGATTTGAAAATTTTTGATGTTTTAGTCATTTTGGGAATCTGCTGTTGAATTTGTATCGACAAACTGGTTCAGGCGAACTTGTTCAAGCGAACTTTTTCAAGCGAACTTGTTTATGCGAACTTATTATGTTCGCCTCTTGCAACACTAAGCGAACTTATTAAGGACAAGTCCAGAATCAAGCACAACAACCACAACAAGTTCAAGCTCAGGAACAAGTTCCTATTCCACAACAACAAGTTCCTATTCCTCAAGTACAGGTTCATATTCCTGTTAATGAACCAGTTCAGGAAGACGTTGCTCAAGGAAATGAACAAGATTTGGGTATGAATATGGAAGATTTTGATAATGAAGATGTGAACTCACCCATTCATGAAGCTGAAGGGAATGTGGTGGATACGAGTTTCGGTGATACTATTTTACCTGATTCTGAAGCTAATAATTCTGATTCGTCTAGATATTTTAGCTCAGATCATTATGAGAGATTGGCTACTTTAACATTGTTAAATGCGGGGAAACGTATTAAATCTAAAGCTAGAAAGCCGATGCGTAAGTCTGTTCGGAATCCTCCTTCTGGATCAGTACTTGGAAAGAGAACATTAATCAATTAGAGCTCGGATTCTGATAGTGATGTACATCTGGTTCCAAAAGCTCAGAATCTTATGTCTGCTTCTATTGCTGCTGCTCATTCATCTCAAGGTGTTGAGGACGCTACTTTTATTGCATCCTTACTTGTTACATCTCCTACATCTAAACATCCATCTCCGGTGATTTCTCCACATGTTCCACACTCATCTGCCGCTGATCTTTCGAAGCCTTTTGATTCTGAAAGGATTACCTTCCTTGAATCACAGGTGCTTGCATTGCAGACTCAGGTAGATACTCTTATGTCTACTGATACTCAGAGATAGTTGGTTCTTCAAGCTCAATCTACACAGATTGCTGACATGCAGTTATTGGTGTCTAAACTTGCTGAGCGTCATGACGCTCAGGGGGAGTTAAGGATACATGATACTTGGCATGCTGAGTCAATTCAATGAAAGGATGATGATGACATTGATCCTAGTGGTAATATTAAGGGTGATCATCAATACGCTGACGTGAATCCAATATCAAGAGTTCAGGAGGAGTCTACATCAGGTAATATTGAAGGAACCAAGAATGATTTTGGAGTGAATGAAGATATTTTATTATTGGAATTCTTTGATGATTCTGAAGAAGAAGAAGCTGAGAAGTTAGAATGTCTGGATGATATTGATGAATTATTTGATGATATTGAGGAGGATGTGTTGGATAATGAAGTTGAAGAAGGAGAAATTGTAGAGATTGAGATAGAAAAGAGTAAAGATAAAGTTACATATGAAGGGAGTGATGGTCTGAATGTACCGTATAACTTCATCCAAGATGATGTTATTCCTGAGTTTTCTTATGAAGGAGTAACAGATTCTATGGATTCTATTGAAGATATCACTACACCTGATGATACTGCTCAATCCAAGATAGATTCTGATGTTGATACTATTCATCATGTGTCTCCTAAGCCGAATGAAGAACCTGTGATGTATAGAAAGACAGGAATGACTAAAGAACTGTGGAGAGAAGTAGTTAACAGTTGGATGAAAGTACTACCCAACTCACCTATACAACCTGCTCAGAAAGAAAGATATGTGAATAAAGAGAGGTGTATTGGAAGAATCATCAGTTGGTTTTATGACGATAACACGAAGTTGTTAGCTCTTAAAAGATCTGATGGTGTTCAATACTTAAAGCCTAGGATCAAGTATTTCAATACCTTGCCAATGGGTGAAATGAATGGTCTAGCTACAAAACCACTGATTAATAGATCAAAGTGTGGATTAGCCGATGTGATTACCAACTTGATTAAAAGAGAAGGTGGATCAGGGAAGTATGAAAGATTAAAGCCACAGAAAGGAAAAAGAGTGAAGATTGTAGATCAAAAGACTGAGATTGTGACCTGGAAGTATAAGTTCAAGCCAGTATGTGTTGTACAGAAGATACCATTGAAGAAAATACCACAAGATTTTCTAGGGAATATGAAATGGTGGTACGTAGATGTGAATACTGGTGAATCTAGAATTGATGATAAAGATAATAAGTTCATTGTTAGTTTCTATGATGCAATGAATCTTAATAACTTCTCAAAGAAAGATCAGAGGACGTTAAGAAAGAATGAGATTATGTTTACTGATGAATGGAGAGAACAAGGATTGCAGTATAAAAGAGTGTTGGAGATCTGTCAGAGATATGGAGTGCACAAAGGAAGCAAATTACCAGATAACTGGAAGAGCTCATCTTAAAGACTGAAGACAGAAGATCAAGCTATTGTCAAGGGGGAGTCTTTTAGGACGTAGAATGTATGACAAAAGCTTTGTAATAGTTTAGGTCTTATTGTCTTTATGTTTTTATGTAATTGTATAGATTTTGTCTAGGTGATAGAACAAGTTCTGCTAGAGGCGAACTTGTCTAGTTCGCCTAGCCTATTAGAGGCGAACTTGTTAAGTTTGCCTAGTCTCATGTGAGGCGAACTTATTTGAGGCGAACTTACAGAGCTTGTGTCTATAAATAGGTGTTTACAGATTCTGTTAAGTAGGACTGAATCGATTGTAATCAGAACACCTTGTAAACTCTGTGTTTGGTGGAATATAAAGAGAAAGTTTATTTACATGTTGTTTCTACTGTTAATTCGTATACATACGTTAACTCGGTAGGATTCCGCACTCCGTGTTATCGAGACGTCCTGTCATGAGATCGATCTGAGATGAGTCATGTGGACCTACACAAACAGCAACGGAAATCTCACAAGCCTAAGACCCAAAAATCAATCGATACCCCTTTGGAGCTCCTAGATATGGACTTCTTCGGGCCCATAAGTATCATGAGTATTGGAGGTAAGTCATACATTCTGTTCGTAACTGATGATTTCTCACGTTTTTCTTGGGTGCATATTTTAGGTACAAAGGATGAGACTGGTGAAATTCTTCAATACCTGATCTTAAATCTGGAATCTTTATGCAAGTTGAAGGTTAGAAGAATAAGGAGTGATAACGGCGCAGAGTTCAAGAACAACATGATGGATCTTTTCTGTCTCAAGAAGGGAATTCGTCATGAATTTAGTGCTCCGTACACCACTCAGCAGAATGGAGTCGCATAAAAGAAGAACAGAACTTTGATTGAAACTGCAAGGACGATGCTGTCAGATGCCAAGCTTCCAATCACATTCTGGGTGGAAGCCGTTAATACAGCGTGTCATGTTTTGAAAAGAGTTCTGGTGGTGAAAAGACACAACAAAACATGTTATGAGCTTATCAAAAATCGACCTCCCAATCTTGACTACCTAGTCCCATTTGGTAGTCCCTGTTCATTATTGTTACAGTACAAGGATCGCAAGTACAAATTTCATGCAAAAGCGGTGGGGGCATCTTCTTAGGATATGCTGCCAATTCACCATGCAAAAGGGTGTACAATATTGAAACCCGTTCAATTGAAGAGTGGTTTGAAGTGGATTGCAGTAAACATAGCGTTCCACCAGAACCAAAAGGTCCAGCTTGGGGATTCGATTATGATGCTCTCTTCAAGTCTTTCAACCTTCCAGATTTATCTGCTGAAGATGCTGCCAATTTGTATCAGTTTTGTAGTGGCGGTGACGACTCAAATTTCTCAACCAGAGCAACTGTACCTATCCCTACTCCCGATTCCAATGCTGCATCCACATCTGGGACACATGATAGTGACACTGAAAAGGATACTAATGTTGAAAGAAACATGCTCGGGCCGATCTTGACATTCAGGAGGAAATGAAGCTCCAGTTGATCCAATCAACATTGAATCTTCTTCTGGTACACTTGATATGGAGGAGTTAAGCACAAATCTTGAATCAGATATCCAAGAATCGAATATACCAGAGACGAGAGTGCATAAGAATCATCCAATTGACAACATCATTGGTGATCCTGATGTCGGTGTTTAAACTCGTCACAAAACCATTATCAAGAACACTAGTTTGTATGAGATACTTGACATAGGTATCATGGAAACATGTTTGCATGCTGCATTCGTATCCCAATTAGAGCTGAAGAATGTGAAGGAGGCTCTCACAGACAACTGCTGGATATAGGCAATGCAAGATGAGTTGTCTCAATTTCAAAAGTTACATGTGTGGGATCTGGTTGACCTGCCGAGAGGTGTACATCCAATAGGTACCAGATGGGTGTTCAAGTGTAAAACAGACGATCAACACGTTGTGGTGAAAAACAAAGCAAGGTTGGTTGTTCAGGGTTTTTATCAGTAAGAGGGCTTGGATTACACTGAGGTGTATGCCCCGGTCGTTAGACTTGAAGCCATCCGACTGTTTCTGGCTTATGCCTCCTTTGTTGGTTTCAATGTCTATTAACTCGATGTGAAAAGTGCTTTCCTGTACAGAAAGGTTCATGAAGAAGTCTATGTCACTCAACCACCTGGTTTTGAAGACATGCTTAATCCTCATAAAGTATATAAGCTCGACAAAGCACTTTATGGTCTTCATCAAACACCAAGGGCGTGGTATGAGACTCTTTCAAAGCACTTACTGTCCAATGGTTTCAACCGAGGACAAATTGACTCGACTCTCTTCATACGGAAAGAAGGAGGTGATATTCTACTTGTGCAAGTGTACGTGTATGACATTATCTTTGGGTCTACCAATGAAGAGATGTGTAGGGAATTCGAGCAGGTGATGAAGTCCAAGTTTGAAATGAGCAACATGGGTGAATTGTCTTTTTTCCTGGGTCTGCAAATCAGTCAAAGGGAGGATGGCATTTATCTACATCAAACTAAGTACGTACAGGACATTTTGTCAAAATACAAAATGAATGATTGTACTAGTTATGGCACATCGATCCCAGTCAATCACGTTTTCATCCAAACAAAGATGGAAAGGATGTGGATTGTAAATTGTACCGTGGGATGATCGGATCTCTTATGTATCTCACAGCTTCAAGGCCCGACATTATGTTTACAGTCTACTTGTGCTCAAGGATTCAGTCACAACCAAAGGGAATCGCATTTGATCGTTGTGAAGAGGATATTTAGATACCTAAAAGGGAAACCCCGATTGGGTCTTTGGTACTCCAAGCAGCAGTCTTTTGAATTCAAAGCCTATACCGATTCTGATTATGGTGGTTGTAACCTCGATAGAAAATCAACCTCGGGTGGATGTCATTTCTTGGGAGACAGGCTGGTCTCCTGGCAGTGTAAGAAGCAGTCAACGGTTTTTGTATCAACGTGTGAAGAAGAGTACATTGCTGCCGCGAGCTGTTGTTCTCAGATATTGTGGATTCAACAGCAATTGAGAGATTATGGCTTGAACTACACTGGAACTCCGCTGTTCATTGACAACAATGCCACCATGTCCATCATGAACAACCCGTTGAAACATTCCAAAACTAAGCATATTGAAGTTCACCATAATTTCATCTGTGATTATGCTGAAAAGCACTTGGTTGAACTTAGTCAAAGTTCACATGGATGACAACTTTGTTGACCTTTTCACCAAGGCGTTTGATCGTATCCGTTTTGAGCATCTTGTCAACTTGATATGAATGTTCAATCCTGAGTGAGAAATTTTTTCAAATCAAAACGTTTCATGGAAATTAACTCTTTCCTTTTATTTTAAATTGTTTATGTATAGTTCGTTTCCTGTTGAAAATTTTTAGAAAAATCCAAACAAAATAGAAAACTGAGAAAATTTCAAAGTCATTTGAAGATAAGAGGAAATGATAGTACATCAGTAAGTGATCTAAACGTCTTGGAATACACGTATGGGAAGTGATTGCGTCATGATTACTTGAGCCTTAAATTTGATTATCTTGTTTTAATTTGAACATTTGTAAGTAATTTGAATTGTCAGTAGGCTATAAGCATCCTTGGATCATTAGTAGTGTGAAAATAAAATATAACTTACTACAACTGTGATTTGAACCCATGTTTTGCATGTGTGTGTGTGTAGAAGAATGCAAAAAGATCATTATTATATAAAGGATGTAAGATTTTGGCAAGTATTTTCTTATGAGACCAGTTCCGGGTAATGTCTTTAGCACAATTTTTCGGTTCTCTTCACTGCCCATACTTACAAGTAAGCAATGAGAAGTTAAGCCAAGATATGTCTTGACAACAACCGTCAAGCATATGCTACCCCTTGGATCACATCCGATTCATTGAAGACATATCCAGATAACAGTTGGATCCCCTTACCCAAATCCACAGACTCCATATCTATTAAACTCAATCATCATATGATATTCACAGAAGAAAAACCTATGAAAACAAGACAAACTAAGCACTCGATTATGAATCTTATGATTCTTGATAATCCTTATGGATTCTGCTTGATTTTTTTCTGTGCTAAACGATGTAACTTCATTCTGGAGATTTGGAAGTCATTGGGAAAATCTTGGATGCCTTGAGATAATGTAATTTAAATTTCTTTAGCATAACTATGGGGTACACATTGTATGCCTATAATTAATACCTTTACTCACAAGAACGTGATACAAAGATGCTTATGGTTTCAACTCTTATAATATTGCCAACTTAATTTGACTTGCTTGTGTTGCAAATTACGTATGAATAAGTAGTAATTCATGGCATGATCCCATATTCCTTGATGTTTATTGTGTATCATTTTTGCTAAATATTAGCCTGATATGATCCTCTGATCATGACGTAGACCAAAAATAGCTTGTGTGTACATTTCTGTATATCCGGGTCTGTATCTTGTGAATATTATTTTTTGTAGAAAAGAACAAAAAGATTTTAAGTACAGTTTATCAAGCTTTAATGAAAACCAAAAATATTTTTGTTTAACTTCCGTGAATTGTTTTTGAAAACCTCATGATTGAACATTCGTATCATGTTCGCTATTTGACCTGGCAATCTTCATAATCTGAGTTGAACTTTGAGTACACACTGGTTTCTGCATATTTGTTAAATGCATAAAAGTAAAACCTTGCGTACTCACCAAGTACGCAAGACAGAAGTCATGCGTACTTAGCAAGTACGCATGGGTTAAATCCTGCACACTTACCAAGTGCGCAAGGCCTGTGTATGTGGGGTATATATACGGGTGTTAGAAAATTTTAGCATTTCATCTCATTCAAAACTGTCGACACCGGTGTATACCCTTTTTACTCAAAATTTCTTATGTTCCTTCGAGATTTTTAAATCCATACCAAGTTCAAACATCTCCTAACTAACATTTGGTAAGAATCTCAGACCATCCCATCCATGAAATCACCTGTTTTGGACCGATTCTTGATTATTCGAACCGAGGGTTTTGATGATAATTTTTTGACCGATTTTGGTTGTTCTTGACACAAATTAAGACTAAAACATGTTTAAGATCATTATTCTAAGCTTCTTGATACCAAATTGGCCCTTAACAGTTGTTGATTTTGGTTTTGACCCCATGAATGGCCAAAATTTTTGCGTCGGACCAAGGACATGTCAAAATGACCGGGTTTGAGCATATTGGTGTTGGTTTTGTTCCCATAGGTCCTAAACATGTTTTTCGACTTTGTGATGACCACATTCATCACCAAATCACATGGGTTTGATTTTGGATTTTGAAATCTTTCTAAGTGCTAGTTCCTACGTACTTAGTAAGTACGCAAGAAGTAACGTCTGCGTACTTGTTAAGTACTTAAGAAAACTCTCCTGCGTACTTATTAAGTACACAGGAAGGGAAATCCAGAAAAATTTCTAAGTTTGGGAATCAGTTCAATGTGCAAGTGCTATACCATGTCATGTTTGTTCTATTCCAATGATTATGTTTGATCTAATGTTGTTTCTCTTATGTACTCGCAGAGATGGCTGGTGATAGAGGTGATGAAGAAGAAGAAGGAGGTGACGGTGCTGAAGAGTCTGATTCCGAGGTGACTGAATCTGATTCATCTGACTCTGATGATGCACCCGACCAATCACACCCACGGAGAATGGCGAAGGTTTCCCTTCCCGAGTCGTCCTCTAAGAGACAAAGACAAGATACTTCAGACAACAAGTATGTCCCTGAACATGAGACTGAGAGGAGGAAGAATATGACTATTCAAAGATACCTTCCTGAATCTTCCTATAAATGTCATTTGAGTTGCTGACATGGAGCGCGTTAGCCATGCCGGCGTCGGTTTCACGGATCTCAAATTTGACATAGTCGTCCTTGAGCTCACGGATTTTGACCTTGGGGAACCTCTGGTCATGGACCTCAAATTTGACATAGTCGTCCTCTAGCTTATGAATTTTGACCTTGGGGAACCTCTCGTACGATGTTGTTAGAAAAATACTACTTGCATACAGATGATAGAGACTAAAGACATCTCCAGAGCTGCTGTCAAGGGGGAGAATGTTGAAGCAATTCCCGTGACAAGAACTCTGGAGCTTGAAGACCGAAGACAATCCAGAGTTTTTGTCAGGGGGAGTTTGTTGGAGAACGTTTGTGTGACAAACACTCTGGATGTTGTCTCTGCTTATGTAATGTCTTTATGTATTTGTATTTGTATTTCAGCATCTCTATGTATTGGTTTATCGAGTTGTAATCATGTTCGTAGGTACTTGTCATTGTAATCGTATTGTTATGTGTTGTGCGCACTTAACAAGTGCCCAGGTTGCTTAACCTGCGTACTTAGAAAGTACGCAAGAACATTGTCTGCGTACTTGCTAAGTACTCAAGAGCAAAGCCCTGCGCACTTACCAAGTGCGCATGCATCAGGTCTATTAGTATATATAGCTGATTATAGAAATTTAAAAGTACGCTCTCATTCTGTAACTTGTAATCGGCTGATATTGATAATAGACAAGGTTTTAAAGTGACTCTAGTTTATTGTCGGTTTACTTATTGTTGTCGATACTTCTCCTAGTCACAGGCATTCCGCACCCGGTTCGACTAGCCAACACACTTGCATGTGACGATCCGAGACACCCGGGGACCTACATTACTCATACCCAGAGCTTTCTACAATGACTGCAAAAACCTCGATGTGAATCAACCATCTCTATTGGAAATAATTGAAACAGGAACACCATGACGAGCAACGATTTCCTTCATATACAATCTTGCTAATTTCTCCGTCTTATCAGATTTCTTAATCGGAAGGAAATGAGTAGACCTTGTCAACCGATCGACAATTACCCAAATAGTGTCATAACCGCTAGACATTTCCACTGCGGGATTTCAGGTTGCTGCAAAAGCCTATGCGACTTTTGATATTCCGCCTTCACTCTGGAGCAAGTTAGACACTTACTCACATAGGTGGCAATTTCACCTTTCATCTTGGGCCACAAATAAAGCTCCTTCAGATCTTTATACATTTTATCCGATCTTGGATGGATCGAATATCTTGACTTGTGAGCTTCATCCAAAAACGTGGCACCCAAACACGATCCATGAAATATAGAATTTCATCCGTCTTTGGAATCAATTCTTTAACCATGCGCCGCAAACCTTCGGCTTCAACATTATCTGGCTTTAGAGCCTCAGGCTGTGCATCCCGGATTTGAGTTGTAAGACTCGTTTGTATGGTTAACCCCAAAGCATGAACTTGTAAAGCTTTATCTCGAACGTTCTTTCTCAACGCATCCGCTACAACATTCGCCTTGCCCGGATGGTAACAAATTTTGCAATCATAATCATTGAGCAACTCAACTCATCGGCGCTGCTTCATATTCAGATCTTTCTGATAAAAAATATGCTGGAGACTTTTGTGATCCGTGAAGATCATACATTTCATACCGTAAAGGTAATGCCTCTAAATCTTGATCGCAAAAACCACCGCTCCTAACTCCAAATCATGAGTGGTATATCTTCTCGTAGACCTTTAACTGACACGAAGCATAAGCTATCACTTTATCTCTTTGCATCAAAACACAACCAAGGCCCTGATGCTAAGCATCACAATATACCACAAATCCATCTGTTCCTTTAGGAAGCGATAAAATAGGAGCACTACACAACTTCTGCTTCAACAACTGAAAAGAGGCTTCTTGCTTTTCACTCCAATCGAACTTTCACTCCTTTTGAGTCAATAGTGTCAATGGCTGCACTATATTGGAAAAGTTCTCAATAAATCTTCGATAATATCCCGCCAAACCCAAGAACTGACGCACCTCCGTCGGAGATTTTGGAGCACTCCAATTCTTGATTGCTTCGATCTTCGCGGGGTCCACATGTATACCTTTCTCATTTATGACATGTCCAAGAAAATGAACTTCTCGGATCCAAAACTAACATTTAGAGAACTTGGCATATAACTTCTCATTCTTCAACAACTCCAAAATCATTCTCAAATGGCGTTCATGATCTTCTTTACTCCTTGAATAAATAAGAATGTCGTCAATGAAAACGATAACAAATTTATCCAAATAAGGCTTGCAAACCCTATTCATAAGATTAATGAAAACTGCTGGAGCATTCATCAAACCGAACAGCATGACCAGAAACTCATAATGCCCATACTGCATTCTGAATGCGGTATTTGAAACATCTTCCTCTACGAATCTCAGCTGATGGTAACCTGAACGCAAATCAATCTTCGAATAATAACTCGAACCATGCAACTGATCGAACAAATCATCAATCCTAGGTAACTGATATCGATTCTTGATAGCTAGTTTGTTCAATTCTCGATAATCGATGCACATCCTCATAGATCCATCTTTCTTTTTGACGAAAAGATGTAGAGCTCACCAAGGTGTGAAACTCGGTCTGATGAATCCTTTGTCCAATAACTCCTTCAACTAATTGGACAACTCCTACATCTCTGACGGTGCCAACCGGTACGACGCTTTAGCGATCGGTGCTGCACCAGGTACCAGATCGATCCAAAACTCGACTTGTCTTCACGGTGGCAAGTCTTCATGAAAAACTTCCGAATACTCGCGAACCATGGGTATTTCTTCAATCTTCGGTTCTTCAACCTTCGCATATACAACACTAGCTAAGAATGCTGGATCGCAAAAACTTTTGCGCCATCATGACATTCAGGAACTTCAAAGGCGATCTCTTCACCTCACCACAAATAACAAGAACTTCACCGCTTGGAAGAGGAAGACGAACAATTTTCTCATGACAAATAATTTCCGCACCGTTCTTGGATAGCCTATCCATACCGACAACAACATCAAAACTACCGAGCTCAACAGGTAAAATATCAATGTCGAATGAATGATGTTCAAACTTCAACGAACAGCCTCGAATAACTTCACCAGATTCAATAATCTTACCGTTTGCTAATTCTATACTATAGCCCTTATCTAACTTACTCGACTTTAAACCAAGCAATGGCTCCAAATCTTTAGATACGAAACTTAGATTGGCTCCAGTATCAAATAAAATAGAAGCAAACTGATTATTGACAAGGAACGTACCCGTGATTACATATGGGTCTTCCCTAGCCGCACCTACATTCATCTCGAAAGAACGGCCTCTAGCATTCACCGGCGTCAATTTCGGGCAATCCTTCTTGAAATGACCCTCAGCACCACATTCGTAACACCCACGACCATTGGCATTACCAGAATTACCCGCATTAAAATTCATCGGCGTCTTAGATCTACAAATCGAAGCTTGATGCACCTGTTTTCCGCATCTTTCGCAAACGATTTTCCCACCAGAAGAACCAGACACGTTTGCAGCATAAGCCTTACCGGAATTCTAATTTCTCTTATTCTTGAAACCAGAACGATTCTTGGGAAATCCTGAATTCTTCCTTTTTCCATCAAAGGGCTTATTCTCAATGTCACCAAACTTTTCACCAGTCTCGACTACCTTCTTGCCCGAATCACCAACTTTAGACCAAGTCCTCATACGAATTGCATCATTGGTCAACAAGAACGCGAGAGTGATCACGCTCGGCATAGTGGGAAGGTTCGATGCGGTAACCATACAGCGAATCTGACGTGCGAGACCCCAAATATACCTCTCAATCTGAAGTACTCTGGCGTGACCATTCTGGGAACCATTCTGGCAAGTCGTTAAACCAGGTGGTATAGGTACGTACATCTACACCAATCATCACATGATTCCAGAACTCAGCCTCAGTTTTCTTCAACTCATTTCGCGGACAATATTCACGCAATAACATATCCTTGAGTTCTTTCCAGGAGAGACCGTAGGCTGCATCCTCTCCCAAAGATTTCAACTGAATGTTCCACCACGTTAACGCTTCATCAGAAAATGAACAAACTGCATACTTAACCCGCTGCTCATCTATACAACCACTGATCTTAATTACCGATTCCAACTTCTCGATCCATCGGACGATATCCAAAGGACCTTCAGCACCAGAAAACGGATGTGGGTTACAAGATTGGAATGTCTTGTAAAAACATCCTTGTTGTTGCTGATTACCGCTGGCATTCCAATTAGCATCCTGTTGCGCGATAGCCGCCGTAACATGTTGCGTGATAACCTAAGCCAACTCCTCTGCAGATGAAGGAAGTGGGGTTGAAGCACTTGACCCGCCAGTCCTCGTTGCTGGTGCCATAGGTAATTTCTTCTATAACGAAAAAAAGAAATTAGACAACATTCTATAGATAAATATTGCTGATAGCGTGTTTTTAGTAATAAAAATATTTAGAGATATTAGTTTCATGAGATCAGGTTTTAAATTTATAAAATGATAATTACTTTAACTTAAAACACACACAATAGAAAAGTGTACCTATCACAGCGCAATATAGTTTAGGTAAGAACCAAGTATCGAACCAATGGACACGGTCGAGTTCCAATACTCAACTTTTGTTATCGTTTAGCCGGATCAATTAGTGAGTGGGTTTTGTGTGCTTCTGAAGCTAAATAGTAAATGACAGAAAAGTAAATGACGGTAAAGCAAATAGCATAAAAATAAAAACGTGCGTGATTTGTGTAACAGAAATGTAACGAACAGAATAGTAAATAGTAGAAAAGTAAATATCTTAGAAATGATCAGGTCACGAAGAGTATTGCTTCGGGCTTCGAATCAGCTTTGTACGTGATAATGTTAAGTTGACTAATCTAGTGATATGACTACTACAAACTTGTGACCCAGGTCACCGCTAGAGCCTCGTCCTCACGACATTTGATTCACGAATTAAAATCTTTAAATTAAAATAATAGACTACAGAAAGGGACTCTCTTGAGCTCTGGTAATGTATGGAGGGGTGTGTGGAATGAAGAACCCAAGCCATCTATTTATAGTCCTCAAAATGTGCAATGCACGGCCGTGCATTGGATTGCACGGACGTGCAAACACCTCGGGAATCAAACAGGTTACAAATGGCAGTGTACTTAGTCCTTGGGGAGCAAGTCATGCAATGCATGACCGTGCATCCCTCCTCCTACTTCCTGTTTTGTCTTTTAGCTGTTGTTTGACTTGTTGTTGACCTGGTTTGACTTCTTGGGGATCAAAGCGGGAAAGATCTTCCAAAAGGCTTGATTTCTTGGTGTTTTTGACTGGTTTTATCTTTGTTTATCTCAGGACACCGAATAACCTGCGATTACGAAATATAAACGTTTTAAGTATCAAATGCAAGGTTATTAATCAATTAGTACCATAATATGGGGATTATTAAGTGTGGAAAACATTTATAAGTTAGGGCATATCAATTGCCAATGCACGCAAACAATAAGAATAAAAATAAACATCATAACATGCCGAACCACATCAACCAAAACGACATCAACTCCAACATAGTAATAGCATAAGGGAATATTCATTAATAATGATAACTTGCTTATTACATAAGCTAAAATGTGGTGAATTTATAAATCATCATAAAACAAGTTAAGAAATTTTCCAAGTCATACTACGACATAATCATCCAAAAGATACTCGACATGGGGCGCACCTGTCTTGTTTGTGAAGAAGAAGGATGGTAGCATGCATATGTGCCTTGACTATCGAGAGCTAAATAAGTTGACGGTTAAGAACATGTATCCTCTACCACTGTTGGAACGTGGAAAACCATTGTATTCCTGATAATCTATAGGGGCTAGATTGTAATTCTTGTAAGTCTAGGTTTTTGGTCTAAGAGTCGCTAGCGACTCTCAAGAGTAGCTAGGTCAGTTGTCAGTCGACTCTCGCTGAGAGTCGGCAATCTGCATAGCGACTCTTGCCCGTCTTCTATAAATAGGAGACCAAAAACCTAGCATTCTAACCTTTTGATTGTACGTCGTTATTATAGTCTTTTGATAGCTGGTAGGAAGGTTTGTGTAATCTTTGGTGTATCAAGGTGCTTATTATCAATCAATATTAGTGGATGTTTGTGATTCGATCTTGTTTGTGTTCATCTTGTGTTTGCTCTTCTTCTTAAGTTTTTTAGTTTCATCAACAATCAGCTTCACTATAGTTGTTTTGTTGATTGTTTCCTGACTAGAATCATTCTAGCACAGGACCCTATCTTCAGGACCTACAATTTGGTATCAGAGCCTTCTGTGCTCTTGATTTTAGTGGTTTTTGTTATGTTTTTGGGGTTTTTGTTTAGATCTGGATTTCTTCAATTTCTGGATTGATTTGAATCAAGTTTGGAAATTGATATTGAAATTCACTCAGAAACTTGTTTGTGAAGAGTTTGATAGATCTAATTGGCATTTTGGTTTAGATCTGAGAACTCTAGGATTGATTTTGTGTTGTTGTGAGAAAAAGAGTATGATGTTGTTCATGAGCTGACTGTCTAGGGTCGACTCTCTTGCTTGAGTTGTCTGAATTGTTCATTGATTGATTCTCTTAGCGAAATGTTGTTCTTGTTGGTCGTTTCTCCGGGCCAACTGTCAGTTGTTCTTGCGGATTCTCTTAGTAAACGCAAGTTTACGATTCACTAGTGTGAGCTGTCGACTCTCTTGAGTAGACATTCTGAGTGAGTTTTTCTTCTTTGTTAAGGGGAGGTGCCTCTTATCCTGTTTTCACAGCCGACTCTTCTGTGACCAGCCGCTTCTCACGAGCCGACTGTCTGTTTGATCCAGTCGACTCTCTGAGCCAACTCTCTATATTTTTCATTTTCTGTGTTTATCTTAATTCTGTCTTTTAAGATGTCTGTTACATCTGTTACCCAAGCTGATTTGGAAACCGGTTCAATGTCTAGACCACCCAAACTCTTATCCACCGATGACTTTCCAAACTAAAAGAACTGCATGAAGGCTTATTTCTATATGACTAATTTTGGTTAGTGGATCTCGACTACCAATTTTGCTCATTGTCCTATAACCACCGAAGAAGACGGTGTTGTCACTCAAACTGATCTAGCTGCATACACCGAGAATGGCAAACTTCTTATAGCTAGAGATTTTAAAGCCTATGGTGCTATAAACATGGCTCTTCCAGCCAACATCATGAATATGTTTGAGGAATATAGAACCGCTCAATCTCTATGGCAAGCTTTATGTGAATTTTATGAAAGGGAATAACGATTTAAAGGAAGGAAAGAAAGACATGCTTCAAAAAGAATATGATACTTTTGGCACTATCAATGGAGAAGGTTTATCGAAGCACATTTTAAGGTTCATGGAAATTTCTAGCAAGATGAAACAAGCCAGTGTTATGATTAGGACTTACGATCAGATCAAGATGTAGGTCCAGATTTCTCTTATAATCACTGATTTGATCGATTACACACACACACATAGGCGGAAACTGTATGTATGGTGGTGAAGCAGATGATAGAAACAGTGTTGGTGAAGATAACCGGCTAACCACACTATGAATCAACACGCAAATGGTATGAAAATGTAAGAACACAGTGAATAAACAACTGCAAATTGTATTGATTCAAGAACAATGTGAAAGAGAAGGTTCAGGGTTACAGCCGCTACTCACACCCTAAACATTCTCAAACTAGGCTATTTATAGTAGTGACAGGTATCGAAACTATGTTCAATCGAAACTACTAGTTTCGATTGACCATTTACAAGTGATACACAGACTGTCGAAACTACTAGTTTCGATTGAACACACTCAATCGAAACTAACTAGTTTCGATGGCCCAGACTTAGCTAATAAAGCAGTAAATTACAGAAAACTGAAATTACATTTAATGAAATGACATAAATTAAACTAGTCTAAAACTGTTTAAACATACAATAAATGACAACAGCTTATACATAAGATATGACTCTACAATCTCCCCCTAAGCTGTTGCATTACTGTCTTCAGCTCTTCATCAAGCAGCTGGTCCTTCAGTTATCCTTGGTATAAAAGGTTTAACATGGAGAGATACAACCCGTTGGTAGGCCTTAGCATCAGCTTCATCTTCATCACTGTATGCCTGAATGTGATTCTGAAACAGGATCTCCAGATCTTCAGGCTGAAATTTCAACAACTCCATAGGCTCAAAGATGGTGATGTCTTCCTTGCCCTCACACTCTATTACTGCACTGCCAATGATTGGGTCATAGTACCATTTTCTGAAAGTTTGCAGCTGGACAGGTACAGATTTTGGAATGGTGATGGTCTTGTGAGTTTGGGCAGGCTTGTACCTCAAGAACGCATATGGCTTGTTAGTCTTAGGATGAAACCTTGTCTTTGAGATTTTCTTTTGAGTTTTCCTAAGCTTCATTCCCTTGAAATCATTATTGACTTGAGAATGCAGAAATTTCTCAAAGTCATAAGCCATCATGACCTTCCCAGGGTTTTGAAGGGGAAGTTTGGCTAAATCCATGAGGTCATAAAAAGGAAGGGTCTGGAAGTCAGTCATATTTTTAAAGTGCTGAACTCCCCCTCTATATCTTCTTATAATAAAGAGCTTCCTTTCTGCATCATATTTCCAGCCAATTGGAGGCCTCTTTAGTTCTTGATGCTCAGCTATCCATTCATATGTTTTAGGAGTTTCTTCCTGAATGATTTTCTTAAACCAAGATTTTCTTGAACTTGGAGGTTCAGATGCAACAGAAGGTGGATCTTGTGCTAGGCCTGAATCAGAGACTGTAGTGGTTGGTTCAGGAGTGACTGTCTTGATAATATTAACCTGCACATCTTCTTCCCCTTTTTCTTCGTCAGATAAGGTTTGAATTTCATCTCCTTCTTCCGTAAAGTATCTAGTTCTCTCAGTCTCTTTTTCTTCAGTGGTCAGAATTTCTAGATAAAGATCATTATACCCATAGTTTTCAATGTCATCTAAAAGGGCATTCAGCTCATCATCAGATGGGATGTCTTCTTCATCAAGAATCACGGTCTCTATTTCAGTGGAAGTCCCTTTCCCTCTCTTCCTTGCATCTCTTCTCTCACTTGCTGAGGGAAGGTTTAGTTCTGTTTCTTCAACTTTGACTTCAACTGCCTCTTTTGTCTTTTCAGCATGGCCAGCAAAGATAGTTAGTGCAGACTCTGGATTAGTCACAAGATCAGGAGATGAGGGTTCAACTACAGATGTGGTCTCCCCCTGAGCTGTTGAAATGGTTGGTTGTTGTTGTACCGGTTTTACCATTGAGGCCTTGAGCTGTTCCACCACTTCAGCTAAAGCCTTGAATTCTTCTTTTTGCTTTGAGATTAGTTTCTGTTGTGTTTCAAGTTGGGTTTGTTGAGTGTCAATCTGGGTATGTAGACCCCCAACTTCCAGCTTCAGGTCTTTAACTTCTTCCTGAACATCATGCAAATTAGATTTTAAGCCTTCAATTTCTTTATCTTTCTTTTGAATCGTATCCTGCATTTTCTTCAGTTCAAGGCTTAAAGTTTTAACTCTTGGTACAGGAGAGGTTGAATCATGAGTTGGTGATGTGGGAGTAGTATGGATGGGTGATTGTTGTGGAGATGGTAGTGGAGTTTGTTGTGGAGTAGGTTGTGGAGATGGTTGTGGAGATGGTTATGGAGATGGTTGTGGAGTAGCTAATAGAGAATCTGACGAGGATGAAAAGTCTTCTAATCCAGTCTTGATTTTCTTTGCCTTAGGCTCTTCATCCTCAAAATCAGAACCTGACTCAACTTGTTGTTTGGAGGAAGATGCAAGATGCTTTGTTCTATCATCTGAATCAGACTTGTAGTAGTCAGATCCATAAATTCCTGCATCCAGAGTTCCACTTGATTCTGCAACTTCCTCCTCACTTCATGCATACCAGCTTCAACATTAACTTCTGGCTCTTGAATAATCTTGATCTTGTTCAACTTCCATTTCTTCTTCATCAGATGATAGAATCTCTTCTTCTAGATCAGGGTCAATATCAGGGATAAATTCTTCTTCTTCACCAATAATATGACCAAACAGGGGAACGTCAGCTATAGCCCTGTTGGTTCTCTTGTTAGTACTTCTCATATAGCTGAGAGTCTTGGCAATCATATGGTCGAACACAAAGGTGTTCCCACCTTGTTGCAGCTCAGGATGAAGATGATTGATGATAATTTGTAGAAATCTTGGATATGCCAGAAATTTCTCCTTCACAGCTACTGTTAGATTGTCCTTTAACTGTCTGAAGATGAAGCCAGAAAAATTGTAATCTCTTCCCTTGATTATCCCCAAAATTGCTGAGCCCAGAGTGCTGTTTGCTGAATCAGTCCCTCCTTTTCTGATTGATAGGCAGTGAATAAACACTTGCACTATGTATCTCCAGTGGCTTGGTAAGGAGTTCTTGATTATCTGGTCACTTTTGAATTCATCTGGATGACCCAATCTTCTGAAGCATTCTTTAACATAGAAGATTGGAAATTCAATGGGTGCATCTAGATTATCATTAAACTGCAGCACCTCTCTAACTGTAGCTTCAGGAAATAAGACTTCTTGGCCAAGCACAGTTGCTCTAATGTGCTCCACATTTTCAACTGTGATGATTTCTGCAGTCTCCCAAAATTCTCTTATAGATGTCTCAAACACCGGCAGATTGTTGCTGATGGCAAAGCTGATGTTCGAGTTTGCCAGGAAGTGCAAGACATGAATGAACTCTACAGCTTTTGGATCATTGGCATTAAGGAATGCACAGACATTGTGTCTGTTTACAAATAAGAGATCTATTCCTGTAAAATTTATCAATTTTACACAATAAGTAAGATTTCTGAAAATACTTAATCAAAACAAAGTATATCAACACTTAGAAAAATTTTGAAGTCCTAACTGTCGAAACAACTAGTTTCGATTTGAGATAAACTTGGTTAATTTAACAAACAGCTTTATCGAAACAAGTAGTTTCGATAGAGGCTCGCTTTGATCAACACTTATAAAAATTTTAAATCAACACTGTCGAAACAAATAGTTTCGATGGAGATGAACTTATCGAAACTATCTAGTTTCGATCAGAGATACTAGGGCAAGTTTGGGTGTCGAAACTAGTAGTTTCGATTAAAAAAAAAATTTGAAAATGTTAAACCCCTTTGTCGAAACTACTTGGTTTTGAAACCCAAACCCCTCCGATTCATTATACTCAGACGAATATATAAAAATTTAATGAAGGGTTTAGAGTGGCCTGTAAGTGACGGAACTTTATCTTACCGATTGTGAGACTGTTATCTGTAAGAATACACATTAATCGTGAGTTCAAAGATGATAGAGATGTATGCAAACACGGATAAGCACAAAAACGACTGTTATTATGAAGATTTAGTCGAACAAATTTTAAACCTTGAAATCCTAGGTCTGCCGGTTTGCAAAAATCATCCAAAATGAAGTAGTGAGACGTTACCTGATGATGGAGACGATAGTGACAACGGGGGAAATCAGCTGATATCTTGCAACTCAGAACGATGGTTTGAGAGATTTTGTGAATGACGAAGAAGACGAAGAGGGTTTGAAAAAAGACGAGTAAAAATTAGTATGAAGGGAGGGATTGCTTATGAAGGCTTTTGATTTTCGGGAGACAAAAGACAAAAATACCCCTGTCAAAACAACTAGTTTCGATAGGACAAACTAGTTTCGATATGTACAACTAGTTTCGATAGTTCAAATTAGTTTCGATATGTACAACTAGTTTTGATAGTTCAAAGTAGTTTCGATATGTACAACTAGTTTCAATAGTTCAAATAGCAGAAACAAGACTAACATATAGAAATGAAATTATACACAAGATATTTCCACTTATCTTCTTGAAAAAGATCCAACATGAGATCAGATCTGGTCAGTCTCTTGAAACACTTCCTTTTGCAATTAACTATTGTGAGTCCCTGAAGATAGCTGGTATTTGTGCAAAGTAAACCCGAACATTTGTTTGTACAAAGATTTCATGTGATTAGAAGGTACCATTTAAGCAATATACAAGGTGTACCCCACATATTAAAATAAAATGATTTTGAAAACCTATCAATCCTTAAGAAGTACCCATCTTTGTCCTATCATCTCTTTCTGATTAACCAAGGTACCGTCTTAGTAATGTCAAAGTACCACCAAAATAAAATAAGATATCCAAGTGGATTTAGAAAATTAAAATAAAATATATCCAAGTAGATATTAAAAAGGTACGAGCATTCTAGATCTTTGCGTAAGCAAAACAGAAGAAGTCGTAAAATTATCCAAGCGGATAGAAAAATGTTGAACACCCGAGATCTTTGCGTAAGCAAAACAGACGGGGTCAAATCATCCAAGTGGATGGGAAAAGGATGAGCACCCGAGATCTTTGCGTAAGCAAAACATACGGGGTCATCGGTGGTAAATATCGTTATATTGACGGTCACTTGGCGTATGAATAGGAATCCAATACGTAAGCCTGTATCTGATTGAATCGGTTTTCTTAGATTTAAAAATGGGTTAGATGTTTCAATAATGGATTCAAACACACAAGTATGAGATATATATTAGGTTTTCACACTACTTACAAGTTTTAACCATATGTCGGGCCTACCAGCTATACCTCAGTAAACACCATCGCTTTTGGTCTATTACATGTCCAAGAGATGAGATCAGACACTATCATTTCTCAAAGGTCAGATTCAATTTTTTCCTGCAACTTGTAAGATTATATACACAGCAATTCTTTTCAACCATAAAATATTATATTTCTCCCCCAAAAGATTTGCGTGGATACTGTACATAAAAATAAAATCTTTTTGAAATTTTCTTAGTTAATTTATACAGAATTAAAAAAAAAATACTATTTACACAATTTACTGAAAGTTGATCATTCCAAGCATCTCCACCAGTTGGGCAAATCTGGTAGAGTCAAAAGCCTTTGTGAAGATGTCTGCGGTTTGTTTATTAGTTTTGACTTCAACAATTTGAATATGCTTCTTTTCCACACAATCACGGATAAAATGATGTTTGATTTCAATGTGTTTTGTTTTGGAATGCTGAACGGGGTTTTTGGTGATATGGGGAACAACAGTGTTGTCACACAGAATGGGTGTCTCATGGAATGTGATCCCATAGTCAAGCATCTGATGGTGTATCCATCTGACTTAGGAACAACAGAGGGCTGCGGCAATGTATTCGGCTTCGGCGGTGGATTGGGAAACGGTGGATTGTTTCTTACATTGACATGAGACAAGGCGGTTGCCAAGGAATTGACAACCTCCAGAAGTGGATTTTCGGTCTAAGTTGCAACCCCCGTAGTCTGAATCTGAATAAGCCACAAGATCAAACAAGTCAGTTTTAGGATACCACAGACCCAATTTTGGCTTATACCTTAAATATCTTAAAATACGTTTGACAGCAAATAAATGAGAGAGTTTAGGATTAGCATGAAAACGTGCACACAAGCACACTGCAAACATGATGTCGGATCTACTGGCCGTGAGATACATGAGAGATCCTATCATAGAGCGATATAGATGCGGATCAACGCTTTCCCCATCCACATCAGGAGTCAAACAATGTCGAACTTCCACAGGAGTTTTTACTGGATGGGAATCAGCCATTTTGAACTTGGTCAAGATTTCTTTTACGTATTTTTCTTGATGGATAAGGATTCCCGACTCAGACTGGTCAACTTGTAGTCCCAAAAAGAACTTCATTTCCCCCATGGAGCTCATTTCAAACTTAGATCGCATCACTTCTTTAAATTCTTTGCAGAGACGGGGATTTGTAGATCCAAAAATGATATCATCCACATAAATTTGCACCATGATTGTATCCTTTTCATCCTTCCGTTTGAACAAAGTTTGGTCAATTGCTCCTCGTGTGAAACCATTCTCAAGCAGATGCTTTGATAAAGTTTCATACCAAGCACGAGGTGCTTGGTGAAGACCGTACAATGCTTTATCTAACTTGTAAACATGGTCTGGAAAATTAGGATTAATGAAACCCGGCGGCTGCTTGACATATACTTCCTCTTGAACTTTGCCATAAAAAAATGCACTTTTGACATCCATTTGATGGACAGTGAAGTCCATGTAGGCTGCATAGGCGAGAAACATTCTGATGGCTTCCAAGCGAGCCACTAGTGCAAAGACTTCCTCATAGTCAATCCCTTCTTCTTGATAGAAACCTTGAACCACCAGACGAGCTTTATTTCGAATCACAGTGCCGCCTTCATCCTTTTTGTTGCGAAAAACCCAACGAGTGCCGATTGGAACTTTGTTCTTGGGAAGATCTACCAAATTCCACACATGCAGCTTTGAGAATTGCTGTAGCTCTTCCTGCATTGCTTCCACCCAGCTGTTTTCTAGTAGAGTTGCTTTGATGTTCTTTGGTTCAGCTTGAGAAATGAAGCAAGAAAACATGTTGTTTGCAAATACTTCATAGGCACTTCGGGTACTAACACCCACATTGAGTGGTCCAATGATGTTAGTGGTGGAATGAATCTTGTGAATTCGCAGTTGAGGAATTTCATCTTCTTCCACGACTTCTTCCAAATTGGTAAGATTTTCAGCAGGAGGATCGGCAATATCATTAATAGGATCTTCAACAGGTGATTGTGGTGCAACATCTACTATTGGAATGGAGTTGTCTTCAACAGTTTCACTTGTTACACCAGAACCGGAAGACTCCATATCAGATTCAGCATTAGCAACCACAGGAATTTCAACCTGAGCAGATAAGGAAGAGCCTTGATGATTTATGTTCCCTAGATTGGTCACAAAGAAGTAAGGATTAGCATGAGTTGATTCAATAGAGAAATCAGGAAGATTAAATGACTTAAAAACTGAATCGACGTCAAAGAGCCAATTAGGACCGTCTCCTGCGTCCGTATGATTGTTTTCATGCCAATTGATATCAATGGACTCCATCACTATCCTTTTTGTAGAAGCATTTTTGTAACTATAGATTAAATTATATGTATCGGTGTACGTGGCTAGTACGTAGGAGGGTGTTCCTGAGTACTTAGCCCGCACACCAGTTTGGTCGTACGCAAGGCTTTTGCCTTGCGTACTTGTCAAGTACGCATGACCAAACCATGCGTACTTGTCAAGTACGCAGGAAGTGTTCCTGCCCCTATAAATAGAAGACTTGTCTTCATTTGTAGGTGGAACTCTTGAACAGGTAGAGAGATGTCTGGGTCTGGAAGAGCTCTCCCGACCCCTGGACCGTGAGCTTAGATGAGAGATGTGTGTTCCTTCGGTATGTAGTCTGTAATACGGGATGAATTCTTTGTTATGGATTACGTTTCGTTTCATTATCTTTTGTCTTTGTTCGTGTTTTCTCTGTCTCGTTTCTTTGTTCCCACACAAATCACAGAACAGGTCCGTGTAAATCCGCTGCGCGACGAGGCTCCTGGGACCTACAAGTGGTATCAGAGCATCGGTGTTCGTTGATTTGTGTTCCAGTTTCGGGTTTTAGGGTTTTCGAACAGATCTGAAAAATAAAAGTTCGCTACTTTTTCTTGCAAAAATCCTCAAATCCGAGTTTGTTATCACTTCATTTGGTGTTTGGAAGGCTAAGGGTTTGTTAGATGATGTTTTCGAAGCTTTTGGAAGCATTAATTTCTCAGATCCGTCACTTTTCGAGCATTCTCCTCTAGATCCGTCAAGAACACTGCTGTACTGAACAAGTACGCAGAATCACCTTTTCTGCGTATTTGCTAAGTACGCATGGGTTGGCCCTGCTTACTTAGCTAAGTACGCAAGAGCATTTCTCTGCGCACTTAGCAAGTACGCATGAGTACTTGGCTTTGCGAACTTACTAAATACGCAGCAACACCCTACATATGCGTATTTACTAAGTACGCATGAACTAGCCTCTGGGATTCAAATAAAAAAAGTGTTTTTTGGCGGGAAAACTTTTCTTGGCCAAAATTTTGTGTGATCATTGTACGCGTGTTTCGGCCCATTCTTGAGAAGATAGTAATTTTGGTTTTTCCAGACCAGAATTTGTATATGATGTGGCTTCGCGAAACACGGACGAGATTTTTGTCGGATGATACCACTTGTCATACATTGTTTAAGGGTCCATACCTGAAAATGTAGGCTACGAGTATTTGGGATACTTATTTAATAGGGTATGAATGCTGAACTAATGGGAGCAATTGGGTCGTCATCGGCTAAAGGTCTCGTTCTATTTGTGAAGATGTGGCTGCTTTGGGTCTTTTGGAAAGAGAATCATCTTGTTTAGGTATTCAAACTTGAATATGTAGGCTACGAGTATCCGGGATACTTCTTTAATAGGGGATGAATACTGGAACATCTTGAACCCAAGGATTTGCTGTTTTGGATCCTTGCAAAGAAATTAAAGAATAAAATCCTGGAGTTGGCTAGTTGTGCTTTTTGAGGATTTGAATGAAGTGGTGATGAAGCTGGTCATAGTTTACAGAGACATGAGGGGGATAATATCTAGTATTCATGAGACATTAAAGAGGTGGTGGAAAAGCCGTTGGTACTTCCTATATATATACCTGTTTGACGTAACATGGATTTCAACCGTTATTTCTCGTGTAAACTATATTATTCATGTTTGATTCTATCGTGTGTTTTCAAGATGAAGCTGGATATTCGTTGGATTATTAGTTGAAGATGGAACCTTTTATCATTGGCCGATGGGATAGGAAACATACCCTTGTTTATGGTCTAGTCAGATGGAGCTTAAACTGAAAGGGGATATTGGAAATGAACATCTTCGGGAATTTGGTTGAGTCGTGAAGATACAGGATAGAGTTGGACACATCTGGTTGAAGACTTAAGTTTATCTTACTAGAATTCCTATGGGAGATGATTAGTTTGATGCAGGTTATTGGAAACTCAAACTCTCTATCATATGCCAGCTGATTTGGAGTTGTCTTAGTCTACAATTGTTACCTGGTTAGGAAGACATTATAAGACTCAGAGTCCTAAGTCAGGGTGGAGGTTGCTACTGCTGAGAGGTTGAACTACAATGAGTTGTGTTGGGTTAGTTGGTTCTTATTGAAGCACTTGGTTTGGTCTACAATGAAAGCTACAGTTATGAGGGAGTCGGGTTTATCATCACTCGGCAACTGAAGACTGAAGTTTGAAGATTTGAAGATCTCAAGTGGAATGCCAGAAGATCAAGTCTCGCCAGAAGACACGTGATGTCATTAGTTTAGAGGGAGTCTGTTAGGACATTCTTTGTAAACTGATGTATATCAGTGTTAGAGATAGATAGAATTTAATGCTATAGTTAAGAGGGAGTTTGTAGAAGCATGTTTTGTAACTATAGATTAAATTCTATGTATCGGTGTACGTGGCTAGTACGTAGGAGGGTGTTCCTGAGTACTTAGCCCGCACACCAGTTTGGTCCTGCGTACTTAGTAAGTACGCAAGGCTTTTTCCTTGCGTACTTGTCAAGTACGCATGACCAAGCCTTGCGTACTTGTCAAGTACGCATGACCAAGCCTTGCGTACTTGTCAAGTACGCAGGAAGTGTTCCTGCCCCTATAAATAGAAGACTTGTCTTCATTTGTAGGTGGAACTCTGGAACATGTTGAGAGATGTCCGGGTCGGGAAGAGCTCTCCCGAACCTTGGACCATGAGCTTAGATGAGAGATGTGTGTTCCTTCGGTATGTAGTCTGTAATACGGGATGACTTCTTTGTTATGGATTACGTTTTGTTTCATTATCTTTTGTCTTTGTTCGTGTTTTCTCTGTCTCGTTTCTTTGTTCCCACACAAATCACAGAACAGGTCCGTGTAAATCCGCTGCGCGACGAGGCTCCCGGGACCTACACTTTTCTTCTTATGGTAGACACGAAAAGCACATTGATTGGATGAGTAACCAACAAAATAGCATTCATCAGCTTTGGCTTCAAACTTGTTGAGCTGATCTGAAGTGTTCAGCATTGTGCACACACACCCAAATTTTCTGAAGAAATCAATAACTGGCTTGCGCTTGTACATGATCTCATAAGGTGTCTTGTTGCAACTTTTAGTGATAAGAACCCGATTTTGCACAAAACATGCAGTGTTGACCGCCTCAGCCCAGAAAGTCACGGGAAGCTTAGAGTCAACAATCATAGTTCGTGCAGCTTCAATTAAAGTGTGGTTTCTTCTTTCAGCTACACCGTTTTGTTGAGGAGTACGAGGGGCACTAAATTGTCTAGAAATTCCTTTGCTTTCACCGAAGGAATCAAGAGTTGCATTTTTGAATTCTGTTCCATGATCGCTGCGGATAGTCTTCACACTTAGATTGAAGAGGTTCTCAATTTGAAGCAGATAGGTTTTTAAAATCTCTGGCGTCTCATCTTTCTTGGCTAGGAAAAACACCCAAGTGAATCGAGAAAAATCAACTGTTACCACCAGACAGTATGACTTTCGTCCAAGACCCATGACACTCACCGGACCAAAAAGATCCATGTGAAGCAATTGGAGAGGAGAGTCAATGGAATTGGTGGTTTTAGGCTTATGTGAAGATTTGTGTTGTTTTCCTTTAGAACATGAGATACAGTGTTCCATAGGAGTGAAATCTTAGAGAGGTAATCCAGTGACTAGGTTGCCTCGAACCAGTTGGTTCAATTTTTTGAAATTGACATGTCCCAACCTCTTATGCCACAGGAAAGACTCATCTTCGAAAGCTTTTGAGAGAAAACACGATTCAATGCCCGATGGGTTGTTCATATCCAAGCTATATGTGTTGTATTTTCTGGGAGCACGCATGAGAATAAGTTCTTCCGGAATCACCACTCCTGGCTTCAAGATAAGACATTCTTTTGAATTGAATAAGGCACAAAAGTCCTTGTCACAAATCTGTGAGACACTCATCAGATTGTATTTCAACTGAGGAACAAAGTTGACAAATTCCAGACTATTTACTCCATTTGATACTGTTCCTTGTCCTTCAATCTTTCCTCCTCTTGGGTTTCCAGCAAAAGCAACATACTCTCCATCAATTTGATGATAATCTTGCAGCAAGTTAAAGTGCCCAGTCATATGTCTTGAACATCCACTATCTACATGCCAGATGTTTTCGCCGGTTCTTCTTGATTGACCCTATACACAACGAACCATTTATACGTTTTGAACAAAATTGTTTCAATCAAGAGATCTTAGTGTCAGGATATGACATCTCATTGGAATCAGAATTACAACCATCCTTTGATGAAGCACGGTCATCAAATAGAACATTATTTTTAATTTTCCACGTTCGTTTTAAATAATTTTTAGCATTTTTAATTCTTTTACGCCTAGATTTCCTACTGTGAGAAGACTTAGGCAACACGTATGAATTTAATGAACTTTTGGAAGGCGATTCTTCATTAGAATTTGTGGTTGTCAATTTACAACTTTTTGAAACATGATTTGAGGCACCACAACTAAAACAAACGTTTTCACAAGATATCTTAGCCTGATAATAGTCATCACAAGATGAATATGATTATGATGTTGAGGAATCTGAACATGAGACAGTTCTCTCATCAATAACTTTGTCTTGAAGACGATGTGCTTCCTTTAATCTGAAAAATTCCATGTTGCTCATGGTTTCACGTGGTACATCATTCACAATTATTCCTGCACTTTTAATTTTGGTAACACATGGCATAACATTCAAAGATTTAGGAACAAAAGGCAAAGCATTTTTAAATTTAGAAACATCACATCCCAAACCCGTATGCTCAGCAGGCATCGAATCAAAATACAAGTTTTTAACGTGTTCACACATATTTGGTTTTGACACGGACATATTATTACATTCATCCGACTCAAGTTCTTTTAAAATAGTTCTATCATTAGCACTCTTATCACAATCATCTTCGGAATTTACACAATTTGATTCTACACAAGAAGCAAAACTGTCAGAATCGGAGGACGTAATATAATCATCAGGAGATAATGTACAAACAAAAGGTGTGGAAACATGTGGAGTTGGCATATCAGCAAATCTCCCTGATTTAGAATAAGGAGGTGGATGAGAGTTATACCCAAGACCTTCTGTGCCTTTTCTATTAAATTGTTTATCAATTATTCCAAACAGAATTTTCTGATCCATATCCATGTGGTCAACCTGTAATTTGGCTTTTTCTGCCTTTTGGACTCTTTCAGTTAAAATTGTATTATTAATGGTTTGAGTATTGAGTTGCACAATTAAAGAGCGATTTTCACCAGAAATATCACGAATTTTCTTTAAGTAAAGTTTCTCATTTTTGGCCACAGAGTCATACATCACCTTAATGTGATTTCGTTCATCAATCAAGGCTTGATTGATGAATCTGTATTTTTGAATTTCATTTAAGCAAGATCTAGAATTACACAGTTTAGAAATAACCTCAGCAGGCACAGCAGTGAGATCCTCAGCAGGTTCAATCATGACACACTTGCCCATGTCCTCCACATCAGCCATCAAGGCTTTATCAGCAGCTTCCTCAGCTTGGTCTCCCCAATGATAATGTCCATCAGCTTGACACACAAGAGCTGTGGAACTTGAAGATGTGTTTGTCTTTGGAGGATTGGCAGCTTGTTTTCCAGAGGAAATCTTCTTTTCTTGCTGATCGTTGGAGGACGGCTCCTTGTAGTTTCTGGCAAAGTGACCCAGCTGATCACAATTGTAGCATCTCACCTTCTTGATATCAAACCCAAGTGTCTTTCCATGCTTGAATCTGTCTATGCCAGTTCTTTTGATGAATCTTTTGGCTCTTAAGGTCAACATGGCCATGCACCAATCGATGTCCATTTTCTCCAAATCATCAGGATTAATCTGCTCCAAGTCATCAGGTTGAAAACTAACCGGTGTTAGATTTCCAGAGATCAGTGCATCATAGCACAACATGAAAGCAGTCATGATTGGGACATAATCATCAGGAATCATGGTGATAGTCTTTTGAGGATCAGAGTAACTGGTAGAATTAATTGCAGCAGCTGAAGGAGGGACATCAGTCTGAAAGTATGGGCTACCGGATGAGCTTGATCCAGCAATAAGAGCTGTGTTTCCAGACTGATTTGACGGGGTGACTGCTCCCTTCTTAATCTCAATTTCATAAGATTCAAGAATGCTATAGACTTCCTGTTGAGACAGAGCACTCAGATTCTCAGTCTTTTTGATCATGATTCGATACATATTCCATTCCTTAGGAAGAGAATCTAGGAGTTTCTTGTTTAGATCAAGAGTAGGGTACTCAACTCCCATTACCTTCAACCTTGATACAATGCTTGAGAAACGGTTGATCAGATCAGATATTGATTCTCCCCTTACACTGCTGAACATCGCATATTGTTTCTTGATCAGATCTCTTTTGCTTTCCCTTACATCCTCACTTCCCTCATATCTTGTGCACAATGCAGCCCATAAGTCTTTGGCAGTTGTGTACTCGGCAAAGATGTTGAAAATATCCATAGGAAGAGCCATGGAAATAGTCCCGTAGGCCTTGTTGTCTCGGGCAATCAAGGCAAGATCTTTCTCGTCATACTCAGATACTAACTTAGGACGTTGAACATCAGCAGTGGTAGTTACGGGCTTGTGGGGACCATCGGTGATAGAACTCAACAGTGTATAATCGTGAAATTGAAAGAAAAGCTTCATCTTTTTAGTCTAGTCATCAAATTCTCTTGTGGACACAAGAGCAGGTGGTCTATTTCCCCCAGAATGTTCTGTTGAACTTGAAGTGGCCATGATATTCTGAATCGAAACTAAAACAGTAACTAGTTTCGATAGAACAACTTCTATCGAAACAACTAGTTTTGATAGAACAACTTTTATCGAAACAACTAGTTTCGATAGGACAACTTTTATCGAAACAACTAGTTTCGATAAGCCAAATTTTATCGAAACAACTAGTTTCGATACTGAAAAATTCACAGACAAGTTTCGATAACCACAGTTTCTATATAAGACAAAAAATCTAGTTTCGATAGTACCTTCTCCCGACAAAACGTAGACAAGAAGTTTTGATGATCAACAAAAATCAGAAACTATCCCCAGTAGTTTCGATGCCTTCTTCTCCAAGCTCAGAAATACTCCATTGATGACAAGCTCCAGAAATCAATAGTTCAGAAATGACAAACCAATCCAGCGAAAACCTTCGGCTAACACTCCTGATCACTAATCCAACCTCTGATTCTTGAAATCACGAACAAAAATCCTTGAAAACGATGAAACAGTACGTCTGAGATGTTATGTGCAGATTTCAACAAAAACCTCAAAATACCTCACAAATCACCTAGAATCGATCACAAAACCTGATAACACTCAAAAACACTAGAGCATAAAGCTCTGATACCAATTGTAGGTCTAGATTTCTCTTATAATCACTGATTTGATCGATTACACACACACAGGCGGAAACTGTATGTATGGTGGTGAAGCAGATGATAGAAACAGTGTTGGTGAAGATAACCGGCTAACCACACTATGAATCAACACGCAAATGGTATGAAAATGTAAGAACACAGTGAATAAACAACTGCAAATTGTATTGATTCAAGAACAATGTGAAAGAGAAGGTTCAGGGTTACAGCCGATACTCACACCCTAAACATTCTCAAACTAGGCTATTTATAGTAGTGACAGGTATCGAAACTATGTTCAATCGAAACTACTAGTTTCAATTGACCATTTACAAGTGATACACAGACTGTCGAAACTACCATCTATCGAAACTACTAGTTTCGATTGAACACACTCAATCGAAACTAAGTAGTTTCGATGGCCCAGACTTAGCTAATAAAGCAGTAAATTACAGAAAACTGAAATTACATTTAATGAAATGACATAAAGTAAACTAGTCTAAAACTGTTTAAACATACAATAAATGACAATAGCTTATACATAAGATATGACTCTACACATAATGACGCTAGAACTAAGCAAAAGAAATATGACGGGTTAGATTATGGTTCCAAGGATAAAACCACAAGGGTTAGAAACATCAAAACCCGAAGGACGAGGAAGAAAAAGAAAGAAAATGGAAATTCAAGTGGTGGCGGACCGCTACCCTTAGGCTAACGGACCGCTACGGGTAACAAGGATTTCCACCGTTAGCTTTATGACGGACCACCATGAGGTGTATAACGGTCCGCTAAGGGCGAACACGGCTAGCGGACCGACATGGTCCTAGCTAATGGTCCCCAACGTACTTCCCTATGCAGCTTCTACACATGACACGTGTCATCGCCAAGTGTAGGGCATGCGTCAGCCCTGCTGACACATGGAGCTAGGCGAACCGCTAAGAAAAACCCACACTGTCCGCTAAGGACGTGTGGTGCGCATGCACACCAGTACTTGTCACTTGTCAAGCATGCGTGAAAGTGGGCGGTAGCGGACCGCCAGGGATCTAGCTATTGGTTCGCTACGGGGCTGTTATCAGCCTATAAATAGAGGAGCTCTTCATTTGCATTTTCAACACCAAACTCAATCAAACTTTGAGTTTTCTCTGAGTTCTCTGATCCCGAGATTTCCTCTGATAGCCACACTCCTGAGCCATTCTCCCGAGTTTGACGGGCTTTCGCTTATAAACCGGACTCGAGCGTTTAGAGCCGAAGAAACCCGAGGAACGTATAAAAGTGAAAGTTAAGGTGCTAGAGCCCTAAGAGTTAACTCTAAGAGCTACTAAGCACTAAGATTATTATCGTTTGTATTAAAAATACTCGTTCTCATGGTGAGAACAAGCTTTTCAAAACAGTTTACAAAAGACATACATGTCTATGTCATAAACGGAGTCTGTCAAAAATGATTTATAAGACCTGCTTGGGCTATAGGCTATCATCACGCAACAAGGTAGACTATCATGTTTAATAAGACGTGATTGTGCTACAGGCACCTTCACGCAAGATGATCAAACGATTCACGTTTACGAAAAAGGGTAAAACACGATAATTAAATATTTACTCATAATAGTCCCAGAATTAGGGGTTGAGTTCAACCCCTGTGGACAAGATTAAACCCCAGAATTAGGGGTTCTACCCCTATGGATATGATTACCCAAGAAGTGTACGTAAAGTTTGATCAAATATTTATACTCGCTCCGGATCCAATTGGGCCGGGCGGGGTTGGCTTTTATGTTGGGTGATTGCGTAAAACGCAGGAGTGCCAGTCTGGCCGCATAGCCCCCGAGTACTTGTCCAATGTATACAAATGGATAAATAGGAAGAAAGTGAAGTGTTCGCTAGAATCCAAAGATGAAATGTTTAACTGTTTAATTAAACTGTTTTGCCATGTTTATGAAAATGATTTGAGGTCATAAAGTATTCACCAGCATGTAGCTGACGTTCATTTACAAATGTTTTCAGGAAAAGAATGAAATGACCTCATCGTACCGGGACAGGCTATGGCTTGAGTCCCGATGATAGTTTTGTTGCACGGCCGGGTCAGGCCACACACCTAGACCCGGTGTAACCTGAAAGTATGTTATTACCGGTCGTGCATTGCACCGAAAGAAACTGAAGAGTAAACAAGGTTAAGGTGACTGAAGGACTACGTTTTCCTTAGGAAAATTACCTCCTTGTAAACCTACTGACTTTGCGTCAGAGTTTTGATTTGAAATCAAATGTATAAACGATCAGGTTTTCATACCCAGTTATTTAAATAAAGATAATATTTTGTCTACACGACGAGATTTTGATATTTACAAAACCAACCTTTGAGGTTGAAGTGAAACGATCCATTTTCAAACGTTATTCCGCTGCACAAAAACAAACTCTGAAATCAAAGCAGGTACCGAAGGTGCCAACTGACGTCGCAGCCCAGTAACGTCTTGGGGGTGCCTGGGGCGGGGTGTGACATCAACGATATTTACGCTCGAGTTTTTTTTTACTCTGGTGCAAACCAAAGTTTTATAGATCATAGATTCTTTAGACTGTTAAATAAAACTCTAGCTAAATTAGACAAGAAATACATGGTAGAGACTACCAACGGTGACCTAGTTCAAATCTCTGAAATCCTAAACGATTGTAATATCACACTATCAGGACATGTTATTCATGCACAACTGTTGCCAATGACTTTGGCAGGTTTTGAAATTGTCCTACGAATGGATTGGTTAGCCACTAACCAAGCCCGTATCCTGTGTGATAAGAAAGCAATAGAACTTCGTTCAAAAGGCAATATCTTGACTATACATGGCGATAAATTATCCAACTCTGTTTGAATAATTTCCATGTTAAAAGCTACAAAATACTTACGAAAAGGATGCTTAGCATACCTCGTATCTGTAAGCACCGACACTAGAAAGAAGATCGAGGATGTGCCGGTTGTAGTTGAGTTTCCTGACGTTTTTCCCGATGAACTGCCTGGAATTCCATCTGAAAGAGAAGTGGAATTCAGAATTAATCTAGTACCAGGTACGGCACCAATTGCCAAAGCCTCGTACAGATTAACTCCAACGGAGATGGTAGAATTAAAGAAACAGCTGGATGAATTGCTCGAAAAAGGATTCATAAGACCAAGCTCGTCGCCTTGGGGAGCTCCAGTCTTGTTCGTTAAAAAGAAAGACGGCTCGATGCGCATGTGTATCGACTATTGTGAACTAAATAAAGACACGATTAAGAACCGTTATCCACTCCCCAGAATCGATGATATCTTTGATCAACTCCAGGGAGCTCGATGCTTTTCCCAAATCGATCTTCGTTCTAGTTATCATCAATTGAAAGTCCAGGAAGAAGATATTCCCAAAACTTCCTTCAGAACTCGGTATGGTCATTATGAGTTCATGGTAATGCTGTTTGGACTTACTAATGCACCAGCAGCTTTCATGGATATGATGAATCGAGTTTGCAAACCTTACTTGGACGAATTCATTATCGTATTCATTGAAGATATCCTTATTTATTCCAAGAGTAAGGAAGATCATGCTAATCATTTGAAAATCTTGCTTGAACTCTTGAGAAACGAAAAGCTTTATGCTAAATTCCCAAAATGCGAGTTCTGGTTATCAAAAGTTCAGTTCCTTGGTCATGTCATTAACGCTGATGGTATCCAAGTTGACCCGGTTAAAATTAAGGCTATATCTAAATGGGAAATCCCAAAATCTCCAACCGAAATTCATAGTTTTCTTGGTTTGGCTGGTTACTATCGAAGATTTATCCAAGATTTCTCCCGAATTGTTGTACCATTAACTTCTATGACTCATAAGTCAGTTAAGTATGAATGGGGTCCTAAACAATCTGAATCTTTTGAAACTATGAAACGGAAACTGACACAAGCACCCATACTGGCCTTGCCAGATGGAAATGAAGGCTTTTCAGTATACTGTGATGCTTCACACTCCGGCTTTGTTTGTGTGTTAATGCAAGGAAGCAAAGTTATTGCTTATGCTTCCCGTCAGTTGAAAACTCATGAAAAGAATTATACGACTCATGATTTAGAATTGGGCACCATAATCTTCGCACTGAAATTATGGAGGCACTATCTATATGGAGTCAAATTTACCGTATTCACTTATCATAAAAGCCTAAAGTACATATTCAGTCAGAAAGAACTAAATATGAGGCAAAGACGTTGGATGGAAGTCCTAAATGATTACGATTGTGAAATATGTTATCATGAAGGAAAAGCTAATGTTGTAGTTGACGCCTTAAGTAGAAAAGAACATGAGAAACCTAAACGAGTTCGTGCTTTAAGACTCAATCTCCAAATCGATCTTATCACTCGTATTAAATAATCTCATAAACTTGCTTTGCAAGAACCCAACCTTAATAAGGAAGGATTGGGAGGAATGATCGACCAATTGATCAAGAGTAATGATGGAATTCTTAGAATGAATAAAAGAATTTGGGCTCCTATCTATGGAAACATACGTGAAGAAATTCTTGAAGAAGCCCACAAATCTAAATACACCATGCATCCTGGAAGCGATAAAATGTACAAAAACCTAAAATCCAATTATTGGTGGATAAGAATGAAAAAGCATATCGCCAAAATGTTTAACATGTTCCCAAGTAAAAGCTGAACACTAAAAGCCTTCTAGCTTGTTACAGCAACTTCAAATTCCTGTATGGAAATGGGAAATGATAACCATGGATTTCATTACTAAACTTCCCCGAACCAGTCATGGGAATGATACAATCTGGGTTATTGTTGATAGACTTACTAAGTCTGCTCATTTCCTTCCCAAGAAAGAAACGTTCAGCATGGATAAGTTGGCACAGTTATACGTTAACAAAGTTGTATCATTACACGGTGTGCCACTATCTATTGTATCAGATAGAGATAGTAGATTTACTCGATTCTGGCAAAGTTTCCACAAAGCTCTAGGTACAAAATTAAATCTTAGCACTGCCTACCATCCTCAAACAGACGGGGCAGAGTGAAAGAACCATTCAAACCCTTGAAGACATGTTAAGGGCTTGTGTTATTGATCTTGGAGGAAGCTGGGATGACCACTTACCTCTAATGGAATTCTCCTACAATAATAGCTATCATACGAGTATACAGGCCGCTCCTTTTGAAGCCTTATATGGTCGTAAATGTCGAACTCCAATCTGTTGGTCCGAAATAGGAGAAAATCAGTTATCCGGACCTGAAATAGTCCTGGAAACAACTGAGAAAGTTACTCAAATAAAAGATAGATTGAAAGCGGCTCATGATCGTCAAAAGAGTTATGCAGATAAGAGATGAAAGCCGTTAGAATTCAACGTCGGTGATAACGTTTTGTTGAAAGTTTCACCATGGAAAGGCATTGTAAGATTTGGGAAGAAAGGAAAATTAAGTCCTAGATTCGTAGGATCATTCAAAATCCTGAAAAGAGTTGGGACTGTGGCCTTTCAACTCGAATTACCAGAAGAAATGAATGGAGTACACGATGTATTCCATGTGTCAAATCTACGCAAGTGTTTGGTAGATGAATCTCTGGTAATACCCCTACAAGATGTAGAGGTAGATGAAAAATTAAGATTCATGGAACAACCTCTGCAAATCGAGAACATGCAGCAAAAGAGATTGAAAAGAAAGAAATTGATGTTCGTGAAAGTAAAATGGAACTCCAGACGTGGACCTAAGTACACGTAGGAAATGGAGTCTGAAATGAAAAAGAAATATCCTCACTTGTTCGAATGATCTCGAGCACGAGATTAAAACAAGTTAGGGAGGATGTAACACCTGCCACGAAAATGTCCAAGATTTGGCAAAGGTACAAACCACAAGGACTATAAGTGTATATAACCCATAGATCAAGGCTCAAAAATGTAGAAATCATGAAAATGTAGACATCAGATCTGACCTGTGAAAAGGATAGACTTACACATTGGATTCTCAGGCCTCGTGTGTAGAAAATCCTAAAGAAAAGAAAAGGGAGATAGGACCAGAGGATTGATCAACCATGGGTAGCACTATTTCCAGTGGCTATAAATGTATTTGATTTCAAACACTGATTTGTAATCAAAATGAAAAGGGTATTTAAATCTCTATGTTTATAAAGTAAATATAAAACTTTTGTCTTCCAACTGAGTTTTGATATTTACAAATACAACCCTTGAGGTTGAAAGAATATTGAAATGATCCTTTTGAAAAAGACTTCCGTTGTATTAATAAAATCTCTGAAATCAAAGTTCAATGATGATACCAATCGTTGGTCTCATGTGTCCAGGGGGTGCCTAGGGCGGGGTGTGACAAGTACGTTGCATAAACTAACACAAAAATTAAAGGAAAATAGTTAAGGACTCAAAAACAGAAAGACTCGATCCTAAGTTAGACACATATAGCAATTATGACAAAGCACACAATTAAGACTCAAAATAAAAGAAAGAAAGAAAATAAATCAAAAATCACACAAAGAACTAATCAAAGCTAATATTGCTATTGCCAAGTGTCCCGGGCAATGGCGCCAAAAACTTGATGTCGCCCAGACGGTCTATAAAAATATAAATAAAAACCTAGCCTAGACTCCTAAGTAATAAATGGAGTACCTATGAACTAAACCGCACTGACGGGAAAGTGTACCTATCGAGTGTAGCATAGCTTAATGGTAAACCGGATTATCGAACCCTAGAGACACTGAATAACTATACTAGACTCTGACTCGAACTAAAGATGATTTGATTGGGGGTTTTTGTAGGATCGGTGTTTTACAAGATGGTTCTGTTCAGTTGAGATTGGCGAAAACAATCACAACTATGCAATGTAAACAAGAAACAATGATAATACTGATAAATGCAAATTGTATTAATCTTCAAGGTTTACAAGTTACAGAGAAAATTCTAAGGAAGCACACTTGTGTAATAAGAAGATACAATACATATAAAGGAACTTAGAATCAAAACAGACCCTTGATTCTAAGGATCAGATCAAACACCAGCCGTTGATCTTTGACAGTTACAAGTTACACTACAATTGGTAGACAACTAAAAGACAAACTACAGCAAACAGTATGAATCAGGTCAAAAGTCTTCTTAGGAATATTTACAGGAGACTTCAGAAGTAGTAGCTTTGTCTTTAATCATCTGCACCAATAACATTCCTTCTACTGATAAATGTGTCAGTGTTGCAGCAAAAGGAGTCAGTAGCAAAGTCAAAGCTGCTGATGATTTGCCTATCAGCAGCATCAATGTTTGATGCTGCTGAGAAGCCTATCAGCAGCAACTTTAGACTTCAGCAGATAAGGCTATCCGCAGCATAGTTGTTCATCAGCAGTAGAACTTAACTATCCGCGGCATATGCCTTATCAGCAGCAACTTGTAAGTCAGCAAAACCGTAGAGTCCGCAGCATCTATACTTAGAGAATTTTATATCCATCAGTCTTTATCTTTAAAAAAATCCCCCTAGACTGATGCTACCAAAAATTATCTTACTGTCTTTGTTCCTGAATCTTTTGCATGTTCAGGACAATCCTTGCAGTCTCATAGCCTCTTGGATCCTTGCTTGGATTGTCAAGAGGAATTCAGATAGAGATTTTATGCCTTTGCTTGGCATGCTGAAGATAGCCTTGCTTGAACATCTTAACTTTTGTCCTCTGACATCTATCAGTGTATATTCATCCTGGATAGCATTATAGGACAATTTGACAATTGGAAAGTGGGATTGGAGTGGTTTAGCATCAACGACAACATCTTTGCTGGGGTTGAAGTAATGTTTGATCACTAGAAACAGATGTCTCCCACTTTCATTGTCAGGCTCATGAGTGAACCCAGCTCCATCATTCTCCTTAAATCAAAGTCTGGAAGTTGCATCACTTCATCCACAGACTTGTATGTTGATCTCTTCATTTCTGACTTTCCCCTGAACACTTCAAACCACTGATCTGGTTCACTGTAAAACCATGTCACAATTTCTCTTGATTCTTCAGATGTGGTGGGAGGTTTAGTTTTCTTTTTGGGAGGCTTTTGATGAGAAGAAGCTGGGTGGGAGGATTTGGACTCTTTGGGAGGTGAGGGGAGTGATCTAGGAGGGTGAGAGGGAAGATGTTGGATAGAATGAGGAGAGGATGATGGAGTATACTTGGGTTTCTTTGGTTTTCTTTCTTCAGTGTAGGAGTCTACCCTTCTTTTAAAACCTATCTTTTTCAGCCTTTCTTCTTCTTCCTTTTTCACCTTAATGTAGAGGGCTTGTAGGTTCATGAAGTTCATGGGACCCAGCCTCTTTCCACTCTCACCTCTTGCCTTTAGGAAGTCCATCATGACCTTCCTTTCTTCATGGGTTCTAACATTTAAGGCAATGGTTTTCCTAGATTTCATCCGGGCTTTTTCTTCTTCTTCAGCCCTCTTCTTCTTGGTTAGTTCACCAGATTGACCCATGAAGGCCCTGTAGATTTATTTATTGGATAATTTCTTAAGGTAGTCTGCATCCTCACCTTGAGAAATCAGAACTACCATCCATTCTTCCCTCATCTCTTTAGCAAGTTAAGAATCAGTAATTTTGAACTTGGCTTCCTCTTCTCTCTCTCTCTCTCTCTCTCTCTCTCCCTCTTCTTTATTGAATTGTTCCTGCAGTTGTCGAGCTAAGGCTTCATCTTCTGTTATTTGTGAAGCTGCAGGAACTGAACTTTTGTTCTATCCAGTTGCCTTGCCTGCAACTGGATCTGTTGTTCTCTGTAGAGCATGGCAGCTTTTCTTTCTTGAGCTTTCTTGAGCTCAGTCATCTCTTCTTCTTCTCTTTCTCTTCTTCTCCTTTCCACATGCTTCTTTTCTTCCTCTATTTTCTTTTCATGTTCTTCTGTCATAATTCCTTTCCCTTTGTCTTTATTGGATGCCTCTGCTTCAGCTTCATAGATCACAATAGCAGAGGTAGGAGTTGCTATTGAGACCTCAGCCTCAGCTTCATTGGCAATTTTAGGAGAGGACAAAGGGGGGACAGTTTCTTCATCTCCACTTTCTTCCCATTCTTCTCCGGTTACTTCCTTCCATTTTGTCATAATCTTTTGTTTCTCTTTTCTTGCAGATTCTTCTTCAGTGTTTAGCATAACAGTTGGAGAAGAGGGAAAGGACAAGTCTGAGTCAGATTCATCCATTGCAATCCATCCCTCCTTCTCAAGAAAGGTTTTGACAATTTTGATCATTTCTTGACTTTTCTTGGAGTTGATGTTGCAGATGTGTGATCTGAGGTCAAATACCTTACAAAGGAAGTCTGGATTGAGCTGTAGGATCTCATGGATATTGTTGATTATGAATGTAGATCCATCACACAGAAAGAATTGAAACCCTGAAGTCTCAGTGCTTGACCATCCATGAACTTCCAGGCCTCTAACCACCTCATTGTACAAGAATTTTCTTAAACATAGGACTTGTTCTTCAGTTAAGACCCTGCTTCTTATCAGCTCCATTCTTTGGCTTGGCCTTTCATATCTTTGTTCTGCCGCTCTTGAGGACTCTGCTTCTACATCCTCAAGTCTTGGATAAGCCACCCTTTTTGCTTCTTCAAGGAACCTCTCAAACCGAGGCATATTGTCTTCGCATATATCATGAAATATTTTAATGGCAAGCCTGGCAGATAGGTCCTTGGAGGTGTTAACACTTTGAGTCAGGTGCAGGAATAGGATTTCAAACAAATTTAGATTATCCAAGATAAGCTCTTTGACTCCAGCAAATTCCCAGCCAATCCAGAATCTTTTAAGGATACCATCATACCCCCATGCTAGAATAGAGTCAAATTCCAAGTTATGTACAGTTAGTGGGAATTCGGGGGATATGATTCTCCTGGAGATGTTAGCAGCAGCTTCAAGTATTTGAACTTCTGGGAATGCTTCTTCTTCTTCCCTTTCTATCTCCCTCTCCTCGGGAAATGCTTCCTCTACATTCCTGGTAACTAGTCTCCATTCTTCCGGGACCTCTTCCTCTTCATCTTTGGAGTCTTCCCATTCAATCTCTTGAACTTGAATAAAAGAGGGCTTGAAGATTGTTCGTTGAAGTTCCTCTTGTTCTTTGAACCATTATTCCAAGCAATCATCATCATCTTGAAGAATTTCCTCCCCCTTTTTGGTTGTATTAGTAAGCAAAGTTGAATCAGTTTGAGTGCCCACGGATACAAGGGAGGAAGAAGCAGGGTGGGTACATATGTGGGATTCATGCATAGAAGCTTGGTACCTTAATTTAGACACTTTAGCCTCCAGCATAGCAACCATGGCCGTCAATTCTAGATTTTGAAGTTTCAAACTGTCCTCATCCACAGATGTAGAATCCTTGGAACAAGATGGGGCCTTAGGCCTAGCCTCTTCATCCCCATCACCCTGGTTTTCTTGGCACCTAGGATTCCTGTCAGTGAAAAGTGTTTCAAAAGAGACATTTTCACTAGGAGTTGTCGTGGTTGGGGACTTAGTGATGTTATCACTGTCCTCCTAGTCAGTTGATGGACCAGCAGTAGTGATAGCCCCTTCCACATTCACTCTATCAGAACTCCCAGAGTGAACCTTCTTGGGTGATGAACTTGGGCTGGGTACATTGGTAGCCAAGTCAATCAATACCTTCGAGATAGTGTCAGTTGGAGAAGGTATATCATCTTGACTAGGTGCCTCTGTACTTAAGTTCAGAGAAGAAACAGAATGAAAGGGCTCAGAGGGTTGTTCTATGGATCCGGGATGTGAACCTGATCCTAATAGAGATTCTTCCAAGGAAGTTTCCCTAATCATGTGGCTATCCCTTATGGTATTCTCATCAGAGTGTTGTGACTCTGGATGAGGGCTTTTGGGTTGGGATTGGGCCGTTGAGACAAGAATAGAAGGATTCTTCTTGCTCTTCTTTCTTTTCCTGTTATAACTTGCCACAACTGAGGCCCTTTGTTCCAGTTGGGCTTGAAGAGTGGGGGTAAGTATTTGTTGTACCTGTGCACCCTCAGGAGATTGCACAGGGGTTCGATCAAGGGAAACAGTTTTTGTGTGTTCAGGCTGTGCAGTGGAGGTGTGGGATCAGTATCAGCTGGGACTGCTGAATTGTCACCCTGGGTACTTTGTATGTTCATTATTGTATATAACAATGGAAAATTAACCCCTGAGAACTTTGCTGAAGTAGTTCTGATACTTTTACAAATATTATTTTTATGTCCCCCAATCATGTAGACTCTTGCAGGTTTTGAAAGATCTTTTAATTCATGGTTAAAAACTTCCTGCAAGAATCTGGGGTACATATAAAAAGCTTGTTTTTCTTCTTCCTGAAGGTTCTCAAACCTTCAAAAATCAAGTGAGAAAAGTAGAAACCCTCCCCAGTTATCATACCATGAATAGAAGAGGCAAGACCAGAGTTCAATTGATTCCATCCACTCCTCTTCTGTGAGATACATTGTAGAAGAGGGTGGCACAAAACCTTCCATGGAGGACCCATCAGCGCCTTCTCAATGGTGTATTCATCTTGATTTCCAGTGTACCCTATGGATACAAAGGTCCTCATGTACTCATTCTTGGTGTATGAGTTGGCGGCACCCTCGTCCTGAAGCTTGAGATGTTTTCTGAGTGTAGCTTCTGTAATAGTGATATCCTTGTCGTCTACCTTTGATTTGATTTGGGGATCCCCTGTTCGGTAGAGAAGACGGCAGAGTTCTAGAAATCTTCCATATGGGGTATGTAGATTGTGGGGTTGACAGTCAGAGCAAAGTGTATTTTTGATCAACACAGAAAGTCGATCATATCATCGAACCCTTCTGATTTCTTACCCTTAACAAGATATGCCGTTAAATTGTGGTAAGTAGAGAACTTGTCATCAGGGTTATTGATGTCAACGTTTGCCATTTTGGTGAGGTTTGGAGGGAAGGATGAAGCTTTTAAAAGTTGGTGAAGTGTGGGGAAGTTTAAATGCTTGGGAGAGATGGAGGGTTAGGTTAAAATTGAATGTGAAGAGGTGAATGAGGGAATTTGATTTTGTTATAACGGCAAAAGTCTGGGCAATGGTTACTTGTATCGTACAAAAGGATGAAGCGTAGCACACTGTAGCAGTCATCTACAGTGACGCTTTACTTTTTACTGTGTTACAGCTGTAACACACTGTAGCAGTCATGGTAAAGACTGACAGTGACTTTTTACAGCAAGCAAAAGTTAATTTGAACCATTTTTACCCATCCACAGCCAACTTGGTTGCTGCGGAAGGTTAAGTCTATCAGCAACAAAACTTGGTTGCTGCTGATGGATGTAATGGTCTGCAGCAAAGATGTTGCTGCTGATTGCCTTAAAGCTATCCACAGCAAACTTGTTCTTGCTGATAACTTAAAGCAGTCAGTGGCAAAATCTTTGCTGCTGAGGACTAAACCCGTCAGCAGCAAAGATGTTTGTTGCTGATCATTTATTTTTCAAAAGACTTTATTTACAACAAGAGAAAGACAGACACGTTTATTTTTAAAGATTTTTAGAGAAAGATTTTAATCAAAGTTCATCATGCCAATGGATTCAACTAGATATGTGAATCTAGCTTCATCAAAGGCTTTTGTGAATAAATCAGCATACTGCTCATTTGTATGAACTTTGGTTAAAATAATTCTTCTTTTCTCAACTTGATCTCTAATAAAATGATACCTGATGTCGATGTGTTTTGTCTTGGATTGCCGCACAGGATTATTTGTGATTGATGTGGCACTCTTGTTGTCAATGTGAATAGGAGTTGCCAAGAAAGTCATTCCATAGTCCAGCATTTGATTATGTATCCAGATGACTTGTGCACAGTAACTGGAAGCCGCAATGTATTCTGCTTCTACTGTAGATGTTGACACACATGTTTGCTTCTTTCATTGCCAGGAAATCAATCTTCCTCCCAGAAATTGGCATCCTCCTGATGTGGACTTTTTGTCCAAGTTGCATCCTCCATAGTCACTGTCAGTGTATGCATATAGATTGAATTTTTCATTCTTAGAATACCATAGCCCAAGTCTTGGGGCTCCCTTCAGGAATCTAAAGATTCTCTTGACAGCTTGGAGATTTGAGGTTTTTGGAGCTGCTTGAAATCTTGCACACAGGCATACTTCAAACATAATATCTGGTCTTGAAGCAGTTAGATACATGAGAGATTCAATCATTGACCTGTACTGATGTTGATCAGTGTCTTGGCCATTTTTGTCAGGAGACAATTGATGATGCACTTGAATTGGAGTTCTTGCAGCAGAGCAGTCAGCAGTTTGAATATTTCCAGGATACTTTTTACATATTTGGATTGGCTGATGAAAATTCCATTTGGAACTTGTTTAACTTGGAGACCCAAAAAGAAATTTAGTTCATCCATTGAACTTATTTCAAACTTTGAGTGCATTAGAATCTCAAAGTCTTTGCATAATTTCTTCTTTGTTGATCCAAAGATGATGTCATCTACATAGATTTGTACCAATAGAATTTCTCCCCCTTCATCTTTGATAAACAATGTCTGATCAATGGCACCTCTTCTGAAATTGTTGCTGAGTAGATAACCTTACAAAGTCTCATACCAGGCTCTTGGGGCTTGGTGTAGTCCATATAGAGCCTTGTCTAGTTTGAAAACTTTGTTTGGATGTGAGGGATCTACAAAGCCTGGAGGTTGTCTAACATATACTTCCTCACCAATCTTCCTATATAGAAAATCACGCTTGACATCCATCTAATAAACAGTAAAGCTTTTGGATGCAGCATATGCTAGGAAGATTCTAATAGCCTCCAGTCTGGCAACAGGAGCAAAGACTTCATCATAGTCAATTCCTTCTTCCTGAGTGTATCCCTGAGCCAGAAAATCTGGATTTGTTCTTAATTACAATCCCTCTTTCATCTTGCTTGTTCCTAAAGACCCACCTTGTGCCTATAGCAGTCTAGCCAGGTGGAAGATCAACTACGGTCCACACCTCTTGTCTTTTGAATTGCAGCAACTCTTCTTGCATTGCTTCAATCCAACTGTTGTGTTACAGAGCTTCATTTATCTTCTTTGGTTCAACTTGAGACAAAAAACAGGAGTATAGACAGATATTAGCTTCAAGAGTCTTGCTTCTAGTTTGAACTCCTTGTTGAACTTGACCAATGGCATTTCCTAAGGGATGTTCTTTATTGATTCTTTGTGCTGGAATAACATCCAATTGTATTCCATGGTCAAGATTGCTTTGATTTTGATCTGGAATATCTTCAAGAGAGTTGGTTGCAAGGGAATCTTCAGCAGTAGCAGCATCTTCCAATAAGTCAGCGGCATCAGAAGCATCAGCAGCATCAGATGCAATACCCTCATCTTGATCTTCATTGTCAGAAAAACTGTTGCTAGTGACATTTGAGTTGCTTGTTCTGGCTGCACTGGCTTCAATAGCATCAACAACAGATGGAGGATCAATGGATGGTCTTGTGATTCTTATAGAGGGACCATTGAAGCCTAATCTGTAGTCATCACATGATGTAGATGCTTGTTTTTTGGAAGAGGTAGATTCCATATTTTAGAAGATGAGAGGCTCAAATACTTGTGAAAATAATCAATATCAAAAAGCCAGTCTAGTCCTTTACCCTTTTCACATGGAATGTGTTCCCTATATTCCACATTTGCTGATTCTTCAACTATTCTAGTTCTGGAATTGAATACTTTGTAAGCATTGGATTGAGAGGAATAGCCCACAAAGTATCCTTCATCTGATTTTGCACCAAAATTTGGAAGAACGTGTTGAACAACTGTAGGTCCTGAGCAGATCCGCAAACACAGATCTGCGGAGAAATCCATCAAACGATCTGAATCAAGAGGCAGAATCCCTTGATCCGGTATCACTCTCGAATCAGAAAAAGGGTAGAGACGGGTGCGGGAATCACATACACAAACAGAAATATATAAAAGTGAAAAAGAACAGATAATTGAAAGCATAAAACGTGTGATTCTTTCATTGATATGAAAATGATAAAGCTCCTCACACACTCACAATTAGTCTCACCCCAGGGTGAGCTCCCCCTGGGGTGGTGATTCCCTCTACAGACACACACTCCTCCTATGAGGTATTCTACTATACATACGAGGACAAGCACATGTGCCTTGTTTTCCAAGCCACCGCCAAATGGGCCTGAAAAACAAGTATCGAAACTAGCTAGTTTCGATTGAACAATTGTTCAACCGAAACTAGTAGTTTCGATTGAACAAATGTTCAACCGAAACTAGTAGTTTCGATACTGTTGTTTCTATTGATAGCATCAGTCTCAATTTTATACCCAACAACAACACGTTGAACCGCTCCCGGGCCGTGTGATAAGGCTTGTCAAGGTCCATCCGGAAGGAGTGGATTTGGTCCCTAAGGCGAGCGGCCCTTGAAGGTGGATGGTACTTTTTAATAAACCTGGCTTGCAAGTCCTCCCAATTGGTAAAAGAATTGTCGGGAAGGGTGTCAAGCCAAGTAGAAGCACGCCCAATCAGCGATAATAGAGAGAGACGCAGGTAGATTGCGTCCTTAGATACACCTGTGCTATTAAAGGTATCACATATGCGCACGAAGCGTGAAGGTGTCCGGGTGCATCCTCATCCTCGAGGCCATGAAACTAAGTAGAATGAGTGATCGTACTCATGACGTGTGATGGGATCTGCCAACTATTGGCATTAGGGATTGCGGGGCGGGAGATCGAAGATCTCGCCCCTGTGAGCCCATCACTGGCTCTCTAGTGTTCGGTATGTCTCGCTGGTGGGTCAGCGTCGCCCATTTTAGGAAAAGGAACTGGGCTAGTATCACGTACCTGGTTTTTGAACAACGTTTTCAAACGCTCCCGGAAGTCGCGGGTGCGCTCGTAAAGCTCTCGTTCGGGTTCTTCGTAAGCTGAATATTGTGACGATCCTGGCGAACGAGTACGTTGCATTAACACAAAAATTAAAGGAAAATAATTAAGGACTAAAAAACAAAAAAAACTCGATCCTAAGTTAGACACGTAGATAGCAATTAGGACAAAGCACACAATTAAGACTCAAAATAAAAGAAAGAAAGAAAATAAACCAAAAATCACACAAAGAACTAATCAAAGCTAATATTGCTATTGCCAAGTGTCACGGGCAACGGCGCCAAAAACTTGATGTCGCCCAGAAGGTCTATAAAAATATAAATAAAAACCTAGCCTAGACTCCTAAGTAATAAATGGAGTACCTATGAACTAAACTGCACTGACAGGCAAGTGTACCTATCGAGTGTAGCACAGCTTAATGGTAAACCGGATTATCGAACCCTAGAGACACTGAATAACTATACTAGACTCTGACTCGAACTAAAGATGATTTGATTGGGGGGTTTTCTATACTACTAATTAAACTAATAAAAAGTAATAAGAAACCTAGATTGGGGGGTTCTGGAAACAACGATGGATCTGGGTTTCTAAGGATAACACTCTAGACAACCTAGTGGATCCCTAATCACTCTCAGGGTGTCACCAACTAAGAAACCTAAAGATGTACTAAACTCACCGGATAGTCGGATTACCTTTCAGTCTCTCCAACAATGATAGTGTACCCAAAAGACATATCACATCTCGGTCTTACTGTCCACAATACACCTAAGATGTACGGGGTAATCTCAGATCAACAACTATGACTCGGAATAGAAACGAATACTAAAACCCTGAGAGAACCTCCTCTCAGAAAATTCACACTCAGAATCCTAATACGAAGACTAACCGATTATCTCTCACTTTTCGGGTATTGAGATAAGATGAACACTCAGATCTAAATAACTCTCAATCATAGTTCCTGTGGCTACTACGTCTAGCAAACCATACAATCAACCACAAACACACAGTCTATGATCTAGATGCGCTATTCAAACTGGAAGACATCCACAAATAACATGCGAAACTTATAATCACTCACACATCAGATCTAAACACGCATATTCATCATAAATATTAAACCAAGATTGTTTACAAAACCATTAATCCAACAATTGAAACCAAAAACCGATAAAAATCAAGATTTTAACAAGTATTCATCATATGACCTAGGCAGTATTAAGGTTTTAGCCAAGAATCATACTCAACACATTCAAGACAGAAGTAAAAGCATAAAACAAGGTTCAAACACAGAAATCAAAGATAAAGATTCCAACTTGCAAACCGAATACGTAAATCTAACGAACCCGGGATCCAAATTCTTCAACTTTGCACTTGATTTGCCTTCCAAACTCCAGAAATCGCCCCTAGCACTTACTCTTACGGCCAAAAGATCGAACTCCTGGAATAATGGTATCACAATTTGATTTAAAGTCCAATTAGGGCTTTTTACGATTTTGCAGGCCTCTAGCATACCGCGAGATACAAAACAGTCGGGCGCCCATCCTTTCCTCGCGTACCGCGAGGCCTTGGAGCTACTCCTTCGCGTACCGCGAGGGGTTGAAATTCCAACTTTTTAACATATTTCTCTTGGGATTCACTCTCTTGCTCGGTTTCTTAGAGATTTAACATGTTTTCCACACGAGCTCCTGAAAACATAACAAAGACTCAAAACGAAACTAAAATGACTAAAAGCAAATATGAAACTAAAAATGCTAACAGCTCGATAGATAGACTTGTTGGGTTTGTCGATAAAATTATAACATCTCGGGAGATACACTTAAAGCGAAGTTTTGAAACAAGCTTGATCAAGACAACATACCACCACACACTGCCATTGTTTGACTACCTACGTGGTATGATTTCCCATAAAGCTCTTGACTTGTTAGAAGCCGAGAAGACAAAGTTATCTATGTTGCAGAAAGTAAATTCATCATGTGGCTGCCAACTTTTCACGAGTTGTGGGTTGCCATATGCTTGTCGGCTGGCAAAGTATGAAGCTACAGGTCAGAAATACAGCCTTTTATTATTTACAAAGTTTCATATGATTCCAAACTGTTGACTATCTATTTTAAGGCAGGTGGCAAAATTCCACTAGACGCGGTGGATATCTTCTGGAGGAAGCTTGATTTATCACCGTCATTTATTGAGGACGAAGAAGTTGATGTGAATAAAGTATTAGGTCTTGTGAAACAAAAAATAATATCACAACCTGATATCGTGAAAAAAAGTCTGTTGTCGAAGATCATGGAGCTTGTGTTTCCAAACAAAACTAACAAGAAAGTGCCTGTAGTACAACAAGATACTTGTGAGCGTCCAACTTTAAAGGTGCAACAACAAAGGAAAGATGACGCTGTGAGGAACATGTAACATCCCAAAAATAGTAATTAAGTAACTAATAACGCGATAGAGATTTAATCGTCAAAAATGAAAGAAAAATGGATGGGGTGGCTCAGCTCCAACGGGCCGAGCGAAGCCCAGGTATATAAAGGCCAAGACAGCCTTGAATCTCACATTTTCCACAAAACACTTGCAAGCTAGAAAGAGAAAGGAGAGTCGGGTCTAGAGAGAGAAAGTCGACGGATCGACACGAAATTGAAGGAGCACGTTACTACTGAGCTCGTGATCAAAACCTCCGAATCAGAATCACAATCCAGGTAACGATTCGACCTTAAACTGAGTTTTTCTTTGTTTTGGGATTTTTCGGGTTTTAGCTAAATAGGAGACGTTTTTTATGGATAAAACTTGAAAATAAGCCTAGAACTAGCATCTAGAGTGAAAACCGCACCTTTTGATCAAAGAAAGTTGTAAGATTAGCATGATCGGATTAACATGCAAAATTTCAGACTTGTCCAGAAAACAGATGTTGCGTACTTATCAAGTACGCAATAGGGAAGTCCAGCGTACTTATCAAGTACGCTGTAGGGACGTCCTGCGTACTTACCAAGTACGCAGGAGAAAGATCATGCGTACTTACCAAGTACGCAGGTACGCAGGAGAAAGATCATGCGTACTTACCAAGTACGCAGGTACGCAGGAGAAAGATCATGCGTACTTACCAAGTACGCAGGAGAAAGATCATGCGTACTTGTCAAGTGCGCATGAGCAAGGCCCTGCGCACTTACTAAGTGCGCAGGCAGCAGACCAGTAAGTAAAGTCAGTATGTTTAGAATGATTAAACCGTTAGAGTCGGGAATGGGTCTGATGTGTATTTAACTACCTAATTCAGATCGTACGTGACGTTGTTGGACCTTTGTATAGGACAACCAAGACTAGCTTATCAGGTGAGTTCTATGTGCCCCCTTCTATGTTATGTGCAAACCTTATTAAATGTTTTGGGGCTAAAATGTAAACACTAAATGAATAAATGATATGAATGCTAATGTGATCATACGTGATGTACTAATATATATTTTTATATATATGAGAATGAATTTTGAACAAAGAATGAAACGTATGTTTACAAAGAATGAAGAAAAGAATGGCATAACGTAAATAAATGAAATCTTGCTTTATAATTATTTATATTGCATGTTATGAATGTATGTATACGTTATGGACGGAAACGAAGCTAACGGCTACTTCTGTAGACGGACGACCACGTGACTATTTTGCAACCGGGAAAGATACGTTCCTTCGCAAGCTAGGACATACAAAAAGCATAAATGGGCGGTCGAAGTAAATGCTAAAATAGTATAACGGTTGCATAAACAATAATTCGCGTGGGAAACGGATGCCTTAGGGCAAACGGGCGAATATGACGGACTACGACGGTAGGACGGTTAAGGCGGATGGCCGAAGGTTGGCCGGACGGAAGTTAAGGCGGACGGTTTCTAGGACCGGACGAGTAAAAGGGCTACGACGGTAGCTTAAGGGCGTATGTCTTTGTGATATACGCAGTAAAAGACGGGTTGATCACCCTTATGTGTATGACCAATGAATGTAAAGGAAAGAAAAGGTGAATGCATATCTATGTAATCACATCAGAATGAAGAAAGAAAAGTAAAAGCTTTGAATACGTATTTATAGAAATGTATGTATATAATTATGTATACTTATAAAGAAAATAGTGATCATTCTTAATAGTTTAAACTAGAACTCACCAGCGTTAGCTGACTTTTAGTATACATTTCAGGTACAGAAAGGAAGGGTCGTGCGAAGGCGTGAAGGTTACCCGGCACAAGACTGACATCCCACTTTTATATATGTTAAGACAAATGTTATGTACTTAATTTTAAAGACTTCCTCTGTTATGTCATGTCATGTTACGTTATGTAATGAATGAATTCGAACGTTTTAAATTTAAGCTCAGTAATTATGACTATGTTTATGAGTAAATCCAACAAGTGAGGTTACTCGGGAAAGGGGCCATACAAGTTGGTATCAAAGCAATAGTTTGAGAGATTCAGACATCCCTAAATGTCTGGACTCAAGCTGATTATGGGACCAATGCACGGATGTCAGTATGGGTAACCAACGCCAACGCCAGCACGGTAAGTAAGTATTAGAGTTAATACACTTGGATAAGAATAGATACCTTAACTTAGAACAAATAGATGTCAATGTCACAACCGAATTGAAGAGTTTTGAACCCGAAAAGCAATGTAAATTAGTAATCACAAACCGGTCACTGTAATTAAAATTTTACCTTGCTCGTACTGTTCTAAACTATGATCTGAAGGAATGGCATTGATGTATTCCCTTTATAACTATCAGGAAACTAGGAACTATGGCTGGTGGAGGAAGAACAGGACGCCGGGGCGGTCGCACTGGCCGAGTAGGTAGACCTCCGTTGAATCAAAGACTTGAAGAGGAAGAGAGTGTGCACGCAAAGCACGCAGAACACACAGAGAGTGTGCACGAAACAGAAGTGACCCCAACTGGGAACAACAGTCAAGGGCCTCTACAGTTAGAACCAGAGGTCAGGGATGCTATTTCCCGTGAAGTCATACTCACTCTGAAGAAAGTATTGCCTGGTCTACTATCCGAGGCACTAAAGAAAAGTAGAGAGGAGGATGAAGGAGACCATGAAGAGAAAGTGTATGACAGTGATGGGGATGAAGTGAAAGTGGGATCAAGCAACCGTGGGTGTACTTACAAAGGGTTCAAGGACGGAGACCCACCCAAGTTCGATGGGAACAAGGATTCAGTGGCTGCGTTCGAATGGATTGAGAGGATGAATACTGTAGTCAACATCAGCGAGTGTCGACCGGACCAGGCTGTTAAATATGTTGCCCATTCTTTCACCAATGAGGCACTAAGTTGGTGGAGGAACATTCAGAGGACAAAGTCGCCAAACGCTCTTGCCAGAATGACATGGGAAGATCTGAAGAAGCTGATAATCCAAAAGTTCTGCCCACAGAACGAGATTGATCGTGTGGAGAACGAGTTCCTAAACTTCAATGCTGGTAACAAGACTCATCGCCAGTATACCTCAAGATTCAATGAGCTAGCCCAACTAGTACCCCACCTGGTGGAGACAGAAGAACGAATGATTAAGTACTATGTAAAGGGCTTACCTCAAAGGGTCCGTGTTCATGTAAAAGCTAAATTACCATCGACCTTCGAGTCGGTAGTCAACCTGTCTGGAATCGTCTACGACGATTATGCCAATGAGGACCCGGCACCTGAGACACAAAAGAGAAAGTGGGACAACCCATCTAGAGGCACCGAAAAAGGGAATGTAACAACTGAAATTAAGAATCCAAGGTTGGATGAATATGAAACATGCAAGAAATGTGGAAGGCAACATCTTGGCGAGTGTCGAATCGGCACCACCATGTGATATAAGTGCGGGATGCCGGGGCACTACTCCCGAGATTGTTTGAAGGGCGTCAAGTGCCAAAGTTGTGGAAGACATGGACACCAGACTAGGGATTGTAGGAAAACCAGACAATCCGGTTCGGGAAAGGAAAAGGAAGCTGAAAAGGAACAGCCACAGGCTAGGACTCGAGCCTACGCCCTGACTGAGGAGGAAGCAAGGGGAAACCCTGATGTTGTGTCAGGTACGTTCCTAGTTAATAACGAACATGCTGCTATTTTATTTGACTCTGGTGCTAGTAAAAGTTTTATATCCAATGCATTTAGCTATAAACTAGGATGCACTATCAACACAATAGTAAAGGTCTTTAGCGTTCAAACTGCGGTTGGTAAAAATTCGGCAGTATTTCAAGTAATAGAGGATTGCATCATAGAAATAGAGGGTTATAAGTTCCCTTCTAGATTATTCCTTCTCACCTTAGGAGGATTCGATATAGTATTGGGTATGGATTGGCTAGCTGCCAATGAAGCTCAAATCATATGTAAACGTAAGAGGATACACCTCAAAGCTCCAAGTGACAGCCCAGTTACGGTTTATAGGGATTGGAATTGCATGACGCCGAACATCATCTCGATGATCAAGGCCGAAAGTTACATGAGGCGCGGTTGCGAAGCTTATTTGGCATATGTTATTGATGATAGAATGAAAATGAATGAACTCAAGAATGTACCCGTGGTGAGCAACTTTTAGGAAATATTCCCTGAGGATCTACCTGGTTTACCACCCGATCGGGAAATAGAATTTCAGATTGACTTATTGCTAGGAGCCGAGCCCGTTGCCAAAGCCCCCTACCGATTGGCTCCGTCAGAAATGAAAGAATTGATGTCTCAACTAGAGGAACTAACAGAAAAAGGATTTATTAGGCCGAGCATCTGACCGTGGGGCGCTCTGGTACTATTTGTAAAGAAAAAGGACAGCAGCATGCGCATGTGCATTTACTACCGCGAGTTGAACAAGAGGACAGTAAAGAACAAATACCCACTGCCTAGGATAGACGACCTTTTTGATCAACTGCAAGGTGCGAGTTGGTTCTCAAAGATCGATCTTAGGTCGGGTTACCATCAGTTGAAAGTAAGAGAAGAAGACGTACCAAAGACCGCATTTCGCACGCGTTATGGACATTATGAGTTTCTCGTGATGTCCTTCGGATTGACCAACGCACCAGCAGCCTTCATGGATTTGATGAATAGAGTATGTCGACCCATGTTGGATCGATCAGTGATTGTTTTTATAGACGACATACTGGTATATTCGAAAAGCGAGTGTGATCACCACTGTCACCTAAGAGAGGTTCTGGAGGTGCTAAAGCAGGAAAAGTTGTACGCAAAATTTTCCAAATGCGCGTTCTGGCTTAGGGAAGTCCAATTCCTAGGTCATGTAATAAACCTAAACGGAATCATGGTGGATCCTGCAAAGATCGAGACAGTAAAGGAATGGAACATCCCAAAGACACCAACGGACATAAGAAGTTTTCTGGGATTGGCAGGCTACTATCGGAGATTCATTCAAGATTTTTCAAGAATAGCCTAGCCACTAACTAAGTTGACACGAAAGGAAGTGAAATATGAATGGGGTCCAACCCTAAACAACGCGTTCGAGGAACTTAAGGCACGACTAACCCAAGCTCCAGTCTTGGCACTACCTGAGGGAAATGAAGACTTAGTAGTCTACTCTGACGCTTCGGGTCAGGGTTTAGGTTGCGTACTTATGCAACGAGGAAAGGTAATTGCTTACGCCTCACGACAACTAAATATTCACGAGGTTAACTACCCAACACACGATCTAGAGTTAGCGGCAGTAGTTTTCACGTTGAAAATATGGAGACACTATCTGTATGGAGTTAAATGCACCATTTACTCCGATCACAAAAGCCTGAAGTACTTTTTCGAACAAAAGGAATTAAACATGAGACAAAGGAGATGGTTAGAGCTACTGAAAGACTATGATTGTGAGATATTGTACCATCCAGGCAAGGCAAACGTAGTGGCTGACGCTTTAAGTAGAAAGAAAGAATCGGCACCTATCCGAATCAAAGCGTGCCAGCTAATTATAACGCCAGATTTGATGGGTGAAATATCAAAGGCACAAGATGAAGCACTATTAGAAAGAAATATTAAACAAGAAAGAATAGTAGGACAACAAGGGAATTTAGATGCAAATGCACATGGTGTACGAACTAGGTTTGGCCGGATGTGGATACCTAAGATTGGCGAACTTAGAGCCAAAATACTCGATGAGGCCCATAAGTAGCCTTTACCAATACCGGAATGGAAGTGGGAAGAGATCACGATGGACTTCATTACGAAGCTACCGCGAACAGCTAAAGGCAATGATACCACTTGGGTGATTATCGACCGTTTGACGAAAAGTGCTCACTTCTTGCCAATACGTGAGACTTCTTCGTCAGAAAGACTAGCAGAAATATTTATCAAGGAAGTTGTGAGCAGACATGGTATGCCGCTGTCGATTGTGTCCGACAGGGATACTAGATTCACGTCAAGGTTTTGGAAGAAATTCAATGAAGCAATGGGCACTAGACTGAACATCAGCACCGCTTACCACCCCCAAACCGATGGTCAATCGGAAAGGACCATTCGGACCTTGGAGGACATGCTCCGGGCCTGTATCATTGACTTCGATGGGAGCTGGGACAGCCATCTACCATTGGCAGAATTTTCATATAACAACAGCTATCACTCGACTATTGGCATGCCGCCATTTGAAATGTTGTATGGGAGGAAATGTAGGACCCCGGTCTGTTGGGGGGAAATTGGACAAAAGGGTTTTGCAAGTCTCGAAGTGGTCAAAGCTACTTCCGAGAAGTTTGATCAAATCAAGGCTCGAATGAAAGCCGCAAAAGACAGACAGAAATCATATGCGGATAAGAGAAGAAGGGATTTAGAGTTTCAAGTGGAGGACATGGTACTGTTAAAGGTATCACCATGGAAAGGAATCATCCGATTCAGAAAACGTGGCAAACTAAGTCCAAGGTTTGTTGGACCATTCAAGATTTTAGCGAGAGTGGGTCAAGTTGCTTACAGACTCGACCTACCCGTTGAGCTTAGTGGAATACACTCTACGTTCCACGTGTCGCACTTACGCAAGTGCCTAGCTGACGACACAGCTCACATACCTTACGATGAGATCGAAGTAGATAACAGCCTAAATTATGTAAAGGAACCAATAGCCATCCTTGACCGAGCTGAGAAACGACTACGCAATAAGTCGATTCCTTTAGTCAAAATACAATGGAAGCATAGAAAATGGTCAGAAGCTACATGGGAAAAAGAAGACGAGATGAGGGGACTATACCCTAAATTGTTTAACGTATAAGCGGTTTCGAGGACGAAACCTCTTTAAGGAGGGTAGACTTGTAACATCCCAAAAATAGTAATTAAGTAATTAATAACGCGATAGAGATTTAATCGTCAAAAATGAAAGAAAAATGGATGGGGTTGGGCTTGGCTCCAACGGGCCGAGCGAAGCCCAGGTATATAAAGGCCAAGACAGCCTTGAATCTCTCATTTTCCACAAAACACTTGCAAGCTAGAGAGAGAAAGGAGAGTCGGGTCTAGAGAGAGAAAGTCGACGGATCGACACGAAATTGAAGGAGCACGTTACTACTGAGCTCGTGAGCAAAACCTCTGAATCAGAATCACAATCCAGGTAACGATTCGACCTTAAACTGAGTTTTTCTTCGTTTTGGGATTTTTCGGGTTTTAGCTAAATAGGAGACGTTTTTATGGATGAAACTTGAAAATAAGCTTAGAACTAGCATCTAGAGTGAAAACCGCACCTTTTGATCAAAGAAAGTTGTAAGATTAGCATGATCGGATTAACATGCAAAATTTCAGACTTGTCCAGAAAACAGGTGATGCGTACTTATCAAGTACGCAGTAGGGACGTCCTGCGTACTTACCAAGTATGCAGGAGAAAGATCATGCGTACTTACCAAGTACGCAGGTATGCAGGAGAAAGATCATGCGTACTTACCAAGTACGCAGGAGAAAGATCATGCGTACTTGTCAAGTGCGCATGAGCAAGGCCCTGCGCACTTACTAAGTGCGCAGGCAGCAGACCAGTAAGTAAAGTCAGTATGTTTAGAATGGTTAAACCGTTAGAGTCGGGAATGGGTCTGATGTGTATTTAACTACCTAATTCAGATCGTACGTGACGTTGTTGTACCTTTGTATAGGACAACCAAGACTAGCTTATCAGGTGAGTTCTATGTCCCCCCTCTATGTTATGTGCAAACCTTATTAAATGTTTTGGGGCTGAAATGTTTACACTAAATGAATAAATGATATGAATACTAATATGATCATACGTGATGTACTAATATATATTTTTATATATATGAGAATGAATTTTGAACAAAGAATGAAACATATGTTTACAAAGAATGAAGAAAAGAATGGCATAACGTAAATAAATGAAATCTTGCTTTATAATTATTTATATTGCATGTTATGAATGTATGTATACGTTATGGACGGAAACGAAGCTAACGGCTACTTCTGTAGACGGACGACCACGTGACTATTTTGCAACCGGGAAAGATACGTTCCTTCGCAAGCTAGGACGTACAAAAAGCATAAATGGGCGGTCGAAGTAAATGCTAAAATAGTATAACGGTTGCATAAACAATAATTCGCGTGGGAAACGGATGCCTTAGGGCAAACGGGCGAATATGACGGACTACGACGGTAGGACGGTTAAGGCGGACGGCCGAAGGTTGGCCGGACGGAAGTTAAGGCGGACGGTTTCTAGGACCGGACGAGTAAAAGGGCTACGACGGTAGCTTAAGGGCGTATGTCTTTGTGATATACGCAGTAAAAGACGGGTTGATCACCCTTATGTGTATGACCAATGAATGTAAAGGAAAGAAAAGGTGAATGCATATCTATGTAATCACATCAGAATGAAGAAAGAAAAGTAAAAGCTTTGAATACGTATTTATAGAAATGTATGTATATAATTATGTATACTTATAAAGAAAAGAATGATCATACTTAATAGTTTTAAACTAGAACTCACCAGCGTTAGCTGACTTTTAGTATACATTTCAGGTACAGAAAGGAAGGGTCGTGCGAAGGCGTGAAGGTTACCCGGCACAAGACTGACATCCCACTTTTATATATGTTAAGACAATTGTTATGTACTTAATTTTAAAGACTTCCGCTGTTATGTCATGTCATGTTACGTTATATAATGAATGAATTCGAATGTTTTAAATTTAAGCTCAGTAATTATGATTATGTTTATGAGTAAATCCAATAAATGAGGTTACTCCGGAAAGGGGCCTTACAGAACAGCTCGTTTATAGAATCCCAACAAAGTAGGTTTGAACCTGCGAGACATAGCTCGTATATAGCATCAAATATCTAGTTCAGTCGTAAAGTCTAAGAAGCCTGTTATGCAACGCATCCGTTCAACGACTTCTAAAGTAAGAGAGCCACGAAATGATTATGGGGATTGGATACCATTAATGGAGGGGGATGAAGCAGTTAACAATATTCTCCGTTTTAAGGATTGGATACCATCTTTTTTTCATCAGTACATTTCACGTATACATGATGTCTTTCCTGATAGTAACTGTGGTTTTCAATTGATAGTTGTGGGCTTAGGGTTTGATGAAAGTAAGTGGTTTTTTATTCGGACACAACTTCTACAGGAGATGGACGATCATGAAGAATGGTGGCGAGGAATTTTTGACAGAATCGTCCACGGACAGTATGATGAACTATGTCGCACCATAAATTGGCTTGGGTGGAAGTGGCACCTGCATCTGATGAACATTGGATGTGGATGCCCTACACGGGATCCCTGATTGCTCAAAGATTTGGTGTGATTGTTCACTTGTTAAGCAACGCCAACAATCAAACCTTTTTCACCCTATGGGTTGGTCCAAATGTTTTGCCTAACCATCAAGTCGTATCGGTTGCACATGTTTACACTAACCATTACATCATGATTAAGTTAGACGGATTTTATCCGATGCCTATATCGAATGGTCTTTGAAGTTTGCACCGAAGTGATGCTACAGAAGATTGGGAACATATGTACAGGCATTGTATAAGACAGTTTAAGGAGATAATAGATAGTAACAAAGATCAAAGAACATAGTACTTACATCTTTTCTAAGTGATGATGAACAATGAATCTTTAATTACAAAAGTTCTTTAATTTTTATTTGTTCTTGATTTTTCAGTTCAAATGTGTATCATATTCACATATATAACAACTGCATACATTTAACTTATTACAAATTTTCATAAAGTTCAAAAAAAAACAAAGCTATACTCCTCGTATAGATTATGCGTGGCGTATAGTTCTTATTTTTAAACCTATACGTTACGTATAGACCTATACGTAGCGTATAGATCTTCATATAGCGAGCTAGGTCAGGAACCATACGCACACTCACAAAAACTCTCACAAAACACACAAATACTTTCTCTCTCTCGCGCGTATCGCTCTATACTTGACTCGAATATTTTTGTTTTTTCACCGTATAGGTACGTATTTTTCACTCCCGATCATTATTATGTAGTTTAAATGATTGGATATGGGTAAATCATGGATTTAATGGGTTGAATTTGGGGTAAAATTTTGAATTGGAGAAGAACTATACGTCATGTATGGCACTATACCTGGCATATAGTTCTTCTGTGGAAGGAGACCCATTGGTCTTGGGTGGCATATGACCTATACTCCACCCATCCCCAAGACCATACGACACACATAAGGCTATACGTGTCGTATGGTCTCAGGAATGGGTGTCGTATGGTCTCAGGAATGGGTGGCGTATAGGTCATACGCAACACAAACACTATCGAGCCTATACGCCACGTACGGGTCTATGCGTGGCATATAGCGTTAATTTTAATTTTTTTAAACTATGTTGCACGTTTATCGATGTTACACGTATATCAATGTTACATGTATATCAATGTTGATTCGTCTGGTCCGGATGCCAAAGTGGCACACGCCGATGACGCACAACACGAGGTGGTCGACGATCTTGCTTGGTGGCCGTTTTTGCAGTTCGAGCAGGGCACCGACGCGTTTACACGGTGCTTGAAGTTACGAAGGATGAGGGTCGGCGCCCAAAATGCCGTCGACTAGGGTCTTCTGGAGGTGCTCGGCGAGTAGAAGAGAGTCAGGGGCTTTGTCAGACATGATACATCATGGGACCGGTTATTCGATAGCGTCTTCCAGCCATCGTACCGGGAGCTGGTCGTCGAGTTTCTATCGACGTTTACCAATGTCCCTCTCCCGGTGGAAGAGCCAGAGGAGATGGAGGACCCGGACCAGCCGGAGCCACCTGCGGAGGTTTCGTTTCATTTGTTCGGCCAGCAATATGATATGTCGTTGGCTAGGTGGGCGGTGTTTACCGGCTTGTACACAGAGCCAGAGACGGTCACCCCGCTTTACACGAAGGGGATCACCAAGTAGGATGGAGACGACCTCCAAGCCTTTTGGATGGTGATTGCTGATGGTCTCTAGGAGGGGACCAAGGGAACGGTCTCTTATCTTAGAGATTCCCTCTACAGATACTTGCACGGGCTTATTGCCACGTCTATAGCGGCGTGTGGCAAAAGCCGGGAGTGGTGCACAAAGCGGGACATGTTCTTTCTTTGGTGCCTAATGCCCGGTAGGACGTGCGCATTAGCGACATGCTTCGCACAGTACTTTGCGTCTGCCTTTTTCATAGGCAGGAGCGGGGTCTGTCACACCCCGCTAAAGGCAAAAACCGCGTGGCACGACGTTCATGAATACCATAGTCATTGATCACATCGAACGACATCTATATGAGTTCCAAAAAAAACATTTAAAATATTAAACCAAGTTTAAAACATAATTGGAGTTCACACGATTACATAAATTCAAAAACCAAAGTTCCAAGTTCATATGTTTGCAAGACAATGTTCAAAATCAAAAGCTTTAATAGTAAGGACCCTAAGCATGATCCTATATGCCATGTGACTCCATGATGACATTCCAAACATGACTCTAATGCAATCAACGGCCTAAGAAAAACATGCTAAAATGTGTCAACATAAAGTTCGTAAGTTGACAGGTTTTAATATTCGAAAATGTTTAGTTTAAACCATAGCATAAGAAAAAATATTTTATGCCCGACAATAATATGTATTATAATTACCATGAACTCCTAATACCGAAGCTGACATGATTTATGTTATGCCCCAAAACACAATGTTGCATCACACACATTGTAATGACAGGCTAATAATGCACACGCTTGGCTCCCAGCCAACGGGTGGGGTTGTCGGCCCAAATAGATCTATCCACGATTACCTCGCTTACCCAAATTAATGGTTTAGGATTGTAGGGGACTTTATTTGATGCTATGCTAATTCATGTAACCAATAAATGAAAGTTATGTTTGTAATAAAATGTTTGCATGTTTTCTCCACAAAACAGTATATAAAGCAGTAATAAAATAGGGGCCATGAGACTCACCTGGTACGCAAGTAATGAATGCAATAAATGTGTATGTAGCAACGTCCAAAAGAACAACGACCTAATCGTATCCTAAAATGTTTAGAACTATTAGTTCTATAAAGTGTTTAGACTTGATCATGTGACCAATTCACCTAACTCGACTCGTTATAAAACGTGAGTTTGACTTTAAATGTTTGACCAAGTTTGACTTGACGACACGTTGGTGACATGCTTGACTCGATAAAACATATTTATTCTAAAAACTAAATGTAAACTAATTAAAGTTACAAGTATTCACGTATCCATATCGTCTTGAGTTCTTTTGAGTTTAAGTCCAAAAATAATATTTGCAACTTGATTGGTATAACATATACTTTATTTTTATAACTATATATATTTATACATGTACATTTTTAAACGCCTTGTAATAAAAATAATCTTCGTAATATTATTTTTATCAAATGAAATTGTTAAGTTTTTCATATATCTAAAATGTTTTCCATATATGTTAATAAACCTTTTTATGACAAAATATAGTCCAAGTGTCCAAACACGAACTAAACCTAAGTCCATTAGTGTCCATGGGTTCATGAAATCAAACAACTCTAGTATTTTATAACATTCCAATGTTTTTAAATAGTTACATGTGTATTCACAAGTGCATTTCCATCATCAACACCATTTTAGGGTTTAAAATCCGGTTTTTAACTCAACAAAGTTTCCTTATTTAGAAAGTGATTCCAAAGACTTGCATGTATCAAAAATAATCATCTAACACAAAAACATATATATATTTTATATAAAAATACTCTTGTAAACTCAAATGACAATAAATCCATGTCTAACTCAAAACCCGGTTTTGAAAACAATAAAGTTACTATTATTAGAATTTCGATCCATCAACATGATTGAACGACCTCTATATGAGTTCCAAAAACAACATTTAAAATATTAAACCAAGTTTAAAACATAATTGGAGTTCACACGATTACATAAATTCAAAAACCAAAGTTCCAAGTTCATATGTTTGCAAGACGATGTTCAAAATCAAAAGCTTTAATAGTAAGGACCCTAAGCATGATCCTATATGCCATGTGACTCCATGATGACATTCCAAACATGACTCTAATGCAATCAACGGCCTGAGAAAAACATGCTAAAATGTGTCAACATAAAGTTGGTAAGTTGACAGGTTTTAATATTCGAAAATGTTTAGTTTAAACCATAGCAAAAGAAAAAATATTATATGCCCGACAATAATATGTATTATAATTACCATGAACTCCTAATACCGAAGCTGACATGATTTATGTTATGCCCCAAAACACAATGTTGCATCACACACATTGTAATGACCGGCTAATAATGCACACGCTTGGCTCCCAGCCAACGGGTGGGGTTGTCGGCCCAAATAGATCTATCCACGATTACCTCGCTTACCCAAATTAATGGTTTAGGATTGTAGGGGACTTTATTTAATGCTATGCTAATTCATGTAACCAATAAATGAAAGTTATGTTTATAATAAAATGTTTGCATGTTTTCTCCCCAAAACAGTATATAAAGCAGTAATAAAATAGGGGCCATGAGACTCACCTGGTACGCAAGTAATGAATGCAATAAATGTGTATGTAGCAACGTCCAAAAGTACAACGACCTAATCGTGTCCTAAAATGTTTAGAACTATTAGTTCTATAAAGTGTTTAGACTTGATCATGTGACCAATTCACCCAACTCGACTCATTATAAAACATGTGTTTGACTTTAAATGTTTGACCAAGTTTGACTTGACGACACGTTGGTGACATGCTTGACTCGATAAAACATATTTATTCTAAAAATAAATGTAAACTAATTAAAGTTACAAGTATTCACATATCCATATCGTCTTGAGTTTTTTTTTAGTTTAAGTCCAAAAATAATATTTGCAACTCGATTGGTATAACATATACTTTATTTTTATAACTATATATATTTATACATGTACATTTTTAAACGCCTTGTAATAAAAATAATCTTCGTAATATTATTTTTATCAAATGAAATTGTTAAGTTTTTCATATATCTAAAATGTTTTCCATATATGTTAATAAACCTTTTTATGACAAAATATAGTCCAAGTGTCCAAACACGAACTAAACCTAAGTCCATTAGTGTCCATGGGTTCATGAAATCAAACAACTCTAGTATTTTATAACATTCCAATGTTTTTAAATAATTATATGTGTATTCACAAGTGCATTTCCATCATCAACACCATTTTAGGGTTTAAAATCCGGTTTTTAACTCAACAAAGTTTCCTTATTTAGAAAGTGATTCCAAAGACTTGCATGTATCAAAAATAATCATCTAACACAAAAACATATATATATTTTATATAAAAATACTCTGGTAAACTCAAATGACAATAAATCCATGTCTAACTCAAAACCCGGTTTTGAAAACAATAAAGTTACTATTATTAGAATTTCGATCCATCAACATGATTGAACGACCTCTATATGAGTTCCAAAAACAACATTTAAAATATTAAACCAAGTTTAAAACATAATTGGAGTTCACACGATTACATAAATTCAAAAACCAAAGTTCCAAGTTCATATGTTTGCAAGACGATGTTCAAAATCAAAAGCTTTAATAGTAAGGACCCTAAGCATGATCCTATATGCCATGTGACTCCATGATGACATTCCAAACATGACTATAATGCAATCAACGGCCTGAGAAAAACATGCTAAAATGTGTCAACATAAAGTTGGTGAGTTGACAGGTTTTAATATTCGAAAATGTTTAGTTTAAACCATAGCAAAAGAAAAAATATTATATGCCCGACAATAATATGTATTATAATTACCATGAACTCCTAATACCGAAGCTGACATGATTTATGTTATGCCCCAAAACACAATGTTGCATCACACACATTGTAATGACTGGCTAATAATGCACACGCTTGGCTCCCAGCCAACGGGTGGGGTTGTCGGCCCAAATAGATCTATCCACGATTACCTCGCTTACCCAAATTAATGGTTTAGGATTGTAGGGGACTTTATTTAATGCTATGCTAATTCATGTAACCAATAAATGAAAGTTATGTTTATAATAAAATGTTTGCATGTTTTCTCCCCAAAACAGTATATAAAGCAGTAATAAAATAAGGGCCATGAGACTCACCTGGTACGCAAGTAATGAATGCAATAAATGTGTATGTAGCAACGTCCAAAAGTACAACGACCTAATCGTGTCCTAAAATGTTTAGAACTATTAGTTCTGTAAAGTGTTTAGACTTGATCATGTGACCAATTCACCCAACTCGACTCGTTATAAAACATGTGTTTGACTTTAAATGTTTGACCAAGTTTGACTTGACGACACGTTGGTGACATGCTTGACTCGATAAAACATATTTATTCTAAAAATAAATGTAAACTAATTAAAGTTACAAGTATTCACATATCCATATCGTCTTGAGTTTTTTTTAGTTTAAGTCCAAAAATAATATTTGCAACTCGATTGGTATAACATATACTTTATTTTTATAACTATATATATTTATACATGTACATTTTTAAACGCCTTGTAATAAAAATAATCTTCGTAATATTATTTTTATCAAATGAAATTGTTAAGTTTTTCATAAATCTAAAATGTTTTCCATATATGTTAATAAACCTTTTTATGACAAAATATAGTCCAAGTGTCCAAACACGAACTAAACCTAAGTCCATTAGTGTCCATGGGTTCATGAAATCAAACAACTCTAGTATTTTATATCATTCCAATGTTTTTAAATAGTTATATGTGTATTCACAAGTGCATTTCCATCATCAAAACCATTTTAGGGTTTAAAATCCGGTTTTTAACTCAACAAAGTTTCCTTATTTAGAAAGTGATTCCAAAGACTTGCATGTATCAAAAATAATCATCTAACACAAAAGCATACATATATTTTATATAAAAATACTCTTGTAAACTCAAATGACAATAAATCCATGTCTAACTCAAAACCCGGTTTTGAAAACAATAAAGTTACTATTATTAGAATTTCGATCCATCATCTTCACCATATGGCCCCCGGTCGAGCCGGTCATGTTAGATAGGCGCATGGTGCATGGCATGTGCATCGTGCTTAAATTCCCAAGCGCCGGCCTTTGATTTCGCAACAAGTACGGCCATATCTTCGAGTCGCAGCCGTTGCCGGAGGTCCAGCCGAAGGCAGTGCTGATACAGGAGGTCCCGGTGGTGCATGATATACCACAGCAGGGTGCATCTGAGCAGCCGCGACATGTTCACCGAGCTGTGAGGCTGCCTGCAACCACACATGCATTGCTTGACGGGCTTGCTCAGGAGTCACGGCGTCAGACTCGTCAGTTCAACCGGGTCGAAGACATCATGATGTGGCTGGTGGACCGCGAGATCGATCGGTCACGAGCCGTCAGTATCGAGCCTCCACCACTACAACCGCCACAACAATATACTGGTCCTATCCGGCTGGTCAGGATCCTGGCCTAGCATAGTCATGGTCGTTTGCTTTTTTTGTATTTCACATTCAGTTGTATTTTTTGTTATGTAAGTACAAACTGATGTTATATATATGTAAAATTTCAGTTGTTTATATCTGCAACGTTTGTTTGGTTGGTTACGTATCATACGATAGTTTAGTACCAATTAATTAATAAAGTTATTATTTTATAAAAATATTTATTTATTTAACGTTAACAAATTTAATTAACAAATTTATAGCTAAAACAGTAAATATTGTATAAAAATATTGGTAATATTAAAAAATATATAAATTCCTGTATGTGTCGTATAGTTCTATACATTAACAAATTTATAGCTAAAACGATAAATATTGTATAAAAGTATTGGTAATATTAAATATATATATATATATGTGTGTGTGTGTGTGTGTGTGTCATACAATCCTATACTCCACGTATAGGCATACGCAACTAAAAATCTGCCAAGCTTAGGAAAAAAAATCTTATACACCCTTATACGTTGCGTATAGACCAGCCGCCAGACAAGTTCTGACACCTGCAACTCTGACTTTTAAGGTTAGGGTTTATACGCCTCGTATAGAACTATACGAGGCGTATAGATGGCGGCTTGGTTTTAAAAAGTGCGCTCTAGGCGCGCCTAGGCGGGGCGACCTAAGGCAAAGGGGTCGGTGCTTTTATGTGCACAAGGTGAAGGTTGTACAGGAAGCGAGCGCCTATGTCGTTTTTTCTGGAGAAATCGAAGGCACAGAGCGCGCGATTCATGTACAGAAACATAAAAACGGAGTTTTATGCTAAAAATTAGAGATGAAGATGAAGAAATCGAAGCTTACATGTGACGAAGATGAAGAAAAACGATGAAGATGGAGCAGATCGATGGAGATGGAGGCATGGAATGGAGACGGAATGGAGAAATGAAGATGACGGCTGACGAATTGGGATTTAACCTAAAACTTCTTTATTAAGTTACACATTTCATCCTTAATGTTTTTATTTTTATCAATTTTAACCTAAAACTTTTATTAATATGTTTATTTGTTCTTTTTTCTTATTTAATTAAGAGTTGTGCTTTTTTAATTTGTACGTGTAGCTTTTTATGTTGTAAATAGAGCCTATTTATAGATTAATTATTACAGTTCTTTAAATTATCTAAATTTTTATTGTAAAAAGATTAATATTATAGTAAATAATATATGAAATTAATTTAAAAATGTTATATTAATACTTTGAGCTTGGCGTACGAAAATCCCACCGCTTTTGTGCTTTGTGCTTCGATTTTAGACCTCATCGCTTTTGTGCGCTTCTCACTTTTTAAAACCAAGGATGGCGGCGGGTGTGTGAAATAAAATGGCGGGGTGTCCAAATAACCGAACCCATAAAATATTGAATATTTGTCAACAAAGTAAAATATTTTCACTTCTGACCTCGATTTCAACATTTATTAACATTTTGACCTAGAGGTGCACAGATCGGGTTGGGCCCAAGAACTGGAACCGGTTCTTGGTGGACCGGGTAGGGACCGGAATCGGAACCGGTTAAGAACCGGTTTTAGGGTTGAAGAATCCTACCCGGTGGAACCGGTTCGGGTAGGGTCCGGTTCGGGTATCGAACCGGTTACGACCGTTGCCAAACGGTTCTAACCCTTTTTACACCATTTTTTACATACAATAACACTATAAATACAAGTCAATATCAATCATATTTTACACATAAAATTTTACTCCACTCTCAACTCACAAAAAATGAACTTTTGGACCGAAGACGAGGAGTACGGCTTGGCCCTTGCGATGGTACACGTTAGGGCAGAGACTACAAGTGATGAGTTATCAGATCTTGATGTATTATAGGATCGCGTTGAGGATAGATTCTACGAGGAAAAGGATTCTGATACGCAACATACAAAGGCTCAAATAATGTCAAAGTGGCGTAGTATATCGGTAGTGGTTGAGAGATTTCACACAATCTACAGAAGACAGATGGACGCCTTGGAAGATCCAAATAACGATCAGAATGTTGTCAAAAAATCTTGTATTGAATATGCACGAGTTCATAGAAAGCCGTTTAGTAAATTAGCAATTTGGGAGCTTTTAATCGACAGTTAATTTTGTATTGTTTTCTAATTGTGTATCGACATTCACCCTTGTATAATGTTTTCAGTTAATAAATTAAGTTGTTTGCAATTATTATTAATAATACACACTAAAATAAATAAAACGGGTTCGGACCCATTTATTATTGCATTACCCTTAGCAGGCTAGCAGCCTAGCACTACTCATTGTTTGTAACTTTCATCTCATCATACAACTTGCAGTACTTGTCTAAGTGTTTCCGCAAGGTTGAGTTTGAATCATTTGAAAAAAAAACTTCCCGCACAACTTGCAACGAGCCTTGTTCGGCCCGATTGACATCTCACAAAGATCAAAATATTGCCACATATCCGGGTTTCTATTCGTAGGAATAACTTTTACCACCGTTACAGATGGCCCCAACAGCGTTATCAGCCATTTGTAGAAGAAGAGAGAGTAAAACGATAGTATTTTTTGCGTTTTCTCGTACGTTTTTGCGTTTTCAAATTTGATACTCAACCAATTCATCAAACATCTATTTATACTAACTTAGGGGACTAAAAAAAAGGTCAAATGGAGCCTCCAACGGTCATATACCCGTTAAAAATGTTTTTTTTTAAAACATGTTTAACAACTAGAACCGGGTAGGAACCGGTTCAAGCCGGGTCCGGTTCGGTCCGGGTAGGAACCGGTCGAGCATAAAACTTCCGGAACCGGGTAGGAACCATCAGGTACGATCGGGTAGGGACCGGTTCTTGGTTGTGCCGGGTAGGAACCGAAACCGGTTCGGGCCGAGTCAGCCGGTTCCGGTCCCGGAACAGGTTTTATTGTGCACCTCTAATTATTTTGACTCAATAATTTATACGTTTCAAATTAAACTTGTATCAACAAAATTCAAATATGAAATTTTCAATTTATTTAATGAAACAAAATATATTCCTAAATAATAAAGGAAATAAGAGGACTGATAAAAATGCAGTCTTTGTATATGCTAAACAGGGATTGAGAAGATACCATGTACATGATGTAATATATGTTTATTTGATATTCACAGATAAATTCCAGCCAATTTTGTGTATTTTTAGATTATCTTTGCTCTATTAACATGGACCTGAAAACAAAGCTTGTGCAATAACACTATTTGACTAACATGTACAAGATCATCAGCCCTCCAATTGACTCTGCGGATGACCAATCCTGGAAAGAAAATTAAATGTAAACTCCTCAATAAGAATATTCTGAAAAATAATCATGTGAAACAGAGAAAACCGGTTTAAAGGAACATGAAAAATAAGCAAGGTTCAAAACTGAGGTGGCAATTTCAACCCATTTACTTATGGGCGGGTCAATTTTGGTTTGTTTCTTTCTTGGGTCAAATTTATCTGAAGGAGGTATCTTTTTATAATAATCTGGTTTTTGTAAGCACTTTAAATAAAATGGTCGCGGGTCAACCCAATCCTATCTATTTCAAACCCTACCACAAAAGTATCCGTTTTGACATGAACCCATTTTGACCCGGTTACCCAACCCAACCAACTTGGCAGCATAAATGACCCCTCACCTGCTGGTAAGAACCATTGAAACATCAAGATTGATTAGGAAGCTGAGCAAATGTCCCTGTGTTGGGACTGCAACCTCCAACCATCATTTTCTCATAAATAGCGTAAGCATGACCTGGGTTTCCCGCGAGGCTATATCCTCTTATTAAAGCGTTATATGTGAACACGTTCGGCTCCAAACCCATAACTTGTAATTCTGAATACATCCGCCCTGCTTCCTCTATCCTTCCAACAATCCCAAGAATAAGTATCAAAGCATTATATGTATACAAATTTGGAGAAATCCCTCGAGCCCGCATCTCCTCAAAAAGCCCCAAAGCATCCTCTATTCTCCTCGCGGTTCCAAGCCCGTTGATCATGAGATTGTAGGAAACTACATCCGGATCAAGGCCCGTTTCCTTCATTTGGTTAAAATAGTACATAGCATCATCTACTCTCCCTACTAAGCACAAACAGTCTACAAGAATCGTGTAGGATTTCAAATCGGGCCTTATTCCTTCTTTCACCATCTTATTGAACAATTCACAAGCGGTTTCAACATCACCCGCTTTTCCATACCCGTTCATCAAGATGTTATATATCGCACAGTTCGGTTTGCATCCATACTCCACCATTTCATCAAAAAAGTCTTTTGCTTCATCTAATTTCCCATTCTTTAGAAGACCATCAATTAGAGGTCCACATGTGCAAGGCGTAGGTGTAAACCCGTCACTTATAAGATCATAATATAAATCCAACGCCTTTTTTAAACTATTTGACTTCACAAGACCGCTAAGAAGTATATTTTGAGTTATCGTGTTCGGCTTACAACCCCTGCAAAGCATCTCGTCGTACAAGTCAAATAGCTCGTTGACTTTCCCAGACTTAGCAAGATCATTTAACAGCAAATTATAAGTGAAAACATCTGGAGCACACGCCGAATTCTTCATTTCTTTGAATAAATCCCAAGCCATTTCATGAAAATCATCATCAAGAAGACCATCAATCATCGGATAGTATGCCTCGAGTGTCGGTTGGATCCCGTATTCTTTTGTTACCTTCAAGAACAATGAATGGGCTTCACGGGTTTTCTTCTGCTTACATAAAATATTAATAAGCGGAATCACTACTGAATCGTTAATGCAGGTTCCATTGGATATTAATCCTTCCACAAACAGGATCGAATTATCTAACGAAGCTTCACTTGTGACTCCTTCCATCAAATCTTTCCAAAATATCTTGTTGGGTTTATTTTTGACCCGGATAAATCCTTCAGTCATTTTCAAAGCATCATCCACCTTTCCATACTTCACGATGCTCGGGATTATCGTGCATAAAGTTACACAGTCGGGATTGAACGTTTTCTTCATTTGATGGAAGAACCAGAACGCATCAAGAACCCGATTTTCCTTTGTTAAACCAAAAATGATAGTATTGTAAGTAAAAACATCGGGCCGACAGTTCTTGTAAGTCATTTCATTCAAAAACTTCAAAGCCAGATCAACTCCATCATTCTTACAAATACAATCAAGAAGGGTATTGAAAGTAATCGTGTTCGGAGGGGGCCCACACGAACCCATGCTTTCATATAACTTTATTGCTTCATGAACCCGACCTTCTTTCCTCAAACCAGCCAACAATGTGTTATAAGTCACAACCGTAGGAGAAAGATTCATTTCCTTCATCTTTTCAAACATATCCCAAGCCTCATCAACCCGATCCGCCTTATAAAGTGTATCAATCAAAGAATTAATCACAATCACATCCGGATCGCATCCTGCTTCCACCATCTCAGAAAGTAACTTCATTGCCTCATCAATTTTCCCAGCTTTACTAAAACATTTCATCATCATATTATAAGTAATTGAATCTGGAGCAATCCCGCTCTTTTTAAGGTCATAAAACATCTTTTTAGCCTCCCCGATTCTACCAAGCTCTGCAAGACTGTACAATGATGCATTGCAGGCAACAACATTAGGTACAACTCCTCGAACCTTCATCTTTTCAAACATTTCAAGAGCTTTATCGGGTTCCCCTAATTTCCCATAATAGTCAATAAAAAGTATGTATGTGTAAGCAGTAGGTTCAATACTTAAAAAACCAAGACTAGCAAACAACTCTAACGCCTCGTCTAATCTATCAACTCTTAAAAGCCCACGAATTAGGGTGTTATATGTTTGAAGATTTGGAGAAATCCCTTTACTTCTCATGGAGTTTAAGGTAGCAAATGCATCATCAATTTTTCCAACTTTGCATAATGCATCGACATAAATAGTGAAAGTCACAACATCCGCCACATAACCATCCACCTCCATTTCAGTCCAAAATGATTGAACCGAGTCTAAGTCTCCACAATCCCCAAACTTATCCATTAAAGTGACGTATGTTACACGGTCTGGTTTATGGCTACTAGATCTCATTCTTACAAACATTTCTTTAGCCCTCTCGAGTTTTCCCGCATTGCAAAGGGCATCAATTAACACAGTGTACGTAACAACATCAGGCCCACAACCTTCCCCATCCATTCTTTCAAAAACTTCGAAAGCCTCATCTATCTTTCCAGCTCTACCAAGAACCCTAATACATATTGTGAAAGTGTACAAATTTGGTTTAAGTCCTAACCCTTCCATATCACTCAACAACCCCATAACATTTTGGGTATCCCTTCGTTTTCCCAATGCCACCATAAGCGCAGAGTAAGTCTTGAGACTCGGTTTAATCCCTTCTGACAACATTCTTTTATAAACTATCAATGCTTCCTTACAAAACCCTGATTTCAAAAGCAAATCAATCAGCCCGTTATACGAATACGCGTTCAAAACAAACCCTGATTTCCTCATTACAGTTAATGCAAATGGAGCTTGTCTAATCCCACCTTTGACACCAAGCCCTTTGAAAATACTCATGTAAGTACCCAAATTCCTATAAACAATCTGCTTTTGCATCACATCAAACACAAAAGCCATATCCCTAATTCGCCCATTCGCCCTCAACAACTCAAGCATGTAATTACAGGATTCAGTATTATGAACAAGATTAGGAAGCTCAGAAGCTGATTTAAAGAAAGACAAAGCTTCAGTTGGGTCTGAAATGGACTTAAGAACCCTAGTAATTTCCTCACCAGACATGCGGTTGTTAGGATTTTCAACATTCATTGAATTTCTAAGCACAAACCCACAAACACCCACCAATTTTCTCCTACGTTTCTTCCATTCCACCAATAACCCACATGGGGAACTGAAATTCTTGGAACATTTGACGCATTTCGAGTATTTTAATGATAAAGTAAAACTGGTTGAAGTATCAGTAGCGGTATGAGTAGTGTAAATTGTGGAGGAACAGAGTGTAATCACAGCCATATGAGAGAAATGCGAGAGAGACTTACCGATGGGGTGTTCATAGAGGGATAGCAATTGATTGGCGGGGTTCGAAGAGATTGAAGATATTTCTGTTCTGTATTAAAGAACCTTATCCCCTAGGTAATACCCCCCTGTGATGTCATTGTAATTTTCTTCATTAGGATGGGTTAGGGCAAATCCCTTCTTCATCAATCAATTCCCAATGTTTATAAACTAGTAATTACGCGGAAGCGTCGTTTTTTTCACGCATTACGTGACAGGAGTCTGGTTGTTATTGGTTCGTCTTGTTGAAAACCATAAAAGCGAACACCGATACCGGTCACAATAATACCAAAACACCGGCAACAATGTTGTTCGCTCATAAGCGGTTGAGTTTCTCACGGCAATGCAACGTTAACGCCGCTCGTTATAGCTTACGATACAAAAAAATATACTCGATTTTAAATACAACTTCGTTTAAAAAATATATATCGGAACATTCACAGAAAAAAACTAAAAACAGTCACGTGTCATATATATTTTTTTTAAAGTTAACGAACGAAAGCTATTGTAGAAGAACGAAATTATAAAAATGATACTCGTGCTACGTGACGGGGTACGTATTGCATACTAAATGAAAACGTTAAAACGTACGAAAGAAGATAAAAAACAAACTGAAAAAAAAAAACTAAAAAAATGGATTAAAAAACAACATGCCACCCCGATGGATTGAACCTGGATGAGAAGGGGGTGAAAGATTTAAAGGCTGTGTGGCTACTGGAGGAACTGTTCACTCCATTTTAAAAAAAAACATATAAAAAATTGTGCTAATATAAAAAAAAAGTTGCGACTCAAAGCCCACACCATCCACATAACTCATGTGGAGGAACCGTTCAGTCCATTTCAAATTGTATAGAGTATAGAATTCTGAATCTACCGTAGCTTTTTTTTTAAATAAAATTTAAAATATATATTTAAATAAAAAATAAACATTAAAATAAAAAAAAACATAAATTTCATTAATTAAAAAAATACTAAATAACAGATAAAAATAAAAAATACTTGAAAAAAAATATTAAACTACTCGTCGTTCGAAGCCGGGATGTCCAAGTTTATTGTAACGTGTTCTATAAGATCAAATTTATGTTTCAAATGTGTGTTTTGGTCCCGCAACTCCGAAATCGTCAACCACTACATTGGTCGGAGGATCCTCAATGTATACCGGTGATATGACATTCTCGTCATCTTTTGAAATCATATTGTGCAATATGAGGCATGCGTACATCTGATTTCGTATCTTCTCCGCTTCATCACACTAGTCGGTCGTTGAATTATAGCCCATTTAGCTTTTAAAACACTAAAGGCCCGTTCGACATCTTTTCTTGCCGATTCTTGTATCTTTTAAAAAAAATTTTCCTTGGTGTTGTTTGGCCAAGAAACAAATTTCACAAAAGATGACCAAGAAGGGTATATCCCATCGGTCAGATAATAACCACACTTGTATTGTCGACTGTTAACCTCAAATGGACACCTTGGAGCGGTTCCATGCATCTCGTTAGTAAACAGAGGAGATCGATTGAGAACATTCATTTTGTTGTTCGAACCGGCAACTAGTGTTTTGAAACCCGGACCGACCAGTCAGACCGGAAACCGAAGACTTGGTCGGTCCGGTTATGTGTGTTGAAACGGTCCTGCAGCGACCCAGTGGTCGGACCGGTTGGCTATTTTTTTTGTTTTTTTATATATTTATTTATTTTTATCTATTTTAAGTCTCTTTGATTCGTATTTTGTAGCTAATTGTTAGTTTAAGAGTATTTGAATTGACTTGTTGGTGGTTTTTTAAGGATTAATTGTTGTTTGGATTGATTTATTTTTATAATATTTATGACGTCGTCCGGTTCTTAAATCCGGTTCGACCAGTTGACCGGTAAGGAGACCGGTTCGACGTCCGGTCCGATCCTGAAAACATTGCCGGCAACACCAAAGTATGCATGCTAAAACCATAAATCATGTGACGCCACCGCTTCGAGTATGATCGTTGGGTATTGGTGATCACCTTGGTGATATTGGTCTCGTAAACGCGTTGGACAATTTCTCCAAACCCAATGTGTACAGCCGATGCTACCGAGCATCTCTGAAATGTCATGTCTACTTACATGTGCATCGTACAAAAGAGCAATGTCGTGGCTAATTGGTACACGAAAATTCATGTATCACATAAAATAACAAAAACATTGCAAAAATATTCTAGGCATTCACGTGAGGTTCTAGCAGACATAGCTAAATATTCATCGTATTCGTCGGGAACATTAACGGAAGCGAGTTGACAAATTGTTGATGTGCATTTCTGTAATGGCGTGAAACTTTCTTTCATCCTCGCGTCAAGCCCTTCTTGAAACCATTCAAAATTATCGCGTATATCCGCAACAATTTTTAGAAATAAATCCTCCAGCATCCGAAATCTCTATCTAAACATGTCATCATCGTATTTTGGATTATCGACAAAGTAATCTTTCATAAGAACATTGTGAGCCTTCATACGATCACAATGCACATATCTTTTTTTAATGCGTCATGTCTTCAATTTCTGATGCAACGGCTGCAACGTGGGTTAGAAATTGAACCCCCAATAGATTCAGAATCGGAACTAGTTAATGATGATGGGGAAGAATAACACTACGTCTCATTTTGTTGAAAAAAATTGATGTTAAATAAGTAGCAGAAGGATAGAATGAAAATGATGTAAAAGTTAGGTTGAATGGTATTGTTTTTTTTTATAGTGAAACTTTCTCCAACGGTCACAAAAATCACGGCTTCACGAACCCGTGCTTTCAACTCGAGTATGTGGCGACAGTGTAGCCGCTTACCCGAGCCCCACCCCCTCCACTGTAAGACGGGGGAAATTTATGTACGTTTAAGAGTCAAATTCCGTTAACGTCTACCCACGGAAAGAAAGATGCCCAGTTTGGATAATTGAATAATGAATATGGTACGTTTACGCTTCTGACTTTCTTTTTGGACCCTATCATAAATCCATTCTATTTCTCTGCTTTGGAAACACGCTTTGCTTTTACAACTTTTGATCCTTTCTAATAACCAATGGCGACTGTTGGAGGTATAAGCGACCCGAAGGGAGTTGAGAACAGCCTTGAGATCGACAGCCTCGCTCGATTCGCTGTCGATGAGCATAACAAGAAGCAGGTATTGTGTTAATGGAATTTTGTGATAACACATTTGCAGATGTTAATGGAATTTTGTGACAACACATTTGCAGAATTCGGTTTTGGAGTTTGGTAAGGTGATAAGCACGAGGGAGCAGGGACGATGTACTACATCACACTGGAAGCAGACGATGGTGGTCAGAAGAAAACTTATGAAGCCAAGGTTTGGGTGAAGCCAAGGTTTGGGTGAAGCCAAGGTTTGGGTGAAGCCATGGATGAACTTCAAGGAATTGCAGGCTTTGTTGCTGCTGCTTAGCTTTCCTCTGGTAATTTCCTGTTTAATCTTTTACAAATTTGTTTCTTTTTTAAATTCATTAAAATAATTGTGGCTAAACCTACTTTAAAAAAAATGTATTTATTATTGTTATTACAGAAAAACCTAAATCTTTGAATAACCCAATTTAAGAACAACCGGGTTTAGTGGCGTAGTGGTAGAGACAGAGTCTTTTGAAACATCTAGGTTTGGAGGTCTTGGGTTCAAGTACCACAAGAGTAAAAGAAATTCGCCGTTAAAAAAAACAATTTAAGAGGTTGTGTACTTTAATCCATACCTTTCCTGCTTTCGATGTGTTTATCTAGTTTTTTTTAACGGGTAACACCTAGACCCAAATGCACCGTCTCTTTACTAAAATTAGTTTTTCTTTTTTCAAAATGCAGGTGAGAGTGCTAATGATGATGGGTGTTAATCTTGAATTTATACATCTTTTTATTCAAGTAAACTCTAAATGTTTGTATGAACATTGTGTAAGTTTGTGTGATATCTGTTGGATTTTATGGCCCGGCCCGATGGACAACGCGACTGACCGATCTATGACCCGTAAGAGTTACATCTAGGGCAACCAACATTAAATCCACTTAACCCGCTTAACTGGTAATTACGAACTGTTAGCGAGACGATATATTTTATATATATTCGTTACACGGGATTTATTATTTATACATGTTTATATACATGTTTATAAATAATAATTCATATTTATTGTTTTAATCTTTCTATTAAAACAATTAAATGGGTACAGGCTTTTTATCTCGTGTTGGACTATGGGCCCGAAAACAAGTAATAGGGTTTATGATTATTATTTATATAATAATCCTAATTTTCTTTTTCTAACCTAATTAATGTTTTCAGCCGCTATAGAAATTTTTTTTTTTGATTTCTTTGTGACTTTCAAACACAAGTCGATTGAAGAAAAAAAAAAGAGGGTTTTGGTTTTGTCAGCCGCCAAACAAATTCCCTTTGGCGTTTCCGGCAACCACCAAACCAGCCCAAGCCGGACAACCCTGCCCCGCTGCTGTCCCGTTTCCGGCCAGTCCCGGCGTTTCTGTCTCTCGCGTTGTCGGTTCGTGATCTAGCAACGGTTCGTTGTACCTAAGTGTCTCAACCGGTTAATCATTAACCACTAAGGTATAATTAATCTCATCAGTAGATTAATTATTTTTTTGTGTTTGCGTGTTCATAACCAGATCCTGTTCGGTTTGTCAGTGCTGTTAAATAGGTTTTGATTTTATTTTTCGCTGCATATTTATTAATTAACTGAATTAATTAATTTCTCTGTCAAAACCCATTTTTTACAAAAGTCAAACTGATCACCACTGAATCCCAACAGTGGTATCAGAGGCTGGGTTATAACACGCAAATCGGAACCGGTCTGGTTTCACCGGTTAGATTAATCACAAACTTTAACTATCTTGAAGTTTCTGATATGATCTGTTTTTTGGGGCAATTTTTATTTATTTATTAATTTGGTCGATTTTTTATTTTATTTGACCAAATATATTGCCCGTATGTGATTGTGTTGAATATGTAAATCTGGTTCGACCCATGTGATTGAGTTGTTTGTGTTTATTATTCATTTTTTTTTGATGGTTTTGGCCCACTTTTGATGGCTCAAAGTTGTAATAGAATAGGTTTTTTTACTTTATGTAATGTAATAAAAACCCAAAGACAAATCTAAAGACACAACAGGAATCATGGAGTCAGTGGGAGTCATCCGAGACGACTAGATGCACGGAAGTCCATCCTTGTGGTTGTTTTAATTTTGTGGACCTCGTGACCCGTTTGGTCTTGCTAACTGGCTCTAGCAAGATCAAACAATCTTGGCCCTAAAAGATTTACATATTTATTTGCTTTATGGTTGCTTTTAATTTTTTTATAACTTAAATTTATTATAAACCAACCAAACACCAAACGTTTTAAAAGGAGTTTTAAAATGTCACAATTTGTCACCACAAGTTCTAATTTTACAACTTGTAGAATTTTATAAAAATAACAACTGGCTTGTTTTTATAAAATAAATAACCGCTAAAGTTTTTCAATTTAAACTAAATTTAATTTCAAAACTTATAACTTAATAGTTTTCAACTATTAACTTTAACTGGTTATTCAAGTCGCGACAAACTTAGTTTTAATAGGTTATTTAAAATTAAGTGTCCTGTGAGATGAAAGGGTTCATCAAATTTGTCATGACTTTAAATAGTAAAACTGGCTTTTACAACACACGTATGATTTAATCATTCGTTATGTTTGACCCTATTCGGTAAACACTAAAATTGGAACCCATATTTAAAACCAATGGTCTATGCCATCCTATTATAAGGAACACTTGAAGCATAAAACGAAACATCGGTGTTTGGAGCCATAGCACCGCACTGGATGCGTAGTTTATCCTTCCAAGGCGCAAGGGTTTCGTTGACACATCTGCCCTTTCGCAAGTACCTGTTTTAGGACGACTGTTACTTTTCTCTCTTGTTACATGCCCCAGCTGTCAAGAGATTAAAAGTGGACATAGATTAGGCTAAACGTATCAATGCATAGACATGTCTTGTCTTAGCGGCCTCATACACGAGAGTTGTGCATCTTTCCGCAATTGACACTAATTGTCAGTCTAGTTACCCACTTACTAATGTTGTATGTCACAGCTACCATTAGTGACTGATTTAGCTAGATTCTCACTCCTTGTTCTAATTTCTGTAATTGGGTCATAAATTAATAAGGATTTTTCACTTTCTTTATACTAATTTATTTTTTTTGCTTATCTTGACAGATGTCTACTGAAAATAATAATAATACTAATAACTCCTTCGCTCTCAAGTCTATCCTTGAGAATGAAAAGCTGGATAACACCAACTTTCTCTCGTGGCAGTGCAATCTGAGAATAGTTCTCAAGATGGCTAAGAAGCTCTATGTTCTCGATGCACCAGTCCCTGAGGCACCCGATGGTAACACGGTTGTCGATCGTAAGGCCTGGGAAAAACAAAGAGATGATGCCACTGAGGTGGCCTGCCTTATGCTGGCCTGCATGTCCCGTGAGCTCCAAAAGAGCATGGAGGACCTGAGTGCCTTTGACATGATTGAGCAACTTAAGGGCATGTTCCTGAAACAAGCCCGACAAGAACGCTATGAAACCATGTCTCAGCTCATTCGTTGCACGATGCAAGAGGGCATGCCTGTTAGTGCTCATGTACTTAAGATGAAAGGGTACATCGACCAGATGAACAAACTTGGATATCCCATGAAGGATGACATGGCTACTAATTTCATCTTAAACTCTCTCCCTCCTATGCTCAATTCGTAATGAATTTCAACATGAATGGCTTGGTGAAGACAGTGGCCGAGCTACATGGTATGCTCAAAACAGCCGAGATGAATATCCAAGGAAAGAAAAATCAAGTTCTGATGGTCAGATCTGCTGGTGTTAAAAAACCTAACCCCAAGAAAAGAGGTTATAATAGAAAAGGCAAGAAGAAGGTTAATGTTGCTGTCAAGCCTGCCACCAACAATAATAAGAAAGCTTCAAAAGCACCCCCTCCTGAGGAGCGCCAATGCTTTGAATGCAACAAAGTGGGACACTGGAAACGTAACTGTCCTGAATATCTAGCCAAGCTGAAGCTGTAGAGGGTCAGTGGTGAGGGCACCTCTTCAGGTATTCTCATTTATATTATTAAAATTTGTACTGTTTGTAGCAACACATGAGTATTTGATACTGGATGTAGATACCACATCATTAATGTCTTGCAGGAACCTAAAAGTTGGAGGAAGCTGAAACAAGGCAACATGGAGCTCATCGTTGGTGATGGGAAAAGAGTACCAGTTCTTGCAACTGGAACATATCATCTCTCATGTCCTTCTGGCCTTGTGGTTGTTTTGAACAATTGTTTGTTTGCACCTGGTTTAACCAGAAACATTATTTCAGTTTCTTTATTGTTTGAACAAGGATTTAAGTACGTTTTTAATGGTATTGGTATTTCTGCCTACTTAAATGATATCTTTTATTTTGAGGCTAAACCTCAAAACGGTATTTATGAGATTGACGTTCAAACTGACAATAACATATATAATCTTTCTAAACGTATCAAATCTGGCATTAATGATATTTTTCTATGGCATTGTCGACTTGGCCACATAAGCAAGGCACGCATTAAAAGACTCCAATCCGAGGGAATTCTTGAACCTACCGGACAGGACTCATTTGATAATTACGAGTCTTGTTTAGCTGGCAAACTCACAAAGGACCCCTTCACCCATGTTGGTGAACGAGCCAAAGATCTGCTAGGCCTTATACACACTGATGTGTGTGGCCCTTTCAGAACCATGTCTATAAATCATGAAAGATACTTCGTTTCATTTATTGACGATTATAGTCGATATGTTTATGTCTATCTTATGAAACACAAGTATGAAACATTTGAAAAGTTCAAAGAGTTTCAAAACAAAGTAGAGAAACAACTCGATAAATCTATTAAGACACTTCGATCAGATCGAAGTGGCGAGTATCTCAGCTTAGAATTTCTTAATCGTCTGAAGGAGCACGGAATTATTTCTCTGCCCACTTCTCCTCGCACACCCCAACTTAATGGAGTGAGCGAGAGGAGAAATTGAACTGTCACACCCCGACCGATGGCGGAATCATCGAGGCGGACAATGGATGATTGTTCAAAAGCACATGATAGCTAAAATGTCGCATAATTCATTAATTTAATTAAAAGTAAAAAATATTCAAGTACAATACAATTCAAATAACCTAGTCTATTTCAAAACATTGATTTAATTAACTAGGTCCATAAGTTCTTAAGTGGAAGAATCTTCAGCAAGCAATCACATATCCAAACCTGAAACATTAGTTAAATCAAGTGTCAACTATAAAGTTGGTGAGTACATAGGTTTTGTGGACCCGATAAATAGTAGATAAAAACGTTTTGCAAACTCATTGTTTAACTTGCTAGATATAGCATATATGGTTGAATCCTTCATGTTTATCTAAGCACAATTCAAACCTTGATTGACGCGATTGAGCATAGCACAACAGCTAGGCCCGGTATGATTGAATATAGTTATCCACTATATCCGTTATGTTTGAATATAACACACGGCTATACCCGAGTATGCAGTAATAAACACCCTACACGGATATTCCAAAATCTACAGTAAGCACATGCGGGTAACATCTTAATCATAATGGTAAAAACAAATAAAATCAGACACGAACGAAAGACAAGCAGTAGAAGTACTCACTGCACGGAATGAAGATCGAGCTTCTTCCTCATAACGTCTCAATCTCCCTGATATGTAGAAGTTATGTAGAACATAGATCAGCAGTGAAACACTGATATGAACCCATTTACGCCGGTGTTTATAGAAGTTATGTAGAACATAGATCATTAGTGAAACCTAAAAGGATTATTAATCTTACAACCTCATACATAACTGGACTATGCAGTACCGCTGGAGTGGTCTGCAAGTGAACTAGCATTTGATGAAGATGGTTCTGTGTACCATTGTTGATCTGCTCGTGTGACGAAGTTAGCTTCTGCATTCGCAGCATGAAAAGTCAGTTTTTTTAACAATCGGCCAAATGACTAAAATACCCTTTTGTAGTAAGGGAACAAGAGACGGTAAACAATAGCATTTTAAGGCGCTCTTTAACCAGTTTATTTTTATAACTTTTTTTTTTAATTTGTTTTGTGTCAACTTAATCTAGATGGATATTTTATGCCAAAATTTAGAAATTAAAAAGTGAAAGGAACATCATGTAATATAGTTCAAATGTAATTTTAGAGTATTAATATGAAAAAAAAAAACTTTTTTGTCGAGTAATCCAAACTTACCGGATAAAAAGACATCCTTATACTCTTCTTCATCATATATAAAATGTGGGGGGTCTGGAGAGCCAACGCCTACTATGGTGCTTCCACTGCAAAAGCAATATGATGAACGGTTGTTATGATCATTTTATTGAGTGTATTTTTCATATTTATCATTTGACAGTTGACACCGCACATGAATGCCACTATCATGATTCCAACTACAGATTGACGTTGGTACCTTCCAGACATGAAGACAGCATCATATTTTCCACGCCCTGCAGCAACTACGCGTTGTTTTAATCTTTTCAAAGATGGAAGCACTTCAAACGCAGGCGGTTCTGTGGTGATAATAAATGTGAAGTGATATTAATCTTCTATGGAAGAAATAAATTTTGATTCATTAGTAAATCTACATAGCTTCATACCCAAATCATTTACACAAACATCTTGTGATATTCCATTCTTTGAGATCTTCTCCAGCAAGGTTAAAGGATCAACGGTACTTGATGCATCTAACCGGAAATGCTGATAATCAACATTTCAACTTAGAATGATGATTACACTATCAACCTTTTAAATATCATTTTCATTAGTAGAGGTGGCAAATTCAATCCATTTACTTATGAATGGGCTGATTTGGGTTGTGTTCTATCTCAAACGGGTCAAATAAAAGAAATTAGTCAAAAGGAGAACGGTTCAAATGGGTTGAAAGTTAGCTAAAGTCTATTATAAGCATGTTAAACATCCTAAATGTTTTTAATCGACTTAATTATTAGTAACAATATGCTTTCTGTACACATGATTCGCGCATTGAACATTTATAAAAACTGAACAAAAAGTGTTTGTGGGTCATCCCCACCCAGCCTGTTTGATTTGTACTAATAATGACCCGTGCAACCCGAACCTATTTTTGACCTGTTACCCAACTTGCATGACCCACTCATATTGCCAGTTGCCACGTCTCGTCATAAGAAATACATTACCTTGTAAACTTCAGCTGTGGAGCATGCCTGTGGGGGCTTAATCAGAACCATTGGCAAGTCAAAAGGTACAGGTGATGGTATATCTTGAACAATCTGACATCAGCAATGTGATTTTCAGGTTATAATGTCTGTCTGGCACAAGTGAAACAGTAAAGGATAACACAAAACTTAAGAACTTGAATTGGACTGTTTTGAGGGTTCTTTATGCAAATTTCATTAAAAAAAATATTAGCAAATTGGTCATCTGATGCTATGAACTGATACTCTGAGCCTGTTTGCTTGTGGGAAGACGTACCTCACCTCTACCTGTGCAATAAGCGGCTCCATTGGAGAAGAAGAAGGGAACATCTGAGCCAATCTCACCTGACCATTCTTGGAGTTCCTTTTCAGTGGCCAGACAACCACTGAATTGGTTTGCTGCCCAAAGAGCGGTTGCAGCATTACTACTTCCACCACCAAGCCCAGCCCCAGTTGGAACTCTTTTATCAACATGAACCTGCCCCAAAATATATAACAAGTAAATAACAGAAGCTGGTGATTTCGACCCATTTATTTATGAACAAGTCAATTGGGTTATGTTTTATCTCTAACGGGTCAAATGGGTAAAACAAGAGCTAGTAAACGGGTCGAAAGTGGCCCAAAGTGTATTTTTAATGCATAAGACCTCATAAATGTTTTTATTTAACAAATTACATATTATGAACATTACATATTTTCTTTGGCATACTAATCATTTATAAAAATAAAATAAAAAAGAAGTTATAATTTGTGGACCGAAAGTGTTTGGGTTGTATACTACGCATTTCAACCCGTACCAGAAATAACTAGTTTTGTCCTGTTACCAACCCACCAACAGATATCAATATGTATGAATGATCTAACTGATAAGATTCAGGATTTTCATGTAATTTTACACATCTTTACCCAAAAGAATTTGTCACTTCCAGTCTTCTTCCGATATAGATTCAAGGCCTTTATTATCTGAATGCACACAAGATTGTATAAATTATTAAAATATGCATACCTCGAACATTAAAAGGGCAAAAGAATCAAGAAAGATTGCTCATTTACCAAATTTCTTTCATCAAGTGGAATTCCGGGCACATTAGTTGACAGGGCGATCTGTAGATTTCGATGGTGACAAGGAGAACTTTATCTTATCTCCTAAGCTGATTACCTAGAGGTAAAAATGGTCCAATTTTAAACCTCAAAAGTAACAGAAAACCTTTGAAATATAAAAGAAAATATTAACAATTATCAGTATTGATTCACTTAATATATTGGTGAACAAAACAGCAGAGCTCAAACACGATCTTTTAAGCGATAAACTACATATTGTAGAACTTACATGAAATAGAGATGCCAAGTCATGAAACCCATCTGGCCTCTTGTAATTCGTAGAAAAACATTGATCTGCATTTTAAAAAGATTTCACATCCATCTCAACCAGTTCATAAAGCATATAATTCAAAGAACTCATGTGAAAGTCAACTAATTGTGGTACATAAATTCACCAATTTCTTCAAAAATGAAAGAAAAGTTGAATAAAATCCATGATTCTTGTTTAAGTATCCCCGTAACATACTTTTCCCGGGCAAAAAAGGCTAAATATAACCAATCACCCACCACCCAACAAAAGACAAGAGCATTACAGTGACTATTGAAATCAAATGGGCTGATTTCAACCTCAAGATCCATATGACAATCTTGAAGTTTTTGGGATCAAACAAAACAGCATTTGAAACAATTTCAAATTTTGCATATTAACCAATTGTAAAACTACTAATGTCTCCTTTTAATCATAGGTTAGGGAGTAACATTATAAGCATAAATTAACATCCAATTTCATACCCATCAACAAACACATGAACAAAACAACACAACAAGTAAAGTAATCAAGGAATCACATTATTACACACCTTGCAAGGAGAGAACAGAGTGAGTCTTGACAATCCAGCATTCATATCCACATCATCAGCTAATCTATTTAGCTTTTCATCAAGATTATACACAAGCTACAATACCCACCACCAAAAAACTAATTAGTGAGACTTAACAGCAATAATCACAAAAGGGTATCACCAAAAATCTGTAATTTAATAAAAATAAGTTAAGGGAAACAACCTCCACTTGTTTTCTGCCATCAGATGTGGCTTTGACAATATGAGTTCTCATATTTCTGTGATTATTTTGAAAAGACGAGAAGCCTTTGGGATTATAGAAACCACCTTCAAGTGGGTTTCTGATTTTCGATATACCATGGCTGGAACAGTTAATGTGGCTACTGTGGATGAAGGGGGAGGCAGCCATGATAGGAAGATGGTTGAGAGCTCAAGAACAGGTTGAATTGATTATGGTAGTTGGGGAATAACAAACAGGAATCAAAATGATGGATAGGTGAGGATTCTTTGGCGTCTTTATTTTGACATTTTTGTACTCTTTTCGATATGTTACCTGAACTTCCCCTCATGTTTCTTGTATTTGCAATTTATACCCTCTGTTTTTGTGTGGTTTTAGGGTTTACATTGATCCTCAACTTGAGAATTTAAGATATTCTTTCGTCTTTCAGCCAATTACGGAGCATAAACTAGAAAAAAGATTCACTTAAATATACATAAACGATTCATTCTTTTATTCTCTCTTTACAGCATAAGAAATAACAATATGAGGATCTCTATCTGATTTTTATAAGACAAACAACTGCATAGATGTATATCATTTTTAATTGTTTAAGGGTGGGTGCAAGGTGAAAGATTTGAAATTTTAAAGCAAACTTCTCATTCATTAGACAGAGAAGATGACCAAGATTTCGTGATCTGATGTCGAACTTATTCCAAGAGAGCTTGGGTTGAATCGGTATTGCTACCCGAGCTCTCTTAGGTAGTATTTGGTATGCATGAATGGACGATGGAATGGAATGAGTCATTACGATGGAATGAAAAAAAACATGTATGGTAAACACATAGGAATGGAATGTACAATTACATAAGGAATGTGATTCCTTCCCTTTTAATGATTTTCATTCCTTGGGGGAGATGTGTTTTTTTTCCATTCCTTCAAGGAATTGAATGAATTTGTTTAATTAATTACCCGAACCATGCCCCGACCCAAACACTAACCCATGATCTGATCCATGACCCGACCTAAACACTAACCCATGACCGCCCATGACGCGACCCATGGCTCGTCCCACGCTCTATCTCATGACACGACCCACGACCCGACATGACTAGACTCATGACCCGAACCATGACCCGTCCAATGCCCCGACCCATGACCAGACCCAGACTCGACCCATGCTCGGACCATGACCCGATCCATGACACGACCCATAAACCAACCCATGACATGACCCATGGCCCCTCCCATGCTCTGTTTCATGACCCGACTCATGCTCGTCCCATGACACGACCCACGACCCGACATGACCCGACCCAGACTCGACCCATGGTCTACAGGAAACCCTAATATACCCGACATGGCCCCTCCCATTCTTTTTCCAGGTATCGTAACCCTCGGAAGCTGTTTCAGGTGTTTTTGTGTCATCGATGTGGTCCAACACTTTGTAAGCAATAGCATGAAGCTTAAAAAGTTTGGTCCATGATGAGTAAGTTACCTTAGATCCGTCTAGGGTTCGAATTTTGGTTTGGATATTGGATACTGAGTATGCAGGGTGGAGGGTAACTCCAACAGGCTTGGGATCGGGTGTGGTATCTTTTGTTTCACTCATGACCGGATCAGATGTGGTATCTTTTGTTTCACTCATGACCGGATCGGATATTTGACACAGAAAGAAGGCTGGTTGGCGGGTGACCGGCGGCTATATTGGGGTTTCTCAGAACCGTAGCTCTGATACCATAAAAGTGGTTTATGGTATAAACTCTGAATGAATCTTATTGATATCCCAACATCCCTAATTATAGGGGAGAATACATAACAAACCCTAGCATTATTCTAGGAAACGATATATATGGATCTAAATACAATATTTACAAAATCAATCTAAATCAATAATAATATATCGCTAATAGTCCCATGCCCTGACCCATGACCCATCTCATGCCCTAACCCATTACCCGACCCATGACCTTATTATCCTAGGGTATTTATTTATCTTTTCATGAATTGTATTACATTCCTTCGTATTTTCCCTCTTAACAAACAACACTAAGTAATGATTCATTTCATTCGCATAGGGTAACCAAGCATGACAATGGAATGGTAATGATCCATTCCTTTCCTTAGTCCATTTCATTCCCCCGTCCATTCCATTCCCCCGTCCATTCCATTCCCCCGTCCATTCCATTCCCTCGTCCATTCCATTCCCCTGTCCATTCCATTCCCCCTTCCATTCCATTCCCCCGTCCATTCCATTCCCCCTTCCATTCCATTCCCCCGTCCATTCCATTCCCTCGTCCATTCCATTACCTCATACCGAACAGACCCTTATTGAATTGTTCATTCAATGAGCATGCATTTTCAATATTATGCCTTGAAGAGGACTCGAACCTCCACGCTCTTTAGCATGAGATTTTGAGTCTCGCGTGTCTACCATTTCACCACTAAATCATCTTGAAAGTGAATCGTATTCCATGAACGTGATATCTATCAAGTGTGATGTATGGAATAGTGGAGTGTTGGAGTATTTCCATTGATCGGTCATGTCATATAAGATATCCAATAAGATGGAAAATCAAACTTATTTATCAATTCAATAGAAGCCCAAAGAGGTGAATAGGGTCTTAAATAACGAGAGATGTGTAAAAAGCATGTCCAATTACGTATATTCCTAATCCTAAATGGAAGAAAGGCTCTCTCTCTCCAACGCATAAATGGGTGGGATTTCACGTTCTCATCATCTTCAGTAAAACAAGACAACCACAAATAAATTCATAACAAGCTCTACCATAGTTTTAAACGGATAACCCCAATTTAGGTTTAATAGTACATCCCAACAGGGGATGAGCATACTCATTCAATTTCTCTCTCTCAACTTAGTTACCGCTCACAGACCCTCAAAAGTTTTAACATACGCAGTAGGGATTTGCAAATCTTCTAGACGTAGAGCACACAGATAGGTACCTTACCTATAATGGAAGTAAACTTGTTAGTAACAAAACCTTCTTAAAAAAGATTGTAAGGCCCCTTTTCCCGGGTGACCTCACTTGTTGGATTTACTCATAAACATAGTCATAATCACTGAGCTTAAATTTAAAACATTCGAATTCATTCATTACATAACGTAACATGACATGACATAACAGCGGAAGTCTTTTAAAATTAAGTACATAGCATTTGTCTTAACATATATAAATATGGGATGTCAGTCTTGTGTCGGGTAACCTTCACGCCTTCGCACGACCCTTCCTTTCTGTACCTGAAATGTATACTAAAAGTCAGCTAACGCTGGTGAGTTCTAGTTTAAAACTATTAAGTATGATCATTCTTTTCTTTATAAGTATACATAATTATATACATACATTTCTACAAATACGTATTCATAGCTTTTACTTTTCTTTCTTCATTCTTATGTGATTACATAGATATGTATTCACCTTTTCTTTCCTTAACTTTCATTGGTCATACGCATAAGGGTGATCAACCCAACTTACGATCAACCCAACTTACGGTACGTATATCACAAAGACAAACGCCCTTGAGCTACCGTCGTAGCCCTTTTACTCGTCCGGTCCTAGAAACCGTCCGCCTAAACTTTGGTCCGGCCAACCTTCGGCCGTCCTTCTTACCCGTCCTACCGTCGTAGTCCGTCATATTCGCCCGTCTGCCATAAGGCATCCGTTTCCCACGCGAACTATAGTTTATGCAACCGTTATACTATTTTAGCATTTACTTCGACCGCCCTTTTATGCTTTTTGTACGTCCTAGCTTGCGAAGGACGTATCTTTCCCGGTTGCAAAATAGTCACGTGGTCTTCCGTCTACAGAAGTAGCCGTTAGCTTCGTTTTCGTCCATAACGTATACATACATTCATAACATGCAATATAAATAATTATAAGGCAAGATTTCGTTTATTTACGTTATGCCATTCTTTCCTTCATTCTTTGTAAACATACGTTTCATTCCTTGTTCATAATTGATTCTCTTATATATATATAAAATATATATTAATACATCACGTATGATCACATTAGCATTCATATCATTTATTCATTTAGTGTATACATTTCAGCCCCAAAACATTTAATAAGGTTTGCACATAACATAGAAGGGGGCACATAGAACTCACCTGATAAGCTTTTCTAGGTTGTCCTAAACAAAGGTCCAACAATGTCACTTCCGATCTGGATTAGGTAGTTAAATACACATTAAACTCAACCCCGACTCTAATGGTTAAATCATTCTAAACTTACTGACTTTACTTAACCGGCCTGCTGCCTGCTGTCTGCTGTTGCTAAGTGCACAGGACCATACTCATGCGCACTTGACAAGTGCACAGAGAATACTTCTTGCGCACTTGGTAAGTACGCAGCATCTTCCTCCTGCGTACTTGGTAAGTACGCAGGAAGTCCTTCTTGCGCACTTGGTAAGTACGCAATACCTGGTTCCTGGACCAAAAATCCGAAATTCTTGCATGCTAACCCGATCATGCCAATCTTATAATTTTCTTTGATCAAAACGTGCGGTTTTTATTCTAGATGCTAGTTCTAGGCTTATTATCAGGTTTCATCCATAAAAACGTCTCCTATTTAGCTAGAACCCGAGAAACCCAAAAACGAACAAAAACTCAGATTATGGTTGAATCGTTACCTGGATTGGAACTCTGATTCGGAGGTTTTGCTCACGAGCTCAACTGTAACGTGCTCCTTCAATCTCGTGTCGATCCGTCGACTTTCTCTCTCTAGGCCCGAGCTCTCCTTTCTCTCTCTAGGATGGTGAAATGAAGGTGAAGTGGAGAAAGTGGGCTGTCTTGCCCCTTATATACCTGGGCTTCCATCGGCCCGTTGGAGCCGAGCCCAAGCTTATCCGTTCTTATTTCGTTTTATGACGTTTAAATCTCTATCGTATTATTAATTACTTATTTACTATTTTTGAGATGTTACAAATCTACCCTCCTTAAAGGCGTTTCGTCCTCGAAACTGCTTATACATTAAATAATTGAGGGTATAGTCCCCTCATCTCGTCTTCTTTTTCCCACGTAGCTTCTGACCCTTTTCTGTGCTTCCATTGTATTTTGACTAGAGGAATCGACTTATTGCGTAGTCATTTTTCAGCTCTGTCAAGGATGGCTATCGGTTCCTCTACATAATTTAGACTGTTATCTACTTCGATCTCGTCGTAAGGTATGTGAGCTGTGTCGTCAGCTAGGCGCTTGCGTAAGTGCGACACGTGGAACGTAGGGTGTATTCCACTAAGCTCAACGGGTAGGTCGAGTCTGTAAGCAACTTGGCCCACTCTCGCTAAAATCTTGAAAGGTCCGACAAACCTTGGACTTAATTTGCCACGTCTTCTGAACTGAATGATTCCTTTCCATGGTGATACCTTTAACAGTACCATGTCCCCCACTCGAAACTCTAAATCCCTTCTTCTCTTATCCGCGTATGATTTCTGTCTGTCTTTTGCAGCTTTCATTCGAGCCTTGATTTGATCAAATTTCTCGGAAGTAGCTTTGACCACTTCGAGACTTGCAAAATCCTTTTGTCCAATTTCCCCCCAACAAATCGGGGTCCTACATTTCCTCCCATACAACATTTCAAATGGCGGCATGCCAATAGTCGAGTGATAGCTGTTGTTATATGAAAATTCTGCTAATGGTAGATGGCTGTCCCAGCTCCCACCGAAGTCAATGATACAGGCCCGGAGCATATCCTCCAAGGTCTGAATGGTCCTTTCCGATTGTCTATCGGTTTGGGGGTGGTAAGCGGTGCTGATGTTCAGTCTAGTGCCCATTGCTTCATTGAATTTCTTCCAAAACCTTGACGTGAATCTAGTATCCCTGTCGGACACAATCGACAGCGGCATACCATGTCTGCTCACAATTTCCTTGATAAATATTTCTGCTAGTCTTTCTGACGAAGAAGTCTCACGTATTGGTAAAAAGTGAGCACTTTTCGTCAAGCGGTCGACGATCACCCAAATGGTATCATTGCCTTTAGCTGTTCGCGGTAGCTTGGTAATGAAGTCCATCGTGATCTCCTCCCACTTCCATTCCGGTATTGGTAAAGGTTGCATTTTACCGCATGGTTTCTGGTGCTCGGCCTTAACTAGTGAACACGTCAAGCACTTGTTCACGTACTCAGTCACATCTCTCTTCATGCCCGGCCACCAGTACTCTTTCTTCAAGTATTGATACATTTTGTTTGTCCCAGGGTGGATAGAATAACGAGACTTATGGGCCTCATCGAGTATTTTGGCTCTAAGCTCGTCATCTTAGATATCCACATCCGGCCAAACCTAGTTCGTACACCATATGCATTTGCATCTAAATTCCCTTGTTGTCCTACTATTCTTTCCCGTTTTATATTTCTTTCTGATAGCGCTTCATCTTGTGCCTTTAATATTTCACTTATCAAATCTGGTGTTATAACCAGCTGACACGCTTTGATCCGTATAGGTTCCGATTCTTCCTTTCTGCTTAAAGCGTCAGCCACCACGTTTGCCTTGCCTGGATGGTATAATATCTCACAGTCATAGTCCTTCAGTAGCTCTAACCACCTTCTTTGTCTCATGTTTAATTCCTTTTGCTCGAAAAAGTACTTCAGGCTTTTGTGATCCGAGTAAATGGTGCATTTGACTCCATACAGATAGTGTCTCCATATTTTCAACGCGAAAACTACTGCTGCTAACTCCAGATCATGTGTTGGGTAGTTAACCTCGTGAATCTTTAGTTGTCGCGAGGCGTAAGCAATTACCTTTCCTCGTTGCATAAGTACGCAACCTAAACCCTACCCCGAAGCGTCACAGTAGACTACCAAGTCCTCATTTCCCTCAGGTAGAGTCAAGACTGGAGCTTGGGTTAGTCGCGCCTTAAGTTCTTCAAACGCGTTGTTTTGGGTTTGACGCCATTCATACTTCACTCCCTTCCGTGTCAACTTAGTTAGTGGCAAGGCTATTCTTGAAAAATCTTGAATGAATCTTGAATGAATCTTCGATAGTAGCCTGCCAATCCCAGAAAACTTCGTATCTCAGTCGGTGTCTTTGGGATGTTCCATTCCTTTACTGTCTCGATCTTTGCAGGATCCACCATGATTTCGTTTGGGTTTATTACATGACCTAGGAATTGAACTTCCCTAAGCCAGAACGCGCATTTGGATAATTTTGCGTACAACTTTTCCTGCTTTAGCACCTCCAGAACCTCTCTTAGGTGACAGTGGTGATCACCCTCGCTTTTCGAATATACCAGTATGTCGTCTATAAAAACTATCACTGATCAATCCAACATTGGTCGACATACTCTATTCATCAAATCCATGAACCCTGCTGGTGCGTTGGTCAATCCGAAGGACATCAAGAGAAACTCATAATGCCCATAACGCGTGGGAAACGCGGTCTTTGGTACGTCTTCTTCCCTTACTTTCAACTGATGGTAACCCGACCTAAGATCGATCTTTGAGAACCAACTCGCACCTTGCAGTTGATCAAAAAGGTCGTCTATTCTAGGTAGTGGGTATTTGTTCTTTACTGTCCTCTTGTTCAACTCGCGGTAGTCAATGCACATGCGCATGCTGCCGTCCTTCTTCTTTACAAATAGTACCGGAGCGCCCCACGGTGAGATGCTCGGTCTAATAAATCCTTTTTCTGTTAGTTCCTCTAGTTGAGACATCAATTCTTTAATTTCTGACGGAGCCAATCGGTAGGGGGCTTTGGCAACGGGCTCAGCTCCTGGCAATAAGTCAATTTGAAATTCTATTTCTCGATCGGGTGGTAACCCAGGTAGATCCTCAGGGAATACTTCCGGAAAGTTGCACACCACGGGGAAATTCTTGAGTTCATTCGTTTTCATTCTATCATCAATAACATATGCCAAATAAGCTTCGCAACCGCGCCTCATGTAACTTTCGGCCTTGATCATCGAGATGATGTTCGGCATCGTGCAATTCCAATCCCCATAAACCGTAATTGGACTGCCGCTAGGAGCTTTGAGGTGTATCCTCTTACGTTTACATATGATTTGAGCTTCGTTGGCAGCTAGCCAATCCATACCCAATACTATATCGAATCCTCCTAAGGTAAGAAGGAATAATCTAGAAGGAAACGTATGGCCCTCTATTTCTATGATACAATCCTCTGTTACTTGGAATACTGTCGAATTTTTACCAACGGCAGTTTGTACGCTAAAGGCCTTTACTATGGTGTTGATACTGCAACCTAGTTTACGACTAAATGCATTGGATATAAAACTTTTACTAGCACCAGAGTCAAATAAAATAGCAGCATGTTCATCGTTAACTAGGAACGCACCTGACACAACATCAGGGTTTCCCCTTGCTTCCTCCTCAGTTAGGGCGTAGGCTCGAGTCCTAGCATGCGGCTGTTCCTTTTCCCTCTCTTTTCCCGAACTAGATTGGCCGGCCTTCTGGCAGTTCATTGTCAGATGTCCAAACAATCCACATACTTGGCACTTGACGTTTCTTACACATTCTCGAGAGAAGTGCCCCGGCTTCCCGCACTTATAGCATGTGGTGATGTCGATTTTACATTCGCCAAGATGTTGCCTTCCACATTTCTTGCAAGTTTCATATTCATCCGACCTTGGCTTCTTAGTTTCAGTTGTTACGTTCCCTCTTCCGGTGCCTCTAGACGGGTTCTCCCACTTTCTCTTTTGGGTCTCTGTTGGTGGGTCCTCATTGGCATAATCGTCGTAGACGATTCCGCTCAGATTCACTACCGACTCGAAGGTCGAGGGTAGGTTAGCTTTTACATGAACACGGACCCGTTGTGGCAATCCCTTAACATAGTACTTGATCAAACGATCTTCAGTTTCTGTCACACCCCCAAATTTATTCACTTAATAAATAAATAAATTAAGGTTGTAACGATTGGTAACATTACACAACAGCGGAAACTAAATAAAGAATTCTAAATATGTCGAACACCTGTCTTTATCTTCTAAGGGCTTAATCCAAATGTTTAACCTATTCCAGCCGTGCCGAATGTATTGCCTGAAAAACATGCTCGAAAATGTCAACGCAAAGTTGGTGAGTTCACAGGTTTTAAATGAATACAAATGGTAAAACCATTTGTACGAAATCGTTTGGCAAAAACTGTTTGTACTGGTACTATTGGCAAAATCCTTTGCTCGAAATTTACTGGCAAAACCATTGGTACATATACCATTGGCAAACCTTTTGCTCGAAATTGTCTGTCAAAACCATTGATACGTATACCATTGGCAAAACCTATTGCTCGAAATTTACTTTATGTATATGATAAACAAAACAAGTTAGCGGTTGATTCATCGAAGTCTAGCTAGCACTTACGAATTATGTGATGCACAAGCCTATAACCAAACCTTTAACGAATTCTTGAATTTTGCCCCAGCCCATTGTACCATTAAACAATGAGAAACAACAAGACCTAATATGCAATCATTTGACCCTGCTGGTCAGGTTAGCGCGACTAACCATGATTGGGATGCCTGTGGTGTCAACCCGAATAGTACTATTCATATCGATCTACGACTAAGTCCATAGCTAATGGTTATAGTTCGAAATACCGAGGACCTTTATGTGTTAACTCATGCACACAAGTGAATCAGATGCCTGTTTCTCGTTTTCTAGTTATCATACCATTTGAATTAACATGTTTTCCCCCAAATATATAAAACAGTAAAAAGGGGCCGTGAAACTCACCTGATAACGTTGCGGTAAAAATCGTATTCCTCAAATATGTGTTAATGCTGGGTATACGTCTTACTTGAGTTCCATAATACACATAGGCACTGGAAGATTTACGTATGTTCTATATAAATGGGTCAATATGTTTATCAATGCATAAGTAGAATCATGCTCTAGTTCTACATGTTCTGTGTTTAGATGCACAACTCACCATCACGACTCTCAAGTTCTAATTATTAACGCTCGTGTCAATAATATATATTTGAGAAGACGAGAAAAATATAGGCTTGATGTATTTCAAAATAATAGTAGACTCGTGTATAGAAAATATTGTTCTTTTCATGGAAATATAGTATATGTATATTCAAATATATATATATATAGTAAAATAAATAAAATAAGCATGTATAAAATACTTAACATAATCTCCGAACACCGGTTATGAGCATTAAGTATAAAATATTATAACACATAGGATCTTTTAATAAGACTTGTATTATTATAAAACCATATTAATAATAGAATTGTTTATGAAAGTCTCATCAACGTTTATCAAGTTAAGTCAATAGGTTGAATATTTAACAAAACGGTATAAATAACTTTTCTAACGCGACGGTCCAAGTTGTAATATTAGTTTAAGTCCATTTATAAATGAACTGTTAGTGTGAAAACGAAAGATAATACCATTAACAATAATAGTTGTGTTTCACGAATTTTATACGTATAAATAACAAAAATATTGTTTACAATGTTAGGGTTATTATTATTAGCCGTAGCAAGAAGATAATGATCACGGTTTGAAAAGTTTTCAAACAATAACCCTCTCTTAGAGAATTCCCTTTCTTAAGCGTATATGTACATATCTATCTTTAATAAAATCGTTCGGATTTAAAATTTCTCCATTTATGTTAAACATAAATGTGTACGTATATGAGTTTTAAGTTTTGCAAACTAGTTGAGAGGAATATAAATATTTATACACATACGTTTTATATCAAAACATGAATGTTGTCTAGTTTATATAGTTGTATAATTATATGTGACACAAACTTCGTATTCAAGTTGCATATATATATACACGTAAGTATATTTTTATAATACAACATAACATGTTGATAAGTGTGAGTATTTAATTATATTAATCCGGATAAGTTTGGTATTACATTATGAGTAACCCGTCATAAAAATACCCGTTTGTCTCTCATGTTAACGTAGTTCGTGTGTAACCAAATTCCCAAATGAAATCACTAGCAACATAACTAATAACCATGTATAACAATATATATATTTCCAACAATTTATCGTATCTCATGTTTAACTGAGTCCCCATTTAATATTCACAAAGACATAAATAATTATCAAAATTCATGACCCGTAACAAAGTTATATATTTAAACGTATAACCAAATACTCGTATTTCATATTATTAATAAACTCGTGTTAACGGTTTTCCTTTCGTTTTATCTCACGTAATATTTTTTTTTATTATTTTATATGATGCATATGAACTATTTATAAATTCTTAGCGCGCATTTATACCTATCCTCTTGTACGCGAACCCGCTCGTTGTTTCTGCCGTTGACCGACTATGACCATGGTTGACTTTTGTTTTCCGAAACCCGGGACTATCCCGTCTTCGCCATAACCTGAAGGGAAAGGGGTTCGCCAAGAAGTCAGGTTTTTGTCGAAAAGTCAAGAAATAGTCCAACAGAAAGCACACAACCACATATCGGAGTTTAGCAAGTGCTATTGTTATAAAATCAAAAAAAATAATAGTTGGGACTTACCCCTACAGCCAAAATCACCACTTTAGATAGCCGAAATTCATGGCAGAAAGTCGAATCTGCTAGAAAATTGATTAAGAAACGAGGGGAAGACAACACCATACATGCCGCCGTCGTTGTTCGTGGTGGTTCACGCACCCCTCGCCGCCACTAAAGCGGCTATTGTGCAGCACCGCCGTCGCCAGAGCCCTAGGTGGGTTTCCAGAAATATGCCTGGTACGGCTCATCCACCCCGCTGTCACCGCCATCTTCCTCTCCATCCCGCCATCACCACTGCCGAATCCGCCGAAGGAGGGCTCTCCCCTTCTCTCTATCCCGTAATCTCTCTCTCTCTCTATGATTTTCCCTTTTTCTCTCAACTATTGTTTTCACCGGAGGAGGAGAGGATTGCGTGAAGGTGATGGCGTTGTTGTTGTGCCGCTGCCGTGAGGGGTGGTCGGAGGAGGAGGCTCCTCCCCCTCTCTCTCTCGTGTTCTGTAACCTTTCTGATTTTCATATTTTTCTTATTTATTTTATTCCGTGCAATAAAAGACGATTCCGATTCCAACCTTACATGCATTGTTCATGTGCAATAACAAATATACACGCGTTTATTATATTACAATATTAACTAAAACCATCTTGCAAACCTCGAGGACCAAACTTGACCAAAACTCAAAACAACATCATGACTACAAAACTACAGGGACCATTCTTGTAAATATCAAAAAGTGCAAGCACGATCGTGCTTAGTCCTAAGCACGGTCGCGCTTAAGCCACGAACACGGTCGTGCTTAACTTTAAGAACGGTCGCGCCTGAGATACAGTTTGACTCCGTAAAAGTCAAACCGACACAAATCTTTTCCAAAAATAGGTTTCAAACCTGTTTTAGAAATCGCGGGACTTGTAGAAGAAGTTATTCGACCAATTAAGCCTAAAACCCGACCAAATACACGTCTGATCGACCGAATTCCCGCGACTACGACCGAAACTTCCTTTTAAATCAAATCTCGTAATTAAGACCAAATCAAGGCAAATCAAACCACGATACGGACTTCGTACGACTCCTATAAGATTCTACAACCCCTAATTCGTCTAAACAACCTCTCTAATTCTCTATCGATCAAGAAAGAGCCGCGATTCCTTTACCGTAGCCATCTGCACTTGTTGCCAATCAAACCAAGGTAAGCAATAGTCCAATAGATTCGTTTCTTCATTCCAGACGAAAACCCTAATCTAATTGGAATCAATAATACACGATATTACCAATTTGAATCTAAGTTTTGATAAAAAATGGTTTTAAACGATCGACACGTTAAACAGGAGATAAATATAATTAAATGGTGTCATTCGATTCGCAAACACTCTCTAAATGAAAACCCTAAGTTTCTAATCAGTTCTAATACAAGAATCAGGCGAATTGTGTCTGAAAAGGACCAGACACGGTCGCGCTCATCAAAAAGCGCGGTCGTGCCTGACCAAGCACAGTCGTGCCCGAGTGTGGCGCGGTCATTCTTACCGACCAAACAAAATCCTGACCTAGACAAACCCTAGACGCGGTCGTGCCGGGTACGAGCACGGTCGTGTCTTATGAACAGACTCTTGTTGTGACTTCTGACCAACCACGGGCGCGTTACCGACCAAGCGCGGTCGTGTACGAGCTGAGCACGGTCGTGCCGTATACGAGCACGGTCGTGTTCCCCTTAACAGAATCTTTATTTTTATTCTTTTAATTTGATAAAATATATTACAGTTTATATAATTTTTTTTATAAACTAATTACTGGAATACCTACATTCCTTACACTTGTTTCCAAACCAACATTAATTATTTAAAACTTATACAAATAAATATATATAATATTCTAAATAAATAAATAGTATTTTAAAACAAACCCTACACGTTTAAACTTAAACAAATCCGCTTCCGACATCGAATAACGCAACTCAATAATACGTAATCATATATTGTTCATTAGGTCGAATCTAGCAATCCACAACACACCGCTGTTTTCCATTTTCTTGTGCAACCTACACTCTGCATAACACGTGAGTTACATAGCCCCTCTTTTACTCTATTTTACAAACTTTTGGGGTGGAACATGCGTTCTATTTACATGTTTTCAATTATACACATATACAGTTCCATCCTATGCATATACAATTTTGCGCTTTGTGCTTGAGTACTAGGTGTGTAGACCAATTATTATGCTCTTCATGTACAATCATTAACTATCAGCCGACAGTAAACAGTGGTAGATCTACTGAGTCTGACAAACCCACCCAGGTAGGGTGACTGTTACTGACAACACTATTTTGCGTGCAAGTTACAAAGGTTTGATTGTATAGGTCACCCGATAGTTTCTCTCCATAATTGCCTTAATTGTCATGTTGTATTGAACTGTATGCACACAACACGTTTTTGCTATCACACGAACAAACCTATGTATTCTCACCAACTTTTTAGTTGACCCTGTTTTAACCATGTTTCAGGTACCAATGTTTGAAGTAATCAAGATATGCTACACATAGGATTTTTGGACCTAGAATTCAATTAAACCAGTTTATTCTATGTAATTTACATTTTTGTTTTATGGATTGGTTGTGTTTTGATTGAACTTATTGATTGCAATGAAAACAATTATTAAATATTCAAACTTTAGCAAACCATGAGCAATGAACAGTCTGCACGCTTCACGCCCCGACGTTTCCGCCGTCGGTTGGGGTGTGACAGATTGGTATCAGAGCCTTGGTTATAGGGAATTAGGTTATTAAACACCTTTGACCTAGACTATAACTTTAGGATACCCACTTATGCCATGCTTCATGATTTACATGCTATGTGCTACATGCTATATGATATATGCTACATGTTTTATATGTATATATAAATAACAACTTAAATAAACAATATCCCTACCCATATCCTAAACCACATATCCTTCATGCCTGCTTCCATGTCATCATCAACATAACTTGAATCATATTCTTAGACTTTGGTCTATAAAATTTTCTTTTACACCCGTTAAGGTTTTTAGACTTTGTTTAATTGTTAAAGGACACGTGCAATCTGGAAGAGTGACACCTGTATTCTGGGCTTTCTGTCTAGGAAAGTATTTCATATAAATCCCAATCAACCGAGGGATCCGTATGCTTTCCTGGGAATACCCGGAATGAGTGTTTACTTATAGGCTAAAGCACGTCTTCTTGATAATTATATAAGTTTAAATTAACCTTAATATGTCATAGTACTCGAGTGATTATGTCACTATTTGAGTACAATCCAAACTATGAACTACTTATATCTATTTATACTTCTATTTAATCCAAGAAATTCTCACAACTCTTATTGTGTCTAAATCTGTAGAATGCCTCCCCGTCGTGACAACAGCAACAACAGCAATAACACTGACCTGGCTGCTCTACTCACACAGCTGGTGAATCAAATTACCCAAGCCAACAACAACACTAATGGTCCTGCCAGTGGGAGTGCTAACACTGGAGGTGGTGGTGGTGCCAACCCGCCACAATGCACCTTCAAACACTTCAACTCATGTAATCCCCTCAAATTCTATGGCAACGAAGGAGCCACGGGACTCCTTCAATGGTTTGAAAGCATTGAGAGCACTTTCCTCAATAGCGACTGTCCCGACAACCTCCGTGTTCGTCATGCTACTAGTGTCTTTCAAAAAAGGGCGCTTACTTGGTGGAATGGTGAGAAAAGGACTAGGGGAGTGGATGTAGCAATGGCACTGCCGTGCGATGAGTTGAAGAGGATCATGACTGAGGAATTCTGTCCTCGAAATGAGATGAAGAAGCTGGAAGCGGAATTTTGGGATCTTGCTCAAGATAGTGGTGAAAGCTTAGCATACACCACCCGTTTCCACGAGCTGAGTCTACTTGTGCCACACATGGTTACACCTCTGTCTAGGTGTATTGAAAAGTACATTGGTGGTCTACCTAGACAAATTCAAGATACTGTGGTAGGAGGAAATCCTGCTACTCTGGAGGATGCTATCCGCTTGTCAGCCACACTTACTGACAACCAAGTTAAAGCGGGTACACTTACAAGAAAGGGTGCCAAGAAAGTTTCTGACACAACAACACCTCCCGCTCATGTCAAAGAAGTCCAAACTGAACCATACCGCAACACTAGGAAGAGAAAGGTCAAGAACTGTGCTGTAACCACTCCGGCTGCTCCAGTAAATCAAGTTGCACCCATGGCTCAAAACCCAGCAAAGAAACCCTATGGGGGCAGCCACCCACTTTGCAACACCTGCAACTATCATCACCCTCCAGGCATACCTTGTCGTCTTTGCAACCACTGCGGGAAACATGGCCACACAGCCAATATTTGTCGAGCCAAGGCACTTGCCAACCAAACCAACCCAGCAAATCAAGCCAATAATCAAGCAACTAACCAAGCCATCCCAGCCATTGCAAATGGACGTGCTTGCTTCGAATGTGGCGACCCGAACCACTTCCGTAACCAGTGCCCAAGACTGGTCAATGTTAACCAAGGCAGAGCTCGTGGGCGTGCTTTCAACATCAACGTCAATGAGGCTCAGGCCAACACTGATGTGGTTAACGGTACGTTCCTTATGAATAATCGTTATGCTTCTATACTATTTGATACCGGAGCCGATAAAAGTTTTGTGTCACTAGACTTCGAACCGTTACTTGCAAAAACCCGGTCTAATCTAGAGAAAACCTTTACCGTTGAGGTAGCCGATGGTAACACCGTTACAATTGACACCATCATTTATGATTGCTCCCTAGAACTAAATAAACACACCTTTCCAATCAACCTCGTACCAATGCCATTAGGGAGTTTTGACGTCATCATAGGTATGGATTGGTTGTCAAAGCACCATGCCGAAGTCATGTGCTTTGAAAAATGCATCCGTATACCACTCCCATCCGGTGAAACGTTGACGGTCTTTGGTGAGAAACCTTGCAAAGGACTCAAACTAATGTCATGCATTACCGTCCAAAAGTATATACGAAAGAAGTGCATGGTTTTCCTAGCCCAGGTTATCCAAAAAGAAAACAAAAAGAGGAGTGTACAAGACATCCCCATCGTTCGGGATTTTCCCGAAGTCTTTCCTGATGACTTGCCCGGCCTTCCACCTGTTCGGCAAGTGGAATTTCGCATCGATCTTGTACCTGGAGCAAACCCGGTGGCTAAAGCTCCATACGGGCTTGCACCTTCCGAGATGCAAGAACTTGCAAGCCAACTTCAAGAACTCGCCGACAAAGGGTTCATACGCCCGAGTCATTCACCGTGGGGTGCGCCGGTCTTATTTGTTAAAAAGAAGGACGGTTCATTCCGCATGTGTATTGACTATCGAGAACTCAACAAGCTTACAATCAAAAACCGCTACCCTTTACCTAGGATTGACGATCTCTTCGATCAACTCCAAGGTTCTACCTACTTCTCGAAGATTGATCTTCGATCTGGTTATCATCAACTCCGTGTGCAAGAGGAGGATATTCCCAAGACCGCCTTCCGAACGAGATATGGTCACTATGAGTTCATGGTTATGCCTTTTGGGCTAACCAATGCACCTGCTGTCTTCATGGACCTCATGAATCGCATGTGCAAACCATACCTTGATAAATTTGTTATCGTGTTCATTGATGACATCTTGATCTATTCAAGGACTAAGGAAGATCATGAACAACACCTTAGGTTGATTTTGGTTCTCTTGAAAACCGAACAGCTATACGCCAAGTTCTCCAAGTGTGATTTTTGGCTAAAAGAAGTGCAATTTTTGGGTCACGTTGTCAATGAAAAGGGAATTCATGTTGACCCCGCCAAAATTGAAGCTGTTAAGAATTGGAAAGCTCCTAAAACCCCTACCGAAGTTCGTTCGTTTCTTGGCTTAGCAGGTTACTATTTAAGGTTCATCTCTAATTTCTCCAAGATCGCTGTTCCCCTCACTGCCTTAACCCAAAAAGGTAAACCTTATGAGTGGGGACCGAAACAAGAAGAAGCCTTTCAAATTCTCAAGCAAAAGTTGTGCAATGCTCCTATCCTCACCCTTCCTGAAGGTGAAGATGATCTAGTTGTTTACTGTGATGCTTCAAACCAAGGTCTTGGTTGCGTTCTCATGCAACGAGGCAAGGTGATCGCTTATGCATCAAGACAACTCAAAATCCATGAGAAGAATTATACGACGCATGATCTGGAGTTGGGTGCTGTCATATTCGCGTTGAAGATTTGGAGACATTATCTCTATGGCACGAAATGTGTGGTGTTCACCGACCACAAAAGCCTCCAACATATCTTCAACCAAAAGGAACTCAACATGAGACAACGACGTTGGGTTGAACTCCTCAACGATTACGATTGCGAGATTCGTTATCATCCCGGCAAGGCTAATGTTGTAGCCGATGCACTAAGCCGCAAGGAACATGTCATGCTTCAAAGTGTCAAGATCCATTCCGATATTCAAGTTCGTATTCTAGAAGCTCAACATGTCACGGTTACCGAGGGCAATATGTATATGGAAATGTCTTGTGGTGCTGAATTCCAATTAGAGACTAAAACCAATGGCTTGCTTTATTTTCTAAATCGTCTTTGGGTTCCCGATCGTGACGATCTCCGAGCATTCATCATGACCGAAGCACACAAGTCTCGATATTCTATACATCCTGGTGCGGATAAAATGTACCAAAATCTTCGTCCACAATATTGGTGGCCTGGTATGAAGAAAGACATTGCTTTGTTCGTAGCAAAATGTCTCACATGTTCTAAAGTCAAAGCTGAGCATCAACGTCCTTCTGGTTTACTTGAAAAACCGGAAATCCCCGTGTGGAAATGGGAGAATCTAGCTATGGATTTCATCACTAAACTCCCTCGCACTTCGAGCGGTTATGACAGCATCTGGGTGATCATTGACCGTCTCACTAAGTCCGCACACTTCTTGCCTATCCGTGAAGACTATAAGGTTGAGAAATTGGCCCGAATTTACATTGACGAGATCGTGAGTCGTCACGGTGTTCCTTTGAACATAATCTCTGATAGAGATGCTCGTTTCACTTCTCGGTTTTGGCAATCTCTTCAAAAGGCACTTGGTACACGACTGGATTTGAGCACGGCCTACCATCCCCAAACTGATGGTCAGACCGAGCGAACAATCCAAACCCTGGAAGACATGCTGAGAGCCTGTGTCATCGACTTTGGTGGCAATTGGGATTCACATTTGACACTTATTGAATTTTCCTACAACAATAGTTACCACACCAGCATCGACATGGCTCCGTTTGAAGCTCTCTACGGTCGTAAGTGTCGTTCTCCCATCTGTTGGAACGAGATTGGTGAAGCACAAATCACCGGTCCCGAGTTAATTCAAGAAACCTCCGACAAGATTATTCAAATCCGTGACAACATTCGAGTTGCGAGGAGTCGGCAAAAGAGCTATGCCGACAAACGACGCAAACCCTTGGAATTCCAAGTTGGTGATCTTGTACTTCTAAAGGTGTCTCCTTGGAAGGGGGTGATCCGTTTTGGGAAGAAAGGCAAGCTACTATGTGGGTCCATTCAAGATCCTTGAAAGGGTTGGGAAAGTGGCTTACAAGCTCGAGTTACCTCCATCACTTGGCAACGTACATCCTACATTCCACGTATCCAACCTCAAGAAGTGTCTTGCTGATGAAAACCTTCATATACCTCTTGACGATGTGCGCATTGATGAGACGATGCACTTCGTTGAAAAACCAGTCGAGATTATGGATCGTGAGATAAAACAACTCAAGCGCGGTCGTATTCCCATTATCAAGGTTCGTTGGGAATCTAAACGAGGACCCGAGTTTACTTGGGAACGAGAAGACCAGATGAAGCTCAAGTTCCCACATCTTTTTGCTGAAGCAGTAGCCTCAACTAGTTAAATTTCGGGACGAAATTCCCTCAACATGGGGATACTGTAACCTTTCTGATTTTCATATTTTTCTTATTTATTTTATGCCGTGCAACAAAAGACGATTCCGATTCCAACCTTACATGCATTGTTCATGTGCAATAACAAATATACACGCGTTTATTATATTACAATATTAACTAAAACCATCTTGCAAACCTCGAGGACCAAACTTGACCAAAACTCAAAACAACATCAAGACTACAAAACTACAGGGACCATTCTTGTAAATATCAAAAAGTGCAAGCACGGTCGTGCTTAGTCCTAAGCACGGTCGCGCTTAAGCCACGAACACGGTCGTGCTTAACTTTAAGAACAGTCGCGCCTGAGATACAGTTTGACTCCGTAAAAGTCAAACCGACACAAATCTTTTCCAAAAATAGGTTTCAAACCTGTTTTAGAAATCGCGGGACTTGTAGAAGAAGTTATTCGACCAATTAAGCCTAAAACCCGACCAAATACACGTCTGATCGACCGAATTCCCGCGACTACGACCAAACCTTCCTTTTTAAATCAAATCTCGTAATTACGACCAAATCAAGGCAAATCAAACCACGATACGGACTTCGTACGACTCCTATAAGATTCTACAACCCCTAATTCGTCTAAACAACCTCTCTAATTCTCTGTCGATCAAGAAAGAGCCGCGATTCCTTTACCGTAGCCGTCTGCACTTGTTGCCAATCAAACCAAGGTAAGCAATAGTCCAATAGATTCGTTTCTTCATTCCAGACGAAAACCCTAATCTAATTGGAATCAATAATACACGATATTACCAATTTGAATCTAAGTTTTGATAAAAAATGGTTTTAAACGATCGACACGTTAAACAGGAGATAAATCTAATTAAATGGTGTCATTCGATTCGTAAACACTCTCTAAATGAAAACCCTAAGTTTCTAATCAGTTCTAATAAAAGAATCAGGCGAATTGTGTCTGAAAAGGACCAGACACGGTCGCGCTCATCAAAAAGCGCGGTCGTGCCTGACCAAGCACAGTCGTGCCCGAGTGTGGCGCGGTCATTCTTACCGACCAAACAAAATCCTGACCTAGACAAACCCTAGACGCGGTCGTGCCGGGTACGAGCACGGTCGTGTCTTATGAACAGACTCTTGTTGTGACTTCTGACCAACCACGGGCGCGTTACCGACCAAGCGCGGTCGCGTACGAGCTGAGCACGGTCGTGCCGTATACGAGCACGGTCGTGTTCCCCTTAACAGAATCTTTATTTTTATTCTTTTAATTTGATAAAATATATTACAGTTTATATAATTATTTTTATAAACTAATTACTGGAATACCTACATTCCTTATACTTGTTTCCAAACCAACATTAATTATTTAAAACTTATACAAATAAATATATATAATATTCTAAATAAATAAATAGTATTTTAAAACAAACCCTACACGTTTAAACTTAAACAAATCCGCTTCCGACATCGAATAACGCAACTCAATAATACGTAATCATATATTGTTCATTAGGTCGAATCTAGCAATCCACAACACACCGCTGTTTTCCATTTGCTTGTGCAACCTACACTCTGCATAACACGTGAGTTACATAGCCCCTCTTTTACTCTATTTTACAAACTTTTGGGGTGGAACATGCGTTCTATTTACATGTTTTCAATTATACACATATACAGTTCCATCCTATGCATATACAATTTTGCGCTTTGTGCTTGAGTACTAGGTGTGTAGACCAATTATTATGCTCTTCATGTACAATCATTAACTATCAGCCGACAGTAAACAGTGGTAGATCTACTGAGTCTGACAAACCCACCCAGGTAGGGTGACTGTTACTGACAACACTATTTTACGTGCAAGTTACAAAGGTTTGATTGTATAGGTCACCCGATAGTTTCTCTCCATAATTGCCTTAATTGTCATGTTGTATTGAACTGTATGCACACAACACGTTTTTACTATCACACGAACAAACCTATGTATTCTCACCAACTTTTTAGTTGACCCTGTTTTAACCATGTTTCAGGTACCAATGTTTGAAGTAATCAAGATATGCTACACATAGGATTTTTGGACCTAGAATTCAATTAAACCAGTTTATTCTATGTAATTTACATTTTTGTTTTATGGATTGGTTGTGTTTTGATTGAACTTATTGATTGCAATGAAAACAATTATTAAATATTCAAACTTTAGCAAACCATGAGCAATGAACAGTCTGCACGCTTCACGCCCCGACGTTTCCGCCGTCGGTTGGGGTGTGACATGTTCTCTGATACACACATATGTGTGTGTTTTAGTTGTTTGGTTTTGGGGATAGTTGGGGGAAATGAAGGAAACATGAACAAGAAGCACAAGTACGCATCAGTTTTCTTTTAGGGAGAAAGTCAGAAAGGTATTTTCAAGGAGGAAGATATGATAAGATCTCGGTAATTCCAAGAGAAGAGTTTTTACTAGATTTTTGAGAATTTCACATATTTCAAGAGATAATGAAAGAATAAATAAATTATATATAATAAGAATGGGCTAAAAATCAGTGTAGATTATACTGGTTAGTGTCATATCGCGTGTTTTCTCGAGTCTCTGACATGCCCGATAATTTAGTATCTTAATTCTATAATTCTTACAATAATAAGACGCGGTAATCAATATAATTTAAATATTTATTTCGAGAAATTTCTGTTTCGATTGTTGTCCAAGTCGGGTATGCGTTGACACCGCGCGTTTGCTCAAACAATCGATTTGCGCTTCGATAATTTCTCTTATTTACTAATACTAGTATTATTAACTATAACAATAAATAATTATATATTTTATTGTGTTGTTTCCAAAATTGTCGGATATCGTTCCGTACCGCATGTTCACACGCGTTTCCTTCGGGTAAGACGTGTCGCGTTCCGAAATTAGTTATGGCGTACTAAATAATATTAATATATTATTTTAATACAATAGCTATAAAATAAATACATGTTTATATTATTTAGTTATACCGGATCTAGCAAAACCCGCTGAGGTGTACACCGGTATTTGTCGCAGTCGCGCATCCGTTATATCCTACGTTCAAGTACGTATAACTCGCGTGTATATTTCTAAATAGTCATTCGGGTGAGTATTAATAATTATTGTTAATATTTAATATTAGTAAGTAAAGATCGTGTCGTGTGTCGGTTAATGACTACAAATGCGTTAATTTATTTAACCGTACGCCAGAAGACTATGTATACGTTAGGTATTAATAATATGTCATCTCGAATCTCTCTGGGATCCGTCAAGAAAATCCACATATCAAGTTCATCTATTGGGCCTACAACGGGGCCGTTAATGGGTCAAGCCTGTTTATGGTGTATTTACTATTAGAAGGAATTGGCCCTAATCTTAGGGTTGTCACATTCTCCCCTTGTTAAAGTAGTTTCGTCCTCGAAACTTAGTTTAAGTTAACTTCTGGGATCGCCTCGACTTACCCATGCGAGGGTTTCGCATCCAATGCTCATTTCAAATTTTTAGGGAGAATCTTTAGTTTTGTTTCACTCGGTAATGTATGATATTCGTCACATGTAATTATGAATACTCGCGGATTGAACTAGAATGAGTAGATATCCCTTAATCATGATTTCTAACAAGCAATGTCAAGTATGTTCTTAGGAATTTACCAACAAGATGAGAACAACTTTCTGGACCTCAAGATAAGAAACGAAGATCGAGAAGTTATCGTCGAGGACTAGGTAATTGGTTTAATATATGAACTAGGAGGATAAGTTATGTGAGAAAATCTAAGCATGTTGTAAGCACACTTGACACTAACATTTAAGAAGTACTAGATGGAAGTGTTGTTGTACCTATCCATCGTTCCTAGTAGTGACTATGTACAACGGTTAACATGATTCGGATTAGGCCTACCCGCTTAGAGGTGTTGAGGTTAAACGATGGGTAGTATGATGATTAAGTCATTGAAGGGAATGACTGAATGCTCGAAGATTTTCGTTTTAAAAAAAATCTATAAAGTAGCGTATCAAGAGGATAGTAGTTACAACACCACAAGGTGGTAAAGTCATAATTAAAGTCCTATAAATTAACGAGGTCATAATAAGGTAGGTCACCATCGGAGAAGAACAAAAGGATGTGGTTTCATATAGGATCTATTCTCCTTATCGATGTCTAATAATCATTATGACAAAGACTAGATTATGATTAGTTTTTTTTACAATGAAAGCAAGCGGATGTTTATAAGAGATAAAGGCTTACTATGAAACTGAGATGGATTTAAAATGCTTTTCCGGGTTCCACAAAATAGTTTCCGGTCATATGGGAGTTTCCTCATTACAACTGGGAATTGTCCTGACATGTCCACCTTTGACGAAGTAAGGTTATCACTGTCATTGAACAAGAGGTTCTCACCGAAATTGTATCAACCAAGGATAGTTATAAGTTTAGTATGATCGACCTAAACCACGGGTATGTCACTAATCTTCTTAACTTTCTTTACTTGGGCAGGGACGGTTCAGAGGAAGCTGATAGTGGTTGTCTAGGTAGTGAAGTAGACAGCTATGATATGGAATAAAGTTTTATGTAAATATGATTTCCTGAGATTGATCCTGGTTTAGACTGAAGTCTTGATGAATAGCTGTCGAATACCAAATGTGAACAAATTTTTGTCTGGAATTCTATAGTTCTTCCCAAAATTGAGGATGGGTTCAGATGAAGAGGTAAGAGATTATCAAAGCATTTGAGCATGGTCTCATTGATTTGGCTTCAAGTGATTAATGATAGACGGTGTGAATCCATTCATTGTCTTGTCACTGGTATCCTGAGATCCACAGATGAATTTGAAAGTATGATCATCATGGATGAAGATGACTGAGTTTCATAAAGAAAATTTTTTTTTGGGTCGTTGGTAGTCTGTTGATGAAGATAACATCACCCTTCGTATATTTTATAGACATTAGGTCGTCAAAGACAACTCATTTCTATCTATCACTGAAGGATCTGAAGTAATGATGTCGCATAGTTTTTCGTAGATGAGCTAAACTCCAAACATTGAGTGTCAGCTTCGTGTATGTCTGACATTAGCAGACAATTCACTCCTAAGTTCTAGGACTCATATAATCATAAGGGTGGCTAAGGGATCATTAGAGATCATACAAGGTAAAGAGTTTACTTATGCACATGTGATTGGGTGTTCCGATCTAGGAGTGGTAGATTTTTATGAAAACTAAGACTTCCCCTCATCCATGTCTGAATTTCCCACCTTTTCATTGAACAAAAAAAAAAGAATTATGTATCCACAGATCAACAAGATTGTCAAGGGGGGACTATAATAAATTTTTTTTTTTTATTATTATTTTTTTTGTGATCAAGAGTCTAAGTCTTCTGCACCAGACCTTAAGGAAAGTCATGATGACCATTCATTTATGTGTGCGTCCTTACACAGTAATAGTTGTTGCTCAAAAGTAGAGATGACATCCATTATGATATAACGAAAAGGACGTGAAAGACATACCGTAGTATAATTGAAATCGGTGCATACCAAATTAATATAGCACAAGGATGTATCAAGGAAATTAATAATAACTGGCCAAGCAAAGAAGATGTAGTTAGTCGTACTAAAGGCGTGTCAATAAAGATTAATCGGTGTTGCGAGTTGATAGGAAATTCACACCGAATGAGTTGTTGTAATAGAAACAATTCGATAAAAATAAGGAGTTGGATTAGTTCGCAATGTTTGTGGCCAATTGAAGTGTTGTCGAGATTGTCCCAACTATCAAAGATTCCTATAGATCTTATAGGGAATCCATCTAGAAAGTATGATCAGTAAGTTCGAAGAGTCGAAATATGGCTTGTGCGTGAATATAAATCAATACATACATCATCAGGAGGTTCACATAATTATGAGGTGAAAACATGTGCAAAGCGTTGTGATTGTATCAGCAATACATGACCAATGTCCAAAGATGATAGAATTATCGCTAAGGATCGAAAGTTGAGATAGTCAAGATCTTATGCCAGATTGTCGTTTCATTTAGACTTCCGGATAGAAAATCGGGGTTATGATGACGCAACAATAGATGAACTGATGACTATGCCCGCGTCGTTAATAGTAACTAACTATTACGTTATACATAGGTCATCACAATGGAATTTCCCAGAATTCACGAGTACTTGTAAATTCATAATTACGTGATATCAAGTGTATTTGTCAACTTACCTTACTTGATCACTCTAGTAGTCTCCCGTTGTGGGTCATATTGTAGATGTCGATTGTTTCCACGTTGTTACACGTATCAGCTATTAGTCACGTATATCACCTAATTGTTTCTAATATTAACGTGGCTAGTGATATTCTAGTGTAATCATGCACACTAATAGTTGACTCAAATCGTCCGGCGATGGTTGGAATTTCTATACTCAAGTCTTATGCGTTCTTATTATAATGCAAGTCTTCGTAATTTGTGGTCCCTACATGAGTCTGGTTAGAGCCTAGGTGTCACTAAGGAGACCTAATTCGCTGAAACCATTGGCTCTGATACCAATCTGTCACACCCCCAAATTAATTCACTTAATAAATAAATAAATAAATTAAGGTTGTAACGATTGGTAACATTACACAACAGCGGAAACTAAATAAAGAATTCTAAATATGTCGAACACCTGTCTTTATCTTCTAAGGGCTTAATCCAAATGTTTAACCTATTCTAGCCGTGCCGAATGTATTGCCTGAAAAACATGCTTGAAAATGTCAACGCAAAGTTGGTGAGTTCACAGGTTTTAAATGAATACAATCAGTAAAACCATTTGTACGAAATCGTTTGGCAAAAACTGTTTGTACGGGTACTATTGGCAAAATCCTTTGCTCGAAATTTACTGGCAAAACCATTGGTACATATACCATTGGCAAACCTTTTGCTCGAAATTGTCTGTCAAAACCATTGATACGTATACCATTGGCAAAACCTTTTTCTCGAAATTTACTTTATGTATATGATAAACAAAACAAGTTAGCGGTTGATTCATCGAAGTCTAGCTAGCACTTACGAATTATGTGATGCACAAGCCTATAACCAAACCTTTAACGAATTCTCGAATTTTGCCCCAGCCCATTGTACCTTTAAACAATGAGAAACAATAAGACCTAATATGCAATCATTTGACCCTGCTGGTCAGGTTAGCGCGACTAACCATGATTGGGGTGTCAACCCGAATAGTACTATTCATATCGATCTATGGCTAAGTCCATAGCTAATGGTTATAGTTCGAAATACCGAGGACCTTTATGTGTTAACTCATGCACACAAGTGAATCAGATGCCTGTTTCTCGTTTTCTAGTTATCATACCATTTGAATTAACATGTTTTCCCCCAAATATATAAAACAGTAAAAAGGGGTCGTGAAACTCACCTGATAACGTTGCGGGTAAAAATCGTATTCCTCAAATATGTGTTAATGCTGGGTATATGTCTTACTTGAGTTCCACAATACATGTAGGCACTGGAAGATTTACGCATGTTCCATATAAATGGGTCAATATGTTTATCAATGCATAAGTAGAATCATGCTCTAGTTCTACATGTTCTGTGTTTAGATGCACAAATCACCATCACGTCTCTCAAGTTCTAATTATTAACGCTCGTGTCAATAATATATATTTGAGAAGATGAGAAAAATATAGGCTTGATGTATTTCAAAATAATAGTAGACTCGTGTATAGAAAATATTGTTCTTTTCATGGAAATATAGTATATGTATATTCAAATATATATATATATAGTAAAATAAATAAAATAAGCATATATAAAATACTTAACTTAATCTCCGAACACCGGTTATGAGCATTAAGTATAAAATATTATAACACATAGGATCTTTTAATAAGACTTGTATTATTTATAAAACAATATTAATAATAGAATTGTTTATGAAAGTCTCATCAACGTTTATCAAGTTAAGTAAATAGGTTGAATATTTAACAAAACGGTATAAATAAATTTTCTAACGCGACAGTCCAAGTTGCAATATTAGTTTAAGTCCATTTATAAATGAACTGTTAGTGTGAAAACGAAAGATAATACCATTAACAATAATAGTTGTGTTTCACGAATTTTATACGTATAAATAACAAAAATATTGTTTACAATGTTAGGGTTATTATTATTAGCCGTAGCAAGAAGATAATGATCACGGTTTGAAAAGTTTTCAAACAATAACCCTCTCTTAGAGAATTCCCTTTCTTAAGCGTATATGTACATATCTATCTTTAATAAAATCGTTCGGATTTAAAATTTCTCAATTTATGTTAAACATAAATGTGTACGTATATGAGTTTTAAGTTTTGCAAACTAGTTGAGAGGAATATAAATATTTATACACATACGTTTTATATCAAAACATGAATGTTGTCTAGTTTATATAGTTGTATAATTATATGTGACACAAACTTCGTATTCAAGTTGCATATATATATACACGTAAGTATATTTTTATAATACAACATAACATGTTGATAAGTGTGAGTATTTAATTATATTAATCCGGATAAGCTTGGTATTACATTATGAGTAACCCGTCATAAAAATACCCGTTTGTCTCTCATGTTAACGTAGTTCGTGTGTAACCAAATTCCCAAATGAAATCACTAGCAACATAACTAATAACCATGTATAACAATATATATATATTTCCAACAATTTATCGTATCTCATGTTTAACTGAGTCCCCATTTAATATTCACAAAGACATAAATAATTACCAAAATTCATGACCCGTAACAAAGTTATATATTTAAACGTATAACCAAATACTCGTATTTCATATTATTAATAAACTCGTGTTAACGGTTTTCCTTTCGTTTTATCTCACGTAATATTTTTTTTTATTATTTTATATGATGCATATGAACTATTTATAAATTCTTAGCGCGCGTTTATACCTATCCTCTTGTACGCGAACCCGCTCGTTGTTTCTGCCGTTGACCGACTTTGACCATGGTTGACTTTTGTTGTCCGAAACCCGGGGATGTCCCGTCTTCGCCATAACCTGAAGGGAAAGGGGTTCGCCGAGAAGTCAGGTTTTTGTCGAAAAGTCAAGAAATAGTCCAACAGAAAGCACACAACCATAGATCGGAGTTTAGCAAGTGCTATTGTTATAAAATCAAAAAAAATAATAGTTGGGACTTACCCCTACAGCCAAAATCACCACTTTAGATAGCCGGAATTCATGGTAGAAAGTCGAATCTGCTAGAAAATTGATTAAGAAACAGGGGGAAGACACCACCATACATGCCGCCGTCGTTGTTCGTGGTGGTTCACGCACCCCTCGCCGCCACTGAAGCGGCTATTGTGCAGCACCGCCGTCGCCAGAGCCCTAGGTGGGTTTCCGGAAATATGCCTGGTACGGCTCATCCACCCCGATGTCACCGCCATCTTCCTCTCCAGCCCGCCATCACCACTGCCAAATCCTTCGAAGGAGGGCTCTCCCCTTCTCTCTATCCCGTAATCTCTCTCTCTCTCTCTCTAATATTTTCCCTTTTTCTCTTAACTATTGTTTGCACCGGAGGAGGAGAGGATTGCGTGAAGGTGATGACGTTGTTGTTGTGCCGCCGCCATGAGGGGTGGTCGGAGGAGGAGGCTCCTCCCCCTCTCTCTCGTGTTCTCTGATACACACATATGTGTGTGTTTTAATTGTTTGGTTTTGGGGATAGTTGAGGGAAATGAAGGAAACATGAACAAGAAGCACAGGTACGCATCGGTTTTCTTTTAGGGAGAAAGTCAAAAAGGTATTTTCAAGGAGGAAGATATGATAAGATCTCGGTAATTCCAAGAGAAGATTTTTACTAGATTTTTGAGAATTTCACATATTTCAAGAGATAATGAAAGAATAAATAAATTATATATAATAAGAATGGGCTAAAAATCAGTGTAGATTATACTGGTTAGTGTCATATCGCGTGTTTTCTCGAGTCTCTGACATGCCCGATAATTTAGTATCTTATTTCTATCATTCTTACAATAATAAGACGCGGTAATCAATATAATTTAAATATTTATTTCGAGAAATTCCTGTTTCGATTGCTGTCCAAGTCGGGTATGCGTTGACACCGCGCGTGACAAACGTGTTTGCTCAAACAATCGATTTGCGCTTCGATAATTTCTCTTATTTACTAATACTAGTATTATTAACTATAACAATAAATAATTATATATTTTATTGTGTTGTTTCCAAAATTGTCGGATATCGTTTCGTACCGCATGTTCACACGCGTTTCCTTCGGGTAAGACGTGTCGCGTTCCGAAATTAGTTATGGCGTACTAAATAATATTAATATATTATTTTAATACAATAGATATAAAATAAATACATGTTTATATTATTTAGTTATACCGGATCTAGCAAAACCCGCTGAGGTGTACACCGGTATTTGTCGCAGTCGCGCATCCATTATATCCTACGTTCAAGTACGTATAACTCGCGTGTATATTTCTAAATAGTCATTCGGGTGAGTATTAATAATTATTGTTAATATTTAATATTAGTAAGTAAAGATCGTGTCGCGTGTCGGTTAATGACTACAAATGCGTTAATTTATTTAACCGTACGCCAGAAGACTATGTATACGTTAGGTATTAATAATATGTCATCTCGAATCTCTCCGGGATCCGTCAAGAAAATCCACATATCAAGTTCATCTATTGGGCCTACAACGGGGCCGTTAATGGGTCAAGCATGTTTATGGTGTATTTACTATTAGAAGGAATTGGCCCTAATCTTAGGGTTGTCACAGTTTCCACCAGGTGTGGCACTAGTTGAGCCAGTTCATTGAATCTTGATGTATACTGGCGATGAGTCTTGTTGCCAGCCTTGAAGTTCAGGAACTCGTTCTCCACACGATCGATCTCATTCTGTGGGCAGAACTTTTGAATTATGAGCTTTTTCAAGTCTTCCCACGTCATCTTGTTGATATCATTGGGTGACTTAGTTCTTTGAATGTTCCTCCACCAACTTAGTGCTTCGTTGGTGAAAGAATGAGCAACGTACTTAACAGCTTGGTCTGGTCGACACTCGCTGATGTTGATGACGGCGTTCATCCTCTCGACCCACTCGAGGGTGGCCACCGAGTCCTTTTTCCCGTCAAATTTGGGTGGGTCTCCGTCCTTGAAACCTTTATAAGTGCACCCCCTATTGCTTGATCCCATCTTTATTTCATCCCCGTCGCTGTCATATACTTTTTCCTCGTGGTTACCTTCGTCGTCTTCCTTGATTTTCTTTAAGGCTTCAGACAACAAGTCAGGCAACACATTCTTTAAAGTGAGCACGACCTCACGGGCAATAGCATCTCTGACCTCGGGTTCTAACTATAGAGACCCTTGATGGTCGCCCCCAGTTGGGGTGACATTAGTTTGGTGCACGCTTTCTGTGTTTTCCGTGTGCACATCCTCTTCTTCTTGATGTCTTGGATTCAGTGGAGGCCTACCGACTCGGCCAGTGCGACCGCCTCGACGTCCTGTTCTTCCTCCTCCAGCCATAGTTCTTAGTCTCCTGATGGTCAGAAAGGGAATACATCAATGTCATTTTCTTCAGATCATAGTTTGGAACAGTGCAAGCAAGGTAAATTTTTAATTACAGTGACCGGTTTGTGATTACTAATTTACATTGCTTTTCGGGTTCAAAACTCTTCAAATCGGTTGTGATGTTGACATCTATTTGTTCTAAGTTAAGGTATCTATTCTTATCCAAGTGTATTAACTCTAGTACTTACTTACCGTGCTAGCGTTGGCATTGGTTACCCATGACTGACATCCGTGCGTTGGTCCCATAATCAGTTTGAGTCCAGACATTAAGGGATGTCTGAATCTCTCAAACTATTTCTCTGATACCAAATTGTAAGGCCCCTTTTCTCGGGTGACTTCACTTGTTGGATTTACTCATAAACATAGTCATAATCACTGAGCTTAAATTTAAAACATTCGAATTCATTCATTACATAACGTAACATGACATGACATAACAGCGGAAGTCTTTTAAAATTAAGTACATAACATTTGTCTTAACATATATAAATATGGGATGTCAGTCTTGTGCCGGGTAACCTTCACGCCTTCGCACGACCCTTCCTTTCTGTACCTGAAATGTATACTAAAAGTCAGCTAACGCTGGTGAGTTCTAGTTTAAAACTATTAAGTATGATTATTCTTTTCTTTATAAGTATACATAATTATATACATACATTTCTACAAATACGTATTCATAGCTTTTACTTTTCTTTCTTCATTCTTATGTGATTACATAGATATGTATTCACCTTTTCTTTCCTTAACTTTCATTGGTCATACACATATGGGTGATCAACCCAACTTACGGTACGTATATCACAAAGACATACACCCTTGAGCTACCGTCGTAGCCCTTTTACTCGTCCGGTCCTAGAAACCGTCCGCCTTAACTTTGGTCCGGCCAACCTTCGGCCGTCCTTCTTACCCGTCCTACCGTCGTAGTCCGTCATATTCGCCCGTCTGCCCTAAGGCATCCGTTTCCCACGCGAACTATTGTTTATGCAACTGTTATACTATTTTAGCATTTACTTCGACCGCCCTTTTATGCTTTTTGTACGTCCTAGCTTGCGAAGGACGTATCTTTCCCGGTTGCAAAATAGTCACGTGGTCGTCCGTCTACAGAAGTAGCCGTTAGCTTCGTTTTCGTCCATAATGTATACATACATTCATAACATGCAATATAAATAATTATAAGGCAAGATTTCGTTTATTTACGTTATGCCATTCTTTCCTTCATTCTTTGTAAACATACGTTTCATTCCTTGTTCATAATTGATTCTCTTATATATATATAAAATATATATTAATACATCACGTATGATCACATTAACATTCATATCATTTATTCATTTAGTGTATACATTTCAGCCCCAAAACATTTAATAAGGTTTGCACATAACATAGAAGGGGGCACATAGAACTCACCTGATAAGCTTCTCTAGATTGTCCTAAACAAAGGTCCAACAATGTCACTTCCGATATGGATTAGGTAGTTAAATACACATTAGAATCAACCCCGACTCTAATGGTTAAATCATTCTAAACTTACTGACTTTACTTAACCGGCCTGCTGCCTGCTGTCTGCTGCCTACGCACTTGCTAAGTGCGCAGGACCATACTCATGCGCACTTGACAAGTGCGCAGAGAATACTTCTTGCGCACTTGGTAAGTACGCAGGATCTTCCTCCTGCGTACTTGGTAAGTACGCAGGAAGTCCTTCTTGCGCACTTGGTAAGTACGCAATACCTGGTTCCTGGACCAAAAATCCGAAATTCTTGCATGCTAACCCGATCATGCCAATCTTATAATTTTCTTTGATCAAAACGTGCTGTTTTTATTCTAGTTGCTAGTTCTAGGCTTATTATAAGGTTTCATCCATAAAACGTCTCCTATTTAGCTAGAACCCAAGATTATGGTTGAATCGTTACCTAGATTGGAACTTTGATTCGGAGGTTTTGCTCACGAGCTCAGCTGTAACGTGCTCCTTCAATCTCGTGTCGATCCGTCGACTTTCTCTCTTTAGGCCCGAGCTCTCCTTTCTCTCTCTAGGATGGTGAAATGAAGGTGAAGTGGAGAAAGTGGGCTGCCTTGCCCCTTATATACCTGGGCTTCCATCGGCCCGTTGGAGCCGAGCCCAAGCCCATCCGTTCTTATTTCGTTTTATGACGTTTAAATCTCTATCGTATTATTAATTACTTATTTACTATTTATAGGATGTTACAAAGATCTAGTGGGTAAGATACATAAGAAACATATTGATTGTCTTCTTTAGGAACATGTTCGATTCCATAGCATTGGCCTTTGTAACAATCAAGGCTCGTAAGTCCATCGGTCCATACATTTGTCCCCGTACCAGTAGAAGATTCGAGAGCTACAACGGCCCTGCTTCTTTAGGCGACACTCCAAGTTGAGGAATTACTCGAAATACTGCCAAGTTATCAGTATCCTTTCTTTTATATTCAGGGGTATAATAAGTCAATATATAATCTTTAACACCAACTTTTAAGCAAATACTTGATTTAGACATAAATCAATAGAAATAAGAAGTGGTGTTGATAAATAAAATATTGAATTGTAAATAAAGTTATGGTTCAAATTCCATAGACAATATAGATGACATTGTCTGTACTGGAAAACAAATGAAAGATTTTCTCAGCATTCTTATTTATCTACTTGATATTTTGAAAACGGTTTGATTGAACTTGAAAATTCACTAATTAAAATTGCATAAGTAAACAATTAAATTGGATGGACTAACAAAATTGTGTGCTAACCCCCATTTCTTATTAAATTAATTGATCAACTTGTCATCGCACATTTAGTTTGAGTGTGAAATTTTTCGTAAAAAATATATATTTTTTACTTTATTATTATATTAGACTACTTCTAGTTCTGTGGTTACTACGCTTGATAAAAAGAACATGTGTATCACCCAAATCATTGGTCAGCTACTAGAAAAATGTCTGATATTTATAAGGCATTAGTAGTTAAGGGTCGAGATACTGTTGGTCAACCAATTAATGTGACTTATGATGTAAACAATTATTAGGAAATAATTGAGTTAGAGTCGTAACTATGAGTGCTAAAGATGGTCTGATGAGAGGAATGGACGTAATTGATACAGGACCTCTACTAAGTGTTCTGGTCGGTGTAGCGACTCTCGGTCGATTTTCAACATGCTTGCGGAGCCTATTGAGAAATTAAGTTGTCACACCCAGCTAAGGGGCTAGACGTAATGATTGATACGGGTTAGTTACCCATGTATTACACGGGTTAAATATAGAAAACAATGTAAAATGAAAAAGTGTACATAATTCATAAGTCTCTAAATATTTCTTTGTGTACAACATTTGATGTTTTATTTGTAATTTTACCATCTGTATATAAGATTACTAGTTTTACTCATTCTCTACTTTTAACTCTGGATAGTGCCACATACAATTGATCATGTGTGAAAATTGATTGTATAAAAAACAAACTAACATTCGATAGTGACTGCCCTTGGCTTTTATTAATTGTCACTGCAAAACATACAGATATTGGAAATTGCCTTCTTTGCAATTTGAAATGAATCATTTTGTCCGATGGTATCAAATTAATTCTTGAAATAAAAGTGTGAGTTCCAATAATAGATCCAGATATGATCTCCGCTTCTATGACACGATTACGAAGTGATATGACTTATAATCTAGTTCCAATACATCAAACCACTTTTCTGGTCAATATTTCTTAGTAACATTACTGAAAAACCCACCTTTAGTAATATTTCTTACTAATCTATGATTTGACAAACCTGATACTTTAAATCTATTTAGAACATCAGGTGAGTATATATTTTCTTGTAACGTATCATTCAAAATAACGTATCATTCAAAATTTATGTCTAACAAATATTATCTGAGCTAAGGTGTTCCTTTTCATCTCCAAGAAATATTGATAGCAAACGATCATTAATTTCTTGAACGGATTCATTTTTTGGTGCAAGTATTGTGTAACAGCCCTATTTTTATAAGTCCAAATACTCCCAAGGATTAGATCCGTCAATAGCCCAAAGACCAAGGACCAAAAATGAAAAAAATTGAGGAAATCGACTATTAACGGTTCTCTAGCGGACCGCTACTTGCTCAGGAAGGAAGTAATGATGAAGAGGCACGTGTCAGCTGACTAACGGGTGACTCAAACCCTATAGCGGACCGTGACTAGGACGATAACGGTCCGCCATGCTGCAACAGGATAGCGAACCGCTATCCTTAAGCTTTACGGTCCGCAAAGTACCGCCCACACATCTTATCCAGACGCTGGAGGCAGTAGCGGACCGTTACCCACCTCCTTAAGGGTCCGCTACCGGTGCCATATTGGTCTATAAATAGAAAGTCCGAGCTCTTCAGTTTGTGTATCAAAAGAAACACACATTACACACACAAGTTCCGTGATCAAGTTCCAAGCTTCAGTTTACGTGCGAGAAGTCAGGTTCTCCAAAATTCGACAACAACGAGCAGTAGATAGTATCGAGGTAAGATTCTGACTAGTCTTTATAGTTCGGTTCTTTCCATTAAGATAGGTTTGCTTATCCGAGTAATGTGGTAACGACCTAGTACCTTGAGTCACGTGTTGTGCCATTATTAACGTAAAGATATTGCAGAAAAAATGAAAAACTAGAGGTGAGTTCTATGATGCTCACTTATACATGTTTTAATGTTTTGGACTGGCGTACATGCTATGATAAAGATTATGTAATCTCCAAAAGGCTCTGGTTTTAAATGTTTTAAACGTTTTGAGCTAGTACGCTTACCAAAGAAAGGTTTTATAAAGAAATCATGATGCCAACTTTCAAACATTGTTGGGCTGGTTTACATGTTATGACAAGTATATCAAACATTTGAAAAAGAGGCTCTAACCGGTGCAGAACCCATACCAACAATAACATGAATTACATTTACATTTTACAGATTAATATGCCTGAAGACTTTTTGCAAGCTATGCTGAATGAACCTGCAAACTCCACAGGTAAAACTACGGAAAAATGCATGAATCCTAAACAGTAATATGAAGTACATTAACATTTTGTAGATTGATGAACCCAAAAATTTTTGCTTTACTTTGCTGACTGGAGGCTACCCACAGGTAAAAATGCAGAAAATTCACTAGACTGTTCAAAGCTTATGTCTGTGGTGGTAAATATAAATGTTACCTAGCTTTATTTCGGCCGTTTGTAAGTGTATCCGCAGTTGTCTTGATGTTTATATAACAAAAAAGAGCCAGCGCGGGCATTGCTTCCTAGTTTTCTTTAATTCTAGTATATTTTCACTTTAATCTGGTGGTGTCCTGCCCCTCGCGTTCATGAAATCTGTATTCAATTGTGCCTCGGAGAGTCGGAGACACGATCAAAGCATGCCCGCCCAATTTGCTTTAACGACATGCTCTTGTCTCGGGCGTCTTCGAGTTCTCCTTCGTCTTGTTATATTGTTTCCCAAACCATAAAGACATCAAGGATAGCGCATGCTACTAAAATGTGTCTTTTTATAATGTGTTCCTTTTATGCTAATTTCAAAGAAACACTCGAACGTAAACATGTAAATTCAAGCTTAATAGCATGTAATTTGTTTAACATCCTTTCTAGTAGAAATAGCAAAACCTATCCTAAACCTGCGGTTTGGACCGGGTTTCAGATCGGTTTGACTAAAACCGGTTTCGTTCTATATACTCAGGTCGGTTTTGAAACCGGTTTTTTGAAAACCTCTAATCCATACGCATTTCACAAATTTTCACCATCTCTCTATATTCGTACTTGAAAGTTGCAAATGTAAAATTCTTGAAGAAAATACGTATATATTTGAGTTTCAACCACTAGTATCTACATAAAATTTGTGAGTTCAAGTTTAATCCTAACACATTTAGCTAAACAGGTGAGGTCGACCTACGATGATTAACCCTTTATTTTTATAAACTTTAAAGAGTGTTAAATGTAAACTTAGTTTGGATACTTTATATCAAAATTTAAAAGTTAAAAAGAACTAGGTCATTTAATCCAATTGTTATACTGACCTTTATGATCTAGGTGTAAATTAATAACTTTAGAGTAGTAATATGATAAAGGTAATGGTGGAGTAGTTCATAGCCAGGTTTAGTTGCTTTAAAGGCTACTTCACCAAACCAAATGATTGTGCTGAAGTATGGAATTAAGCTTAACCAAAAACAAAGCAAGTTGGGAGGCAGCATCATTAAGAAAAACAACCACATTCTCTTTTAATTTTAATTAATTCACTTTCTTTTTCTTATTCTTTTCAAACTCCCTCTCCTAGTCGTATCGACTAGAGAGAGGGTGAAGAAACAAACCGTCGGGGTAAACTGAACAAGTCTTTCTCCTCGAAAGGAGATGCCCATTCACGCGAACCACCACCAGATGCTTCAGAACCACCAACCCCCACCCCTCCTATTGACATACTACTATTCCCATTGGCTATAATACCCGGCCTCACCACACTCTTACCAGGTGAAGAGCCTGCACCCATCCATAAGCCATTTGGTCTTAACGCGCTGCTTGCTGGAGAAGGAAGCCGGTTTAAACTCCAATCTATGTTGGTGTAGTCAGACTGTGATGACCAGTCACCGTTCCAATCTACATGAGACGGTCCTGAAGCTCCATTTGAACCGAAACCAGAGAACAGTCCTAGAGAAGTAGCAGCCGACAGAAGAGTGGAGCTCACCATTCTGCTGTTCAACATACCACTGTTATTCAAATGGTTTGTAGCAACTGGTGGTTGACCACCATGATGGTCAATTAGGCCACTGGTAGGGACATGGTGAGGTTGATAATGGAACTGGTGGTTACCTCCATAGGTTGGGGTGTTAAAGCTTTGCGTGCTATGGACCCCATTTGGATGTACAGGTTCAACCATACCGTTAAATTTCCAGTCAGAAACATAAAATCCTGATGAAGAAGATGGTGACGAGCTCATATTTGTAGTTTGTGAATGCCTAGCTTGTAGCCGCTGCATCATTGTAACTGGTTCCCTTACTGACCCGATCTGAAGGTTCTTCAATGCATTCTCACCATTCGTACACTGTGTTTCTGTTTTGAGTGGCGGTGGTGCCGCCTGCATGCCACCTACCGCCCACATTTTTTCTACAATTGGAGCAGGCAGAACTTTCTTCAGCATCTGTATATTTTTTACACCAGGAGATTCTGCTAATGATCGTCCTGTTGTTGTAACAGCCATGGTTGGGTAACTGATATCTCTGTGATCAGCTTTCTGCTGTATAGACATGGCTCCTGATGATGGATTCTGCTTTGATCGTACCTTTGAAGTCTGAGTAATACTGACCGAAGGTTTTACAGGATCACCGGTTTCCTCAGGCTTTGGCGGGTCAGGCTTTTGGAGTTTAAACAAATTATCTGCTGCCTTTTCAAGGTCACCCTCACAGGCAACCGCCACTCGTTCAACCTCCTGTTTTGAGCATTTGAACTTCACTTCCATGTCAGCAATTTGAGCAAGCTCCTGTGATATGTCAACTTTCAAGTTACCACCACCCCCATTGTCAAACTTAGGCTCTTTTTGGTTGACCGAATCTTTGCCTCCTTCAAACAACCACGCTACTGATTCCTCTAATTTTCCTTCATTTAAAATAAGAGCCATTGTTGCGCGTTCTGAAGGAAAACCCATTGCTACAAGCTGTTGAGCCAGTGCTTCTAGTTTTCTTGACATTAAATACCCACAGCAACGTTCGTGCAGTTCCTGGGCCCGTCTCTCTTTTTGCCTCTGATGCTTTTTCTCATTCTTTTGACGGATTTTTTCTCGTTTGTCAATATCCACTCCAGAATTAGCCTCCTGGCGGGTGGGCCCTTGAGATGGTTTGTCTTTTGGATCTTCGGACTCACCTGAACAGCTACCGTTGTTAGACACGCAATCGTATTCAACCACTATACCAACAGAATTGCCACTAGGATCATCCACATCATCAATATCACGGAATCGACCATTGACATGAACAGGTGGAACAGAAGAAACCGGTGATGTCTCAAGTGTATGGAAGGTCCCCAAAAGTGGATTGTAACCGCTAGCGGGAACACCACCACCAGTACTTGCACTTGTTGTGGGTTTGGTAGAAGGCTTCACTGACTCTTTCCCGACTGTCATTTTTTCCTTTGACTTTGACCTAGAAGGAGACATTTCTAGTTCCAGTTACCTGCAATGTTAATAATTTTTTCTTGTTCACATACCCGTACAAGACTAGAGATAAAAAGAGCTGCCACACAGCCAATATTTATAAGATCTAACACCTCAAGAAAATGATTTGAATGTTCATATGTCAACGAGTTACATTCTTACGCAGTCATAACTCATAACCATTTGTAAGTTGAAAACTACTTGGGTACAATAATTATATTAATGTATGTACATGCATGTGCAATACATATAATGTGTGATCATTGCAAGCATAACTATTAACGCCAGTACTTCTGAAAATAACACAAAACAATAGACTTTTGAATCTTTTGTACCAGGCAAGTTCCTTCTTAAGCACATAATCATAAGAAGAAATTAGGCGTAGAAATAACTTTAGTAACCACTGTAACATAAAACAAAAGTTGAACAATCAGAAAAAGTTTCAACCCAAACACTAAAATCACACAAATTCAAAGTTTGATACTGCTAGGCTTGAATTCCCATAGACCAAACTGGACTATGAAAATGCAAATAAGAGTAAGGGAGTCCTATTCATAATTCAGCATCGGGCATCCCATGCGTAGAACATTCTCTTGTTTGGTACAAAAAAACAATTAGCAAAGGTAATACAAACTGGAAGGACCATAATAATGGCAAGAAAAATATTAGTCCAACTCTTACAGATTGGATTTCAGCAACATAGACGGGCAGGTACCAATTCTAATACCAAAGTTGCCGCATCACCAAGAAAGTCGAGACATGATATTTACCATCATCATTATGGTCTTGGTAGAAGCTCAAGTAAACATAATACACAATCTATTGGTTCAAACGCAAGAGGGACCTTAATTCTCCAAACTAAAATAGAACCGAGTCTGAAGAAGAGCAAATCAAGCTTAAAAATGGCGTGGATGTTCAATCCCAGTGAAAGAAATACCAAAAATCTGAACCTTTTGTATGTTTCTACAGAGTTTCAGATCATGTAAAGTAAGCAACACGAATATGAAGACTGCTGGGGCTAGATTAACATCACAAGTTTTTCAAAAAAAAACATAGACTAACATTCATCAGCCATCACTCCAATGCAAAAACGGAAGGCATATCACTGGTTATCAATTATCAAATGAAGTATCCTGGATATTACCACAATAAACAAAAGGATGTTGAAGAACTGACAGTAAAGATCCTACTTGAAACTCGAACTACATTATCTTACACCCAAATTACAAAGAACACAACCACACTCTATGCCTTCACAATAATAATGGCAGCTATCAAATTTTAAGGCCAATAACAACACATTTCTATGTTAAAATGGATTCAATGTCAAGGTATAAGTTCTGATGATAACTTGAGAGTTTCCGTACATGAAACATTTATTTTCTATCATGCGTATCTCTCTAACAGCTTCATTTCACTAAGATTCAGCGATTAGAAACAAAAATACAACAATTAACCTTCAAATTGCACAGAAACGGTCAAAGAATTGAGAAAAAGTCGAATGATGAAAACAAACCAGTAGATTAACTCACCACCGCTAGTCCTGAATCGAAATGAAGAAAATTGGGGGCAAACGCAGCGCCTATGAAGATTCGTTAGGGTTTTTGTTTTTTGGTCGATAGGGTTTGCAAATCTTCTGACTTTATGGAACGTAATATTTCTGTCTTTTTGTTCTTCTCTCACTCGCTTCGAAATCAGATTGCTCGTGCACCACAGTTCTTATTTAGCCCATCGAGTTCGTGGGTTTGGGCTTTGGTATCAAGTTAAAAATCGGAGTAAATTATAAATTGTATCATTTATAGTTCAAATTGTAATTATTGTCATTTGACTTTAATAATTACACTCGACGTCCCTTTTTTGAAATATTTGCACAATTTAAGTCCTTTCAACTAACTGCATCCAAAAATTATGTTACGTTTGGTCATGTGCCCCACGTCTTTTTACCCATTCTCTCTACTTTCTTGCCTCTCTCTCATGCGGATACCAGATTATTGGAGAAATTGAGTTTCGGTTTCAGTTATCCGTTACGACCGGAGGTGAAGATACTCGACAATTTCAGCCTTCGGGTCGAATCCGGGTCAAAATTGGCCCTCGTTGGGCCAAGTGGGGCCGGGTAGTCGTCAGTTTTAGCCCTAGTTTTACGATTCTGTCTTTCGTCAAACGGAATGATATTAATCGACGGGAGGGATATAACATAGTATAATTTGACGAACTTATGGAAGCAGGTAGGGTTAGTGCAACAAGATCCGTTGCTGTTTAGCGGATCGATTAGGGATAATATCTGCTACGGGAATGAAACGGCTACGGAAAGTGAATCTTTTGAGGTTTCGAAAGAGGCGAATATCCATGAATTTGTGAGAAATTTGCCGGAAGGGTATGATACGGTGGTCGGAGAGAAGGGGTGTCAGCTTTCCGGCGGGCAGAAATAGAGGATTGCGATTGCGAGGAGTTTGTTAAAGAGCCTGGTGATCACGCTTCTTTATGAGGCGACGAGTGCTCTTGATGTGGAGTCGGAGAGAGCTGTGGTGAGTGCGATGGAATCGATTAATCGGAGTGGCGTCGGTGGGGTGCAGACGACGCAGATTACGGTTGTGCATAGGCTTTCGATGGTGGTGCATTCAGATACTATTGTTGTTATGGTGAAAGGTAGAGTGGTGGAGATGGGTACGCATTCGGATCCGGTAGCGGTCTTAACGGATAACTGAAATCGAAACTCAATTTCTCTAATAATCTGGTATCCGCAAGATAGAGAGGCAAGAGAGTAGAGAGAGTTTGAGTTTAGGTTTATATAAGAGAGGTAAAAAGACGTAAATGCCCCTCATATGAAGGGCACATGACTAGACTTAACAAGATTTTTGAATGAGGTTAGTGGAAAGGACTTAAACTCTGCAAATGTTTTAAAAAAAAGGACGTTCAGTGTAATTATTGAAGCCAAATGATAATATTTGCAATTTGAACTATAGTTAAATTACAAATCCTAAAAAAAGGAACCAGAAACTGATCGGTAGATGCTACTATTCACTTGCTTCCCTCTTTAACAGGGATGGTAATACTTTTACTGATTTACATGTAGTTAAAAGTTTTGTGATTAGAAGGTCTACCTTATAATTATTACATACTAGCTTAGAACCTGTGTATTACACATGGTGAAAAAATATCAATACATAAAATTCTTAAATTTATATATATATATATATATATATATATATCTTATAGGTGGAAAATTTATTACATATACTAACAATAGAAAACAAAATAAAAAAATATGTAAAAATTAATATATAACTAGGTTTCAAAAATACATTAATTACTATTCAATGTACTTGGACTTTCATTTACTATTTGATTGAAAACATAAGCAGGTAATTAGATTTCAAAGTTTTTTATTATAATAAGAGATAATTTAAAATAAATATGTTTTATTAGTATAATTAGTAATTTCTTTAAAATATATTATTATTGATAAGATAAATGTGTATTTAATAAGAGAGAGAGGCGGAAAAAGATTAATAAGAATGATTATGAAGGCGACACGTGGCATGAGAAATTTTTATTTATTATATTACTAGGTTAGAAACCCGTGTATTACACGGGTTAAATAATGTAATGTTATATACATAATAATAAGGATTTAAGAACTATAAAACAATATTTCCGAACATCCGCCTTCAAATTATAAAACAATGTAACGTTATATCCTTTAGAGTCATCAATGGCCAGCAAAAAGAGACAATCTTCCAAGAACATGGAAAACACAACTCCCTGACAAATTAAATTTGAAGGCTTACCGTAGGCCGAGGCCTTGGTGTTCTGGTTTCTTTTGAAGCATCTTCAGCACTTCTACTTTGAGATTTATTTTGGAAATTAAAAGATTAATACAAAAAACATAATTTTGTTAACAAAATCAAAAACATGAACAAAGATCCTCTAGTAAACACCAACTACTCCAGCTAGTTCTCGAAGTAACGCATCAACAAAACGACCCTAAAACAAACATAAATTATTAAAAATACCCTTCAAGAATGATAAAATATAGGTAATATTTTGAACTGTAATATCATCAATCTTTTTTTTTAATAAATATGGGCGCCAATGATCTTCAGCCCAAGTAGTTGAGGTGAGGTACCCAAAACTTCATTAAAATGGGAGTGTCTTAGATTCAAGTCCCAGTTGTGACAAAAAAGAGGTTCCAGGTTGGGCCAGAGGATTTTCTCACCTATAGTGGGTTTCCTCCTGAGGGTGGTGGAGATGATCGGGTGGGTCAGTGGCCCGTCAGTGATCCAAATTGCCGTTAAAAAAAAATAAAAATAAATAAATATGGGCATTCACAAAAGGAAAATACAGTAATTTCCATGAGAAAAAAGGGGTTACTTGTTTTGTGGTAACTATATAGGAGCTCAAAAACAATCTATTCTGTCGCATGTGGAGACCACTTTACCCTTATAACCTTCAAGAGAAGAAAAAAATAAAAAAAGTAAATAATGATTGGGTGGGGTGGGGGAGGCGGGAAAGGTTGGGTAACAGATCAAAATGGGTTCGGGCTTAAACATGCCATTTTCGATACGGTCAAAATGGATTCGGCTGACTTAAGTGGCAAACGTTTTTTTGTCTATTTTATACAAACACACAATCATGAAGTGCCACATCCATAACCACAACAGGCCAAATATACAAATAAGTTATAATAGATTTTAAACGAAAAAGATCTAATGTGATGAACAGATATTCAAACCTATAATTTTATAAAAGTTATAGTAATAACAATGACAACAAATACAGTCAGAAGCATCGTTTTGAAGAAAAGAAATTCAACCAATGGAACGCTAGAACACTGTGGTTCTAATGTATGACCTACGATTAAAAGATATTACATTACAAAATCTTGCTAATCTGATACTTACTACTGCTAAAAGCACAATGTCTCCAGAAATCATTTGATAAATAACAAATTTGGCAAAAAAAAACTCTTTTTTTTTTTTTACATTTTCATCTTGTTATCCTCTTCGCACAATCGCACTACAGTTGCATAACATAAAGTCCAATCTACCAAAGAAAATTGTTGCCTATTTTTTCGTCTATCCTTTAAATTCGTATTGGGAAAAGAATCAGGATAAATAGGATATCTATACTGATGAGATTAACAAAAAGTAGCAAAAAATCCCAACAGTGAATAACAAAATTAATTAACCTACTAAGTGCAACAGTAAAGCTGCTCTGATAAACTGTTTGTAACTAAATCTACAAGTGGAGAACCAAAAACTGTTTGTAACTAAATCAACAAATATATTCTCAACAAATCCTTGATTCAATAAACAAACAACAGATTCAATAAAAAATAATAATGGTGAAGATGAAGCCTAATCGGTCAAAAATAAGAATGGTGAAAGATGATTATTGAAATAAAGTAATACAAAATAAGAATGAGTGTTGTAGATACCGACCTTGATTGCGAATTTCGTTATTAAAGGATTGGAAAAACCTAAACGGAAAATAGATGAATGAGGAAGATGAATATTGCAAAATCAAGGAATCAAATATTACAAAAAGAAACATAAACTAACCTTTGCACAGATGATGATCAGTGGTGCCGTCGATTATGGGGGGAGGGGGTTCGTTAGGGTTTTGGATTAGGGAATACGCAATTGCAAGAAAGGAGGAGAAAAGGCAGATGGGTCAAAAGAGGGTTGTCGAATCGGGTATTAGATCCGCGTTAGGGATTAAACGGGTTTTAGATTGAGGGGGACAGAATTATAGCATCTCTATAATAACGCCACGTGTCCAAAAATATTTTTTATTTATTAGGTAAGATAGATATAGTACAGATGATAATCAGAAATTCATGGGATGAACTTTCAGCATGAAATTTACTTCTTAAAAAAAAAGGAAAAAAAAAAGATAACATGAGGGACTGATAATTAGGGGTGCAAACGAGCCGAGCTGCTCGCGAGCTACTCGAGATCGGCTCGTTAAAAAGCTCGAAACGAGCCGAGCTTAAACGAGCTCGAGCCGAGCTCGAGCCTAAGAATAAGCTTGTTTATTAAACGAGCCCGAGCCCGAACTTCACTTATCGAGCTCGAGCCGGCTCGCGAGCCTTAACGAGCCTTTTATTTATATAATGTTTTTAATATATTTATAAAATAATAATAATATATAGTATATATAAAATTAAGATAAATATAATTAAATAATATGTATTATGTTATATATAAAAACTATAATAAAATTTATATAAAAATAATTATAAATATATATAAATTAATTAATATATAATAAACGAGCCGAGCCCGAGCCGAGCTCGAGCTTGTAAAGCTACCAACGAGCCGAGCCCGAGCTTCAAAATTAGAGCTCGAATCGAGCCGAGCTCGAGCTCCAGCTCACAGTAAGTTAAACGAGCCGAGCTCGAGCCTAGTCAAGCTCGGGCTCGGCTCGGCTCGTTTGCACGATAATGTAAGCTTTTAGTTCCAAAGTTGCATTGTGAACAGTAACTCCCACCACTTACCCTCGAATCACGGGTCCAAGTTAAGACTCCTGTTGAAGACCAGATGATTACCTAATCCAACCCAACACAAACACAAGGGTTCTTAGCTTTTCTGGGGTTTTCAATTCTCATCTTCCCAATTTGAAACCCGCAATTAGATCTTGGCTAATTACCCTACCACTGTAGTTGGTTTTTCGATCCATCTCAAATGTTTGAATCTTTTGCTGTCTAAGAATGTCTGCTCCATTGACAGCATTCACGCGTCCCCGAATTGGAGCTTCTAACACGGTATTATTGTCTTCGTGAATTTGATTGCTTTTCATTGATAATCTGTATTCTTCTAACAATTATATAAATTTTGCAGGTTTTCAAGAGTGGTCCACTGTTCATATCTTCAAAAGGTGAGTATAAGTTCTTGTGCTTCTTATAGAAAACTCAAACATGTAATATTGGTTATATAACCAGTGCATATTTTTGAGATTTTAGCTGCAAAATTAGGCTCTTCAATCCTGAAAATGTTACATACAAGAATAGAGAAAAAATGTGTATTAGCTATGCCCCTCATCGATGCTCACTTTTTATAATCATTCATCTAGTAGCAGCCTTGCACGTGTATTGTGGTCTTACCAGAAGTTGTACCATGGCTACTTAAGTATGACCCAGTAAAAATCCCACCATTAGCACAGCTATTGGTAGGGTCTGTGGAGGGTGGGATGTAGGCAAACCATACCTCTATCCCGGAGGATAGAGAGGCTGCTTCTAGAGAGACCCTTAGCTCCACAAACCATAAGAAGACATAACAAGTATAATAGAACCAAAGAGTTCTATCCATAAAAGCTAACCAATAAACAACAAAAAACTCTAATAATAAATTATTAGTCAGCAGTAGTGAAAAATGAAAATAGTACAGGTAACATCATAGGTACACGTAATGAAGAAGGCGACATGCAAAGAATCATCACATGTCTAGAAAAAATTAAGCCCCTAAGACAGAGATAAAGCTAATATGATTATATGAAGCTAATACAACCAAACCTTCCGAGTATTTCATAGAAAAAATGTACTAAAATACTTTTAACTAACTTGGACAACACTGCATTAGGGATTCATTATGTTTGAATGGTCTGAATTATGTTTTCACATACATTGTGTGGACAACTATGAGCGGAAATTACATTGCCATACTGACTGTCAATACTTTATGTTTAAGAGAGAAGTACCCACTAGTATCTATAAACTCTCTAGGAATTGCTAATATTTGGAATTGCCATGAGATGTATGTTCGTGCAATACATTTGACGCTCGCAAATTGTTTTTTTTAGAGATGTATGTTCGTGCAATACATTTGACGCTTGCAAATTGTTTTTTTTTAGTAGTGCCACTTGGTCTTTAAATACAACAATGAAGTATTGACAATATTTTTGTATAGCTTTAAAAATCATAGCTAATAGTTGTGTGTGATCTTGCATCTGGCACATAGTTTGTTATCGATATAGATGAGATAATTCAACTTGACATACATTAAGAGTCAACAATTGGGGATTAAGACTACCCTTTCTTAACCAAATTCATAACAATGGTGGCATCTCATTAATGCATATGAAATGTGATGTGATGTAGAGTGGATGAAACTAGAATGAATACTTTGCCATATCAAGGTGTGTAATGAAGCTTGTTAGTTGTTACCAATTGTGCATGAAAGTTTGCATTTGTCCCATAATTTTCACTTCTGTAACTTCCTACACATATGTTGTTTCTATGTACATAACACCTAATTTAGCACTAAGCCCACTTTCGAAAATCTCACTTGCCTAGTTGCCTTATCTTGTAAGGACAGTGATTGGAAGAACACTCCTTGATTGTTAGAAAAAGGACTTGGGGTGCATTTATGTATGTATTCATTTATAGATTAGTATAAACCAAACAAAAATGGAAAATAATTGGTGCATTAAATATTTAGAAATAAAAAATGAACTCTATTTTTGTGGGGTGAAGATGTTTATAATACAGAAAACAAAAGTAACGGATATCATTGTCTTTTCATGTCATAAGTTATACATATAGAAACATGAAATGTGTGAAGTATATTCTAAATACTTAAGCTCAAGCCATAGCTCATACCGTTCTTATAATTGTTTATGCTTAGTGCTCCCCAAATGGTTTGAACCATCAAGGAACAATACTTTGTTGCATCACCTCACTTTTGGTGCAAGGGGCAGCGCTTTTGGTGACTTAAGGCGCGTGTAAACATAAAGCGCAGCTGAGTCGCGCGCTTTATGTATGTGAGCCTTTTTTGTGCAACAGAATGTTGTACAACATGCTTTATAGGTTGTACATGTAGGTAATTTACATGTTAAAACATATTTAAAGCTTATTATAGTTAAATTTTGGGTAGGGGATGCTAAAAACCTATGATATATATAAAAAAAATTATATAATTATTTTGCGCCTCGGTTTTAGACCCCGTCGCTTTTGTGCGCTTCTCGCTTTTTAAAACCAAGATTATCTCAAGATGATAAGGGTGAATGAGTTACTTGTCTTTTATTTCTATGTTGTATATCCAGTATTTTATGTTCTTTTTTACCCGTTTAATTTATTCTGTCTACGTGCATTGGAATCTTGTGTTTCATGTCTGTGTATCTGTACGACTATGTTAAATTAACTAACAATGTTGATTCTGCACTACTTATTTTCTCCAGGGTTAGGATGGAAGTCATGGAAGAAACGCTGGTTTATTCTCACACGCACTTCTCTAGTTTTCTTGAAAAATGATCCAGTTAGTCATCTCTTGTAGTTGCTTTTTGTTTGGGAATCATTATTGTTTCTTTTTCTGGTTGTCTCTATTTGTTTATGTCTTTAAACCTACTACATATGTAAAAAGTCCAAAGAAACAACTGTTAGGAATAAGCACGATCACACACGAACACACACACACACACACACAAAAGCAGTAAACGAACACAGAGATTTAACGTGGTTCGGTCTGAACTAACCTATGCCTGCGGGTGGCAACTAGGATATTCATTATTATGACATGATACAAATTACAAGTACATAGCATTGTTTATATAGAGACTAATCTAGGGTTAGGACACTTAATCCCTGTTAGAGGTAATCAGATTATGAAGTATGGAGAATAGCTTGTATTTCTCAATTGAAAACTTACAGATTACATGCTATATATATAGGAAAACTAAAGCTAAGCAATTTGCTAACCACTTGTAAGCAACTAGCCAACTTGTGCCTTATCTATAATATATTTATATTTTAATATATATCTTATCTAACACTCCCCCTCAAGCTAGAGCTTAGATGTTAATCATGCCCAACTTGTTACGAATATAACAAAATTCTTCTTCCAGGCAAGGCCACTGTTGGAGCTAGCACATTTATCACGGAGGGCTGCATCAACCCGATTTGAGTCACAATTAGGAACCTAACGGAATCAGTATCTTCAACCAGCAACATAAACCCACATCCAACAGATTAGGAGCTTCATTGGACAGCAGCCTAGTGGAATCAGTAACTCGGAACCAATCACGAGAGGGACAGTAACAAATGGAGACAAGATTAACAGCCAAAGCAACTAGGAAAAGAGTTGCTTCTCTTATTAAACATCAGTAAAAGCAAAGCAGCAAGCAGATAACGACATCAAATTGAGCTGTTGATGGAACGGGATGTAGACGAGCGACGATACAAATTTGGACTGAGAGAATTAGAGTTGCGTAGCAAAAGCACTCTCACCAAGACCAAAAAACACAAAATTTATATCAGATTTTCCTGAAACAGCAAGACGTCCCGAAGGACCAGACGTCCCTAAGGACCAGAGCAGGTATCCCGAAGGATGGGGAGATAGCTTGAGACCTGTAGACTTTGCTTGACTCCCCCTAAGCAAGAACCTCAGGTGTTGCTAAAATCTGAAACACAAAGAACCAGAATCTATCTTTTGGGAATCGAACCAGATGGCTGTTAAACAACTTGCTAACCACTTGTAAGCAACTAGCCAACTTGTGCTATCTATAATATATTTATATTTTAATATATATCTTATCTAACAATCCCCAAGTAAACCTAATTATGGGCCCAACTGAATCAGGCTTAGGGCCGGCTGCCCGTGTGCCTTCTTTCTTGTCCTACGCAACCCAACAACAGCTAAATAGCAGTCCCATTTAATTTAGTATAAAGTGGTACATCAGTGCTGAATAATAAGTAATTAGCTAAATAATCATGTTCAATTCAACCCCGCCAAAGAAAACCTATGTTGAATTTAATCATATTATAGGCACGTCCTACATTGAATCCAAGCAATTTATTTTCTTGATCGAATCCTTGCATTTCTTGTTAAGAAATCGATCCCAAACAGCAATCACAAATAAATACGCGATCACACAAACGCACAAGAACATTGGCAAGACAAAAGTAAAATCACAGAAAAAATAAAGTACACACAGGATTTACGTGGTTCAGTCTATCAGTGTGATCGACCCAGTGAAGGGCTGCACTATCAAGTCTATCTTCTTGATTTTGTTAGGGTTTACAATTACGTAGGGGATACATTCATAGAGACCCAAATTAGGTTAAATGCCCACCCTGCCTACTCTGTGGGGAATGGGACCCCACCAACGCGCTAGAGCGCTCTCGGAGACCATACGGAGACAATAGTTTCCACAACTCTAACATTTCTTTGGTGCTTTAATCTGACTACACTTCCTTATCTTTTGTAAAGCTTTAAATCTTTGATTATCTGCTATTATTATTATTATTATTTTTTTATTTTGTAAAGATTCTCATGTCTAATTCACTTCTGAATTTTGTTATCTTGAGAAGGCAGTCCTTTGGTTTAATCACATTATTCTTTGTTTAGAGTGCACTTCCTCAGAGATTTAAAGGCAGTCCTTTAAATCTTTGATTATCTGCTATTATTATTATTATTATTATTTTGTAAAGATTCTCATGTCTAATTCACTTCTGAATTTTGTTATCTTGAGAAGGCAGTCCTTTGGTTTAATCAAATTATTCTTTGTTTAGAGTGCACTTCCTCAGAGAGAAAGTGAAGTAAATCTGACATTGGGAGGAATTGACTTGAACAATTCAGGAAGGTAATGGTGGTTCTTGGGTGTGTATGTGTGTATTTATTGAGGAAGTGCTCGGTTTAACGTATGGTTTATGGGAAATTTTGTTTGCAGTGTTGTTGTTAGAGAGGACAAAAAGCTGTTAACTGTTCTGTTTCCGGATGGACGCGAAGGCCGGGCGTTTACTCTCAAGGTTTTACATACACACATCACTCGTACCTTTTTAGGCATTTGCTTCCTATGTGTTGCTGGAGTGGAGGTGGCAATTTTGATGCATTAACTTATAAATGGTCAATTGGGGTTAATGTTTTATCTATAAGTGGTGAAACTTGGTAAAATAAAAAAAATAAAAAAAGCTTAAAAGGAATTGTGTCAAGTAGATCTAATAGGTCAATGAAAGTGGCTCAAAGTGTATTTCTATGCATAAAACCTCCTAGATCCTTTAATTCAGAAAATTAGTTTATGATCTAAGTAATATAATTTGGAATCCTATTTGACATGTTAATTACTTTTAAAAATTGGGAAAAGTGATTCGGGTCAAGCTGACTCGTTTTGACCCATTCCAAATTACTGGTTTTGATCTGTTACCCAAGTACTTAACCGACCTTAACCGCCCATTTTCGTCCTTTCTGTTTGAGAATTTTTATTTACCTTCTTTTCCCCTCGTTACTACAATTTCCCCTCGTTACTACAAAGTCAAATATTCAGATGGATGTGCTTTAGAATCTGGGTGTACATTAATTTTTGGTTATTACCCCATGTTTACATTTTTATTTAATTTCAGGCAGAGACATCAGAGGATCTGTACGAGTGGAAGACGGCCCTTGAACATGCTCTTGCACAAGCCCCAAATGCGGCCCTTGTTATGGGACAAAATGGAATCTTCCGGAATGATACTGCTGATTCCACTGAGGGGTCTTTTCATCAATGTTTGTGAACATTTTGTTTCTTCAAATCTTCTTTTGGATTCATGGGTCCACTTTAAGACACTGTTTAAACTTAGTGTCTTCTGTCTTGTATAAACATCAGATGTTAATGAGATATCTACTCTGCAAAACTGGTCAATTTTATAGAACTATAAGTTTGCAGTTGAATTAGTATCGTTTTGATTTGGCTAATGCTGCTTGGTTGCTCTTAAGTCAGTATGAAAATCCATAACATTTTTTTCATCTCCTTTTCAGGGAGGGATAAACGCCCCATTAAGTCTTTAGTTGTTGGAAGACCAATATTGTTAGCACTGGAGGACATAGATGGAGGCCCATCTTTCCTTGAGAAAGCTCTTAGATTTCTTGAGCAACATGGTAAGCGTGTTTTCCTGAATGATATAAAGATGCTACGGATTAATATAAAGAACAATGGGTAATAAGGAATTTTGGTTCTTTTTGTGAGCTAACTTGTACTCTCCCCATAAAAAAAATATGTAACAGGAAGCAAAGTAGAAGGAATCTTGAGACAATCTGCAGATGTAGAGGAGGTAGATCGTAGAGTTCAGGAATATGAAACAGGTTTCATTTCTTCCATTTATATCATTGCCTAATCTAGATATGCTTAAGTGCTAAAGCTTACTTTCCCTTGTTGTAGGCAAGACTGAATTCAGTTCTGATGAGGATGCACATGTTGTTGGTGATTGTGTCAAGGTACATACTAGATTTGATTTAAGCTAGTCCTGAACGAATATTTATATCAGATTATACAAACAAACAAACAAACATAGGGTCTGGGGAGGGTGGGATGAGGGCAAACCTTACCTCTATCCCATGGGGTAGAGAGGCTGCACCCAGAGAGACCCTCGACTCGGAAAACATACAAAACATGAATGCAATAGACAGCAAATATCCAGTATCAAAAGCATATATAAGGACACTGCATAGAAGTCATAACCAATACAAGAATAATAGGGTAAGAATAATAAGGCATACAAAACTACGTCACAACTCACAACCATATGTAGTACCTAATAACGTAAGGAGAAAAGTCCTTAAAATGGAAGAATACAAAAGTAAACTTCAACATTGATATTTCACATCTTGTTTTGATTGTGGATTACAAAAACAACCCTTTCATTTGCAGCATGTTCTTAGAGAGCTGCCATCATCGCCGGTTCCTGCATCCTGTTGCACTGCTTTATTGGAAGCTTATAGTGAGTTCACCTCCCCTTTTCTTCAAGCATCAATTATCTTTAGGGAACTATATGTGGTTTAGTCTTCATGGTTAACAGGGTATTACATAGTTGTTTGTTACATTATTAACTACTTGCATTGATGTTAAATGTTGTTAAAATGCTTTTCTAAGAATCAGCTTATTATCTTTCATCTTCTATCTTTTGCTTCATGTTCTTTTTTTTGTATTGAATGATATGATTTTTTCAGCCATTTTTTGTATCGACACTTCAGGGGAAATTCTGTTTGTATGAATTCACATTTCTAATTCTTTGGTAAAAATGTAATCCAAAATTTCTTCAGCCTGTGTATCTGGTTATTGAGATTTGAGAGTACGAGTTTTTAATGAACTTATTGTATTTTTTATGTGTACTGATAATGATTGCTTGATCCAGAAATTGATCGGAAGGAAGCTCGAGTAAATGCTATGCGTGCTGCGATATTTGAAACATTTCCTGAACCAAATAGGCGCTTGTTACAGAGGTGATGTTTCTGTCCTTTCTCTGTATCAAACCGGTCAAATTAAAAAAATAGCTACAAGGAAAACAGTTCATAGGGTTCGAACGGTTCAAAGTCGCTTAAAGTCTATATTTAATGCATACAACCTTTTAAATTGCTTTACGAATCCAAGTATACTGAATTGAACTTCACTTGCAGAATCCTGAAGATGATGCACACTGTATCCTTGCATACTTCTGAAAATCTAATGACAGCATCAGCAGTTGCTGCTTGTATGGCACCATTGCTCTTACGCCCACTTCTAGCGGGTGAATGCGAGTTGGATGATGATTTTGATGAGACACGTGACAATTCTGCACAGCTGCTTGCTGCTGCAAATGCTGCTAATAATGCTCAAGCTATTATTGCAACTCTCCTAGAGGAGTATGAGAATGTCTTTGATGTAAGTTCCTTTATTTTGTTCAGAGGTGGAAATTTTGACCCATATACTTTTGAATGGGTTGATTTCAGTCGTCAAATTAAAAATATTACATAAAAAGGGGAACAGGCCGAATGAGTCAAACAGTTGAAAGTTGTCCAAAGTTTCTAATGCAATCGACTTTCTGGGTTGTTTTATTCAAAAAATTAATTACTATTTAGTAATTATAATTAACTAATTACCTTTCAAATTTTTGAAAAATGGACTAATTACCTGTCTTGACCTGTACTAAAAATGGCCTTTTTAATATGAACCACTGTGCCACACACACTCTTTTGCCATCTCTAATCTTGCTGTTTGCTACCATAGAGGTTTAAATGTGGCTAACCTTGTTGCTGATGGTGATTTATGTCTCTTTCAGGATAATGCTATGCTCAGATGTTCTATATCAGCAGAGTCTCAGGACATTAGTGCAAGCGAAGATTCAACTGATGACGAAAATATGAAAAACAAAAACAATGTTTACCATGATGCAGAAAATGAAGCTGATCAAGAATCTGATGATCCTGAACGTATATTTAGTGGAAGGTTGAGTGAAAGCAGTGGTTATGCTGGCAGTGATCTTTATGACTTGAAGGTACTTTCTCACTATTGGGTTGAGGTGGCAAAATGGGCGGGTTTGATAATGGGTCAAAGTGGTTAATTTTGTGTACGGGCCAGGTTGGATTGACCGAATAAATAATTAGTGTCAAATATGTTTACAACTTTTATATATTTTTTAAAATACCTTTACTTTCTGAATTAAATGATTTACGTGGTTTGATGTGTTAACATACATTTGGGCGAGTTTTGGCGTGTTTCACCATTTCCGTTTACACCAACTATTTTTTTTCTTTTTTTATTTTACCAGTTAGTGATGAAGTCATAAAACATTACCTAAATTGACCCCTTTATAAGTAAATGAGTCGAAGTCGCAACCTCTACTATAGGGTCACGAGGTCATCGGAACATCACCATTTCTTCATATTTTGTTATTATATTTATCTTCTGAATTCCTGTAGTTGTAATCTGCTTATGATATTTCTCATCCCCAATGTGGTAATTTCTTGATGCTTGACGCTTAATATAGGCATATGGAGCTGGTGAATCAGATGTGTTATCCCCAAAAAACAATGTTAATTCAGCAGCAAAATCAAATTCAATGGCAGATTCTCAACCTCTTGAAGATTCAAATGTTGAAATTAATGAGCAACAGATGCAGCTAAACAGGGCTAGTGAAAATCAGATGGATCTACCTCAGTCTTTCTTGGGACATGAATCAAGCACAGAGACTCCTGTTAGCAAAATAACAAGATCCAATTCTAAATCTAGGCGTTCAACAATTTGGGGACGAAATAATGTAACTTTCGTTTGTCTTGATAATTTTTATAAAAAAATGCTAAAAATTTGATAAAGAACATATTACTTTTTGTATTGAAACGGAATGCCTTTGTAGATCTTGATTTTGTTGTGATTTAACAAGTTTCATCTATTCTGATTTGTAGTTATTTTTTTCCACAGGGCAGAAAGACTCCTTCGGTGGAATCAGTTGATTCTTCTGGAGAAGAAGAGTAAGATTATGACACTTAAATCTATTTTGCATTCTAGTATTTTTATAATCTATTTTTGTGATTTAACAACCGATTAATTGACAACATTTACTGTTAATTAAATATGCAATTAGCTCCTTTTTAAATTTGATTTCATGAAAAGATTTATGGGTTTGTAGACTTGCCATTCAGAAGCTTGAGCTCATGAAAAATGACCTGAGGCAAAGAATTGCAAAGGAGGTGATAATGATGTGTGTTTTTTTGCTTATTCTGCAGTGATGATAACTTTTAGTAATATGAATATTTTATCTATTTTAGGCGAGAGGAAATGCCATACTTCAAGCTAGCCTGGAAAGAAGGAAGAAAGCATTGCATGAACGTCGATTGGCACTTGAACAAGATGTAAGCCCTGTTTTCTCTATTTGATGTTGTATCATTTTATACATGTTTCATCTAAAAGAAGTTTTCTTGATTTTTGACAATATTTTTGTAATCGTATATGCTACATTAATTTTTTAGAAATAACAAAATTTCTTTTTGGGAAAAGCGTCGGTGGTGGCTGTCCAAACTAACCCGGCTTGTTTTCATGACCATGTAAAATTTAATGTTTTGACCCGAATCAATTTTGACTTGTTACCCAACCTCCTCGTTTTGCCCCTTCTGCGGTTCAAATAGCGGCATGAACAGTATAGAATAGGTATACAAACTTCATTTGATACACTGAAATTTGTGTTTGTTATCATTTCAGGCTTTTGATTTTGTTCATCTATCATGACAGGTTTCAAGATTGCAAGAACAGTTACAAGCTGAGAGAGATTTAAGATCAGCATTAGAAGTTGGGGTAAGCATGTCTTCTGGACTGGTTTCTGGAACCCGTAATATGGATCCAAAGGTTTCTTTTCTTCTCCTTCTATGTGTTTGACTTGTTGTATCTCGTTCGTTTAGGGGTGGCGAATGCACTAGATGGGTTTACTAGCAACATTTTTTGTCCAAAAATTTTAAATTCATCCTATAAATAATTAGTACGTAGAATACGCTTACATAAATTATATTATGTCAATAAATAGTATGATTTTTGTAAAAGAATGTAGTTAAAATACAATTTGGGTGACTTTTGACCTGTTTCACCCGCTTGTTGACTTTTTTTTCTCTTCATTACCCAATTGATCGGTTTGACATAGAACACAACATGAATTGACCAATTTATTTATTGCCACATCCATGTTTATTAAGATATATTCTAGTCATCTTTTTGATAAAATCCTTTCAAATAAAGACGAGAGCAGAGCTGGAGGAGATTGCTCTTGCTGAAGCAGATGTTGCTCGATTGAAGCAAAAAGTAGCAGAACTGCATCAACAACTTCATCAGCAACGCCATCATCACTATGGCTCCCTGTCTGATGCTTCTGATAGACACCAACATCTTTACAATCACAATTCTCAACAGTGAGTACTTCAGTTATTTTCTTGATATCTGCATGATGAAATCATAACCAGATTATCAACTGCTATAGAACGGGTTGTAAGAGAGAGTGTTTGGATGTTCTTTTGTTGTTATAGAAGTTGAAAAAGGACATACGTCTAATGTGATGGGAGTAGAAGTGTCAAATTAGGTTAAAAGAAGGGATAATTAGGTAACTTAACTTTACGTTTTGATAATTTAATTTGCTGCAGCTAATTTCGTTATCCAAGATTAATTAATGATTACCAAGTCACAAAGCATAAAAATTGCAACATCTCCTTTATGTAGCATAATATCAGTGTACATACACTACTAGTAACTAAAGCCATCAGTTCCTTTATTTCCGGAAAATTATAACCCAAACCCCTGATTTATAACATAAATTTTTTAAAATTGATTGTATTCTTTTTCTTATACCTTTTACATATATATTTTTCGACAGGAGAGTTTTTCAGCAAGATTTTGATTCTACTATTGCTTTCATCAACCATGAAAGAAAACAAAGATCGGAGGTAACTCTACTCTTAAACTATGATGTTGGCTTGTTCAAGAATGATTCATATTTTCTGCATGGAGAACTGTAGAGGTGGTAGTTTCGACCCATTTACCTATAAGTTGTTTAATTTGAGCTACATTTTTATCCTTAACGGGTCAAATAGAACTGGGTCAATAGTAATCTGAAGCGTTTTCATATGCATAAAACCACCACTCTTTTTTTTAAATTCACGTTATTTGAGTGATTGTATGCCATCTACATCGAGACCAGCCGAGGTTAGTCTACATAAAACTTGATGAAAATGATTCTCTCTCTACACACACACTGTGTGTGTGTGTAATACTAAAAATGAAGTTTGGGTAAAAAGAGTATGGAGGAATCTAGAATGACACGTGGCCGGAGGGGAAGAGCGAGATTCATGGAGCAGATGAGACAACATGGAGGGGACGAGAAGGGATGAGAGGAACACATACACACACTCACATATAACTAAGGGTGCGCTCAATACATAACCGGTTTTTAAGTATAGAACCGCATAAGCACTTGTAAGTAGTGCTGACTAGATATAGTGGGAGAGAGAGAGAAATCACAGTTAAAGCTAAAGCAATAAGTACATGTGTTTATGTTGTTATCTTAAAGCTGCTTCTGTATTAAATGGCTATACATAACTATGTATTTGCATATACACACGACAAGTAGGATGGTTAGAAATTTTAATAATTATGTAATGACAGTGAATGTGTGAAATGTTTAGGTGATTGATTATCCAAGAAACCCGTTGACAGCATCGTCTACATTGGTAGAATTAACAACCCGTCTTGATTTCTTCAAGGAACGGCGTTCTCAGCTCATGGAACAGCTTCACAACCTTGATTTAAGCTATGGAACCTCCTCACAGGAGTTCACACATAAACAACAATCACCTGGCTGGAACACACTTAAGAGAACCTGAGCCTGATCCTGATCGACCGTTTGTATATCCTGTGTTTCATCTCTTCTCATGATTCTTTGCCATTTGATGTCAGAAAACAAGAAACCTGTCTGGTTCTTGGCTTTCATAATTTTTTATTGGTTATGTATTATTCGGTTCGTCGATGAACTGGAAGTGTATTCTGACCTAACTGGGGACAGAATGTATCTAGTTATTTATCTATAATGGAAGAGTGCTGCCTTTATGTATAAATTTGTTTCTTGATTTGCTACACCAAGTGCTGTCTGTTGATCATCCGCTAGAGGTTGTATGCAAGTTATTCTCTTTCCTGCATGATTCGGGTTGATTGAAACCGTTGATAAGATAGTCCTTAAGTAGTTTGTAAACTGTGAATCAGATTATAAAGCCTTTTGATTTGGTTATGCTGTCTTGAATAAATATGTATATAATGAAGCCTTCTTGTCTATGCCTATATGTTTTGGTATCTTCCATTTTCTAATGCAAGTGTATTTATGGAAGTATGTTTACATATTTTGATTATATTTTATATTATTATTTATTCATTTTCTTTCCATCCTTACAAAAGAATATATACAGATTGCTTATAGACATTTAATTGAGTATTAAAGGTTGTCATTTTTGTGTACGGGTTGAATAAATATGTTATATACTTAGTAATAAAAAAAAAATATTTTTAAAAACCCGTGTATTACACGGCTTGAATAAAATAAAACGTAATCTGTTAACACATACGGTCTTCAAAATATAAAAATGTACTTTGATGTTACAGTTATAAATTATGTTAGGTTAATTTTTAAAACATTTTTTTTTCAACTGATGTTAATTTTTTTTAATGTAATTGATACATGTTAATTAATATTAAATTCATTTGGTTAATGATATAATAACTATTTATAATTAAATAATAAGTATCCATAATTAGATTTAGGAAAAACTTCACCCAACAGTAATCAAGTTTCTCAAGTGTTTCATAATTCATTTAAGTCTCTCAAAGTTTTTTTGTCCCTCTAAAGTCACTCAACTTTCACTAAGTGTTATAATCATATGTATTATTTTTATAAATGTTTAAATTTTTTAAAATTAAATAAGGCAAATGAAATATATATGAATATTAGTTACAATAAGTGAAAATGGAACACTTGAGAAATTTGGTTACTATTATGTAAAGTTACCCCTTTCATATAATACTAACAAGTTGCGGTGATCTATATACCATTAATCCATTATAGAGAAAAGTTTATACATTGGTGAGTTAAGTGTAGAGCAACATTCGGTCAAAGACCGGAAAAATGGACATAAGGTGGATTTGTTGACATTCACCCGAACCACTATATATTATTACGTTTGTGTGAAGATTTCATACTCTCTCTTGCTCATTTATTCAACAAATTTTTCGAGTTCGAGTAATTAATTTTATAAAATTAAAAATAATTTGTTGACCACCGTTTTTATATTTTCCTTATTCATAACACGTAAAAACAAAACAACCCCACCATCTTTTGTACCTTCCTTTTTTTTCCAGGACATTTACACAAGACATGTGCCGATGTGCTCAATACTAAATACTAAATAATGTTGAGTATGGTGATTTGTAGTTTGTTCATGAACCAATATACACAAGGGAAGCAAAAGAGAGTTTGCCTAGAGCATACCGTTGGACAAAAGATAAAGGAAACAAAAACATTACTTTAATCATTTATTTTCATGCACATATCTTTTTCTTTGTATTATATGACAAGAAAAGATCATGAAACCAACCACTGAAAAAATAAGGAATGTACATAAATGTATAAAATGATTCTTATATTTTGTATTATTTGTAGGATCGTGAAATTACAAGATGGTTCTATTCTTAGTTGAGATTGGCGGAAACAATATCAACTATACAATTACAATCGAGTAAACAGAAAGAATACTGATAAGAACACTGTTGTATTAAGCTTTGTGAATAAATGATTACAAATGAAAACTCAGTGAAGAAGCACAAAAAGCACTGTGAAGGCACACAAAAGCACTCTTACAATTGAAGTGTTTACACAGTATTTATACTAACTTAGAATCAAGACACACCCTTGATTCTAAGGATCAGATCAAACACAGACCGTTGATCTTTTACACAAAAGCTAATAATACACGTTAAAGCTAAACTAGCTAACTTTATTGAAGCGTTTACTTTATTCATCATTGTTTGCATGCTCGGGGAAGAGCATTGTCGTCCATCATTGGTTGCACCATTGAGGTTCCTTCTGCTTTGAGTGTGTCAGTTGCTTTTGCAGAAAGTTGTCAGTGACGCTTGGCATGGATAGTCAGCTGCAACGATTTGTCTTCAAGGGACATAGCTATCAGCAGCAAGAATGAGAATAATGCTGCTGATAAGCCTATCAGCAGCAACTTGTGTTGAACGCTGCTGATAAACCTATCAGCAGCAACAAGTGTTGAATGCTGCTGATAAGCCTATCAGCAGCAACATGTGCTGAATGCTGCTGATAAGCCTATCAGCAGCCATATGTGTTGAATGCTACTGATAAGCCTATCAGCAGCATTTGTACTTAGAATAATTTGGTAGCAATCAGTCTTTGGTTCTACAAACTCCCCCTAGACTGATGCAACCAAAATTCTTCTAATTACTTTGCTGCTGAAGCTTTTGCATGTGGCTGACTATCCTTTCAACCTCATAGCCTCTTGGATCCTTGCTGGGATTGTTCAGTGGAAGTGCAGACAAAGTCTTGATGTCTTTATTTGGCATTTTATAGATTGTTTTGCTTGAACATCTCATCTTCTGCTTTCTTACATCAGTTAAGGTGAACTCGTCCAGATCAGCATTATAGGACCAACTTACAAATGGAGAGTGGGACTTGAGTGGTTTGATGTCAATGATCACATCTTTGCTAGGGTTGAAGTTGTGTTTGATTGCTAGCACAAGAAGTTTCCCACTCTCATTTGCAGGCTCATGAGCTTCACCTAGCTCCAGAATTCTGCCAAGATCTAAATCTGGAAATTGCAGAATTTCATCAACAGATCTGTAGTTAGATCTTCTTCTTTCAGTTCTCCCCCTGAAGATCTCAAACCTTTGATCATGTGGATTATAGACCCAATCAACTATGTCTCTTGAGTCTTCTGGTTTAGGTGTGGGTTTGGATTTCTTCAAGGGAGGCTGTTGATGAGTGGGGGCTGGGTGAGATGGTTTGGACTTTTTGGGTGGAGGAGTGGAAGTTTTGGGGAGGAGAGTGGAAGGTTGTTGGACTGAGGAAGAGGTAGGTGAGGGAGAAGGCTTGGGTTTCTTTGATTTTGTTTCTCCTTCTTCCTGAATAGGTACCCTTTTCTTGGATCCCTTCTTGCCCACTCTTTCTTCCTCATCCTTCTTGACTTTGAAGTAGAGGGCTTGCAGGTTCATGAAGTTCATAGGACCTAGCCTCTTTCCATTCTCTCCTCTAGCCTTAAGGAAGTCAATCATGACCTTCCTTTCTTCATGGGTCCGTTTATTAAAGGCAATGGTCTTTTTGGACTGTTGTTTGCCTTTTTCTTCTTCTTCAGCCTGTTTCTTCTTTGCCAACTGACCTTGCTGACCCATGAAGGCTCTGTAGACTTCTTTAGTTGATAGTTTCTCAAGGTAGTCTGCATCCTCACCTTGATAGACTAGAGTCTTTACCCACTCCTCCCTTATTTCTTTAGCTAGTTCAGAATCGGTTATTCTGAACTTAGCTTCTTCTTTCTTCTTCTTCTCCAATTCTTCCTCTTCTCTATTGAATTGTTCCTGCAGTTGAAGAGCAAGAGCTGCATCTTCTTCAATCCGGTCAACTGCAGGAATCTTTCTTTTCAGTTCATCCAGCTGTTTAGCATACAGCTGGATGGTTTGTTCTCTTAGGAGAATGACTGTTTTTCTTTCTTGAGCCTTTTTCATGTTAGCCATCTCCTCTTTTTCTCTTCTTCTTCTTTTCTCTTCCCTCTCTCTTTTCTCTTTTAGCAACCTCTCTTCATCTTCATCTGTCATGATTCCCTTTCCTTTGTTTACATTGGATGCCTCTGCTTCAGCTTCACTGATCACAACAGCAGATGATGATGCTGCTATTGGGATCTCTGCCTCAGCTTCATTGGCAATTTGGGATGTGAACATGGGAAGGTCATTGGCCTCGTTCGATTTGCACTCAGGACTTGTGACTTCTTTCAGCATTTCTTTGATAGTTGATCTTGACCCATATGCTGCAGTGCAGATGTCTACTCGAGGGGAAGCTGAGTCAGTGTCAGTGTCAGAGTTTGACACATATACTGCCTCAGTAATTCTTCCTACTTGTTCAAGTTTGGCTCTGAAAGTAGCTATCATTGCCTGGCTTTCAAGTGAGTTGACATTGCAGATGTTTGCCCTGAGTTGAAAGATCTTGTAGAGAAAGTCTGTAGGAAGTGACAAGATGTTCCTAGTGTTGATGGTGAGAGAGGAGCCGTTGCTTAGTAAGAAGGTGTGGTCAAGAGACTTAGTGCTTGTCCATCCCAGCACATCTAAGTCTTTGACAATGAAGGAGTACAGAAAACTTCTTAAGCAGCAAATTTCTTCGTTAGTGAGAAGACTGCTCCTTATAATGTCAAGTCTTATAAGAGTCAGTCTTCTTTCTGCTGCTGCCGAAGATTCAGGATAAGCTACCCGTTTTGCTGTTTGTATTAGTCTTTGGAAGTGGGGTAGATTATCCTCCATCAAGTCATGGAACCTGCCAATGGCAAGTTCAGCTGAGAGATCTGATGAAGTGTTAATGAAGTTAGTTAAATGCAGTTGTAGGACTTGGAGGGCATTGAGAGAGTTCCAGTTTAGCTCTTTTACACCACTAAACTCCCATCCAATCCAAAATCTCTCAGCTGATCCATCATACCCCCAAGCTAGAATGGAGTCAAATTCTAGCTTCTGTGTTGTTTGAAGGAGTTGGGGGGTTATGGATTGACTTATGATGGCTACTGCTTCAGGAAGGATGCTGAATGATGTATTTGTTTGTTCTGTGTCTTCAGCATCATTCAGCATTTCATCAACAGCCCTGACGACCAACTTCCAATCTTCAGATGTCTCTTCTGCTTCGTTATCTGAGACTGGCAAGTCATGAATTTATACAAAAGCCGGCTTGAATAGTGAGCTTTGAATTTCAATCTGCTCTTGAATTCAGTCGTCAAGACTGTCTGTGTCTTCCTCCATAGAGACCATCTCCCCCTTTTTGGTTGCATCAGTAGACAGGTAAGCATCACTTTGGGTGCCTACTGATACAAAAGAGGGAGTGGCTAAAGTTGGGCATTGATGGGCTTCATGCATCAAGGCTTGGTGTCGTAGTTTGGACACTTCAGCCTCAAGCATAGCCACTCTGGCCGTCAATTCCAAATTGTTTAGTTTTAGACTGTCCTCATCCACAGTTGTGGAATCCTTGGACCCAGATGGGGCCGTAGGCCGAGCCTCAGCATCCCCATCACCCGTGGTTTCTTGGCGCCTGGGATTCCTCTCAGTGAGGGGAGTTTCCAAGGAAACACCCTCACCATGAGTTGTCGTGGTTGAGGTCTTAAAGATGTTGTCACTGTCCTCCTGGTCATTTGATGGACCAGCAGTAGTGACAACCTCTTCCACATCCACTCCTTCATTACTCCTAGAGTGGACCTTCAAGGGTGAAGAACTTGGGTTGGGTGTTTCGGAAGCAAGACCAATCAGTACCTCCTTGATAGTGGTAGTTGGAGAAGGTACATCACTTTGGTCAGGTTCCTCAACACTTAAGTCCAAAGAAGATAGGAATGGCTCAAAGGGCTGTTCTATGGATCCGGGAAGTGTTCCTAATCCTAATAGAGAGACTTCCGAAGGAGTCTCCCTAACAGTGTGGCTTTCCCTTATGATATTCTCACTAGAATGTTGTGATTCTGAGTGAGGGATGTTGGCTTGGGTTTGGGCCTTGGAGGCAAGAGAAGAAGGAGTTCTCTTGCCCCTCTTCCTTGTATATTTGGCTGCAACCGGGGCCCTGTGTTCCGGTTGAGAAATTAAACTGTGGGTGAGTAAAGTATGTGCCTGTACATCCTCAGTAGAATGCACAGGGGTTCGATCAAGGGAAGCAACAGTTTGAGTTTGTGGCAGTGAGGTGGAGGGTGTGGGATCAGTATCAGCTGGGTTTGCTGAACTGTCACCCTGGGCACTTTGCGTGTTCAACATTGTAGACAACAATGGAACATCGGCCCCTGAGAACTTTGATGAAACTGTTCTCATGCTTTGAAAAATGTTGTTCTTATGTCTCAGCATTATGTAGATTCTTGCAGTTTTTGAAAGATCTTGGTGCTCAATGTTGAAAACTTCCTGCAAGAATCTTGGGTACATGAAGAACTGTGATTTCACCGCTTCTTGAAGGTTGTATCTCAAACCTTCAAGAATGAGGTGGGAAAAATTGAAACCCGCCCCAGTTATCATACCGTGAATTGCCGACGCAAGTCCGGAGCTAAGTTGGTTCCAGCCACTCCTCTTCTGGGATATGTATTGGAGAAGAGTGTGGCAGAGATACTTCCATTTGGGACCCATGAGTGCCTTCTCTATCGTATACTCTATTTGATTTCCAGTGTACCCTATGGATACAAAGGTCCTCATGTATACGTCTCTTGGGTAAGAGATGGCGTCCCCTTCATCCTGAAGCTTGAGGTGTTGGCGGAGCTTTGCTTCAGTGATAATCATCTTCTTGCCGTCTACTGTGCCTCTGATTTGGGGAGTGCCCTGGTCAGTAGAATACACGGCTGAGCTCCAAAACTCTTCCATGTGGGAAGTATAGATGGTTGGGTTGACTGTTAAGGCATGGTGGATTTTGGACCGACAAAGGAAGTCGATCATATCATCGAAACCTTCGGATTTCTTGCCCTTTATTAGGTATGCAGTGAGGTTGTGATATGGGGAAAACTTGTCGTTGGGGTTGTTTATGTCTGCGCCTGCCATTGTTGTGGATTTGGAGGGAAGAGATAAGTTATGGAGGGCTTTGAATGCTGTGGGGACGGGAGAGAAAGTGATGGGAGATAGGTTTGAAATTGAATATGAAGAGGTTGTGGGAACGTTTGAGATTGTGATATAACGGCAGACGAAGAAAAAGCAACTTTACTTGTATAGTACAACCTGTTTCACTTTTCATTGTTACAGCTGTAAAGCACCGAGGCAGTCATGGTAAAGACTGACGTTATTTTCTTTTACAGCAGGTAAAAGTTAATTTTGGACTTAAGTTTACCCATCAGCAGCAAACTTGGTTGCTGTGGATGAGTAAGCCTGTCCGCAGCAACTTTGGTTGCTGCGGAAGGTTAAGTCTGTCAGCAGCAAACTTAATTGCTACTGATAGATGCAATGATCTGCAGCAGGGATGTTGCTGCTGATGGCCTTAATGCTATCTGCAGGAAAACTTGTTCCTGCTGATAACTTAAGGCAGTCAGTGGCAAATCCTTTGCTGATGAAAATTTAAACCTGTCAGTAGCTGAAGGGCAAAAATGCTGCTGACTTATAACTTTTATTTACATCAAAAGACAGGCATATTTACAGTAAAGGATAGATGCACTCAACTGAACCGATGATGATGCTTGGTGGTTTCTTCACCTTCCATTGCTGAGGTATAGGTTTTCCAGTTTTCTTTGACCTATGAGCAGCTGGCGTTGATGCTGATGACTTTGGCATAGCTGCAGCAGCTGGTGTTGCTGCTGATGGTTTTGATTGAGCAGCAGCAGACTGTGTTGCTGCTGAAGGCTTTGCTTGAGCAGCAACAGACTTTGTTGCTGCTGAACACTTTTCTTGAGCAGCAGACTTTGTTACTGCTGAAGGCTTTGCTTGAGCAGCAGACTTATCTTTGGGTCGCTTGAGTCTTGCTTGATCAGCAGTAGTTTTGTTTATTGCTGATGGTTTAATCTCCGAAGTAAGCCTACCCTTCTTCATCTCACTGATAGACTTTTGTTTAAGAGGAATTTGATGAAGAACCTGGTTGAAAAGATTAAACTTACAATGTGCAGCAAAGTGGTCTGCTTCACCACAGATGATGCAGGATTGTTAGGGCTTTGGCATAGGCTTTCTTGGTGGGGACAGAGAGTTTCTAAACTGAGTGAATTTGGCTTCAAAGCTTCTTACCTTTTTGTTTTTGCTGGTTTTTTCAAAAGCATGTTGCTTTAGGTTTCTTTGTTGTCGAAGGTAATAGAAGCAGCTGCTAGCAGTATGATTGTATTTCCCACACACAAAGCATGACTTAGCCAGTTTGTCCTTTTGAAAGTACACATAGTCTTTTCTCTTGAACAAGTCTTTGAAGTTCCAGGGGTGAGCTTTGTTGTGCTCAAAGGTGGCTTCTTCCAATGTCTTTTGATCATATGAAACTCTCTCTCAAGGTGTATGACATATGTCAAACACCTTCCTTGGTTGGATTGATTTAGAAGGAGGCTTTGAGTTGGTGGAGGTGGAAGACTGTCCCTTTTCAATAGTTAGTTTTCTTCCTTCTGGAGGATAGCTAATTCTGATTTGTTTGAAGGGTTTAGGAACTGGTATTGAAGGGATAATAGGGACTTCATCTTTAGTGACTATCACTTGAGGGGCAGGAGGAGATGAGGCATTACTTGTTTCAGTGGAGTCTGAGCAAGTTGACTCAGACTCTGATGAAGTAGTGCATTCTTGCACAGGGGTTTCTTTGACAACAGGGTCAAGATTTCGGTTGGCCATGTCAAGATTTGCTAGATTGAAGCTTGGTTCATGGATGGCAACGTAATCAGTAGGAGGAGGAACAGCATTGTACTGATCATTGTTATACCCAAGTCCAGTTTTTACCTTCTCATGGACTTGAATATCTAAAAGGCTTTGTAACTTTTTGGAGGAAAATTCATATTTTTCAACATGAACTTTCTGTTCTGCCAGTTCAGCTCTGGTAGCTTTTAGTTTGACCAGTAGATCATCAATCTGAGTTTCAAGATTAGTTTGTTCGTGTTTTAGAGATGAAATCTCTTTCTTAAGGCAGTCAACCTTTTCTTTATAAGTATTTTCAACCTTTTTGAACTCAGATTTCATCTGATGAAACTCTTCATTTTGATCTATGAGGTTTTGGTTGTGCTTTCTATAACCCAAAACTTTATCAAAACAGGCTTGAGAGCAAAGATGTTCAAATACCTGAGGTGGTATCTCTGTAGTGTCTGCCATAAGAGCTTGATTGTTGACGGGCAGTTCTTCATATTGAGAGCTCCAGTCGAACTCAGAAGTTCCAACAGTTGCACATGCTGCAGTTTGAATTGAACTAGGACCCGAGTGCTCAAAATGGAGGGCAGAGGAGGTGGTGGTGGATGTTGAGGCTGTTTGGTAGCTTGAGCTTCTTTCTTTTGCCTGAATCATCTCTAGCTCATAGGTTTTTAGCATACCGAAGAGCTCAGTCATTTGGAGAGTCTTCAGATTCTCAGTTCTTCTAATGGACACCGTGTAGAGTGTCCAGCAGCTAGGTAAAGACCTGATGAACTTTTTGAGAATATCTTCATTCTCTAGCTTCACCTTTGAGCACTGTAGCTCCCCTACAAGATTGGTAAATCTGTTGTATGAAACAGTTAGAGACTCACCTTCCATCCAGACGAAGTTTTCATACTGCTGCTTCAGGATGTCTTCAAGCCCGTTGCTTTGTGACATTTTTGTTCTTGGTGACTTTTTGAAGGAGATAGAGTTTAGAATAGAACCAGAAGTGATTAAACAAGTGTTAGTTTGTTTAATCTTGAGCCAAAGCTCTGATACCACTTGTAGGATCGTGAAATTACAAGATCGTTCTATTCTTAGTTGAGATTGGCGGAAACAATATCAACTACACAATTACAATCGAGTAAAAAGAAAGAATACTGATAAGAACACTGTTGTATTAAACTTTGTGAATAAACGATTACAAATGAAAACTCAGTGAAGAAGCACAAAAAGCACTGTGAAGGCACACAAAAGCACTCTTACAATTAAAGTGTTTACACAGTATTTATACTAACTTAGACTCAAGACACACCCTTGATTCTAAGGATCAGATCAAACACAGACCGTTGATCTTTTACACAAAAGCTAATAATACACGTTAAAGCTAAACTAGCTAACTTTATTGAAGCGTTTACTTTATTCATCATTGTTTGCATGCTCGGGGAAGAGCATTGTCGTCCATCATTGGTTGCACCATTGAGGTTCCTTCTGCTTTGAGTGTGTCAGTTGCTTTTGCAGAAAGTTGTCAGTGACGCTTGGCATGGATAGTCAGCTGCAACGATTTGTCTTCAAGGGACATAGCTATCAGTAGCAAGAATGAGAATAATGCTGCTGATAAGCCTATCAGCAGCAACTTGTGTTGAACGCTGCTGATAAACCTATCAGCAGCAACAAGTGTTGAATGCTGCTGATAAGCCTATCAGCAGCAACATGTGCTGAATGCTGCTGATAAGCCTATCAGCAGCCATATGTGTTGAATGCTGCTGATAAGCCTATCAGCAGCATTTGTACTTAGAATAATTTGGTAGCAATCAGTCTTTGGTTCTACATTATTATCGTTATTAAAAAGGAGAAACTTTTTTTTAAATGACTAAATTTTATTAAACCGATTAGCAAGACAAAGGGAAGGGAAACATTTTACAAGAATAGGAGTGGATCGTTTTAACCAATCCACCCATGCTACACTTTGTATTCCTATTACAAAACCACAAATACGAAAAAATAACGATAGAGTCAAATATTGATTCCTTCCGTTACTTGTTTGTATTACACACAAATCATTCCGACCAAGCCAATGCACCCACCAAGTTGTCTTAATAATAGCATCCACCATTACCTTTTGGTCCTTCTTCAAATGCATAGAATCCATCTATTAAATCATCACCGACTGGTACCTCAGGGAAGGAAACGCCAACCCAAGCCAACTCTCAACCAATCCCCATATCCAATCGACCAAAACACAATCGCCAAGAATGTGCGTAGTAGATTCCGACTTTGACTCACATAACGGACAAAAAACTGAAGGAACGTCCGAGCCTTTAATCTCCAGCTTTACTCTAGTAGGAATTCTATCCATCAAAACCCTCCAAGCCATAATGTTAACATTTCTTGTAATACATCTATTCCAAGATGTAGGGGATAAACCAATTGGAAGAATAATACTATAGAAGAAACATAACTTGTAATCAATGATTTGAGATAGGGCTCTGTTTTTTATTCGGAAGTGATCATGATGGTGGAAGCTACGAATTACTCTAACCTGCAAAACAAAAGACGTTGTTAGCCTCGTCACAGGGAGGGGTTGTTCCCTATGACCACCCTTCGGTGTGAGGATAAGAATTGGTTTATCAGAGATAAGTTGTTAAGTACAAACTGTCACACCCCCAATTTCAACTAACGGAGTTTTACCGGTTTAGGAAGTGACAAACCAGGATCTCAGTCATTAGTTACTCTACATGGGACTCAAATGGAAATATCATATTAATCCGAGTTTAATGCGGAAGCGTAAAGAAAAGTAAATGTGCAAAACACACGCGCCCAAAAAGTCCAAAAGTCCAAACCAAACATAATTCAAAACAAAGTCCAAACAATTTAATAAAACATCAATCAATAGGAGAATCCCATGCATGTCCTATATGTGCACCTGTGCCTTATCTTAGCGACCTGAGAAAACATGTAAGAAAAGATGTTAACACGAGGTTGGTGAGTTCACAGGTTTCAGTATATAAATAAACGTTTACCTGATTATTGATCATTCAATATGTATCTATAGGTAGCTAACCTATATTCATGTTTAACTTAAGCGCTTGTAACCAAAGCTGACTGTTTGTTTATTTGTCTCCTGCCAGGTCTATCAACTCTGGCGATGTGAGTAGGCTAACATTTCACCCGTTCGACCTCAAGTCGAGTTAGCGCGACTAATGCGGGTGGGATTTTTCAAACCCAGTAGTACTACTAAACATTACCTCGCTAAGATCCATATTAACGGTTCGATGTGTGTTGAGGACTTTCAGTGATAGCGTGTTACGCTTAGCTTTAACATTGATAACATATGAATACAATATTCCAAAAATAATTTGCGTCATGCTTTCTCCCCCAAGATAAAACAGTAAAAAGGAGCCGTGAAAACTCACCTGAACGGCATAGGTAGTTCACACTAGAATACGATTGGAACCACGAGTGTTAGCCTGCAACAGTTTACGTATGTCCTAAATTTATACACATAACAATTAGGGATACAATGGAATATGTGACGACAACACGAGAGATTGAACGTCCTAAAGTAACGCTCTAATAATCAAGAGTAGACGAACGTGTCCACGGGAATAAGAATTCTTTAATTAGTAATTAAGATGTATACGTTACGCGACGAATGACAAAATAATATATAATAAATATATTCGGGCGTTTTGTCATTAACTAGAAGTCTAGGAAAATAATATAATTTATTATATTATTTTTAAGTTTAGCGAAGTAACGTAAAAAATTAACTTGCGTGACAAAAATAATAATTTATTATTTTATTCGAGGATGTAACGGGTGTAAATAATACGAATAATTATATTATTTATAACTTTGAAACGCTACAAAAATGTTTATGAACGTGATGATAATAATATATATATAAATATATTATTTTTAGTTGAAGTTTTGGGTTGAAAATAATATAAGTATTATTTTATAAATGATTTTTTAATAGTAAATATAGTTTACAACCAAAACCCAAGTCTACGGGTGGTTTTCCGGTAATATATTAATATAATAATGTGAGGTATTGATTTTATATTAAAATAATAATAAAAACAATTTTTAAAAAACAAAAGGGTGTAGAGAGACTCGAACCCGGGTCTCTCCCACACACGCACACAGCTTTAACCAGTCACGCCCGCTAGGGTAATCGCGATTGGTATGTTTCCGAAATGGTTTTAATGTTTCCAAACCCCAACCCCTTTTCCCTTAATCGCGATCCGAACCCAAATCCAATTCCTAATCCAGAGATTCCGACCACGATCGAACCAGAGAGTATAGGGGTTTTGCTAATCGAGTATAGGCGATTCTGAGGTTAAGTTTAATTGAAAAACTATCAAGTTTAAGATCGACTAGTTGCAAATTCAAGAGTCGAAACCCTAGGTATGAACCCAGAATCTATTCAGTTGAATTCGATGTTAAAAATGGTTGGATTCATAGGGTTTTTATTAAACAGATGGGTTCGAAACTAATGAAATAGATTAATTGCATTGAGATTAAACCTAAGATCAAAACCCCCAATTCCGAATATGAACAAACCCTAGAATTTGGATCATAATAGATTTGATGTTCTGAGATTAAATTGATATAGGGCTTTCACTACACAGATGATTATGAGTCTAACGATATAAGTTAATTGGATTTAAACACGTTTTAAGGTAGGGTTCGATTAAACCGAAAATGATAAGTACCCTAGAATTCGATCTTGATCGGGTTGATGTTATAAACCTTAATAATCATAGGGCTTTCAATATATGGATAAAAACGAATATGTGGGTATGATCAATTACCTCTAATGATGTCAAATTGATAGAGATCGGTCAGATGGAGGTCCGACTCCGAGTGTCTTGTTCTCCGGCAACTTCGACTGCGTCTCCGGCGAAATTGACAGGTGGTGTTGCTCCTGGAGTGTCCGTCGAGCGTGTGTAGGGGGTCAATTTGTGAGAATGACACAAGAATTCGGTGAATTCGATTGATATCGGCATTGGGTCGACGGTTATGGTTTAATTACCCATAATTGGGATTAATTCGCGATGAATGCAGGTGTTAATTGCCCTAATGATGATCGTTAATGGCATGGTCGTGTGTTTCAGTTACAAAATCACACGAAGATTTGTTTTTGAATTTGAATTTGAAGCCAAAAGTCACGATTTTGAATTTACAAAGTCAAACAGGATTCAAATATCTTGATTTTGACTTTCAGAGTCAACAATTCAAGTTTTGGGACTTAGCAGGACTAGTCCCTGTTGTTTAAGATTAAACATGTGACATAAATAGTCCCTGAAGTTTTAGATTAGATTAACTGGGTTAGGGTTTAACGGAATACTTAACGGGATTGCTAACGGCGTTAACTTTGAAAAGTCGGATTGTCACATCATCCCCTAGTTGAAAGAATTTTCGTCCTAAAAATTAGCTAATAATAACAATAATAATAAAAATTTTTTCGGATGTCACATCATCCCTCAGTTGAAAGAATTTTCGTCCCGAAAATTAAAATTTTACTTTAAGAATTTGACGTGGAGTGCTTAAACAGATTAGGATATTTACGTATTATCTGATCCTCACGCTCCCACGTGAATTCCGGTCCGCGTTTCGAGTTCCAACTAACTCTGACAATAGGGATTTTACTGCGTTTTAAAGTTTTGACCTCCCTATCCATGATTTCGACTGGTTCTTCGATGAAACGTTACTGTTCATCAATGTGTAGTTCCTCAAGAGGAACCGCGAGTGACTCGTCTTCCAGACATTTCTTCAAGTTTGAGACGTGAAAGACGTTGTGTACACCACTAAGTCCTTCAGGTAGGTCCTATTGATACGCTACTGGCCCGATTCTCTTCACTATCTTGAATGGTCCAACATAACGAGGATTCAGGTTGCCCCGTTTCCCAAAATGAATGACACCCTTCCAAGGTGAGACTTTTAACATAACCAAATCCCCTACTTGGAATTCTAACGGTTTACGACGCTTATCGGCATAGCTCTTTTGAAGATCACGAGCTACTGCCATACGATTTCTATTTTGAATGATTTTCTCAGAAGTTTCAAGTACGAGTTCAGGACCTGTAAGTTGACTATCCCCAACCTCGGCCCAACAAATAGGAGAACGACATTTTCGTCCATATAGTGCTTCAAATGGAGCTGCCTTGATGCTAGTGTGATAACTGTTGTTGTAGGAGAACTCCACCAACGGTAGGTGAGACTCCTAGGTGTTACCGAAGTCAATCACACAAGCTCGTAGCATATCCTCCAGAGTTTGAATTATATGCTCCGTCTGGCCATCAGTTTGAGGATGGTATGCTGTGCTCATATCTAGATGCGTGCCTAAAGCTTTATGTAACGATTGCCAGAAACGAGAGGTGAATCGTGCATCACGATTCAAAATGATAGAGATTGGCACCCCGTGCCGAGAGACTACTTCTTTCAAGTAAATAAGAGTAAGCTTATCCATTTTTTCGGTTTCTTTGATTGCTAAGAAGTGAGCGGACTTTGTTAAACGATCGACTATTACCCAAATGGTATCACATCCGGTAGGAGTTCGTGGCAATTTTGTGATAAAGTCCATGGATATCTGTTCCCATTTCCACATGCGAATCTCTTGTTGTTGGAGAAGACCGGAAGGATTTTGATATTCAACTTTGACCTTCGCGCAAGTCAGGCACTTGCTCACATAGGTGGCTATATCGGCCTTCATCTTTGGCGACCAATACAACACCTTTAGGTCATGATACATCTTGTCTGAACCTGGATGAATAGAGTAACGAGATTTATGAGCTTCGTCCATGACTAGTTCCCTTAAGTTCCCGGATACTGGAACCCATATTCGCTCGGAGAAGTAGCGAATACCGTCAGATTTGACCTCGAGTTGTACTTCCATACCGCGTGTACCTTCCAGTGGTAGGTTTTCCCCTTTCAGGGCTTCAAGTTGAGCACTACGAATTTTGTCAGGTAATCCGGGGTGAATAGTAAGCTGTAGTGCTCGAACTCTCTTGGGCTTGGTTTCCTTTCTACTTAGGGCATCAGCTACAACGTTAGCCTTACCTGGATGATATCGGATCGCACAGTCATAATCATTCAAGAGCTCGACCCAACGACGCTGTCTCATGTTCAGCTCTTTCTGCTCGAAGATATGATGAAGACTCTTATGATCAGTGTAGATAGTGCACTTGGTACCGTACAAGTAGTGTCTCCATATCTTAAGTGCGAAAACTACAGTTCCCAACTCTAGATCATGAGTGGTGTAGTTTTTCTCGTGAATCTTTAGTTGACATGAAGCGTATGCGATCACCTTTTCTCGTTGCATTAATACACAGCCCAAACCCTGAATGGATGCATCACAATACACCACAAAATCATCCGTACCCTCCGAAAGAGCTAGGATAGGTGCACTGCAAAGTTTCTTCTTAAGATGTTGGAATGCTGACTCTTGGTTATCGCCCCAGTTATAGGATTTACCCTTTTGAGTTAAGATTAAACATGTGACAGAAATAGTCCCTGTTGTTTAAGATTAAACATGTGACAGAAATAGTCCTTGAAGTTTTAGATTAGATTAACAGGGTTAGGATTCAACGGAATACTTAATGGGATTGCTAACGGCGTTAACTTTGAAAAGTCGGATTGTCACACGAACTTTTTAGGGTTAATGGCACGTATCCGACTGTTAGTCCACTTGATCGTCTGTAATCCAAGCTTTAATCGATCCAATCCTGATAGTATAGCGGAAATACACTATACAAACCACTAGAACAACCAAAACCGCTCGATAAGACCAAACCACGAAAACGAACAAATACGTCATAGTAACTCAATCAAATCAAACACCAAACGCTTTTCTATTACTGGATACCTACTGATTACAATACACGAATAATAGAGACAAATTACAGCAAACACGTCTAAGATCAAAAGCGCGTACAAAGACATTCAAACAAACGACTATTTATAGTTACAACTTGCCATAAACCGTTTTCGGTCGAAAACATTTTCGTCTGAAATCTATTTTGGCCGAAAAATCTACACTTAGAAAAATCTTTGATATTTGACGATTTTGGATGCGATGGACTATAGGTTCCAACAATCTCCCCTAGCCCATTGCATACCAAAACTTTCAGCTCATTGAAGCAGTGTCAGTCTTCTCCTTGTTTTCTCGGCTTGTTTGGCTTCATGTCGCTCTATACACTTCTTGAGAAATTCAACCTCTTGTCTCATATGAAGACATCTCGCAACCACTCTCATAAACAACCTTGCTTCATCTCGTAGAGCTTCTCATTCTCTACAATGTAGTGTATTCAGATATAATATCTTTAGATCTATAGTGTCAAAACAAAATAAATCCATTGGGTCAAAAACTCTAACTTCTTGCTTGTCAAACATTTGTATCACAGCTTCACCGGTCTTGCTTTTATAGAACCACTTTTCTGAAGTTTGTTATGAAAGTTGGTTTACGTTTCAGGATCTTAACTGTTTCAACTACGTCTGCAGTTTCGCTTTCGAGTTCGTTCATCCCACTATTTTAACTTTCTTCTATCAGGGATCTGTGGAATGAAGCTCTTGAAGGTAGGAAGGTTACACTGTTCTCTCAGAAATGTCTCAAAACTATTTGCTTCAGCATTCTTTGTCTGATTTATCATCTCATGCTTGCTTAATTATCTGTCATCCCACCTTGGAAGAGTTTGCAGCTTATGCTTGTTTGCAAAATAATGAATATCCCCTTTCTTTCTCTTAACCACATACATATCTATGTTGGCATCATACATCCACCCCAAAATCTTTCTAGTTAAGGCTTGCTTTGGAGTCTTCATCTTCTGTATAACCCTTTCAGCCACTGAGATCGGTTCTTTCTTCTTCCACCAAGATTTTCTTTCTTTCATCTTGTCTGTTTTCTCTTTCTCACCAGTCGTTTCTGATGCTTTGGCTTCAAAATCAAAAGGAACATCGAAGTCATTGTAGTCATCAACTAATGCATCCAACTTCCCAATTACTGATCCTTCGGCTTCTACATAATCTTGTTTAGCTTCGTACTCAATCTTTTGATCATCTTTCTTGCTCGGAGCATCATCGTCAGAATATGAATAAGATGTGCTTGAGCTTCCATTACCATAACCACCACATTCATCGTCTGATGGTGGCTTATCATCTTTCTTTTCTCCTGTTATAATAACATCCTCATCTTCCTCCTCTTTTTCCTCCTCGTCCTCTTTTTCTTCTTCCTTTCATCCTGGTACCTTTCCATACCTTCACCTTCAGCGTTAAACATCACATCCGCATTGAACCAGGCATATTAAAAGTAAACCCGACTTCCATATCCATCCGAGCTTCAGTACCTTGAGACTTTTCACTAGATGGCCCTTTTTGATCAATTTGTACTGGCTGGACTAGAGTAGATGGAACTTTCTGGCATCCCTCATGCCTACATAGCTCTTCAACCAATCTCTGAAGCATATCAATTTGATTCTGTTGGTTGCAAACAATAATCTTAAGACTCCTGATCTCTGAAGCACTCGCTGCCTTTGTAGCATGAAGATTAGTTATCTGTGTCTTCAGCTGACTTATAGTATTTACAGTCTCTTGTGTTGCAAATTTTGCGATGTCTTCGTCTATGAGATTAAACTTAAAAGGTAATTAGTCTAATGTGTCATTAGACTATAAACAGAAAAGTTTAGGGTTTTGTAATTAGCATACTCTAGAGATTTTTGGGGTTTTCATGTATTCATCTTTTGCAAAATTAATCTAGTGGGTTTTATTGAAGATTTATGTGTGTTCTTCTTTGATTTCTTCATAAAATCATATTCAAGCGTGTTTTGATCCTACAATTTGGTATCAGAGCCATGATGCTCTCGTTTGCATTTAATTTTGGTTGAAGATTTGATGTTTTTGTAGAGAAAGAATCAGAATTCTAGAGAAAGAAAGTAGATTTGATTTAAAAAATTCATCAAATCATCTCATTGGTTGGAAGTTCTTAAATATAAAAAAATGCAAAAATATTTTGATTTGTGCTCATTTGTTTTATTTCTTGTTATTTTTTAAGTCTTCCATATCATATTGAATGTGTCTTAAAACATCTGAGATACTTACTTGACTGCACACTACAGGTGAATCCAGTTTTGTCTGTAATTTAAATTTGTCTAAAGAGAATTCGGAGTTGTGTTTGTGATTGTAAACATATTACCTCGTCAATTTGCTGCAATGATGGACGATCATCAATTGAGCAAGATACCAGTCCAAAGCACTTGTTTCCTCAATTTTGTAGAAGATACCGAGTTAGGAATCCTCCTCCTACATCTTCTATATCACTCAAGAACAAGGAGTTGGAAAAGTTTGTTCCTACTTGACAAGATGATGCATACAAAAAGGGGGAGATTGTCAGAGACAAGATCATCAGCAAAGTAAACTTAGAAAATATCAGTCTAGGGGAAGATTGTTAGGTCTTGAAATTGAGATTGAAGCTTACCAAATTTACTATCACAATATGGTTGGAGTGACGATTCTAAGATGATTCAATAGATTGATAACATTAGCCTAAAGGGGAGATTGTTAGGTAACTAGAATTGTGCCCACGCGCGTTGCGGCGCGTTTAACCGCGGAAGAAATTAACGCCATCGAAAGCTTATAAAATAAAGTCATAGTAAAACGAAACCGTTAACAAAGTTATCGTTTACGAAACAAATAAACGTACTCGAAATTTTATATAAAAAAGGCAAAACCTTTACGCAAACCCACGCGTTAAAACAAAATAGCTAGTTATATTCCAAAAACTTTATAAAAAAATGAAACCATAACAAAGTTGTTAAAAAAGTTAATCGGTAAAAAATTAGAAAAAGAAAGCAAAACCGTTAAAAAAAAATAAAGAGTTAAAAAAGTTCAAACCGACGTTGTACGCAAGTGCTTAGATAACTCGTACCATATCACGTGCAACTCCGTTACAATTGTGTGTGTTACCCTTGCTTCGCAGCGGGTTCAAAGTAGAATAAAATAAGAAAGACGTAACGGTATATTAGCGCTCATCCTGCAAAAAAGATGCATTCAAAACAGTGGAAACGTAGATAAAAAAAATAAAAGTAAAAAAAAGAAAAGAAGAAAGTTAAAAAAATCCAAGAAAAAGGTAAAAATATGCATATAAAAATAATTTTATTAAACTTCAGGGGCTGTAAGGTAACATTTTTTAAAGTTCAAGGGTAATAATGTATATTGATTAAATAAAAGGCAAAAAAATAAGATTGTTAAAGCGTGGGGGCAATGGATAAATTTTTAAAAGAGGACAAATTTGTTGTGCATTGGATTATTATACTCTAGGCATGAGAGGTTCTCATTTTGCATTTTGTAAGTATGTTAATTGGAAGTTTAATGTTACCATGTCAAAAAGTTAAAGTCAACGAGAGTTAGTCAGCAGGAGAAATTCACACGAAGGATTGACGTGAAGCTCAAGTCATGATCAACAATAGTGTTACGGTTATATAACTATATTTTGTTTAGGCATATGTAAGGTTAAAAAAAAACTTAGCAACGGAAGCAAAACATATGATCTTTAAAACATTCAAAGATTCCCACCATGGATCCAATTGCAAAATAATGAAACCGAAAGGGAAAAAAAAATATAGTAGGTTTAAGATTACAACCTTTGTAGTGAAGTGGTTGCTTAAACACTTGAAGATGGTGGATGGATCCAAAACGTATCCACACTAAGCAATGAAACTCCAAGGATGGTGCCAGCCAACTAAACCCGAAAACTAGTCAAGATGTATGTAAGGAAACCTCAAGAACTCTTCTTGATATGTGTGACACCCAGTATTTCAGGTCAAAAGCCATATTATTTTAGCACGTTCATACTCCATATTCCTGGAATATTATCTTTGACATAGTATTGTCAAGGAGTCTAGCAAAGTAAAACGTATCATACTTTAGTAATTTTAAGAATTACTAGGTCAAAAACATTTATTACTCGTAGTGTATGACCATTGGTGATTAACAAGATTTTATTCCAGTAAAGTCTAGAGACACGTTTTAATATAAAAACGTATATATTGGTGACTAAACCTTAAAACATGGACATAAAAATGTTGGTTGCATGACCTTGAGTTATTTTATGTGTATACATGTATGATATAGTTAAAGTAATAACTATGTCGGGAATTCACTAGCAAATTATTAAAGCTAGTCAAACTACACAAAATGTAGGACATCTTAATAATTAAAGATATTAAGGCGAGTATTAATTTCAGGTAATATACCGCGTCTAAATCAACCACATCTTCATCATGATTGCTTTGCTTACACAACACTCAAGCGTCATAATCATCATGATTATGACCAAGAGTGCAAGCAACCTCAAAGATCACATCACAATCATTATATCTTTGCTTATATTTCACTCCAACATCAAATCATGTTAATAATGACTTGTTGAGATCTACACTCAACCCCCGTTTCATCTAATAATTATATATATATATATAAATATCTAGGTATATAGATATAAAGTTTACATCAGTAAAAGTTCCTACACCGGGTGTTATATCATGAGATCACCTACCGGGTTTACGCTACCTTAAACCAAACTAACTAGCAACTGAGAGGTAGCTAGTGATTGGACAACACCCAACCCCCCACCCCTAACCCATTCTCGGCTGAACCCAAGGTGGGGCCACCCACCTTGCTTACCCCATCTCATCACCATACTTGTTGTCATGGGAAAACCATACCCTTTCATCTAAGATGTCAAGAAAGGGTCACTATCAATCTCATCTAATATGATTTGCAATGATGATGGAAGGAATTACACTCCATCTATGTAGTATAAAAGGGAGTGTCCAATTCAAAGCAAGAACTCTTGCTCCTTTCTCCCTTTCTCGGCTCAAATAACACACACACATACCCACAAATTCAAATGCCAAGCCCTAGTACCTCAAGAAGAAATCACCCTCTATCCCCCTCTCCAAAACCGAAAATGCAAACAATTCCCGTAACTCAGCTTCATGCTAGATTTTCGGTCAACTTCGGAAGGCCATATCTCCTTCGTTACTTGGCCAAATAAGTCCATTCTTTTTCCAGAATGAATCTCTATGTTAACAGAGGAGAACCCAAGTGGAATCACTCGAATCCATGGAGTATTCGACCTCCAAACAGCCGGTGCAAGAAGACCGCTCAGTGCAGGTCGAATCTGGACACCTCTTCTCATTTTTCTGTTTTAAGGTACCTACACAACTCCAAATCCAGTAATTCTTTTTTACATCTTCTCTGGTTTCAATAAACTTGATTTTAGAAGAAAACCCCAAGTCATTTGGTCTTCTAAAACCATCTAAAAGTCTACTCGGAGTACGCCTAAAAATATGAGTTTTCAAGAATAAAATAAAACATAAAAGTCTTGATGAGTTTTGGCTTTATTTCTTCATAAGTCATGTTCGAATACATATATTTAAACATGTACATGTTCATACATAAAATACTAAACTAGAAGGACCATGGACAAGACAAGGACACATCAAATATAAACTACATATATATATAATCACATAAAATAACACTTGGATGATGGTGTTCTTCATAAACCCTTCATTCCATTCATGTGTTATGTTGAAGGATACATGTTCGTGAAGTTATATCATCATGTGTGACTTACCTGGCAAGACCCGAGGTAGTGTCCTATGATTCAAGAAGACATACGAACGATTATCATCAACATATGAACGTGAAAGGTGTTACTAAAAATATATGTTTATGGATAAAATTTGTGATATATATGTGTTGGTGTACGGTTTTGGTTAAATTATGGAAATGTTCTAGGAATTAAAGATTAGTATCCTAATATGAACATTTGATATATGTACATGGAACATATGAAGAGATTCGGTTAAAAAAATAAATAATCACATGACATCGTGGAACATAAGTGAATATATTTTAAGTTGCTACAAAAATAATATTTATTTTTGGTACACTTAATAAGTCACCAATAGGGAAACATATTATTTTCTCGGAAAATATGTAAGCATCTAGACTGGAATAATAATCACCAATGAGTCGTAAATAAAAACACTATTTTTACTAAACAAAGGCATACTTAACGGGATTCGTTAAGTCGGATGAACAACTTACGTATAAGACGGGTAGTCTTAACACATTAGTGCCCTTGTGTGATTAGGGTACAGATAGACAGGAACTCTTAGCGCACTGTTATTTGCTAGGATTTCATCGGACACAAGGTGAGTTCACGGCCCCCTTTTATTTTTCTACTGTTTTGTAAACATCGGGGGAGAAACATATTTACTTGTTATGTTTTGGAAACTTGAAATACAATTGCTTACACGTTTGACAATATGAACATTCTAGTTTAACTCTTTATGAGTTTCACTAACCCCTTTTTCTAAGTTTTTGAAATGTTTTGGGGTGGAAACATACTTGTAAAGAATTTTCGTATGTAAATGAATGAACAAATGATCAGACCGTATGTGTGCATTGAGGGAAAAATAAATCGCTTAAAGTCTTCGGAATAAAAACTTAGTAAACATTAGCTTTGGATTTAGCCCGGGATTCTATGGATAGTACTATTGGGGGTGACGCCTCCGGTCATGGTTAGTCGCGCTAACCAGGGGTCCAAATGACCGAATATTATCTTACTCGCAGAAAGGCGAGGGGAGGCACAAAAAGTCGGGGTTTGGTTACGGTCTCGTGCATTACATATTATTTTGTATTCCTTGCAATCTTACAAATGGGGTCAATTGGTCAGGGTAATGTTCAAATTCATTGGTTATACATATAAACTGTTTGATCGGAAAATGATCATGTTTGAACGTTTTGAGAACGTTGGAATTACAAAGATGTCATGTATATGTTTTCAAAGGAAAACTACTTATTTGATGACGGTTAAGTCATGGGCATGTTTTCAAAGGAAAACTACTTATTTGATGACGGTAAAGTCATGGACATGTTTTCAAAGGAAAACTACTTAATTGATGACGGTTAAGTCATGTATATGTTTTCAAAGAAAAACTACGTATTTTATGACGGTTAAGTCATGGGAATGTTTTCAAAGGAAAACCACTTATTTTATGACGGTAAAGTCATGGACATGTTTTCAAAGGAAAACTACTTATTTGATGACGGTTAAGTCATGTATATGTTTTCAAAGGAAAACTACGTATTTTTTGACGGTTAAGTCATGGGAATGTTTTCAAAGGAAAACCACTTATTTTATGACGGTAAAGTCATGGGCATGTTTTCAAAGGAAAACTACTTATTTGATGACGGTTAAGTCATGTATATGTTTTCAAAGGAAAACTACTTATTTTATGACGGTTAAGTCATGTCTAGTTTTCTGGGGAAAACTAACTGTACTAAATTAACAAACTCTGTGAACTCACCAACCCTTGTGTTGACACTTTCAAGTATGTTTCTCAGGTAACCTTTAGCTATGGAGCGGTTGGAATAGGCTAGCTATAATTGAATAAATTCCTACTAGCTGGAAGGACATAGATTATCCAGTCTCAAGTCTGTCGTTGATCTAGAAGAACTTAGATCATTGTACTACTTAGTCTTAGTATTTGTGTATGTATTCAAGTCTTAGAAATCACTATTACAGCTTCCGCTATCGTGTAATGAACCAATCGTTGCAACCTGTATTTATTTATTAAGTAAATAAATTTAGGGGTGTGACAGATTGGTATCAGAGCAATGGTTTTAGCGAATTAGGTTTCCTTAGTGACACCTAGGCTCTAACCGGACTCATTTAGGGACCAAGATTTCTAAGACTTGCATCACACTAAAAACACCCAAGACTTGAGTATAGGAATTCCAACCGTTTCCGAACAATTTGTGTAGACTATTAGTGTATGGAGTTACACTAGGGTATCATTAGCTACAATAATACAATTACATGGCACATGTAATGAACACTTAAACACATACAACAACGAGGAAATAATAAACACTTACAACATGTTACTGTTCGGATTACGAGTCAAGAATAACGGGTACTTAGCATACTGCAACCTTAGAAGATCGAGTTACGAGCTGAGCTTGGGCGACGATGGCAACAACCGTCAGTTACCGATCTTGGTATCACAACAGGCTGAACCCGTACCAGAATCTGTACCTATACCTGCACCACACCGACAACTACTCTAGCCGTGGATGCAACTTTCTTTCTGACGTATGTGCGGTATAAATACTCTAATTTATGAGTTGCCGGATCGAACGAATAGACTTTCGCCATGAGATGTGGCAGACGGGATTGCCCGGACCAAAGGGAATCCAAGGTGGATAAGCAGGACTAAACGGGGGAGAACTCCATGGGTCAGGAGACCCAGACATTCATCAGGATCATGTGGATCCATACGTACATACATACTTGGAGCATGAGTTGCTCGACACTAATTTGAGGATCTCTACCCTACACATAGTGCCTGACTTCCATACACATTTTATTCTTGAGAGATACTGGTGGTGCCTCTCTACCGTTAACCTCATCCGGTAACAGCCAGATTCGGCAGACTCATGGGTATTGGTACTCATAAGCAAGAGTAATCCGATAGAACAATACACACTCCTACACAAGTGTGCAAACACGACCTAATGATCATTTCAAATCCTTTTAACTAAAAGTTGGGGATAGAAGGAACACCACAGGGATCATGCAAAGTAAATTATCGTTACGGGTGCACACGTAATCATGATTTGCAGTGTATGGGAACTTTAGTGAGTCTTGCTGTCCAAGGTAATGATCAACCCATGTTCTAAGTCACTCGATTAAGGATTGGATCTTAACAAATCGGTCTTCTCAAATAGGTGTCCACAAAGTATTCTCCTAGTTTGGGAGGAACGAGAGAAATTCAAATTGAATTCAACCAATCCTTAGTGAATCCTGAACGGCGAAGGATTTCGCACATTCATTCTTTGAGATTCTGCTTATCAAGATGGCTTCAAATTGAGCATTATCACAACCCACAATTACAATAATTGTAAAATTATTGTGGGAGATTATAGCGTAATCTAGGGATCTATCGTACAATTTAGTCTCACAGTTACTTGAAAGTTACGTCAGGAGTGCTATGCACTAGCTCCGGTAATGGGGCAGAAAATATTTCTGACCCGCATACACATAGCACCTATGGGGTGTTGTGGAAGCTCGACATGAGACAAGTAGGCAATCTGACATTTCATAATATTGGTCAAACAGGGTTGCTCTCGCAACCATTGACATTCAGTACACTTTTAAGTCCAACTATTCTCCCGGTGATGAATAGGTCGGGGATGATGCTCAAGCGAATGCCAAAGAAACCTAAGTGTGGACTGATGACTATTGTCGCACTAACAGAAAAAATGACATACAAAACTTCTAAAGGTTTCCCAAATGCGGAATTTCTTGCTAATCTCATTAGCTTTCGATATGCATAAGGGACATAAACTGTTTGATCGGAAAATGATCATGTTTGAACGTTTTGAGAACGTTGGAATTACAAAGACGTCATGTATATGTTTTCAAAGGAAAACTACTTATTTGATGACGGTTAAGTCATGGGCATGTTTTCAAAGGAAAACTACTTATTTGATGACGGTAAAGTCATGGACATGTTTTCAAAGGAAAACTACTTAATTGATGACGGTTAAGTCATGTATATGCTTTCAAAGGAAAATTATGTATTTTATGACGGTTAAATCATGGGAATGTTTTCAAAGGAAAACCACTTATTTTATGACGGTAAAGTCATGGGCATGTTTTCAAAGGAAAACTACTTATTTGATGACGGTTAAGTCATGTATATGTTTTCAAAGGAAAACTACGTATTTGATGACGGTTAAGTCATGGGAATGTTTTCAAAGGAAAACCACTTATTTTATGACGGTAAAGTCATGGGCATGTTTTCAAAGGAAAACTACTTATTTGATGACGGTTAAGTCATGTATATGTTTTCAAAGGAAAACTACTTATTTTATGACGGTTAAGTCATGTCTAGTTTTTTGGGGAAAACTAACTGTACTAAATTAACAAACTCTGTGAACTCACCAACCCTTGTGTTGACACTTTCAAGTATGTTTCTCAGGTAACCTTTAGCCATGGAGTGGTTGGAATAGGCTAGTTATAATTGAATAAATTCCTACTAGCTGGAAGGACATAGATTATCCAGTCTCAAGTCTGTCGTTGATCTAGAAGAACTTAGATCATTGTACTACTTAGTTTTAGTATTTGTGTATGTATTCAAGTCTTAGAAATCACTATTACAGCTTCCGCTATCGTGTAATGAACCAATCGTTGCAACCTGTACTTATTTATTAAGTAAATAAATTTGGGGGTGTGACAATATGCCTTCTAAATGTGTGTAAATTATATGTGGAATGGACACTCAAAGTTTCAAGAAAAATCAATGAATCAACTTAACACTTAGATAATTCATGTGTAGTTCACGAACACCGTTTTTTGCTCTCTTTTTTCCTTACGAAATCTGCTGTCCAAACAACCCTATATATAGCAGAATTCTAGGCTCAAAAGTTGATCAAAGAAGCATGGTTCGTGTATCATTAATGCAAGGTATGGTTCTTGTCTACTAGCCTCACTTTACACCATGCTTCTTCATGATTCTTAGACATTTTTACAAGCAATAAGACCTAAAAGATGACCCCCTTTTTTCTGCCATAATTTTGGCCAGCAAGAAGCAAAAGGGGATGGGTGAGATCTTGGTAATGATGAGTATACATATACCATACTTATGTCTAGTCAAACCAAGACTTGCTCACACCCTCAAATTCCATCTGCGGGGTTCTACCGCGAGGCGCGTGACAAACCAGGATCATTGTCATTAGTTATATTGAACGACCACAATATGAGTTTGAAAATACCAGTATTACTCATAGTCACGAGTCATTACCGTTAAGTTTGAAAACAATTGTGGAAGCGTAAAGTAAAAAAAAATGTAAGAACAACCAAATGCGCAAGTCAAGGCGCCCAAAACCAAAGTAGTTAATGTAAGAAAACATGTTCAATGCAAGTCATGCAAACTCGGATGCATCCTATTCCTGATGTGTACCTTAGTGACCTGAGAAAGACATGCTTAAAGTGTCAACACAATGGTTGGTGAGTTCACATGTTTGTAAGTAAATAAATGTTCGATGTTTGCCAGATAATGTAACTAAAGTATATCAATAGATAGCTAGTCTATGTTCATGCTACTATATAGTGTTTCGCAACCGAAGCTGACTGTTTGGTTTGTTTGTTTGCCTTCCCCCATGTCCACCAAAAAAATGGCAATGTGTTTAGGTCAATATTACACCCGTTCGACTTCCAGTCGAGTTAGCGTGACTAACACGGGTGGGGTTTGTCAAACCCAGTAGTACTACTCAAAATGACCTCGCTATGTTCCAATACTAACGGTTCGAGATGTAAGGACTTTCATGGTGTGTTTGCACTATAGTACGCAAGTGATATAACAGTAATACAAGATCCAAAATGTTTGTGTGCATGCTTTCTCCCCAAAAAGGAAAACAAGTAAAAGAGCGGGGCCATGAAACTCACGTTAGAGTATGTGCTAGAATGACAAGTGAAAGACAGGTGACCCGCTAACGTCTACCTATATTTCATAAGTTTATGAGTGTGTGTTCGTGTTGGTTCGTAAGACCCTTAGCATCCAAACAATCCCATTGTTTATCTCTTTTGAAAAGAGTTACAAGTTTGACTCAAGTTTGACCAAGCTTGACCCGATGACCCGTTGGTGACTCAATGTATGAATTAGTGTTTGATTAGCAAGTTTCCATAAATAGTGAGTATGTTCGAGATTAGTGTTTTCTAGAAACCATCGTTACTAATTATGTTCATAATATGAATATAATACGTCCTAGATGATTAAACATGTAACACACACCTTGATCTTTAACATGTTGATCACATTTCAGTTTAGGGTTTCCTTTTATAGTCGGCTAAAGATAACATACATGGTTTCTGAGATTTAACACGTTATAACACGTTATTTCATCATTGTTAACATAAAACTATCATGATATACTAACATGCATATCAAACTAGCAAGTTATGACTACTTTAGTCGATTAAAGTTTCCTTATTTAGCAAGTTTGTAAAACCTGGCCAGGTATTCAAAATCTAACTTATCAATTCACTTAAACATGCATCAAGTAACATATAAATATCATCATATCATCCTAATCATGTCAAACATGCAAGATAGAAATCACAAAAAGTTTCCTTACATAGTAACTCACGGTTCTAGACATCTAGGGTTTCACAAATTCAACAAAACCAACCAATATCATCATAATACACAACTAGTTATCAAAGTTTGCATCTTTATCGAATGGATTATTGTTTGGATGAAAAATAGGGTTTCACATAACCTATTTTTCAAAAAATATATAAATAAATATACATAAAATCTTACTTGATCCGATAGAAACGAAGATTGATGCTAGGATTGCTCAAGAACACCAATGATTGCAAGAAGGAGATCGATCTAAGAATGGTTTGAAGATGAAGAGAGGATTTTTGATCTCAAGGGAGGCGGGGACTCCATATTTTTGAAAATATGGAGTTATGGGGTTAGGGTTTTTATAAAATCCTTATATATGCACTCCATGGGCCCAAAAATGGATAAAAGTGTAAGTCTAGGAGGCCCGTTGACTAATTAAATGAGTTTAAAACTATTTTAATTAAATGTAACTAATTAAGATAGTTTCTAATAAATATTTTTATAAAACTTATTTATAAAAAATACAAAAACAATAAAAGTCACAACGTTCCGCGTAAACGTACGCGATTTCACGAAAGTCTACAGTTTACACATAAAATCACATAACACGTAAAAACACATAATTTATATTAATTATAAATTATTTATTGTTCAAAATATTATTTTTAATTATCACCAAAGTTCGGGGACAGACTCGTGCGACTCGGTAATTTTTCGAATTACCGTTACGTGAGTGTTTGTGCAATAACCGACACATTTAATTAACCTTAATTAAATGTAATGTATGCATGACTAACTAAGATAACTGAGTTGGTATAAATAAGTGTTTGAGATAACGATGTTTGCGTTAACGGAGTTAACCTGAAAATGTCGGATGTCACATCATCCCCTTGTTGAAAGAATTTTCGTCCCGAAAATTAAGCAAGGTCGCTAGTTGTCTGAAACAAAAAGTTTGGGTTGTCACCTCATCCCCTTGTTGAAAGAAATTTCGTCTTGGAATTTAATTAGTACCTTTGGTGTTTGCCGTTGACTGTTTGAAAAGCTGAGGATACTTTCGCATCATCTGATCCTCGCGTTCCCATGTAACTCCGGTCCACGCTTCGAGTTCCAGCGAACTCTAACAATTGGGATTTTGCTATGCTTGAGTGTTTTGACCTCTCGGTCCATGATTTCGACTGGTTCCTCGATGAAACGTAACTGTTCATCGATTTCCAACTCCTTGAGTGGAACCACTAGTGTCTCGTCTGATAAGCATTTCTTTAGGTTTGAGACATGAAAGACATTGTGTACTCCATTGAGTTTATCTGGTAGGTTCAGTTGATACGCTACTGGACCAATCCTTTTTACTATCTCGAATGGTCCAACGTAAGGCGGGTTTAGCTTGCCTCGTTTTCCAAAACGAATCACACCTTTCCAAGGTGAAACCTTTAATAGTACTTTGTCGCCCACCTGGAATTCTAACGGTTTTCTGCGCTTGTCTGCATAACTTTTTTGATGGTCACGGGCTGCCGCCATACGGTTTTGGATTTGCATGATTTTCTCTGACGTTTCGTGCACAAGTTCAGGACCCGTAAGTTGGATATCTCCAACTTCAGCCCAACAAAGAGGTGATCGGAATTTCCGTCCATATAGTGCCTCAAACGGTGCTGCCTTGATGCTACTATGGTAGCTGTTATTGTAGGAGAACTCTACTAGAGGCATATAAGTCTACCAACTGTTACCGAAATCAATTACACAAGCCCGTAACATGTCTTATAGGGTTTGAATAGTACGCTCACTCTGGCCATTTGTTTGAGGATGGTACGCTGTGCTCATATCCAGGCGCATGCCTAGTGCTTTCTGTAATGACTGCCAGAAACGTGAGGTGAAACGAGCGTCTCTATCAGAAATGATGGAGATTGGCACTCCATGCCGAGAGACTACTTCCTTAAGATAGAGGCGGGTTAAATTTTCCATTTTGTCTATCTCTTTGATAGCAAGAAAATGAGCGGATTTGGTTAGGCGATCCACTATCACCCAGATTGTCACAACAAGTAGGGGTTCAGGGTAATTTGGTGATAAAATCCATGGAAATCTGCTCCCATTTCCACATCGGGATCTCTGGTTGTTGGAGCAATCCGGATGGCTTTTGGTACTCCACCTTGACCTTTGAACAAGTCAGAAACTTGCTCACATAGGTGGCTATGTCGACTTTCATGTTCGGCCACCAATACAAAACTTTTAGCTCGTGGTACATCTTGTCAGATCCTAGATGAATAGAGTATCGGGATTTATGAGCTTCATCCATAACAAGTTCCCTTAAGTTTCCATACACTGGAATCCATATCCGTTTTGCGAAGTAGCGAATACCATCTGACTTAACCTCAAGTTGTTTCTCCATACCACGAGTGGCTTCTAACGATAAGTTCTCCTCTTTTAGGGCTTCAAGTTGAGCATTACGGATTTGTACGGGTAATCCTGTATGAATAGTGAGTTGCAACGCTCAAACTCGTTGGGGTTTGGTTTCCTTTCTGCTTAGGGCATCGGCTACCACGTTAGCTTTGCCCGGATGGTACTTGATGGCACAATCATAATCATTTAAGAGTTCGATCCAGCGACGCTGTCGCATGTTCAACTCTTTCTGTTTGAATATGTGCTGAAGACTCTTGTGATCGGTGTAAACAGTGCACTTGGTACCATACAAGTAACGTCTCCAGATCTTCAGTGCAAACACCACGGCTCCCAACTCCAAGTCATGAGTCGTGTAGTTCTTCTCATGAATTTTCAATTGCCGGGAAGCGTATGCGATAACCTTCTTACGTTGCATCAACACACAACCGAGACCCTGGATGGAAGCATCGCAATACACTACGAAGTCACCCGTTCCCTCAGGCAGAGATAGGATAAGTGCGCTACAGAGTTTCTGCTTCAGTAGCTGGAATGCTGATTCATACACAGTACCTTTATGAGTTAGGGCGGTGAGAGGTTGAGCGATCTTTGAGAATCCCTCGATAAATCGACGGTAGTAGCCAGCCAAACCTAGAAATTGTCGCACCTCTGTTGGAGTCATTGGTGTTGCCTAATTCTTAATGGCTTCTACTTTAGCTGGATTGACATGTATTCCTTTCTCGTTGACTACATGTCTTAAGAATTGAACTTCACGAATCCAAAAATCGCATTTGGACAATTTGGCATATAATTGTTCTTGCTTTAACAGTTCCAGAATCAACCGTAGATGCTCTTCATGGTCTTCCCTGCTCTTGGAATAGATGAGGATGTCGTCAATGAAAACGATGATGAACTGATCTAGGTAAGATTTACACACTCGGTTCATGAGATCCATGAATACTGCGGGTGCATTGGTTAATCCGAATGGCATGACCAAAAACTCGAAGTGCCCGTGCCGGGTTCTGAATGTTGATTCCTAAAATGTCTTCCTCTCAAACTCTCAGCTAGTGATATCCAGATCTTAGATCGATCTTTGAGTTGAAGCTCGACCCTTGAAGTTGATCGAATAGATCGTCAATGCGGGGAAGTGGATAACGGATTCTTGACAGTTACCTTGTTTAGCTCTCCGTAATCAATGCACATACGGAAAGTCCCATCTTTCTTTTTGACAAATAGGACTGGGTCTCCCCATGGCGATGAGCTAGGTCGGATGAAACCATTATCTAAAAACTCTTACAGTTGTGTGGATAACTCTTGTAACTCACTAGGTGCAAGTCTATACGGTGCTCGAGCAATAGGCACTGCTCCGGGTGTTAGATCAACCTGAAATTCGACTTGACGATTGGGTGGAAGACCAGACAAATCCTCGGGGAATACTTCAGGAAAGTCACGAACAATAGGAACGTCAGCAATCTTCTTCTCTTCGGAAGGTTGTTCGGTGACAAGGGATAGAATAGCGGCATGACCTTTACGCAAACACTTATGCGCCTTCATGAAAGATATGATGCCTACGACCTCACCACTCTTTTCGCCTTGGACAGAAAGGATTTCTCCACTAGGGAGAGGAAGGCGAACGATTTTATAATGGTAGATGATCTCAGCTTGGTTTTTGGATAAACAATCCATACCGACCACTATGTCGAAGCTGCCAAGGGTAACTGGCATGAGATCGATATCAAGTTTATGACCAGATAGTCCTAGTATACATCCCTTAAGGATGTGAGTTGCCTCGATTATCTTACCATCCTCTATCTTTATGGTGTACTTGGGTTCTAATAGGGTTGGGGTTGTTTCTATCTGTTTACTAAAGCTCTTAGATACAAAGCTCCTATCAGCACCAATATCGAAAAGAACAGAAGCAAACAATCGTTTAGAGGAAACTTACTTGTAACCACATTATGATCATTCCTTGCCTCCCCTGAACCAATCACGAAGGCTCTACCTTTCGCACCATTCCCATTATAGTTATTATTGTTACCTTAGTTGTTGTTGTTACCGTTGCCATTACCGTTATCATTACCATTCTTCTTCAACTGAGAACAGTTTCTCTTGAAATGCCCATTCTTCCCCGCACTCAAAACAACCTTTGGGTGCTTCAGTTTGAGGTGTTTGTTTAGCTTGGAGCTCACTTCTGCAGTCTGTGGCCGAATGACGCATCTTACCACATCGCTGGCAGCGGTACTTGTCACACGGTCCATTATGGTGAAAGTTTCACTTGTTGCACTTAGGGTACTTTCCAGCATATGTACCCTGATTCTGACCAGAAGAAGTAGACTGAGTAGAGGTCTTAGTAGGTTCATACCTACGTTGCTGCTGTTGCAGGGGTGGGTTAGACTGAAAGGCTTTAGAGTTGGTGTTGCCAAACTTTCACTTGTTGTCAGTAGCCTTGGTAACCGCACCTCTCGGGGGTAAGGTTCCCTGAGCTACCGCTTGATCAATTAACTTGTGAGCCAACATGATGGTCTGCTGGATAGTGGTAGGGTTGGAAGATGTCACCATACTCTGGATCTGAGGGACTAGACCCTCGATGTACTTTTCAATCCTCTTGTAGGCTGGTGTCACCATTTGAGGACATAGGATTGCCAACTCGTGCGAAGGAGTAGTGTAGGCTTCAATCTCGAAACGTTCCATCTTTTGGTTCCAGAATTCACCTTCCAGTTTCTGCACCTCGTCACGGGGGCAGTATTCTTCTCGCAACATGGTTTTGAACTCTTCCTATGGCAATGCATTTGCCATGTCTAGACCCAACATCTACACTTGGGAGTTCCACCACATAAGGGTCGGACCCTTAAGTGTACCCGACGCATATTTGACCTGGTTGACCTGTGGACAGTTGCACATCGCGAATACCGATTCTGCCTTTTCCATCCAGCAGAGCAAACCGACTGCTCCTTCAACACCACTAAATGTGTGGGGCTTACAGTCTATAAAGATTTTGAACGTGCATGTCTGAGGGTTAGCAGGTTGACCTGGATTGAAAACAAGAATATGTTTGAGGATACGAAGTTCGGAAAACAAGTTCAGAGTAAGCATTGATCTGCTAGGGATGATAGATATTGGATGCCACCATCAGATTGTCATGCACCGCATCAGTCTCGCCTAGACTCACTGCCAGTTTCTCTAGCTTCTGATCAACTTGACTTCCTCGCTGCAACAATCCAGTAATCCGCAGCATCGCGCATGTTCCCAATCTCTCGGTCCATCTTTGCCATAAAGGCAACAAAAGCCTGCTCTAACGGGTACTGTAAAGGTGGTAGGGTTTGCGAGGTAGAGATAATGCCAGCAAAGTATGGGGGTGGGACCTGCTCCTGGCGAACCCAGCTCCTAATCATTTCAGGATACCAATGCCAGCCCTGAGTGCTATCCCTGACACGCACAGTAAAAGGCTCTCCATACACCAAGGTGTTATCAACAAGGTTCAGTCGGCGTCTCTTGGGCTCAGGTGATGATATGATAGGAACAGCGGGTTCCTAGCTAGCTAGGGATGTAAGTGATGTAGACATTTCCTGTAATGTAATGTATAAGTGCCATGTATGAGTGTCTGTGTTGTGTAAGTAATGCAATGTGTGTGGTTATAGTCTAAGTCTACTACTAATGCAAACCTAGTTTGCTATAACCAACATGTCTCTGATACCAATCTGTCACACCCTCAAATTCCACCTGCGGGGTTCTACCGCGAGGCGCGTGACAAACCAGGATAATTGTCATTAGTTATATTGAACGACCACAATATGAGTTTGAAAATACCAGTATTACTCATAGTCACGAGTCATTACCGTTAAGTTTGAAAACAATTGTGGAAGCGTAAAGTAAAACAAAATGTAAGAACAACCAAATGCGCAAGTCAAGGCGCCCAAAACCAAAGTAGTTAATGTAAGAAAACATGTTCAATGCAAGTCATGCAGACTCGGATTCATCCTATTCCTGATGTGTACCTTAGTGACCTGAGAAAGACATGCTTAAAGTGTCAACACAATGGTTGGTGAGTTCACATGTTTGTAAGTAAATAAATGTTCGATGTTTTCCAGATAATGTAACTAAAGTTGTCAATAGATAGCTAGTCTATGTTCATGCTACTATATAGTGTTTCGCAACCGAAGCTGACTGTTTGGTTTGTTTGTTTGCCTTCCCCCATGTCCACCAAAACAATGGCAATGTGTTTAGGTCAATATTACACCCGTTCGACTTCCAGTCGAGTTAGCGTGACTAACACGGGTGGGGTTTGTCAAACCCAGTAGTACTACTCAAAATGACCTCGCTATGTTCCAATACTAACGGTTCGAGATGTAAGGACTTTCATGGTGTGTTTGCACTATAGTACGCAAGTGATATAACAGTAATACAAGATCCAAAATGTTTGTGTGCATGCTTTCTCCCCAAAAAGGAAAACAAGTAAAAGAGCGGGGCCATGAAACTCACGTTAGAGTATGTGCTAGAATGACAAGTGAAAGACAGGTGACCCGCTAACGTCTACCTATATTTCATAAGTTTATGAGTGTGTGTTCGTGTTGGTTCGTAAGACCCTTAGCATCCAAACAATCCCATTGTTTATGTGTTTTGAAAAGAGTTACAAGTTTGACTCAAGTTTGACCAAGCTTGACCCGATGACCCGTTGGTGACTCAATGTATGAATTAGTGTTTGATTAGCAAGTTTCCACAAATAGTAAGTATGTTCGAGATTAGTGTTTTCTAGAAACTATCGTTACTAATTATGTTCATAATGTAACATTTCTGATTTACATTATCTATATTCCAGTTCAATGTGATACATTTCAAACCAAATTCTAGTACACTGACTTGCTCAATTTGTACCAACAATTAAATACTATGTTCCAATGCAAATCCACAAATTTTACACGAGTATATCCTATTAAACTCTACATAAGTCCATATTTATACAATCTGTCAATACTGAAACTGGCAAGGACTGATTTTATAAATTAACAAGAAACCCTAATAGGCACGGTCGCGCCTCGTTCTGGCACGGTCGCGCCAAGTGCCTTGGCACGGTCGCACGTCTTTTGGAACGGTCGCGGCCGGTGCCTTGGCATGGTCGCGCATCATATGGGCACGATCTTTATACACGTTCGGAATTGCAGCAGAAGATCTTTAATCCTAAATTCGTTCAACTTTGTAACCGTTATACACGTTCGTCTATTAACAAACATCATTAGTTAATTAAACATCGACATTACACTTGAATTAAAACCAATTATGGATTTTACACTGAAACCACCTACCCCTTCATCTTTTACTCATCGAATTCCTTCATTTCTATTGTTACTCTCTCAAATCAAGCAACTACGCACTATAACTAACCCTCTCTAAAGTTTTACGCACACCAATCTCATCGGAATTGCAGCAGAAGACGCCGGAGATCAAACCCGTCGTCGCCGGAACTCACCTCTACCGTATGCCTTCGATTCATCGTCTTTTCAGGTAATTGAAACCTCCTACACTTTCGTTTTAGTCCATAGATCAAAAGCCCCAACTTGATTTGGGCTTACAATATCCAGTTTAACACTAACCCGAATCTAGGGTTCATTCTAAAATGGTTTAATCGAATCATACTTTGTACATGTTTTAAATACAATTAATATATTCCAATAGACTCGTAATAACCCTACAAATGAAAGCCCTATGAAATCCAACATTAACAATATAAGATTTAAGCAATTCATTCCTGTTTTGGAACAGACACGGTCGCGCTAGTCTTCTAGCGCGGTCGTGCTTCATGAGACACGGTCGTGCTAAACCTAGCGCGGTCATGCCTCACACACTCAGACCCGGTCATGCCTCTTGACTAGACTTGGTCGTGCCTTAGAACCCTAGACACGGTCGTGCCTGGCCCAGATACGGTCGTGCCTAGTGAACAACTTAGTTATGTCTCCTGTTTGATCAACACGGTCACGCCCAGACTAGCACGGTCGCGCCCGTGGTCCTAGCACGATCGTGCCTTGTCCCAGGCACGGTCGTGTGTATGAGAAAAATCTTGGCAGAATAATTATTTTTATATTTTAAAAACAATAAGTATTTCAGATTAATTTTCAAATAAAAATAGTTGATTTTATAAAAAAATTTATATTAACTTTATTTAAAAAGATCAAATTCTTAATCCTAAAATAAATAGAAGTTAGTTATTTAAATTTACAAAATTAAATTTATACTTATTGTTAAACCCTACACTTAAACGTTATTTACGCACCTTTATGAAAATAAAGTAAAGAAATTTATATTTAATATAAAACATCCGATACATTTTTATAACTAAATATCTAAGTTACATATTTTATAAATAAATAAATAAGGTAACAATTATTTATTTAATTTACATTTAAACAAAAATTATTTAGGTTATACTTAATTACCCCTAATACCTACATTATTTTTATAACTAAGTGAATAAATAATAATTATGTAATTTATTTATTTAGTTATTCAAACTCAAACTTTGATCAAAATGTTCTAAAAATATCCATTCCAAATCTTTCATTTTATACAATATCTTTCAAGTAGAAACCACAAGCTTTATACACACATCTAATTCAACCCTAGACTTAGACATAGACTATTGTGCACACTATTAATTCAATATACATTCCACACTAGGTTAACATTGTGCATTACAAGGATCATCTTACTATCTAGTCTCTCGTGTTAGCTACGCCTTTTGAATCAAGTGAGTATTACATAGCCCCTTTTACTCTTTTACACTTTTTGGGGTGGAACATGAACACTATACAAACTATTGCTTACATTTACACAAACTACACAAATACAAATCCTCTTTACATTCATGTGTGCAATTTGAGCTTTATGCCTGAGTGCTAGTTGTGCTAACTTTTGTATGCAATTTATGTACAATCATTAACTGTTCAAGCCGACGGTAAACAATGATAGATCTATTGAGTCTGACAAACCCACCCAGATTGGGGTGATTGTTACCGACAACACAATTTTGCATGCTAGTTACAAAGGTTTGATTGTACTTGGTTACACAATAGCTTCTCTCCATAAATGCCTTATTTTATCATGTTATGTAAGGATTTGTTTATTCATAATCTATATGCTATCTATATACAAACCTGTGTATGCTCACCAACTTTTTAGTTGACCTTATTTTATTCATGTTTCAGGTGCTAATATGTGAGTTTGATCAAGGCATGCTACACATAGGCTTCGGACTTAGTTAAATTTAAATAAAGACTATTATGTATTTCGTTTATGTACTTGTTTGAATTTGGTTGTGTTGAATTATTTGAAGTTAAATTTGATGATTAAAATATTGAAATCTAGTCAACCTTGTGCTCATGAACAGTCTACATGTCCCGCCCCGATGATTCCGCCGTCGGTTGGGGTGTGACAGATTGGTATCAGAGCCTTGGTTATAGGGAACTAGGTTTATAGACACCCTTGACCTAGACTATAACTTTAGGACACCCACTTATGCCATGCTTCATGATTATGTGATATGTGCTACATGCTTACTATGATTAGTTATTATTTCGTTTTTGATGCCTTACTTGTTAAAAAATCATGACTTATTAAGATATACTTAAATAATAATTAAATAAACAATATTCGTACCTATACCCTAAAACCTCATAATATTCTTACCTACTCCTCTATCATCATCTTCTTAGCATGTGGAAACTTTATGGATCTAAATCTATAAAAATTTCTTTATTTCCTCGTTAAGGCTTTTAAACTTTGTTAATTATTTGAGGACACGTGCAATCTGGAAGAGTGACACCTGTATTCTGGGTTTTCTGTCTAGGAAAGAATTTCGCATAAATCCCAATCAACAGAGGGACCTGTATGCTTTCTTGGGAACTCCCGTGATGAGTGTTTACTTATAGGCTAAAGCATGTCTCCTTGAAAATTATATGAGTTTGATTAACCTTAATGTGTCATAGTATTCAAGTGATTATATCACTATTTGAGTACAATCCAAACCATGATTGACTATTTTGTTTGTTATCTTATTCTTTTAAATCCAAACAACATTCATAAGTTCTTACATCTTTTCTTGTGTTGTGCAATTCTGTAGAATGCCTCCCCATCGTGCTCCCGTGACCAACAACAACACCGACATTGCTGCTATCCTTGCACAACTTGTAACTCAACTCACCCACGTTAACGGTGCCACAAATGGTAACCATGGTGCTAATGGTGGTGGTGGTGCCAACCCACCATAATGCACCTTCAAGCACTTCAACTCATGTAATCCTCTTAAGTTCTATGGTACCGAAGGAGCTACGGGACTTCTTCAATGGTTCGAAAGTATTGAGAATACCTTCCTCAATAGTGACTGCCCTGATAACCTTCGTGTTCTTCATGCCACAAGTGTCTTACAAAAACGGGCACTCACGTGATGGAATGGGGAAAAGAGAACTAGAGGTGTGGAAGTAGCTATGGCCTTACCTTGGGATGAGGTTAAAAGGCTAATAACCGAAGAATTTTGTCCTCGAAATGAGGTAAAGAAACTGGAAGCCGAGTTTTGGGATCTTGCCCAAGATGGTGGTGAAAGTCTAGCTTATACAACTCGGTTCCATGAGTTGAGTCTCCTTGTGCCCCATATGGTCACACCTTTATCCCGCTGCATTGAGAAGTATATTGGTGGATTACATAGGCAAATTCAAGATACTGTCTTAGGGAGAAATCCCGCAACACTCGAAGATGCTATCCGCTTATCTGCTACATTAACTGACAACCATGTGAAAGCGGGAACTCTGACTAGAAAAGGTACCAAGAAAGTTCCCGACACCACAACTCCTCCCGTACACATCAAAGAAGCCACAACTGAACCCTCTCGTAATAATAAGAAGAGAAAGGATAGAAACTATGCTATGGTCACTCCTGCTATCCCTGTTAACCAAGCTGCGCCTATGGTTCAAGCACCAGCCAAAAAGCCATATGTTGGGATCTACCCACTCTGTGCCACATGCAACTATCACCATCTCCAAAACATTCCATGTCGCCTTTGCACTCACTGTGGGAAATATGGCCATACAGTCAATGTTTGTAGAGCCAAAGCACTTGTAGGCCAAGTCAACCCAGCAAACAACCAACCCCCAAGTGGCTAATCAAGGTGTTCCCGCTATTGCAAATGGACGTGCTTGTTATGAATGTGGTAACCCAAATCATTTCCGTGATCAGTGCCCAAGACTAATCAATGCTAGACAAGGCGGAGCTCGTGGGCGTGCTTTCAACATAAACGCCAATGAAGCTCAAGTCAACAATGATGTGGTCAACGGTACGTTCCTTGTTAATAGTCAATATGCCTCCATTTTATTTGATACCGGTGCCGATAAAAGTTTTGTATCACTTAATTTTGAACCCTTACTTGCAAAGACACGATCCCAATTAGAGAAAACCTTCACCGTCGAAGTAGCAAATGGTGACTCACTTACAATTGACTCTGTTATTCATGACTACTCTCTAGAACTTAATGATCATACATTTCCAATCAACCTTGTACCAATGCCACTAGGAAGTTTTGATATCATCATAGGCATGGATTGGCTATCAAATCATCATGCCGAAGTCATCTGTTTCGAGAAGTGCATCCGAATACCTCTACCGTCTGGAGAAACGTTAAGAGTCTTTGGTGAAAAGCCTTGCAAAGGACTCAAGTTAATGTCATGCACTACCGCCCAAAAGTACTTACGAAAGAAGTATGTAGCCTTCTTAGCTCATGTTGTTCAAAAGGATGTCAAAGAGAAGAGTATCCAAGACATTCCCATCATTCGGGATTTTCCTGAAGTATTTCCCGAAGATCTATCCGGTCTTCCACCCGTTCGACAAGTAGAATTTCGCATTGACCTCATACCCGGAGCTAACCCCGTGGCTAGAGCTCCTTACCGTCTTGCACCTTCTGAAATGCAAGAACTTGCAAGCCAATTCCAAGAGCTCTCCGACAAGGGCTGCATTCGTCCAAGTCATTCACCGTGGGGTGCACCCGTCTTATTCGTAAAAAAGAAGGATGGATCATTCCGCATGTGTATTGACTACCGCGAACTCAACAAGCTTACCATCAAAAACCGTTATCCCTTGCCTAGAATTGATGACCTCGTTGATCAACTTCAAGGTTCTACTTGCTTCTCGAAGATTGACCTTCTATCTGGTTATCACCAACTCCGTGTACAAGAGGAAGATATTCCAAAGACTGCCTTCCGAACAAGGTATGGTCACTACGAGTTCATGGTCATGCCTTTTAGACTAACCAATGCACCCGCGGTCTTCATGGACCTCATGAATCGTGTGTGCAAGCCGTACCTTGATAAATTTGTGATCTTATTCATTGACGATATCTTAATCTACTCCAAGACTAAAGCCGACCATGAGCAACACCTTAGACTGGTTTTGGACCTCTTGAGGAAGGAACAATTATATGCCAAAATTCTCCAAATGTGAATTTTGGTTAAAGGAAGTTCAATTTCTTGGTCATATCGTTAACGACAAGGGAACTCATGTTGACCCTGCTAAGATCGAAGCGGTTAAGAATTGGAATGCCCCGAAGACCCCCACCGAAGTTCGTTCATTTTTTGGTCTTGCGGGATATTATCGTCGCTTCATCTCAAATTTCTCTAAGATTGTTGTCCCTCTTACCGCTTTAACCCACAAGGGTAAACCTTATGAATGGGGACCAAAACAAGAAGAAGCTTTCCAAACTCTCAAGCAAAAGTTGTGCAATGCTCCTATTCTGACTCTCCCTGTTGGGAATGATGATCTAGTTATCTACTATGATGCTTCCAACCAAGGTCTCGGTTGTGTCCTCATGCAACGAGGCAAGGTAATCGCTTATGCATCAAGACAACTTAAGATTCATGAGAAGAATTATACGACACACGACCTAGAGTTGGGTGCGGTCGTATTCGCACTAAAGATTTGGAGACATTACCTCTATGGCACAAAGTGTGTGGTGTTTACCGACCACAAAAGTCTCCAACACATCTTCAACCAAAAGGAACTCAATATGAGGCAACGACGTTGGGTTGAACTCCTTAACGACTATGACTGCGAGATTCGTTACCATCCCGGCAAAGCGAATGTTGTAGCCGACGCTTTGAGTCGAAAGGACCATGTCATGCTTCAATGTGTCCGAATTCAAACCGACATTCAAAATCGCATCTTAGAAGCTCAACACGTCTCAGTCATCAAGGGTAACATGTACGAGGAAATGTCGTGTGGTGTTGAACTCCAGCTTGAACCGAAACCCAATGGCTTACTTTATTACTTGAACCGTATTTGGGTTCCCGATCGCGATGATCTCCGTGCATTTCTCATGAACGAGGCTCATAAGACTCGTTATTCTATTCATCCTGGTGCGGATAAAATGTACCAAGATCTCCACCAACAATATTGGTGGCCCGGTATGAAGAAAGACATTGCTTTCTATGTTGCCAAATGTCTAACTTGCTCCAAAGTCAAAGCCGAACATCAACGTCCTTCCGGCTTACTCGAACAACCGGAAATACCCGTGTGGAAATGGGAGAACTTAGCTATGGATTTCATTACCAAACTCCCTTGTACTTCAAGTGGTTATGATAGCATTTGCGGTGATCATTGACCGTCACCAAGTCTGCTCAGTTCTTGCCTATCCATGAAGACTATCGGGTTGAGAAACTAGCCCGAATTTACATTGATGAAATTGTGAGCCGTCACGGTGTTCCCTTAAACATAATATCCGATAGAGATGCTCGGTTCACCTCTCGTTTTTGGAAATCTCTCCGGACTGCTCTTGATACACGATTGGATTTGAGCACGGCCTACCATCCCCAAACTGATGGACAGACCGAGCGAACAATCCAAACTCTTGAGGATATGCTTAGAGCTTGTGTAATTGATTTTGGCGGCAATTGGGAATCAAATCTATCCCTAATCGAGTTCTCCTACAATAATAGCTACCACACGAGTATTAACAAGGCTCCATTTGAAGCTCTCTATGGTCGCAAGTGTCGTTCTCCTATCTGTTGGAGCGAGATTGGTGAAGCACAAATCACCGGTCCCAAGCTAATTCAAGAAACATCCAACAAGATTATCCAAATTCGTGACAACATTCGAGTAGCGAGAAGTCGGCAAAAGAGTTATGCCGACAAACGACGAAAACCCTTGGAATTCCAAGTCGGTGACGTTGTTCTTCTAAAGGTGTCTCCGTGGAAGGGTGTGATCCGTTTTGGAAAGAAAGGCAAATTAGCACCTCGTTATGTGGGTCCATTTAAGATCCTTGAAAGGATTGGGAAAATGGCTTACAAACTCGACTTACCTCCATCACTTGGCAATGTGCATCCTACTTTTCACGTGTCTAATCTGAAGAAATGTCTTGCTGATGAGAATCTCCACATACCTCTTGACGACGTGCACATTGACGAAACGATGCACTTCGTTGAGAGACCAGTGGAAATCATGGATCGTGAGATCAAGCAGCTCAAGTGAAGCCGTATTCCTATTGTCAAAGTTCGTTGGGAATCTAAACGTGGTCCTGAGTTTACTTGGGAACGAGAGGACCAAATGAAACTCAAGTACCCCCATCTTTTCACTGATGCCGTCGCCTCCACTAGCTAAATTTCGGGACGAAATTCCCTCAACATGGGGATACTGTAACATTTCTGATTTTCATTATCTATATTTCAGTTCAATGTGATAGATTTCAAATCAAATTCTAGTACACTGACTTGCTCTATTTGTACCAACAATTAAATACTATGTTCCAATGCAAATCCACAAATTTTACACGAGTATATCCTATTAAACTCTACATAAGTCCATATTTATACAATCTGTCAATACTGAAACTTGCAATGACTGATTTTATAAATTAACAAGAAACCCTAATAGGCACGGTCGCGCCTCGTTCTGGCACGGTCGCGCGTCTTGCTTTGGAACAGTCGCGCCCGGTGCCTTGGCACGGTCGCGCCTCATATGGGCACGATCGCGCCTCTTGACAGTTGAAACGTAAAAACGATCTTTAATCCTAAATTCGTTCAACTTTGTAACCGTTATACACTTTCGTCTATTAACAAACATCATTAGTCAATTAAACATCGACATTACACTTGAATTAAAACCAATTATGTATTTTAAACTGAAACCGCCGACCCCTTCATCTTTTACTCATCGAATTCATTCATTTCTATTGTTACTCTCTCAAATCAAGCAACTACGCACCGTAACTAACCCTCTCTGAAGTTTTACGCACACCAATCTCATCGGAATTGCAGCAGAAGACGCCGGAGATCAAACCCGTCATCGCCGGAACTCACCTCTACCGTACGCCTTCGATTCATCGTCTTTTCGGGTAATTGAAACCTCCTACACTTTCGTTTTAGTCCATAGATCAAAATCCCCAACTTGATTTGGGCTTACAATATCTAGTTTAACACGAACCCGAATCTAGGGTTCATTCTAAAATGATTTAATCGAATCATACTTTGTACATGTTTTAAATACAATTAATATATTCCAATAGACTCGTAATAACCCTACAAATGAAAGCCCTATGAAATCCAACATTAACAATATAAGATTTAAGCAATTCATTTCTGTTTTGGAACAGAGACGGTCGCGCTAGTCTTCTAGCGCGGTCGTGCTTCATGAGACACGGTCGTGCTAAACCCAGCGCGGTCGTGCCTCACACACTCAGACCCGGTCATGCCTCTTGACTAGACTTGGTCGTGCCTCAGAACCCTAGACACGGTCGTGCCTGGCCCAGACACGGTCGTGCCTAGTGAACAACTTAGTTATGTCTCCTGTTTGATCAACACGGTCGCACCCTGACTAGCACGGTCGTGGTCCTAGCACGATCGTGCCTTGTCCCAGGCACGGTCGTGTGTATGAGAAAAATCTTGGCAGAATAATTATTTTTATATTTTAAAAACAATAAGTATTTCAGACTAATTTTCAAATAAAAATAGTTGATTTTATAAAAAAATTTATATTAACTTTATTTAAAAATATCAAATTCTTAATCCTAAAATAAATAGAAGTTAGTTATTTAAATTTACAAAATTAAATTTATACTTATTGTTAAACCCTACACTTAAACGTTATTTACGCAACTTATTTACGCACCTTTATGAAAATAAAGTAAAGAAATTTATATTTAATATAAAACATCCGATACATTTTTATAACTAAATGACTAAGTTACATATTTTATAAATAAATAAATAAGGTAACAATTATTTATTTAATTTACATTTACACAAAAATTAGTTAGGTTATACTTAATTACCCCTAATACCTACATTATTTTTATAACTAAGTGAATAAATAATAATTATGTAATTTATTTATTTAATTATTCAAACTCAAACCTTATCAAAATGTTCTAAAAATATCCATTCCAAATCTTTCATTTTATACAATATCTTTCAAGTACAAACCACAAGCTTTATACACACATCTAATTCAACCCTAGACTTAGACATAGACTAATGTGCACACTATTAATTCAATATACATTTCACACTAGGTTAACGTTGTGCATTACAAGGATCATCTTACTATCTAGTCACTCGTGTTAGCTACGCCTTTTGAATCAAGTGAGTATTACATAGCCCCTTTTACTCTTTTACACTTTTTGGGGTGGAACATGAACACTATACAAACTATTGCTTACATTTACACAAACTACACAAATACAAATCCTCTTTACATTCATGTGTGCAATTTGAGCTTTATTCCTGAGTGCTAGTTGTGCTAACTTTTGTTTGCAATTTATGTGCAATCATTAACTATTCAAGCCGACGGTAAACAATGATAGATCTATTGAGTCTGACAAACCCACCCAGATTGGGGTGATTGTTACCGACAACACAATTTTGCATGCTAGTTACAAAGGTTTGATTGTACTTGGTTACACAATAGCTTCTCTCCATAAATGCCTTATTTTATCATGTTATTTAAGGATTTGTTTATTCATAATCTATATGCTATCTATATACAAACCTGTGTATGCTCACCAACTTTTTAGTTGACCTTATTTTATTCATGTTTCAGGTGCTAATATGTGAGTTTGATCAAGGCATGCTACACATAGGCTTTGGACTTAGTTAAATTTAAATAAAGACTATTATGTATTTCGTTTATGTACTTGTTTGAATTTGGTTGTGTTGAATTATTTGAATTTAAATTTGATGATTAAAATATTGAAATCTAGTCAACCTTGTGCTCATGAACAGTCTACATGTCCCGCCCCGATGATTCCGTCGTCGGTTGGTGTGTGACACATAATATGAATCTAATACGTCCTAGATGATTAAACATGTAACACACACCTTGATCTTTAACATGTTGATCACATTTCAGTTTAGGGTTTCCTTTTATAGTCGGCTAAAGATAACATGCATGGTTTCTGAGATTTAACATGTTACAACACGTTATTTCATCATTGTTAACATACAATTATCATGATATACTAACATGCATATCAAACTAGCAAGTTATGACTACTTTAGTCGATTAAAGTTTTCTTATTTAGCAAGTTTGTAAAACCGGGCTAGGTATTCAAAATCTAACTTCACAATTCACTTAAACATGCATCAAGTAACGTATAAATATCATCATATCATCCTAATCATGTCTAACATGCAAGATAGAAATCACAAAAAGTTTCCTTATATAGTAACTCACGGTTCTAGACATCTAGGGTTTCACAAAATCAACAAAACCAACCAATATCATCATAATACACAACTAGTTATCAAAGTTTGCATCTTTATCGAATGGATTATTGTTTGGATGAAAACTAGGGTTTCACTGTAAGGCCCCAAACCCGGGAGGCCTGACTTGTTGGATTTACTCACTTGTTGGATTTACTCATTCACAAACAGTTATTAAACTTGAATATCAAATAACGCAGCAGAAAATTTCATTTAAACATAATCAAACATTGTTCAACATGCGGAAGCGTAACATAGTCTAATACCTAAACATAACATAAACTAATCATAACGGGATGCCATTCTTCATATCATCCGGTAACTCTTCTCGCTTGCCAAGCATCACCGTCCATCATCATAACCTGCCCTTAACCTGAATGTGCATACTAAAACGTCAGCTACGCTGGTGAGTTCTAGCTTTACATAAAACCTTGACATAAACATTTTGCCAAAAACTTAACATACATTTGCTTAACAAAAGCGTATGTAAAACATGCAATAACTTAACATCATCATAACATCGTAACATAGCATCATAACATAAGTCAACATGAACCGAATCTGCGCCTTCTCGTAACCGTCAATTCCGTACATCGCATACCAGCGGATGAACTTAAGGCTCGTTACCTCTAAGTCATCCGTCACTTAGGTCCCCTAAGGCTCGTTACCTCTAGGTGGACCAAACATATGTATCCTAAGGCTCGTTACCTCTAGGTAGACCAAACATATGTCTCCTAAGGCTCGTTACCTCTAGGTAGACCAAACATGTGTCTCCTAAGGCTCGTTACCTCTAGGTAGACCAAACATATGTATCCTAAGGCTCGTTACCTCTAGGTAGAAGAACATAACTTAGGCACTATTCCCCGTAAGTAATAGGTAATCCCATGGGTAACCGTCGTCACCCCATCATCAACCAGTTGTACAACCGCTAGCCAGCCACAAAGGCTCCCCGTAAGGGTGAGGCTAATACATACATACATACCTTAGCTCCCATAGGAACTCGTGGCAGATTCGTTCATTCGTGACTTTCATAAAACCTTTACCTCATTTTAGTTAAAGCATTTGAACGTTTTATTAAACAAAACATCATCTCTTTCGTAAACTTCATTTGGCAAAACATTTCATAAACATCATCTCGTAAACATCATTTCGTAAACATCATATCGTAAACATCTTATCGTAAACATCGTTTCGTAAACATCATTTCGTAAACCTCATTTTAAAAGCATCATTCCGTATGTATGCACACCAGCCTAAAAACATTTAATTAAAAGATTTAAAGAAGGGCTTCTAGAACTCACCTGATAAGCTAATCTGGGTTGTCCTAAACAAGGTCCCACAACGTCACTTCCGATCTGAATTGATTAGTTAAATACACATCAGACCAAATCCCGACTCTAACGGTTTAACCTTCTAAACATACTGACTTTAACTAAACAGCCTGATGCCTGCGCATTTAGCAAGTGCGCAGGGCCTTGCTCTTGCGTACTTAATAAGTGCGCAAACTTTGCTTCATGCGTACTTGATAAGTACGCAGGACCCTCTTCCTGCGTACTTGATAAGTATGCAGGATCTGCTTCGTCGCAAAAACCCTAACTTTCGCATTCGGGTCTGATCACGTCAAGATCCCGAACTTGTTTACATTCAAAACGTTTTCTTTTCATTATGGAACTCAAATCTATGTTTTTATTCCATTTTCATCCGTAAAAACGTTACATTTTCGTCCAAAACCTAAAAAACCCAAAAACGAACAAAAACTCAGATCTAGGTTGGATCGTTACCTGTATCGAGCTTCTGATTCGGAGGTTCTTCTCACGAGCTATGGAGCAACGCACTTCTTTAATCTCGGGTTGATCCGTCGACTTTCTCTCTCTATAGTTTCTCTCTCTAGAACTTGTAAATGAGAGAAATGTGGAGTAACTTAGGCTATTTATAGGGAAGGGACTCCTCCCCTCAAGTTCGCCAGCCCATCTGGCCCCGCCCGTTACACCTCGTTCATTTGTTCCTTTCGTCTTACGTATAACCCATTATTTTAAATCGTCATCTTATTATTTTTTTTTAGGATGTTACAAGTCTACCCCCCTTACAATAGGTTTCGTCCCCGTAACCTATCATAAGTCAAATAGATGAGGGTACGACTCCCTCATATCCTTCTCTGTTTTCCAAGTAGATTCCGATCCCTTTCGATGCTTCCATTAAACTTTAACCAATCGAATAATCTTATTACGCAAACGCTTCTCCTTTCTGTCTAAGATGGCCACGGGTTCTTCGATGTAGTTAAGGCTGTTGTCGACCTCGATGTCAATAAGTGGTACGTGAGCCGATTCATCCGCCAAACACTTTCGCAAGTGTGATACATGGAAGGTAGGATGAATCCCACTTAACTCATCAGGCAGCTCTAGCCGATAAGCGACTTCACCAACCCGTGCCATTATCCTGAATGGTCCGACAAACCTCGGACTTAACTTTCCTCTCTTCCTGAATCGTATGATTCCTTTCCACGGTGAAACTTTCAACATTACTCTGTCCCCAACATTAAACTCAATAGGCCTTCGTCGATTATCCACATAGGATATCTGACGATCTTGTGCGGCCTTCATTCGTGCTTTGATTTGATCAAACCTTTCCGACGTTTCTCTTACTACTTCAAGACTTCCTAATTCCTTCTGTCCAATCTCACCCCAACAAACCGGGGTCCTGCATCTTCTCCCATACAACATTTCGTAAGGCGGCATGCCTATAGTTGTGAGATGACTATTGTTGTAGGAGAATTCGGCTAACGGCAGATGACTGTCCCAACTACCTCCAAAATCGACAATACAAGCACGAAGCATATCCTCCAATGTCTGAATGGTCCTTTCGGACTGACCATCCGTCTGTGGGTGGTATGTCGTGCTGATATTAAGCCTCGTGCCCATCGCCTCGTGAAATCTTTTCAAGAACCTCGAAGTGAATCGCGTGTCCCAGTCAGATACGATCGTCAAAGGCATCCCATACCGTGCTACTACTTTGTTAGTAAATACTTCCGCTAACCTTTCCGACGAGAACGTCTCACGAATAGGTAGGAAATGAGCACTCTTCGTTAAACGGTCCACAATTACCCAAATGGTGTCATGACCTTTAGCTGTGCGAGGTAGCTTGGTTATGAAGTCCATGGTAATGTGTTCCCACTTCTATTTCGGTATGTCAAGTGGTTGAATCTTTCCATACGGTTTCTGGTGTTCAGCCTTTACTTGAAAGCAAGTCAAGCACTTGCTTACGTACTTTGTCACTTTGTGTTTCATTCCAGGCCACCAGTAGTCCTTCCTCAAATCTTGGTATATTTTATTGGTACCAGGATGGATAGAGTACCGATACTTATGAGCCTCATCCAAGATTTTGGTTCTAAGCTCGCCACCCATAGGTATCCATACCTGCCCAAAATGTGTCCTAACACCAAGGGTGTTATATTCCAACTTGTCCTGTTGGCCAACCATTCTTTCCTTCTTTTTGTTTTCTTCCTTAAATGCTTCATCTTGAGCTCTTTCAATTTCCCTCATCACATCTGGTGTTACCATCAACTGGCAAGCTTTCACTCTAATAGGAGCAGGCACATCCTTTCGACTTAGAGCGTCAGCCACCACGTTTCCCTTTCCAGGATGGTATATGATTTCACAGTCATAGTCTTTCAATAGTTCCAACCATCGTCTCTGCCTCATATTAAGTTCCCTTTGTTCGAAGAAGTACTTCAAACTTTTGTGGTCGGAGTAAATAATAAACTTCACCCCGTAGAGGTAGTGCCTCCAGATTTTCAATGCAAATACGACAGCAGCAAGTTCCAAATCATGAGTCGGATAATTAGCTTCGTGAATCTTCAACTGCCGTGACGCATACGCGATCACTCTTCTGCGTTGCATCAACACGCATCCCAATCCCTGACCCGAAGCGTCAGAGTATACCACTAAGTCTTTATTGCCCTCGGGAAGGGCCAAGACTGGAGCTTTGGTTAGCTTCTCTTTCAATTCCTTAAACAGCTCATCCTGGGTCGACCCCCATTCGTACTTTACCTCCTTCCGAGTCAACTTTGTCAATGGCGAAGCTATTTTCGAGAAATCCTGGATGAATCTCCGATAGTAGCCTGCCAATCCCAAGAAACTGTGGATTTCAGTTGGCGTCTTAGGAATATTCCATTCCCTTACCGTCATTATCTTTGCTGGGTCAACCATAATGCTGTTCGGGTTAATGACATGACCTAGGAATTGGACTTCCCTAAGCCAGAACGCACATTTGGAGAACTTAGCATACAACTTTTCTTTCTTCAGAGCTTCCAACACCTCGTTTAAGTGACATGCGTGATCACCCTCATTCTTGGAGTAGATGAGGATATCATCGATGAACAGAATTACCGATCGGTCCAGCATCGGTCGACAAACCCTATTCATCAAATCCATGAATGTTGCGGGGGCGTTCGTCAATCCAAAAGACATTACGCGGAACTCGAAATGTCCATAACGCGTGCGAAATACGATTTTCGGTATGTCTTCTTCCCTCACCTTCAACTGATGGTACCCGGATCGATGGTCGATTTTTGAGAACCAACTTGCGCCTTGCAATTGATCGAATAGGTCGTCGATCCTTGGTAAAGGGTACTTGTTCTTCACCGTTCGTTTGTTTAACTCGCGATAATCAATACACATTCTCATCGAACCATCCTTCTTCTTCACAAACAACACCAGAGCACCCCAAAGCGAGATGCTCGGTTGTATAAATCCCTTCTCAAGTAGTTCGTCTAATTTGGCCATAAGTTCTTTCATCTCCACTGGTGCTAGTCGACATGGAGCCTTAGCCACGGGCTGGGCATCTGGTACTAAATCGATTCGGAACTCAATCTCTCTATCGGGTGGTATCCCAGACAAATCCTCTGGAAACACCTTTGGGTACTCGCGTACCACGGGTACATCGTCGAGTTCCTTCAATTCCTTACACTTGTCAATTACGTACACCAGATAAGCCTCGCATCCGCGCCTCAGGTAATCTGCTGCCTTGATCATTGAGATGACGTTAGGCATCGGGGCATCACGATCTCCAAAAACCTTGACTTTGCTACCATCTGGAGCCTTGAGTCGGATTATCTTTCGTTTGCATATAATTTGCGCTTCATTGGCAGTTAGCCAATCCATACCTAACACGACATCGAACCCACCCAAAACCATAACAAACAACCTGACAGGGAACCTATGACCTTCTATTTTTATCATGGAGTTGTCAACTACATTGGTCACTCTCGCAGTTCTACCCTCAGCGGTTTCTACGCTAAAGACCCTTTTCTAGCTTACTCACAGTGTACTTCACTCGTTTACAAAAAGTCGCAGATATAAAACTCTTACTGGCACCCGAATCAAATAACACAAAAACAAATGTGTTGTCAAGGATGAACGTAACTGATGCCACATCGGGGTCTGCCCTGGCTTGTTCTTGCGTCAGTGCGTACGCACGAGTCTTTGCTCGAGGCCTCTCTTATTTCATCTCTGGGCCTTTCCCTTTCCCGGATTCACCCATTCTGGGCTTGGTGCATTCCCGGCTCATATGACCGCTTTCACAACAATTGTAACATTTAATGCCTTGCCTGCATTCACGGGAGTAGTGCCCAGTCTTGCCATATTTGTAGCACAGATTTGTCCCTAGCCGACATTCACCCTATGTTTTACCCCACATTTTCCACAGACTGCCATCTCGCCTACCCTGGCCTGTTTGTCCCGAGACCCAAACAACTTCCCACCCGATCACTTAGCGGGAAAACTCAGCTTCCTCTTAGGCTCTTCAATGGAAACGACATTCAACGCCAGATCATCAAATACCACGCCGCTCAGTTCTACTACCGAATCGTAGGTAGTAGGGGCGTTTGCTTTAACATAGGTGCGGACCTGGTCCGACAGCCCTTGAATGTAGCAGGCAATCTTTCTTTCCTCAGTCGTGACAAGATGTGGCACCAGACATGCCAGTTCATCGAAGCGTGTGGTGTACTGCCGGTGCGTCATGCTCCCGGCCTTAATCCCTAGAAATTCCCTTTCTACCTTTTCGATCTCATTCCTTGGACAGAAATTCTTGATCACCAAAGTTTTCAAATCAGTCCACATCAACGCATCCACAGTCTCGTCCCCTTTGGCTTGACGTACACCTTCCCACCAATGGGATGCTTCCTCCCTCAAGGAGTTAGGAGCAAACTTCACAACTCGATCTGCTCGATACTCGCTCAAACGAATGGCAGCTTCCATACGGATCACCCAATCAAACGTAGCCACCGCGTCCTTCTTCCCAGTCAGGACCGGTGGGTCACATGCCTTAAAGGACTTATAGTCACAACCACGGTTAAGCGGTATGTTGATTGCCTCAGTGTTCGGGGTACCAACCGCCGTGTTAGACCCACCTGTCTCACTAGCCTTCTTTAACGCTTCTGCCAACAGTCCTGGCAGAGAAACCTTCATCAACTCAGTAAACTCGCGTGCCAGCGCCGCTCTCAATTCCGGTTCAAACGTGAATTGTTGTCCTTCGACATGAGTCGGCTCAGTCCCGTGCATACTAACTTCTGGCTCAGTGTGAACACTTCCTTCTTCACTGTACTCTTGGCGTGCAGGGGTCCTGCCGCGCCCACCGTTACGACCACCGGTACGGCCCCCACCACACCTTTCGCTCTTTCATCTCGCCATTTCGTTCTATAAGACAAGGAATCCAATGTCATCACACTAGTTAACAAATAAAATTCAACAAGCACTGCAAGATGTTAATATACACTGGCCATCTGCAACTAACAATTACACTACCTTTTGATTTCTATTTGACCACCTTTGTGATTCCATCAGAACACAAGTCCTTACCTGACCCTTTGTAAGGCATACTATACATGTAAATATATACTACCTTCATACCTGATGCTGTGGCTCGAGTTACCCATACTGGCATCCGCTTTCGGTCCCATTCACAGTTTAAGTTCAGACACTGGGAGTGCCCGAATATCTCAAACTATTGCTCTGAAACCAACTTGTAAGGCCCCAAACCCGAGAGGCCACACTTGTTGGATTCACTCATTCACAAACAGTTATTAAACATGAATATCAAATAACGCAGCGGAAAATTTCATTTAAACATAATCAAACATTGTTCAACATGCGGAAGCGTAAATAGTCTAATACATAAACTAATCATAACAGGATGCCAGTCTTCATATCATCTGGGTAACTCTTCTCGCTTGCCAAGCATCACTGTCCATCATCATAACCTGCCCTTAACCTGAATGTGCATACTAAAAAGTCAGCTATGCTGGTGAGTTCTAGCTTTACATAAAACCTTAACATAAACATTTTTCCAAAAACATAACATACATTTGCTTAACAAAAGCGTATGTAAAACATGCAATAACTTAACATCATCATAACATAGCATCATAACATAAGTCAACATGAACCGAATCTGCGCCTTCTCGTAACCGTCAATTCCGTACATCGCATACCAGCGGATGAACTTAAGGCTCGTTACCTCTAAGTCATCCGTCACTTAGGTCCCCTAAGGCTCGTTACCTCTAGGTGGACCAAACATATGTCTCCTAAGGCTCATTACCTCTAGGCAGACCAAACATATGTCTCCTAAGGCTCGCTACCTCTAGGCAGACCAAACATATGTCTCCTAAGGCTCGTTACCTCTAGGTAGACCAAACATATGTCTCCTAAGGCTCGTTACCTCTAGGTAGATAGAACATAACTTAGGCACTATTCCCCGCAAGGAATAGGTAATCCCATGGGTGACCGTCGTCACCCCATCATCAACCAGTTGTACAACCGTTAGCCATCCACAAAGGCCTCCCGTAAGGGTGAGGCCAATACATACATACATACCTTAGCTCCCGTAGGAACTCGTGGTAGATTCGTTCATTCGTGACTTTCATAAAACCTTTACCTCATTTTAGTTAAAGCATTTGTATGTTTTATTAAACAAAACATCATCTCTTTCGTAAACCTTTCGTAAACTTCATTTGGCAAAACATTTCATAAACATCATCTCGTAAACATCATTTCGTAAACATCATATCGTAAACATCATATCGTAAACATCGTTTCGTAAACATCATTTCGTAAACCTCATTTTAAAAGCATCATTCCGTATGTATGCACACCAGCCCAAAAACATTTAATTAAAACATTTAAAGAAGGGCTTCTAGAACTCACCTGATAAGCTAATCTGGGTTGTCCTAAATAAGGTCCCACAACGTCACTTCCGATCTGAAATGATTAGTTAAATACACATCAGACCAAATCCCGACTCGAACGGTTTAACCTTCTAAACATACTGACTTTAACTAAACAGCCTGATGCCTGCGCACTTAGCAAGTACGCAGGGCCTTGCTCTTGCGTACTTAATAAGTGCGCAAACTTTGCTTCATGCGTACTTGATAAGTACGCAGGACCCTCTCCATGCGTACTTGTTAAGTACACAGGACCCTTTTCCTGCGTACTTGATAAGTACGCAGGACCCTCTTCCTGCATACTTGATAAGTACGCAGGATCTGCTTCCCCGTAAAAACCCTAACTTTCGTATTCGGGTCTGATCACGTCAACATCTCGAACTTGTTTACATTCAAAACGTTTTCTTTTCATTATGGAACTCAAATCTATGTTTTTATTCAAGTTTCATCTGTAAAAATGTCACATTTTCGTCCAAACCCCGAAAAACTAAAAAACGAACAAAAACTCAGATCTAGGTTGGATCATTACCTGTATCGAGCTTTTGATTCGGAGGTTCTTCTCACGAGCTATGGAGCAACACACTTCTTCAATCTCAGGTCGATCCGCCGACTTTCTCTCTCTACGGTTTCTCTCTCTAGAACTTGCAAATGAGAGAAATGTGGAGTAACTTAGGCTATTTATAGGGAAGGGACTCCTCCCCTCAAGTTCGCGGGCCCATTTGGCCCTGCCCGTCACGCCTTGTTCATTTATTCCTTTCGTCTTACGTATAACCCGTTATTTTAAATCGTCTTCTTATTATTTTTTTGGGATGTTACATTCACATAACCTATTTTCAAAAAATATATAAATAAATATACATAAAATCTTACTTGATCCGATAGAAACGAAGATTGATGCTAGGATTGCTCAAGAACACCAACGATTGCAAGAAGGAGAACGATCTAAGAATGGTTTGAAGATGAAGAGAGGATTTTCGATCTCAAGGGAGGCGGGGGCTGAATATTTTCGAAAATATGGAGTTATGGGGTTAGGGTTTTTATAAAATCCTTATATATGCACTCCATGGGCCCAAAAATGGATAAAAGTGTAAGTCTAGGAGGCCCGTTGACTAATTAAATGAGTTTAAAACTATTTTAATTAAATGTAACTAGTTAAGATAGTTTCTAATAAATATTTTTATAAAAAATACTAAAACAATAAAAGTCACAACGATCCGCGTAAACGTACGCGATTTCACGAAAGTCTACAGTTTACGCATAATTTATATTAATTATAAATTATTTATTATTCAAAATATTATTTTTAATTATCACCAATGTTCGGGGACAGACTCGTACGGCTCGATAATTCTCCGAATTACCGTTACGTAAGTGTTTGTGCAATAACCGACACATTTAATTAACCCTAATTAAACGTAATGTATGCATGACTAACTAAGATAACCGAGTTGGTATAAATAAGTGTTTGAGATAACGATGTTTGCGTTAACGAAGTTAATTTGAAAATGTCGAATGTCACAACTTGATCCTTCCATACAAACTAGCTTAGTTGCCTACAAGATGATATATATATATATATATATATATATATATATATATATATATTATTTCTAATACATATTCATACATATATATATATATATATATATATATATATATATATATATATATATATATATATATGCGTGATCATCTTTGTAGTAAACATAAATTAGACTAGTTTGTATAGAAGCACATAAAACTTTACACATATGTAAATTTTAGCAAAAGTGTTAAATATATATTTTCATACATGTAAATATAAATATATATACATGTATAACCAAAGTATATGACCTTAAGTAATTGTTACAGATGACAATTACTAAAAGGTATCTTGACTGGGTTAATACGCTTAAATATCTTTAAACGTATCCTTGATAATTGCTTAGTGTGTGACCATTCGGGATCACATATCATTAGCATTACTATTGGAGGTTATTCCTTGGGAATACAGATCCAAAAATCTCCCACTTGCACAAGGTCTAATTATGCAATAGTATAAACAGTGTAGTATGTCTAGCAACGCCCCACAGCTCCCAATGATATATCACTTCAGACATCCACTAAAACCAAGTGTTTAAGAAACATACGCTACAAAGGTAATAGTATATGGTAATTTGCCAGTTATACTTTCTGTTTTAGACATCTAGTTGAACATGAGACATCGATCAAGGTCAATCTCACATAGTGTTCAATAATTCCGTTTCTCGATTCTGATTCAAAGTGACGTAACAAACTAGGTTTGAGCATGACCATGCATTTTGGTCAGTTTGAATCATCGAGTGGCCCAAGATGACAAACTCTTAATAAATAAGGGAACATATCCCATCTTGACTACATATGCCTCTCACTATACCTTGTGTCACACCTCGGAACTAGGGTGATTATCTTCCCAGAGTAGTACCTCCAACAGAGATGTACCTAGGAAAGAATGACGGGTCCAGGAGGGATTTATACACCACTCTTTCCTTAGACAAGCTGATAACTACATACCGGTTGGATGATATCAAAACACACAGCGAAAGGCTAAATCATAACTTTTATTTATAACACAAACATTGTTAATAAGGTGGAATCAAAAGTTACAACATGTTTCATCATCTGTTCCTAGCATGGAACATATCATTCGGGACTTATAGTTCCAGGCATGCCCATCGTATGGATCATTCACCGGTTCGTTCTAGTCCTGGAATGCCCTCTCTATTGACTACCTGTGATGTGCTCAAAAACATTTTATAAAACATGGGTCAGCACAGAGCTGGTGAATTCATAAACTAAAATAGTTTATTAAAATGACCCGTCAAAATATCTTAAACACATTCATGGGGTTCCAACCCCATTTCATAGACAACTATGAATAATCATCAGTATATATATATATAACCAGGGGTCCTGTCCATCATGCCTTTCCACGGGTCAAGTGAAACACAATAAGCACTTAGAATGCGTTATATATATATAATCGGTGCAATCATTTCAAGATACTCAAAATATTTTCATAAATCAACCATGCTATAAAATGAAGTATAACAGAGCCATGGTTAGTTCAAATGCATCACAGTTTAAGAACTCACCTCGACAGTATTTCAGCTTATTGTATTAGTAATATGGAAAATACCTCGGACAAAGCTCCTAGATATATAACGACATTACTTTATTGCACAAACCTAGCTTAATGGTATATAACCAAAGCTAAACAGTAGGTCGGAACCTTACCTCAGCACTATCTACGACAATTTAGAGTTGAAACGCTAGAAACCAGACTCTTGTACGCGAACCGGGGCTTGGGATCGGAACACCAGAGAGTGTGTGTGTGTTTTATGGTGTGGAGGATGAGTGAATTGGCTTTAGATCCTTCAAGTATTTATAGGGAAAGAATTGGGTCTGTGACGGACCGTTACTATGGCGTGACGGTCCGTCACGCCTTGCTTGGCAGCTGATGTGTGCGTGGATTAAGTAAATGAAAATATATATAAATATATATTTTGTTTAGAAATGGTTTCACGAGATCAGGTTTTAAATTTATAAAATGATAAATACTCAAACTTAAAACACACACAATAAGCAAGTGTACCTATCGCAGCGTAATATAGTTTATGTAAGAACCAAGTATCGAACCAATGGATACGGTCGAGTTACAATACTCAACTTTTGTTATCGTTTAGCCGGTTTAATTTGTGACTGGGTGTTGTGTGCTTGTACAGTAGGAAAGTAAATGACAGAAAAGTAAATGACGGTAAAGTAAATGACAGAAAAGTAAAAACGTGCGTGACGTGTGTAACAAGAATGTAAATAGCAGAATAGTAAATAATAGAAAAGTAAAAATCTCATAAATGATCAGGTCACGAAGAGTATTGCTTTGGGTTTTGAATCCGCTTGGTATATGATAATGTTAAGTTGACTAATCTGGTGGTATGGCTACTACAAACATGTGAACGGTACACCGCTAGAGCCTCATTCTCACAATAATTGATTCACAAATTATAATCTTTAATAATAAAATGGTAATGATTCCCATCTAGGGACAACGTTAACCTCAACTCTTTGAATGCTATATCCAAGTTGGTTTAAGACATCGAACTTAAATGCTTAATTATTATTATTAAAAAGGTGATTAGATTTTGCTCACCGGGAGGCGGTGTAACAATGGGACCATGTACAAAGACGTACCGTTCCCAACATGAGTTCACCAATTCTTGGTCTCATAACAAGTTCGTATAAAGACGTACGACCTTATTAATGTTGACCAAGCCTTGGCTTATCAATCTCCACTTGTATAAAGACGTACAAGTATTAAAAGAAGTTTGATTAAAAAGGTTTTACAGTCTTACGCTTTAGAATAAAGAACACTCACAAGTGTAAAGACAGATTTAGATAATAATAAAAATCCCACCTAGAAGGTGGTTTTAAGAGAGAATACCACTAGATTAATACGTCAACCATTAACATACACCAAACTTCATCTTCACCCTAGCAATACAAAGAGTTTAGCCACGAATGGCCATACTAACTAGAGTAACGCTGAGTTTCGTAGGCTACCCTATTTCGGACAAAGAGGATGAGCCTTTCTACTCTCTACTCACTACTCTAACTACGAAATTCTCTCTTATGGATAGTGTATTTGTGCTTCTTGAGGTGTGTGGAATAAAGAACCCAAGCCTCCTATTTATAGGCCTCAGAATGAGCAATGCACGGCCGTGCATTGGATTGCACGGGCATGCAAACACCTAGGGAATCATAGGGTAGGAGTGGTAGTGTACTGAGATCCGTGGGGAGCATGGAAGGGCAATGCACGCCCGTGCATTGGGATGCACAGTCGTGCATCCCCTCCCTACTGCCCACTTTTGTCTTTTAGTTGCTGGTTAACTTTTGTTGACCTTGGTTGACTTCTTGGGGGTCAAAGATCATGAATGATCCTTCTAGAAGCTTGGTTTCTTGGTGCTTTTGATAGGTTTTATCTTTGTTTATCTTTAAAACATCGAATAACCTGCAATTATAAAATATAAATATTTTAAGTATCAATTGCAAGGTTATTATTCAATTAGTACCATAATATGGGGATTATTATACATGCAAAACATGTATAAATGATGGCACATTAGTGGCTAAGCTCTTCCGGACCACATAACGGAGTACCAGGCTGTGACGGTCCGTCACGAGGCTGAGTCACCGGACACGTGTCAGAAACCCTAAACCGCTTCTGGTTTTAGTGGCACGGACCGTTACCAAACCATGACGGTCCGTCATGGTCGTAACGGACCGTTATCTGTGGGTGACGGTCCGTTACAGGGCGATTTTCCAAAATTTTTAGTTTTCATCCTTGAACTTTGAATATTCTCATTCTAACCCCTGAACTTATGAAACTTGGCAATTTTTATCCTTCATTTCTTAGGGAATTTTTGAGGTGTTACACGTTGCATTGTACCCAATCGCAGCCCTTATAACTACCTGGTTAAAGAGTAGCGTTAAACTACATCAAAACACAACCTTAGTATAATCGAGTCTCTAATATGTATCTCAAGTCAGAGGATACATTGGCAATGCCATTATTTCAAAATCCACTCATGACTATGATCCATGGAGTAATTTTGAAGCGGGTCACACCTAATGCTTACTCTCCTGTAAGCATCTGTGAAATTGGTTTTAACTCTTTACACATTCATTGTTGTGAATGTCAAACATTCTGATTCCCAATAGTCTTAATTCAATAATTATTCTCATAACAATGATCGACTATGAACTTTTAGAATAACAATGTTATTCATGGATTTAAACATGCTAACATAGAACACAGTAAACATTAATGAGAGAGAATTCCAAAAGGTCAATTCATATAGAATGCAACTGTTTTTCATTCAGAAATATCCAAATACTAATCATACAAACTACATCCAATTACTAGCATATAGAAGCCCTATATTTCGTGCATGCTCCTCATGTTTGGCTTGAGGTAAAGGCTTTGTGAACGGACCCGCTAGATTTAAGTCTGTATGAACCTTGTTAATACATGCGTCTCCTCGCTCCACAATCTCATAGATATAGTGAAACTTGCTAAGAATGTGCTTGGTCCTCTTATGTGATCTTGGTTCCTTTGCCTGAGAGATATCCCCATTGTTATCACAATATACCTCAATGGGCTTTGTGATGCTAGACACCGCACCAAGATAAGTAATGAATTTCTTTACCCAAGCAGCTTCCTGTGCTGCCTCTGACGCAGCTATGTGTTCCGATTTTGTAGTTGATTGGGCAACAACCTTATGCTTAGAACTCTTCCCAGTGATAGCTCCTCCGTTCAAGGTGAAAACATGTCCAGATTGAGACCGAGAATCATCTCGATCAGTTTGGAAGCTCGCATCAGTATGACATCTCACAGGCTCTTCCTCTACTCCTCCATAAATATAGAACATATCTTTAGTCCTATTCAAGTACTTTAGTATGTTCTTGACTGCTATCCAATGCTTCTCACCTGGATTTTGCTAGTATCTACTAGTCATGCTTAAAGCATAAGTTATGTCAGGTCTAGTACAGAGCATAACATACATAATAGATCCAATTACAGATGCATATGTGATCCTTTCCATCCTTTCAATCTCTTCGTCTGTAGTTGGACATTGAGATTTGCATAGAACAGTACTAGGAGACATGGATAAATATCCACGTTTAGAATTCTCCATTGAAAATCGTTTCATGACTTTATCAATATAGGTACGCTGATTTAATCCAATAAGTCAACTTGATCTATCTCTATAGAACTTGATTCCATGGATGTATGCTGCTTCACCAAGGTCCTTCATAGCAAAAGACTTCCCAATATAAGATTTGACATCCTTTAGTGTTTGAATGTCATTTCCGATGAGAAGTATGTCATCCACATATAGTATTAAGAAAACCACGGTGCTCCCACTAGTCTTCATGTATACACAAGGTTCATCTTCGTTCTTGATGAAACCAAACTCTTTGATTTTCTCATCAAAATGGAGATTCCGGCTTCTCTATGCTTGCTTCAATCCATAAATGGACTTCTTCAATTTACACACCTTTTCAGGATGTTTGGAACTAATGAAACCTCCTGTCTGTTCCATATAAACATCTACATCAAGATGTCCATTTAAGAAAGTTGTTTTCACATCCATTTGCCATATCTCATAATCATAATATGCGGCTATGGCAATTAAAATCCTGATTGAGTTTAGCATTGCTACTGGCGAGAAGGTCTCATCATAATCAATGTTGTAAGGACCAAAAATATAATAGGCTGAGGCATCAAAGAATCACCAAGTTGTTCAGATGTTCGGAAGACGATTTTTTAGAGTTAGAAGGAAGTATGCGGCCGTATACTTCAAAGGCCAGCCGCATACTTGAAGTATGTGGTGCCCAACCGCATACTTGAAGTATGCGGTGCCAGCAGCATACTTGAAGTATGCGGTCCCAATGGCATACTTGAAGTATGCGGTCCCGGCCCAGGCCCACCGAATACTTTGTGTTTTAGTATAAATAGATGTGTTTGTAACAGTATTCGGGTTGGACGACTGAGTCAGTCAGAGAGTGAGACGAGTTTTTAAGCGACGTTTGTATTGTTTTTCAAAGGTTTATCAATATACGAATCGTTTGACAATCAATTGTGTCTCGTCCTTATTGTTTATACCTACAAGTCACGTGTCGATTCTGTTTCCGCCAGGTTCAACACGTTGTTGAATTCGTTGATTTAAGATCCTCAGGAATCCAGACCTTACAATTGGTATCAGAGCTTTTGCGCTCATTCGGTGAAGCTTACAATGGATTTCTTTGACTCGTGAGGCATCAAAATTACTGTTTTTGTTTGAATAAACTGACTTGTTTGTTTTGGAAGAGTTTCTGGGCAGATTCACAGGTTTTGGACTTTGTTTCTGTCATTTTCGTTGAATATTTGGGTAGTTTAGTTGATCTTTTCTGCTATTAATCGAAGTTTTCGGTTAAAACATCATCTGAAAGTTCGCGGTTTCTGGAACATTAAAGTTTGCGGTTTTTTGAACTTTAAAAGTTTGCGGTTTCTTGAACTTTTATGCTATTAATCAAAGTTTGTGGTATTCCCAAGTTTGCGGTATTCCAAAGTTTGCGGTATTCCCAAGTTTGCGGTATTCCCAAGTTTGCGGTATTCGAAGTTCGTGGTTTTTCAAAGTTTGCCATTTTTCAAAGTACTCGTCATCGGGTGTGAATACTTTTTGTTACGTGAACTTGTGACATGGGAGAAAGTAGAAAGGAAATGTTGAAGCAAGAGTTTAATATGTTCAATCATGTTTTAACAGATTCACGCACTTGATGACGGAGATGAAGAGTGCTGAAATAGAGTTGGCAAAGGTAGAAATCAACAAAAGGCAACTCAACTCTTTACCAATAAGCTGGAACTTCAATTGCACCGCCATCAAGAAAGCCAAGGATATGTATCAGGCATCCTTGAGTGAGCTGATCTCTATTCTGTACTTTTATGATATGGATGATAAACAGTGTCATCTTAATCATATCAGTTCAATGGATGTTTCTGAAATTACTGGAGCTAGTACATCTTCTTCATGTGAATCAAAGGCACTTGTGAGCCAGCAGGACAAGAGTGATAAAGTTCAAGATTTGGAAGTGAAACAACATCATGCCTTCGTGGTTGAGGTCACCGACACTGAGGTAACTAAATATATTTGCTCTACTATTTGTATTGAGAAAGTGAATCGTTACAAACATGATAACGATATCTTCAAACAAGAAATAACAAAGCTTAGATATTCCAAATCAGAACACAAACGATCAGAAAAGATTTTCAAAGATAAAATCGAAGCAAGCAAAAATGATTTGTCAAAACTTGAATTGGATTTTAGCAATAAGGAATGTCTTTATCGTGATGCATTAAAACGGATAGATGACCTTAGGTTAAAATTAAATGATGTTGTGACTCAACTTGCAAACACCAAACTAACAATCGTGAAAATTTACCACACTCGATCAGTTGTTTATGACATGTTAGATTCCCAAGATAGAAAGAAAGGAAATCCGGGGATTGGTTATCATGCAGTTAAACATCCTTTCAATGGCAATTTTACTTCAATGCCTAGTATTTAACATGAAGATGTTCAAATGGAATATGGTGTGGGTTGTAAGCCGGATCAACCTTCATCATCCAAGCAGTCAATGTCTGTAATTGCTAGTCCTGTATTAGAATATATGAACGTTACTAACCAATCTAAGTCTTGTGCAGTAATAGGATTAGTAGAGGGCATAGTGGAAGAATGTGGGAGTGATGAGGAGGAGGATGGTCGCGTTTTTGAGTCTAAGTCTGCGTCTTTTAAAAACAAATTGTCTTGTTTTCAAAATGGTACTTTTTCAAAAGGGGATAATTTGAAAGGGAGTTTGAAATCCACATTTGTTAAAAGTGGTACTTTAGCAAAGGAAGAAAAACAAATTGCCAACCGTAAAAATCATCAGTTTGTCAAGAATAAAAACAGTTCCCTTAATAGAGAAAATAGCAAACCATCTACAAGTCAGTCAAATTCTAAAAAATTGTCTCAACGGTTTATGAAAAATGAATTCTATTCAAAATTTGATAGTCATCCTCATGTTTTTGAACAAAATGTTAAAAATTCTGATAGCAATTGTTTAGATCGAATCATAGAAATTGTGATAGATATGATGACCAATTGTTTGATAGAAGGTTTCCTAGGAACTATGAAAATGCAAGTTACTTCACAGGTTCTCCTCAACAGTCATCATCATGGTTCGACAGATCGGGATATGCTCCTTATGCTAGGAAATGGACATGCTACACATGTGGCAAAACTGGTCACATTGCATACATCGTCCTTATGAGCCCTATTATTTGCAAAATCAGAGGGCCACACCAAGGGAAAAGTATTATTCTAAACCAATGAAGGTTGAAAAACCTAAGGCAATGAAGAATAAGCATCCCAAAGTTAAGCCTTCTGATGGTGATTGGAATGCTGCTAAGAATAAACAAAAGGTTTTTCGTGAAAACAATCAATGTAAAAAACCTAAACAGGAAGGGAAACTGAAAGTTGGTACTCCTCAAGTAACTAAAAAGTTTGTTAAACCTACACCAATTTGGAAAACTAAATCAAAAGCAGTTGAATCACCAGTGTTAGAGAACAATAAGGATATGTGCTTGCAGGAAGAATCTTACATTGATGCTTTGGGAGTACCCACGACCACTATGGCTTGGGTACTTACGTCTAACTAACTTGCTTGAATCATGCACGAACAGCCAAGGAGGACTGTCAACAACCTATGGTATGTTGATAGTGGTTTTTCTAGACACATAATGCGGGACATCTCTCTACTACTTGATATCAAACACTTTGATAGAGGGTATGTTTCCTTTGCATGAGACAAATGAGGTAAGATCAGCATGAAAGGTACGGTCACTAATGGTACAATTTTCTTTGAGGATGACATTTATGTTTAAGATGTTTTTACAAAATCCTTTGATCTGACCAGATTCATTTTTCTGGTTCAGTGTTTGAAAATGTCTTGCTTTGATTAGCGAGTCACATGTTCGGTCACCAAAAATACTTTTCTTGGGATACAAATTCTGTTTTGTTTATTAGTTGTATAAAAGCAAAAGTTTTTGGGGAGAAAATTAAAAATAAATAAATATATAAAAAAAATGAGAACTTTGTATATTTGGAAATGATAGTACATCATTTTAGAAGTCGGATCATCATATGTAAGGCCTGTAGTTGAAAAGATTAGGATCTTAGGGTGTTATGTTGATAGGCTCTGCTAAAACTGGAAAGACAGCATGATAGTGTGTGTTTTATTTAAACATAAAGGTCATTGTCGAAGTGGGGAACATCTCATAGATTGGTAGAATAATTATTTCCTGTTAATAATCGAGCACTTAAACATAAAGATTGGTGAACTGTGGATGAACATAATATATCTGGATTGCACAAACCGAGACCCTTCACAAAGAGGTTGCGAGCTGACTTGATACAATTCTGTACATATATATATATATATATATATATATATATAGGGGTATGTTCTTTTGAGAAACAACAATATGTTAAGAACCGTGAGAACCGCAGTAACTCTTGTTCTATTTATAATATAAATTGACTAGAATTCATGTACATTTCAATATGTTTAAGGTTTGGTTTTAAAAGATCTCGAATTTATAATCGTTTTTTTAAATGCATATATGCACTCACACTATACGCACAAATGAATGCATATATGCATATTTTTATACTTTTCTTAAAAAAAATTCAGGAGAGAGGAGATAAACTCAAACTAAGAGTGGGAATAGATAAATAAAACATTGTTGTTGAATTTTACTATTTTCACTAAAGCGATATGTACACTTTTTGTGTGGTTCTCACGGTTCTCAACATATGATTGGTTCTCAAAAGAACATGCCCCTCTCTCTCTCTCTCTATATATATATATATATATATAGATAAAAGACATGCATTGACATGCAATAGGTGAAAAGATACTCAATGATAGTGCAAAGCAGAATTTTGAGCAAAAAGACAAGCAATGTTAATGTCATGCTATAGGAAAACTTCAAAAAGATATGTCTAAAGACTTACATATAAGTATACTTGTAAATATTTTTCTTTTTGGGAATGTGTGACTGGGAAGGAATATCTTATTAGAGCATGTAAGTCCGTAGTGCTATGACCCTGAGCATTTACTGTTTCTGAACATGTAAGTCCGTGGTGCTATATTTTTAATCAAATTTGTCAGATATTTTCCGACCAGTTCACAGACCCGTGCTAGTTATGCTCTTTTAGTTATTCTTTAAGCGCTCAAAAGATCACTAGGAAGGGAAGGTTTATCCGATAAGTTGTGGGGTCCATTCAGTTCATCAAAAACTCACTTAATTCAAATTATAATAAATATAGGTTTCTGAGATGTGAGTGTGGGACCCACTAAGCCATGAATAATTATTAGATAGAAAACATGATAAATTCATTCATTGCTTGCTTATCAATTAAGGTATAAAGGTTTGAGTTTAAAAGGATACTGTATATTGGCAATCACCGAGACCTATCTAAGAAAATGAACGGCTAATAAGTATGCTTTGGTCTGCTCTAGAATGAAATGATCCCATAACAGAGTTTCTCTAAAAAAATAATGTGTTTCAGTAAGTGTCGTATGTTGTCAAAAGAACAAAAAGATTTTGTGTTTTTAGCTTACTTTAATTTATTTTATTTTTATCTTTGTCTTTTGTTTGTTAAAATGACCGTTCTTGTTTGATTCAATAATCGTGAAAGATAGGTTTTATTAAAAAAATTTAGAAAGTTTCAAGGTTTTATGAGTTTGAGCATACTTGCATTTTGTGCATACTTGTATTTTAGTGAACTTTCAGGAGCAACAAGATAACATTTCTTATCCAAGGGATGATGAAGAACAGATTAACACTGTTGCACCAAGTGTCATCACTGTCGAAAAGCACGATATCTTCCAAGAAGAAGATGTTGACTCTTTAGAAACCGAAGGTGACAGAGAGAAAGTACCTATCAACAAACATCATAAAGCTATATTGCAAAAGAGAAAGTCTATTGGGAATCCTCCTCCTAACAACTATTCTCAATATAATGATGTTTTTAATGATGCTGATTATGATCTTCGGGCGGATCAAACTCCAAAGAAAAGAACGAAAGCAAGAGAACAAAACAACTGCCTCAACAACCGCAAATTCGTTCATGAAGGTTTTGGGAATGGCTCTTGGAAAGAAGTTATTGCAAGAGGTGGTGATCATAAGTCGATTTTGAAATTTAAAGACTGCTTTGAATGCATCAGCCTAGGGGGAGATTGTAAGGAACAAAAATATAATAGGCTGACGCATCAAAGAATCACCAAGTTGTTCAGATGTTCAGAAGATGATTTTTTGGAGTTAGAAGGAAGTATGCGGCCGCTTACTTCAAAGGCCAGCCTTATACTTGAAGTATGCGGTGCCCAACCGCATACTTGAAGTATGCAGTGCCAGCATCATACTTGAAGTATGCGTTCCCAACAACATATTTGAAGTATGCGGTCTCGGCCTAGGCCCACCGAATACTTTCTGTTTTAGTATAAATAAATGTGTTTGTAACAGTATTCAGGTTGGAAGACTGAGACAGTCAGCGAGTGAGACGAGTTTTTAAGCGACATTTGTATTGTTTTTCAGTGGTTTATCAATATACGGATCGTTTGACAATCAATTGTGTCTCGTCCTTATTGTTTATACCTACAAGTCACGTGTCGAGTCTGTTTCCGCCAGGTTCAACACGTTGTTGAATTCGTTGATTGAAGATCCTCAGGAATCCGGACCTTACAAATGCCTTGAGTTTGAGTGAAACCTTTCGCCACTAACCTTGCTTTAAATGTGTTTATATTTCCATCCATGTTGGTCTTATTCTTGAAGACTCATTTTCTCCCTATAGCCTTGCTGTCAGGAGGTAAATCAATCATGTCCCAGACTTGATTCTCATACATGGATTGAATTTATGACTTCATGACATCAAGCCATATGTCAGATTCAACTTCATCAATTGTTGTCTTATAGTTAATGGGTTCACGTGAATCCACAATAAAGACTTCCTCATCTGGCATAATAAATCCGTATCTGTCAGGCTCCATACGAGTCCTAGTAGATCTCCATAGAGGTGCTGGTTCCTGTGTTACCTGGATAGTTTGTTGTGGTTTAACAAACTCTTGTTGATGTGAAGGCTCAGCTTCAGGTGAAGTATTTTGTGTCTCTCGGATTTCTTCGAGTTTAATAGGGCTCCCACTTGCCTTGTTTATAATAAAATCTTTCTCCGAGAACTCAGCATGTCGAGAAATAAATATTTTATTTTCTCTCTTATGATAGAAATAATATCCCATAGTCTCTTTGGGATATCCCATAAAAGTACATTTTTCAGCTCTAGATTTAAGCTTGTTAGACGTCTCACGTTTGACATATGCTTCACATCCCCATATTCTCAAATATGATAATTTGGGCATTTTTCCAAACCAAATTTCAGTGGGGTCTTATTCACCTTCTTGGTTGGTACCATATTAACTATCCGAGCAGCAGTCTCAAGGGTATAGCTCCAAAAAGATAGAGGCAAAGTGGTATGACTCATCATTGATCGAACCATATCTAATAAAGTTTGGTTTCTCCTTTCGGACACACCATTATGTTGTGGTTTCCAGGTGGAGTGAGTTGAGATATAATATCACATCCTTCTAGATGTTCGTCAAACTCATAGCTGAGGTACTCGCCACCACGATCTGATCTAATGGCTTTGATCTTTTTCCCAAGTTGATTCTCAACTTCATTTTGGAATATCTTGAAAATATTAAAAGCTTCATGTTTGTGCTTCATTAAGTACACATATCCAAATCTACTGTAATCGTCAGTAAAAGTAATGAAGTATCGGTCACCATTTCTGGACATAGTCCCAAAAGGTCCACATACATTAGTATGTATAAGACCTAATAGATCTGAAGTTCTCTCACCAGTACCAGTGAAAGGAGCTTTGGTCATTTTTTCACTCAGACAAGATTCACAAATATCAAAGGATTCAGATCATGTTGATTCTAAAATACCAACAAATTAGAGTTTAGATAGGCGCTTCTTGTTTATCTGACCTAAACGGCAATGTGAGAGATAGTTTTGATTAAAGTCATACTTTGCTCTTTTGGTGTTTAAGGCATAAATAGAATTGTTGTCGTATGAACTATTAATATTAATTTCATATATTCCATTATGTGGGCAAGCCTCAAAATAAAACATACTATCCATAGATATCGTAATATTGTCATTACAAAAGCCATATCGATATCCTTGTTCATACAACCTAGAGCTAACACTATGTTTCTAGTGAGACTATATACATAATAACAGTTGTTCAAAATAACAGACATGCCATTTGGTAACAAAAGATTATACTGTCTTATGGCTTCTACTGCAACTCTTGCTCCATTGCCGACATGTAAATCCAAATTGCATGTCCGCAGCTACCTAGCATTCCTTAACCCATGCACATTATTACAAACGTGAGTTCCACAACCATTATCAAATACCCAAGAGTTTGTAGAAAATGCATACAACTCTATTACAAATATACATGAGGTGTTGGCCTCGCCAACCTTCTTTGCCTCCAACTCGGCTAGGTATTTACGCAGTTACGTTTCCGGTGCCCCTTTTCTTTGCAATGGTAGCATTCATCATCCTTTACGGGTTTGACCTTACGCTGTGTTCCCGAGTCTCATTTAAGGAGGGAAAAGATGGGAAAAGAAAGAAAAGGGAAATTAACCCTTGTTCCCGAGTTTTTTTGAAGGGGGAAAAGAAAGGAAATTAGGGGAAGAGTGTTCCCTAGTTTTTTTTAAGCAAGGAAATGGAGGGAAAAAAAGAGAAAACAAGGCTTATTTATACCCTTCCAATTTGGAAAGATTTGGAGAGAAAGAAAAAGAAGGGAAAAGGAGGGAAAAGAAAAGAAAAGAAAGGAAAGGAATCCTTTCCTTTCCTTTCTTTTCTCCCCTTTAGTGAACTCGAGAACACAGCGTTAGGGTTTGGTTTTGTGGCAACCCCCTTGCCTTTTCCCGATTCCTTTGACTTGCTTTTCCAAGGGCTTTTGCCCTTTCCTTTGGCTGGTGTCTTTCCCTTGTGATTTCGTTTCTTAATACGTCCTTCCATGATCATGAGTACTCGGTTCTCTTTGCTTGGAATGTTGGTTTCAGTAGTTTTTAACATCAAATGTAACTCTGAGATTGACTTTTCTCAATTGTTCATATTGAAGTTCCGAACAAATTGATTAAACAATTTTGGCAGAGAATGCAAAATTATGTCAGTTGCCAACTCGTCGCTTATCGGGAATCTAAGCCTTGAAAGCTGCTCAACATAAGCTTTCATTTTTAGCACATGGCTGCCAACAGGGGTGCCCTCTCACATCTTGCAGCTTATGAATGATGTGATAGTCTCAAATCGTTCGTGCTTTGCTTGCACTTGGAAGTTGTTCCATCATCTTTAGTTGATTTAGATGCATTTGAGGGAAGTGGATCAGGGATAGGTCCATCAAGGATGTAGGACTTCTTCTCATTCTTGAGTATGATTCTCAAGTTCCGGCACCAATCAATAAAATTGGTACCAGCGAGTTTGTCTTTTTCCAGTAAGGACCTTATGGACAGAGGGTTTGTGTTTTGGATTGGGACAATCGCGGTTTGCTCATCTACCTGATTTAACAAAGTTTGAATTAGTATTTTCGATATTATATCTTTTAAAAAATTATTTACCCTTTTGTTTATAAAATATTAATTTAGTTAAATGCTAAGATCCACATCATACTTAAAACATCACAAGGGGTTGATCGTTGCTTATGATATTTTAAGTTGATTGGTAGGTTACGATAACCAACTACATCTCTATGTAACTCTTAGATTTTATGGGATCATTAGACAACAAGATGTTAATATGGCATTTTTAATCCCATACATGCCCACTATTCCTCGGAATTGGTTGATCGTTGACTCAGAGTTCAAGTTTTAAGTCGTCCCATTCTCGGGCTATGATGATCGGCCTAAGACTGTATTAGGAATCGCGATACATCACCTTACCTCGTTATATGTCATCCAAGTGGTTGGTTGATCGTGGACCACCGGGATATCCACATAACGTGCAAGTGTCCTTAAATGGGATGGCATAGACTTAAGTTTTAAGGGTACGTTTATGTTTTGAAAAATTAAATATTAATTTGTAATCTTAGACAAAACATTTTATATATAACAAATTCCTCATGCATGAGATTTGATATATATAGCAAAAACAATTTTCATTGGTTTTAGTTTTATTAAAATCCTCCTTTTAATAATTCGTGACGCGTTTATTTCAATATCATAGATATTAATCGTACGCCGGTATATTTTTGACGCGCTCCTAAAACCAATTTTAACTTTTATAAAACTCCTTTTATTTTAGTCGTTTGAATCGAGTTTGGATAAATAAAATGTATACTTCTCATTTATTTATTTATTTTAAAACTCGAACCCGACTTTTATGTTTTGAAAACAATTTTAGTATTTATTACAAGTCATAAAATTCCCATTTTATACTTGTTAAGATTCGTGTCCATAGGTTTTAAAATCTCTATTTTAATAACTTATGTATTTGTGTGGTTTTAGAGTTTTCTTAAAATCCTCATTTTACCAAACTCTTGAGTTTCCTTGGTTATTTAAAAAAAAATATATTTTGGTGTGTTGGTATGTTAGCAAGACATCAAACATTCAAAATAACTAAAAACAAACAACCACATCATATATGACCAAGCTAAAAGGGAAGTTATTTTGTGAGCCAACACAAAATTCACCTAGTCTTTAAAGGGACCATGTGAACTCCGAAAGGCTCCCAATTGATCCAGAACTCCTTCTTGGTCTCCAACACTCCAAATTTGTTGTCTCCATTTTAGGCACCACCTTTGTCTTTTTGTAGAAATTTATAATACAACAAGGATAATAACTAACATAAAGCCCTATTACATGCCAAAATAATGAATGACTAATTATAATCCTATTACATACCATTTGAATAATAACTTACAAATCAATATACAATGGTCTTTGGCTTGGTCATTGATATTACGTAAATTATACATGTTTTGCATGCATAATTATCCCCGAAATCATCACAGTTAGAGACAATATGATAATAATTTATGCCTAATCCGCTCATTTGTGTTCCGATAGGATAATTGACCCGGATATGCAAAAACATGAAGACAACACTAAAAAACAAGGTAAGATCAGCATTCGGGGGGCCAATTGAAAGAAATCGGACGCAGGAAGTCAAACCAGAAGATCAAAAAGTAAACAGGGACCAGAAAAGGGCAATGCACGGCCGTGCTTTGCCTTGCACGGTCGTGCAAACCCTAATCTGGGTCCCTGTACTCTCTTGTACTGCCAGATTCCGTACGTGAAAGAAATGGGTACTTTGCACGCCCGTGCAATCCAATGCACGACCGTGCATTGCCAAAATCTTTGCCTATAAATAGCAAGCTCATTACCAAGTGGTGTGAAGGCCTTAGTGCTCTGCTAAGAGCCGGAACTCTCTCGTTTTTGGTCCGTTTAGCTTCTCTTTGTTTATTTCCTTTTTAAAGTCTTGTAATATGAAGCGATTCTTCTCGTTCGAGTAAAACAAGAGGCATTCTATACCCGCCCTCCCTTGGTGTTGGAACACTTCCACACATTATCTAAGGGTTAGTGGAGTCACTTGTATAGTCATTCATGGCTAGCCTTCTTGTTTTGCTCGAGTTGGTTGAACTTTAATTAATTAATGAAGTATTTTTAGTATGTTATGATTTTAAAGTCTTTAATATGATTTATCTTAAAAAGACAAGAATAAGTGATCTTTAAACCAATCTAATAATCTTAAATCTTGTGAGTTACTTAAGCAAAACTTCTTGTTAGAGAAGCTTATTCGATGTTTGTACGGTCTATATACAAATCTTGGTGCTATCGTGGCCAGTTAGTATAGATTTATTATTATGATTTGATTGAAGGTTTGGGTATTCAACAAGCCGTTTGAGCCCTAACCAGACCGGGCGGTTTGTGTCGGTATTTCTTTACTTCTGTCGTGTGGGCTTGCAGAGGACTTCTAGCGGGAGCCATGGGGTTTGATCTTGAGAATGAAAGTCTCATTTATTTAAAATAATATTATAAGTAAAGACATCTATTTAAGAACATAATTTGTTAGGTCCGAGCGTTCATAAAGTAGCTCTGTTGCACATTCCGACTTTCCAAAGGAAGTTACAAGACCAGACGTACGTCAGTTACAGGGATAATATTAGTCCGAATAATGAATTGTGAGATACCGACGGACTTGAGACCCCGTTTAGGGTCCGTTATATTCATTAAGGAACAGTTGGTTGATCGTATCCACTGTTCCGTTACGAAATACTAACTCCCCTATCGAAAGGGTTAGTACTAGTAATTACCTTATTTTAAATATAACATTAATTAAAAAGGGATAACAACTAGGGTAACACCTTAAACGTGATAATACTTCTAATTACATTTCTTAACCTTTTATTTTCCTTCTAAGCAAAACCCATTTTCCAACTTATTATCCCAGTCAGACAATAGTGAGGGTTGAGTGCGGGATCCGTGTCCATGGTTCGATACTTGGTTCTTACCCATACTATATTACGCTGCGATAGGTACACTTGTCTATTGTGTGTGTATGTTGTTGAAGTAATTATCATTTTAATTTATAAATTTAAAACATGATTTTGTGTAGCACTAAATAGAATATATTTATTACTACTAAAAACACGCCATCATGTCTTTGGCGCTGTTGCCAGGGTTATATATATTTACATTTTTATCTACATATAAAACACACCATCAAGTTTTTGACGCCGTTACCAGGGACACGGTAATTCTGCGAAAGATCTATGTCGTTGGACTGACTATTTATTTCTATTTTACTTTTGTATTATTTGTACTTTATTTTTCGATTTGATTTTATCTTCATCTTTATTTTTATTTTGTTTTATTTCTACTTTAATTTTCCTTTTATTTTTACTATTATTTTTGTTTTGGTACTTGTGCTAGCTAATCTATCTTTGCAGGAACTTTCAAGGATCGCAAACCAGGAATTATTGCTAAGAAAATTGAATGGATACAAGTATCGCCATTCGAAAGTATTTTAAAATAAGCGTAACACTTTTGAACGGTTTTATGTGTTTAGATTTTACATTCTTCTTTATCTTCGATGATGACAAGTTTAATGCTTTGAAATTGGATGCCGATAATCAAGGTAAGTTTTCTAACATATAATCGGGATTTTTGATGGTGACAATCTCCCTTGACCAATTTATTTTAATATTTTTAAATAAATCAGTACTTTAATAAAATCTAAATTATTTTTGATTAATCTATTAATTAAAAAATTTATTTTAATTTTATTTTAAAAGTACTATTTGTTAAAAAAGTCAAACTTGGTCAACAGGGGCATTGCACGGCCGTGCAACCCAATGCACGACCATGTATTGGGCTCCGTGCGCATCTGATGTTAAAATTGCAGAAAAACTCATTTTCCTCAAAACCCCCAACTCCGAAAACGCTCGGTTTCGGCCAAAATCACTCCAAAACCCCTGATTTCTCACGGTTTCTCTTGATTTTTGCTTCCAATCTCTTCCCCGAGGTATGTAAACTTGTCCATTGTCAATTTTAGTGTGATTTATGCTTCAAATGTGGCTAATCTTGTTCAAATGAGGCTAGGGTTTCGTTTTGAACTTTGGTTTAAATATGCTTGAATATGAACTCAATGCTTGATCTACATGCATATTTGACTAGGTAGGATCATAATGTAACCCATTTTAACCTTGTTTGGGTAGGATTTGTTTGATTTGTATGGATGGGTTTATGAATTTTGACTTAGAGTTCTAGAACTTGGAATTACAAATTGAAGCATGAATCTTGTTTGAATGTGTTTAGGTTTTAACATAGTTGGTGGGAAATTGTTGATTAGTTGAATTAGGTCAAGAATTTTGACGGGTTTAACTTTCAAAAGTCAACATTTTGACCATCTATTTTGGTAGTCATATTACACCGTTTGAATTTGCGCCTTGTTTGATTGATTGCAATTGACCATTTTGGGACTCGAGAAACATAACCGTGCCATAACCATGCACGAAATTGTGTTCCCCTTGTATGATCCAAAAATTATATACATATATATTTTTATAAAACATGATTTTTATCAAGTTTTTGGCACCAATATGCATTATATACACATATATATTTTTATATTATACACTCGAGAAACATAACCGTGCCATAACCATGCATGAAATTGTGTTCCCCTTGTGTGATCCAAAAATTATATACATATATATTTTTATAAAAACATGATTTTTATCAAGTTTTTGGCACCAATATGCATTGTACTTTACATCCTATCAAGTTTTTGGCGTTGTTAAAATATATATGTTGAATCACTCTTGATTTTATAATGCTAACCCCTTTTAATGGTGATTATGTAGGTCATGGCTGAGTCTTCCTGACAAGCGGGGCGAAAGAGAAGAAATACCCGATTAGGCTCTAGGTAGGGTTCATCCTCATCTGCCCACATGAGTGGCTCGCCACAGACTCCACCACCTTTTCACCCGCAGCCCATGCCAGAAGGGCCACAGGATTTGCACCCGTGGCTTATTTTTGACCCCGATGATGCTATTGAGGTCCACGCTTACCAGACTCTGCCTGCATTACTAAGAAAAACCTTCGAGGCACACAAAACCATCTGCTACCCAACTCTAGAGGACATAAATCTCTTGGAGAGTGCAGTTCCTTTAATCACAAAGCCATGGCAAAGATTCTTCGCCATAAGAGAGATCACCTATTATGAGCTTACTCTCGAGTTTTTAGCATCTTTTCAGTTCGATAGGCCGGTAGTGAGTATGGAAATGCATGATTGTCTACGTTTCAGGATGGCTAGACATTGGTATGAAATGTCATTGGCATAATTTGGGGTAAAATGGGATTATACAGGCACAGGGAGATTACGAAGCCGATCTTTACTGACAGCAAAGGGGAGTTTGTCGAGGGAGAAGCATTAGTATTTTGGCATAGGATCGGATCCGGACCTTTTGACCCGCACAGTAAAAAAAGCACCAAGATCAGACATCCCCTCCACCGTTACCTAAGCCGATGCATTGTCCTTTCCATCGGGGAAAGAAAGGATAGCACAGGGGTTGTGAGCGTTAGAGATCTCCTTCACTTACACTGCTTGATTGATGGGATTCCTTGTGACTTGGCATACAGCTTGGCCAAGTTCTTTACTAGCGCTACTAGCTACTATTCCAACAGCCATATATTTGGTGGACCATACATTACTCACCTTGCTTCCTACCTAGGAGTCTTGTCTCCTGTGCACCTCATACTTACAGAGATGGACACACCCATTCTACCTGTTGACACCCAAGTTTTGATCAACATGCATATGATGAAGAAGTTTAATGGGGTGTACCGATTAGTAGGCCATCGGGTAAATATTTGGACTGGTGTAGTTGAAGAATCAGAGGACGAGAGAGCACCTATGGGACAACTGGGGCATCAAGGCCCAGGTATGTACCACACCACTACTGACCCCACGATGTTAGATTTAATGATCCGTATGGGTCAGACGATGGATGGCATGCGGCAGGACTTCTACGATCACACTCATGATCTGTATGCCCATCAGCAATATTAGCAGCAGCCTCCCGGCCCGCACCAGCAGTGGCAGCGCCCTCCTTTTCAGTAGCAGCTCTGTTCACCCTTCATCTTTGGTACCTGTGGTTATTTTCTGACGTAGTTTATAGTTCTTTACTTTTCATGTTGGTTTGTTTGACTATACACGATACCATTTTTATCGGTTACAAGAGTAACCGTTGACATGGTGGCACTGCTACCAACCTTATTCGGCCGCTTTGTTAAGCGAATATTAGTTTAATTTTTCATTTTTGTACTTACATTATGTGTTGAGCATTGCATAGCATTACAGGTGATACAGATTTTGGTTTGTGCCCGGAAATACGATCTAGGCATTGATGAGAATCGATTACACGCCCGACAACTACGTCTCATCAAGGGAGTATTAGTTTACCACACTCTTATTATTCATGACACATATCATATTGCATACATTCATATTGTCAGAAACTAAGTGTGGGGTGGAACCCCGTTGATATTTTGACTGCCTGATCTTGTCTTAAGTATTACAATTGCATGATTAACAAATACCAAATTCACGAAATCAAAAATTTATGTATAGAAGTAACAAAAACATTTTCAAAAATAATCTTAAAGCAAAAGTCTTAAAAATCTTTTGGCATAAACGGGCTTATAAAAACAGCAATTTGGAATACCGTTGAAATGAATCAAGGAAACAAATAGGGAAGATTAGAAATCACAACAGAAAGAAAGAAATAAGTTTATGCACATTTCTGCTTTATTACCCTTTTACCTTCCGTTTCCATGTGAGAAATTTGAACCTATCCGAGCATTATCACGAATACATCAAGTTTTTGGCGCAGTCAATTATTACTTATTTCACATGCTCATTTCGTTTGATAGAGCGATTGCTAACTATTGATTTGCATGTTAGAACTTGTGTAAAATATACATTTCAAGATCATGGACTAAAAGAATGCATAAAAATGATTGAGGCATTAGGATTAACCCATTTTCTTTAACCTTTTCTTTTCCTTTACCTACCCTAAACATTTTCCCCTAGTTAGCCCCCTTTGAGCCTAAACCTTTTCGTTTCTAAACCCACATCTCAAAATCATTAAACCCGAAAAATTAGCCTTTTTATCTTTTAACCCTTTTCATTGAAATCAACTTGGCTATGAATTAAGAAATGATTATCCACCAAAATTTTATAGATCCATTTTATGTTCGAAGAAAGAAACTCATATAATATGAAAGAAGAATTAGTGTGAAAAGAAAAAGGGGCAACCAAAAAGAAATTAGTAGATCGCCCAAGCTAGTGAAGAAATCTCATCAAAAGAGAATCAAACTTACTTGAAAGATTGGAGTATGCAAAGCTGATCAAAGTGAATGTATTAGGAAGAAACAGCCAAACGATTCATGAAGAATTGATAGCAATGAATATTTCAACGACAAGAAGAAATTGACATTCTTGAAAGAAGGGATTTGGTCTTGACAATCTGACCTTAAAAGAGTCCTTAGATTAGTCACAATGTCTAATCTAAGTTGAATAGGAAATCATTCACCTTTTAATCATCAAGCCAAGTCAGATTTTCAACATTTAGCCACTATTCCCAAATACTTCCTACCCTAACCCTAAGCCAAACATTACAACCCTTAACAAAGCCCTCTTGATTTATGCACATATTTTATGTCAATTGATGGATATTTGATTTCTATACAAGCCTATGACTATGCAAGCATTAATTGTAGCATTGAGTGTTATTCTTAACATATAATTTCCATATATTTAACCGAGTGTTGAGGAATAGTTGTGAGACTGTAATTTTGTGCACAATCATAGTTTCATCAAGTATGTTGGGCTTGCTACCCTATTGTGGAGAAACACTCGAAAGGTATAACCACCAAATAATTGTTTTTAAGAGGCCATTCAGCCATTTGGGAAAAAAGCTTTGGATTAACATTTAATCAATATCTTACTTCTACGGGTATAATCATGCATGAGTTTGCTTGAGGACAAGCAAAGTTTAAGTTTGGGGTATTATGATATGACGTAAATTATACATGTTTTGCATGCATAATTATCCTTGAAATTATCACAATTAGAGACAATATGATAATAATTGATGCCTAATCCGCTCACTTGTGTTCCGATAGGATAATTAACCTGGATATGCAAAAACATGAAGAAAACACTCAAAACAAGTTAAAATCAGCATTCGGGGGCCAATTGAACAAAACCGGACACAGGAAGTCAAACCAGAAGATCAAAAAGTCAACAGGGACCAGAAAAGGGAAATGCACGGCCGTGCATTGCCTTGCACGGTCGTGCAAACCCTAATCTGGGTCCCTGTACTGCCAGATTCCGCACGTGAAAGAAATTGGTACTTTGCACGCCCGTACAATCCAATGCACGGCCGTGCATTGCCAAAATATTTGCTTATAAATAGCAAGCTCATTCTAGTGTTTTAAGTGTCCATTACTAAGAGGTGTGAAGGCCTTAGTGCTCTGCTAAGAGCCGGAACTCTCTCCGTTTTGGTCCGTTTAGCTTTTCTTCGTTTATTTCCTTTTTAAAGTCTTGTAATATGAAGCGATTCTTCTCCTTCGAGTAAAACAAGAGGCATTCTATACCCGCTCTCCCTTGGTATTGGAACACTTCTACACATTATCTAAGGGGTAGTGGAGTCACTTGTATGGTCATTCAAGGCTAGCCCTCTTATGTTGCTCGAGTTGGTTGAACTTTAATTAATTAATGGAGTATTTTTAGTATGTTATGTTTTTAAAGTCTTTAATATGATTTATCTTAAAAAGACAAGAATACGTGATCTTTAAACCAATCTAATAATCTTAAATCTTGTGAGTTACTTAAGCAATAATTCTTGTTTGGGAAGCTTATTCGATGTTTGTACGGTCTATATACAAATCTTGGTGCTATCATGGCCAGTTAGTATAGATTTAATATTATGGGTTGATTGGAGGTTTGGGTATTCAACAAGCCATTTCTTTACTTCTGTCGTGTGGGCTTACAGAGGACTTCTAGCAGGAGCCATGGGGTTTGATCTTGAGAATGAAAGTCTTATTTATTTAAAATAATATTATAAGTAAAGACATCTATTTAAGAACATAATTTGTTAGGTCCGAGCATTCATAAAGTAGCTCTGGAGCGAGTTGTACATTCCGACTTTCCAAAGGAAGTTACAAGACCAGACGTACGTCAGTCACAGGGATAATATTAGTCCGAATAATGAATTGTGAGATATCGGCGGACTTGAGACCCCGTTTAGGGTCCGCTATATTAATTAAGGAACAGTTGGCCGACCGTATCCACTGTTCCGTTATGAAATACTAACTCCCCTATCGAAAGGGTTAGTACTAGTAACTTTGATCAACCTTATTTTAAATATAACATTAATTAACAAAGGATATCAACTAGAGTAACACCTTAAACGTGATAATACTTCTAATTACATTTCTTAACCTTTTATTTTCCTTCTAAGCAAAACCCATTTTCCAACTTATTATACCAGTCAGACAATAGTGAGGGTTGAGTACGGGATCCGTGTCCATGGTTCGATACTTGGTTCTTACCCATACTATATTACACTGTGATAAGTACACTTTCCTATTGTGTGTGTATTTAGTTGAAGTAATTATCATTTTAATTTATAAATTTAAAACATGATTTTGTGTAGCTCTAAATAGAATATATTTATTACTACTAAAAACACGCCATCATGTCTTTGGCGTTGTTTCCAGGGTTATATATATATATATGTATATATATATATATATATTTACATTTTTATCTACATATAAAACACACCATCAGTCATAACACACATATAAATAGTAATTAATCTTGACAATTTGCAATAATCTATTCATCACCACACTTGCATGTGTATGGTGGTGAAATATATATATCAAAGATATGCAAAATTAAAATGGTTGCAATAATGACTTGTATCCATCTTTTATAAAATGAAAAATCCATATAAGTGTAAATCGGTTTTAAAACAAAGTAAACCGATTTTTGTCAAATGATAGTTTTATTATTTTTAAAAGTGGCTCTGATACCACTAAAGGGAATCCATCATATGTAGGGTTTTAAAAAAAACTTAGCAACGGAAGCAAAACATATGATCTTTAAAACATTCAATGATTCCCACCATGGATCCAATTGCAAAATAATGAAACCGAAAGTAAAAAAACATAGTGGGTTTAAGATTACATCATTTACAGAGAAGTGGTTGCTTAAAAACTTGAAGATGGTGGATGGAGAAATCAAAGTAGAAGCTCTTCCAAAACGTATCCACACCAAGCAATGAAACTCCAAGGATGATGCTAGCCAACTAAATCCGAAAACTAGTCAAGATGTATGTAAGGAAACCTCAAGAACTCTTCTTGATATGCCTTCTAAATGTGTGCAAATTATATGTGGAATGGACACTCAAAGTTCCAAGAACAATCAATGAATCAACTTAACACTTAGCTAATTCATGTGTAGTTCAAGAACACCCTTTTTTGCTCTCTTTTTCCTTGCGAAATATGCTGTCCAAACAACCCTATATATAGCAGAATTATAGGCTCAAAAGTTGATCAAATAAGCATGGTTCATGTCTCATTAATGCAAGGCACGGTGCTTGTCTAATAGCCTCACTTTACACCATGATTCTTAGACATTTTTACAAGCAACAAGACCAAAAATGTGGCCCCTTTTCTGCCATAATTTCGGCCAGCAACAAGCAAAAGGGGATGGGTGAGATCTTGGTAATGATGAGTATACATATACCATACTTATGTCTAGTCAAACCAAGACTTGATCCTTCCATCCAAACTAGCTTAGTTGCCTACAAGATGAGATATATATATATATATATATATCTATATATATTATTTCTAATACATATTCATATATATATATATGCATGATCATCTTTGTAGTAAACATAAATTAGACTAGTTGTATAAAAGCACATAAAATTTTACACATGTAAATTTTAGCAAAAAGTGTTAAATATATATTTTCATACATGTAAACATAAATATATATACATGTATAACCAAAATATATGACCTTAAGTAATTGTCACAGATGATAATTACTAAAAGGTGTCTTGGCTGGGTTAATACGTTTAAATATCTTTAAATGTATCCTTTATAATTGCTTAGTGTGACCATTCGGGATCACATATCATTAGCAATACTATTGGACGTTATTCCTTGGGCATACAGATCCAACATAATGTTTTGTGAATCTCTAGGGACTTAAAAGGTAATTAGTCTAATGTGTCATTAGACTATAAATATAAAAGTTTTAGGGTTTTGTAATTGGCACACTCTAGAGATTTTGGGGGTTTTCATCTATTCATCTTTTGCAAAATTAATCTAGTGGGTTTTATTGAAGATCTGTGTGCGTTCTTCTTTGATTTCTTCATAAAATTCAGACTCAAGCGTGTTTTGATCCTACACTTCTCCTTAAAAATATGGTGGGATAGGTTTGGGCTCTCTCTTGGCTTCAAACCTTGCTCTACTCGGGAAGTGGTGGTGGCAAGCTAAGTCGGATCAAGCAGTGGTGTAACTTGAACAATTAAGTTGGGGGGGGGGGGAGATTACACATAAAAAGACCAAATTTTTTTCACCAATAAAGACCAAAAGTCCCAAAAAAACTAGTTCTTACACATAAACGACAAAGGAAGAATAATTACAACTCAACCCGACAACCTTTAAGGTCTTTAAATTCATCAATTATTGATTTCGAATCAAAATTTTCAGCAATTTCTCTTTCTATGTAAACCACCAAGTTATTCGTAAGAAAGTTATCTGACATCTTATTGCGAAGGCGATTCTTGAGTATTTTCATTGCTGAAAATCCCCTCTCTGTTGTTGTAGTAGAAACTGGAAGGGTCAAAATTAGTCGAACCACTCTATCAAGCAAATAATATGTCTCACGTTTCTGAGTTTCCACAAGACTTTTGCATCGGTCAGCAATAGTTGATACACCACTTAGCTTGGGATTCTTTGTCATTTCAATATTAAAAAGCTACAATTGAAGTTGTAATTGAAGTCTCTCTTGCTCTGTAAAATCATCAAAATAATACTTCTCAACAAGAAGGCAATTCTGATCAATATTAATCACTTTAAAGACTAAAGTAGAACTAAGAGTTAACAACTCCATCGCGTTATCATTGAATCTACTATTCAACTCATGTAATTGTTTGTCCAATGTGGATGTAAATATATTAACTATTTTCCAATTGTCAAATCATTTAACAGTAAATGCATCATAACTGTGGCTCGCATTTGGTTTATCATTAAATATATAACAAACAAACAATAAGCAGCATGTGTTGTTGGAACAAAACTCTAACCAATTAGGGAAAATACCGAACCAAGAATATTGGAATCTATGAGGATGCTTCTTTGAACCTTTAGCCTGATACTCTTTAAGATGTATTTGGAATGGTCCTAAATTCAGATAAACTCGTCTTACTTGCTCCCTTAAATTAACTGGATAATCCCACATTTGTATTCGTTTAGCAGGATCTATTTCTAGATGGTTAAAATCAACTTCATTGATATTTGCTTATGGAGCTTCTTCAGAAATGTTAGGCTCTTGTTGATTTTCATGCTTTTGCGACTCACTTGTTGAAGCTTTGTCACGTTTACTCTCTTGATTTTCATTATCAATTTCGTCATCAACCTTTCTTTTGAAGAAAGAAATCTTTCCTATGATACATCAATTGTATATTTGTATCTACAAATAATCAAAAATCAAAGAAACATCAATCATCATGGATTCATGAAAAAAAGATCAAACAAAAGAATATTAATATGATGGGTCTTTTTTATTCTAAACCTAATTTACATTTAAATCATTCAAATCAACAAAAATAATGCTTCAAACAAATATTTAATTCATAAAATCATATAAATAACAAATAAAGGAATAAAGGAACAAACAAAGCCATAAATGAATAAGAACAAAGATTAAGATGGACAGATGGTCGCTTACTCTTCTGTTTGTATTCTGTCGTGATGCCGCCGTCGGCTTGCCAGTTGCCGTATGAAACAGGAACAAATAATTGGTTAATTGATGCCATATTGAATGGCCCAATAATATACCCAATAGTGGGCTTAGTGGATTAGTGGATTGTGGGCTAGTCACTAGTAGGCTTAGTGAAAATAAGTTCGGGTTTTTATCTGGATCAGGAGTGGCCCAAACACTATAACTAATACAACTAAATTTAGTGGGCCAAAATCAGTACTTCTGAGCAAAAAATTATTGAGGGTGGGGGGTGGGCCCCCTTTGGCCCCCACTATATTTCGCCCCTGTAAGCGGGGTTATGGTTCAATGTCATCTCTTCTTTGCAGCACAATAAAAAAATTCTACAATCCTCTCCCTCTCAAGGCAAGCATGACAGGTTCATGGAAAACATTTGTTCTATTGGAACATATTTGGGGAGGATTTCTATAAATCTGGGGGTCATATTTTGGCATCGATTGGGCTGGATAAGGAGGTCCCCTTTTGGCTGGACATGTGGGTGGTCACCAACCATTATGTGAAGTGTTCCCGTCCCTATATTTGTTAGCAAAAGACAAATATAGTTGGGTGCATGACTACTACCTATCCGACAGTTCAAACACCATTTGGAGATGCCAATGGATCACGGATTGTCTAGGCCCGGGTGTTACACCACCGCTAAAGAGGAAACGGGAATGTAACGAAAACTGGATATCAACTACACATAGCTTTCTAATGAAAGTTTAACTTACAAAACGTTCAAATAAAAAGATGTTCGAATAATTAAATGAGTATAAATATGAAGTTTCTCATATTATAGTCCTAACATGTAGACTATATGCGTATATCTTCTAGTGTACTCTTATTCCTGCATGCGTTCATAATAGCGTCTATTTCTTCCCTGAAAAACATGCTAAAAAGTGTCAACCAAAATGGTTTGTGAGTTCGCAGGTTTGTGACTGATTTGCTTAAAGTGTATATATATTTTTATAATGATTTTCACACAATTGGAGTTTTAAAAAGGGTTTTCACCAAAGACTAATCACACACACATCGGGCAAGTGTACCCGTCGGATAGCAATATAGCAAAAGTAAGAAACAGATATCAATCCGTGGATACGGTGGGATGCAATATTAAACCGGAACTAGGATTCAGTCAAGTGATGATAAAAAGATATTTTGAGAATTGGTTTTAATTAACTAACATGCAAATATGTAAAACTACACTAAAATCACAAGTCAAACAATCAAGGTGAAAAGATCACTTCGGTGTCGAATCCATCTAGAATACATTCAATACACTCATAGAAACATGGCACGAAACATATATTGACCAAATTCTCGTCAAAGACATTCAATCAATTAACCATTCGGAAAGTTAGAATGAGAAACCAAAACTAACCACCTAAAATTATGCAATAAAGCTCACGTGTTGTAATCATGTCAATGTTTATAAAGATTGAACTAGCTCCCGATTAAGGTACACCAATCCAACAACTAGTTGGAAAGATAATATGAAAAACACACTACCCACCTCAAGTTGATTTAATTATAGACACGACTTCATCCACCATTCCGAGTCAAATGCCATAAACTAGCATACAAACATACACTAATCTATGAATACAAGCATAAACCACAAGTTTTCCAACATAATATGGCATACACAAACACAAGTCTTGAAAACAACTTTAGATACTTGAATACATAATTTCATTGAATAATAATCATATGATTGTCATAACATTAACATAATGGTTGCCAATAATCCATGAATGTTGTCAAACGATTCTAAACTTCATCTAAACCAAAGTAAACAAGAGTTTTAGCTCATCATGAGCTCAAGAATGACAAATAAGCAGGGAAAAATAGTAAGAAACATGCTATGAAAACAAGAATCAAACCACTCCTACAAGCCTAGATGTTGTTGTTGATGTATGGTGATCCTCTTGATGTTGTAATCCCTCCAAGATGCTTGAAATATGGCTGGAACAAGGTTGGTTCGGAGCTCAAACAGTGGGTTTTTGCTCTGGTTGCTGAATGTCTGAATGAGAGATAAACTTATGTATTTATAGACTGAAGGGGGCACGACCGCGCCAGGAGGGAAGGCACGATCGTGCCTGTCGCTGTGGCGCGACTGTGCCAAAGAACTAGCACGGTCGTGGTGCCGAGGGTTGACCGATCCTGAGCTTCTATTGGGTCCGATTGAATGAGGAAGTACGACTCTGAGGTCAAGGGTCAGACTCATGGGATTACACGCGGCCGTGGGGAGTCTAAGCACGGTTGTGCTCGGTGAATTGGCTTGGCGCGGTCGTGCCTGACACGGGGCGCGACCGTGCCTAGGGTTTCCTGGCTTGGCGCGACCGTGCCAAGTAGGGGGCACGACCATGCCTCTACCTCAGAAACCCTAAGAACTTCAACTTTTATCCTAGAATTTCCATGTTTGTTCACCCAGCTTCACAAAAACCTACAAATCTGAAAATGAAGCAAATAAGTGTCTAAACATTGAAAATAACCAAGAATTGATCGTGAAATGAGTGAAGTTTTGTGCCCAAAAGATGTGTAAATTCTAACACATCAAACAACCCCACACTTGAACATTGCTTGTCTAAAAGCAAGAAGTCAAAACAAAACTTCCAATGGCACTAGGGATCAATTCAGAAAACCATAAGCATTAATAAACTTATAAAGGTTTGACAAGTTTTTCAAGAAATGCAACATTGACTAAATGAAACCCAAAGAGCCCAATGAAGTAACAACCGAATGAGCAAATGAATATGCCTAAGAAATCCTTAGCATGTAACTTTATGCTTCTCACAATGTTGACACACGCTCGGGTATATATATGATCATACAAGTAATGTCGTATGTATAGAACACTCAAATGCCAAGACAATGAATCATGCAAAAATCATAAGCTTGCTAAAAGATCAAATCTATACCAACTAACATGAAACAAAGCATAAATCAAGAGGACTTGAATGGGTTGTAACTTGGTAATGGTTAGGGGTAGGGAAATGGAATTTAAAAGTGGCTAAATGGCTAAAAACCCGGCGGTTATGCTAACTCAAAAACTAAAAACAACTTCTAAAATGAAAAAAAAATAAACTAACTAATACTTCCGTATAGATAAGAGCTAACAACCGAATTCTTTTCATCTTTCCTCACAAAATTGCTCTAATCGGCTATAATTCACCTAATTTTGGTGATATATATATATATATATATTTACACTGTTTATTTCTTTTCTTTTGAATGGAATTAAGTCAATATGCATCTTTCCTTAGCTAAAAACTTCTCAAGAAAATAACAACTTTCAATCAAGAATACAAACTATAAAATCAACATTAGCCAACCGGATTTCTAACACGGGTGAAAAAGAAAATAATTAAAAAGGCTAATGAAGGTTTAATGGTGGTGTGATATGGGTAATAAAATAAAAACACGGGATAGGCTCAACATGGCTAACTAGTGGATGTGTTCGGGTGAGGGGAAGTAATAAAAAAATAAAAGGCTAACAAAGTGGTTTATCCTAATGCCTCAATCATTTTTATGCAATATTTATGTTCATTATTTTGAAATGTATACTAAAAGCAAGTTCTAATAAGCATGAAACATCCGGTACACTCAAATCCATAAAAACAAGAGCAAACAATGTCTAAAGCTATCAAGGCTCAAAAATAAACTCACAGAAATGGAAAGGAATGGGTGTAAGCAAAAGGGTAATTGCAATTCATTCGTTTAGCCCACTAAAACTCATGGTTATCACAAAAAAATGGGTTTGACTCGATGGAATTTCTATCTCGATTGCTTTCGAAAAATCAAACCTCTAATGTTTATTAAAAATGTGAATGCTAAACGGTTAATTTTTATTATATTTTTATGTTTTTTTAATTTTATAAAACTGATTTAGTGCCAATAAAAATTATGGAGGAAGATTTTGTAAAAAATGAAGTGATAAAATGCTAAAAGAACAAACATCGCGTGAATACATTCCCACTCTACACTTAGAATCATACATTGCCCTCAATGTACAACAAAAAATAATGTAAAGCGAAGAATAAACACCCAACCCCACACTTTAGAACATACATTGCCCTCAATGTATACAAAAACATGCAATGCAAAATGGAATGCAATGCAATGGAGTGTGAAGGGAGAACTGAAACTTCTCTCGTGTCGATCTCGGTCAAACACAAAAAGCCTACCCACAAAAATTATGTTCCACGCAGTTCCACAATTCCAAGATCTAATCAAGACTAACAACATCAAACACAGATCAGTAACATCAAGCCAAAAATATAAACAGAAATGCAAAGACAAATATATACGAACAATACAAGCGAAACAAAGTATAAGGAAATAACAACAACACCAATGCCGAAGCGTAATAAAAGAGTTTGTACAAAATACAACCAAGTACAACTCACAAAAATGATACCAAAAGGCAATGGGAGGGCACTACTCCTCCATCTCCAAATCTCCAAGATCAATGCCGGCACCATCGCCCTCCTCGGCTCCACCTCCTCTAGGTGGTGATGGTGGTGGTGACTGATGATGTGGTGGTGGTGATGGTGGTGGCTGATGCTGCGGTAATGGTGGTGGTTGTGGCTGGTGCTCTGACTGCATGAAGAATGGTAAGGGAACCATGTATGGCGCCCCACTAGCAGCAGCAGCGCACTGGACCTCATACTGCCAGGTCCATTAACGCATGAACAGGTCCTGTGGAATGACAACCAGAAGTGGTGGCGGCGGAGGAGGCGGAGGCGGCTGATCGGGCTCATGATGCTCGTGCCCGTGATGTCGGTCGACGTGCCCCTGCTCCTGCTCCTGCTGAGCGGCGTGGGCCTGATGGGCGGCGGCGGCGGCCTCTGCCTCGGCCTGAACAACGTCGGGGTCTGGACCCGGACGGTCTGGATCAAAATGGTTCATAATAGCGTCTATATCTTCCCTAAAAAACATGCTAAAAAGTGTCAACCAAAATGGTTTGTGAGTTCGCAGGTTTGTGACTGATGTGCTTAAAGTGTATATAGATTTTTATAATGATTTTCACACAATTGGAGTTTTAAAAAGGGTTTTCACCAAAGACTAATCACACACATAAGGAAAGTGTACCCGTCGGATAGCAATATAGCAAAAGTAAGAACCGGATATCAATCTGTGGATACGGTGGGATGCAATAATAAACCGGAACTAGGATTCAGTCAAGTGATGGTAAAAAGATATTTTTGAGAATTGGTTTTAATGTACTAACATGCAAATATGTAAAACAACACTAAAATCACAAGTCAAACAATCAAGGAGAAAAGATCACTTCGGTGTCGAATCCATCTAGAATACATTCAATACACTCATAGAAACATGGCAAATACACGAAACATATATTGACCAAATTCTCGTCAAAGACATTCAATCAATTGACCATTCGGAAAGCTAGAATGAGAAACACAAACTAACCACCTAAAATTATGCAATAAAGCTCACGTGTTGTAATCATGTCAATGTTTATAAAGATTGAACTAGCTCTCGATTAAGGTACACCAATCCAACAACTAGTTGAAAAGATAATATGAAAAACACACTACCCACCTCAAGTTGATTTAATTAGACATTCACATGCATTTCTTCAACATACAATGTCCATATAAAGTTCATATAAATTAGGAGAATGTGTCAACAAATCCTAGATAAACATAAAACTAAGCATGAAACACCATAACAAACACTTTGTCTTTCCGAACATAAGCATAAGGATACACATACAAGAATCATAAATCATAGACAAGACTTCATCCACCATTCCGAGTCAAATGCCATAAACTAGCATACAAACATACACTAATCCATGAATACAAGCATAAACCATAAGTTTTCCAACATAATATGGCATACACAAACACAAGTCTTGAAAACAACTTTAGATACTTGAATACATAATTTCATTGAAGAATAATCATATGATTGTCATAACATTAACATAATGGTTGCCAATAATCCATGAAAGTTGTCAAACAATTCTAAACTTCATCTAAACCAAAGTGAACAAGCTTTTCATGAGCTCAAGAATGACAAATAAGCAGGGAAAAATAGTAAGAAACATGCTATGAAAACAAGAATCAAACCACTCCTACAAGCCTAGATGTTGTTGTTGATGTATGGTGATCCTCTTGATGTTGTAATCCCTCCAAGATGCTTGAAATATGGCTGGAACAAGGCTGGCTCGGAGCTCAACAGTGGGTTTTTGCTCTGGTTGCTGAATGTCTAAATGAGAGATAAACTTCTGTATTTATAGACTGAAGGGGGCACGACCGCGCCAGGAGGGAAGGCACGACCGTGCCTGTCGCTGTGGCGCGACCGTGCCAAAGAACTAGTACGGTCATGGTGTAGAGGGTTGACCGATCCGGAGCTTCTATTGGGTCCCATTGAATGAGGAAGTACGGCTCTGAGGTCATGGGTCAGACTCACGAGATTACACGCGGCCGTGGGGAGTCTAAGCACGGTTGTGCTCGGTGAATTGGCTTGGCACGGTCGTGCCAGACACGGGTCGCGACCATGTCGAGGGTTTCCTGGCTTGGTGTGGCCGTGCTAAGTAGGGGGCACGACCGTGCCTCTGCCTCAGAAACCCTAAAAACTTCAACTTTTATCCTGGAATTTCCATGTTTGTTCACTCAGCTTCACAAAAACCTACAAATCTAAAAATGAAGCAATTAAGTGTCTAAACATTGAAAATAACCAAGAATTGATCGAGAAATGAGTGAAGTTTTGTGCCAAAAAGATGTGTAAATTCTAACACATCAGTGACTTGATCAAATAATTTCAAATAATGTGTTTACTATACAAGTGCGATCAAGTAACAGATGCAATCTACATGGTTCCACAACCAAACCTATTGACGCTTTGTACTGCCCCACTACTAATGCCTTATCACAAAACATTAGTTCTAGGTGGAAATAAGCATTCATTTAACAATGTAGTTAATGGAAAGGCGTGACCAATCCATGAATGGGAGTTTGTCAGACCCCGATAGTACTATCTATATTATCCATTGGCTCAAAATCTATGAGTTAATTGGTTGTGTATTTATAGGGCCTTAATGTGATAGTCCATGCCACATGTAATATACATCGTGTGTCTGATGCAAAGTATAGGGTAAACGAGTTCTTGAATCATAGTATGTAAAACAACGTATTTCAAGCATGTATTTCCCCCAAATATGTAAAACGAAAACGGGGCTACGAATACTCACCTCGAGTCTTGAATAGTGTGATAATAGACTATGAATGAAACCAGGAACATCCTACTCGAATGCTACAAGTAAATAAATACTACTTGAGTTCATAGGACTTAACTCTATGCATGAGACATTGGTGACGGATGCAGGCATGTTAAAGGCTCATTTTCGGTTTTATATCGGTAAATGTTTCGGTGGATATATTAATATTGTCTATGTTTATACGTGACTTGGAGTCGTAAGGTATTAGTTATAGAAATCTTATATCAATATAGGTACATATATGTAGATAATATTACATAGGTTATATTTCCAAATATGATTTCCTTGTACAAAATGTTAAGTATTTATTTTATTTTTAAACGACTATCGTGCGTAAACAATTAAAATACAAGGTGTAAAATATCATGTTTATACATCTACACTTTCATGTTGATGTATTTGAAGTCATATATAGTTTGGACTATTCACAAAACTATAATTATTAACAAATAACGCTTTCTTGATGAAAAATAAATATTACGACAGTCTTCGTCGTAACTTGTTTAAAATACCTTTTAAGACGTTCTATGGTTCGAAAACTATTCTAAAGTGCATGCATAATATATAACTGGTAGGCTTGTATAAAATAAATTATGCATGAGTGTGTATGAATATGCATGCATCTTTTATTTTTGCATGATACATATATATAAACCGGTTTTAGTTCGTACGTTCCATGACTCGGTTTAATTCTTGTAACGTATGCCTTACACGTTATGGGTCTCTTACAACCCACTTAATGAAGGTCTTGATATATAAGTCCATGTGGTTAAATCCAATTTTATGTATGTAGCTCTAAAATATGTATTCATTTCTTCGAATATTAATAATATATTACCAGGTCTTACAAACGGGTCTCATTCTCGGATCTTGGATAAGGATAAATATATATTTATAAATGTTAGTATACTTATGTTTAGACATATACTTTATATTAAGATGATGAACTTTGTATGGATGGATGAAATTACATAGAATGATTAATATGAATATATATACTTGTTAACACTTTACACGTTCATAAGTTGACGATAACGGTTCGTATGTTTTCTTATATCACAGGACACCACCTTGATCGTGCCAAGTGAGTCACAACATGATCATGCAACTCACGAACATCAATCCTTCAACATAACACATGGATGGCATGAAGGGTTACGAAGAACACCATCATCCAAAGTGTCATTTATGTGATAATAAAAGTATATATATATATATATATATGCAATGTATGTGTTAATATATATGTATGTAGTTAAGAGATTATCATGATATGAGATTATGGATGCATGAAATTCTTATGTTTGTGTGTGAAAGAGTCAAATGTAACTTACCTAATGGGGCTTTCATGAAAATTCAAACACTTGAACTTCAAAACACAAATATGGGTGTGTGTCACACCCCGCCTCAGGCACCCCCTTGACGTGTGCGACAAACGATTGGTACCTACTTTAATTTCAGAGTTTTTATAAAACACAGCGGAAGTCTTTTCAAAAGGATCATTTCATTTTTTGTTCAACCTCAATGGTTGTATTTGTAAATATCAAAACTTAGTTGGAAAACAAAAGTCTTGTATTTACTTTCATAAAGGTAGGGAATTAAATACCCTTTGATTACAAAACTGAGTTTGAAATCAAATACAAATACAGCCACCGGAAATAGTACTATCCAGGGTTGATCAGTCCTCCGGTCCTATCTCCATTTTCTTTGTTTAGGATTTCCTATACACGAGGCCTGAGAATCCAACGTATAAGTTATCTTTTTCATAGGGTCAGATCTCATGTCTGCCCTCTCTCTTTCTCATATCATGGGTCAGATCTAATGCCTGCCCTTATCCCATTTTCATCATATTTTATTCATTACCTGAAAAAATTTTGAAAATAAAACGTCAGCACGAACGCCGGTGAATACAATTATCTTGACAGAAAATCATTTGGCACAAACAACTATTAATTTCATAATCATAACTTTTTGTTCAATCCACACATTCAGCAGGCCCATGTCTTGACTGTATGCACCACTGTATACACTGGCGTCATGCCTTATAATAACGGACAAGTCCATGCCTCCAAATTTGTTATAATATAAGCACCAGCCGCAATCCGGGACTCTCACTCGAGACCCGTGTATCCCTTGCAAGTTTTACATATACCTATGGTCCGAATGCTTTGTTCGTAGAAGAACATTGAGCATTATTCTGTTAACCTTTATTTGGCCATTTTTGTTAACATAAATGTTTGACACAAGTTTTTGAAAGAGATAAAGTATTCACCTTGATAATAGGAATGAGCCTCTAAATTGGAAATTATAGAATCAAACTCCTAACTTTGATTTCTCTAGCGTATCAGCACTTCTATGAGCGTTTCTTCTTAAACCGGGCACTACAATGAGCAGGAATCGAACCGGGATCGTCGGGAGTGGGCTAGGACATCTCTGGAACAAGTTTTGAGAGTGAAGATTCGTTTTGTTGTGAGAAAACTAAATGAGATCGACCAGCTATTTATAGGGCAAATCTTGGACTCGTGACGGACCGTTACGGGCGGTGACGGTCCGTCACCAGGTTAGGGTTTGCGAGTCATCAGACACGCGTCACCTTCTGGTCAGTTTTCGGTGTGACGGACCGTTACCAGGGGTGACGGTCCGTTATGGAGTGACACGTGGCGCATCCTTGTGCTTTTGCGGCTGTAACGGAGGCGTGCCGGTCCGTTATAGGGTTTCCACGCGTCAGATTTTGAATATGAGTCACTAGACGCGTGGCAAGCCATCATTGATCGCGTGCTCAGCTCGTAACGGACCGTTACCGTTCGTGACGGTCTGTTACCGTTGGATTTTCTTGTTTTCTAGTTTTTGAACCTTGATCTTTGGTATATTTACACTTATAGTCCTTGTGGTTTATACCTTTGTCAAATCTAGGACATTTTCCTGCCTATCCTCGATTTGCAGAGGTTGTTCCACAAATTTCAAATTTTCAAATACCTCTACATCGTGTAGGGGTATTACCAGAGATTCATCTGCTAAACATTTGCGCAGATTTGACTCGTGGAATACATCATGCACTCCATTCATTTTTTCTAGTAATTCGAGTTGATAGGCCACAAGCCCAACTCTTCTTAAGATTTTGAATGGTCCTACGAATCTAGGACTTAATTTTTCTTTCTTTCCAAATCTTACAATGCCTTTCCAAGGTGAAACTTTCAACAGAACGTTGTCACCGATATTAAATTCTAACGGCTTTCTTCTTCTATCAGCATAACTCTTTTGACGATCACGAACCGCTTTCAATCTATTTTTTATTTGAATGATTTTCTCAGATGTTTCCAGAACTATATCAGGACCGGATAACTGATTTTCTCCTATTTCAGACCAACAGATTAGAGTTCGACATTTACGACCGTATAAGGCTTCAAAAGGCGCGGCCTGTATACTCGTATGATAGCTATGGTTATAGGAGAATTCCATTAGAGGTAATTGGTCATCCCAACTTCCTCCCATGTCAATAACACAAACCCTTAACATATCTTCTAGGGTTTGAATAGTTCTTTCGCTTTGTCCGTCCGTTTGAGGATGATATACAGTGCTAAGATTTAATTTCGTTCCGATAGTTTTTTGAAAACTTTGCTATAATCGAGAAGTAATTCTACTATCTCTATGTGACACAATAGATAGTGGCACACCATGTAAAGATATAATCTCATTAACGTATAGTTGTGCCATCTTATCTATGCTGAACGTTTCTTTCATGGGAAGAAAATGAGCAGACGTTGTAAGTGTGTCAATGATAACCCAGATAGTATCATTCCCTCGACTGGTTCGAGGAAGTTGATGTGTGCTGGACGGTCTATAAAAACTAACTATAGAACCTAACCTAGACAATCTAGCTTTAAATTTATAAATCTAGACTCAACCAAATACTAGACCACACTACCGGCAAGTGTACCGACCAATGCAGCAAAGTCAAATGAAGTCCGGATATCGAACCCACGAGACACTAGTGACAACTCTATCTAGACTCTGACTCAACTAACTAAACTGAATTATATTGGGGGAGATTTGTGTTATGACCTAATGGAACTCTCTAACTAACGACACCAAATATAAAGCAAAAGACTTTAGACAACTTACAAATGGGAAAGCACTACCTAGACTTTGAATCCTATTCATGTACCTTGGAAATCTCTTGGATACGGAAACTATGATGGAACCGGGCTCTTATAATACGACACACTTAAACAACCTAGTGGATCCTAGATCATTCTCCGGTTTTGACCTAAAAGGAAACCTAAGGGACGTATGAAACTCACCAGTTAGTCGGATCACCACTCAGCTATCTCCAACAACACTAAAGTACTCGCTAGACAGATTACCTCTCAGTCTCACTATCTCAATACACCTTTCAGTGCAAGAAGTAACTTGAATTCACTTGACTAGACACGGAATATCAATGACTGCTAAGAGACCCTAGGAACCCTCCTTTCAGAGCAGTTAACCTAAAAACCCTAACACCATAGATTACTCGACAACTTCTCACCTCTCAGCTATTGAAGCATGCAGAATACTCAATCCTAATAGACTCTCAATTGATGTTCCTATGGATACAAGACAGTAAACCATAAACCAATCACATGCACACAGCTAGTGACCTAATATGCAACCATACATGAAAGACACTCACAAAGCAGCATATGGAACAATCAACAGATCATGAATCAAGATCAAATACGTATATACATCCAATCAAACAAAACCAAGTTCTTTACTTTATTGTTAATCCATCAAAAAGAAATCGAAATCCAAAATCAAACCAAATAACAACGCATAATCATCAAAATCTAGGTAGTTCAAGAAATCTAGCATACTACCATCATCAAAACATCAACATAAAGTATAATATTCAGAATCATGATGCAAGATAGATGAATCAAAAAGCAAAAGATAAGAAACATAAACCGAAAAGACGATAATCCAATCGATCCACGCATCCAACGCTTCAATCCTTGATCCCTTGTGACTTCTCCCACTCAAAATCGCCCAAAAGTCCTTAACTTTACGTCTAGAATCAAATTTTCAACCCTACAAACGGACTTAAGCTTTTATACCATGAAAATACCTAAAAATCTGCATAATTGGGGTCTCCCACGTACCGCGAGGCCCATGGGTCTAGTCTCTCGCGTATAGCGAGAGACAAAATATTCGCGACTGAAAACCCACCCCTCATGTACCGCGAGGGGGAAGGCCCTACTGGCTCACGTACAGCGAGGCATCCTCGTTGACAGAAGTTTCATCCTTTTCTCGTTTCGCCTCGTTCGCTCGTGCCTTTACCATACTTGATCGTTTAAGCTCCAAACTCACCCGATTACCTACAAACCATGACACAAATCAATAATAACTATAAATGACTCAATATGACTCTAAAACTATACAAAAATGACACGAAATAGGACAGAAATGCATGTGTGCTTTGCAACACATCAAACATCCCCACAATTAACCCTTTTTCGTCCTCGAAAAAGACCTCTGCAATGGAATCGCAACTGGAACTAGCTTTAACAATCTTATAAATTTCATTAGCACAGATATAATCACGCGTTAAAATGCAACAAATGATATTTCGATCCGATTAAACCCAAAACCAACTATCAAGTCCCCGTTTGTGTTCTAAAATCTACATTACCAAGCATATCAATCTATCTATTGGTCCCACACTCAAGAGCTACAGTTCCACCTAATCCCGTCTCACGGTCAAGTTTAGGAACGGGTTAAACCATATAGATTTCTCCCACCACGTTAAACTAAGATTTACAGTTTTTTAGAAATTAGATGAAATCATGTATGAATGATATGATAATGAGAATTAATTCAAGCAAATGAACTTTCGTCTAGAGGCGTTTCAACCAAGTCGCTATCCCGGAGGGTAACACATAGACTACAGTTCTATCAATAAAGCACATGAGAATCACTTAGGGGTGTTTTCTCCAAGTGGCCATCCCAGAGGGTAACACATAAGCACAACTCAGTCTTCTAATCAATTACTCCTGGATATGGATTTATATGGATGTGGGCGCCACCAACCTCGGATTTATTTTCATAAAAAGAGAGTGGTGTGCCAAAAAAATTTCAAAAAACTCTAAATTCTAGCTTAACGTGGTACCTATCACCCTATGTTGACAGTTTCAGTATTACCGACACCCTAAGATGATAACCCACAAGATTTCATGATTTAAGTTCAATTAATTATCCTAATCAACATGCACTGGATATTTAAGCAATCAAATAGGTTGGGTCTACCAAAACATCACAATTTAGACGTGTTTTCTATCATTTATTTTCATTTAAATTCTACAAGCATTTCAGTTATACATATCAACTTCCATTTTGTTTGCAAAAACTCTAATTCAAAGGACATTTTTTTGAAATTTTTTTAATTTTTTTGTGTATTTTTGAATTTTTATAAAAGAAAAACAACTAAACTAAACTAGACTCAAGATGTTTCCCATCCCCACACTTGAACGACATATTGTCCTCAATGTGAACCAAGAAACAACGAAAAATAAAAATAAAGACTCAAAAATAATAAGAAAATAGTAAAGTGGAAACGACTTAGCTAGTAATGATAACATGATTTTGTGCAGCTTCGTTCTTCCACTGGTGTAACCGTATAGCATTTCATTCGCGACTTGCACAAACTCTCTGCTGGGTTCCCTTTACATGATTATAAGATTTGAATCGACCCCGCCCGAATGGAGATTGAGTACGGATGATGTGATCTATACCTGCAATAATAAATCTCACGGCAAACCCAAAACAATATCAAACAGACTCAAAACAAAATCAAAACTTATACATAATATACACCCGGGTCCTAACCCGAGAAACAAACCTAATCAGGCGGCTTCTCCTTTATGCCGCCCCGTCCGGGCCGTTTAGTGTGATTGGTCTACCACTGATTTGACAAACTCTTATGGTAAACCTTAAATGGGTTTTAAAAAATCTAAATGGGTCGGTCCACCAATACTTGAACTTCCCTGGACCAAACCTGATACGTGGCATATAATGATGAGAATGATCATCTCCAGTATACTGCATCCTTCGGTCCTTATGTGACCATCCCCGGACCCTCAACACATGCCGGTCCATGCGTCTCTGTACCCTGTCCAGTGGTCGTGCTGATTTGGGTGGAGATCCACCATTTACTACCTCCACGGGCTTTTTCTTCTCTCTCTCTCTCAGGTGTAATGTGGTGGGTCAGACACCAGCTTTATTTGTGGTTCGATGATAACCTCCTGCGCTTGCACCTCTTCTTTCATCCCCACACTTGGCTCTTGGCACAACAGATCTTCAAGTAATTTCAGATCGCCAAGTGGGTCGAAACTTCCTTCACTAGGAGTCGGCAGGTCCACCAACTCATCACCGAACTCATCCTCCCGGGATGGGACCTGCTCCTCTTCTTTCATCTCAACCAAAGACTCATCTAATGGCTCGCCATGCTGTAACTCACTATCATCATCTGTCTCGAACAACCATGCTAATCCCTCTTCAAAGCATTCATCTTCAATCGGGGTTTGAGGGATCTAAATAAACTCTTCTTCTTCTTCAATCACATCTTCATCATCACTCCAAAAGCCATCATCAATATTCCATGGTGTGGGACACCAAAATTTTTGCTCGATGTCTTGCTGAACCGGAAGTGGGACTTTGATGTCCATTATCGTCTCCGGCTCTGGAGTTTCCTTTGACTCCTGCATTGTATCATCATCACTATCATCCCAAGAAAGTTCATAAACACCCGGCTGAAGTTGCTTAACACCCTGCAGGTCCAAGGGTGGGACTAAGACGTCCATTTTTTTTCCTCGGTTCTATCTGCGATTGTTAGGACATAGATTTGTAATGACAAAAGCTTGTAATAGTTAGATTTTATGTCTTTATGTTTTGTCATGAAATTGTAAAGTTGCTAAGTGTTTTTAGTAGTAAGCCTAGAGGCGAACTTAGTTAAGTTCGCCTGACCTATCAGAGGCGAACTTAATAAGTTCGCTTAGGCATAGCTGAGGCGAACTTATTAAGTTCGCTTAGTCTGTTTCAGGCGAACTTAATTAAGTTCGCTTACATCAGTTTTGGTTCTATATATATCTGTTACAGAGTCATTAGACAGGGAGTTGAACAGAAGTGAACAATTTTCTGATTGAGTCTGTAACCATTGTTATTCTGAATATAATCGAGAAGTTTATTTACGCGTGTTGTTTTGGATTGTCGGTTAGTATACAAATCGGTAACGCGAAGGATTTCGCACTTCGTGTTATATCAACGTCATATCACGAGTTTGATCAGTAGCTGAGTTACCTGGACCTACAAGTGGTATCAGAGCAAAGTGCTCGTGAATTTAGTACGATTCTTGGTGATAATTGACGGTTTTTGTGTACAATTCGACAAGATTTTCAACATTCTTGAAGTTTCTGCAACAATGGCGTTTTTCAAGTTCTTGAAGACTGTTTCTTGACTAAATTCATGATTTTGGAAGTGTAATTGACGAAATTAGACCGATAAAACTGTTACATTTGTTAAAATTCATAATCCTACAGATCAATTTCCTTAAATTCCATCAATTCGCTGAGAAATCATGAATTTTGAAGGCTTCGGTTCGTGTTTGGTTGAAGACTCTGATTGATTCTGTTATAGCAGTTTAAGCGAACTTGCTGAGTTCCTGTTCAAGCGAACTTAGCAAGCGAACTTACATTTCAAGCGAACTTAGCTGTTAAGCGAACTTACCAGATTTCCTCCTTAAGCGAACTTGTCTTGTTCGCCTGATATTAAGTTCGCTTAGTACTCCCTAAAGCGAACTTATTAAGTTCGCCTGAGGGTAAAGAAGTTCAGTACTTAGAAAATTTTTCAGAAATTTTTTTTTAACATGGCAAATATGGTTCAAGTCACAAACATGTTCAATTATGACAATGAGATTGGTACATCTCAAAAACCTCCGAAGTTGCTGAATCTATCTGATTATTCAAATTGGAAAGATCGGTTTGATCAATTCGTATCTTTTACCGATACTAGTTTGTGGATTCCAATTTTGGAAGGATATACACACCCTACTTATTCATGGATGGGAAAAGATGATGTTCCAAAACCAGTGTCTGCTTTATCTACTGAAGAGAAGCTGTTATTTGATCGAGAAAAGAATGCAATGGCTAGCATTTCGATGTCTCTACCAAAGGAAATTTATCACAGTTTTAAACAGTTCAAGTCTTATCAACAGTTGTGGGAAGCTCTACAGAAAAGGTGTGAAGGGAGTTTAGATGTGAAGAAAAGTAGAAAAGAGTTACTAAAGAAACAGTTCTTAGTTTTTAAACATTTTCAGAATGAATCTTTGGATGATCTTGCTACAAGATTCTATCATCTTCTTAGTGAACTGGATAGTGCATCTGTGGTATATGAGACTGAGGAAATAAATGATAAATTCTTGGAGGCATTACCATCAAAGTTTGATGTGTATACGGTTTTGATCAAGGAAAATGTTAAGTACAAAACCATGTCTCTTGAAGAAGTCCTAAAGAAGATCCAGTCACATGACATGAATTTGAAAAAGAAAGAGACTAATTTGGAGCATATCCAGGATCCCTCGATGTATTTTGCCAAATCTGTTGGTAAAACTGGTACTGGAGTGGCATTCTTTTCTGGTGATGCTCAAGAATCTTCAAATGAAAAGTGTTCTGGAGTTCCAACTTATTCTGGTCATACAAGCCATTCTGGATTTTCTGCTACTACTGCTTCAACATCATCTGGATCTCATGTGAATCAGAAAGTTGCTGATGATTATCTTGCTATGTTTTCTTCATTCATGGCATCATATGAAAATTTCATTGGAGGTAAAATACATGATCCTGAGGTTATAGAAGAAGATTTCAAACAGATTGACCCTGTTGATCTGGAAGAAATGAATATCCAATGGAATATGGCAATGTTGATGCGACAGGCTAAAGATTTCTTGAAGAGAACTGGTAGGAAATATATTGGTTCAAATAGTCGATCGCGTATGGGGTTTGAAAAGAGCAAAGTTAGGTGTTACAACTGCCAAGAGTATGGTCACTTTGCTAAGGAGTGTGTGAAGCCAAAGGCAGAATTTGATTCTCAAAAGAAGCAATCTAACTTTCAGCATAATAGAAATCAGTCACATGGTTCATCTGGTATTCAAAATCATGGTCCTTCTGGTAATACAAATCATGCATCTGCTTCATCAGCTTTAGTTGCTTAAAATGACGAAAACTATGATTGGGGCATTCATCTGGAAGATTTGGTGGGTGCTGTGAGTCAGGCTTTTGTTGCAGAAATTCATTCAGAAAAACCGGAGGAGTCTACTGATGATGAAAGTTCTAGTGATGATTCGTGTGATAGTGATAGTGTTCCAAGTGTTGATGATGAGGAAGAAAAAGGGCAAAATATTGATTCTGATGATGTGACAAGGGTTGCTGATGAGGAAATTGTTCTTACAGAAAATACTTCAGTTGGTGATGATGCAGAAAATATTCCAATTGCCAAAGTATTCATGGCAGACATGTCTGACCCGACTAAGGTAAAAGACTCTGTTTATGATATATTTTGTTCTAACTATATTTCTGTTAAAAATAAAATGCAAAAGGTCATGGATGATAACACCAATTTGATTTGTGACATGAAATCAATGCATTCAGTAAATCAGAAACTGAAAGATAATGATAAACTGTGCATTGATAGAATTGAGTCTTTGAAAAGAGACTTAAATTCTCTTGGGTTAAAATACAAAGAGCAGGGTTATCATCTTGATATGGCTTATGTTGAAATTGAAAAACAAAATGAAGTAGTTGCCCAAAAGAACAAGGAAATTTCGGAAAAAGAATCTGAGGTGATAAAGTTACATAGAAAGTTGGAACAGTTTGAGAATTCATCTGTAGTGTTGGATTATTTTAATGCTAATGCTGATCCCACAAAAAGGGTTGCTGGTATTGGGTTTGTTCCTCCTCCATTCAATGGGAATTATGTAGTTGAGCCTGAAATAATTCATGAAGAGGAGATTGATCCCAAGACAGTATTAAAAGTGAATCCAGTGATGGGTGAAGACATGGTGTATGATTCTGATACAGAGGATGAAGTATTTGGTGATTCAAAGGTTGAAGGCATTCCGAGAGAGGTGAAAATTGATGAACCAAAGATTGTGAAGAATGTTACTCGGGATAGGTGCATCTTGACAGAACCTGAAGAGGTAAAGGTGGTTCAAACTAAACTTTCTCCAATATTAAAGTCAAGTGGGTTTGTTGCGGCTGGTTTTCAAAAAGTGAATTCTTCAAAGGTGCCAAAACAGACTTATGTTCCTAAGAAGCCGGTAAATTGTTCTGGGCATTCATCCGAAGCTTCTTCTTCTGATGGTTCTTCAAATTCAAAGAAAACACCTTATTTAAGAACTTATCAAGAAAGAAGAGTGTGTTTTCATTGCAATGAGCCTGGTCATATTTTGATTAATTGTCCATACAAGAACAAGGGCAAACTGAAGATTGTTCCTTCACAACCGAAAGTTGTGAAGATTCTGAAAAGGAAAGATGAGGGAAAATCGTCTTCTAGTTTGGGAAACGATATGACTGGACGATCTTTTGTTAATTCTCCTGGAATTAAACAACAGAATACATTGCATGCCAAATCTTTTGTATGCAGAGAAAATATTGAGATTCCAAAAGTTGGGATTTCAAAAGATACTTTTCAGGAGGTTAAATTGTCTAGACCTCAAAGAAGACGGAGAAACAGAAAATTAAAGAAAATTTTAGAAACATCTGAATCTGAAAATAATTTTTCAAATAATGTTTCTAAAAATAATAAAAATGTTTCTTCTTTGAAAAGGTCTGATTGTCAAACTTCTGTTCCAACAGTGAATGATAAAATTGATTGTAAATTACAAGAAGTAGTTTATTTTGATCAATCAGGACGACCCAAGACCACGATGGCTTGGGTTCCACTTTCTAACTGATTCTCGTTGTTTATGTAGGGACAACCAAGGAGGACTATCAACAATACATGGTATGTGGATAGTGGTTGCTCTCGACATATGACAGGGAATGTGAAATTGCTTGAGGATGTGATTAAAATTGATGGTGGTTATGTCGCTTTTGCGGGTAATAAAGGCGGGTACATAACAGGCCAGGGAACGTTAAAGAATGACAAAGTAAAATTTGAAAAGGTGAATTATGTTGAGCAGCTGGAACACAATCTTTTAAGCGTATCACAAGTCTGTGACAAGAAGTTTTCGTTCCATTTCAATGATCATGAATGTTATATTCTGAAACCGGGTTTTGTGATTCCTGATGAATGGATTCTTATGAAGGCTCCAAGGAGAAATGACACGTATGTCCTTGACATGAGTGTCGCCACTACAACGGATTCAATTCCAACATGTTTACTCTCCAAGGCGTCGGAATCTGATTCAATATTGTGGCACAGGAAGCTAGCTCACATAAACTACAGGAAGATGAACTACATTGTTAGGAATAATCTTGTGCTTGGTATTCCGAAAATGAAATTCTCAGTTCCTAATGATTGTATTCCGTGCAAGAAGGGGAAGCAAAGAAAGAAATCTCACAAATCAAAATCGACGAATTCTATCGTAACTTCTTTGGAGTTGTTGCATATGGATTTGTTCGGTCCAATAAGTATTAGGAGTATTGGTGGGAAATCGTACTGCTTGGTAGTAACTGATGATTACTCCAGATTTTCATGGGTTAAATTTCTTTCATCTAAAGCTGAAACCACTGAGTTGGTTCAATACTTAATCCTGGGTTTGGAGAATTTATTAAATCTGAAAGTAAGAAGAATCAGGAGTGACAATGGCAGCGAATTTAAGAATAGCAAAATGGGCTTATTCTGTTTACAAAAAGGAATTCATCATGAATTCAGTGCGCCATATGTTCCTCAACAAAACGGTGTCGCTGAACGAAAGAACAGGACGTTGGTCGAAACAGCTCGCACGATGCTTGCAGATTCTAAGCTACCAGTCACCTTTTGGGCTGAAGCTGTGAATACTGCGTGTCATGTTTTGAACAGGGTCTTGACCGTCAAGCGACATAACATGACTTGCTATGAATTGCTGAATAATCGAAAGCCGAATCTGGAATATTTACTACCTTTTGGTAATCCGTGTACCCTACTCAAAATTAGAGATGTCCCAACAAAATTCAGTGCAAAGGCTATTGAAGGGATTTTTCTGGGGTATGTGGCTAATTCGACTACCAAGAGGGTTTATAACAAAGAGACACGCCAAGTTGAAGAATGGTTCCATATTGACTGTTCAAATCGATCTTTACCACAAATGGCGATTGGTCCGGATTGGGCATTTGATTATGAAAACTTATTCAAGTCTTTTCATTTACCTTCTGATATTTCTGATGAAGATGCTGTTGTTCTTTATGATTCTTGTCAAGATGCACAGCATAATGGATTTCTACCAAATGCAGTTCCCAATTCATCGATTCCTTCTATTTCTGCTCCCGATCCTAATGTTGCTTCTTGTTCCGGTCCACAAGATTCAGAGAGTGAGGAGGATAATGCTATTTTTTAAGATTCTTCTGCTGATCCGATGTTGAGTGATGATCCATTACCTTCGACACAGGCTCAGGGGGAGATTCCAACAAATTTAGACTCGGAAATTCCAATTCCTCAAGATTATTCTTATCAATCTGAATCTACTCAAGTTGAAGTGTTGCCGGTTCCTGAGGTCGCATCCATCAAGGAACTCAAAAATCACCCGATGACAAATATAATTGGAAATTTGCAGGATGGAGTGAAAACTCGTTCTCTTGTTGACAATACTTGTTTATATACTTGCATTAAAGATTCTGGTGTTCTTGATGATTGCTCACATTCTTGCTTTATTTCACAGGTTGAACCCAAGAATGTAGAGATGGCTTTAAATGACAATAACTGGATAGAAGCTATGCAGGAAGAACTAGCTCAATTTGATAAACTGAAGGTTTGGAATCTGGTTGATTTACCGAAAGGTGCGTATCCGATAGGAACAAAATGGGTGTTTAAATGTAAAAAGGACGATCGAGGTGTTGTGGTCCGCAATAAGGCAAGATTAGTTGTCCAGGGCTTCAATCAACAAGAAGGAATTGATTACACCGAAGTTTATGCGCCGGTTGCAAGGCTCGAAGCTATAAGGCTGTTTCTAGCTTTTGCTTCCTTTAAAGGTTTTAAGGTGTTTCAATTAGACGAAAAGAGTGCGTTTTTATATGGAAAGGTCAAGGAGGAAGTCTATGTGTGTCAGCCGCCGGGGTTTGAAGATCCACTGAATCCGAACATGGTTTTCAAGCTAGATAAGGCCCTCTATGGTCTTCATCAGGCTCCTCGTGCGTGGTATGAGACTTTATCAACACATCTTTTGGCGAATGACTTTGTTCGTGGAAAGATAGACTCGACCTTATTCATAAAGAAATCAGGGGGAGATTACCTACTGGTACAGATTTATGTGGATGATATTATATTTGGCTCGACAAATGAAGGGTTGTGCAAAGAATTTGAGGGTGTTATGAAGTCGAAATTTGAAATGTCTGCGATGGGAGAGTTATCATTTTTCTTAGGTTTACAAGTAAATCAAAAGGAAGATGGTTTCTTTATTCATCAGTCCAAGTATGTCAAAGACATCTTGAGCCGGTTCAAGATGGAGGACTGTACTTCATACGATACTCCAATTCCGGTCAATCATAAGTTAAATTCTGACCCGGAAGGAAAAGATGTGGACTGTCGACTTTATAGAGCTATGATTGGATCCCTCATGTACTTAACCGCTTCAAGGCCGGATATAATGTTTGCCGTGTGTATCTGTTCCAGATTTCAGGAAAAGCCAAAAGAATCTCACTTAATTGCTGTGAAAAGAATCTTTCGGTATTTAAAAGGAAAACAACGTTTAGGGCTATGGTATCCTCATGGTTCTAACTTTGATTTCAATGCTTATACTGATTCTGATTTTGGTGGTTGTTGTCTGGACAGGAAATCTACAACAGGTGATTGCCAGTTCTTAGGTAATCGACTTGTATCCTGGCAATGCAAAAAGCAAACCACAGTCTCGATTTCAACATGTGAAGCAGAATACATCGCTGCTGCAAGTTGCTGTTCACAGATCCTGTGGATATAACAACAATTGAGAGATTACGGTTTGAATTTCACAGGAACCCCTATGTTTATTGATAACAATGCTACTATGTCCATAACGAATAATCCTGTTAAACATAGTAAAACTAAGCACATCGAAATTCGATATCATTTTATCCGTGATTGTGCAGAGAAAAGGTTGATTGAGCTGGTCAAGGTACATACTGAAGATAATTTTGCTGATTTGTTCACTAAAGCATTTGATCGTACCAGGTTTGAGTTCCTAATTAAAATGATTGGTATGATCAATCCCGAATAAAAAAAAAATTTCAAAATCAGAATTTCATGGAAAAATTTTCTTTTAGTTTCTTGTATTGCTTTATTACATTTCTGCAGTTACATTTTCAGTCAAAAAGTCTAAATTATAAAAAGTCAAAACAAATTGAAAAATATAAAATTTGACATCATTTGAGGTTAGAGAAGAAATGATAGTACATAAGTGATTAGTTCATTTCACACGACCTTAGTAGACCTTGATATATGAATGTTTAAAATAAGTTGATTTGATCTAAATTTCAAAGTCTGCATAAATAAGAAATGATAGTGTTATAAATGTTCTATTCTTGATAATTTGTTTTAAAATTTGTGTATAAAATTTGAAACTTGAATTGTTAATAGGCTAAAAGCGTTTTGAAACTAATAGTAGTGTGAAAATTAAATATAATATGATTACATCTGTGATTTAAACCCATTTTATGCCTGGGTGTGTGTGTTAAAAGATCACTATCAGATAAAGAATATTAGCTTTTAATAAGGATTTTCCTATGAGATCAGTTTCGGGTTATGTCCTTAGCACTATTCATTCGATTTGCTTCAGTGCCCATGTCCCGAAAAGCATGCAATTTGAAGTATAATCAAGATATGTACTTGACAACATCTGTCAATCATATACTAGCCCTTGGATCACATTGATACATTATCTTTACTGATTCCATTGAATTCATAATCCAGATAACAGTTGGATTCTCGTACCTGTATCTTATGATTCCACAAATATAAGCCAAAACATTGAATCATTCGATTCTGAATCCCATTGATTTCTATACAATCCAATTTGGATTCTGCTATTCATGTGCTAAGTGATGTCTCCTCATTCTGAATATTCGGAAAATTTTTAGTAAAATCTTATATGTGTCTTGAAGATAGTGCATTTATTTTCTATTTGGCATATATGTGGGGTACACGATGTTTTATCATCTAAATGGTACTAAATCACATGAATTTGGAGAATAAACGCTTATAGTTTCAAATAATATAATATTGACAATTTTAAGAATTCAGGCTTTATATTTCAAATTCGGTATAAATAAAAGAACATTTTATAACCTGATCTTATTTACTTTGAAATTTATCGCGTATCATTTCAAATATTATTCAAATTGAATGAGTTTCAAAATGAAAAATATGCAATATGCACAAAATTGAGTTGAATGGTCTCTTATTATAGGTTACCCTTTGTTATTGATAATATGTGTGATGAATTAATTGAATACTGATATGATCTTCTTGCTCATGATGTTCAAACCAAAAATATGTCATTTCAGTTTATTCAGAGAAAAATCAAAAATATGTGATTCTGTTTGTATAGAGAAAAACCAAAAATATGTCATTTCAGTTTATTCAGAGAAAAATCAAAAATATGTGTTTCCATCTGTATAGATAAAACTCAAAAAGATTTTGATTTTAATTTTCCATGAAAATTCTAAACTTTTATTAAAATTGTTCGGGATTGGATCGAATATTGCTGATGGAAGTTCGGGATTTGAAAGTTTGAAGTTGGTAAATTTTGTTCAAGGCAAAAAGGTTGAAAAAGCAATTAAGTTCGCCTGTGTACAGTGAAGCGAACTTAATATGTTCGCTTAAATTGGTGAAGCGAACTTAATTTTTCAGTCTCGGGTGAAGCGAACTTAAGGTTCAAGCGAACTTATCTTGTTCGCCGAAGGATTGTTAAGCGAACTTTAGTCAAGCGAACTTATTCTGTTTAAGATTTGATTCAGGCGAACTTGTCATGTTCATCGTCTTCATCAGAACAAGCGAACTTATCCCAAATTTCTCAAAATTTTAAATCTGTGTTGTGAGTGCTATTTTTTGGTTGTTTCTTGATCGAAATCTCATTGCGAATCTAACAAAGGTAATTTCGTTGGATTTCATCCACCATATTGAGCGTATTCGATGGTTTTTGATTTCGGTTTTCGTCGGACTGTTTCAAGCCTGCTTTTGACCTAATTTTTGACCGTCATATAAAATTGAACCTCATTGTTGGTTAGATTGTGATATTCGATTGATTGTATAGGATTATTTCTTGATTTGATCTTGTTTTGCCAAAATTTTGAATTCTCTGTGTTTGAATTTGAACCATCTCAGGTTCAAGCGAACTTGTTCCAAGCGAACTTGTTCGAAGCGAACTTGTCAGGCGAACTTAATAAGTTCGCCTCTTGCACTACTAAGCGAACTTATTAAGTTCGCCTAGGGGTCAGAAGTGAAAAAGAGTTGTGATTTTTTTTTTTCTGTTTGAAATTTTTTTAAAATTTTTTTTGTTTGAATTTTTTTTAAAAAATTTTGTTGTTGTTAATGATTGTGTGTCTTATTAAAAGTGTGTTTCATATATGTGTACGTGTTCTAATGTTTGTTAAGTTGTCCAATTTTTTCACAGATGGCTCGACGTGTCGAATACAAGCATAATCAAGTGGCGTTATTAGATCCTAATTTGCCGGAAGCTGTTCATTTTCAAGGCATAATCAATTTTCTAAATCGATCAAGATTGCATGTTGCATTATCTGCGGATCCTTATATCAGCTTGGTGTATATACAACAATTCTGGGATACCGTACATCAAGATATTGACGTGGAACCGCATGTTCTTCGCGCCACAGTCAATAATACCGAGATTGCAATTTCAGAAGCAACAATTCGTGCTGCTCTTGCTTTGGGTGGAAATGCTGAAGATCCAATTTCTTATCCTAATACTCTTATTATGGGTTGTTTTCAAAGGATGGGTTATCGTGGACGACAAAATGATACTCAAGCTAGGAAAGGTGGATTAGTGGGTGAATGGAGGTATTTTATGCATGTGATTATACAATGCATCTCTCCACGAAAAGCTGGTACAGATGGATTGAAGATGGCACTTCAAACAGCAATGGTGGCTTTAACATTGAATAAACGATTCAATTTTCCACTGTATTTTTATCGGGAGAAGGTCATGCAGATTAATCCAGCTGAAGGTCAAGGTTTCTTGATGTATCCAAGATTTATTCAAATGATACTCAATCATCTTATTCCGGATCTTCCACAACATGCTATCAGATTGACTTTGACTCCGATGTCAAAACGTATCTTTACCGATTGTACAAAGGTGAAACAGCAAAATGCTGTGTTGATTCCGGTTAATACTCCACTGTTTGGGCACTTAATCAATCCTGATTATGTTGCACCACCAAATGATAATTGGTTTCATCCTGGTGAACTTGCTCAAGTTCAAGGAGTTAATGTTCAACCACAACCACAACAGCAACAACACCAACAACAACCACAACAACCACTACAACAAGTTCAACCCCAACAAATTCCACAACCACAAATTCAAATTCCTATTCCTGAACAAGTTCCTATTCCACAGGTTGCAGTTAATATTCCTATTCAGGAACCAGTTCTGGAAGAGGTCGTTCATGATCCTAATCAAGATATGGGTATGAACATGGATGATTTTGTTGATGAAGCTGTGAACTCGCCCATTCATGAACAAGAAGGGAATGTGGTGACAGACGCTGAGTCTAGTTCATGTTCAAGTGATACTTCATCATCTGATGATGACAGCACTGCTTCTGATGAATCTAGAGATTTTTCTCCAGGTCATTATGAACGGTTGGCTGCTATTCCACTGGCTAATGCTGGAAAACACATTAAATCTCAAGCCAGACGACCACGACGCAAGTCTGTTCGGGATCCTCCTTCCGGTTCAGTTCTTGGAAAAAGATCGTTGGTGGATGAAAGTTCTGACACTGATAGTGACTTTAATCCTGATCCTTCACGACAAAAGTTAATGTCTGCTTCAATTGCGGCTGCACAATCTTCTCAAGGAGTTGAGGATGCAAATTTTGTTGCTTCTCTGATTGTTACTCCTCCAAGTTCTAAAGATCCATCTCCAGTTCCATCTCCTATTTCTACAGCGATTACTACTACTTCAAGTCCTTCTATTCCACAATCCACAGCTGGTCCATCAAAGCCTTCTGATTCTGATAGGATTACTTTCCTTGAATCTCAAGTGCTTACTTTACAAACACAAGTTAACTCTCTTGTGTCTATTGATTCTCAACGACAGCTGGTGATTCAGACTCAAGCTCAACAGATTGCTGATATGCAAGCGTTAGTGTCCAAACTCGTTCAGCGTCTTGACGCTCAGGGGGAGTTGAGGATACCTGATACTTGTCACACTGAGTCAATACAAAGACGTGATGATGAAGACAATGATCCTGCTGGAAATATTGAGGGTGATCATCAATACACTGATGCTAATCCTATATCTAGAGTTCAGGGGGAGTCGACATCACAATCTCTTGAAGGAAACAAAGATAAAGATACTTCGGGTAATAATGAAGAAGATATTCTGTTATTAGAATTCTTTCAAGATTCAGAAGAAGAGGAAGCTGAAAAGATTGAATGTCTTGATGACATTGACGATTTATTCAATGACATGGAAGATGATATGTCAGACACTGAGATAGAAGAAGGAGAAATAGTGGAGATTGAAATAGAGAAAGATAAAGATAGTGTTACATATGAAGGCTGTGACGATCTTAAGGTGCCGTATAACTTCATCCAAGAGGATGTTGTTCCTGAATTCTCTTATGACGGAATAACTGACTCTATGGACTCTATTGAAGACGTCACATTGCCTGATGATACAGCTGAGTCAAAGATGGATACTGATGATGAGAATCTTCAATTCAATAAGAGTGCTGAAACTGAAACTACTCACACTGAGTCTCCAAAGATTAATGAAGAACCTGTAATGTTTAGAGATACAGGTATGACACGAGAACAGTGGAGAGAAGTAGTAAATAGTTGGATGAAGGTACAACCCAAGTCTCCAATACAACCTGCTCAGAAAGAAAAATATGTGAATAAAGAGCAGTGTATAGGAAGGATCATTAGTTGGTTTTATGATGGTGAATCAAAATTGTTTGTAATCAAACGATCTGATGGCGTTCAATACTTAAAGCCAAGGATCAAATATTTCAATACCTTGCCGAGGTGTGAAATAAATGGTCTAGCTTCAAAGCCTCTCATAAATAGATCGAAGAATGGTTTAGCTGATGTGATAGCAAACCTGATAAAGAAAGAAGGTAGTTCGGGTAAGTATGAACGGCTGAAACCACAGAAAGGAAAGAGAGTGAAGATTACAGATCCTAAGACTGGGAAAGTAACCTGGAGATACAAGTACAGACCAGTGCGTGCTATACACAAGATACCATTAAAGAATATTCCTCAAGACTTTCTTGGGAATATGAAATGGTGGTATGTTGATGTCAATACTGGTGAAGCAAGAGTTGAAGATAAAGATAATAAGGTCATTGTGTGTTTCTATGACGCAATGAATCTTATTAATTTTTCAAAGAAAGATCAGAGGATGCTGCGAAAGAATGAGATAATGTATACTGATGAATGGATAGAACAAGGTCTACAGTATAAAAGAGTTTTGGAGATATGCAGAAGATACGGTGTGCATGCTGGCAGCAGACTACCGGATAACTGGAAGACTTCAAGATAAAGACTGAAGACAGAAGATCAAGCTATTGTCAAGGGGGAGTCTGTTAGGACATAGATTTGTAATGACAAAAGCTTGTAATAGTTAGATTTTATGTCTTTATGTTTTGTCATGAAATTGTAAAGTTGCTAAGTGTTTTTAGTAGTAAGCCTAGAGGCGAACTTAGTTAAGTTCGCCTGACCTATCAGAGGCGAACTTAATAAGTTCGCTTAGGCATAGCTGAGGCAAACTTATTAAGTTCGCTTAGTCTGTTTCAGGCGAACTTAATTAAGTTCGCTTACATCAGTTTTGGTTCTATATATATCTGTTACAGAGTCATTAGACAGGGAGTTGAACAGAAGTGAACAATTGTCTGATTGAGTCTGTAACCATTGTTATTCTGAATATAATCGAGAAGTTTATTTACGCGTGTTGTTTTGGATTGTCGGTTAGTATACAAATCGGTAACGCGAAGGATTCCGCACTTCGTGTTATATCAACGTCATATCACGAGTTTGATCAGTAGCTGAGTTACCTGGACCTACAGCGATTCCTGTGAAAAATTACCCTCAAAAGACAAGTGTAAAGAATCGAATGAAACATTGTGATCTTGCATGGAATCAGTATAAACTTCATCACTATTTAGATTGAGAGCAGAAGACTTACCTGGAGGTGGAACTTATGTTTCACCTTCTATCACTGTGATTTGCACGTCGTCCATTATAGTCTCCAGTGATGGGGTTGTCAGAATTAACTCCCCTAATGCAGTTTCAATCCCAATCTCATTCCCTTCATGATCATAAACCACACGCTCCAGATTCTTAGGCCGATGTGATCCAATGCGAGCAATTAACGCTTGGATATCTTTCTCATACTTCTCATTTGCTTCCTTGCACCAGGCATTCAACTCTTCTTTAGTTCTGTATTCCGCATATGGCTGTACCTGTGGATAAGCATGATCATAGCAGTTTGCAGAATCCCCCGATGAATATGGGCAACGACGAGTAAAATGGGGTCCTCCACAGATTTCACACATAATAACAAAAATAAACGGACAGACTCAAGATACAATCTAGACACACTAAAAACAAAGACTCACAAAAGGACACACAAACTAGACTCAACAAAATAGAAAAGACTCAAAACACAAAAAAGACCAATTAATCAGATAAGTTCAATCAAAGTTAGATACGCTATCGCCTAAGTGTCCCCGGCAATGGCGCCAAAAACTTGATGTGTGCTGGACGGTCTATAAAAACTAACTATAAAACCTAACCTAGACACTCTAGCTTTAAATTTATAAATCTAGACTCAACCTAATACTAGACCACACAACCGGCAAGTGTACCGACCAATGCAGCAAAGTCAAATGAATTCCGGATATCGAACCCACGAGACACTAGCGACAACTCTATCTAGACTCTAACTCAACTAACTAAACTGAATTATATTGGGGGAGATTTGTATTGTGACCTAATGGAGCTCTCTAACTAACGAAACCAAATATAAAGCAAAAGACTTTAGACAACTTACAAATGGGGAAAGCACTACCTAGACTTTGAATCCTATTCATGTACCCTGGAAATCTCTTGGATACGGAAACTATGATGGAACCGGGCTCTTATAATACGACACACTTAAACAACCTAGTGGATCCTAGATCATTCTCCGGTTGTGACCTAAAAGGAAACCTAAGGGACGTGTGAAACTCACCAGTTAGTCGGATCACCTCTCAGTTATCTCCAACAACACTAAAGTACTCGCTAGACAGATTACCTCTCAGTCTCACTATCTCAATACACCTTTCAGTGCAAGAAGTAACTTGAATTCACTTGACTAGACACGGAATATCAATGACTGCTAAGAGACCCTAGGAACCCTCCTTTCAGAGCAGTTAACCTAAAAACCCTAACACCACAGATTACCCGACAACTTCTCACCTCTCAGCTATTGAAGCAGGCAGAATACTCAATCCTAATAGACTCTCAATCGATGTTCCTATGGATACAAGACAGTAAACCATAAACCAATCACATACACACAGCTAGTGACCTAATATGCGACCACACATGAAAGACATTCACAAAGCAGCATATGGAACAATCAACAGATCATGAATCAAGATCAAATACGCATATACATCCAATCAAACAAAACCAAGTTCTTTACTTTATTGTTAATCCATCAAAAAGAAATCGAAATCCAAAATCAAACCAAATAACAACGCATAATCATCAAAATCTAGGTAGTTCAAGAAATCTAGCATACTACCATCATCAAAACATCAACATAAAGTATAATATTCAGAATCATGATGCAAGATAGATGAATCAAAAAGCAAAAGATAAGAAACATAAACCGAAAAGACGATAATCCAATCGATCCATGCATCCAACGCTTCAATCCTTGATCCCTTGTGACTTCTCCCACCCAAAATCACCCAAAAGTCCTTAACTTTATGTCTAGAATCGAATTCTCAACCCAAGAAACGGACTTAAGCTTTTATACCATGAAAATACCTAAAAATCTGCGTAATTGGGGTCTCCCGCGTACCGCGAGGCCCATGGGTCCAGTCTCTTGTGTACCGCGAGAGACAAAATAGTCGCGAGTGAAAACCCACCCCTCGCGTACCGCAAGGGGGAAGGCCCTACTGGCTCAAGTACCGCAAGGCACCCTCGTTGACAGAAAGTTTTGTTGTTTTCTCGTTTCGCCTCGTTCGCTCGTGCCTTCACCATACTTGATCGTTTAAGCTCCAAACTCACCCGATTACCTACAAACCATTACACAAATCAATACTAACTATAAACAACTCAATATGACTCTAAAACTATACAAAAATGACACGAAATAGGACAGAAATGCATGTGTGCTTTGCAACGCATCAAAGTTTAGTAATGAAATCCATGGTTATCATCTCCCGTTTCAAGACAGGAATTTCAAGTTACTTCAATAAGCCAGACGGCGTTTGATGTTCAGCTTTAACTTGAAAGCAGGTTAAGCATTTTGCAACATAGATAGCGATATGTTTCTTCATTCCTATCCACCAATAATTGACTTTTAGGTTTTTGTACATTTTATCGCTTCCAGGATGCATCGTATACTTAGATTTATGAGCTTCTTTGAGAATTTCTTCACGCACGTTTCCATAGATAGGAACCCAGATTCTTTTATTCATTCTAAGAATATTATCATCGTCTTTGACCAATTGGTCGATCATGCCTCCCAAACCTTCTTTCTCGAGGCTTGGTTCTTTTAAGGCCATTTGTTGAGATTCCTTAATACGAGTGATAAGATCTATTTAAAGATCGAGTCTTAAGGCATGAATTCGTTTATGTTTCTCATGTTCTTTTCTACTCAAGGCGTCAGCTACCACATTAGCTTTACCTTCATGATAACAGATCTCGCAAAGGTAATCATTCAGGACTTCCATCCAACGTCTTTGCCTCATATTAAGTTCTTTCTGACTGAATATATACTTTAGGCTTTTATGATCAGTGAATATGGTGAATTTGACTCCATATAGATAGTGCCTTCATAATTTCAGTGCGAAGATTATGGCGCCCAACTCTAAATTGTGAGTCGTATAATTCTTCTCATGAATTTTTAATTGTCTGGAAGCATAAGCAATAACTTTGCTTCCTTGCATTAACACACAACCAAAGCCGGTGTGTCATCATAGTACACTGAAAAGCCTTTGTTTCCACCTGGCGATGCCAGTATGGGTGCTTGTGTCAGTTTCTGTTTCAGAGTTTCAAAAGCTTCAAATTGCTTAGGTCCCCATTCATACTTAAATGACTTGCGAGTCTAAGAAGTTAATGGAACAACAATTCGAGAAAAATTTTAGATAAATCTTCGATAGTAACCAGCCAAACCGAGAAAACTACGGACTTCGGTTAGTGACTTAGGGATTTCCCATTTGGATATTGCTTCTATTTTGATAGGATCAACTTGGATGCCATCAGCGTTAATGATATGTCCAAGGAATTGAACTTCTGACAACCAAAAATCACATTTTGAGAATTTAGCATATAGCTTTTTGTTTCTCAAAAGTTCAAGCAAAATTTTCAAATGGTTCGCATGCTCTTCCTTACTTTTAGAGTAAATAAGGATGTCGTCAATGAATACGATAATGAATTTATCCAAGTAAGGTTTACAAACTCGATTCATCATGTCCATGAAAGCAGCTGGTGCATTAGTAAGTCCAAATGGCATTACCGTGAACTCATGATGACCGTATCGAGTTCTGAAAGTTGTTTTGGGAATATCTTCTTCCTGGACTTTCAATTGATAATAGTCAGAACGAAGATCAATTTTTGAGAAGCATCAAGCTCCCTGAAGTTGATCAAAGAGATCATCAATTCTGGGAAGTGGATAACGGTTCTTAATCGTGACTTTATTCAGCTCACGATAATCAATACACATACGCATGGAACCGTCTTTCTTCTTAACGAATAAGACAGGAGCTCCCCAAGGCGACGAGCTTGGTCTTATGAATCCTTTCTCTAGCAATTCATCTAACTGCTTGTTTAATTCTACCATCTCAGTTGGAGCTAATCTGTACGGGGCTTTAGCAATAGGTGTCATACCGGGTACTAGATTAATTCTGAACTCAACTTCTCTCTTAGGCGGAATTCCAAGCAGTTCATCGGGAAAGATATTAGGAAATTCAGCCACAACCGCACTTCTTCAATCTTTTTTTTAGTGTCGGTGGTTACAAATATAAGGTATGCTAAGCATCCTTTGAGTAAATATTTTGTGGCTTTTAACATGGAAATTATTTCCACAGAGTTGGATATTAAATCACCATTTATAATTATGATATCGCCTTTCGGTGACCGAAGTTCTATGGCTTTCTTATCACACGGTATATGGGCTTGGTTAGAGGCTAACCAGTCCATTCCTAGAACAATGTCAAAACCTGCCAAAGTCATAGGCAATAGTTGTACAGGAATAACATGTCCTGATAGTGTGATATTACAATCGTTTAGGATTTCTGAGATTTGGACTAGGTCCCTGTTGACAATTTCTACCACGTATTTCATGTCTAATTTAGCTAGAGTTTTATTCAACAGTCTACGTAATTTATGATCTATAAAACTTTGGTTTGCACCAGAGTCAAACAAAACTCAAGCATAAATATCATTGATAAGAAATGTACCCGTAATGACATCGGGCATACCTGCTGCTTCATGAGTATTGAGAACGAATGCTCGTGCATTCTTCTTTACTCCTTCAGCTGGCTTAGGACTTGTCCCTTCAGGTTTTTTCAGTTTGGGACAATAGCTCTTGATGTGGCCAGCCTCACCACATTCATAACAGGTGATGGGTTTCTTTTTGTAACAATCTTCTGTTTTATGTCCAGATATCTTGCAGAAGCTGCAATAAGCTCCAGATCGACATTTTCCCTGTATGTCCCTTGGGGCATGACGGATCTTCTAGACTCGCGGTACAACACGGTGATAACGTGCGGAATCCATGATCAACGTGCAATGTGTAATCCAATCAACAACACGGTGTAAATAAACACTTTGTATTTCACTCAAAAACACTGTTTACAATCTCTCTCAGATCTGTTCTTGACTCTGTTTCTAAGGTCTCAAAGTTCTGAAGTCTAATCTCTAAGACTTACAAACACCTATTTATAGGGAAACACAAATGCCCACAGCACCATAGGCGAACTTAATAAGTTCGCCCCTAAAGATGCTTAGGCGAACTTATTATCTAAGAACTTATACAGAATTTCAGGGACAGTTACAAAACATGCTCTAACAGACTCCCCCTTAACTGTTGCTAACAATTATATCAATTACAAGTCAAAGACTCTAAGACTAAGACATATAATCTTCAAGCTCGTTGTCACCAGAATATGCTCCAACAGACTCCCCCTTGACAACAGCTTCAGAAGATTGTCATCGGTCTTCAAGATCATCAAACCAGTAGTAGTCTTCGTCTTGTACATCTGCACGCACTCTCTTTCTAGAAGACAAACTCGGGAGAAGGACCCCTTGTCAACTTCTGTCTGCAATTATCAGCTTAGGCAAAGAGGAAACCAACAAATAATATTTCCATGGAAGCTGAAAAAATAAAATCTTTTTGATTTTTTAAACATAAGAAACACAAAATATATATATATTTTTTGGATTTTCTCTATACAAACTGAAATGAAAACATACAAAATCACATCTTTTTGGTCGAACATCACGAGTAAGAAGATCATATCAGTATATATGATATATCAATCACACATCTTGGATAAAAATCCTTATATCAAGGTAATTTGGTATCCTATGACATTCTTTCAAGTTTCCATTTTACAGACTTTCATATATTGCATGTAATGATACGCAATAAACATCCAAAGAAAACAGGAACAGGCTGTGACACACAAATTTAAATTGTCAATATTATAAGATTTGAAACTAAAAGCATCTCATTCCCACTTTCTTGTGAGTTATTGTACCATTTAAGTATGAAATACAATGTGTACCCCACTAGTATGCCAACATAAAGTAAATTGCACTATCTTCAAGACATATGAGACTCATGCAAAGATAATATCAATCTCCAGGATGAAACTATCTTAATTAGCACAAGAAAAGAAACAGATCCCGAAGGATATAAGGAATCAGAATGATTCAATGTCTTGGCTTATATATGTGGAATCATAAGATTCAGGTACGTGAATCCAACTATTATCTGGATTATGAATTCAATGGAATTAGTAAAGATGATGTATCAATATGATCCAAGGGCTAACATATGTTCCAACAGATGTTGTCAGAAACATATCTTAGTTCAACATCACATTGCATGTTTTTCGAGGCATGGACAGTGAAGTGAACTGATAAATTGTGCTAATCAATATAGTTCGATATTGGTCTCATGAAACACTTTAAGCCTCATATTCTATATCTGATAATGATCTTTTAACACACACCCAAGCACAAAATGGGTTCAAATCACAGTTGCAACATATGCAATTATGTTTTCACACTACTAATGGTTCAAAGACGCTTTTAGCCTATTGACAAGTTAAATTATATGCATACACAACACTATCATCTCTTATTTGTGCAGTCTCTGAAGTTTAGATCAAAACATATATAATTCAGATATATTGAATAAACATAAATTACCAACCAGTCAATCTATGGTCATGTGTGAATGAATATCTACTGATGTACTATCATTTTTTTTCATGCTCAAATGATGTCAATTTTTAAAAAAAAATATTTGTTTGGTCTTTTTATAAATAACACGCTTTTTGACAGTAAATTGAAATGTAGAAATGAAATAAAAGAGTTAAAAAAAATTTAAAAAATAAACCTGCATGAGAATTATTTTGAGCAAAAAAAATCATTCAGGATTGATCATACAAATCATCTTTATCAGAAATTCAAACCGTGTACGATCAAATGCCTTGGTGAACAAATCTGCAAGATTGTCATCGGTATGGACTTTCACCAGCTCAATCAACTTTTTATCTGCACAATCACGAATAAAATGATATCTGATTTCAATGTGCTTTGTTTTACTGTGCTTAACTGGATTATTTGTAATAGACATTGTGGCATTATTATCAATGAACATGGGGGTGCAAGTGAAATTCAAACCATAGTCTCTTAATTGTTGCTGAATCCACAAAATTTGTGAACAACAACTTGCAGCAGCGATGTATTCTGCTTCACATGTTGAAATTGAGACAGTAGTCTGCTTTTTTACATTACCATGACACAAGACGATTACCCAGAAATTGGCAACCTCCTGTTGTAGATTTCCTGTCCAAACAACAACCTCCAAAATCTGAGTCATTATAAGCATTAAATTCAAAATTAGAACCATGCAGAAACCATAATCCTAATCTCGGTTTCCCTTTCAGGTACCGAAAAATACGTTTGACTGCAATCAGATGTGATTCTTTTGGTTTTGCTTGAAATCTGGAACAGAGACACATGGCAAACATTATATCTGGCCTGGATGCAGTTAAGTGCATGAGAGAGCCAATCATTGCCCTATACAAGCGGCTGTCAATATCCTTTCCTTTCGGATCTGGATTCATCTTGTGATTTACCGGAATCGGAGTGTCATATGGGGAACAGTCTTCCATTTTGAACCGGCTCAAAATGTCTTTCACGTATTTGGACTGGTGAATAAAGAAACCATCCTCTTTTTGATTAACTTGTAATCCTAAAAGAACGACAACTCTCCCATAGCGGACATTTCAAACTTCAACTTCATAACATTCTCAAACTATTTGCATAACTCTTCGTTTGTTGAGCCAAATATAATATCATCCACGTAGATCTGAACCATCAGGTAATCTCCCCCTGATTTCTTTGTGAACAAGGTGGAATCAATTTGACCACGATCGAAACCATTGTCTAAAAGGTGATGCGACAACGTTTCATACCACGCACGGGGTGCTTGATGAAGACCATAAAGAGCTTTATCTAGCTTGAACAATTTTGTAAGATACAATGGATCCTCAAACCCCGTTGGTTGACAAACATAAACTTCCTCTTTCACCTTGCCATACAAGAAAGCACTTTTGACATCCAGTTGATAAACCTTGAAACCTTTGGACAAAGCAAAAGCTAAAAACAAATGAATTGCTTCCAACCTTGCTATAGGTGCGTACACCTCAGTATAGTCAATACCCTCCTGTTGATTAAAGCCTTGTACGACCAATCTTGCTTTGTTCCGTACCACAACACCACGATCATCCTTTTTACATTTGAAAACCCACTTGGTGCCAATCGGATACATTCCCTTTGGTAAATCAACTAAATTCCACACCTTTAGCTTATCAAATTGAGCAAGCTCTTTTTGCATTGCTTCTATCCAGTTGTTGTCTTGTAAAGCCATCTCCACATTTTTAGGTTCTACCTGAGAAATAAAACAAGAATTTAAGCAAACATCAATTACTCCAGTATCTCTAATGTATGAATATAAACAAGTATTTTCAGTTAAAGAACGAGTTTAAACTCCATCTTGCAAATTCCCAATGATATTCATCACCGGATGATCTTTGAGTTCTTTTATGGAAGCCACCTCCGGAACAGGTAAAATATCAACTTGAGAAGTATCTGTTTGAGAAGATTGATTAATTGGTATATCTGAATCTAAATTTGTAGAAATCTCCCCCTGAACATGTGTAGTGTTGGATGAATCATCAACAATTAATGGATCTGCCGAAGAATCCTAAAAAATTTCTTCATCATCCTCACTATCAGTCTCGTGAGTTCCCGAACTCGATGCAGCATACGGATCAGTGTAAACTGATGATGATGGAATGGAATGTGGAATCGTTGATTTTGGAGTTAACCCACAATCTTGATCACCATGACATGAATTGTATAGTAAAGCAACTTCTTCATCAGATAAACCAGGTGCAAAGTTAAAAGACTTGAATAAGCTGTCATAATCAAACGCCCACTCTGGACCAACCGCCTTCTGAGGAATAGATCGATTAGAAAAATCGATATGAAACCATTCTTCGATCAGTCGTGTTTCCTTGTTATACACTCTTTTATTCAAAGAATTAGCAACATAACCCAGAAAAATTCCTTCGATCGCCTTTTCGCTAAACTTGGTAGAAACATCCCGGATCTTCAGAAGAGTACACGGATTCCCAAAAGGAAGAAGATAATTCAAATTAGGCTTGCGACCATTTAACAACTCATAACACGTCTTGTTGTGTCGCTTGACGGTCAGAACATGATTCAAGACATGGCATGCCGTATTCACATCTTCGGCCCAAAAAGTAACGGTAGCTTAGAATCTGCCAACATTGTTCTAGCTGCCTCAATCAGAGTTCTGTTCTTTCGCTCAGCAACACCGTTTTGTTGAGGAACATATGGTTCGCTAAATTCATGACGTATACCCTTTTGTAAACAAAAGAAACCAATCTTTCCATTCTTGAACTCGCTGCCATTTCCACTTCTGATACGTCTGACTTTCTGATTCAAAAGATTCTCCAACCTAAGAACTAAGTATTGAACTGTCTCTGTCGTTTCAGACTTTGTTGCCAAAAACTTAACCTATGAAAATCTTGAAAAGTCATCCGTTACCACCAGACAATATGATTTACCTCCAATGCTTCGAATACTTATCGGTCCGAACAAATCCATATGCAGTAACTCCAAAGGAGTAACAATAGAATTTTGTTTCTTGGATTTGTGAGACTTCCTGTGTTGCTTGCCCTTCTTGCAAGGAATGCAGTCACCAGGCACAGCAAATTTCATTTTTGGAATACCAGATACCAAATCATTCTTCACCAAATAGTTCATTTTTCTGAAGTTGATATGAGCTAGCTTCCGATGCCAAAGAATAGATTCAGATTCAGATGCTTTTAAGAGTAAACATGTAGTAATTGAATCCATTATTGTAGCAACACTCATGTCTAAAACATATGTGTCATTTCTTCTCGGAGCCTTCATCAGAATCCATTCTTCAGGTATTTGAAATCCCGGTTTTAGAATATAACACTCAGTATCATTAAAATGAAATAAGAAAATTCTTCTCTTTGTTTTTGTAAGGACAATATAACACTATATGCCCCACTACTCATGATTGACCATGTACGCCTTTCCTTATAATCTCTGACATATGGAACTCTCCTTGAGTTTGAGGAACTTCCAAATGTATATTTTCCAGATGATTTAGAATCAACACCTTCTTGGTTCTGCTTCACAACTTTTGATTCTTCTTTCTTAACCTCCTTCGGTATCCCCTCTATCTTAGCTTCATCAAAAAATTCATCATCACTCTCATAATCATACACCATGTCTTCATCTGTGACTAGATTCACCTTCACACAGTCTTAGGATCTAAATCCTCATCTTTTACAATCTCAAGTGCCACAGAATAGTTTCCATTGAATGGTGGAGGAACATAACCAATACCACTACTTCCCTTTCCCTCTTCAGTGTTATTATTATAATATCCGAGTAAGAATGATGAATTCCCAAAGCTTTCTAACTTTCTATGCAGTCTGATCACCTCTGTTTTAAATTTAGCAAGTTCCTTATCTTTCTCAACAAGATTAGTATTTCTTTTCTCAATTTCTGCATAAGCCATATCCAGATGATATGCCTGCTCTTTTATCTTCAAGGTCAGAGAATTGATGTCTCTCTTCAATGATTCAATCCGTTCAACACACACATTCTCATTATCTTTTAATTTCTAATTTACCGTGTGCATCGATTTCATATCACAAATGAGGTTGACGTTGTCATCCATAACCCTCATCATTTTGTCCTTTAAAGCAACACAGTTAGTACAAAAAGATTCAGAGTTAGAAACTACCTCAACTGTTACCTCTGTAGAAGATTCACCAGGAGCCATGAATACGTAATCATCAGCTTCACTCTTTTGTTCAACATTGACAGGATCTGCAGCAATATCCTTTTCTGATTCAGTCAAATCATCTTCAACTATCTGGAAGCTTTCTTCAGTCATCCCATCACTTTCTGTAGATTGAGTTCTTTCACCAGATCGAACACTCTCACTATCACTTAAAACTGTAGAAGAATCACTTTCAGTATCACACTGCTTCACTAATTCTTCTTTGATCAAGACCACAAATGCTAGAGAATTAGCTTCACCCTTTTTCTTCAATGCTTCCCATAGATCTCTTGAAGTTGAACACTTCCCGAAACTATTAATGATTTCTTTTGGTAAAGCCATTTGTAGAGTTGCACGCGTCTTCATCTCTTAATCATACTTCTATTTTTGTACTTTAGAAAGAGCTGTCAATGGTAAAGGAGCATCAGAATATCCCATAAACTGATAAGTATGATGCCTATATCCTTCCAATATGGGTATCCAAAAACTTTCATCAGTATCAGACACGAACTGTTTGAACCGGACTTTCCAGCTAGAGTAATCTGATATACACAAAAGCCTCAGTGGCGTAGCTCCAATCTCATTATCATCACAAGAATTTGACATTTTGAAAATTTTGTGAAAATATCCAAAAAAATTTCGCGCCAAAATAATCTTTTTAAAAAATTCAAAAATTTCAAAATTTCAGTATTCTCAAAAACGATTCAAAATAAGCATATAAATGTCTCCTAAAAAATTTGGACAAGAACAATTTTCCCGCCAAAATACTTTTTTTCCTATTCAAGCGAACTTAGTAGTTCGCCTGAAACTTCCTGAGCGAACTTGATAAGTTCGCCTGATTAAGTTCGCCTGTAACAGAATGCTAAGTTCGCCTGCAACAGCTGAAACAAGAACTTAACCATCTTCACGAACAGACCTCTGAAAATCATAATTTCGGATGTATATGATCAAATTGGACAAATCTGAACCGTAGGAATGTGTATAAACTGCTTAGGAACACTTCTATCGAATCAAATTCTTCAAACAAATCCAAAATCAATGCAAATTGATCAAAATTCCTCAATTTTTGTCAAGAACACGAAAAAGATGAAAAAACTCTTCAAAATCTATGAAATTTGATGTTGATTGTACACGAAAACACCATGAATCTTCTGCTAATCAAGAGCAAAAGCTCTTATACCAATTGTAGGTCCCTTGGGGCATGACGGATCTTCTAGACTCGCGGTACAACACGGTGATAACGTGCGGAATCCATGATCAACGTGCAACGTTTAATCGAATCAACAACACGGTGTAAATAAACGCTTTGTATTTCACTCAAAAACATTGTTTACAATCTCTCTCAGATATGTTCTTGACTCTGTTTCTAAGGTATCAAAGTTCTAAAGTCTAATCTCTAAGACTTGCAAACACCTATTTATAGGGAAACACAAATGCCCACAGCACCATAGGCGAACTTAATAAGTTCGCTCCTAAAGATGCTTAGGCGAACTTATTAAGTTCGCATATCTAAGAACTTATACAGAATTTCAGCGACAGTTACAAAACATGCTATAACAGTCCCAAGTGCCTTTTCTTGCACTTTGGACATTCAGGGATAGAATAATTGTTATTTCAAGAATGGAAGTTTGGTTTCTTTGATCCACTTGGGCCTTGCCTAGTTGATTCTTTCTTCTTTCTTCCCTCCTCTTGATTTCTGATCAGACTAATAGTCAAGGAGGCTCCCAGATCCATAGCATCATCAAGGTTCTCACAATTGGCAACCTTAACCATGTCACGGATTTCTCCAATCAAACCCCATATATATCTCTTTATCAGATTAGATTCAGGGGTAGCAAGATGAGGAACTATTCGAGAATACTCAAGGAGTTTAGTTGTCACACCCCCAAATTCATTTACTTAATTAATAAATAAATAAGTTAAGGTTACAACGATTGGTAACATTACACAACAGCGGAAGCTAAAGTAAATATCTCTAAGTATTGAACACCATTACAAATATTGATATAAACTAGTACATTGATCTAAAATCCATATATGTCAAAATAGGCTTGAGGTTTGACAATCATGCGTCTTCGACTTCTAGGGTTTTAATCCGAATGGTTATCCTATTCCAACCATGCCATAGTTATGTGTTACCTGAAAAACATACTTGAAAATGTCAACACAAAGGTTGGCGAGTTCACAGGTTTACTTGTCTCAGTGTAAAGTGGTTTGCCTTGAAAACATTGATGGTGTATACGTGGCTAAAATATGAAATTGTTTTCCTCGAAAACATGTGATGACTTCATAGTCATAAAATGAGTAGTTTTCTCAATGAAACATGTGATGACATCGTAGTCATAAAATGAGTTGTTTTCCCAATGAAAACATGTGATGACTTCAAAGTCATAAAATGAGTCGTTTTTCAACTGAAAACATGTAATGACGTCATAGTCATAAAATAAGTTGTTTTTCCTGAAAACAATGGTACGTGTACATAGCCATAACATGAAATTTTTTCCCTTGAAAACACTGATAAAAACATTTGCACGTAAACGAATGACTAAACCATTTGTGTGTAAACGATTGGCAGATCCATCTGCACGAAAACGTTTCAATGTATATGATAAACAAAACAAGCAATGTGTGCCCATTCGTAAACTAGCTAGGAATACAAATATATGTTCATACATGAGGTATAACCAGACCCAAACACTTGTTCTTGCCCCTTGCTCGTACCAAATGAACCCTTTTGTAGCCACTATGCAGCCATTCGATCATGTGGATTGTCGGTTAGCGCGACTAACCATGACCGGGGTGTGTCAATCCCAATAGTACTATTCATAGGGCCTCAGGCTAACCTATAGCTAATGGTTATAAATTACGTAATGTAGGGGACTTTATGAGCTCCATGCGTGCCAACTCATGTAAACATAAAGGTCAAACCTTGTTTTCTTGTTACCATATGAAAATGTTTGCAAGTATGTTTCATGTTTTCTCAAGTGTGTCAATAAATGATGTTCCCAAATGTATTAAACAATGATGTTTCATGTTTTCAAACATGTAAAGTAAGTATGTTTCTCCCCCGCTGTTTCTAAAACAATTAAAAGTTAAAAGGGGGTAGTGAACTTACCTGGTGGCGTGTCAGGAACACTAATGTCCTTCTGATAGTAATAGAAACCAATGTTCACATGATAATCACGAGTTACGTCCTATTTGAGTCCTACGATACCTGTAGGCACTTAATGAGTTTTATAGACTAACCCTAATGTTATAAAGTAAATCTAAACTTGTGTTGAGTTATCACGTGTGCGGTCGAGCTCTGTTGATTCTTAATAGTATTACCGATTCGGTATACGATGTTCGTTTAATATTCGGTAATATTACTTGTTTAATTCGAGTCAGGTTTCTCAAATCTAATATGTTGCAATAGTTATATACAAAATATTAGTTTGTCGTGTACATGATCGTATATAGCTATGTGCACGTATAATTAATAATAATAATTCATGTTCATGCGTCCTTTAACATAATGTATACAACTCTGATTTAGTTATCATATTTTGTTTATTTGGGTTCTACCCAAATATTTATATTTATATATAGATGTAAGTATATAACTTCATTCTTTGAATGTAATCGTTTCAAGTAAACATATACTCATTTGTTTTCTTTCATAAAACATACGTTTATATCCTATGTATATATATACATATATATGAACTACCGTTTAAGACCGGTTATAATAGTATATCATTACGTGTACATTTATATTACTAGTTTATGATATGATGACGTCTTATGTTTTGAAACCGTTTGTGTCAATATATATTCAAAACCCTAAAATCATATATTTGTTTATATTCGAAAATTGAATATCACATTTAACAAGTAATCTCCCGATTTGTATAATGAGGGTATATATATATATATATTGATCTTGAATGTATATATACGTATATGTTAGGCTTCAAATACCGTTTACAAAATGATCGTTTCGTTTCGTATAATATGTGAAGATTTGAAATAATATACGTTTATAAGAGTACTTTTACATACATATATGTAAATATATTCATGAATTATATTTAAACGGATTGTTGTTACTTGTCAAACCCTTGTTTTGATTAGACGATAAGGTTATAGTTTGGTTCGTATAAGTTTTGAAGTGTTTAAATGTATCATTCGAAATACGAGTTTTAATAGAATATATTTATCGTTCAATTTATCCCCAAATCGTGTCTATATCCGTTCATGAAGGTTTTCTTTTTATACTACAACTATAATGCAAATAATTACACGATGATTTGTGTGTTCGTATTAATCACTGGCCACACTAAAGCTCTATATTTCCGATGACATGTTCATGTATTTGTCGCCTAAAATTTATATGTTTAGTTTGTACGAAATTCGCTCAACTAATACACGTTATTATGACCCATTATTATTTGTTGTCACGTTAATAACTATTTCTTGTTAACGAATCATTTGAACCCAACACGACTTAACCGCACGGACGTTTTATCATCTCGAAAATAAATATAGTCATTTTAGTTCGCATTTATACCTTCCCGTTCACCCGCGTCGCTCACGCGAATTCGTTGACTGTTTAACTTTCGTTGACCAGCGTTGACCAAGTTTGACAGTGAATCGGGACGTCGTATCATGTTCAAAAAATCTCATTTAACAACCTGGGAATGAAAACCCGGCTAACAATTCATCCGATCTAATCGGGAAATAACTAATCATTAAAAGTTATTCACAAAACTCCGTAACTAACCTTGAAATTGTAGATCAGGTCGATAGAACACTACACAAACAAGAATCGGGCCAGTTGAAGTTTGTCGGAGGCTCGCCGGAGAGCCAGGTGTCGTCAGAAGTTTAAAGCAGAAAACTATTCCTTATAAACGTGTATATCTAACCCGAAAATACAAGAGATCGAGAAGGAAACTCACCAGAAACCGGTTTCAGTCGACCGGATCTGGTTGCTGAATTCGTCGCCGGAAAACCATTTTTCTGCTGAATAACTCTCTTGTTCGCTGGAAAATGCTTTGAATGACACGAAAATGAGTAGATCTGAACTTGTATGGCACGAAAATGAATGGATCTGAACTTGAATGGCAAGAAATGATAGAGGAACTCACCGGGAATCACGTCTGCCACCGGAATCGCGTCAGTCGCCGGAATAGCGTCACTCTCCGGAATCGATATGAAATTGTCGTTCAAGAACCTAAGACCACCATCCAAATCCTTCTTGAACCACCATCCGCTAGGACGGCTTCGTCTTCTGTCACCTACAACGACTTCTGAGTTTCCACGAAAGTCGTCGCCGCTCGTCTCAGCCATCCTCGTCCTCTACTGCGCCGCCATGAAGAGGTGCGGGCTTGTGCCGCCGCCGTGATAGTGGTCGGAGCAAGAGGCTCCTCCCTCCTCTCTCCTGATTCTCTCTTTCTCTCTTTCTTTCATTTGTGGGATAGGGTTTGAAATGAGAAGGCAAGAAGAACAAGTGCTTAAATATCTAGGGTTTGGGAGGTGGAGAGGGTGTAGGTGGATACCGCGTGTCAAAACCCAAAACGTAATTGCGCTCTCGTCCCCGATTATTTGTTTTAATTCATAAATTCACGTAACGTTATCATTAATATTATTTAAATATGATTTTTTATTAGATTTCCGCTCTGCCTGTCGTCCAGGTCGGTACGTGCCCGTACCGAGTATTTACGTGTTCGTTTGATTAACCGTTCCGCATTCCGGGTAAAACTATTATTATTTTACTAATAATATTAAAATAAATATTTATAATATTCATTGTATCAAAATACGTATGGGTAAAAACCGTACCGCTAACTTTAATCTTATGAGTATCTAACGCAATTAACGTTCGCATACACATACTACGCGTGTATTTATCTAGACGGTCTTTCCGAATGAATACTAATGCTTAATATTAATAATTCATTTTTATTACTTAATCGTTTTGCCTAATGTCCGCTTATGAACCGATGTGTAATGCATTTAATGTTTAAGACTTATGAATCGCGTACGTTTTTGTATCTTTTTCTTAATTCCCCATAATCACGTAACAAGTCGTCAGACGAAACCACTTGGCTAGTATGATGTTCGGATTGTGTAACTTCGGACCTCTAACGGGCTTGGATCCTTATTGAGCCTCAAATGGGCTTGAGTTTCTATTGGGCATCATTAGGCCAGTTGGTTTAGCCCAACAACTAGGTTTCTAGATTCTGAAATTTGCAGGTGTTACATTAGTCGAATACTCCTGATGATTGGTTCTAATCATCTTCAGACTAAGGAATTTTCCTTCGATCTGTTCCCTTTCATTCTGGGGAACATACTTCTTTTCAATTATTGCCTTGAAAGCACTCTAGCCCATAGCATAGGCTGCTTCTCTGCCCTTGGCAGCAATAATGTTATTCCACCACTCTAAAGCTTGGTCTTTAAATAGATTGGAAGCATAAAGAACTTTTTCTTCCTCAGCACACTTGTTGATTGTAAGAACCGATTCAGTTTTCTCAATCCACATAGTGTGGCTATTCATCCATCTCTTTCAGAAAAGTTATATGGTTTGCAGTCTTGGAACATTTTATAAGTACAGCCATAGATCTTTCTCTTCTTTTCTAGGTGGCCATAATTATTACCCATCCCTTCATCTTCAGAAGAATTATGGTAATACTTCTCCCTTTCAGTCTTCCTGGTTGGATGAGTAGCAGAACCTTCTGGTTTGAGAGTAACATGTTTGGATTAAGTTACAGTTCGAGTATGTTGAGTTATAGGTTGAGAATGGACAGATTTTGGAATGGAAGGTTGAACAGATAGCTTATCTGCTTGTCTCTTTTCCATTTCGGTAAAGATCATTGGAAGGGAATCCTTGATTCCTTCTACAATCAATTTCTGCAGTTCTTTACGAGAATCGGGGATTTCAACAGCATTTTCAATCACTGCCTGTTTCCTTTTTCCTCTCGTATTGTAAGAAGGTCTAGTTTGTTTAGACATACTATATAAGAAACAAGATTGGAATTAAAAACGGAACTTTTTATTGATAAAATATATACAAAAGGTAATACATTTAGAAAACACTATTTCTAAAAATTCCTAAAATTCTTCTCTTCAAGAGCTTGGACTAACAAAGCATTCCTGGCTTCGACTTCAGCTTTTTCTTGTTCCAGCTCAGCTATTCTATTTAACATTTGTTCTCTTTCACTTCCCGATACATTCTCATTTACATGAGGAGCAGGGAAAGGAATAGTCGCAAAGTAAGGAACGTAGAGTTTATTAGAATCAGCTCGTTCTTCTTCTTAGGGATTACATCTATTTTCATAAGGCATTTCGGTATATCCCCCATAAAAATTTTGTGAATATATTGGAGTGATATTTTAGCTTCCAGCGGTAGGAGCAGAATGAAAACTTATAGAAGGATTATAGGGAACACTAGGGTTTCCTATTTCTCGGAGGCTTCTGAAAGTTGAACTCTCAGTTTCCTCATTATTTTCTATAGTGGTTTCATTTTTTTTCGTGTTCATGATAATTAGTTGGAGCGAATTTACGAAGAAAGGTAGGACCTTTGCCTTTTCTAACCATAGTTGTTTAGAGTAAAACAAAATGAACTTTATTATATCATTAGAAAATATATTACAAGGAAATAAAATACAACATAGGTTTTAATCTTTCATCAGCTCTTCTCCAAGGGTCATCAGGCTTTCTCCATATTCATAGACCTGCTACACATAAAATTTGGTTCTTGCCTTGTCCATGATTTTCTCCCATTTCACTTCGTCCGTTTGGCGCAACGAACGATCTAGGCACTCAATAGGAGAAGAAGACATACTTTCCTCATAAGCATATTTGGGTGGAGGTTGACGAAGTCCAACCATAATATCGTTGTAAGCATTTTGGTATTCTGAAGGAGCTTGAAAATAAGTTTCAAAAGGACCATGATAGACTGGTTCAGGAAACATATAAGGATCATACAAAACTGGAGTTTCGGATTGTTCAGATACAGAATGGTAAGATTCTTCTTCGGTCAATATGTTATGATAGGCTTGACTAGACTCAGCCTCATTATTTCCTGGCTGAGATGGGACTTCATTGTTCCAATTGCTGAAATCAGATCCAGCTTCCATCAATTGGCTTGAGGTATCATAGGACTGGGGATGGTATTCAGGAGTGACGTTATCCGGAATGATAGCAAATAGATCGTTGTTGTAGTAAGGAGAAGAAATGGATTCATTTGTGAACCCAAAGGATTATATTCAGGTGATTCTTGTTTTATTGGACGATTGGGATCATAATAAACAGGTACAGAGTTATCTCCAAACATCTGCAATCTTAAAGTATTAATGCTTATCTCATTTCTTTGGTCAAGACTTAGACACTAAGGTCGGTATCTTTATCTTAACTAAAGCTCTAAAAGGATGGTTATCTTCTCAGAGCAGTACCTCCAACAGATATGTTCCAGGTAAGAGCGACGGGTCTAGGAGAGATTTATACACCACTCTTTCCTTAGACAGAACATTCTGTTTGTCAGATAACTACATACCGGTCAGAAGGTTACCTTGTTTTCTTATCTTAAAGTAAGCAATTTCATGGTTGAAGCTTAGACACTAGATCCAAGTATCTAATTCACTAAAACATGTGTCTCTTATACCAACCTTGTCACACCATGCCTCAGGCACCCCCTGGACGTGTGCGACAAACGATTGGTACCTGCATTGATTTCAGAGTTTTTATAAAACACAACATAAGTCTTTTCACAAGGATCGTTTCATTTTTTGTTCAACCTCAAGGGTTGTATTTGTAAATATCAAAACTTAGTTGGAAAACTAAAGTCTTGTATTTACTTTCATAAACGTAGAGAATTAAATACCCTTTTATTATAAAACTGAGTTTGAAATCAAATACAAATACAACCACCAGAAATAGTACTATCCAGGGTTGATCAGTCTCCCTGTCCTATCTCCATTTTCTTTGTTTAAGATTTCCTATACTCGAGGCCTGAGAATCCAATGTGTAAGTTATCCTTTTTCACAAAGTCAGATCTCATGTTTGCCCTCTCTCTTTCTCATATCATGGGTCAGATTTGATGTCTGCCCTTATCCCATTTTTATCATATTTTATACATTACCTAAAAACATTTTGAAAATAAAACGTCAGCGTGAACTCCATAATTATATTGACAGAAAATCAGTGGGTACAAACAAGTATTAATTTCATAATCACAACTTTTTGTTCAATCCACACATTCAGCAGGCCCATGTCCTGACTGTATGCGCCACTGTATACACTAGCGTCATGCCTTCTAACAACGGACAGGTCCACGCCTCCGAATTTGTTATAAGATAATCACCAGCCACAATCCGAAACTCTCACACGAGACCCGTGTATCCCTTGCAAGTTTTACGTATACCTATGGCCCGAATGCTTTGTTCGTAGAAGAACGTTGAGCATTATTCCTTTAACCTTTATTTGGCCATTTTCGTAAACGTAAATGTTTGACACAAGTTTTTGAAAGAGATAAAGTATTCACCTTGATAATAGGAATGAGCCTCTAAGTTAGAAATTATAGAATCAACCTCCTAACTTTGATTTCTCTAGCGTATCAGCACTTCTACGAGCGTTTCTTCTTAAACTGGGCACTACAATGAGCTGGAATCGAACTGGGATCATCGGGAGGGGGCTAGGACGTCTCTTGAACAAGTTTTGAGAGTGAAGATTCGTTTTGTTGTGATAAAACTAAATGAGATCGACCAGCTATTTATAGGGCAAATTCTGGACTCGTGACGGACCATTACGGGCGGTGACGGTCCGTCACCAGATTAGGGTTTGCGAGTCATCAGACACGCATCACCTTCTGGTCAGTTTTCGGTGTGACGGACCGTTACGGAGTGATACGTGGCGCACCCTGGTGCTTTTGCAGATGTAACGGAGGCGTGACGGTCCGTTACAGGGTTTCCACGCGTCAGATTTTGAATATGATTCACTGGTGTCACACCCCCAAATTCCACTAACGGAGTTTTACCGTTTGGTGTGTGACAAACCAGGATCTCAGTCATTAGTTACATCAAACGACGCTATATGGGACATAAATGAAATATCATAAAATTTCAGAGTTAATGCGGAAGCGTAAACGTTAATAGGAAATCAAAAGTATTTACACACAATAAAGCGTCAATTATTGTAAGTAAGTAAAACTGTTTAAACTGTTTGAAATGAATGGTATGACAGTAGGACTCCATGCATGTCCTAAGTGTGCAACCTGTGCCAAAGCGACCTGAGAAACATGTAAGAAAAGTGTCAACACGACGTTGGTGAGTTCACAGGTTTGTATGTAAATAAACTGTTTGAGTGATGTTGGATCCACATACGTAAGTCACACCTATTGCTAGCTAGACAATGTACAAGTTACTCTAAACGTTCGCAACCGAAGCTGACTGTTTGTGTTTAGGTGCCTTCCGCCAATGCTAACATCAACAATGGCAAATGTTTAGGACAATCTACACCTGTTTGACCTCCAATCGTGCTAGCGCGACTAGCCCGGGTGGGGTTTGTCAAACCCAGTAGTACTACTCAAATTTCCTCGCTATACTCCATATATTAACGGTCCGAGTGTGTAAGGACTTTGCATGTTATGTTTGCACTTAGGTACATAAGTGGTAATGAAATACTATGTGATCCATGTCCGTGTGTATGTCTCTCCCTGGCTGGGAGACAAGTAACGGATGCCTGTTCGTATGCATGTTTTTCCCAAATGGGAAAACAAGTAAAATAATGTTTGTTTGTACGCATGCTTCTCCCCAACGGGAAAACAAGTAAAATGATATTCATTTGTATGCATGTTTCTCCCCAACGGGAAAACAAGTAAAAATACTGTTTGTGTGTATGCATGTTTCTGCCCAACGAGAAAACAAGTAAAATCATGTTTGTGTGTATGCATGTTTCTCCCCCAATAGGAAAACAAGTAAAAAGGGGCCGTGAAACTCACCTGCGTTGCGTAGTAGGTAGTGTCACACAAGTATGAGATTTGAAATCTCAAGTGTTAGCCCGCACGGCTTACGTATGCCCTAGAATTATAAACACATAAGTTATGGACATATGGGATTTGTGACGATGACACGGAAGATTAGAACGTCTTAAAACATTCTAAGGATTAACGGGTAGACGAACGTGTCTACGGGAATTTGAGTTTCTTAATATAATAATTAAGATAAATGCGTTACGTGTCGAACGTCTCTAATACGAATAATATTAAATAATTAAATAAATTTGTGCGTTTGTATCATTTAATAATGATCTAAAAACAATATAAAATATATATTATTTTTGAACTCGTAGGAAATATACGATAATCATTTACGTGATAAAATAATAAATATATTATTTTTCTTCGAGATAATAAACGTGAGTAAATAATATTATATTATTAATTAGTTTGAAGCGTTACACGGGATTAATAAACGAGGCAAAATAATATATAAATATATATATATATATATATTATTTTATAATAGGAGTTACGGGTTAAAAATAATATAAATATATTATTTTATAAGTGAAAATACTATTTATAAAATCAAACCCAAGCCTTCGGGTTTTTCCGAGGCTAAAACACTTTTATATATTAACATAATAATAATAGGGATGATTTTTATTTAAAAATATTAATTAAAAACTGTTATAAAAATAAAAGGGTGTGGAGAGACTCGAACCCGGGTCTCTCCCACACCAGCACACTGAGTTAACCAGTCGAGCTCCATAGTGATTCGCACAAGGATCCAAATCGGTAGGGTTTTAACATTCAAATCTCGTGGGTTTTTCTCCCCCACGTAAGCCGAGCCAAAACTAGTCCCAAAACCCACGATTTGGACTTCGATCGAACTAGAAAGCAAAGGGGTTTTGATCATTGGTCTATTTCGAATCTGATTACGAGTTTAATTGGAAAAGCATCGCGTTTAAGATCGTTAGATTCCTGTTTTGAAACCCGAAACCCTAGGTTCTTAGCATGGAATCGAATCTGTTAAATTTGATAATAGGAATGGTTGAAATCATAGGGCTTTTACAGATTAGAGTATTGAGAATCTTTTGATATAGATTAATTTCATTTAGGTTGAGTCTAGGATAGTGCTCGATCAAATCGGTTCCATATGAACCCTAGAATTGGGTTCATCTTCAATTCGATGCTATCAGCCTCTAAAAGGTTAGGGCTTTCAATGTACAGGTAAAAACGAAGCTAAGGATGTAAACGTTTACCAGATTGGTGTTCGAATTGACCGAGATCGGCTAGAACCGACGCCGACCGAGTATGGCTTGGTCTCTGGTGGATTTCTCTTTGATTCCGACGAGTTTGATGTGTGCAATTGCTTCCCAGAGGTTCGTTCAAGGTGTGGGAAATGTTTGATTGCAGAATGATGATTGAATTGGACGAGTTTGATGGTAGTCGATGATGGGGTCGACGGTTTCGGATTCGCGGGGTTTAATTCGACTAATTCTCAATCAATACAGAATTAAACGCATGGAAAACTGATAGGTTATGCTCGAATTCATCAATGCTACTCATTACCATCCTGAATTCGATTAGCCATGCAAGTTACGGGTTTGATTTGGACTCAAGGGCTCAATTTTGACTTTCCAAAGTCAACATATTGGGTTTGTGGTAATTACAACCTTGGTCCTTATATTTTCGGTTTACATATTGACAGAATAAGTCCCTGAGGTTTGTAAAAGAGTTAACTGGGCTAACTGAGTTCGCGTGAGATAACGGAGTTTGAGTTAACAGCTTTAACCGAAATTTGTCGGGTGTCACAACTTGAAATGTGGCAAGCCATCATTGATCGCGTGCTCAGCCTGTAACGGACCGTTACCGTCCGTGACGGTCCGTTACCGTTGGATTTTCTTGTTTTCTACTTTTTGAACCTTGATCTTTGGTATATTTACACTTATAGTCCTTGTGGTTTGTACCTTTGTCAAATCTAGGACATTTTCTTGGCAGGTGTTACAGTGTGTGTGTGGGGTGTTACGGCAGAGAGAGAGAGGGAGAGGGGAGGAGTGAGATTGGTGTAAGTTTCTCCTTCATACATACCTCTATATATAGCAAGGATTTTTCCATACCTACTCTCCTAATCAATTGGTTCGGCCGAAACAAGGGGAGGAGAGGGGAGTCAAAGGGAAAATGACAAAGGGTTAATGTGTATATCTCATGCATGGTTTTTAGTGAAATCATGTGTGGGATTTTATAAAAGTGTTGAGTTTTTATAAAAGAAATGGAAGGGTTAATCAAATTTTATAAAAACATGGAGTTTCACAAGGTAATACCCATATCTAGCATATTTTATAAAAGTTATATGAGTTGTGTAATGGTTTAAGTGGTCATGGATGCAAAAATATATATGTACATTTATTTTTACAAAAATTGTAACATCCCAAAAATAAGACGACGATTAAAATAACGGGTTATACGTGAGACGAAAGGAATAAATGAACGAGGTGTGACGGGCCGGGCCAGATGGGCCGACGAACTTGAGGGGAGGAGTCCCTTCCCCTATAAATAGCCTAACACACTCCACATTTCTCTCATTTGTAAGTTCTAGAGAGAGAAACCATAGAGAGAGAAAGTTGGCGGATCGACCCGAGATTGAAGAAGCGTGTTACTCCATATCTTGTGAGAAGAACCTCCGGATCAGAAGCTCGATACAGGTAACGATCCAACCTAAATATGAGTTTTTGTTCGTTTTTGGGTTTTTCGGGTTTTGGACGAAATGTGACGTTTTTACGGATGAAACTGGAAAAAAAACATAGATTTGAGTTCCTTAATGAAAAGAAAACGTTTTGAATGTAAACAAGTTCGGGATCTTGACGTGATCAGACCCGAATGTGAAAGTTAGGGTTTTTACGGGGAAGCAGATCCTGCGCACTTATCAAGTACGCAGGAAGAGGGTCCTGCGTACTTATCAAGTACGCAGAAAGAGGGTCCTGCGTACTTATCAAGTACGCATGGAGAGGGTCCTGGGTACTTATCAAGTACGCATGAAGCAAAGTTTGCGCACTTATTAAGTACGCAAGAGCAAGGCCCTGCGCACTTGCTAAGTGCGCAGGCATCAGGCTGTTTAGGTAAAGTCAGTATGTTTAGAAGGTTAAACCGTTAGAGTCAGGATTTGGTCTGATGTGTATTTAACTAATCAATTCAGATCAGAAGTGACGTTGTGGGACCTTTGTTTAGGGCAACCCAGATTAGCTTATCAGGTGAGTTCTAGAAGCCCTCTTTTAAATGTTTTAAATAATGTTTTTGGGTTGGTGCGCATACATACAAAATGATGTTTTTACGAAATGATGTTTTACGAAACGAAGTTTACGAAATGATGTTTATGAAGGATGATGTTTATGAAATGTTTTGCCAAATGAAGTTTACGAAAGGTTTACGAAAGAGATGATATTTTGTTTAATAAAACGTACGATTGCTTTAACTAAAATGAGGTAAAGGTTTTATGAAAGTCACGAATGAACGAATCTGCCACGAGTTCCTACGGGAGATAAGGTATGTATCTATGTATTGGCCTCACCCTTACAGGGGGCCTTTGTGGCTGGCCAACGGTTGTACAAATGTTTGATGATGGGGTGACGACGGTCACCCATGGGATTACTGGGATCCCGATGGAAGGTACTATTCCTTGCGGGGAAATAGTGCCTAAGTTATGTTCTGTCTACCTAGAGGTAACGAGCCTTAGGAGACATATGTTTGGTCTACCTAGAGGTAACGAGCCTTAGGAGACATATGTTTGGTCTACCTAGAGGTAACGAGCCTTAGGAGACGTATGTTTGGTCTACCTAGAGGTAACGAGCCTTAGGAGACATATGTTTGGTCCACCTAGAGGTAACGAGCCTTAGGGGACCTGTGTGACGGATGACTTAGAGGTAACGAGCCTTAAGTTCATCCGCTGGTATGCGATGTATGGAATTGACGGTTACGAGAAGGCGCAGATTCGGTTCATGTTGACTTATGTTATGATGCTATGTTACGATGTTTTGATGATGTTTAAGTTATTGCATGTTTTACGTACGCTTTTGCTAAACAAATGTATGTTATGTTTTTGGCAAAATGTTTATGTTAAGGTTTTATGTAAAGCTAGAACTCACCAGCGTAGCTGACTTTTTAGTATGCACATTCAGGTTAAGGCAGGTATGGATGATGGACGGTGATGCTTGGCAAGCGAGAAGAGTTACCCGGTTGATCATGAAGACTGGCATCCCGTTATAAGTTGTTTATGTTATGTTTATGTATTTGACAATGTTACGCTTCCACATGTTTGAACAAGTTTTAATTATAATGAATGAATGATTCCGCTGCGTTATTTGATATTCAAGTTTAATAACTGTTTGTGAATGAGTAAATCCAACAAGTGAGGCCTCTTGGGTTTGGGGCCTTACAAAAATAATCATGTGTTTCGTCGTATTTGCATCAAATGGTCTAAGAATAATAATGTATGGTGTTACGAAATAAGAATTGCCTCGAATATATATGTATATATATTTACACGAATAAACGTTAACTAAGTTTATAAAAATGATGACGTAATAACTCGAATTCATAAAATAATGCCCGTTAAAATATTAATTCGCGTCGTCATGATTTACCATGAAATTCAGGTAGTATTTCTTATATCATGGGTTTGTATCCCTTGTACGACACTTAATTGGTATAATATTCACGTTGCCTCATCACCAATGATCATAGAGTCCTACTGTAAAACCTTGAATTCGCATCATATTGTAATGCATTTTTCATAGTAATTCATTTTAGATTAACTAGTTTCAGATAATGCACATGGAATCATAATTGAAATAAATATATTACGTGATCAAGACTTGATAATTTGACTGTTGTTACACCGGGCGACCAAAGTTTATGGGATAATTGCATCTCCATGATCTCATTAATTGTTCATTCTAATCAAAGAGACGGGTGGAGCTGGAAAGCCAATGCCTCTGAGGTGTTCTCGTCACATTCCTTGCGAGTGATTATTGAAAACAGGTTATGTTCCCTCTCTAACTCTTTCCTGTTTGGAATAAGTATGTCCCTATTAAAGTTAATTTCCTTGGATGGCAAGCTTCCCTCGATAGGCTTTTGACCTTATTGTTTCTGTCAAAGGGGGGGGGGTTGAGAATTGCATCAGGCATTTGCCCTGGGTGTAGTCGATTCCCAGAACTACAGATCATGCTTTAATAAATTGTGAAATAGCAAAGCAAGCTTGGTGATAAGTTGAAATTTCGTTCAAAATCCTTCACCACAATTGCTTATTTGTTGCTGACCGTCTTTAATGGGTGTCATAGCTATCAATTTCAGAAAAGTGCAGAAGAGTGATTGAAGCTATCTTTTAAGTCTCGGTGTGGTGTATTTAGAGGTCGAGAAACGAGATAGTTTTCAATAACAAAATGGTCTGTCCCGTCAAGATAATTGAAGAGGTGAAAGTGCTAATGTCACAGACCAAATGTTCGAAGATCGTTTTGCTATGTTCGTACTTGAACGCTTAGGTTTATTGGCTAGTCCGGACTTAATCGGGGACGACCTCAATGGGATAGACGATGTGAACATGCCTAGGTGTGCTTGCACACCGAACACATCACTGGTCGCAAGCTGTTGCCACTCGCCTGATGGGTCTAAGGCAGGATGAAACCAGTAAACCCTGATCATAAGCGGGATAGATTTGTTGGCCCTGGGGCAATCAGGACGCCACACGGGGCCTCGAGATATGACCCCGTGACAAAGTAGTATCAGAGCAGGTCGATCCTCGGATACTTTGGAACGTGACTTATCCCAGATGTGCGTTTACCAGATGAGTATGATTATGCAATGGTGGTAGGAGAAGACCAAATGGGGAGCGGTTCGGCGATGGTCTTTGTAAGCCACAAGTCCAGTTAACATTGAAGCCCGCTGTGATCTAGTTTAGCAACTAAGGACTAGAGTGCCGTAAAATGAAGATGAAGACTGCTACAACCTTCAGTATGATTATGAAATGGTGGTGGGAGAGTGTCATGGGCCAAATGTTCGAAGATCGTTTTGCTATGTTTGTACTTGAACGCTTGGGTTTATTGGCTAGTTCGGACTTCATCGGGGACGGCCTCAGTGGGATAGACGACATGAACATGCCTAGGTGTGCTTACACACCGAACGCATCACTGGTCGCGAGCTGTTGTCGCTCCCCTGATGAGTCAAGGCAGGACAAAACCATTAGACCTTATCATAAGCGATATGGATTGGCTGGCCCTGGGCAACCCATGGCGCCACACGTGGCCTCGGGAGATGACCCCGTGACACTAAGCTATCTTTGGATAAAAAAATAGAGCAAAATTTGATTGACTCATTTAGAATATTTGGTGTAAATTTTATATTTCAAACTATTTGTAATGGTTTTGGGCTTGGTTTGGCCTCTTGCTACCTCTAGGCCTTTTCTTTCAATGCATCTGCAGTTAAAAAAACTTGTCCCAATTTTACGTTATTAATGTTTTTATTACCTATGCAGGATACTGACAAAATTTTCCTCCCGAGGACCTTTAGACAAGATTCAAACCCATAAACTCCATAAAAGAAAACCCTTTACAGAGAAAACCACCAGACCAGAAGCCTGATGAATGCCTTCTAAGATATTAATTAATGAGGCCTACTATTGGCACACGAAGTTTGCTATTTGGACACGGAGTTTTTTGGCTATACGCCTCGTATAGGTCAATACGGGGCGTTTAGCCCCTAGCATTAAAAAACTGACATGCAGGTGTCAGTTCTGGTTTGGCGACTGACCCTATACACCCAATATAGGCCTATACGACCCCGTATAGACCTATACACCACCTCTTTTTTTCAAACTTGAGCAAATTTTGATTTGTATATGCCGAGTATAGCCCTATACGCAGAAGCTTATATGCCCCATATAGGCCTATACGACCCCGTATAGACCTATACGACCCATATAGGTCTATACGCCACCTCTTTTTTTCAAACTTGAGCAAAATTTGATTTGTATATGTCGAGTATAGCCCTATACCCAGAATCATATACGCCCCATATAGGTCTATACGACCCATACAGGTCCATACACCACCTATTTTTTCAAACTTGAGCAAATTTTGATTTGTATATGGTGAGTATAGCCCTATACGCAGAAGCCTATATGGCCCATATAGGCCTATACGCCACTTATGAGATTTTGGTGCATGTTAATGTTTAACGTATTAATTTAGTAGTATTGTTATTTTTTTAATTATTCGCTCTTAAAACCACCACTAAGCTATACTATCCTATACTAAGTTATAATATCCTATACTAAGCTATAATATCCTATACTATGCTAAGCTATACTATACTAAGCTATACTATCATATACTAAGTTATACTATCCTATACTATCCTATACTTAGCTAGATTAATACGTTAAATATTAACATACACCAAAATCTCATAGGTGGCGTATAGGCCTATATGGGGTGTATAGGCTTCTGTGTATAGGGCTATATTCACCGTATACAAATCAAAATTTGCTCAAGTTTGAAAAAATAGGTGGCGTATGGACCTATATGGGTCGTATAGGCCTATATGAGGCGTATAGGCTTTTGCGTATAGGGCTATACTCGGCATATACAAATTAAAATTTGCTCAAGTTTGAAAAAAAGAGGTGCCGTATAGACCTATATGGGTCGTATAGGTCTATACGGGGTCGTATAGGCCTATATGGGGCGAATAGGGTCAGCCGCCAGACCAGAACTGACACCTGCAGGTCTGTTTTTTTTAAGGTTAGGGGCTACACGCCCCGTATTGACCTATACGAGGCGTATAACCTTAACGGCGTGTCCAAATAACAAAATTCTGTGTTTTATTAGAATTTCCATTAATTAATTCCTTACAAAATCAACCATGTGACTCAAATTTGTTTAGGATGCAAGGGCAAATGAGAAGAGTAACAAAACCTTAAGGACTATTACAGAAAATATAAAAGGAAATAAAGAAAGAAAGAAAGGGATTGTGTGGGGGTAAACGCGTAGTCTAACCTAGGCAGAGCCCCCGAAGACCGATTGAATTTGTTATCTCGATTCACACATGGATAATCCAATTCTTATTCACCCAAACTGTAGATTTCTTCCCCTTTTCTCTCTGTTTCTGTCGCTCAATTCCAGGCGAAGAGTTTGCATGCTACATTGATCCGCACACACCCAAACATCTCCATCAGATCTGCTTGATTCTGTCGGTAACTTTATTGCTTGTTTCTTCTACCTAATAGCTAATTAGGGTTTTGATTATGTTTGATAACTTATCTGATTCTTTCACTTCAAATATGAACTTAGTTGTTTTGATTATGTTCTATAACTTCTCTGATTGTTTCACCTCAAATATGAACTTAGGGTTGAGCTAATTAGCGTTTTGATTATGTTTTATAACTTGTCAATTTCTTATTATGCTTATGATGTATCTGTTTGTGGCTATTATGATAAGCAGGTTCAACAACTTGTCATGTTCTGATAGGCGACGATGGATAAAGCAGCTGCTTCTTCATCACATGACCTTGCCCAACGTCTTTATGACAAAGTAAGCAATAGTAAATCTTTTCTAATGGTTTATGTTGCATGATTATTATCACTATTTTTTTTTTAATTTTTGATGTTGTTAGCAGATTACTTAGGGACTGTGATTTTACTTAGAAAAACCCGTTGACACAATTCTCAGATTTGAAACAATGTTTTTGAAAGCCTGGAGCACCTCAATTAAATTGTTTGACTTGAACATTTGGTGGCTTCCTTCATCAATATGGATAATTAATGAACCTTGTCAGGAGATTTGTACAAGTGCACATTTAAGGGATGTCTTTTAATATGATTCGTAAGATCTTATGTTGTTGGTGAACGGTTTTGGTCATTAGCTTTTGTTTTCAGGATATGGTTTATGTATATGTATGTTTATTCTATTATATATGTTATGTGATGCAAAAGTGAATAAACACGTTAAATTGATCTTAATAACGGACTTTATCCTGCTAAACCCATAATAGGTATTTTAAAAGATATCTTGATCACATATCGGTTTTCGTATGCATATCTACACTTACCATTATATAAGTTATATGGTTTCTTAATGAACAAATACTTGGAAGTATTTTTAACTATGAGTTTTTAGCCCGCTAAAGCCTCTAACTGGTATTTCAAAAGATATATCGACTTCAAATAATTTGTTCTCATGGACATAGCTCGTACTTGTATTCAGTGTTAATTTTTTTTGGATGTATCATTTAATGATCATATCAATATATTGGCTTCTTTTTTAAGCTTAAAAATAAGATGGCCACTATTCAGATGGTGGTCAAGTCAGCCAAACAAGGATCATTTTTGGTACTTGCTAATTCATATATGGTTGATTTGCATCTCAGAATATCGAGTTGGATAATAGGCGCCGTAAGTCAGCTCAAGCAAGAGTGCCGTCAGATCCAAATGCTTGGCAGCAAATGCGGGAAAATTTTGAAACAATAATTCTTGAAGACCACAGCTTTTCTGAGAAGCACAATATTGAATTTGCTCTTTGGCAGTTGCATTACAGGCGGATTGAAGAATTTAGAGCTCACTATAGTGCTGCATCTGCTACGGTTTCAACTACATCTCAGACTAGGGGAGGGCCCGCTCGACCCGATCGAGCTTCAAAAATACGCCTACAGTTTAAAACATTTCTCTCAGAAGCTACTGGTTTTTACCATGATTTAATTTTAAAAATTAGAGCCAAATATGGACTCCCTATAGGGCAGTTCTATCCTGAGCAAGAGAACCATAATGTGAGGCAGAAAGATGGGAAGAAATCCTTTGAGATTAAAAAGGGTTTGATATCTTGCCACAGGTGTTTGATATACCTAGGCGATCTTGCACGTTACAAAGGACTGTATGGTGAAGGTGAATCAAAGAGTCGTGATTATGCAGCAGCTTCAAGTTATTACTTGCAGGCAGCTTCTCTGTGGGCATCAAGTGGGAACCCGCATCATCAGGTTATTCTCATTCATCAAGTATTATGAAATTTTAATCAAATCATACATTTATTTCTATCTTTATCTGACCATTTTATTTCTTGTAGCTTGCTATATTGGCTACCTATTCGGGAGATGAATTGATGGCGGTATATCGGTACTTTCGAAGTCTGGCAGCTGAACATCCTTTCTCGACTGCAAGAGATAACTTGATAGTGGCCTTTGAGAAGGTAATATACATATTGACATTTCTGTGCTTTTAATAACTTTGAGAGGTATGAGATATTACTGTGTGTTCTTTTGCGTGGCAGAATCGGCAAAATTATTCTCAGTTGCATGTTGATTCAAATGATACTGTCAAGGAATCACCTGTTCGGGCAAAAGGTAGAGGAAGAGGGAAAACAGATCCAGTAGCCCGGTCAAAGGAGCCAATTACTGAAACTGACGTGGATAAAGCAACTGCAGTACGCAAATTGTTTAAAGCATTTCGTGTTCGTTTTGTTCGCTTGAATGGTATTCTTTTCACACACACAAGGTATACCTTTGAGGTTTTTTGATTGATTGACTAACAAGGTGTTTGGATGTGCATATTGGAAGTGATTATGTGGTGATGTTAAATAATCAGAATCAGGTAATTAGGTGTAGTAAAAGAAGCTGTAGATTAGTGTTTGGAGGTGCTTTTGCTGTTTGAAGTTTTAATAATCAGATGTCTGAGTGTTTGACACGTGCTTTTAGGAGTTAGATAAAATGATCAAAAGTGACTTTTTGTTAATTAGGTAAATTGTGTCTTACTCTTAGATAATCAGTTTCATTTCAGCTGTGGTATGCAACTGGTTATTTGACTTCCACATAATCGGATACTAGAAACATAATTTTTTAACAACAAAATCTGGTAAGTTGCAACACGTATGAAATATTAATTGTATGAAACATTGTTTCAGCTTGGAGACATTCGAAGAAATTCTGTCTCTAGTTATCAAAGCTTTCCAGGAGCTTCTTTCTTCTGGGTCAGAAGAGGAGCTGAGTTTTGGCACAGATGCAGACGAAAATGGACTTTTCATTGTGATACTCGTTTCCATACTCATATTTACAGTAAATAACGTTAAAGGTGGGACCGAAGGTCAGAGTTATGCAGATATTGTACAAAACACCGTGCTTTTGAATAATGCTCTTATCACATTCTTTGAGATTATGGGTCATCTACTTAAAAGATGCATACAATTGGCTGACCCGGTCTCAAGTTACCTGTTGCCTGGCATTCTCGTTTGTGTGGAGTGGATTGCCTGTAATTCTGATGTTATATCTACCGAGACTGCTGAAAAACGATCAGCAGCTCAGGTTAAATTTTGGACCTACTGCATGTCGTTGTTCAATAAACTGTTGTCTGCTGGTCTAGTCTCCTATGATGATGATGAAGACGTGAGCTGTTTCACTGATATGACAAGGTATGAAGAGGGGAGCAATGAATACCAGTCTGCCTTGTGGGAGGATTTTGAGCTAAGAGGATTCTTGCCACTTGAGCCTGCACACACATTTTTGGATTTTTCAAGGAAGCATTCTGACAGCAAAAAAGACAAAGTAGCTCGTGTGAAGAGGATTTTTTCTGCATGGAAAGTTTTGGCAGATAGGATTACAATTGATGACAAGAAAGTGAGGTTTGACTCAAAACTGAAGAAGTTTGTTATAGGTGTTGAGACTCAGAAAGACACAGGCGGCTCTAAGTTATATAATGATGCAATCGCAACCATGATAGGCAAACCGCTAAAAATAGAAACGCATGTGGAAGGTGAAGAGGAGGATGAAGTGATTGTATTTAGACCAAATATGATTGATATTCGAACTGAGGTGCAATCTTCAAAAGGGACCCAACAAGAACGGTTTGAAAATGTGCAAAATAATGATGCTGGTACTTGTCAGTCTACAGCTCCTCACGTTTCAATGCCACAGTCTAATTTTCACCAGCTGGATGCGATGTACACCAACTCGCAGCCCCTTTTGCAGCCTGCTAACAACAATTTTACTCAAAGCATTGGGCAGCCATATCAGTTCCAACCTTCAATGTGGTTTGGCAACAGGCAAGCTGTGGTTTCGGTTGCTGGTGGATTGCAAGGTTTGAGCATGCTGGAAAATGGGCATATGGGTCAACCTGAAATGCACAGAGATATCAAGATTTCAAATGCTACTGGTGTTAGAGAAAGTGGTATGATGCATACTGGACCATCTCAAAGCATGGTGAGGCCCTCTGTTATTGATAGAGAAGTTACTCATATGAATACAATTGCTCTATCTGAACCCGGTTCTTACATGGTGGGGCGAAATACATCTTTAACTATGCCAACTAGCTCTTTGAAAGTTTCTACAAACAGACCTATAAGACACCTTGGACCGCCACCTGGTTTTAGCTCTGTTCGTCCTAAGCAAGTCAACGAACCCAGTTCTGTATTGGGTCAGAATCCTATAAATGATGACTACAGCTGGTTAGATGGATATCAGTTGCAATCATCAGTGAGGGGTGGTGTTCAACTGATTAATCTGCCATCAAATCTGAGCTCCCAGTATACCAGTGATTCTGCAGCTACATCTAGCTTCCTGTTTCCTGGAAAACAAGTCCCAACGGTTCGGTTTGAAGGGGAAAAGCAGAAAAATCTGGAAAGTTCACAAACTCACCATGAATTACTTCAACAACAATATGTTCCTCAAATAGACCAACAAGGGCAGCCTGTATGGAAAGGCAATCACGTTGTGTGATCTCTGAGCACTGCATGGTATAATCTAATTCTTACATTTTTCACCTTATTACTCTGTATTAACTAGGGGTGCAAACTAGACGAGTCGAGCCAAGCCCGAGCTTGCCTAAGCTCGAGTTCGGCTTGTTTAGAGCTCTATTTCTAAAGCTCGTTTATTATTTATTAATTATTTTATTTATATATATATATTTATGAATATAATTTTTATATATAACATAATTTATATTATAATTATATATGATAATAATTATTATATATATAAATATATATTTAGATCATTAAATAAAAGTTATATAAATAGCAGGCTCGTTTAGGCTTGCTGTTCGGGCTCTTTTGTTAAATGAGCCCACTTGAGCTCGTTTAAGCCTGGCTTGGCTTGAGTTTTTAGTGAGCCGATCTCTAGTAGCTCACTAGCGGCTCGGCTCGTTTACACCCCTATTAATATCAACTTATGTTTTCTGTTATGGGACTGTTCATTTGGTCTTCTGGTTATTTAACATGTATGTGTTGTATGAAGGTCATTCATGATCATTGTGATGACCTTTGATCATGAAGTACAAACTCCAGGTTCCCATTCATTTTTTCTTAAATTTATGTTGAGGAGCATGACGGTACTGGCAATCTTGGCATGCTTGCAGGCAAAATGGTGAGAGTGAACTCTGCTACTCCATAGTGTTCAATACAGTTGAGTTACATTATTTTTGAGTGTGTTAGTTTTCTCTTCTTATTATAGTTACGGAGACTCTGGCTGTCTTTCTCATTGGAGTGGAAAAGAACCAACTAATGTTCTGCATATCTGGTTATGAGTGGAGGATGGATGGTAGATCATATCAACATCTGCTGGGTCTGTATAAATGTCTGCTGGTTTTGTTGGAGACAGAGTGGTGGAACGTGAATGGAGGTGTGGTTAATCATGATTGCAGTTCGGTCTTATAGTGAACTTGTTGGTTTCTGTTACCGTCTTCTGCCATAAAGGAGGCATGTAACAGGGCTAATGCTTTCTCATTATGTTGATGATGGTGGGTTGTTTACAGAGGGGTATGTGTTGGATATTTGTTTTTCTCAGTAAATTGCTTTGAACAAGTAGTTTGTCATGTTGGGATTTCAAAATTAGATGTTTGTTGCTGAATAAATATTTTATATTTGGTCTATGTTTTTGTTTCACAAATATAAGTGTTGTGTTTAGCCAATGAGTCCTAGATTAACTGGTTTGGGAGGAGGCACCCCTATGGCCTTTCAATGTGGAGGTTATGGGTTCGAGTCTCACTTGATGCAAAATATTATCAGGTAGGCTAGGGGTTTTACCACAGTGAGCCTTCGGTGGTCGGTTTCCTTTGGAATGGTCGGGTCACCAGCGCTTTCTGCGTTCGCGGGCGTGTGACTTTTCGTCAATGGGTGGCTTTTCGTCAATGGGTTTACCCGGGTGACCGGGCATATAGTATTCGTTGGCCGTTAAAAAAAAAGTGTTTGTGTTTGTGTTTAGTTCAAAGCTGTTTGGTAGTTTTATCAAGGCAGGCGAAAACTGATGCTGAGCTTATGTTGGATCGTGAGAATACAAGATGGTTCTGTTCTTAGTTGAGGTTGGCGGAAACAAAATCAACTACACAATTTATAATCAAGTAAACACAAAGAATACTGATAAACACTGTTGTATTAAGCTTTTGTGAATGCAAAGATTACAAGTGAAAAACTCAATGAATAAGTATGACAAGCACTACAAGCACACTTACAATGAAGTGGCAACTCAGTATTTATAGTAACTTAGAATCAAGACAGACTCTTGATTCTAAGGATCAGATCGATCACAAGCCGTTGATCTTTGTTTATTAATTTACATTACACGTAAAGGCTAATCTAGTTAACTTTACTGAAACGTTTTCTTTATTCATGATTGTTTGCATGCTTGGAGAAGTGTATTGTTGTCCGTCATTGGTTGACCATAGCGGTTCCTTCTGCTTTGAGTCTGTCAGTTGCTTTTGCAGAAAGGTGTCAGAGACGCTTGGCCTGGATAGTTAGCTGCAGCGTTTGGTTTTCAGTGAATAGAGCTATCAGCTGCAAAGAGTGAAGGTTGCTGCTGGTAAGCCTATCAGCAGCAAACATGGATGACCGCTGCTGATAAGCCTATCAGCAGCAACTTGTGCTGAATGCTGTTGATAAGCCTATCAGCAGCAACTTGTGCTGAATGCTGCTGATAAGCCTATCAGCAACATTTGTACTTAGAATAATTTTGTAACAATCAGTCTTTGGTTCTACAAACTCCCCCTAGACTGATGCTACCAAAATTCTTCTAGTCCCTTTGTTGCTGAAGCTTTTGCATATGGTGGACTATTTTTTCCACCTCATAGCCTCTTTGATCCTTGCTGGGATTATTCAATGGAAGTTCAGAAAGAGTCTTGATGTCTTTGTGTGGCATTTTGTAGATAGTTTTGCTTGAACATCTCATCTGCTGCTTCTTTACATCAATCAAAGTGAATTCATCCAAATCAGCATTATAGGACCAAGATACAAATGGAGAGTGAGACTTGAGTGGTTTGATATTCATGACCACATCTTTGCTAGGATTGAAGTAGTGTCTGATAGCTAGCATAAGATGTTTCCCACTCTCATTTGTAGGCTTATGAGCTTCACCCAGCTCTAAAATTCTTTGAAGATCGGAATCAGGTAATTGCAGAACCTCATCAACAGACCTGTAAGTGGATCTTCTTCTCTCAGTTCTCCCCCTGAAGATCTCAAACACTTGATCTTGTGAATTGTAGAACCAGTTAACTATATTTCTTGAGTCTTTTGGTTTAGGAGTGGGTTTAGGTATCTTCAAGGGAGGCTGTTGATGAGTGGGAGCTGGGTGGGATGACTTGGACTTTTTGGGTGGAGGAGTGGAAGGCTTGGGGATGTTTGTGGATGGTGTTTGAAGAGAGGAAGTAGTTTCTGGTGCAGAGGTTCTTTGTTTCTTGACTGGTCTCTTTTCCAGTCTTTCTTCCTCTTCCTTTTTCACTGTTGTATACAGGGCTTGTAGGTTCATGAAGGACATGGGACCTAACCTTTTTCCACTTTCTCCCCTTGCCTTAAGGAAGTCAGTCATCTTCTTCCTTTCTTCATGGGTCCTTAGATTAAGGGCAATGGCTTTCTTTGACTTCTGTTGAGCTTTTTGTTTCTCTTCATCTTTCTTTTTCCTTGCCAATTCCCCCTGCTGACCCATGAAGGCTCTATAGATCTCTTTGTTTGACAGTTTTTCAAGGTAGTCTGCATCCTCACCTTAAGAGATCAGAGCTTCAGTCCACTCCTCCCTTAATTCTTTTGCTAATTTAGAATCAGTGATTCTAAACTTAGCATCTTCCTTCCTTTTCTTTTTAGCTTCTTCTTCTTCTTCTTTTGCAAACTGTTCCTACAACTGTCTAGCAAGTTGTTCATCTTCCTCAACTTGAGACCCTGCATGGACTTTTACCTTCATTTCATCCAGCTGTTTGGCATACAGCTGGATTGTCTGTTGTCTGAGAAGTATGGCTGCCTTTCTATCTTCATGCCTTTGTTTTTGAGCCATCTCTTCAGCCAACTCTTCTTCTTCTCTTTTCCTTCTTCTCTCTTCTTTCTCTTTCTTTTCCTTTTGCAACCTCTCTTCATCCTCTTTTGTCATGATGCCCTTCCCTTTATTAACATTGGATGCCTCTGCTCTGGCTTCACTGATCACAGAGACAACTGATTGTTGTGCTGTTGGGATCTCTGCCTCGGCTTCATTGGCATGTTGAGAGGTAGATAAGGGAAGGTCTTCAGTTTGGCACTCAGGATCTGTAAGTTCTAGCAGCCTTTCTCTCACAGAGGATCTTGCTTCATAAGCTGCAGCGCAGATGTTAACTGGAGGGGAATCTGAGTTGGAGTCAGTGTCAGAGGATGACACATCTTCTTCCTCATCAATCCTTCCTTCCTTCTCAAGGTGAGCTTTGATAATTGCTATCATCGCCTGGCTTTCAAGGGAGTTGACATTGCAGATGTTGGCTTTTAGTAGATAGATCTTGTGGAGGAAATTTGTTGGTAGCTGAAGGATGTTCCCGGTGTTGATGATGAGAGCAGAACCGTTGCTTAGGAAGAAAGCGTGGTCAAGGAGCCTAGTGCTTACCCATCCTAGCACGTCCGAGTCCTTGACCAGGAAGGCATACAGAAATCTTTGAAGGCCCAGAACTCCTTCTTCAGTGAGAAGACTGCTCCTTGTTATTGCAAGATTGTTGGGAGACAGTCTTCTTTCTGCGGCCGACGAAGATTCAGGATAAGCTACCCGTCTTGCTGTTTGTAGGAGTCTTCTGAACTTGGGTAGATTATCCTCCATCAGGTCATAGAACCTGCCAATGGCAAGTTCTGCTGAGAGATCCGTTGAAGAGTTGATGCAGTTAGATAGATATAGTTGTAGGACTTGGAGGGCATTGAGTGAGTTCCAGTTCAGCTCTTCTACTCCGCTGAACTCCCATCCAATCCAGAACCTCTCAGCTGATCCATCATACCCCCAAGCTAGAAAAGAGTCAAACTCTAGCTTCTTTGAAGATTTGAAGATTTGGGGGGTAGTGGATTGACCTATGATGGCTGCTGCTTCAGGGATGATGCTGACCAATGTAGATGTTTGATCTTTGCCTTCAACATCAGTCAGCACTTCATCCACAGCCCTGACAACCAACTTCCAGTCTTCAGAGATCTCTTCTTCTTCATCTTCTGATACTGGCAAGTCGTAGACCTGTACAAAAGCTGGCCTGTAAAGTGAGCTTTGGAAGGCAGCCTGCTCCTGTATCCAGTCTTCAAGGCTGTCTTCGTCTTCTTCCATGGAGACTATCTCCCCCTTTTTGGTTGCATCAGTGGACATATAGGCATCTGTTTGAGTGCCCACTGAGACAAGAGAGGGAGAAGCCTTGGAGGGACATTGATGGGCTTCATGCATCAAGACTTGGTGTCGTAGTTTGGACACTTCGGCCTCAAGCATAGCCACCCTGGCCGTCAATTCCAAGTTGTGTAGTTTCAGACTGTCCTCATCCACAGTTGTGGAATCCTTGGACCCAGATGGGGCCGTAGGCCGAGCCTCAGCATCCCCATCACCCGTGGTTTCTTGGCTCCAGGGATTCCTCTCAGTGAGGGGAGTTTCCAGGGAAACACCCTCACCATGAGTTGCCGTGGTCGAGGTCTTAAAGATGTTGTCACTGTCCTCCTGGTCATTTGATGGACCAGCAGTAGTGACAGCCTTTTCCACATCCACTCTTTCAATACTCCCAGAGTGGACCTTCAAGGGTGAAGAACTTGGGCTGGGTGTGTCGGAAGCAAGACCAATCAGTACCTCCTTGATAGTGGTAGTTGGAGAAGGTGCATCACTTTGGTCGGGTTCCTCAACACTTAAGTTCAAGGAAGACAGGAATGGCTCAACGGGCTGTTCTATGGATCCGGGAAGTGATCCTAATCCTAATAGAGAGACTTCCGAAGGAGTCTCCCTAACAATGTGGCTTTCCCTTATGGTATTCTCACCAGAATGTTGTGATTCTGAGTGAGGGATGTTGGCTTGGGTTTGGGCCTTGGAGGCACGAGAAGAAGGAGTTCTCTTGCCCCTTTTTCTTGTATATTTGGCTGCAACCGGGGCCCTGTGTTCCGGTTGAGCAAGCAAACTGGGGGTGAGTAATGTATGTACCTGTACATCCTCAGTAGAATGCACAGGGGTTCGAGAAAGGGAAGCAGTAGTTTGAGTTTGTGGCAGTGAGGTGGAGGGTGTGGGATCAGTATCATCTGGGTTTGCTGAACTGTCACCCTGGGCACTCTGCGTGTTTAACATTGTAGATAACAATGGAACATCGGCCCCGGAGAACTTGGAAGAAACTGTTCTCATGCTTTGAAATATATTGTTCTTATGTCCCAGCATTACATAGATTCTTGTAGTTTTTGAAAGATCTTGGTGCTCAATGTTGAACACTTCCTGCAAGAATCTTGGGTACATAAAGAACTGAGATTTCACCCCTTCTTGAAGGTTGTATCTCAAACCTTCAAAAATGAGGTGGGAAAAATTAAAACCTGCTCCAGTTATCATACCGTGAATTGCTGACGCAAGTCCGGAGCTTAGTTGGTTCCAGCCACTCCTCTTTTGAGATATGCATTGGAGAAGAGTGTGGCAGAGATACTTCCATTTGGGACCCATGAGTGCCTTCTCTATCGTATACTCTGTTTGATTCCCAGTGTACCCTATGGATACAAAGGTCCTCATGTATACGTCTCTTGGGTAAGAGAGGGCGTCCCCTTCATCCTGAAGCTTGAGGTGTTGGCGGAGCTTTGCTTCAGTGATGATCATTTCCTTACCGTCTACTGTGCCTCTGATTTGAGGAGTGCCCTGTTCAGTAGAATACACGGCTGAGCTCCAAAAATCTTCCATGTGTGAAGTATATATGGTTGGGTTGACGGTTAGGGCATGGTAAATTTTGGACCGACAGAGGAAGTCGATCATACCGTCGAAACCTTCGGACTTCTTGCCTTTTATTAGGTATGCAGTGAGGTTGTGGTATGGAGCAAACTTGTCGTTGGGGATGTTTATGTCGGCGACTGCCATTGTTATGGATTTGGAGGGAAGAAAGAAGGGTGTTTGAATGGTAGTTATGGAGGGTTTTGAATGCTGTGGGGACGGGAGTGAAAGTGATGGGAGATAGGTTTGAAATAGAATGTGAAGAGGTTGAGGGAACGTTTGTGATTGTGATATAACGGCAGACGAAGAAAAAGCAACCTTACTTGTACAGTACAACCTGTTTCACTTTTCGTTGTTACAGCTGTAATACACCAAGGCAGTCATGGAAGGGACTGACGGTAAATTTTACAGCGGGTAAAAGTTAATTTAGACTTATGTTTACCCATCAGCAGCAAACTTGGTTGCTGCTGAAAGATAAGAGTATCCGCAGCAAAATTGGTTGCAGCTGATGGATAAGCCTATCCGCTGCAAACTTGGTTGCTGCGGAAAGATAAGTCTGTCAGCAGCAGATTTTGCTACTGAAAGGTTTAAAGATCTGCAGCAAAAGAATTGCTGCTGAAAGCCTTAAAGCTATCCGCAGGAAACATGTACCTGCTGATAACTTAAAGCTATTAGTGGCAAAACTTTTGCTGCTGATGCTTTTACCTGTCAGCAGCTGAAGGACAAAAATGCTGCTGACCCATAACTTTTATTTACAACAAGGGACAAAAAGACACATTTTAAGGAGAAACTTGAGATGGATTTTAATCAAAGTTCATCATACCAATTGATTCAACTAAATATCTGAATCTAGCTTCATCAAAAGGTTTTGTAAACAGATCAGCATATTGCTCATTTGTATGAACTTTGGTTAAAATAATTCTCCTTTTCTCAGCTTGATCTCTTATGAAATGGTACCTGATGTCGATGTGCTTTGTCTTTGAGTGCTGCACCGGATTGTTTGTGATAGAGATAGCACTCATGTTGTCAATGTGAATTGGAGTCTGCATGAAGGTCATTCCATAGTCAAGCATTTGATTTTGGATCCAGATGACCTGTGCACAGCAGCTTGAAGCTGCAATGTATTCTGCTTCAGCTGTTGAAGTAGAAACACATGTTTGCTTTTTGCATTGCCATGAGATGAGCCTTCCTCCAAGAAATTGACATCCCCCAGATGTGGACTTTTTGTCCAAGTTACAACCCCCATAGTCACTGTCAGTGTAGGCATAGAGATTGACATTTTCATTCTTTGGATACCATAGCCCAAGTTTTGGAGCTCCCTTTAGGTATCGAAGAACCCTTTTGACAGCTTGAAGATGAGACACTTTTGGAGCTGCTTGAAATCTTGCGCAGAGACAAACTGCAAACATGATATCTGGTCTTGAGGCAGTGAGGTACATGAGAGACCCTATCATTGCTCGGTACTGATGTTGATCAGTGTCTTGTCCTTCTTTATCCGGAGATAATTGATGGTGCACTTGCATAGGAGTTCTTGCAGCAGAGCAGTCAGTCATTTTGAACCTCTCCAAGATGCTTTTGACATACTTGGATTGACTTATGAAGATTCCAGTTGGTACCTGTTTGACTTGAAGTCCTAAAAAGAAATTTAGTTCACCCATTGAACTCATTTCAAATTTGGAATGCATCAGAACTTCAAAGTCTTTGCAGAGCTTCTTTCTTGTAGATCCAAAGATAATGTCATCAACATAAATCTGGACCAACAAAATTTCGCCCCCTTCATCTTTGATGAAAAGCGTCTGATCAATGGCCCCCCTTCTGAAGTTGTTGCTAAGTAGATATCCAGATAAAGTTTCATACCAGGCTCTTGGGGCTTGGTGTAAGCCATAGAGAGCTTTGTCCAGTTTTAAGACCTTATTTGGATGTGCAGGATCTACAAAGCCTGGAGGCTGTTTGACATAGACCTCTTCATCAATCATGCCATACAGAAAGGCACTCTTCACATCCATTTGATAGACCATAAAGTTTTTGGATGCTGCATAAGCCAGAAAAATTCTAATGGCTTCCAGACGGGCAACAGGAGCAAAAACTTCATCATAGTCAATGGCTTCTTCTTGAGTGTAACCTTGAGCTATCAGTCTGGCTTTGTTCTTGACTACGATGCCCCTCTCATCTTGCTTGTTTCTGAAGACCCATCTTGTTCCAATGGTTGTTTGACCAGGTGGAAGATCAACAAGCTTCCAAACATCTTGTCTTTTGAATTGCAACAATTCTTCCTGCATTGCTTCAATCCAACTGTTGTGCTTGAGAGCTTCATCAATCCTTTTGGGTTCCACCTGTGATAGAAAGCAAGAGAACAAACAAATGTTGGCTTCATGAGATTTACTTCTTGTCTGGATGCCTGTGTGGACTTGGCCAATGATGTTTTCCAGAGGATGCTCTTTGTTTATTCTCTGTGCAGGTATCACATCCAGCCGTATTCCCTCTTCAAGATTACTGTGGTTTAGATCAGTATTGTCTTCAGATGTGTGGAGAGGAGCTTGGAGGATCTGATCATTGTGTTCCACATAGTTAGCAGCATTAGCATCAGAGGCCTCTTCAACATGAATTGAGGAGGCTTCATTTAGGATTTCATTGTCAGAGAGATTGCTGCTTGTGGTGTTGGATGTACCGGCTTCACCTGCACTGGCTTCAATAGCTTCTGCCACTGATGGAGGATCAATGGATGGCCTTTTCATCCTGATGTAGGGACTGGGAAACTCCAGTCTGTAGTCAGAAGAAGAGGTTGAGGTTGAAGGTGTTGAGTTTGAAGAAGGAGGCTCCATATTTGAGAATATGAGGGGCTCAAATATCTGGGTGAAGGAGTCTATATCAAAAAGCCAGTTGGGACCTTTGCCTTGTTCACAGACAACGTGTTCCCTGCATTCCACATTAGCAGATTCTTCCACAATCCGAGTCCTAGAATTGAACACTCGGTAGGCCTTCGATTGAGAGGAGTAACCCACAAAGTAACCTTCATCAGACTTTGCACCGAATTTAGGAAGAACTCCATGTGTGATGAGGATGGTACATGGACATCCAAAGGGCTTCAGGAAGCCAATGTAGGGAACTCTTTTGAGCCAGAGTTCATAGGGAGTTTTCTGGAGAGGCTTAACAATAAGGACTCTATTCTGCACATAACAAGCTGTGCTTACTGCTTCTGCCCAGAAAGTAAGGGCAGCTTTGAGTCAGCCAGCATAGATCTTGCTGATTCAATCAGAGTCCTGTTTCTTCTTTCAGCAACCCCATTTTGTTGAGGAGTTCTTGGAGCACTGTACTGCCTTTCAATGCCCTTGCTCTTACAGAAACTGTTCAAAGTGTGATTTTTGAACTCTGTTCCCTGATCACACCTTATGATCTTTACCTTCAGATTGCTTTGATTCTCTACCCTGAGAATATAGGATTTGAGAATCTCAGCAGTTTCATCTTTTGTTCTTAGGAAGAATACCCAAGAGAATCTGGAGAAGTCATCAGTGATCACCAGACAGTAGGACTTTTTGCCCATTGACATGACATTTGTAGGACCAAAGAGATCCATATGCAGTAGCTGGAGAGGAGTGTCATTTGTGTTCAATGTCTTGGGCTTATGGGAACTCTTGTGTTGTTTTCCCTTCAAGCAGGCAATGCAGTGATCGTCTAGCTGGAATTCTTTGTCAGGAAGCCCTCTGACAAGATTGTCTTTCACTAATTTATTGATTGTTTTGATGTTAACATGGCTTAACCTCCTGTGCCAGAGAGCGGATTCATCAACTGATGCCTTTGACAGAAAACATGAAACACTACCAGATGGAGTGACTTCATTCATGTCAAGCACATATAAGTTGTCCTTTCTTTGAGCAGTTAGGAGAATCTTCTCTGGCGGGGGTTTAGATAGGCCAGGAGCTAACACAAAGCATTCTTTGTCAGTGAAGAGCATCCAATGCTTTTGATCACATACTTGGGAAACACTCATGAGATTGAAGTCAAGTTCTTTAACATAGTAGACTCTTTCAATGCTCATCCTCTCATTGGACACAGTGCCTTGTCCAGTGATAGATCCACCTTTTGAGTCACTCCCAAAGGCAACATATCCTCCATTGAAATGTCTGAAGTTGGAGAGGATGGACCTGTTGCCTGTCATGTGCCTGGAACAGCCGCTATCTACCACCCAGGTGTTATTCTTGTTACCTGGCTGTCCCTGCACATGAAAGAGATTTAGTTAGTGGGAGTGGTCCAAGAGCTCTCCTTTTTGAAGAAAAGAGTTCTTGGACTTTCTGATTCATCATGCGTGCATTCAACAGCACCGATGATGATTTTGCTGACAGGAGTAGAGATTTTGGATTTCCATTGCTTAAGAAGTGGTTTTCTAGTTCTCTTTTCTTTATCGGCTGCGGATTTGGCTTTGGCAGCTGATGAATTTGCTCTATCAGCAGCTGATTTTCCTGCTTGAGGTTTTGGCTTGTCAGCAGCGGCAGGTTTTGCTGCTGATGGCTTCAGCTTATCAGCTGCAGATGTTGCTGCTGATGGCCTTGGTCTTTCAGCAGCAGATTTTGCTTTTGCTGCTGAAGGCTTAGTTGGAGCAGCAGCAGATTTAGTTTTTGCTGCTGACTGCTTTGTTTGAGCAGCAGCAGATTTGGTGGCTGCTGAAGGCTTTGCCTTTTACTGCTGCTTGTGTTTTTCAACAGTTTCAACTCTTCTACTGGCTGCAGATGGCCTATCAACTAAAGTATGCTGATCCTTCTTTTGTTTATGCGCTGATTGAAGAAGGATCTGGTTGAAGGGGTTAAACTGACATTTTGCAGCAAAGTGGTTTGATTCCCCACATATGATGCAGGACTGCTGAACTTTGGGCTGCTGCTTCCTTGGTGGAGAAGAAGAGTTTCTGAACTGAGTTTTCTTGGTCGTAACTCTTCTAACCTGTTGCTGATTCTTCTAATTTGGCATGAACTGAGGCTTGGAGTTTGTGGGTCCTGATGTCTGTCCCTTTTCAATGTTTAGCTTTCTTCCACCTGGAGGATAGCTGATCCTGATCTGTTTGAATGGTACAGGGGCTGGAACAGCTGGGAGAACAGTAGGGACTGGGACTCTATTCAGAACAGCTTCATATGAGGCTGTACTGGTTTCATCATGGTCTGAGAAGGTTAACTCAGATTCTGATGAGGTAGTGCAGTCTTTAACAAGGGGTTCATCCATTGGAGGATCAAGATTTCTGTTTGCAGTGTCGAGTTTTGCAACATCGAAGCTTGGTTCATAGATGGCAACATAGTCAGCTGGATGAGGAACAGTATTGTACTGTTCCTTGCCATATCCAAGTCCTCCAAGCTTTACCTTTTCATGGACTTGAATATCTAGAAGTCTCTGTAGCTTTTTAGAAGAAAATTCATATTTTTCAACATGAACTTTCTGTTCTGCCAGATCATCTCTGGTTGATTTAAGTTTTACTAATAGATCATCAATCTGAGTTTCAAGATTGGTTTGTTCATGTTTTAGAGATGAAATCTCTTTCTTAAGGCATTCAATTTTTTCTTTGTAAGTGATTTCAACCTTTTTGAACTCAGATTTCATTTGAAGAAACTCTTCATTTTGATCTATAAGGTTTTGGTTATGTTTTCTATAACCTAAAACTTTATCAATGCAGGCTTGAGAGCATAGATGTTCAAATACCTGAGGTGGTATCTCTGCAGTGTCTGCCATAAGTGCTTGGTTGGAGACAGGAACATCTTCATATTGAAAACTCCAGTCGAATTCTGCAGTTCCAACATTTGCACAGGCTGCAGTTTGTGCTGGGGGAGTTTGTTGCTGCTGCTGTTGTCTGGGCTGACTTTGGTAGGCTTGTCTTTGATGGACGGCACCCTGATTGGCTTTAGGTGCCTTGCACTCCCTAGCAAAGTGACCCATTTGGTTACAGTTGTAACAACGGATCTTGCTTTTATCAAGCCCAACTCTGCTGTTTGAGTTGTTGCTTGGAAATGATCTTCCGGTTCTAGAATAGAACCTTTTTGCTCTGAGGGAGAGCATGGCATATGAGTGCTGAATATCCATTTCTTCAAGATCATCTGGATGAAAGCATTCCAGATCCTCTTTTATGAAGTACATGCTGCTTGAGTTGTCAGAGACAAAAGCAGTAGAGGTTGGCTGTTGAGGAGGTGCCTCAAGAAGAAATGGTGATGAGTTAGATTGTGAAGTGGTTGGGGTCTGAGGGTGAGTAACAATGGGAGGATAGTAGCTGCTTGCACTAGGACCAGAATGATCAGAGTGAAGCGCTGAGGAGGTAGTGGAGGAAGTGGTAGCTGATTGATAACTGGAGCTCCTTTCTTTAGCTTGAATCATTTCTAATTCATAGGTTTTGAGCATGCCAAAGAGCTCAGTCATCTGAAGAGTCTTCAGATTCTCTGTTCTTCTGATGGACACAGTGTATAATGTCCAACAACTAGGAAGAGATCTTATGAACTTCTTGAGAATGTCTTCATTCTCCAGCTTTACCTTGGAGCACTGCAGTTCACCTACAAGATAGGTAAATATGTTATATAAAATAGTTAAGGACTCACCTTCCCTCCAGACTAAGTTCTCATACTGCTGCTTCAGTATGTTCCTTCTGTTCTCTTTGACTTCTTCAGAGCCAGCAAACATCTTCTCCAGCGCCTCCCAGAGCTCCTTGGCAGTTTTGTAACTTCTGAAGTTGTGAAAAACTTCATTTGGAAGGCTCCTAGTGCCTTGAAGTCCACCTCCATTTTCTTGATGTCCTCTTCAGAGTACTTGGAGGTTTCCTTCGGGACTTGTAGCCCTCCACCATCAGCAGAGGCCACCATGGGAATATATGGACCCTCCTTGATGGATCTCCACATTCCGTATTCCTGGTAACAGAAGAAGCTTTCCATGCGATTTTTCCACATGTCATAGTCTTCTCCAGATACCAACCTTGGTGGTCGGTTGATGCTGCCAATATCTTCAAAGCCATTGCTCTGTGCCATTTTTGTTTTGATTTTGGGTGACTTGATCAAAGAGAGAGTTTAGAATAGAACCAGAGATGATTAGACAAATGTTAGTTTGTTTAATCTGAGCCAAAGCTCTGATACCACTTGTTGGATCGTGAGAATACAAGATGGTTCTGTTCTTAGTTGAGGTTGGCGGAAACAAAATCAACTACACAATTTATAATCAAGTAAACACAAAGAATACTGATAAACACTGTTGTATTAAGCTTTTGTGAATGCAAAGATTACAAGTGAAAAACTCAATGAATAAGTATGACAAGCACTACAAGCACACTTACAATGAAGTGGCAACTCAGTATTTATAGTAACTTAGAATCAAGATAGACCCTTGATTCTAAGGATCAGATCGAACACAAGCCGTTGATCTTTGTTTATTAATTTACATTACACGTAAAGGCTAATCTAGTTAACTTTACTGAAACGTTTTCTTTATTCATGATTGTTTGCATGCTTGGAGAAGTGTATTGTTGTCCGTCATTGGTTGACCATAGCGGTTCCTTCTGCTTTGAGTCTGTCAGTTGCTTTTGCAGAAAGGTGTCAGAGACGCTTGGCCTGGATAGTTAGCTGCAGCGTTTGGTTTTCAGTGAATAGAGCTATCAGCTGCAAAGAGTGAAGGTTGCTGCTGGTAAGCCTATCAGCAGCAAACATGGATGACCGCTGCTGATAAGCCTATCAGCAGCAACTTGTGCTGAATGCTGCTGATAAGCCTATCAGCAGCATTTGTACTTAGAATAATTTTGTAACAATCAGTCTTTGGTTCTACAGCTTAGTTTAGTTTGCATGAGTTAATTGTTCAATGTATAATTGATGTATTGGCCGTAAGTATGTAACATTTAGCATAAATAATATATGGTAGAATTGACCTTTTAAAACTAAATGTGAAATTTCATTTTCTAGAGATTTTAGGATAAAAACTCATGTTTTATAAACTTTAGATTGTTCCATAAAATATAAGTTTGCTTGTAAAACATATGATAAGTAAAGAGAGAGAAGATAAAAGAAGATACTGTGTCATGTGTAGATAAATTTGCTTGGACTCCTTAGTGAAATAATGTAATTTAATTGTTGATAAAAAAACTAATACGAAGATGCTATCTTTTAATATGTATCTGTATATATTAATGATTTCGAGAATAGTATCAATATAAGCACATTAACTCTTGGTAAATCAATAATGATTCTGAGAATAATATCAACTAGAATTAACCTCACGCGTTGTGGCGGGTTTTTTTCTCGATGCGGCGGGTTCGTATAACCAAAAAATAAAATGACGGCTTGAGAACATAGGTATAAATAAACACATTACGGGTTCATATAACCAAAAGATAAAACGACGACTCCGGAACGTATGTATAAATAAACACGTCGAAATGGTATTAAAAAAATATTTAAAAAATTGAACATTTTAATTTTTTAGCATTTGAAAAAACATTCAGTTGAATAAAAACCAAAGGTTAACAAAAAAAAATATAAGCAAAAGATAAAACGGCTGATTGGGAACATAATGATAAATAAGCATGTAGCGTATTCGTATAACCAAAAGATAAAACGGCGGCTCGAGAACATAAGTAGAAATAAACACATCACAACGGTATATTCGGAATTTAAAAAAAATCATGCTGTGGTAAAAAATAAAAAAATATAAAACTTTATTTATAAATTATATTTTTTTTTAATTTATAAAATTTTAATCTTATAATTTTGAAATATATTTCAAAATTAGATAATAAGATTATTATTATTATTGTTATTATTATTATAAATATTATTAATATATACTATTATTATTAAATATTTAATGGCGTTAAAAAAATTAAATGTTTAAAAGGAATTATTACTTGCATTGAATGCTGCTTAAAAAAAAGAAATTAATTTAACTTGAGTAAACTACGGTTTTAGTTCCTGTGGTTTGGTCTAAATACCGCTTTTAGTTCAATAGTTTAAAAATTGGGATTAACATCTAATAGTTTCACCATTTGTCTCAGTTTTAACTAATTCACTAACCTCCATCCATTTATTCTGTTAAGTTACAGTGAAAAGACGAAAGTACACTTAAACTAATTATGTAACTTATTAACATGTTTAATATTTAATAGTTGAAGGATCATTTGTGTAATTTATTTAAAATAATTAGAATAATACAAAAAAAACTTATATATACAGATTTTAGAGTTAATTACTTTTTTCGTCCCAGTGGTTTGCTCAAAATAATCATTTCAGTCCAATAGTTTAAATCTTGTCAAAATCATACATGATCTTTCATTAATGTTTCAATCAACTCCACCACCTTGTTAGATCCATCAGTGTGCCCCTCACGTGAGGGGCAATTTTGTTATTTTATTTTTACACTCTACCCCTTAAAAATCAAAAACCCTGGTTTCATCGTTCTCACCCAAATCACTTTACCAAAATAAAAAACCCTAAGTGGCTCAACTACAGGGATTCGCAACAGACTCAAGAATCAATACCTGGAGTCAAAATTAAAGACGATGAAGCATATTGAAAGAGTTCATCACATACGAAACAATGAAAGGGTGATATGTTCTTGTGGCTCAACTATAGGGATTCGTACCTCATGGACATCTTCAAATCCTGGAAGGAGATTTTACTGTTGCACCAGAAGTGTAAGTATTTTGTACTATTTTTTTGTAATGACTTTGATCTAATTTTTTCTACACAGGGATCAAATTGTGGTTTTGTTGGTTGGTTTGATCCCCCCATGTGTCAAAGATCTGCAGAAATCATTCCAGGACTCTTGAGATCCATCAACAGGCATGGAGCCATGACAAGAACAAGTGGAACTCAAATTCAAAGGCTGAAGATTTTATTAGGTTTAAGTTGGATGTTTTTTGTGTTGTATTTGATTTCAAAATGACCTCAAAGGTTGTAAAGGTCATTCCCATGTTATCATGTATTATCATTATGTTAATGAAATGAAATGAAATGCACTAAGTTACAATTTTTGTTGATGAAAAGCAGTGAGTTTCAATTGATAAGACCTGCATAAATTTAGGTTGTAACCATTCATATAATCTACACAAAATTGGCATCAACAATTGACAAACATAAGCTGCAATAATTGACAAAAATTGGCTGCAAAATCAGATAGCCATAAAGCTGCAACAACAATTAACCATTTGCAATGCATAAGATAACCATTTGAAAGAAAATGATTCAACATAGTTCAAAAGATAACTAAATTACATCCAAAAGACAGTAGTCAAACCAAGTTCAAAGTGTTAAGTGAAAAAACAACTATAAAAGACAACCATGACAACCAGTACATGACTACTCAAAAGACAACCAAACACAAAAGACAACCAAACACAAAAGACAATCAAACAGTTCTTCATGGTTGTGATGTTGGATTTGATGTCTCCCCCTGCCCCTTACAAGACCTTTGGTTGTGACCCTTTTTTTTTGCACTTTGTACATGTTACAGTGTTCCCAAACCTTGTCATTTTCCCATCTTTGACAAGTGGTTGACTCAACTCCTCAACACTTTTCTTTCTTTTTTTCTTTGGCCACCCAACTTGTTTTGTGATGCTTTGGAGGTTTAAGAGTGGTTGGGCATTGTGAAGGTGTCCAAAGATCTACTGTGACACCCAGCATTTCAGGTCGATATCCATATTACATAAATGCATGTTCATAACATATATTTCCTGAAGTTTTATTTTGACTAAGTAAAGTCAAGGAGTCTAGCAAAGGAATTTATATCATAATAGTAATTTGTAAGAATTACTAGGAAATAAACAGTGATAACCCGCAAAGTACGGTCGTTGGTGATTAACAAGAATTTTATTCTAGTAAAAGTCTAGGGAGAAGCTTTAACATAAAAACATAAATATTGGTGACTAAACTTTTATAAAAAGTTAACTTATAAATAATTGTTACATGGCTCTATATTATTTAATGTGTATACATGTATTATATAGTTAAAGTGATAACCATGTCGGGTTAACTAGTAAATTATGGAGACTAGTCAAACCACACAAAAACATGTAAGTAATGGATCGTTTAAAAGTTTTACATCGAATATTAGATCACGAGATCACCTACCGGGTATATACTACCGAAAAGACACCCAACTAAACACTTAGAATGCAACTAGAACAAGGAACAAGACCCAACCCTCCACCCTACTACCCCTCTCGGCCGAGAAAGGGGGGGCCCACCCCACAACATCACCTACACCACACCACCACCATACTTGTGTCATATGCACTATGCTCTTATGAGTGTGAATCCATCTATAATCAAATCCATCATAATCCACCATCCTTGGCAATTATGATAGAGTAAACAACACACCACCTCTATTATTTCCCCTACATATATCGAGCTACACACACACACACTTTGCATTTTCAATCCAATAACACAAGTATAGAGAGTTTGAGTAGAGTTGGAGATTCAAGGAAGTTGGAGTCTAGGAGTCGAGTTTTGTAGCATCACGAGCATCTAGCACCTTTCCACTCGTTGTCTTCACCTAGCTTGTCTAGTGGTATGAAACCGACACTACTCTCCATCTTTATCTCTATTTATAGATTAAAGCTCGTTGTTTATCCCAATAATAAAAGAGTTTTATAAGTTTAAATTTATTATGTTTAAAAACTAGATTTTATATAAAAAGTTGTATGTGGTTCGAAAATGATAGGCTTATATACCTAGATTATTGTCTTGAAATATTTTATGAGATATTTGTTATTTTGATTTCATGATGCTAAGTTATGAGTTGTTAAACTAAAAGATTTGTGTAAATATATAAAAAGGATCGAATTTGTAGAAACACGTGTGTATGCATATTGTTGATTGTAGTAACTTGAAATGGTAATAATACATACATACATATATATCGAAATTTGTATATGTATTTATAAGTAGATATTTTTGTTTGAACATTTGATAATAAAAAAGGGAAATAGTAATTTAAAAACTATGAATAATACTTGGATAAGTGAAATATATGTGTGTATGTATGTATATATATATGTGATCCCATGAAACATGTAAATATATATATTTATGTGTGCTTGAAGTTTAGAAATTTGGTAGATTATTAAGCATGAAAAGCATGAGTTCATATAAAGAGATTAAACATGTACTTGAATAAATGATCTAGTTTATGTATATATATATATATATATATATATAATCATAATACATATATGAGTGATGAAAAAATTTGTAACTTGGAATTAGTAATGAAAAGCTTAAATAATTGAAATCACATGTGTGTTTATAACTTGTTTATAGCATGGAACGTGGACTTGATCTCCATCATCCTCGGCTCGTAATCAGATTTGTGATATTTTGCAGGGTCCTCCTTACTGGTAACCATGACCAAAAACGACGGATATGGGTTACCGCAAACATAGCCGGAATCATCAAAAGAGTACGCTTAGTGATGTGACGACGACATGATTATGACGAAGCAAATAATAGGGCAAAGATCCTCAAATCCGTGTCGAGCAAATCATGCTACAAATTTATACGTATACATGGATCCAATGATCCGACAAAAAAGTCTATGGGTCTCCTGGCCGGTAGAGTTCTCTCCCGTTTAGTCCTACTTCTCCACCTCAGGTTCCCTTCAGATCGAGCAATTCTGTCCGCCATATCTCATGGCGAAAGTCCTAGCCATCCAATCCAGCAGATCACGAAAGCAAGTATATACCACACCAAGTGAAAACAATAGATGTCAAATAGGAAAGTCGACTCCACAACTGGAGTAGATGCAGGTGCGGTGTAGGTACAGGTACAACTCGGGGTAACACCAAGACAGGTAACTGGTGATTACTACCGTCATCACCCGAGTTCAACTCATAACTCCATCCTCCAGGATTCATGTGCCAATTCTCCGTCATCCTCGACTCGTAATCAGATTTGTCATATTTTGCGTGGTCCTCCTTACTAGTAACCATGACCAAAAACGACGGATATGGGTTACCGCAAACATAGTCGGAATCATCAAAAGAGTACGCTTAGTGCTGTGACGACGACATGATTATGACGAAGCAATGCGTAGAGATATGAAAAAGGTAGTATGCAATGCACACATAATTCCTAAGGTTCAATGCAATAAACTAAGAGTTATAGTCTAGGTCTAGTCTCGAGTAAACCTAATTCTCTATAACCAGTGATCTGATACCAAGTCTGTCACACCCCGCCAAGGCGGAAGTACGGAATGTAACCGGTATATCGCATTGAACACAAGTACAAGAGAAACTAAAAAGGAAAGTTGTGCATTACATTGAACCATACTACATGCTTCTAACAAAAGTAAAAAAAAAAAAAAATCCCAAATCAGTACAATGTGTCTAAAGTGCCTGACTACAGCCAAATTATATATTCAAAACTAAAAACAATAATTCTAATCAAAAGAGAGCCCTCAAAAAAAACTCTTCTTCAATTATGTTTACCTGAAAGCATGCTTATAAAAATAGTTGGTGAGTTAGCAGGTTTGCGGCTCTATAAAAAGTTTCTGATAAAAATCCAAAGTGATCAAAAATCCATTGATCAAGTACACATGTATTAAACAACATAGTACCATGAGCCGTAATCTGTAACACCTAAAATTTTCAACCAAATTTAACTTCCAAAATACGCGTAATTTAGGTCCCATAAAACGCCCTTGACAAACGACACATGTTAATTATGACAAAACGACAACGACATGATTTTCTTTAAAAACAACCAGCTGACATCTCAAAATAACAACAAGTTTTAACATCCAAGAGACAGTTCAAAACAGGTTAGGTGACTCCTGACAATGAGTCATAACTCCAAACATATACAACCATCCAAAAAGTTAAGAATCCAACCGACGTGAAGCTTGACCCGAGACATCATATCGGAGCTTTAGCTACAAGGAAACACCACAAAATAACCATTAGTAATGATACAACAAGTCCCAAGACCCCCAAAGCATCCTAGGAAGAAAACTCAAAATTCATCCAACAGGCGTCCCACTTGGGGCGTCCTAGAAGCAAATAGAACCCATCAGGCGTCCCACTTGGGGCGTCCCAGAGACCAGCCCTGCACTAGCCAATTCTAAATTTGCAGTTTTGGGATTTTCGACCTTCCTGACTCCACCCCTAGTCGTTTTAAACCACCAACAACCTTTTGTGAATGTTTTAAACACCTTATATCCCTACCATACTTCTTTGTGAGGTTCTAAAGACCCCAAGGCACCACAACTGACTATGTGAAGTTCATGACCTCAATTAACTTTCGTGTGAGGTTCTTAGACTTCAAATACCACAAAATGACTTGTGAAGTTCATGACCTCAAATAACTACCTTGTGAGGTTCTTAGACTTCAAACTTCTCTATATGATATGATATTAACTACCCCATTTGAGGTTCAAAGACCTCAAATCACCACGAACATAGTGAAGTTCAAGACTTCAAGCAACAATAATACAAATTAAGTTCACGACCTCAATTACCACGTGTGAGGTTCTTAGACTTCAAATATCAACCTTAAACATACAAACAAGTGTACACACACACATAAAAAATACAAATCATATTTATACCCTATACATTATTTACCAACATGTGGGATTCAAAGATCCAAAATACACCATTTTAACTTAATCTTAATCACCCTACCCGTACATTCAATATAGACATAAAAATGACGCCAAAGAACTCATAAATAATTCTATGACTATGGCTACCATACGAAATTTTTAAGTTCATAGACCTCAAGCACCTTAAGCACCCACCCTTTGCATATTTACACCATATGCAATTTCACCAAATCAACGTACACACATTTGCTCATATGATTATCAACAAAGTCAACATGTATATCAAGTATGTGCATTTACTACCGCCTATCATTACTAAGTAAGTGCAAAGCACTTACCTTTTTGCTATGAAGGATCCCATGATCTTCAAAGTTAGCTCCTTTAGCAATTTGATCACCTAGCAATCAACTTGCATTTTAGAAATCTTATGATCTCATTTCATTCACCAAATTGATATTCAAGGCACACCTATGATCTAAAGATCAACACCCTAACTTAAGTTGGTTAACAACACCTTAACCAAACCTCCAACACCCAACAATAAACTTTCAACCCAAGTTGACTCGTTTGGGATTCATCCAATTTCACCCAATTCCCAAAGGTTCTTGATTCACCATTTGATTGAGGTTTCTACTATTTAATGTGTTTATCAACACCATAAACATTTACTAAACTCCAATTCACCATTTAAACCATCCCAATAAAAAACCCCCAAATTTTCACCTCAAGAACCCTAATTTTCAAAGCATCAAATTAGATTGGGTTTCTTAAATAATAATGTGTCTTTTAACACCATAGACACTTATCAACCACCAAATTATCATTTAAACATCATCATATTGAAAACCCCTAAATTTCCCTCAAGAACCCTAGTTCTTGAATCACCAAATTGGATGTTTAGATGATGTTATCTACATTCCATTACCATAAACGAAGCTAGATTATTACTTTTAACAAGTTATTAATCCATTGATTCACCAAAACAGCCCCAAATTCGTATTTCTCTAAAAACCCACCAAGAACACCATTGATGAAGGTTTAGAGATGGTAAAACTACTTACTTGATGTTTGGAATAAGATGAACACCTCCATTCATCCAGATTCTTCATACAAACACCTTAATCTTTGATCATAGCCCCACCCTTTTCTTCCTTTCTTTCAAGACAAAAACACACACACCATTTATGTTTTGCAACCACCCCCTCATAAAATCCATAATTTTAAAAGTTACGTTTCAGCCCCTGAACTTCCAATTTTGACTCCTTTAGTCCAAAGTTGATAAATTTAACCTTTTGCAACAAACCTTCCACTTTCATTTTTATTTATTTACACCCTTATAATATGTTTAACATATTATATTATAAACCCGAAAGTTGGTTCGTTACAAATCACCCCCCCAACTTTGGGTTTGTCCCCGAAACCCGCCACCACATACTCAACTTAGGGTATCAATTCAACATTCCTCCTCTTTACTTTCTCAAAGTCAAATTCACCTTCATTGTGCTTTAAAGGGATATTACATGGTAAATCCCTCATTGCACAACTAATTCGTTCCATTATCCAAGATAGTCACATGTTCATCTACTTGATTGAAAACAACAACATCATTAACACCATGAGAAGCAACAACAACTTCTCCCACCAAACATTTTCGTGAATACGCCACATGAAATATGTCATACAGTTTATTTGATTCCCCCAGGTAACTCTAAACGATAAATCACTTACCAAACCAACATAAAGTTTGAACGGTTCAACAAAACGGGGACTTAGCCTCCCACATTTTTCGAACCCGTTTCACCCCCTTCAAGGGAAAACCTTTATATCGCCAAGTTTCCTACTAGAATGATAACACACCCCTTCCCTATATTCGACTAGGGTTTACTGTCACATCTGGAGTGGATTTGCAATCGCGCTCACTTACAAGATCTTCTACACCAAGTCTTGGATCATACCATTTGTTCTAAAATGCGGACAATCAATTCCATCAAATTAATGGGTGTTCGACACCGTCCACCGTCTAGTAAATCGAAAAATGGCACATCAACATCCAGAAAGATGGATAAGATGACACCATATCTCCCGACTAACGGTAAAATAATAACCCGATTCTTCCAAATGAACAACTGAAACTGACATTTCAATCTAACCCAAATATACGGTCACGCCATGTCTTATCACACCCTCCACCAAATCGACGTTCTTTGATCATTCATAAGAGTAGGTTTCCTCCAAGAATAGGAATTGCATACTCTTCAGTCAAAAGACCCGCCACTTAACCAAATCATAACATGTTACCACCTTTTTCATATATTCTTGTAGTCAGACTACTACAAGCTTCTCCTACCTCACATAGGTATATGAAGCCATTGAGGCTTCCCACACGTCCTTCCTTGCGTTTGGGCTCAGTCCCCAAGACAACGAGACATTTGTCTACATCCTCGACTATGTCTCCTTCCACCTCTAGCCACCAAAGTTTATGCTCCAAAATTAAACATTAATATCATCCCATGTGTATAGATTACTTGAATTTATTAATCATCTCATAACAGTAGTCAACACGTTTTTCAACTAAGGAATCCAAGTTCTATCACACAGTTTCTCCCACCTCATAATTGGAAGTTTCATGACATCCACACCAACCTATTCAATGATATGTAAGGTCTCAAGTGATTCAAGGATCCCATCACCTACATACAACACTCCTTTGAAGCTCGAGACTTCAATTCAACCACCTAATAGTCAGCCGCGTATACAGTCACCTATTCCCTCCTCAAGTTATCTCCATTAGTTGCTACAATCAAGTTTACAATTGTCTAGGAGAATACGCGATAATCCCGCCTCGATGCATAAAGACATAACCGAGTCTGATGCGTGAGGCACCAAATTAAATAATAAAGCATACGGTCTCCCCAAGTAAGGACACAACGACTGCCTTACTCAAATCTTCTTTCACAATTCTGAGAGGCAAATCCCTAACCGTTACTCAAACACCAATTTTTCTCCAATGACTTAATCATAAGTAATCCTTTAAGATTCAAGGATCTCAATTACACAACCCTTATTTGAAGTTCGAAGACTTCATTTTCAAGCTCCATTTTGCGAAGTTCTTAAGACTTCAAACACCATTTGTGAAGTTCGGAGACTTCAAACACAAATTATGAAGTTCGGAGACTTCAAGCACCAATTGTGAAGTTCAGAGACTTCAAGTACCATTTGTGAAGTTTGGAGCCTTCTAACACCAATTGTGAAGTTCGGAAACTTCTAACACCATTTACCCCTCGACTATTTAAATCTTTCATGGGTCAACAGGGATGCCTTTAGAATCCACCATATTATCTAGAACTGGATTTCACCAAAGCCAATATGGCACACCCAACCAATTCGATGAAGGACCTCTCCTTCTAAGGATTTTCAAGAAGCTCACGACAATATGGAGCGTAAACAACCTTGTTTCGAAGATAGAAATGACTATCGACGAATATACGACCACCCGTGAAATTAACGCTCTAAACAGCCAACCCAAAAAGTCCACTAACCGCAGGATATTAGGTCACTTTGTTCTACCACCAAAAATCAGTGCACACATGCACTATTCTATCCTCCCTTTCCACCGAAAGGTTGGTGTACTTCCAGACGAGCACTCAGGCATAATAGCCCTTATTGAACATCTTCACAAGTAGAACACTAAGTATTCCATTGCACTCGTGTTTCACTGTCTCTAGATGAGAACAGATAAACACGTTTTTCCTAGTTCATCCATGACATTTTTAAGGCTACTAAATAACCGAACACCTCTTTTACAATCTTCATACTCAATCCACGCGATTGTTTCGTCCACAACCTCCAATTATCACATCACAGAATCTTCAACTTTTAATACCCCAACGTTGATCACCGAGTCCACTGATCTGCTTACCCTTTAATCCAACATAATGATTGAAAATCTTCAATTATGTCCATGGTGATTAGAAATGTCAGGCCATTAAGCCTTGGAAATTTCTGTTTTCTCCCCATTTGTGTTACTTTCCACACATACATCAATATCATGCATTGCTTCTCCATAAGAGTTTCTAGCTCGGCTGGATTATTTAGCTTTCATGAAGCTACCTCTTAACTTATTCTTATATTCCACTTGTCTCATGTGTTCGACGTCTCCTTGCCACATTTATTAATCAACTCTACCAGAGTTGTACACCACGTGGAAGAATCCACTCTAGCATCAACAGATATCATCGAGAAAGCCGATCTATCTCCATTACTTCTGACACTCAAAGATTTAGGCAAGACTGTGCTTAGTCATACAACATGACTTTAATCTTAATTAATCCATCGGTCTACCACACGTGATAGAATTCTCCAGAACCACGATCCACTACGGCTTGTGGATAGCAACATTTCAAGAACACCTTTTGAATTCATCCCGACGCATTCCCTTCACGCCCTAAGCCTTTCTCCTTATGGAGAAATCCCAACCAATTCTCCACCATGTCCCGGAGTTGACTCACCGTGAATCGTACTTGATAATTGGTATGAATTGATCGTCGTTCTCATTCACCATCAATCGACATATATATAGAGACATTCCTAATCTATGAATGGAAATGAATCACTATTACTATAAAAGAATTCCTGATTTCTAGCTGTTGCTAACAATTCTATCAATTAGAAGTCAAAGACTATACGACACGGTGATAACGTGCGGAATCCATGATCAACGTGCTCGTGTAACTCAATCAACAACAACGGTGTAAATAAACTCTTTGTATTTCCACCACAATATCAGGTTACAAGATTACAGAATTTCTCTCGTCTCTAATCTGTCTTGTATCCCTACTCTGTTTCTGCTGAAATATCCTATTTATAGACAACAGTTCTGCAAAGTTCGCCTCTAACTGGCTAAGTGAACTTAATAAGTTCGCCTCTGATAGACTTAAGCGAACTTATTAAGTTCGCCTCTGATAGACCGGGCGAACTTATTAAGTTCGCCTCTGATAGGCTAGGCGAACTTATTAAGTTCGCCTCTAGCAGAACTTACATAGAATTTTATCTACAGTTACAAAACATGTCCTAACAGACTCCCCTTTAACTGTTGCTAACAATTCTATCAATTACAAGTCAAACACTCTAAGACTAAGACATAATATCTTCAAGCTCGTTGTCACCAGAATATGCTCCAACAGACTCCCCCTTGACAACAGCTTCAGAAGATTGTCATCCGTCTTCAAATATCATCAAACACACTGTAGTCTTTGTCTTGTTCATCTGCACTTTCTCTTTCTATCTAGAAGAAAACTTGGGAGAAGGACCCCTTGTCAACTTCTATCTGCAATATTCAATTTTTGCAAAGGAGAACAACCAAGAATAACCAACAATTAAGATTTCCATGGAAGGTGGAAAAATAAAATCATTTTGGTTTTTCAAACATAAGAAACACATCTTTTTGGTTTTTCTCTATATAAACTGAAATGTAAAATACAAAATCACATCTTTTTGGTCGAACATCACGAGTAAGAAGATCATATCAGTATATATGAGATATCAATCACACATCTTGGATATAAAATCCATATAATATCAAATGGTATCCTATGTCATTCTTTCAAGCCTTGACCAATCAAACCAATATCTTTCAAGATTATCACACTCTATCTTTTCAAGACTTTTATATTGCATGTTATGATACGTGATAAACATTCAAAGAAAATAGGATCATGCTATGACACACAAATTTAAATTGTCAATATTATAAGATTTGAAACTAAAGCATCTCATTCCCACTTTCTTGTGAGTTAAGGTACCATTTAAGTATGAAATACAACGTGTACCCCACTAGTATGCCAACAGAAAGTAAATGCACTATCTTCAAGACATATGAGATTTTACTAAAGATTATCTGAATTTCCAGAATGAGGAGACATCACTTAGCACACGAATAGCAGAATCCAAATTGGATTGTATAGGAATCAATGAGATTCAAAATCGAATGATTCAATGTCTTGGCTTATATATGTGGAATCATAAGATTCAGGTACGTGGATCCAACTGTTATCTAGATTATGAATTCAATGGAATCAGTAAAGATGATTTATCAATATGATCCAAGGGCTAGTATATGTTTGACAGATGTTGTCAAGTACATATCTTAATTATACTTCAAATTGCATGCTTTTTGGGACATGGGCACTGAAGCAATTCGAATGAATAGTGCTAAGGACATAACCCGAAACTGATCTCATAGGAAAATCTTTATTAAAAGCTAATATTCTTTATCTGATAGAGATCTTTTAACACACACACCCAGGCATAAAATGGGTTCAAATCACAGTTGTAACATATGAAATTATGTTTTCACACTACTAATGGTTCAGTGACGCTTTTAGTCTACTGACAATTCAAATTATATGCATACACAACACTATCATTTCCTATTTGTGTAGCCTCTGAAGTTTAGATCAAAACATATAATTAAGATATATTAACATAAAACACCAACCAGTCAATCTAATGTCGATTTTATCTTTTTCAATTTGTTTGGCTTTTTCAAAATCTTTTTCAGAGAAAGTAAAACAAACGAAAATAAAATCTTCCATGAAAAATTTTTAAGAAAAACAGTTTACTTGGTTACTCGGGATTAAGCAATTCAATCAATTAAAAACTCAAACCAATGTAATGTAATTGAATGTCATTGCCTCTGTCACCAACACAGTTCTGTACTCCCCCTGTCCTGTAGACTCCCCCTCAACTAGTCAAATGGTTGCATCAACGACTTTATGCTCACCATCGTCATCCAAAGTTTCAGGATATCATCTGGACTTTGTAAAACTGTTTCCAAAACATTGTGTGTGACATATTCTCCCCCTTGAGCATCAAGTCGTTGAATCAAAAATATTCTCAGTTATCAACAACTCTTTACTCTTGCAGATGTCATTCCCTGTCATGTGCTTAGAAACACCACTATCAACAACCAAAATGGTATTAATAGTCCCTCTTGGTAAATCCTGCACATCTAACAAGAAATATTAATTTGAAATTAGGACCCAAGCCATGGTAGTCATGGGTCGTCCATCTGTATCAAAATAATAAACCTCACTCCATTCACAATCGAATCTCTCATCGATTTTCGGAGATTGTTCCGAAGAATCCGAAACAGAAACTTTTGATTTCCAAACATACTTCTGGTCATTAAGTTCTTTTTGCTTAGAATGTGAAGTGTTTGAACACTTTCTTTCATTTGAAAATTGATTTGTTAGTGAAAACTCTTGTTGATCTAAAGGTTTTCTCAATCTTCTGTTTCTCCTCCGTCTTTGAGGTCTAGAAAGCCTAACCTCATATTTTGAATTACCCTTTGGTGTATCATGAGGTTTAACCACATTTGGGTTAACATAAGGCTGACCATGAGTTCTTACCTTTTCTGGAGTAACATTTCGGTTACCTTTGGCTTTGTGTGGACAAGCAATCCGAATATGACCCACACGACCACAATAAAAGCAAGATCTCTTCTCACTATATTCTCTCATATAAGAAATCTTCACACGATAAGATGCACTTGAAGAAGATTCTCGTACATGAACTTCTTTTTGAATTTGAGAATGAATAAACTTTTTCTCAACAGGTTTTGATTCAGGCTTCATCTTCTCAGGAACTACATGCTTCTTTCCTTTATTTTTGTAAGGACAGTTCACCACAATGTGTCCTATCTCATTACAATGAAAACATGTACGTTTGTCTTTATAATCTCTGACATATGGAACTCTCCTTGAATTTGAAGAACTTCCAAATGTATAATTTCCAGATGAATTAGAATCAACCTTCGAGTCTTCATTCTTAACCTCTTTCGGTATCCCCTCTACCTTAGCTTCATCAAAATATTCATCATCACTCTCATCAAAATACACCATATCTTCACCTGTGACAGGATTCACCTTCAACACAGTCTTAGGATCTAAATCCTCATCGTTTATAATCTCAGGTGTAACAGAATAATTTCCGTTGAATGGTGGAGGAACATAGCCAATACCACTAGTTCCCTTCCCCTCTTCAGTATTCTCATGATAATATCCTAATAAGAATGATAATATTGCAAAGCTTTCTAATTTTCTATGCAATTTGATCACCTCTGCTTTAGATTCAACTAGTTCCTTATCTTTCTCAACAAGATCATTATTTCTTTTCTCAATTTCTGCAAAGGACATATCCAGGTGATATGCCTGCTCTTTGATCTCCAAAGTCAGAGAATTTATGTCCCTCTTTAGTGATTCTATTCTCTCAATACACACATTCTCATTATCTTTTAGTTTCTGATTTACCGTGTGCATCGATTTCATATCACAAATGAGGTTTACATTGTCATCCATAACCCTCATCATTTTATCCTTAACTGAAACACAGTTAGAACAAAACGTTTCAGAGTTAGAAAGTACCTCAGCTTTTTCTTCTGAAGAAGATGCACCAGGAGCCATGAAAACGTCATCATCAGCTTCACTCTTTTGATCAACAATGACCGGCTCTGCATCAGTTTCTAATTCACTCAGATCATCTTCAACTGTCTGAAAACTTTCTTCAGTCATCACATTAGTCTCAGTAGTTTGAGTACTGTCACCAGAACGAATACTCTCACTATTAGTTAAATCTGCAGAAGAATCACTTTGAGAATAACTCGGCATCTCCAATACTTCTTTGATCAAGACTACAAACGCTTGAGAAGTTGCTTCACCCTTTTTCTTTAATGATTCCCATAGATCTCTTGAATTTGGACACTTCCCGAGACTATGAATAATTTCTTTAGGTAAAGACATCGTTAAAGTTTCACGCGTCTTCATCTCTCGATCAAACTTCTGCTTTTCTAGTTTACTAAGAGCTGTCACTGGTTTAGAAACATCATAATATCTCATATAATCATAAGCAGGATTCACATATCCTTCAAATATGGATGTCCAAAAGTTTTCATCAGTTTCTGATACGAACTGTTCGAACCGGACTTTCCAGCTACGAAAATCTGATATGCACAAAAGTCTCGGTGGCATAGTTCCAATCTCATTATCAACACATGAAATTGACATTTTGAAATTTTTACGAAATTATCCGGAAAAAATTTCCCGCCAAAATACTCTTTTTAAAAAATTTCGAAAATTCAAAATTTTAAAAATTATTCAAAACGACCATATAAACTTTCCCTAAAAAATTTGAACAAGAAGAATTTTCCCGCCAAACTCGAAAATTCAAACTTTTTTTTTTAAGATCACTAAGTTCGCCTGATACTGTACAAGCTAAATTGACCCGAGCGAATTTGACCAAAGCGAACTTGTAAAGTTCGCCTGATTAAGTTCGCCTACTGATTAAGTTCGCTTAAACTGTGAGAAGCGAACTTAATAAGTTCGCTTGCTAAGTTCGCCTGCACAAGAACTCAGCAAGTTCGCCTAAAACAGCTGAAACAAACTCAGAAACCCAAACACGAACAAACTCGGCTGAAAATCATGATTTCTGATCAAAATGATGGAATTAAGCAATTCTGAACCGTATGATTGTGTAGAAACTGATTAGGAACAATCCTCTCGGATCAACTTCTTCAAACCAATCCAAAATCAATCCAACTTGATCAAAAATCTTCCATTTTTATCAAGAACACGAAAAAGATGAAAAATCCTTCAAATTCTCTGAATTTTGATGTTGATTGGACACGAAAACACCATGAATCTTTTACTAATCAAGAGCATAAGCTCTGATACCACTTGTAGGTCCCTCATTCGGTGCATGACGGATCTCTAGACTCGTGGTAGGACACGGTGATAACATGCGGAATCCATGATCAACGTGCTCGTGTAACACAATCAACAACAACGGTGTAAATAAACTCTTTGTATTTCCACCACAATATCAGGTTACAAGATTACAGAATTTCTCTCGTCTCTAATCTGTCTTGTATCCCTACTCTGTTTCTGCTGAAATATCCTATTTATAGACAATAGTTCTGCACCAGGCGAACTTATTAAGTTCGCCTCTAATAGGCTAAGCGAACTTAATAAGTTCGCCTCTGATAGACTTAAGCGAACTTATTAAGTTCACCTCTGATCTCTAGCAGAACTTACATAGAATTTTATCAACAGTTACAAAACATGTCCTAACACTAGCTAATCCCATGTTTCTAGCTAATTACATATATCTCGGTTAATATACCCACGCAGTCTTAATGGGAGGTTCACGAACATTGAGACTGTGTCTGAAATCATCAAAGAGAACAAGAGGAAATCCTTTGGTGAAGATATCAATGATATGATGCTTGGATGGAACATGTAGAACTCGGAACTCTCCGCGTGCCACCTTTTCACGAAAAAAGTGAATGTCTAACTGGATGTGTTTGGTACGTTGGTGTTGAACTGGGTTGCAAGAGAGGTAGATAGCACTAATGTTCTCAAAATAAACCAACATAGCATAAGTCGGAGAATGATGGAGTTCTAGTAACAAGTTACGAATCCAACAAGTTTCGAAGACTACATATTCAGCCTCGGCGCTCGAACGGGATATGACAGGTTGACGCTTAGCTAATCCCATGTTTCTAGCTAATTACATATATCTCGGTTAATATACCCACGCAGTCTTAATGGGAGGTTCACGAACATTGAGACTGTGTCTGAAATCATCAAAGAGAACAAGAGGAAATCCTTTGGTGAAGATATCAATGATATGATGCTTGGATGGAACATGTAGAACTCGGAACTCTCCGCGTGCCACCTTTTCACGAAAAAAGTGAATGTCTAACTGGATGTGTTTGGTACGTTGGTGTTGAACTGGGTTGCAAGAGAGGTAGATAGCACTAATGTTCTCAAAATAAACCAACATAGCATAAGTCGGAGAATGATGGAGTTCTAGTAACAAGTTACGAATCCAACAAGTTTCGAAGACTACATATTCAGCCTCGGCGCTCGAACGGGATATGACAGGTTGACGCTTAGAAGTCCAAGATAGAAGGTTGTCACCTAAGTACACACAATAACATGAGGTAGAACGTCATGTGTCGGGGCACCCAGCCCAGTCTGCCTCAGTATAGGAGATCAAAGACTTGGTAAGGTGTAGGCTGTGACTTAAGGTTCCTTGGATATACCGAAGTATCCGCTTTAGAGCATTCCAATGTGATGTCCAAGGCGCATGCATATGCATGCAAATTTTTTGAAAGACATAGCTAATATCTGGACGAGTGAAGGTGAGATATTGAAGCGCCCCGGCTAATTGACGAAATTAAGTGCCTCCATCTTCGAAGAGAGAACCGGAATTGGTATTAAGTTTAGACTTTGTGTCCACAGGGGTAGAAACCGATTTTAGAGGCATAGTCGGCAAACCTTTGGTACCACGCCCGTGGGGCTTGATTCAAACCATATAACGAATTCTTTAATAAGCAGACGTGGTGCGGGTATCTATTATCCTTAAACCCCGGTGGCTCATACATATACACTGTTTCAGTGAGTTTCCCATGTAGAAAGGCGTTCTTTACATCTAGTTGGTGAATTGGCTTAGAGTGAGATAGGGCCAAAGAAAGAACTGTTCTGATGGTAGCCGGTTTAACAACCGGACTGAAGGTGTCCCCACAATCAATGCCAACCTGTTGAGACCTGCCATCACAAACTAAACGAGCTTTGTAGCACTCTAAAGAGCCGTCAAATTTTGTTTTATGTTTGAAAATCCACATGCTACGGACTACATTCATGTTATTATGCCTCGGGACTAACTGTAGGTCCACATGGCTGTTCTACAGATTGTTCTCGTGATAAGACGTATCGTTAATGCGGAGTGCGGAATCCTACCGAATCAACGATTGTATACAAAATAGACAATAGAAACAATCAGGTAAATAACATTAACTTTGTATTCCAACAATCATAGAGTTTACAGACTTGATCAATCTATTCACTCATTCTTTCGCTCCTTCTCATAATAAACTATGTAAACTCTATTTATAGACACACGCTCTGTATTAGGCGAACTTAAGAAGTTCGCCTCTAATAGACTAAGCGAACTTAACAAGTTCGCTTCTGATAGACCAGGCGAACTTGACAAGTTCGCCTTTAGCATAACTTGTATAAACACTTAGAAAACATTTAATACAAAAACATAAAGACATTTAGATCTAAACTATTACAAAGCTTTCGTCATACAATCTATGTCCTAACAGACTCCCCTTTGACAATAGCTTGATCTTCAGTCTTCAGTCTTTATGATGAGCTCTTCCAGTTATCCGGTAATCTGCTGCCTGCATGCACTCCATATCTTCTACAAATCTCCAAAACTCTCTTATACTGCAATCCTTGTTCTCTCCATTCATCAGTGAACATGATCTCATTCTTTCTCAACGTCCTCTGATCTTTCATTGAAACTTTAATAATATTCATTGCATCATAGAAACTCAGAATGACCTTATTATCTTTATCAGCAATCCTTGCTTCACCAGTATTAACATCTACATACCACCATTTCATATTCCTAAGAAAATCTTGTGGAATCTTCTTCAATGGTATCTTTCTGTACAGCACGTACTGGTTTAAACTTGTACTTACAGGTCACTATCCCAGTCTTTTGATCTATAATCTTCACTCTTTTTCCTTCCTGAGGCTTCAGCCTTTCATACTTCCCCGATCCACCTTCTCTTTTGATCAAGTTAGCAATCACATCAGCTATTCCAAACTTTGATCTATTAATAAGTGGTTTTGAAGCTAGACCTTTCATTTCACACCTTGGCAAGGTATTGAAATACTTGACCCTAGGCTTTAAGTATTGAACACCATCAGATCTTTTAAGAGCAAACAACTTTGTGTTATTATCATAAAACCAACTTATGATTCTTCCAATACACCTCTCCTTATTCACATGTCTTTCTTTTTGAGCAGGTTGTACTTGTGACTTGGGTAGCACCTTCTTCCAGCTTTTCACAACTTCTCTCCACTGTTCTCTAGTCATTCCTGTATTTCTATACATCACTGGTTCTTCATTCAGCTTAGGATACACAGTGTGAGTAGCATTAGCATCATCATCTATATTGGATTGAACATTTTCATCATCAGTATCAATCTTGGATTGAGCAGTATCCTCAGGCATAGTGATATGTTCAATAGAGTCCATAGAATCTATTACTCCTTCATAAGAGAATTCAGGAATAACATCATCTTGGATGAAGTTATAAAGTGTTTTGCACACTTACATGTGCGCAGGAGAAAGCTCCTGCGTACTTAGCAAGTACGCAGGAAGACCCATGCATACTTGCTAAGTACGCAAGAGCATTTGGTCCTGCGCACTTGCTAAGTGCGCAGGCATCAGGTCTGTATAAATAGGTTTGGTTCACAAAGGATAAGTACGCAGAACTCATATCTTAGACGAACTCAGTTTGTTAAGTACGCAATTTATAATCTCTCTGTAACCGTCGAGTGTTTATAATAGAAAGAGCTTTTATTGTGACTCTCGTGTTTGGTTTACTTTGTTTTAGTTAGACTCTCCGCCTAGTCACGGGTATTCCGCACCCGGTCCGACTAGTAGACCACTTGCATGCAACGATCCGACACACACGAAGGGGACCTACAAGTGGTATCAGAGCATTGCTCTTGAATTCGAGTGTTGTAAGTGAGTTTGGAGACGTTTTTACTGAGTTTTACAAGCAAAAAGAGGTATTTTTGTTGATTTTTGTGATAAAAAAGTGGTAGCTCTTGAGCACTTTTTTAGAAGCAAAAATCTCTCAAAAACCAATTTTTGTTGTGTATTTGAGTTATTTGAGCATCAAAGGTTGGTTAGAAACAAGTTTCTGACCCTTTGGCTCATTTGCATTAATCATCAGGCCAATTTTTACCATCTCCGGTGATTTTCCAGTCACCGGAAAAGGTTGGTGAGAGTTGCTGAAAAGGTATCCTGCGTACTTACCATTTTTGTTAAAAAGTACAGTTTTCTGCGTACTTACTAAATACGCAAGAGTTATCTCCTGCGTACTTACAAGTGCGCAAGACTGAACTTGTGTGAACTTAAGTTATATCCTGCGTACTTAATCATTTCCTCCTGCGTACTTACAAGTACGCAAGAGCAAGTCTTAGATACGCAAGACTATTTCTCAAGTGCGCAAGGCCAATCCCAAGTGCGCAACTGTGTCTGATTTTTCTGAATTTTGACTAAGTGTTCACTATGTCGAACCTTCAGAATCTTGGAAACATGTTAAACTATGATAATGAGATCGGTACACCTCATAAACCACCTAAGTTACTAAACGTAAACGATTATTCCAATTGGAAGGCACGTTTTGAGCACTACATTTCTTATACCGACTCATCGCTATGGATACCAATCCTTGAGGGATATAAGCATCCCACACACATCTATCTTGATGATGAATTGCCCAAGCCTATTTCTAAACTCGATGAGGAAGAAAAGAAAGCATATGATCGAGAGAAGAAGGTACTTGGTTCAATCACTATGGCATTAACTTTGGAATTGTTCCTCAGTTTTCGAGGGTATGACAATTCTAAGGATCTCTGGAAAGCTTTACAGTAGAGATTCGAAGGAAATAGTGACATCAAGAAGAGTAAGCGGGATCTTCTCAGGAAGCAGTATGAGTGCTTCAGATTTTTTGAGAACGAATCTCTAGATGACCTCATCTCTAGGTTCTATCATTTACAGACTGAGTTGAAGGCTTTTGACCTCAAGTATCCAGCTGAAGAGATGGTGGAAAAGTTTTTGGATGCTTTACCACCCAAATTTGAGATGTACACAACCCTGATGAGGGAAAATCCTAAATTCTATGAGTTGACAGTAGAGGAAGCAATAGGAAAGATTCAAGCTCATGAAATGAACATGAAAATAAAGGAGAGCTCAGGAAGACCCCAGATTCAAGACCCTTCTATGTATCATGGGACGACTTCTACATCCAACTCATCGGGCTCCGGAATTGCCCTCTTCACTGGAAATCCTAGTGAAAAAGACCACTCAACTGGGTGTGGTGGTCATGCTTGCTAAGCTTCAGGATCAGGGTTGGGGTCTCATCATCAAAATACCTCAAGAAATCCTCCAGCTATGTCTTCAGCTAACCACTCAGCTATAGCCAAAATAGCTGAAGATCATGTAACACTTTTTTCATCATGTATGCTTGCCTATGAGAATTCCATACGTGGAAAGCTTACGGATCCTGAAACTATTGAAGAAGACTTTAACCAAGTGGATCCTGATGATATTGAGGACATGGATATTCAATGGAATATGGCCATGTTATTGAGGAGGGCCAAGCATTTCCTGAACAGAACAGGAAGAAAATTCATTGGTGGGCATTCTAATGCCAAGGTTGGATTTGATAAATCCAAGGCCAAATGCTACAAGTGTCTGAACTATGGACACTTTGCTCGTGAGTGTCAAAAAGACCGAGCACCGGCCTCTAGTTTCACCAGACCTTGCCAAGGAAACAGCAATGGCCACAACAATCCAAACCACCACAATCAAAGCCAAGGTGGAACGTCCAATGCACTGGTAGCCCAACAGGACGACAGCTTTGATTGGGGCGTTCATCTGGAGGATGCCATCATCGCACAAACACAGGTTGGTCTCATGGCTGAGATCATGGAAATGATGGAAGCATAGGGAAGGGAAGCTTCTATGGCTGACCTAAAAGAGTCTACTACTGCTGCTACAGAGGAAGAGGAGGAAGCTGAAGGAAAGAAAGCTTCTGTAGCTGAGAAAGAGGAATCGACTGTTGTTGCTCTCATGGCCATTGGAGAAGCAACAAGTTCATCTCATGAGGTAGACTCTAATCCCTTTTCTGTTGTTACATGTTCTAAGTGTCTAGGGCTAAAACTCTAAAATTCTAAGCTCCAAGACAAAATCGAACCCCTAAGTATGGCAGCTCTAAACTATAAAGAAAATGAAAAATGTTTTAAAGAGTCTATTGAAACGTTGAAAAAGGAAAAACGTGAGTATTCTTTAAAAATTAGCGATCAACAGCTTCACTTGGATATTGCTTATAAGGGGTTGGAAAAACGGAACAATGAAATCAACAAACTGCAAAATGAGATCTTGCAGTTAAAATGCACTAATGAGAAGTTGAAATAGTCTCGCTTTGTGGTGGAACACTACGAATCTGTAGTGAGGAAAATGAATGGTCTAGGTCTTGGTACCAATGCCATTCCTCCACCAATCAGTGGGAAGTTTGTCAATGGCTTATTAGACATTGATCTCACTTGTCTAGATGAGTCCTCTGATAAGGATGATTCCCCTAAAAAGGATGAATCCTCAAGTAAGGCTAACTCCACATCTAGTGAGGAGTTTGTTACTGCTTCTGAAGATGGGTCGGTTAACTCTTGCCCTGAAGGAGTAGTATCTAAGGAGTTGTTGACTGAACAGAAAGTCAAGAAAAACATTATCACTAATGGTGATAATTGCATTTTAACTGAACCTGATGTTATTGAATCAAATGATAAACTTAAAGTAATGCTTTATGGGGGGGTATACAAACCTTAACCAAGTAAAGAAAGAGGCTTTTTCAGCTCACTTTGGGTTTGGTTACAAAGAAAATTTGGAAAAATACTATACTCCCAAAAATCAAACTGTTAAGGTTCAGACTGCTGTTCAGAAACCAACTCCTCCTGCTCATAATGGAGAGTTTTCTAAGGCCAGATCTAATGAGCCTTACAAGAGAACTCATGTGGACAAGAGAATGTGTTTTCACTGTGGCTTGGTTGGTCACATTTTTGTGAACTGTCCCTCAAAGAACAAAGGGAAACGGCCTGTTGTTACACAACCAGCTGTTATTCCTACGTCGCCAACAGTGAAATCTCCCAAAAGTCCAAAGCAGAATGTGGTGAAACCACCAGTCCAACCGATGGCAAAGCCAAAGATCAAATCTGTGGCTAGACTCTCTAAGCCACAGAGAAGAAGAAGGAATAAGAGGTTGAGAAAGCTGGAACAGCTGACTAAAGCTCAATCAGGTGAAGCTTCCACAAGTTCACCGGCTGTGGTTGAGCCAAAGTCTCCTGTTCTGGTTAAGAATCAAAAGAGTTCCTGGAACAAGAAAGTAAAAGGTTCTCAATCTCCTGTTCCCAATTCCTCCAAAGATTCACAAATTTTGAACAGTCATCATGACTGTGAGTTGAAAGAAGTAGTTTATTTTGAGAAAGACGTACGACCCAAGACCACAATGGCTTGGGTCTCCAAATCTAACTAATTCTTTTGTTAATCGTGCAGGGACGTCCGAAGGGTACTATCTCTAACCGTTGGTATGTAGATAGTGGATGCTCCCAGCACATGACAGGAAACATGGCCTTGCTTCAAGACATTAAACCATTCAGAGGCGGCTATGTGGCCTTTGCCGGAGAAAAAGGCGGCAGCATCACGTGTCAAGGCGTGGTTTCAAACGGTTGTGTCAGCTTTGACAATGTCAACTTCTGCGAGCAGCTGAAGCATAACCTGTTGAGTGTCTCACAAATGTGTGACAGGAGTACTCAGTATTGTTTGATAAGTCAGAATGCCTGATTCTCAAACTCGGTTTTGAGGTTCCCGAAGACTGGATTCTGATGAGAGCACCAAGAACGAATGACACATATCATATCGATATGAGCGTGGCAACAACCACCTCATCAGTTGCTACTTGTTTTCTTACAAAAGCGACAGAGCTTGACTCTATCTTGTGGCATAGGAAACTCGGACATATTTCTTATCGTAAAATGAATCAACTTGTCCGAAACGGTTTGGTAACCGGGGTTCCTAAGCTGAGATTTATCGTTGCAGATGACTGTATGCCTTGTAAAAAGGGCAAACAGCAACGGAAGTCTCATAAGCCCAAGCTCCAAAACTCTATTGATACCCCTTTGGAGCTATTACACATGGATCTGTTTGGCCCCATAAGTATCAGGAGTATTGGAAGTAAGTCGTTCTGTCTAGTTGTAACTGATGATTTCTCACGTTTTTCTTGGGTGCATTTTTTAGGTACTAAAGACGAGACTGCTGATATTCTTCAATACTTGATCCTGAGCTTGGAATCTCTTTGCAAGCTGAAAGTTAGAAGGATAAGGAGTGACAACGGAACTGAGTTCAAGAATAATTTGATGGAGCTTTTCTGTCTCAAGAAAAGGGATCCGTCACGAATTCAGCGCGCCGTACACACCTCAACAGAATGGAGTTGCTGAACGGAAGAACAGAACACTGATTGAGACTGCAAGGACTATGCTGTCGGATGCAAAGCTTCCTGTCACTTTCTGGGTAGAAGCCGTTAATACAGCTTGTCACGTCTTAAACAGGGTTCTGGTTGTGAAGAGGCATAACAAGACATCTTACGAGTTGTTCAACAATCGACTTCCCAATCTTGATTACCTAGTTCCTTTTGGTAGTCCTTGTTCCTTGTTGCTACAGTACAAAGACCGCCAGTCTAAGTTTCATGCAAAAGCAGTGGAAGGCATCTTCTTAGGATACGTTGCCAACTCGCCTTGCAAGAGAGTGTACAACATAGGAACTCGTACTGTCGAGGAATGGTTTGAAGTGGATTGTAGTAAACACAGCATTCCACCCGAACCAACAGGTCCAGCTTGGGGTTTTGATTATGATGCGCTATTCAAGTCATTCAATCTTCCTGATATATCTGTAGATGACGCCGCAAATGTTTATGAATTATTGGGTGGCGGCGATGACTCCAGCTTCTCTACTCGTGCTACTGTACCGATTATAACTCCTGATTCCAATGTTGCATCTGCATCTAGAACTCATGACAGTGATAACAGTGAAAATGTTCTTGTTGTTGGAGATGACGCTCAAGCCAATCCTAACACAACTGTAGGAAATGACACTCCAGCTGATCCAATTAACATTGAATCTTCTTCCTCTGGAACACAGGAAATGGGGGAGTTAAGCACGAATCTACACAGAAATTCAGGAACCGATTGTACCGTAGACGAGAGTGCATAGGAATCATCCAATCGACAAAATTATTGGTGATCCTTATGCCGGTGTTCAGACTCGTCATCGAACCATCACTGAGAACACTAGTCTTTACACAGAGATACTTGACACTGGTGTCATGGAAACATGTCTGTATGCTGCATTCGTGTCCCAGTTAGAGCCGAAGAATGTGAAGGAGGCTCTCACTGACAACTGTTGGATTGAGGCGATGCAAGATGAATTGTCTCAATTCCAAAAGTTGCACGTGTGGGATTTGGTTGACTTGCCAAAAGGGTTTCAGCCAATTGGAACCAGATGGGTGTTCAAGTGCAAGACAGATGATCGTCATGTTGTGAAGAACAAAGCAAGATTGGTTGTTCAGGGTTTTTATCAGCAAGAGGGCTTGGATTACACGGAAGTATATGCCCCAGTTGCTAGAATTGAGGCCATTCGACTGTTCTTGGCTTATGCCACATATGTCGGCTTCAAGGTCAATCAACTTGATGTGAAGAGTGCTTTCCTTTATGGTAAAGTTCATGAAGAGTTCTATGTCACTCAACCTCCCGGTTTTGAAGATCCGTATAATATCAATAAAGTGTATAAGCTCGAAAAAGCACTTTATGGTCTTCATCAAGCACCGCAGGCATGGTATGAGACATTATCTAAGCATTTATTGTCTAATGGTTTCGACCGTGCACAGATTGACTCGACTCTCTTCATTAGGAAAGCAGGAGGTGACATTCTTCTTGTACAAGTATACGTCGACGACATTATCTTTGGATCTACCAATGAAGGGATGTGTAGGGAATTCGAGCAGGTGATGAAGTCCAAATTTGAAATGAGTAATATGGGTGAATTGTCGTTCTTTCTGGGTCTGCAAGTCAGTCAAAGAGAGGATGGCATTTATCTACATCAAACTAAGTATGTGCAGGACATCTTATCAAAATACAAGATGAATGATAGCAGTACTTATGGCACACCTATCCCAGTCAATCATGGTTTGCATCCTGACAAAGATGCAAAGGATGTAGACAGCAGATTGTACCGTGGGATGATCGGATCACTTATGTATCTCACGGCTTCAAGACCCGATATAATGTTTGCTGTATGTTTGTGCTCAATGTTTCAGTCTCAACCGAAGGAGTCACATATGATAGCCATCAAGAGGATTTTCAGATACCTGAAAGGGAAACCCCGATTAGGTCTTTGGTACTCTAAACAGCAGTCATTTGACTTCAAAGCCTACACTGATTCAGATTATGGCGGTTGTAACCTTGACAGAAAGTCAACTTCTGGTGGATGTCAATTATTGGGAGACAGACTGGTCTCCTGGCAATGTAAGAAGCAGACAACGGTTTCTGTCTCAACTTGTGAAGCAGAATACATTGATGCGGCGAGCGGTTGTTCTCAGATATTGTGGATTCAGCAGCAATTGAGAGACTACGGCTTGAACTTCACTAGAGCTCCTCTATTCATTGACAACAATGCCACCATGTCCATCACAAATAACCCGGTGAAACATTCCAAAACTAAACACATAGAGATTCACCATCATTTCATCCGTGATTGTGCTGAAAAGCATTTAATCGAACTTGTAAAAGTTCACACGGATGACAATCCTGTGACCTTTTCACAAAGGCATTTGATCGATCCCGTTTTGAGCATCTTGTCAACTTGATAGGAATGTTCAATCCTGAGTGAAAACTAAGTTTTCTTAAATAAATTCAATTCATGGAAGTTAAATTTTATTTCTTTTAAATTTTCTTTATAGTTCTTTTAAGTTTCAAAATATTTTACAAAAACAAGAACAAAAATAGAAAATGGAGAAAATTTCAAAGTTAACTTGAGAAAAAGAGGAAATGATAGTACATCAGAAATGATCTAATCGTCATTGACTGCTCATATGGGAAATGATTGCTTCATGTTTACTTAATTGTTTAAATTATTATGTTTTTAATCTATTTATTTACAAGTAATTTGAATTGTCAGTAGGCTGTATGCGTCTTTGAATCACTAGTAGTGTGGAAACTAAATCTAAATTACAACTATGATTTGAACCCATGTTTGCAAGTGTGTGTGCGTAAAAGAATAGAAAAGATCATTATCAGATAAAGGATGTTAGATTTTGGAAATAATTTTCTTTTGAGATCAATTTCGGGTTATGTCGTTAGCACAATTAATGCGGTTCATCTCACTGCCCATATTCACAAGTATGCAAGGAGAGATTGAATCAAGACATGTCTCTGCATTAACTGTTGAGCATGTATTCACCCTTGAATCACTCCTGATTCATTGAAATCAAATCCAGATAAAAGTTGGATCCCCTTACCTTATTCAATCACCATATATATTATCCTGAATCATCATTCCGATATTCAATGAAGAAAATCAAATGAAACCAAGACAACTGAATCACTCGATTCTGAATCTTATGATTCCTGATAATCCTTATGGATTCTGCTTGATTTTTCCTGTGCTAATAGACGTAGCTTCATTCTGAAAATTTAGAAAATCATTGGGAAAATCTTAGATGCCTTGAGATAGTGCAAGTAAGAATAGCATATCAGTGGGGTACACGTTGTATATCTTATAATTAATACCTTAATACACAAGAACGTGATACAAAGATACGTATAGTTTCAAATCTTATAATATTGTCAACTTGAATTACTTGTTTATGTGCTTATTACGTATGAATAAAGAGTAATCCATGACATGATCCCATATTCTTTGATGTTTATATTGTATCATTTTTGCTAAAAGATAGCCTGATATGATCCTCTGCTCGTGTCTTTGATCAAAATCAGTTTGTGTGAATACTTGTATATATCTATCTAGAAAAGAACAAAAAGATTTTAAGTTTATGCATTGTTCAAGGTTAATCAGAAAAAGCCAAAAATATTTTATGTTTAACCTTCATGAATTGTATTTGAATCCTCGTGCTTGAATATTCTTGTCTTGTTCGTTCGTTGATTTGAAAAATGACACTTAGAACTTTTTCTGAGTTTCATGCTTTCAAATCTAAGAGTTTCCCTCTGCAATTTTATACTCAAAATCGATTGTGTCTAAACCATGTTTTCGTCCCGTCTATACTTTCATCATCTCATTACATCGCATTGGTGAGAATTTAGACCAATTCCATCCATAAAATAGTGACATTCGACCGATTTGTGACTTAGAAAACTTTAGGTTAAAATCTTGAATTTTTGGGTAAAATTTGGGGTTGTTTGGGTAACTTATTGACATTTCTATGCAAATAGGATTCTTAATCGACTCCATATTCATCCATTTCGTCCTCGATTCTAGCCGTCGGTTGAATCTTAATCGACAGTGGGATGGGCGACGTTTTCAAGTCAAAATTGGTCTTGGTTTGGTAGTTACTGGTGTTGATAATGGTCCCATAAGTTCGAATCCTCGATTCCGACCTAGTGGCGACCTATTCGTCCTGGTTTTTGAGCAATCGGTCATCTCGTTTAAAAATCTGAAATTTTTGCCAAGTGTTGTTCTTGCGCACTTAGCAAGTACGCAAGAAGCAATTCTTGCGTACTTGTTAAGTACGCAAGAGGAAAAGCCTGCGCACTTGCTAAGTGCGCAGGACCAACACTTAGAAAATTTTCCAAGTCTGAAATTTTTGTTCATAGTGTACCTACTATACCGTGTCATGTTTGTTCATTTCCAATAATATACGTTGTTCTGATTATGTTTTCTGTGTGTTTCTACAGACTATGGCTCGGGCATTCACTAACGAATTCAATTTGTTAGCGAACACTCAACCTGAGTGGAAAGGGGCAGCTTTGCAATATCGGCAGATCGTTGATTTTTTGAACAAAACAAGAATAAGTTATGCAATCTCAGCTGACCCAACAGTCTCAAGACCTTACTTGGAGCAATTCTGGGAGACGACAGAGCACGACTGCACGGTATCCCCTAATGTCATAAGGGCTACCGTTGATGGTCGGGCTATTGCTTTCTCTGAGGATACAATAAGAAGGGTCCTGCGGTTCGGAGACCTCGCTACCGACCCGACATCCTATCGAGATTACTATGTGGATGGGTGTTGGAGGCATAGAATGGGATATGTCGAAGCGAGGGACTATGCTTCTTACAAAAAGATATGGGTATTGGATCAATGGCGGTATTTTGCCCACATCATGATCGTGTGCATCTCGTCAAGAAAAGCGAGGAAAGATGACATGGGTCATGACCTTGCAGCAACCATGGTGGGCTTGTCTTTTAATAGGGGCTACAACTTCTCTCGCTACATCTTCAAAGCAATCAATGATCAGATAAATACAGCAGAGAAGTTTAGGTTCCTATTGTACCCGAGGTTTGTGCAACTCTTGATTGATGATGCATTGCCAAACCTACGTGCTATAGGGGAGAGACTGCAAGTAAAACGGGTGGACAAGAGAGTATTTGCTCAGTTTCTAAAGCCAGGCAGTGTAGAACCTACCTCTGTGCATACTGAACTCTTTGGCCACCTACTTAATGAAGCATATGTCGCGCCAGAAGATTGGAATTGGTATAGTCCCAATTCGGCACCAGAGATGAGTGATGATTCTGATGAACAACAAGAAGAAGAGAATGAAAGTGATGGAGGTGATGACGAAGGTGGTGATGGTGGTGCTGAGGAATCCGATTCAGAAGCAACAAAATCAGATTCTTCTGATTCCGATGACGCACCATCCCAAGCACACCCAAGGAAATCGGCACAGGTAACCCTGCTTGCGTCGTCTTCTAAAAGAAAGCGACAAAGCTCGAGCAGTGAATATGAGCCGACCTCTGACTCTGACGCTGCTCTACAAAGACAAAGGCGAGAGAGTGCCAAAAAGAAGAGGGGCGATAGGCAAGAGGTTGCTACCCCAGGGTTGTAGAGATCCCGACTGTGCAGCAAGTACAAGCTGCGGCTGCCAGTCCAGAGTCAGAATCTACCCCACCAGCACAGCAACTGTACAGAAGGAGGAGAAGGCCACTAGTACAAGGTAATGTGGCAATCACGGCGGTCACAGAGGAGATTCCTGTGACGGTGACCCTCCCTACTCCAACAGTCCAGGTGACAGTGACTACTCCACTTCTCACGGAGTCGGTCACCATCACCCCAACCATAACACCCACTCCCATCATTACATCCCCACTCCAACATCACACCACTGAGCCGTCAGGTCAACCCTTCAACTATGGTGATTTCTCACAAGGGTTTGACTTTGACACAATCTTCTCCTCCCCCATCCATAATGCTGAAGCCTCATCATCTAGGCATTCTGATCCGTATGAAGCAAGGATCAATGTCTTAGAGACCCAAGTTGCTAGAATGTTGAAGACCATTCAAAAGTCAAAGGAGGAGTCTGATGCTCAACAAGCACAGATTAATTCCCTGGCCGATGAAGTTAGGATTCTCCACAGCCAGAGAACAGGGACAAATGAGAAACTGAAGAATGCTATGGCACAGAACGAGCTGCTAATGAAAACCAATGAAATGATTCTAGGCCACAGAACTTCACTTGAGCTAAGGTTGGATTTACAGAGAAAAGAGCATGAAGCGATGGTCAAATTAGTTGAAGAACTTACCAAGAAGCTTGATGCTCAGGGGGAGAAAGAGAAAGAGAAGGAAAAAGAGAAATAGAAGGAGAAAGAGAAAGAAAATAAATCCACTGGTGCTGAGCCTTGTCATCCAGTCGACTTGACTAAGGATGATGATAAAGACAAGGATCCTGAAGCCGGTCCTAGTGGAGGTGAGCACCAAGCCTTGGCGATTGTGCCCATCTCTTCTATTCCAATGGCTGAGGGGGAGTCTACTCAGCAAGAGGGTGGTGATACCTCTGGTGGTGGTGGTGATAAAGGGAAGTCAGTGGCTGAAGTACTTAAGGACTTATCTGATGATGAGATCCTATATCTAGAGCCTGACTATTCTAAAGAAGCACAGATCGATGCTCTCTTCAATCTAGAAGAAGGAGAACGACTCTGGTGATGACTGGAATGATGAAGATGAGGACGTGGTAATAGAGATTCCCAAGGGCGACGGGGAAGGAGAGTACGAGTTAGAGGATGGTGATATCTTTGAAGTACCATCGCTCGAATCTCTGCTCGAAACAGACTCAGTTGACATGGCAAGTAATGTTGAAGCTACAACGGAAGCCTCCCCAGTCGACCCTACACCTGTGGACCCCGAGGCACCAAAAGATAAAGACATGCCTTCTGCATCATCTAAGGGTCCAGCTCCCGTGTGGCAAAAGACGTCCAGCACAGACAAGCACGGAGCTACAGGTATGATCTTGGCTGTTAGGTTCGAGGAGGACAAGCAGCTGTTCGCCATCAAAAGATCTGGGGGGTTCAATACTTGAAACCAACCAGGGAGGCGTTCAACTATTTGCCCAAGTACAACCTTGTGAACCTCGCAAACCGCGACCTGCTGAGTCACTCGAGTCATGCAGTAGAAATGGGTTTGTGGGTAACACTACATCGGGAAGCAAGATCTGGGAAATTCGAATAATTCAAGCCTCAAGTGCCCAGAAGAGTCAAGGATAAGCACGCTGTACATCCTGTGACTAAGAAGCACATAAAGAGATTGGTATACAAGCCAGTGCAATGTGAAACTAAGATTCCCCTGAGCAAGTTACCTCAGGATATTCTTGGTGACATGTGGTACTGGTACGTTGATCCAAAAACGGGCGAGGCTGTGGTTATGGGTAAGGGTAAGTCAGCAAGTGGAAACATGGTGCCAAAGGAAGGGATCAGGATATTTGATGAAGTTTGCTTCATCAACTTTTCTGTGAACGATCTGGAGGTACTAGCCGACAAGTACTGCATCCACACTGACGAATGGACAAAGCTTCTTTCTACCAAATACGGCAAGTTGATCAAATTCTGCCTTGATTACAAAAAGAAGATGGAAGTTAAGGAGCTAGTGCTGTGAAGATTGAGGATTGAAGACTGAAGACGATGAAGATCCCGAGCTGTTGTCAAGGGGGAGTTTGTTGATGCACTTTCCTGTGACAACACTCTGGATAGAGTCTTAGTTTGTATTTCTAATGTCTGTAATTTGTCTTTGTATGTAAGAGTCGTTATGTAATAGTTTATCGAGTTGTATTTACTTTTACATAATGTATGTTGCATTTCTTCTAAGTGTTTTGCGCACTTACATGTGCGCAGGAGAAAGCTCCTGCGTACTTAGCAAGTACGCAGGAAGACCCATGCGTACTTGCTAAGTACGTAAGAGCATTTGGTCCTGCGCACTTGCTAAGTGCGCAGGCATCATGTCTGTATAAATAGGTTTGGTTCACAGAGGATAAGTACGCAGAACTCATATCATAGACGAACTCAGTTTGTTAAGTACGCAATTTGTTATCTCTCTGTAACCGTCGAGTGTTTATAATAGAAAGAGCTTTTATTGTGACTCTCGTGTTTGGTTTACTTTGTTTTAGTTATACTCTCCGCCTAGTCATGGGTATTCCGCACCCGGCCCTCTAGTAGACCACTTGCATGCAATGATCCGACACACACGAAGGGGACCTACACAGAAAAAGTGTGTGGTGGAAGTCAGACACTAATAATAGGGCAAAGATCCTCAAATCAGTGTCGAGCAAATTTTGCTACTAATTTATACGCATACATGGATCCAATGATCCAACAAAAAAGTCAATGGGTCTCCTAACCCGTAGAGTTCTCTCCCGTTTAGTCCTACTTCTCCACCTCGGGTTCCCTTCAGATCGAGCAATTCTATCCGCCATATCTCATGGCGAAAGTCCTAGCAGTCCAATCCAGTAGATCACGAAAGCAAGTATATACCGCACCAAGTGAAAACAATAGATGTCAAATAAGAAAGTCGACTCCACAACTAGAGTCGATGTAGGTGCGGTGTAGGTACAGGTACAGATCGTGGTAACACCAAGACCGGTGACTGGTGATTACTACCGTATTTACCCGAGTTCAACTCATAACTCGATCCTCCAGGCTTCATGTGCCGATTCTCCGTAATCCTCGGCTTGTAATCAGATCTGTGATATTTTGCATGGTCTTCCTTACTTGTAACCATGACCAAAAACACCGGATATGGGCAAACGCAAACATAACTGGAATCATCAAAAGAGTACACTTAGTGCTGTAATGACGACATCATAATGGTGAAGCAATGTGTAGTAGATATGCAAAAGGTAGTATGCAATGCACACATAATTCCTAAGGTTCAATGCAATAAACTTAGAGTTATAGTCTAGGTCTAGTCTCGAGTAAACCTAATTCTCTATAACCAGCGCTCTGATACCAAGTCTGTCACACCCGCCAAGGCGGAAGTACTGGATGTAACCGGTATATCGCGTTGAACACAAGTACAAGAGAAACTAAAAGGAAAATTGTGCATTACATTGAACTATACTACATGCTTCTAACAAAAGTACAAAAACAAAAATCACAAATCATACAATGTGTCTAAAATGTCTGACTACAACCAAATTACATATTCAAAACTAAAAACAATAATTCTAATAAGAAGCGAGCCCTAATAAAAATCTCTTCTTCAATTCTGTTTAACTGAAAGCATGTTTCAAAAATGAGTCAACTATAAAAATAGTTGGTGAGTGATGTGTGTTGGACGGTCTATAAAAACTAACTATAAAACCTAACCTAGACACTCAAGCTTTAAATTTATAAATCTAGACTCAACCTAATACTAGACCACACAACCGGCAAGTGTACCGACCAATGTAGCAAAGTCAAATGAAGTCTGGATATCGAACCCACGAGACACTAGCGACAACTCTATCTAGACTATGACTCAACTAACTAAACTGAATTATATTTGGGGGGTTTTGTGTAACCATAACTAATGGAACTCTCTAACTAACGACACCAAACAGAAAGCAAGAAACTTTAGACAACTCACAAATGGGGAAAGCATTACCTAGACCTTGAATCCTATGCATGTACCTTGGAAATCTCTCGGATACGGAAACTACGATGGAACCGGGCTCTTAGAATACGACACACTTAGACAACCTAGTGGATCCCGGATCATTCTACAGGTGTGACCAAAAAGGAAACCCTAAGGGACGTGTAAAACTCACTAGTTAGTTAGATCACCTCTCAGCTATCTCCAACAACACTAAAGTACTCGCTAGACAGATTACCTCTCAGTCTTACTATCTCAATACACCTTTCAGTGAAAGGAGTAACTTGAATTCATTTGACTATACACAGAATAACAATGAATGCTAAGAAACCCTATGAACCCTCCTTTTAGAGCAGTTAACCTAAAAACCCTAACACCACAGATTACCCAACAACTCCTCACCTCTCAGTTATTGAAGAAGGCAGAATACTCAATCCTAATAGACTCTCAATCGATGTTCCTATGGATACGACGTCAGTAGACCATAAACTAGTCACATGCACAGAGCTAGTGACCTAATATGCAACCATACATGAAAGACATTCACAAATCAGTATATGGAACATTCAATAGATCATAAATCAAGATCAAATATGCATAAACATCTCATCAAACAAAACCAAGTTCTTTACTTTAACGTTAATACATCAAAAAGAAACCGAAATCCGAATTCAAACCAATTAACAAAACATAATCATCAAAATCTAGGTAGTTCAAGAAATCTAGCCTGCTACCACCATCAAAACATCAACAAAAAGTCTAATATTCAGAATCATAGTGCAAGATAGATGTATCAAAAAGCAAAGGATAAGAAACATAAACCGAAAAGATGATAATCCAATCGATTCACGCATCCAACGCTTCAATTCTTGTTCCCTTGTGACTTCTCCCACTTAAAATCGCCAAAAAGCTTCAACCTTTTTCGTCTGGAATCGTCTCCCTAACCCTAGAAACGGACTTAAGCTTTTATACCTTAAAAATAACTAAAATTGCCGACATTGGGGTCTCCCACGTACCTCGAGGCCCAACGAACAAGTCTCTGGCGTACCGCGATAGACAAAATAGTCGGGCGGAGTTTTCACGCCCCTCGCGTACCGCGAAGGGGAAGGCTGTCATGTCTCGCGTACAGCGAGGCACCCTCGTTGATAGAAAGTTTTCATCTTTTATCCGTTTTTCCTCGTTCGCTCTTGCCTTCGCATATCTTGCTCGTTTAAGCTCCAAACTCACCCGATTACCTATAAACCATGGCATAACTCGGTACTAAACATAAACGACTCACAACGACTATAAAACTATACAAAAATGACACGAAATAGGACATAAATGCATGTGTGCTTTGCAACACATCAAAACATCCCCACACTTAACCCTTTTTCCATTCTCAAAAAAGACCTCTGCACTGGAATCACAACTGGAATACAAGCTTTAACAATCTTATAAATTACATTAGCATAGATATAATCACGCGTTAAAATGCAATAAATGATATTTTGGTCCGATTAAACCCAACACCAACTATCAAGCCCCCGTTTGTGCTCTAAATTCTACATTACCAAGCATATCAATCTATCTATGGATCTCACACTCAAAAGCTATAGCTCTACCTAATCCTGTCTCAAGGTCATGTTTAGGCACGGGTTAAACCGTATAGATTTCTCCCACCACGTTAAACTAAGATTTTATAGTTTTTAGAAATTAGGATGAAATATGGAATGAAATGTCAATGGGCACAATCAAATGTATGAATCAACCTCACCTAGTGGTGCGTCTCCCAGGTAACCATCCCAAAAGGTAGCACATAGGATGCAGTTTATCAATTAAGCACCAAATAATCACTTAGAGGCGTTTTATCCATGTGGCCATCCCGGAGGGTAACACATAAGCAAAACTCAGTTTCTAACAAATAAGCTCATGAATTATGGACATATGGATGCGGGCGCCACTGAAACTCAGATTTATTCTCATAAAAACAGAATGGTGTGCCAAAGAATTTTAAAAACCTCTAAAATTTAACTTAACGTGGTACCTATCACCCTATGTTGATAGTTGCAGTTTCAACACACACATGATATTTAAGCAATCAAATCGGTTGGGTCTACCAAAACATCACAATTTAGACATGTTTTCTATCATTTATTTTCATTTAAAACTCAACAGCATTTCCAGATATACCTATCATCTTCCATTTAGATTGCAAAAACTCTAATTCAAAGGATATTTTTTTAAAATATTTCTCAAATTTTTTGTATTTTGTATATTTTTAAAGAAAACAACCTAAACAAACTAAAATAAGACGCAATCTCCCATCCCCACACTTGAAACGCACATTGTCCCCGATGTGAACCGAGAAACAACGAAAAATAAAAATAAAGACTCAAAAAAAAAAAAAAATAGTAGAGTGGAAACGACTTAGCTGGTAATGATAGCATGATTCTGTGCAGCTTCGTTCTTCCACTGGTGCAACCGTATAACATTTCATTCGCGGCTTGCACAAACACTCTGTCTTGTTCCCTTTACATGAATATAAGATTTGAATCGATCCCGTCCGAATGAAGATTGAGTACGAACATTGTGATCTATACCTGCAAAATAAATCTCACAGCAAACCCAAACAGTATCAAACAGACTCAAAATAAAACCAAAACTTATACAAATTATACACTCAGGTTCTAACCCGAGCACGAAACCTAATCAGGAGGTTTCTCCTTTATCCGCCCCCGTCCGACCCGTTTAGTATGATTGGTCTACCACCGATTTGAAAAACTCTATTGGTAGACCTTAAATGGGTTTTAAAAAATCTAAACGGGTCGGTCCACCAATACTTAAACTTACCTGGACCAAAACTGATGCGTGGCATTTAATGTGGTACATGATCATCTTCAGTATATCGCATCCTATGGTCCTTTTGTGACCATCCCTGGACCTTCACAACATGCTGGTCCATACGTCTCTGTGCCTTGTCCCGTGGTCGTGCTGATCTGGGTGGCGATCCACCATTTACTACCTCAACGGGCTTTTTGTTTCTCTCTCTCGGGTGCAACGTGGTGGGTCCGACACCACCTCTATTTGTGGTTCGTTAATAACCTCCTGCACTTGCACCTCTTCTTTCCTCCCCACACTTGGCTCTTGATACAACAGATCTTCAAGTAATTTTAGGTCGCTAAGTGGGTCGAAATTTTCTTCACTAGGAGTCGGTAGGCCCCCCAACTCGTCTCCAAATTCACTTTCCCAAGATGGGACCTGCTCCTCTTCTTGCTAATCCGACTCTAGTAGACCCTCTTCGATGCACCGGTCCTCGCTCTCTAGTTCCTGCATCACATCATTCTCAAAGAACAAGCGTAAATTATCAAGTATATTCGAAGACTCAAGCTCGTCATCCGGAAAATTAAATGACTCAGGGATGTCACAATCATACTGAATAAAGACAGGTTCTGAAAACTTACCTAGACCATCACCCACAGTTTCATATGAGGACTCTTCTATCTCTATCTCATCGTCACTGAAGAAACTGTCCTCGATGGGCTTTAGTCCGTAATTCTGGGGTGTAGGAACCGGAGGTGGGTCTTGCACAAAGTGTTGTACACTTTTGACTTGCGCCTTTTCTGTTAAAGTCTCCGTTTCTCT